>OZ020568.1:7622872-9034308 GCA_963971475.1 Chrysops caecutiens
GAAATTCTCAAGTTTTCCCGGATTCCCCTGAAGGTTGATAGAACTTAATATATTAAAAAGTTGAATTACAGCGGTAGAGAGGAGAGGAGTCCATATTTACAAGAGATAAAGGACAAAGGATCAAAAAGTTGTACACTTTACAACATTCCATCTAACCTTAAACCGAAAAGTTAAGCTCTTGAAGACCTTTCGATGCAGGCGAATGAACCTTTGAATGGGACAAATTCAAATTTTATGAATTGCATGGAGGATTCAAGGATATGAGAGCAAGGGGAATCTCCCAGGGGCATTCACCTGAAGATAAAAAGTTAGTATTTTATTTCCAGGACGTCGTGTAGGCGTTGAACTTATCTCCAAACCAACTGACGGGAGTAGTCGGCAATTTTATGACATCCTTATGGAGTTAATATGATTACATCCATGAGAATCACATTCATGAAACAACTCAATAATTCAGCATAAAGTATTTATTCATGAACCGTTTATGAAAAACCTTAATGTAATCAGTATCACCAGCTACGCACAAAACGAGTATTAAGTCTTCTCTATATTATTCTACGAATTTCGTATAACATGGTTTCGCACAAATTGAGGTTTTTTACGTCGTAGACCGCAGAATGTCGGGATATTTCTGGAAATCATAAGTGAGTTTTTAGAATGGTTTTAAAAAAAGGTTAATAGTGGTTTAAATGCTCAATTGTTATATGGACATTTCTCATTCTCCACCATGACAGTGGTCATGACGACCACAACAAGGAAAATATATCTGGGACTTAGTACGCACTCATGGGATACAAGTGGATTCCTTGAAAAAATCTCTGGTCTTTTGTTCTGGGAATTGTCTGTGAATGTTTTCCTAAGTGTTATCCTTGTCTGGATTCATTGATTCACCAAGGGAACGTTGTGTGAATCTGTTCAAATATCTAGTTTGATATCTTGGAAAGTTTTCGATTATGCCTGCCAGATGTGTCTGGTAGGAGTTTCTTTTGTTTCTTAATCAGTAACTGTTTTCTTGCAGATTGTTAAGTGGCTAAAGTCATAAAAGTCAATTTTCTAGTTTTCAATTTTCCAGACACAATTTAAACCGGAAGTTTTGTCGTTTCCTGTTTAGCTTCAAAGCTTCGTTTCATTTAATGAAAAACGAAATAAATTTTGTTTGAAATTGCAATGAATCTTTTTTGTGTGAAAGTTTAAGTGACAAAGACCACTGAAATTTGGATGTCAATTACTTTACTACCACATTCCGAAGAGCTGTTTTCTTGACAGGAAGTCGACGTGAAACTTTTACTTCAAAATGGAGTTCTTACAGTTCGAAACTTAATTTTGCAAGTGACCTTGCGGTATGTTTGTGTGCATCCTTATCTCGTCATCACGATTTCCAGAATCCTTGAAACTTTAATGAACATCTCATAAGAAGTTGCCTTAAAATTAAATGAGTTGTTTGAAATGTCCTTTTCGTCGAAAATTTGTTCTTAAATTATTTATTGAATCCCTTAAGGAAATTTTATAATTAATTTCATTCCACAATTTAATTAAAATAAATCTTCCTCCTTGTCATTTAAATTGTCCAATTTGAACGGAAGGTCATTTAAAATTTTTAAGGCCTTTTAGTTTAGAAGGATTTGGGTTTATATCGATGAATATCCTGAAGGACCACAAAGTCTAAACTTTTTACGATTTTCGATGATTACGATAATTTTTGTCATTCATCATGTCCGTGATGTCCTTAAAATATGTTTGAGTTTAGTGTTATGCTTTGGGAGGATACTAAACCACATTTTACATTACAATTTTATGCGTGGCTCAATATTTTATGATGCGGCCTTCAATTTTTTACGATTATCCCTTTGGAAGTGTCTGGATTTTAAATTTTGAATCCTTTTTTTCGAAGGTAGTTTCTTTTCCAAAACCATTTATGTGGTGAATTTTTATTGTCAAGGTAGGATGTCTTTTGGCAGGTCCTACGCATTTATGGCCGCCGTGTTAACTCGTCGCAGACAATGACAACGACGAATACAAACACGATTTTACACTCTCCGAACACGTCCTGCTGACAGTTGGGAGTTATGGATGTCTAGACGTTTCCAGGACCTTGAGAACATAAAATTGTCGTTTGATTGAAGTGTTTTTGCATGTTACCGCCACGTCAAGTGGATCTTTCATTTAAGGATATTGATATTTTCGTTTGAAATAATTCGCAAAAGGTGCTTCAGAGTCCATTTATTTTGCAAAGTGTCCACTCGCATAAGAAAGGATAACGAGGATAGTTGCACTCTTTTCCAAAGAAAAGGTCCTGAATTAACCACACCGAACAGAATTCAATTAGGCAAATGCGTTTGTCAGGATATTCCAGTACATTTCATTTTGAGAATATCCTGAATAATTTTAATAAAATGAAAATCTTCACTTTAAGTAAATTTACATAACTGAAGGATATTTTTTGCCTTGAAGATAAAAATGTCATTCAATTTTATGATGATCCTGTTAGGAATATCTTTCGTTCAAGGACAATCCAGGTGGATATAAATTACGTCTTGAGCGTTGAGTTAAGGGGGAATTGCCTTTTTGTGGTTTTGGAGCGTAACAGCTTAAAATACCACTTCCGGTTGATTCTTATGAAGGAATTATTGTGGATCAAGGTAGGAAGGTAAATAAACCAGGATATCATGATTCACACAAGATAACGATACTGCTTAAGTGATGCTAGGGTGAAAGAAGGAAAATGAGTGGAGAAATATTTACGTATTCTGTAAAATAAGGACATCTATGGAATATTCAAATATTTCCTGAAGTTGAACGTTTGAAGTTTGATCAAGGACAAATATTTGCTTTGATGCACTTGATATCCTGCTGGTCGATATGGATTGGGAAATGGAATGCCAAATTTTATGGAAAGTAATTGAACAGCAAGTAAAGACATGTTGACTTATTGAAGATGCCTGTAAACTTATAAATGAGTGCTTTGTGTAGTGTAAAAGGCACTTCTGCAAAGCCTAAGTTCTGATTCCACAAATTGCACCATAAGGAGCAGATACCATCGGAAGTAAAATAAACATCAGGGGAAATAGCTATCAAGAATAGAAACCAGCCTTATCTGCTTCAAAGAGCGGACAGAGACTTCGGCCTATCGTTTCATGAGTAGGAATTGAACCATTCACGGTAGCTCAGTGGTTAAAGCATCTGTCTACCAAGCAGAAGTCTCGATCGTCTATCGTCTTTTCCCTTTTGAAAACAAACTTGCCAAACGCGGCATGCCAACGCTGTGATTTTATTGTTGATGTTTGCGCTTGAGATTGAATAATGACTTCTAAGTGAATAATTTTACGCCCCTGAAAACTTTTCTTACCAAAAACAAAATATGTTCTTTAACATATTTTAACAATAGAATTTTAAAATATGTTTTGAATGTGAAAGTAGGAGGTGAATTGTTTAATGTATCCTTATAAATCTTTAACTTTAGTGCTTAGTATGTGAAATAGGCAAAATATTCCAAACTTGCTGTTCCATAACTTAAAGAGAATTTTCTTGAAAATATGTTCAGGATTTCAACAATTTCAAGATGCTGAAGTGAGAAAAAAGGATATAAAATTTATTACCTCGAAAATGGCCATTCAAAATTTCAAATATCACAAAAAGGACGAAAACAAAAGGAAGTGTCGAGGAAAGCTCTTTTTAAGAGGCAAATAAATATATTTCTTAAATTAAGGACTTCACTCTCCGAGGGTTGTTTCGCGTAGAAACGTGTTACCACTTCCGTGTTGAGCTCTTAATATTTTCACAGAAAGTGTCTTAATGCAAAACGTGACTGCCCCGGTTAATCTGGCTATACTGCTTTAGCCATATTCCAGGTATTACCGGAAGATTTACCTGAGTTGAATGAGCCTGCATTCATTTACCCTCGAATTTTTAGGATACTTATAATTTCACCTTTTGAAATTGAGCAATCCTTTTAAGGTCAGTCGACCATGGTTTACTCCCTTTCACAATTCAAACTCATTATCCTGAATTTTTTGCAGTCTTTTCACTCGGGTAATTCAAATATCAAGCTTTACTTTTAGTAATTCAAATCATTTTACCCGGAAGTGAATTGGGTTATTAGGGAACAATCGCATTTCCGGTGTTCATTTACCCTAGTTACATCTAAAGGTTCATTGACTTCAATGGGGGTAGGATTAGAATAACTTCATCTACTTGTCGCCCTTTTTCACTGATATACTTTAAAAACAGTTTGAAGCTTTTCTCCCTTAACGACAAACATAAAAAGAAACTTCCCTAATTATCACCCCTTTGAGATAAGTTCCGTTTGACTTCCTCATTTTACCAAATCTCTAACCCGTCATATTTCATCCCCCGAAAAAAACGTTCCCCACGGATACGTTCAGAAAAGTTCGTTAACAAGGTTTCTGATGAATATTTTATCCTTATATTTTTTGTTTGCTTTTAAGCACAACCAGATCTGACGCTTAAGTGACAAAAATTTAAATAATTCTTTTAATGAAAATGTTCCTGGCACAGCATAGGCGCTGTATCACTTTTGAGCCAGTGAGTTGTAGATTTTTTAAAGGGAATGTTCTGAAATCTCCCTTCAGCACCTTTGAGTATTCAATAACCAAACTTGGTTTGGTATTATCCACTTAAATACTCAGACGTTTTCGACTTGAATGGAAGAAAGGAAAACTCATTGAGACCGAATCTTTAAGGATATATGATATATAAAGTAAAAACTTTCTGGGTAACCATTGAGTTTATGGCGTCCTTGCAAGACGGTGACGATCCGTTTTGTTTTGTCTTTGAATACGGAGACATGGGAAACGAATCCTTTTTTCAAATATTCTTTGACTTTAAATTAATCATCTATTCAACATTTTTAATTCGAATCAATTATGTAAATCGTTGTTTAACCGATGATTTATCCTTGAAACTTTACCGACGTCGTGGTGCTGTTAAACCATTTTCTTTGAATTTTATGAAAAGGGTTTTTCAAAGGGTTTTCAATGATTTTCAAAGTGTTTCAAGAATAAAATTATGAAAAGTTTATTTGACGGATTTGGGGTGGATTTTTATAAGAAAAAATTTTAGGGACACTTTCCTTCACTTTGAGAAAATTAAAAGCTTTGAGATCAAAGGCATAAAACGTTTTCCTATTTTCAGCTGGACAAAATACCTCGCAACATTTTCAAGATCCCCCACAGTGAATTCTCAGTTTAGCGTAGGAGATATTAGTCCTTGAACTTAAAATTTTTTGTTATCATAACAACCTTTGTAAGGCATTGTGGTAACGTATCCTGTTTCCTTAATTTCTGTGGAAGGATCCATTTGGTTCCACATATCGTCCTTATTTTATGTTGTAAATAATAATGAAGCTTCTTATATTCGAGATGACACAAAGCTTCTTTCTTCATAAAAACAGTTTTATATCCTCGCCAAAAGGATATCTCTTTATCTACTTCATGTGGTATTCAAATATTTACCAAGGAATCATCCGTTTTTCTGTGGAATTCCGAGTTTGTTGTCTCGTGTTTGATATGCAAATATTCATGTGAATTAAACAACAACAAGGGGCTAGACATTCTCCAAGGATACAAAGGACTTCCTTTTCCGTAAACAATGCAGAAACTGTGCAGATGGTAAACATCCTTTAAATGGGATTATTCTTTATGTCCAACCGAGATATGTTGGTAAGGATATGATTCTGAGATTCTCTGAAATCCCACAATTACTCGAAACCATTGACCGATTTTTGAAGAACGTCATGGCATGTATCTGTCTGAAGGATCAATTATTCAATTACAGTGTAGAATTTTAACAAGCTTCAAGCACAACAAGGATAACGAAGTCAACACAACACTGTTGATGCTCCAATTTGTTTCTTTTGAATAAACAAGTCATACCACAAATACTTCCTTAAATTTACACATGAATTCCCTTTCATTTAAGAATGTAATGCAAAAAACTCCAAATTTGCAAACTTTCACGTCTCCATGTCTACTCAAACTAAGTCAAGTGAAGCTTGTTTGCATTCAAGTTGAAATGAAAACTTTATTTAAAACGAACATGTATGTATTACAACATGGCTCAAAAAATCCTTTGACAAACTTTTATTTGACAAGAAATTTGTTAAGGAATTTATACGGGATCCTTGTGAATAACTTTCGTCTCAAGCAAATAGTTTTCCATTCAAAGGATTCGCAAGCTGAGTTCAATAAAATCGGTCCTTGCATCGTCTGATAACATATGAATTGTCCACTGACACAGACAGAACGTATACATCCTTTATATATTCACAATATAGCAGAATCTTTTTGAAACAATCATCAACAAAACTATTTCCATACATAAATGGTCCCTTGGTTTTAAAAACGGACTCCCTGAAAGTGACTCAAAGCATATCCTTCACACTAAATTAACTAACTTAAAATGATAAGGATACAATAAAATCTACATACACCATCTATCACGGAGCAGTGTGAGCACAATCCCTTTGAATTTTAAAACACCATCAAAAGGACATTTTGGAATATATGTATACAAAAAGTTTTCGTCACCTTGCTTGGAGAACTTTTTATGGCTTCATTATTCACGATTTGTCTTATCCCTTGCGGAGTATTCTTTCGAAGTTTTCTTGAATTGAGGGTAATGTCCTTTGAAAAGGACACAAACAAAGTTTATAGAACAATAAAATGCTTGAATGGATTCAGAATGAACAATGATGATCCAGACTATCAGTTACCGTATCGAATTTAAGTGGAGTGTGTTGGGTCAGAAGATATCCTTCCAGACGAAACAAATTTCTGCATCTCTGGCAATATCTTCACTTTCTATTTTCAAACTATGAAAAACAGATGGCGTTTACATCATTCATTTCGATTTCCTAGAATGATATCCATAACTCCATGTAAACTCGAAATCCATTAAATCCTGAATTTTCCAGGAACTTTTCTGACTTAATTTTCACTTCGAAAATTAAAAACATTGAATTATTATCATCCATTTTCTTTGAAAAAGTTATTAAAACAAATGCAAAATATTTTTAGGTAAATTAATACTTAATTGTTAGTTTAATTTAAGCAATTGTGTTGAGTTACGAAACTGTTCATTGGACAGAATTTCCTGGAAATTTTCTTTAATTTTCGGGATAGCCTGAATTCAAACAGATCCTGGAAATTTTTTTAAAAACATTTAATTAAAATTCACAGAATTAGAATGCTGCAAGATGGTCTGTACAATTCAAGTTAGGGAAGATTCTCAAGGAATACTGAAAATGATAACCACAACAAGGAAGATCTCTGTTCACAACGATTCTAATATATCCTGAATTCTTTTCAGTTAAAACCTTCAATGGTTGAATGAAGTTATGTGAAAGGAATTTACAAGAGCAGACAGGAAATAAATTTTGTGAATTTTTCAAACTTCCAGAGTTGGATGAAGTTTACAAGGAGAAAATGTCCTGAATTAATGAATTTCTCATGTCCTTGTTGGGCAGTTTTTGATTGAATGTCTTTAAATAAATTCCCTTCCAAAAGAACTGTTGAAAATATTTTTCAAGCGGATAATCGTTTAAAATCATTTACGCCTACTAATTTTAAATTTTTTTAACTTAATTCCCAGGACCTTTTTACGTTAATCTAATAAAAATTCCTTATTTCCCAAAATAACTTTTATCCTTGAGCTTTGATTGAAATACTGAAATCGATTTTTTCAAGGAATAATAATTTGGTAAACAAGAAACTTTTATGGGTTCTTAGCTAATTTAAAAGTCAACAGGATTTTGTATTACATTATCCTTTCGAAGTTCTGTAACTTCCTATACGTTCCTGTTTAATACTGGTGATCTTTCTTCCGGGAAGCCATTTTCCGGTTTTTCACTCCGTGTTGCGTGTCGTTGTTTAATCAATTTGTTCTGTGTGCGTAGCCCTTAAGGACTTTTAAAACTAACTCTTTAAGCTTCTTATTGAGATACATGACTTCTTCCTTACAAGTTTGTCCTTACGAGACTCCATCCTGTTTGGCCCGGGTTTTTCATTCATTCAAAGAAATTTCTGTGAATCTGTGAATTCATCCGTTAAAGTTTTGTTATATAAATATTTAGTTAATTGCAGTAATGCGCATTGTGTGATTTAAATTTTTGAAAAAATATAAGTTTCATGAACTTTTGAAATGTCACCCCGAAATGACAGAAACTTTACAATGTGAGTGGGTTCTGATGTTCGTCAACTTTATCCGAAACGTGTTCCAAAATTATGAAAAAGTTTTAATGGAAATTCAATTTACGTAGTTTTAGTGCTTCGAAAAATGTCAAATTGTTATGACTCAAAGCTCAAATTCAATCGTGATCGCTACAAGGACCTTGAATACTCCTATAATAGCGAATGACATCAGATATTGAATTTATCATCAAATACAGAATGATGAAATCTTGAGCAAAAGGATATCTGTGACCATTATCCATATAAATCTCAACTTCACTTCCTGTCGATGTATGTATAATACATACAATCTTCTCCATATTGAAATAAGAAACAGGCTTAGGTTGCAATTTTCCAAACTTCCAAATTGCCACTGGAAGGTCATGGAGCATAAAAATCTCTCCTGCAGAAAATCCTTTTTTACCAGTATGAAAGGATAATAGTTCTTTTCCGTTATCCTTGCAATTCATGCAGAAAAAGGGCATGTAATTTGAATGTTGTAATAAAATTAAACGATCTTCTACAATCCATGAGAATCAACTTCCGTTTCCGGGTTATGCAAATTTAAATCCAAATCCAAACAAGTAAAAACGATAAAAGTCATTTGGTTTTTATGAGAAAACAGAAGAGATATGAAGTGTTTAGTGGAAAAAATCCCTTTAAGATATTTAAGACATGATATTCTCATGGGATTCGTGTGTCTGGCACATAATATCTCATGGATATAACAAAAATGTTTGGAATAATTTGAAATTCAAAATGACATTGAATTGAAAACGTGTGCAACTCATTACGCTCATGAAATTCAAATAAAACATCTGAGGTAAAATTTCTCCAATAACAACTAAGTTGAATTAATCACATACAAAATAAAATATGTTTTATAGCATGAAGGCAATATAACAATATCACCACGCAAAATTTTTACCTCGTACTCGTATTTTATTGCACCCACGTAATGATATATAAAATTTATATCATATACAAATGAGAGGAGTTTATTACAAGACATTGAGGCGTGAGTAAGATTAATTTACGACGTGCGTACATTAAATTCAAGGCATATCCAGGTTTATGTTTCGAATAACATTACCTGCAAGAATAATCCAATGATGCCAGTGTCCAGATTTTGTTTGCTTTTTCGTTATTAATTCACATTTTGTTTGTTTGGGTAAAATATGACACCCTTCTGGGTGTGACAGATAATGTGTTAACCTTATGATTTTAAGTAAGTCCTGAAGAACAAATATGAAATTTGTTAAGTCAGGACGAGTTTTCTTATCAAAACATTCCAATTCGTTCTTCTCGAAATTAGCAACTGTTTCTCGGGACGTTATAATATGCGAGGGACACGATTTATTAGCTTCGAGCGTGTGTTATGGGCATAACATTTAAATGAACTTCATAACTTAGAAATCAGATCAAATTCTTGAGACAACAAAGTTCAGCTTCAAGGATAATGTTGAAAAAAGGTTTAATCAAACATACTTTATCTACGCCATCCATCACAGTGGAGGGCGTTACAATTATCTCTATCACAAAGTTATCTCTAACTTAACTCGACTCTATCATGTATAAGGATATCACGTATCCCATTAAAGCTTGTTTAATGGCGGATTAAAATGTCTGAATTTGTGTCCTTCGTGTAGATGATTCTAGTGGAGCTGTTTGTTATTTATAACAAAATATCTAATCAAGGATATGTTTATTTACAACCACACACAAGCATACATTTCAATATGATTAAAAGTGATACAATCTAATATAAGTGATCTAGAAAAATATAGTATTGCAATGAAAATTCTAGGAAAGCTTCAAGTCTGGTTTAAAATGCCCATAAAGTGAAAACTCCAGAAAAGTTTCAAGTCCGGCATAAAATGCATTTTTTGGGAATTTTGTTGTATTTGGGGGTTACCAGTTTTTGGAAATACTATCAAACACAAATGTTTATTATATGTTTATATTTACTGTAGATTCTCTTGGGCACCTGTCTATTTTGCAGCTTTCTTAATTCGGAGTCCTGGTATGATAAACCTCTGACATTAAGTAGGGTCCGGGTTGATCTTGTGAGCTCAGCCGTTGCCCACGGCTGATATAGCCAGAATATGTTGCGTCTCCATGAAGGAGTATTTCCGGTGACGGACAGCACAATTTTCGATAATCTTGTACAAAATCCCGGTATTCTGTTCAACGTTGTTATCTTCGCCAAAGCATTTTATCGTCTTTTGCGAGTTTGTTAGCGATGGGATTTTATCGTCTCGTGCGACTTCGTTGGCGATTGAATTTATCGTCTTGTGCGGCTTTGTTGGCGATGACATTTTATGGTCTCGTGCGTCTTTGTTATGGCTATGGCATTTTATCGTCTAGTCTAGTGCGTCATGATTGGCGATGCTACTTTATCGTCTTGCAACACTGTTCCTGATGCGAAAATGACAACGCCATATTTCCAATGAAAATGCGTCGTAAGAAAAATTAATGGAATACAAGTTTTTTACTTTGATCGATAAAATATCCTTATCCAAAATGTCACAAGCTCATCCATACAAGGATCTCCGACTTATTCTCAAATTTATCCTTAAATTATTCATGACAGTTTCGTATCAGGGTTTTAACATGTTGATTTCCTTGATTCTTCTATGTATAATCAAATTGTTCCCAACCTTAGGCTGACGATTGGAAAATTAAGTGATTCGGTGAAAATCGATCCCTTCACATATATGACTCAATTACGGAATCAATTTAAGTGTGAGTGGGGTCGCATCATGGTGTGACAGGTAAAAGTGTTTGAATGGTTTTAAATTTTTCCGAAAAAATCTCCCCTAAAATGTCGTCGTACCTGTGGATCCTTTCAACTCTACACAATCTCGTCTCTTTTCTTTCATGCAAATGTACAGAATAATTTCATACTTTTTATCCTTAGAACTCAAATCACAAAAGTAATCAAAAAAATCTCATTATTGTTCATAACTCCATAATGCAATTACTTAACATTTTTTGGTCTCTTTTATGTCCTTACATATGTCCTGGGAATAACAATTGCGTAAATTGAATAAAATTAACAACATTTTTAATTAAGTCTTTCTTAAGACTTTCCATCACGTTCAACGTAAATTCCTTATTTTTACGAAGTAAAAATTTCTTGGGTTGAATCCGAAACAAGTCGCCATCTTAAATATCCTTCCTGGAAATAAGCCCATAAAATTCCAATGATAAAATGTTCTTTTCCAATGTTGTTTATTAAATATTTCCATACCTTCCCTGACTTCTTCATTCACTGCCATTGGGTCAAGGACTCTAAGGCGTGCTACTTATTTGATTAAAGGACATTATTGCTGCTGTCAAGTGTCAGTCTAAAAGGTTCTTCGTAATTATTTTTCCTACTTCGGAGAAAAATTAACAACGACAATTCGGTACGGTGTTCAAGGAAACATATTTCAAGCAATGTTCCCGGAAATACAAACACGAAGTGGTCGTTAAGTAACGTCTTTTTCCGGTATTAAATCGACATTTTGACTGCCTTTCAGAGAAATATTCTTTTGATTATTTGGGCCACTGGGGGGACAAAAAAAATTTCTGCTTTTTTTTATTGATTATAACAGTGGGAGAAATCACCAACGCAACAAGGAATTCGTCCTTCTACAAAAAGATGGTAATCAAGAGGTCCTCTCTCTAAAAAATGGTCAAAGCTTGATTTGATTTGATACAATATTCAGTTAATTAAGGCCTGCAGGGTGGTATAATTAAAACAATTCAGAATCAACGCAATTAGCAGTCCATGTCCTTGATTAACTTATGAAGCTGTTGATGTTTTTAATTTCGAAGGATTCATAATACATTCAAATAAGTTTCCAAACTAACACTTCATTGGTATTAGTTGAACTTTAACCACATTGGCATTCCTAATTCTTAAATTCTCCTTCAAGAAATCCTTGTTTCTTTTGTCCAGGATTCACTTCAACAACAATGTTCTGTGTTTTGTGAACAAACACCCTGAGAGAATTGTTGTTTTCCTTTCGATTTTGCTTTTCCAAAACAAAAGGAAGCAAATCGTCCTATTTTGCAACCTGAACCTTTTCACCTTGTCTAAAAGGATTTCGGATTTGAAGCAACAGTTATGTTAGGAACAAAAATGGGATATCAACCCCTTAAGGATATTTTGTTGAAATGAATCTGTAAAATACAAAATTCTATTTATGAACAAGGATAAAACGGATAACATCATGCTCTTGTACACGTGGATCATTTACCAAAAATGAGTTCTCCTCCTTTAAACAGGATAATCGTATGATGTCAAGATGAATGATACTTAATTTCTCATTTGATTTACATTCGAAAGAAACAATTACCCATGGATACAAGGACGCAAGTTGCTTTGTTGAGTGGATGTAATCAACAGGAACTAATTCTGGATCTTTGAAATTAGTTCATTTAACCCTTAATTCACAATAGAATACCTTTTGAATTGAGACATATAAGGATTTCGAAGGACACTTTGTCTTTGTTATTTGTTTTCTAAACCACTTCACGTTGTTAATTTGATTTCGAAATATAATATTTAATCTAAAACAGGTAAACGGACTCCTTAGATACGCAAGTGTGAAAGGACAATTTCAAGGATATTCAAAGGAACATTTGCACATTTCACAAAGTTTAATGCCTTACCAAGCCTGAAAACTACTCAACCAATTAGCATCAAATGGTTGAGTCCTTGTAATCTTAACACTTAGTATGCAAATTGATAACGCTTCCATAACCATCGTTTTCGGTTTTGTAAGAGTCCTTCTGCTGTTGTGGGTACTTTGATCACTTAAGGTTTTGAGCAAATTTTAATTGAATTAACTCAAAGTTTCGCTTCAATATCACTTAATTCTGTCTTGATTGCCGCGAAATTAATTCTAGTTTTATAAACATTTTCTAATCCTTGAGGCTTTTCATTTTCAATCGCTAATCCCTGGACTTTTCTATTTGACTAAATTTTCTACAGAATTTCATTTTGCCAACCACATGAAATGCGTTTCACGAAATGGAGAAGGATTCTGTGACCTTTGCAGACTCTTGCTACACTTCCATCATCGTCTTATCATTTATTATCCTTGAATGGCCCTCAGACGTGTCGTGCTGAAATGTTTCGTAAAATGATAAATTGTTATGTTTTCACAGCTTATTATTGTGCTAATGATTTCTGCACTTTCCAAAAGCATTTCTCTAATATAATTCTATTTTTCTTATTTAATGTCCTTTTAATACATCTGCTCATTATTACATATCACATTCGCAATAATTGGTAATTTCACTCAATTACTGATGCAATTAAAACCAAACACCTGCAGGCATTTCAATGAATTTCATCCTAAAACCTAAAACTAATTTTCCATTTTCGTTAATCAATTAATTATCGAATGATTTAGTGATTAGTAATAATGCACATCGTTCAAATGAAATAACCATTACAGATCCTTTCAATCCAACAACCATCATCCGAAGGACTCCCGAAAAGTGTGTTTTCTCCATTCCAATTCCAGTTCATATAAAATTTATCATATCAAATAAACATCAATTAAATCAATTACCTTTCATGAACGGTTTATCCATTTAATAACATTCATTGGATTTCACCACTCAACATGGATAACCATCATCATTACATTTCAGTGAATGCTCCATTCCTTGTTTTGAGGGTTTTAAATTATTTTCACACTTTAAAATTAAAACTCGGTTAGTTTTGGAGTTAATTAAAAAGGTTATTATATCCTGTAGATAACTGTACTCAAGTTATCCTTAAATAAATTTCAAGGTTAGGTGAATTTCGAATGTTTTTGCAATTTTAAAATTCTCTTTGTCTGTTGTGGATTCAAGTTTTCAATCATGGCTTCTACCTATAAATATGCTCCTTGAAAATAAGCTAGATCCTATTATCATTCATTATAGAAGACGCTGAGGATACTAATATGTGCTTCAGATAAACGAAAAGTCCTGTTCAGAGAAAATCAGTAATTAAATTTTTACAAGAAAACTCGTTACAATCCGTAATGGTTCCATCAAGGATTCCATCAAGGATTCCATCACGAAATGTCGAAAACTTCTACTTTAGAAATCAAAAAGCATTTTTGAATCAAGCAGAAAAAGTTTTTGCTACAAAAAGGAAACGTGAACCCGTGCGGAAAAAGCGATAAAAATTGCCAAACAATTTCCTCAATGTCCTGTTGCAATTACTGGTGTCACATAATGGCCTAGTACGTGATATCCTGGGAATATTGAATGTCCTTCCATTTAAGGAAGAAAAGAAGTTAAGAATGAGTTTTCTTTGACTCCCATTCTGGCGTGGAGATGGAGGAGCATACACGTGGAATCAAGGACATTTCATAAGTCTAAATCCAGCTGGTTTCTTAGAGCTTGCATGACATATAATTAACATTGCTTTGTTAAGAGAAAAATTATCGCTATTTGAACCCCGCCATGTCGGAATTCAACATCAAAGAAGGAATCCAGTGCTGACAACGTAAGACTTCAGAAATAATAGGCTTATAAATGTCTGGCAAGGAACGACAAAACTCGGTTTATTATGATTTATATATGAACAGTATTTTCTTGAATGTGCGTTACGAGACTCTTTTCTCATAATCTTATGCTTGAATATCACCCCTTTTACGAATATTGTTTGAATCGTTTCGCAGGTACGATAACTAAAAGAAATTAAAGTAGAAAGCTTAAATCAGCGTCAGTTTTTAGGCAAATTTTGTTGAATTTGTTTTCATTCGTGGCTACTGATGAGGCTTTCACTATTTCAATGACCATCTTTCAATCATTTGTTGGTTCTTATTAATCAATAATAAATTATTATTACAGAGCAATTGTCGTATCTCTTCATTTTCAATGGTTCATTAGTGAAATTATAAAGGTATGAGGAATTTCAAAGATAATGATATGATTGAGTCTGGTCCTAATTGCTCTAATGAGGATTCAAAGGATATTTTTGTATTAATCATATTAAATTCCATAATATATCTGTCAGAATATTGCGTTCCACTTGAACTACCTTTGTTCATCTTCATTCCATGATAATTCCTACAAAATGAAGGAATGTACAGTTATCATTCATTGCAGAAATACCTCTGTGGATGATTGTGCTTATTAAACTCAATGGAAACAAAATAAAAACGTTTTACCATTTGTATAGAAATGAAGCTATTGCTATTCATGGAAGTTAATCCATCAGGAAATTCAAGCAATTTAACGAAATGTTTGGTGTATACGAAACAGGATATTCTTTCATCATGATCCTTTCAATTCATTTGGGGGATATAACTTCTGCATCACAAAATTCATTTTAAAATCCTGCTATCAAAAAATTCAGGTTTTGTCCTGACTTTTTCAAAATTTAAGCCTCTATCCCGAAATTGCGTTGTTTGGGGTTAATGTTGCTGTTCCAACGGAACGCATTCTCTCACGTTCAAATTTTGTAGAAAGTATCAAAGATTATTGGAGGAATCAGTATGTATTATATATGTTTATGTGAATTTATTTTAAGACCTCCAGAATGCCAAAATATGACTGTTCTAATTACCAGATTTTTGTAATGCTGACAATAATTCAGTGAACTTACGTTGAATATACTACTGTCACACCAACGAAACCACCAATTTTCGATACCTGATTTCAACAGCTTAAATGTGCCTAATGATTCTACATGAAATTTACAATTCATCGTAACAACCGCAGTTTTCATGCCAATCTGTATTGCATATGCCATTAAAATTTAAACTACTCCGCATGGAGTCATGAAACATCGACCAGAATTTTTGCTTGTTTGTCCAGTTAGCTCCAATGCTCATACAGTGGAGACACTTCATTTAAAATACAGCACTGTCAACCACGAGGGTTTGCACGATAACTCGTATTAATGAATGTAATTTTGCAAGGTATATTTATGGAATACTCGAAAACAGAATATTCTTTTGTTGGAATTATGAAACTTGGTCATGACAAATAAATCGTTGAATTTGTGGAATATTTCACATTGTTCGTTTTAGGAGCACACCCGCAAGGCATTATACACACTTGTATGTTCTGAAATTTCAATCATTCGCTGATAACTAGTGACTTCATTTTTCAAAGGGTAAATTTTTTTGTTTCCGAACTAAAGAAATTGCCTTCTCAAAACATCAAACTTAAACTCAATTTGTGCGTGAGACCATTCAAACGTACGAGACGTCATCTGTCAAACCATCGTTCAAGTAACTAAATGAATTCAATCAAATTCAATTTTAGAATTTCTGTCAAACTTAGATCATAAAGAACTAAGTTCTCTATAATCTAAGCTGTCAAACATGATTTCCATCGAGACACAATAAGCATAGCAGAATATTGAAAAGTAAAAGCATTAGATATAGACTTTAAAGTTATAAGTTTTCTTTAATAAGTAAATAAAACAAATGATTGATGATATCACTGGCAATTCTTCTTTTATTCCTAGAGCTAGAAGGATGGAAAATATCCTTGATATATTTTTAATGCAATGGAGCTTTCAAAATATTAAACTCTTATCGAGTTTTAAGATATCGTACGCATTTATGATCTGTTGTTGAGACATAACATTTTAATCGAATTCCAAAAAACTAAATCATCTGTGAAAATCAAAATCTATTAACGATTCCAGGGATGCATCATACTCAATTTAGGTAAACATTCTAGCATATTATGAAGGCCAATGATTCCAGAATACATTAAGTTCGTAAATCAAGGATCACAGATAACCCAACATGAAGTCAATATAAAAATCTTAAATTGGATGTCAAGACAATTTTCAGTTTATAAAATAGACAATAATTCCCTATGTCACATTCGCATGTCCTGTTTGTGATTTTATGCTGAATGACGTGTAGCCTACAAACCAAATTATAATAGAAGAATAAATTTGCTGTTCCCTGTCCATTAACTTGGCGTCACCTCTGGGAATAGCAAAGACCCAATTACCCATAAAAATGTTTTTCCTTATTTTACCGATAAGAGATTTATTTGAATCATTAACAACTCATAGGCCTTGATGCTTAATGTCCTGAACAGAAACGGGCCAATATGGCAGAAGGCTTGACAACAAATTGACTTGGTGGCAGAAAATATACAGAAAGCTTCGTAGCTTGAACAGTGTAGATAAGACTAGAATCTCATGGAAACATTGATTTATATAGCATAGTCCATTCAATGTATACATGATTAAAGAATATTGTAAGCAGATTTCGAAGTATTTCACGAAGGGAAGAAGGCATTTTGTTAAAAGGGACTATTCTCGGATACATAGTACAGTAGACTCGCTTGTGTCCATCAGGATAATACAAACGTTCTACGAGGAAAGACTTGAACCTAGATTTTCAGGAAAAGAGTTCATTCACAAACAAGAAACTTAAAGAAAAATATGTTTAGTTACGAATTAATAATTTTATACATATCTAAATAATGAAGAAATCAAAAAAAATGTTCAATGTGATGGTAAAAACGCGGTTCATTTTGACTGCTTAAACTGTGCTCCACTTTCTTTAATCAATTCATCCGTATTGTTGGCTTTAACTTTCCTCTTACACCAATCTATAATTTTTTGAATATTTGAAGACATGTACAACATTTTCGGTGCCATATTTATAATCATTGAAAAGTTCTTTATATTTCTCAGAGGCACTATTCTAGTGTCAAGAATAGTTTGCTTACATGACCTCTGGACGCAAAAGTAGGACTTCGTGTTATTAATAAACTATATTTTCGATTTCTATCGATAATTTCTTATCGTTGTTGTTTGCAACACGCATTGAACGTCTGAGAAAGTCAATTAGCAAGTAAACATGATTATTCTTCCTCTTTTCGTGCAAAATAGTAATTTGACAATTATTATTTGATTCTTTTGTGTGTCAAATTTTCATTCTGGAAAACAATTGTCCATACTTTTCAATTGGCTTGAAATGATCCGTTGTAGGTCAGGTTCGTAGAACTCCTTTAAGGCAACCAATTATTTCATTCAGTATCTTGATAGTCAATCAAACTAGTGCCAGACATGGAATCTATAAGGGAAAAACCCCGACATTAAAGAATAACATTAATAAATTTTATGTAACCTAAACTAGATCCATTCCTTCTGTTTTCATCATGTTGCCCCAAAAGCCAATCCTATGAGGCATAATAAATTTTGATTATATCGTGGTTTTTGTTCTATTCAAAGCGATTACCTACTTTACTATTACCTGGAATTCCTAAAGATTAGATGTTAGTACCCTGTTTCATGGAAATGTTTGTTCTGAAAAAAGTTATAAGATTTAATTTTTCCAAGATCCTTGTTTCATTTAAAATTACAGTATGTACGAATAAAATTTGCTAGTCTATTATGACGAATTACTTCGAAATCTACATGATTGCTGAAGATTCTGGGTAAATCACAGTTTGATGTAAACTTTCTACCATCGTCTAGTCGCAACGCAAAACCATTATTGGATGCTGCAGTTGAAGGGTTTTATTATATAATGTATAGTAATTCAATTAATACAATTTATCAAGTTTCTGAATTTAAATTAATTGACAATTACGTAAACTTTGTTTAAATCTGTAATCAATTTCAAAATTAGTTTCCAATCAAACAAGCGTCTGTTGAGAATGATACAGCATTGCCAGATGTACAACAAACCGAAGCATCACAAGCCGACCCCAAGCTGAGCAAACAAAATGGCTGCTATTTGAAATTTAATATATGGTGAATTTCTCTCATTCTCTCTGCTGAAAATTGAGTGCACTGATAAGAAAATCGAGAGAACTGTTTCACTCTTTCTGAATACATATCCAGGCTAAAGTAGAATGCCCTCCTTTGCAACAACAAAGCGCCTTTGTAAATTACAGTCTCTCACAAGCCCAACCACGTAGGGAGATTCTTGAAATAATTTGAAAAATTCATAAAGACAAATTTTCGGTTTTTCCTTTAGATTTCCACATATTTGCTTCCGTAAAAGAGAAATTTTCTAGAAAAATTGCGTTTTATTTCAAATTTTAATGAATTCCCGCGCAATCGTACTGCTTGCATCACTTTCGCACCACCAAGTTCGAGTGAGACAGAAAAAACCAACACATTCAAATACAATTCACTCGCAATTCGAATAAAATAAACACAAAATCCAAAATGGCCGAATGACAGCAGTGAGGGTTGTGTTGTGAAAAATTGAAACAGATTTTTGTTAATTTTAATACGAAACATTTTTAATTGTAGAAAGTGAAGTGTTAAAAGTTAAAACAAAAATACAATTGAAAATTTTCGTATGAAATATTTTTGTAAACAACACAACGAAACTCGAAAGTCAAAAGTGACATATCGATGTGACCGATTCACAATAGTGTCTGGAAAAGTTATTCATTAAAAAAGTGTGAAATTTTGCAATTTTATGATTTTCATATCGTTTTCATATGCAGAAAAATATAAAATTTCACGGAAAATGTGCTGATTAAGACAATTATTTTAATTGGAAATTATGCTGCAATGAGGAGAAAACCGATTTCATAACAATTTATTGCACATTATTTACATGAAAATTTCTTGTTTACGCGCGCCATGGAGGAACATTATGAAAACGTTGTGAACTCCACTGAGTTTGCTAAAATCGTTAACGATAGGACAGAAGCTGACAATTCAATTGAAAAAGATGCGCTATCAACTACTGATATTCTAAAATTAAATAACGAGGAGAGTAAAAATGACGAAAATAATGGTAATATCAATTGGTTTGTCCACACATTGCTTGCAGTAAAATAATTTTTATAGTTCTTGTAGAAAATGCAAAGGAAGCAGAAGAAAGTGATAATGAACCAAAGGAAGCTGAGGATGGTACAACTGTGCTAGCAACATTAGCAGGAAATTCTTGTGATGAAGCTTTGTTGAGTGAAGAGCCCCAACCGGATGAAAATGAGTTGAACAAATCCGTTGTAAGTACATCAATGTTTCTATATAAGGGAAGTTGAGATTGAGTTGTTTTTTCTTTCGTTCAGGGTGACATCGAACAAGTTTTAGTAGATGCTAACACTGAAATGGTTGGTGAAGAGGAAGAAATTATTCCAACTGGAACTCAAATGGATATGGTTGTACCTCAGACAAACTCGGATATGATGGAAGACTCGAAAATAGAAAAGATTGCATCAGAAGAATTGCATAGGAATGTACATATTATAGATGCCATAGAAGAACACAAAATTGAATCAGATGATGATGAGAATACCACGCTAATAAAGTATAGAAATAGTAGGAAAATGAGAAAATCATCTGAAAAGAATGGAACAACAGAAGGTAATCGTCATCGTGGAAAGAAAGTCGCTAACACACAAAATGAAAAATCACCAGGTAATAAAAGGGAATCACAAGCAAGTTTCGGCGACAAGTGTCGAGTTTGTCTTAGTTCTGAAGAATTAGTTAGTATATTCAATTCGGAAGATGATCCAGATATAGCTGACAAGATAATGATTATATGTGAAAATATAAAAGTTGTTGAAAAAGATTTTCTTCCGCAATATATTTGTCAAACATGTTTAGACACTCTCAATGTTGCACTGAAGTTTAAAGCACTTTTCGAAAAGACAGATAAAGAACTTCGGAGTCAATTGACGAGAGCTAAAAACAAAGTACAACGGCCTAAAGGCTATGTTCTATTGGATGCCACTGAAGACGCAACAGATTCTGAAGAAGGTGCTAGACAAAATGACGATGAAGAGTTTCATTTGTCCCAAGATTCACAGATGTCTGCTATTGAATCAGATTCTGATTCGGATTTTAGTATCAGTAAACGTCGTCCAGCAAAAAGACGTGCGCCGAAACGAAGAAGGACAGGAGGTGCTGGCCGCGGTCGTGTTCCTGGGACACAATCATCAACGCCGGGTGAAACAAAACGTGGTCGACGTAAGAAAGCCAATAATGCTGATAACTCTACAGCAGATGAAAATGCTACGTTGAGTAAAAACGAAGAACAAAGTACAGATGAAGGAGAGGAGCCAACTAAACGACGACGTTCCCTTAAGAAATCCGATAAGATGGATGAAGACGGTGAAATAACAACACCTGAAAGCAAGAAAAAGGAACTTGCATGCGTTTATTGTCAGAAAGTATTTCCATCAATGTTGCAGCTGAGGGAGCACAAACGAGAACATGCTGGCGAGAAACCATTTATATGTCATGTTTGTAACAAACAATTCAAGCTTCTAGGTAATTTCGATTCACATATGAAACGACACATGCAAGAAGAAGCTATCGAATGTGAAACGTGTGAAACAAGATTCCCTAGTAAAAAGGAAAAACAAAAACATATGATTGATGTTCATGGTGAATCTCCACCAAAAGATTTCTGTGAAAAATGTAAAAGATCATTTACAACTGCACGACGTCTAGAACGTCATCAGCAAAGAACATGTCCTGGTTACGAAGTACCAGCAGCTAGACGACAAAAACTTGATGTGGATGCTGCTCCATTAGGAAAAGATTTATTTAAATGTGTTGCCCCAATGACAACAACATATTGGAGTGATAGCTTTTCAGATTAATGCTATAGATGAAAAATGTTTTCAATTTAATATTTCATAATATTTTTAAATTTTCTTAGACCAGTTTGTACAAGTGAATTGAGATGATTTTGATTTTTAATTAGTTGTACATATGTGCATTTAGTATTAAGGTTAGAAATAATAATAATTGTACAAAATAATATTCATAGATATTTTTCCAAAGGAAAAACAAAATGTAGGTAAAAAAGAAAAAATCAAAACTATTTTTACAATTCTAATTCTATTTAAGAAAGTTTCTCAATCAAGGTTCTATCATGCACAAGTTATATAATCATACAGTTTTGTTGTGTTGCAATAGCACTTTAAATCTAGATTCAATTTGAAATTATTCATAATTAATTTCAATGTTATTTTCATGTAAGAAAAATTATCTTTTTACCCACAAAAACACACTGAGCATTATTACTTCATTGAAAGTATTCGAAGTCTATGTAAATTCAATTTTTAGAAACAATAAAAAATATCAAATTGAATAACAGTTTTGCAGCAGATATTGGTTTCAGACTTAACAGAAATCATCCGGAAAAGGTGGATTTATTTTATTTTCTAGACATAAATTCACTTAACAGTTGCTTGTATTAAAGGCAATTGGAGCTATTGGGTTATATAATACAGCAGTAAAAAATTTCGTTTCTTTGTTCTGTTATTCACAATATTATTTTTAGCATGGTGTCATGTTATGCTTCATACAAAATCACATAGAAAAATATGGAGTTTTCAATTTGTTGCCATAAACTAGATGTATGTATAAATTTTACCTGTTTAGCTAATGCCCGCGGCTTCCTTCCACATGTCGCCCAAAGCTGAAATTTGTTTTGAAAGGATTTATATTCAAAAATATTAGTTGACTTAGGACTTATGCAAGAAAATTATTGCTTAGTGCAAAGAAAGGCCGACTTTTCGTGGGATATGAATAATTCATAATATCTAAGTAGTCTTCTGTCGGAAATATGGAGTATGTGCATACCTAGTTCTGAATTTACTGTCAAAAATGGTGTAGAGGGTAAATTAATTGTGAACCATTTCGAATTAAAATAAAATTCCATGGATTGGAATTTTAGAATGGTAAATATTTGTGAAGTAGAATTTATAGCTTAAAAGTTCAAGTGTTGGCTTTTGGTATAAGAAGATATACTTTGAAGAAAATTTAAATTAAGAGGTTACTTGTAACTCGTGGGAAGTTGTACTGAACGAATATGCTAAGAAGAACACTTTTCGTTCTGAGCACTTAATAATGCTCTTTTCAATTATCATAGCTCCATTGTAACTTTAGCTTACAAAAGGCTAATTGAAATTCTTTGTATTCATTGCAAATGTATGGCTTTTAGTAAAAAAGCCTTTTACTGTCTACCCTTAAGGAATATTATAATATTCTCTAGGGCGAATTTTAAACTTTCCCAATATAGTATTAAAATTCAATTATTTTCATTATGAAAAAATTTAATTATGTTTCATGGCCTTAATATTTGTTTTTAATTGTTTCAATTCTTTGAAATTTCAGTTCGATTAAATTTAATACATTGAACTAATTGACTGAATATAAAACAATATCACCCTATTGTTATTCTATGTTTTATTTTATAAAATTTTAATTAAATTTACTTATTTTGTTTCAATAATTAGCTTAAATTTTCAATGAAAATAATCCGGAAAGTCCCTTATAAACTTTTCATTTTTTACAGCTATGAGCACAAATTAAATCGATTCCAATAAAAAATTTTGATAAAATCGATGTGAACTACTTTAAAATTGATATATACTTTCATGTTTGCTTTTAATATATATTTTTATATATGTATAAGTTCAGACATTTGCAGCCAATCTATAATAATACAGTACAACCTCGATAAACGCAACTAAAGGAAACTGTGGCTGTTGCAACAACTGAAGTTGTAGCAATAACCAAGTAACAATGGCTAGGAAGGAAGAAGGAAAGTGACATAATTACGTTTATAAAGTGTCATTTTATACATGTATTTCAGCTATCACTCTATATATCATACATATATTATTCCTTGCTAAAAAAATGTGAAATTTTTAACAGGGTTTTCTTACACTCTATGTGCTTGGCCACAGCTGGTTGCGTTTATGAAGGAGTTTCAACTATCGAGGCTTGCAATTATCGAGGTTATACTGTAACACAAATATGTTTTATCTATTTTAATATATGATTTCAATGATAATTTGTACATACATAATTTTTTTGGATTTACTAGTTTCATCTTTCATCTAATTGAAAGTAAGTTCAAGAGCAGATGTTACCTGCTGCCAAGATTGATTGTACTTTCAGTAGATAAGTGTATGGCTTATAAAGACACACTTAGCGCTTCGTAAATCCTTCTATTATCCGTAATGGATGACAAGCAAAATTCGCTTGAATTTCAGTTTTATAAATAATAAATTTTCAAAATTCAGATTCAAGAAATTTCTCATAGGTTGGTTCAAAAACAATTTTGCCTTAAGTGATAATTAAAAGTTGTTCCATTTGTAGATGAACAACCTCGAAATGTGCTAACTACAAAAAAGATTTATCAATATCCACATAAAGGCATCGTTTTTCTTTGTTTTAATCACTTGTTTAAACAAAATATTTGCAATGTAGAAGAAAGCCCATAGAAGTGGTGAAATGGAAATTATTTACATCCCTTCGGGTGTTCTTGGTGTTCTTGTTATTTCTTTACCCTAAAAACAAAGATTTTTTTGAGTTACGAATTATTATTTTTATCCATCCTTTCTATTTCTACTTGGATTGAGGAATACTCGTAAGTGAATAAAGTTCCATATAAAGTTAACTTTAAAACTTTAATCTAGGGAATTTGAATCATTATGATTCAAGTGAATAATATTATTGTGTCGCTTAGTAACATCGTACGAGATAATGATAACAAGGCAAAGAGTACATGCAAATGATTACCTTACGGAGATATAAATGAAAGTGTAAAACAAATATTAATTGTGGCTACAGGCGATTATCCTAGATAATAAACCGATTAATGAGGCTGTACTGTATTCATTGTACTTGACATGAGTTCGAACAAATTTTATTTGGCTCATAATCATAGAACAATACAAACAATGAGGGCTTAGTCAAGGGTTTGTTGTGAGGATTGTACAATGAACATAGAATATGAGGAAGATACATATTGATTTCAGTTTATTTGATATGTAGTATCCATGTTCTTCTATGGTTATTACATGTTTAGTAAAATAACACAGTCTTGCAAGCCCTTTCAAATGAGATGTTAATGATGACAGTATTGTTACTTGGACAAGTGCATGATACAGCATTGGGATGCCCATTCAGTTACGATTATTGATACCGATTGCATGCAAGTAATACAAATGCGTCCAATGTTGCATATCCTTATCATCTTTATCCTGCAATAATGCTTGATTGCATACGTGCCTGGATTTTAGCTCTAACACTAGATGCTGCACGATATTAAAGACATGATGGCATTTGATGATGTCGTATCCTTTGAGTTTCAGGAACAGATTTTGCATTGAATCAGTGCTTTAAATGATGCCAAGGATAGCAGATTATTTTTTCTAAACATGTACAGATGAAAGAGAATCGTAGAAAACGGACGTGGTATATTTTAATATTGAATCCTTGATGTAGCACAGACTTCTTAACCAAGAAAAGGACATTCAATCACGTTCTCTGTGAATTTATCAGGATTGACGGAACACACGCCAGCGAATGATTTACGACAAATTGATTGTTAGACCTTTGTTTAATTCAATTTCATTGAATTCTGTCATCCTTAAAGATTAAACGAAATTTTGATAAATCGGTAGGGACATCAAGTTATCTTTTTGTTAAGATTAATATCAATATAAATTGAAACACTTCAAACTGGTACTTACACAAAAAAGGATGTCTATTGATTTGAGTTCTCTTTGAATTGTCTCTTTTCAGTCTTTTGGCTCGTGTTGATCCTACGAGATAAGGATCATAATTCTTCTTGATTTTTGTCAAGACGATGACCTTTGGGATATATTTTTATCATGTCACATAAGACACAAGTCCTTTAAGTTGATAGTGTGCAAAGAGAAGAATATTTATTTATCATATTACATACAATACACAAGGATTCTTGAGGTTTGTTTAATGTTGTCATCTGGAATGAGAAATACGGGTTTATCTGAAACTTATAAGTGTCTTGAACGATAAGGACATTGATTATGTAAGCCACAAACAACTCTAGCATGTCTGACCAAAACTTGATGATCCCAGTTCCTAGGAGACATAAAACCATCAACATTCAAATATGGTAGCTATGAACCTCATAAGCTTACCAATAATAATGCTATTATGCCAGAATCGTAGTCATATCCTGAACCAAATATCACCAAACATTGATTTTCTAAGTCCAATAACACTTTCAATATAACTGCCAAAGGCCGATAGAAAACACAAAGTGCTTGGCCAAACCTCTTATTTGGCACTTAAAGACCAAATTCGGTGTGCCAATGTTCTATGGAGTTTTGATACCAACAACTTTAAGGACGAACTTAGAGAATCGAGTCGTTTTTATGTGGCCTAATTTCCATATAAATCGACATAGAAATTGCTGCATAAATTTGTAGAAATTCTTGAGGACATAAATTAACATTTCAGAATATTATTTATTTGAATCGGGAGATTTAATGAAATTTTTATTGATAACCAAATGACTCCTGTTACTGCACATAACCAATGTAAATTAGTGTGATGCCAAACATTTTTAGCAGATAATTATATAGTCGTTGCAAATTTATTCAGTTTCTGATGAATTAAATTCGAAAAACATGAATTAACACCTTGTTCTTGTTTGGTAGTTCTTGAAAACCAATTTGAAATCCAACTACAACCAACAAATGCTTTTCCAGGATATATTAAATCGTCAAGCAAATAAATGGCTTGTTTACATGCGAAACATTATTTTCATTTTCGTAGAAAATTGATTCAAAGCCTTAAAAATATGCATTTCCAGTGAAAAATACGCGACAATTAATTTTTCAGATATGACCATATTTGGTTCAAATTTCAACAGAAAATCCAATTTGTTTCAATTCACAGCAAAATACAATATTGCCAACTGTTTCCAAACTACAAACAACCATTAAAATTTGAAAACTTCGTTGAAAGTCGACATGTTTCCGAAAATAGGCATTTCCTTCGAATTTTTAATATGTTTTCCATGTAATTGATGCAAATATGCGGAATCATGGTTTTGAACAACAAATGCAGCTTTTGAAAACACTATCGATATTACATTCGATTGAAATGGCATCCGTTATGCCTCCAGGTATCAAAATTCAATATTTCTCAAAGTATGTATGCATAAATGAAAATGGATTACATGGAAATTTGAAAATCAGCTTGTTTAATATAAAAATTTCCTGGTAGATATATTCCTCTTTCAAAATACACAAAAACTTGGTTCTTTTGTATTTGAAGAACTCAAACCACTTTAATTTCAACAAGAATTGAACAATCCGTGTATGTTATCAAATAACTTCCGACATGACAAATGAGGATACGAATAAAACTTTAAAGAAAATTTCGTTAACTGTAAGGCTTTAAAACCGTTAAAAGAGCTTCGTCAATTCACATTAAAAGGACTTCTTAACGTCTCTTTAGCATTATGCGAAATGAATATACGAAAACATGAAAAGGATACAAATCACATTGTTAATGATCTACCTTCAATTGAGGTTTAAAATTCTTGAAGTTTTACGTAGAATTCAATTGTTCATTTATATCATCTCGCAAATATGTTTTAGTTCCCTTTCAAATAGGATTAAATTTAATTGGGGAAACTTTTTTAAAGGGATTTAATATTGTTGAATCATTCCCAAAGCTTACCAGCTAACAAATATTAGCTTTTCAAATGAATCCAATAATAGGGTACGAGGTTTTTGATATTTCTGAATTTGTTATATAGGATTTCACCAAAAAACTGTTACCAATTCAAGTCAAATCCGTTTCTAGGTATTGAAATTGGTTAAACTATTGTTATCAAATAACATTATTATGACCATGAGCAGAAGCCCGACTAACGTAAGGTTGTGGTTTTGCAATTCAAATAAAATTTAATGATTTCATTTCTAAACCCTTGAATTCACCCTAACAATTCCATGAGAAAATATTATCAAAATTTGAGTTAAGCTTTAAACATTAGAAATTATTTTGAAGTATTCTTCAATATCTAATGTTATTATATGTATCAACTCCTACAGTCCTCACACCTACTAGAAAACTTGACAGAACATCTATCATATTCGAAGAATACTCTAATTTTACTCGAATCCTGTCGAATGGAGCAGCAGTGTATGATGTAGTGTAAAAGTATTACAAAGATAAGTTGAAGTTTACAGTCTCTGGTGGTTTTAAACTTGCACGGTGGTAGTTTGGGAGGCGGAATTATATGTGTATCTTCTTTGACACATTTCACATCAATTTAATACTTTGTTTCCAATGTAAATTCTCTAACGTCAGCGCAGAATTAACTGAAATCTGAAATTAATTAGTTCCAATTTAAGGCAAAGATATGCTCTACAAGTCTACAAGTTTAATATGAGCTACGAAATCAATGCTCCATTAATGGAATTAACTAATTGAAATACATTTAAATGAATGTGTGTAGCACAATATCATGATACCAGTGCCCTGGAGGTTTTCATACGAAATGTCACAGACTTAGTGTTATACCTTATAGGATACCCCTAAAGCAGTGTGATGATAATCAAAAAGTTTCATGTCAGGATGATCTAGTCTCATGAAGGCTTTTCTATTTACTGAAACTTCATCTCGTCGTCTTCACATGTGTGTACGTCTTTTTATAAGAAAATAACATTAAATAAAGTTGTTAAACAGACATTTTCTTAGAAATTACTACATACTGAAGTTGATATTGTGTACATTAAAGAATGCCGCGTGGAAATTTAATACACTCAATTTAACTGATGAGGAAGCTAGATTGGAAAATGCGGAAATAATTAATATTTGATAGACAAAATTAAGATGTAATTTTCATTTAAAATTTAATGTCGGCTTCATCATTCTTACATAAATTGGAATTTCGATAAGTGTGGTGAAAATTTCAATCTTCATTAAAGTAAATGAAAATCTTGAAATATTTTGTCAGAAAATGGGTTTTACTGTTGAACATTTTTGAAGATTTTAATGAAGAAAAACAGAAAATAAATGAAATGATATTATTTTTAATTACAGGTATGATGTAAATTGAAGTAAATTCCACTTGAAATTCAAAGGATTATAAACAAAGATGCTATCAAATAAAATGGAATCCGTGCGCAATGAATTATGCATAGCCCAGAATTAAGGGATAAAGTTGTTAAATGGTTAGCTAGTCTAAGGAATCACTCACACCAGTCAACAGACGATATGTTGAATCAAGGACCACCAGATACTCATCAATATCAACATCATCACCATCAACACCACCAACAACAGCAGGAACAAAATCATCATCCAACAAGGATATTTCCATTTTACAATGGAACACAATTTCCAAATGCAGCTGATGCAACGTCAAGTTTATTTTATCAAAATGCAACGAAATATTTTGAAGCTAGAAATATTAGTATAAGTGAACTAAATATAACAAATGAAAATTTAAATGATTTTCTTGAAAAATTATTATTACTAAGTAAACCATCAAATGAAACTGAACGGAAAGAATGTGATAATTATTGTGATGGTTCCATCAGAGATTTACTTGTTGACTACAAGGATGTTCATGGATACATTTCACTTTTGGTAAGTTTATTTAAATTTTAGCCAAACCATATTAATTACCCTTCCCTTCATTTGCGTTAATTAAATTATTCATTTTAATTAATGCAAATTTTAACATCTACAATAGTATGAATAATTAATAAGATGCTTTATTGGATAATTAACTTAAAACCGCACAAAGTTTTAACGTTCTAAATTGTTGACTTCTTAACAGACTTCGGGGATATACATCCTTCTATAAATTCATTCATGTTGAATGTAAGAAGTCCGTAATTTCACAAAAATTATCAAATTATCTGTATAGTACTTGCAGAAAGGAGGACCTTATTACAGATCAAGTACGCAAAACAGGTTCAATTTACAAGCACGACTTGTTTGCAAACAGAATATGTTGTATTTTTTCCCAAAAGTACTATCATGGAGACGTTTTAATTTTATATGATTTGCATTACAATTGCCAGATGACTTGATGTTTTATTCGAGTGGGACGTTAAACGCCATCTATATTTGAGTCAGTCTAGCCTTTCGAAAATTATCATATCCTTGCTCCCTTGAATGGTTTTTGAACTTGCAAACTCATCAAAACAATGTCTGATGTAGAATTTTATGAGACAATAAAAATCCTGAAACGCAGAATGTTTTACGAGCAATGTTGCATCGGATATTGTGATTAATGACCTTATTTTGATAGTACAAATAACACATAAAATATTTTATTTTACATCGATCAATATCTTCAATAAATTGGTAACCTTATCTTCATCACTTTCCGAAGATATAACACGTTTTGAGTGCAGTGCAGAGATGAAATTTCCTTTTTTCAAAACTGATGTTAAGATATATTATAGGTGGTATGTCCCAATTGAATATTTCAAGATCCTGTCATATTAAACGTAGAAACATTTCTCATATGTTTCTCTGGATGGAAAAGGATGTTTATGTATTCTTAAATACCCGAGGATTTTCAATGTCAATACCTCTTGATGGCAGTTCATTTAAGGATTCGATAATAATCATACAAGGCCAGTGATATATTCCTAGGTCAGTTAAGGGCATTTTATTTGGGTCAGACATGAATTCATGCGTAGTTCCCTAATGAATCTTGATTGGAAACGTAACAGAATTCACGAGAAACCAGAACCAATAACGAGAAATTGAATTCGTTCAAATCCATACACGTCCTTGATCCTGACATTTCATTTTCATTTCCCGGAAATGACTTCGAGTAAATTGTATGGCACCAATTTTTATGTGATTGCCATCTTGTGTCCGTTTTGTAACGTAAAGTTTATTTGTGGTGAAACTTATTTTATATGAATTTGAGAAATTTCTTCGTCCTGTAAGAGAACACAGTTAACATGCCGTCAGATGGCGATAAACTTTTATAACTAAAAGAAAATGAAATTTCTCTAGTTGGAAAATCTTTAGAGCTTCAGAAGTTCCATGGAGCTCCAGATGAACTGCAGAAGTCATGAATAAAAATGTGATTCAATTGAGTTCACCTCAACGGAAGATTCCTAAATCCTACGAGCTAAGAGCTAGGCACCAGCCTGATGTAGCTTCAGAGTGAATTTTCCAGTTCATCACGTTCGTACCATGGAAGTGGATGTCATTTTTTACTATTCCCATTCAAAATATCCGGTCTATTGATGTGGAAAGATTCGTATTGAGGTTACTGGTTATTCGACTTTCCTAAAATACAATATGAATTTCTTGGTACGAAAGATAACTCTTAAGGACTCCGTGAATTCTGGGGAAACATTCAATTTTTTACTGGCTTAAACCTTACTCCGAACTGGGATTATGTCTGGTTCCATTTTCGCTCGTGAATTTGAGAAGGATTCAAGGTCTCAATTTTAGGAAAATGTAAACATGGCTTTAAAATTTGTTTAATTTGATTTTTCAAACCCTTTTCTACATTTTTCTAAAGACAATACCTGTAACATAAATTTTTTGTTCTGTATTTATTCAAAAACTTTTTCAATTGTACCAAATTTTTCAACAACGAAATTTTTTATTTTGTTCATTTATTTCATGAAATTTACGTTGGAAAGTTTATATAACCGAAATATAATCTGCTAAAGAGAACTCTACGATTGAGTAACATGAAAACAATATCCTTCAAAGCTTGTTACAGCTTTTGTGTTACTGAACCCGTTTAACAACAATGAGAAACACTGAAATTTCTACCTAAAAGTTTAATTAAAATTTTAGTTCTATTATTGTCATGTACAGAAAATTCAATTAGCTACACTAGAGAAGTTAACGTAACTAAAATAAATGGTTATTAAATCTCCTTTTATAGATATGCATTTTTGGAACGATAGCAAATATCCTCAACATAATTGTTCTAACGAGAAAGGACATGTCGAAAACACCAATAAATAAAATCCTCAAATGGTTAGCTGTTGCTGATATGTTTGTTATGATTGAGTATATACCGTTTTGTACGTATATGTATATAATATCACCAGGTAAAAGCATATAGCTAAACTTTATGAAATGGAAAATAAATATTCTTTATCTTTATATATGAAGCAGGTGGTCGTGACTACAAGTATCCTTGGGCTGTATACTTACTTTTTCACATGCACTTCACGCAGATACTTCATACGATATCAATATCCTTAACAGTAACACTAGCTATTTGGCGATTCGTTGCGATAAGGTAAGGATTTGTTTGTTTAACAATTGTAAGAATTCAATATTCTGAAATTGAAGACGTATTACATTTAAGTATCTTTTTGTATAGCAAAGGATATAAATTCCATTCCAATCTTTGTCCTGTTTTTAATGAAGCTTGGATTCCACGACTCACTGTGCACAATTTAAAGAACATTTCTCCGTTTAAACAGAAATATCTTTTTCTAAGAAACTCGTAATATATCCTTGAATCGAAGATATATAATGTTCAATTTACCTTGTATGAATAACAAAATTGTAATAAATTTTATGACGTAATGAAAGCTTTAACATACGCTTATAAGATATCGATAGCAGATAAAGTCGTTTTCATAAAATAATCCGCTTTAATGATGAATAAACATTTTCTCGGAATCATTTGAATTGAGCTGTTATTCGGAGGGTAGCACTTACTAGTATGAAAAATCCTTTTTCTCAAAAATGTATCCAATTGAATATAAATGAAAAGTGAAAACCCGAAACGCATGAAAATCTCTTCAACCGTGCAGTGTCCCTCAAACTGTGTGAAAAATTATTACGACACCTGTGCACTTTTATAAAGAAAATTTATTCAGTTTTCATACCCTTATTTTGTTATTTAAGATTTATAGACGATTCACAACAGGGTAAATGAGAATTTAAGGGTCGTAAAAAGGGAAAATTTCATCCCGCTTATAAGGCAATTTTCAACGCTTTACGCACATTCACCATTTGAGGGCCATTGGCGTAATTGCATCATTTTCAGTGAGCTGATTTTGAGCGGCTTAAATTTGAATTTATATATTATATTTTATGATTTCACGACATGAAACCCGTTAAAGAGTCACAATTTTCAAGGGTGCACCTTTTACTGGGTGATAACAAGGAAAAAATTTAGCTACAACACTTGAAGTTTTTACGATTTCGAAATGGGGTTGGAAGTTTCCTTGAATTTTATATTTTACATTTCACAGAAATTATTATTAATTAAATAATTCAATTTTTACCTGTTCTCGTTTCAGACATCCCCATGGGAAATGTGCAACGTATATCCTGTCACATTGTAGTGAAGCAATTTTGTTATCGTTTATAATTTCACCAATTTTATGTTTTCCAACTTATTTTGTTTTTACTATTAATAAAACTTATGTTTATCCAAATGACGTTAAACATGTTGCATATCATGTTGATGCTGTTGAACAGGATGCCCTGTACAGGTGAGAAACAGTGTTGGCTTTTTCATTTTATATTATTAAGTCGGTCCGTGGTTTATTTTCTACTGCATGTAAACACAGGTTCAAAACCTTAAGATTTATTTTTCAATAATTTCTTGTCAGTATTAAGTGTTTCACATTCAACAAAATCTTATATGAAAGTTTACTATATCCTAATACTTCCAATATTTCTTGAGATATCGTTGAGGAAAGTTTTTTCTGTAAACGAATGTCTCCAACACATTTTCCACTTTTAAGGGAAGAAATTTTTTATTCAAACATAGTTCTCAAATATATCTTGAAAGAGCTCAGAATAAGTGTGTGTTCATAATATAACAACACGCAGAATTTTTCCGGATATATCGACAAGTGATACTACCAGAAGCTAACCACATTACCAACATATCACAAATTTTCGTGTGCAGAATGCTTTAACAAAACACATTTTTATGCCCTATAAGAAAAAGTGGAGTTTAAAATGTGTTAAATTAGAACATGTAAAGTATGTACTGAAAGTTTTAGTAGTTTTGGAAATATAACCAAATCTGTAATTGCGACTATTCTGATCTATAATGAAACTGATCGAATAGTTTTTTATCAAATCAAGTATATATATTTTGTATTCTACACTGTTGGTAAACATGTTTATGTTATGCGTTGTACATTTGGCTCTTGTGCATTCCATGAAAATTTGGTGTCTTTTCTCTTGACTTGGTGAGCAAAACGCACAAAGTTTACTTGAATTTGACTCTTTAAGTCAATGCACAAATGACTCACGATCACAATGACTGCACGTGAAACACTGATGGAAGTAATTAGGAAGGTACTGTGAAGTTGAGGACGTGGAAGTGACGCGAAAACAGATTTTTTTAAGGAATCGTCATTTTGGTGTCGTAACTTTTACGATTGTTTAGTAATCTAGGGTTAAATAATTCTACACGCCTGAAGAGCATTTACATCATAATTATCTTAAGAAAGAATGCTTGAAATATTTTGAATCCTTCCGACCGACACCTCAACTTACAATCCGTTCAGAAACAAATTTATGAAAACTTCCTTAGATGGTAATATTCAAAGTAAAAGTTAATTTTTCAAAAATTCATTCTTCAAACATCATGTAGATGTTAGATAGAGCAAAGTTTAATTCAATATACTTCAAAGAAATTCTCAAACAACACCTTTCAAAGTTTACCAGAACCACGTAATTAATGACGAAAGTTTGGCTCATTAACGTTCGCCGAGCACTCATTATAAGGTAAATGTTCCCTTGAATCACATGAAGAGAATGTTTTTGAATTTAAAGTGATCGTAAATTACATTTTGGGGTGAAAATGAATGATGTGTAATTGAAATTGTTTCGGTAACAGGTAATTTTATGAAATCTGTAATGCAATTGGTGGTATTTGGTTATGCTATTAAGTCAAAGTTTGATGAAAATTTATGAAAAACAAATTAAAGTTTGATGAAAATTTTTTAACATCAAACCTCATCATATTTCTAGGAAAAATTGTAAAGCTTTGGAAGAAGATTTATAAAAGGATACCTATAGCACGCATCCATGAATATGATATGATTCTGACATATTTCATCTCGAAAAAATGTTGTTCCTTTTACCCATTTCTACGGTATCCTTTGAGGGAATGTGATTTTGTAAATTTCAAATTAATCCTGGGAAAAAGGATGAGTATGGTATTGTATCACGAAAAAGGTATTCAATGGATACCTTTTAATCCCAGGATAGACAACATAGTTCTTAAATCCTTTTCTCGAATCGAACCTAAGACTCAAATTATTCCTTCATGATAAAGAAAACTCTAGCCTTGATTCTTTAATTTTATATATTGGAAAACTAGTTCGTCCTTGTTTTGTTTGATAGAAATTTCCTGGAGGATAAGTTACTTTAATCATATCATATTCGCAATTTTCTTCAACTTACTAAGCTTAATCCTTGAATAGAAATCACGTACTTGTAAAGGACACGAAATGACACAATTCACCCACATGTGTATAAGATATAAATTAAATATATTCCATAGACATTGTTCGTCCTGTGACCTACGGTACACAAGAATACGTTGAAATAAAACAATCAGCTGGAATTATCCTTTTTCTGTGAACGGCGACCTAGTTTTCCTTATTCCTTACAAAAAGGACATTTTCAGCAAGAATTTGTTTGTTTTGATTTGTCTCGTTTTTATATAAATCATGTGAATCACTTATCCTTGTTTTGATAAAATGACCTTTAGTTTTTGTGATTTCCTTGTGTCTGAAAAGGACAAATTCATTTTGGGATTTCAATTTCCAAAAGGATACAAATAATCCTGATTGGGTATTTATCTTTGCAATCACGGACAGGTTTTTAAAAAAAAACATGTTGCTTACAATTATAAGTAATGTATATTATATTATATTGTATTAATAAAAAACTTTATATTACAGCTTCAACTTTTGGGTGCATTCAGTTCTAATAAAACTTCTTCCCTGTTGTACGTTGACCGTAATTAGTTTCATCCTAATCAAAGTTTTGTGTGAAGCATCTAAAAGGAAAGTTAAATTAAAAGAATACAGCAACCCGAATGGTGGATCCCATTTAAATGGAACAAAGTAATTATAGACTTTTCCTTATTAAATTTTACAAGATTTGAAAAAGAAAAACATTGAAGATGATTTATGTATTGATTTGGAATTGAAATATTAATTAACTTTCTTCAGATCCTCAAGATGTGATCGAAGGACAGACAGGACAACAATGCTTCTTGTAGCTGTGCTCTTGCTCTTCCTGATAACAGAATTCCCTCAAGGGATTCTTGGCTTGTTAAGTGGTATTATGCAGAAATGTTTCTTTACGCATTGTTACAGTTTATTCGGGGAATTAATGGATTTACTAGCATTAATTAATGCAGCTGTAGGATTTGTTTTATATGGATTAATGTCGAAGCAATTCCGCACTAGTTTTAAATCGTTATTCTTTAAGACACGCTCTTCAAGATTGGAGATGACACGTGTAACTGGCATAACAACGACTTGTGTTTGACTAAAAACTAAATGTTGTCAAGATTTGTAGAGGATTTGCAATTTGAAAATAAAATATAATTCGTCAAATATATGTGATTGAAGACATGATTACTATTAATTCATATATAGGGAATGTTCGTAAATAGCTTTGAGATTACATCAAGTGCCGTCTATTATTTGTAAGATATATCTACTCACATTAAATTTTGTTCCATTATACTTTTGTGAAAGATAATAGATATATTATTTAACATTCAAATCAATACCATGAGTACAATCACCATTTGGCAATAAGATTTCATGAATAATAATCATTGAAGTTAATTTTAGCCCTCCCCTAATATCACCTAAGGGCTCTAGTATGAATCTAAATTTGCCTTCTTGAAATGTCTTCTATAATATTTCCCGATTGATGGAAATTTCTAAATCCCTGGCCATGACAAAAACAATGAAAAGTTGGAAATTATTAATATTAATTGTTAATAATAATATTAAAAAAATGCTGTTGAAAATTTAAGCTTTTTTACAAGATATGAAGAAGTTTTTGTACAGTTTGATTGTATTAAATAAATAAGTAACTTAAGAGTTAATGGAATATAATATATGATAGATACATACATGGAAACTGTGTTTGTAATAAAAATTATTTTTGATATTCTCATAGTGATGTTATGCAATTCAATATAACAAACAAATAAATTACTATATAATATTGTACGAGGTTGTGACGATATTTTATATGTAATTATTTCCATAGAGCCAAGATAAGGAAATTATTACAATAAAGTATTCAACACTTCATTGATTTCATAAACATAAAATTGGAATTATTGTTAATTGAATTTCAACCTTTACAATGAAATTACTTGAGCCCAGTTTATTGTACAGGTTGATATCATATTAACGTTGTTGTTTGCAATTAAAAAAATCAGCAGCTTTTCAATATGCTTTTACTTAGAAGTTTTTAAATTTAATCACTTCCTGTTACTATAAGATACTATTTACTGTGTATAATGATAAAGTTACTAATTACAAATGAATTCTAGCCTTATCTCTTAAGCCTAATTTTTTGCAATAATAAGAGCTAGCTAGTGTAATTTTATGCAACAATTGTGTGTTGTATATAGTTACAAGAGTGTGCAAAATGTGGTTACATTCATCGAAAGTTGTAAAATTTAATAAAATTTGTCATATCTACAATAACAGTTAATTTATTCATATAAACCACAAACAACATGATACTCATTCAAGATGATACTATTAATTTCCAAATGGCAATTAAAGGCCCATAAACCTCTTCTCTTATTAAACTAAAATTTAAGGACAATTAACTCAAGGTAAGCGTAATTACAGCACTCAAATCGCTATCAAGGTAATCTTGTAAATAAAAATTTTAACGAAAGAGTTAAGGTTTACGAGACATTTTGAAATATTTTTGAGGCACATAAATAAATCTTATCTAAATTATCCTCGTTTTCCGGTCTCGACTAATTAAGGAATCTGTGTGGAATCGATTTGCTTCAACTGTAACCTATGATTATAATAAGAAAGACGATTGTATCCCTTGCTTTATGTATAATAACATCTCATTTAAACTTTACCGAACAAGACTGCTTGCAATAAAAGATATCGATTTTGTCGGTCAGTATGACACTATTCACATAAAATGAATTCCTTAATAGAAGGAGTAATTTTATTTAATTAAATCCGTTTTATCCCAGACACTTGAAGTGTTTAATCGAAAGATAATATAAATTAATAGCCAAACAGTAACATAATTACAACTATACTACTTGTTTTATTACAAGTAAAACTTGTCCTTCTGTTGCTCACGTGATAACTATCACAACCATGATAGCCATAGAAGCTATCAATTTTTGTTGAATTTTCTTTGGAAAACATCTCAATCAATGAAATTTAACGACTTTTCAAATTACAACCATAAAACGCAACTTTCTACATAAGGAGCCATTAATACTTATTAATGACCCTATTCGATTGGGCTTTTTTGCAACAATTCCACATCAGGGCCCTTCAGACATTATCTCATAAATCATTTTATTACGCCATTGGGGGCAGTTCTGTGGCAGCTACAACCAGCTCCAGAACGAAATTAGGGAATTTTTTAGATGTCAAATGCTGATCAATCAAATAGGGGTATTTTGGGGGTTTTCACATGATAAAGACGCTTTTCAACTTTGCAAATTTATTTATTCAACAATGTTATTTCGACAAACATTTTTAAAGGATAACTTTAAGGAAAATCAATAAATTATTTCATGAAAATTGTTTATTGGGACGTTTACATGAACAATCCTCAACAGTGACCTTCGCTAAATATCCTTCTTCGGGGGTAAGTGAGAATCAATAAAGGGAGGTTTTGAAATTCTCATAAAATATTCTAAAATTGACTATAAAACTGTTGATGGGAAACTTGTTGACACGTTTTCTTCTACTTGAATATTACTTGAGTGTTTCAAGTATTCAGCTATTACCTCTTTTCATTCGCTTAAACACGAGGATGAGGTTCTTCCTTACAAAGTACTCATTTTAATATCGAAAATACTTTTGTTTCAGGGTTGTGGTACATCATGTTGAACTTTAACCTAGCTTTGTCGTAGAATTTCGAGTGCAAAATAAATACAATTCATATTCTTCAAGGTCGCAAGTATATGCTGCTTCCTCCTTTATCATCTTGATGAGAAATTTTTTTACTTACGTAAATTAATTCCGAAAATAACGAAGGATTCGTTCGTACTTCACGTGTTTTGATGGAAGCTCAAATTGTTCATGGATCTTGCTTGTAGATTTTTGGGGAATGCTCCTTGCAGCCTGTATGTATCCAATCATCAAAATAATTTCGTTACTCATGCGACTCCAGATTCCGTGTCAAGGGCTTGCGTCAATTCTATAAAACTTGATCCTAGTTTCTTCCACTTTTCGTCCTTTTATTTCAAATGCACGCAGTTATATTGAATCTCTCAGTTTGGAAAAGTTTTCCTCCGTTCTTTTTTCAGTCAGTGCCATAATGCAAGATGGTGAAGCATCCTTAATCTTCCTTGCTCTTCGCGTCATTGGAAGATAGAAGCCTTTGGCGATTTGGTGGTGGTGTTATTGCCTTGCATGTAAATAGCTCATCGATGTTTCTCTTCGTAGTTTTAGTTTCCTTCATGCTTTTAGAAGACCCTTTCAAATGTCCTTCACTTTTGTTTGTATTTCCTGCGTTCGAAGATGACGAAGGAAGTCTCTGGCGATTTGGTGGTGGTGTTATTGCTCTGCATGCGAAGAGCTCGTCAAAAATGTTACCACTTTTAGTTCCTTTTCTTGATTTAGTAGAGCTGTTCACATTTCTCTTCCTGTTGCCTTCATTCAATGTTGATGAATGAAGTCTCTGGCGATTTGGAGGTGGTGTTATTGCTCTGCATGCGAAGAGCTCGTCAAAAATGTTACCAGTTGTAGTTGCTCTCTTTTCCTTGACATCATGACAGCTTTTCTTGCGAAGATGCTTAGGTGGCGTTAATGCTCTGCAAGAGAAAAGCTGATCAATAACATTTTCCGTGTTTTTCACTTGCTTTGGTTCAATAAGCTTTGGTTTTATAGGTCCATCATCGTCATCAAAAAGTTCCTGAAAAATGTTAGTCAAGTCCCTTCCGTTCTTCGAGTAAATTTTACCCGATGGACTCTTTCGCCAAAACTTACCACTTTCACATAGTGAGTTGCAAGATTTAACATCCTTGTCGCTGGTTTTCACAATTTTAGTCCTGCAGGTGTTTAGATTAAGTTCTTCTTCCCTCGGGCGCTTCGTTCCTGAAATAACATTTCCATTTATGTCCAACGTAGCCTTTCCTTGACCTAATTTGTCATCCTTCCGTGTTGCAATTTTGCAGTTGTCATTCACAGCAAGTTCCTTTTGTACACCAAAGTTTCTGTAAGTCAAGTGCGGGTGAGCCTGGGTGTAGCTACCGAAAACTTCCCTCAGTCTCTTCTCAACGTTATCCATGGGATCTCGGTATCCCAGTCGCTTTGGAGATGAAAAAATTGGTTTGTTCGAAGAAAAACTCATTTTGTATGAACTCAAAGTGTTATTGCTGTATAACTAACGCACACACACCGAATGTCCTTACTTATATAAAGTTATTCCTGACACCTGTTAACTTGATGCATAATCTTGACCATCTGTTTACAATTGTATCTACAGGGATAAAAGTAGTTGCACCGTAATTAAGGAGTCAATCGATACACAAAATAAAGGGATTAACAAAAGGATTAAAGAGGATTAACTTATGGTCATTATATGACCCAGTAACTAAATGATTAACGGATTATCTGGTTGAACTGAAATTGTTGGTTTATCTGATCATTATGAAATATTGAATGAGCAGATGCTTTCAGTTTACAAAATTATTATTATTTTGCTTATTTACATTGCTAGTAAAACATTTACGGATTAAGTTCACTTAATTCTGTTAAGTCTTTGTAATCATCCCGAAGAACCCTTCAATGTTCTGGTATAACTAGAGCGCTGAATTTCCTTTCAACTTATCTACAAAGCTCATTGATATATGGTTCAGTTAAAAGATATTTGATAAACTCTTACCCAAAGTTGATTCATTCAGGCTGGACAGAAGAATGCTGCAAGTCATTGAGTTCAAGAAAATACTCGAATCCTTGTCAGAATCCTGGAAATTTGAACTTGGGCTTGAACAACATGTGTTCATTGAAGTATTGGGAGCAAAGTCTGTGAGAAGGCTTGAGCTGTTGTTCGACTTGTTTGGTGTACTTGAAACTATGTTCAAGCTGATGAAAGATATTTGACTTGATTCATCTTTCTTAGGATCACCCCTTTCAAGTTTCATAACTGAAGTTGATTCATTCAAGCTGGAAAATAGAGTGCTACAAGTCGTTGTGTCCATGTCAACACTACAATCCTCAGTTGAACCAGAAGCCTGGAAACTTGTGCCTGGGGTCGATTCACATGTGGTCATGGAGACATCGCCAACAAGGTCTGCGGGAATGCTTGAGTCGTTGCTCGACTTGTTTGGCGTCACGTTGGTGAAAGATACTCCTTCACTCGGTTGACTTGACTCATCCTTTCCTAATGACGTCTCAGCATCGCTTCCAAAGTATCCCGACTCAGAGTTGGTTGACACATCGACCTCACTTGTTACACTTGCCTCTAGATTTTTCGCATCGGAACTATCTAGAACGGACAAATGCTGAACATTTTATTTAATAATCGAAGAACTCACCAAGTGATGACAAATCTGAAAATCCACTGCTCTCCCCTTGAGTCTGAGAGCTGCTGGAAGTCATGAAACTTGTACTGGTCGAGGGCACTGAAGTATCACTGACTTTGTCTTCAAAAGAAGATCCGAAACTCGAATTGTCATAATTTAAAAGTGGAGAACAAAGGGGACTGATCTGTTTCTCGACGAAACATGCAGACATATTCGTCAGAACGACTTTCGCTTCCTGTAGAGACTTTCTGAAAACGGATCTGTCGTTATGCGGCCTGTTCTGTGCCCAAACTTCCCCAATTGTTCGTCTCCTTTCAGTTGGACTAATCCTTGGTGATAATGTACGAAAAGAAGAAGCTCTCGCTGTGAGAAAATTGTCCCCTTGTCCGTGAAAGAATTGATGAGTGACTCCAACGTGCCTTGCCTGCAAATGACGCCTCGCTTCCTGGTGACATCCCAATATTTTGTCTATTCTTTTCTCCATCTCATCTGCTTCTTTCGTGTTTCTTACAGGGCTTGGAAAGGACATTCCAAATCAATGCAGCTTAAACTAACAATGAAATACATCAACGCATGACATGTGAAGTAACTTGTCGGAACATAATTCTGCCTACTTTGATTTTTCCGGAACACTTTGATTTCATCGCTCTAACAATTCTCATATCCCCTTTAAATCATTTCAAACATCATCGTGTTAAGTAACATATTACCTTTAAAAAGAATGTCATGTTATGTATGTGGGGTATCACCCAAAAACAGGATCGTAAATAAATGAACGACCTGACCTGATTCGAGTATCCGCCTCCTCATATTAAGCCGAAATTACGTCAAACATAAAAATGGTCTATGATGATAATAAAACTTCTATTAATAGAATCAAGTTTCCCTATCCCGTTCGAAGGACATAAGCTTCCTCATGAGATTGGAAGTTTCGTTCTGAAAATTTGTAGGCGTTACAGGACGTAATTGCGAAAAACTGACAGTGACCGTTTTCATCCTTAATAAAGAAGTTATCCCTTATTATAAATAGTCTAGAATGATTTCATAAGCTAATTGAAAATAACACAGTCACTGATGATGTTAAATTACCCTCAATCCTGTTTACATTATGTTTGCGTTACAATAAGCTGTTGTAAGTAAGCTTTTCGTTTTGACTGAGGGACGTATTTAAATGTTATTGAGACGGTTATGCGGGTTTTCTATTGCTAAACACTTAAGACATCATCTGCTAAAAAAGTAAAAATCGTATTCAATTGACATGGTTGGGTTTGTCGATATAAGGCTAAATGTTTGTCTGCAAAAAAGGTTTTGTGCCTAACGTTTGTCCATAAAACCTGTACAAATTGAGAAATTTAATATTTTTAATATAATATCGACACAAATTCGAAACTCACTAAAACGCTTTTGGGTAACAATAAAATTCTTAGAATAAAACAAGGGAAAGAGCTTTGCGAGACAAAATTCCAAGTAAATTACCCAAAATCACTAATTGCGGGAAATTCCGTAGGACCGAAGGTCAGAGCACCTGAAAAACGTAATAAGCACAGTGTCCATTGCAGACAGAGTCCTTTCGGCAAAGTTTACTCGAGGAACGGCAGAGACTTGACAAATGTCTTCCACGATTTGTCTTCTTCTGACGAGGATGGAATTTCTGATAATAACAAGAACCAAATCAATGGACATTGGAAATTGCCGACAGCCAAACTACAGGTCTATTGAAAACTTTTCTCAACCCAATGCTTGTGAAATTTCCACACGGAGAAAGAATGTTAAACATAAATTGAAAGTACTAGTAAACAACCAGAGGTGTTTGTCAAAGGATTCTGCGACAAAAGTAATAAGAAACATCAGGAAGTCAGAAAGTACACAGCAAGTACTTTTATGTACCTACTTCAAGGACCAAAGAATTAGAGTAAGGAACGATGTCAAGGAATCTCAAGGAAGATAACAGATGGTTCTTTGTTGATAAGTAAACTGTCATTAACTTGTTCAAGGATTAAAGACACAAAGGGTACTGTAACTAAAATAAAGAGGAACATTAAACTATCACAAGGACAACAGGTGCTTCTCATTGTACAGGCAAACCACAAACTTCATATGCTTCGAATTTTACAATATCACATAGATTGATAGTAAATCCAAATTGGTGCTAAGTGCATATAGCAATCCGAATTTTAACATTTTGACATATATTTGTCAAATAAATACAATTGCCAAACATAAGACTAAGAAAAATTATGTTGATTGTAAAACTAAAGATAAGAGATAAGTCATTGCAAAATCACGCCTATAATCCCTTAACAAAATTCTCAAGTAGTTGGGGCAACTCCCACAAATCCGTTCCTATCCTGATGCTTGCATTCTACCTGATCTGATGTGATCCTGAATCCTGCACCTGGTCCATTAGTCCAAGCGATTTATGTCATTTAAAAGCGTGTCGCATGTCAAATGAAATTCAGTGCTAATTAGTTTAGCGTTAACGAAAGTTGAAATAAAATTGGAAATGGCAGATCGTAATTCATGGAAAGTTCTTTTTCGTCCACCCAAACCTCTACAATCCAAAGACTTTCCGGACGATGTGGAGCAGAAATTGAGGGCTTCTTTAGGACGATTTTCAGTGGTGAAACCGTATCTTAAGGGAAATGTACTCGGTATAAGCAAGGAAGTGTTTTTGAGACAGCCGGACAATTTCCTGACGACTCCAAGTTCTGCCAAGGAAGACAAACCAGCCATCACTTCACATCAAGTTCAGACGGTTAAGGACAAGAAACCGAAAACTCTAGAGCCGAAGAAGGAGTCACCAAAACCGAAAGTTCAAAATCCAGAATCCGGATTTGATTTTTTAGAATCTCTGCTCCGCAGCCCAGGAGGAACTAAAGAAGACAAGGAACATGGTAACGACGTCACCTTGAAACCGGAACATGTTCCAGGTGCATCTGACATTTCAGAAGACGAAAGTAATCTTTCATCGGATTCCCTGAATTGGCTGTTGAATATATCCTTGTCAGATGATGATGAGGACACAACCATAACTGAAGAAAACATCAAACAGAATAAAGCGAAGAAAGTTCCTTCCAAGAATGTAAAGGAAATAATGCAAGAAATGATTTGGCCTAGGACTAAAAGTTTCGTATGTTTAAGTCCGATTGGTGCAACTCCTACAAGAAAGGAATCGACAATACGTCCCGTAGAGAAAACGGAAATGAAGGTTGAAACTTCAGTAGAGACAAAACAAATCGTTTCAAGGAAAAGGAAATTGACAGACAGTTCAACTTCCAGCTGCGATACAAGAGTAGTCCAAAATAAGGAAATTAATGTCAAAACTTTAGTTGAGACAAAGTCGGTGATTGTTCCAAGGCAAAGGAAGCTGACAGAAAGTTCAACCTCCAGCTGCGATATAACAGAAGTCAAGACTGCGAAGTCACGCCGCATTTCTAGAGTTTCGGCGAAGGATCCACCAAAGCTGGAAGTGAAGACGACTTCCGTCAAGGAGAAACTCATCTCACAAAACTATGCATTCGGTGCAAAGCCACTATTGATTAAACCACCCAAACAGAGCACACTCGCAAACACCTTCCCAATGCTGGGTTCAAAGAATCACATTGCACCAACAAAACCACCTGTAGATGCCACCAAGCCCAAGCTTATTGAAAGGAAGCCACTACCCCCATCGAGACAACTAGTTCAAAAGAAACCTACACCCAAAATTAACGATGACCTGGCAAACTTCTTCTGCCGGAAGAGTACTATGGACCAGATCCAGCGAAGCAAAAAACGGAAAATAGACGAGAGTGAAGCATCTTCTCCAATGGATGCGAAGGAGAATGAAGTTGCTCCTATCACTGAAGTGCATTTGTCGCAGAAAATAGGATTTGTATTTGCCCAGCCAAACTTGAGCAGTTCATCAGAAGATGAATCAACTGCGCAACAAAGACTTAAATTTAGTAAGCAAAGCTTAGACAGAAGAAACACTTCTGACTACGAAAGTTCCTCAAAGAGAACATCTTCTGAAAGAAGTGAGTCAGACAATGACAGACCTGAAGCGGAAGTTCTGAAGCCAGCCGTTCGTCCTACTCTCTCCTCGTCCAGTCGGGAGAGCTCCAAGAGCAAACAACTCACATCAGACTATGAAACTTCCTCACAGAGTTCGCCATCGGAAGATTCGGATTCCACCCAGAAGAAAGTATCTACCATCAAGAAAGCTCCACAGCCATTGACTAATGAGAAGAACCACCAGTTGCCGAAATCGTTATTTACACCAGATACTAAGCACGATTCTAAGGATCAGCAAAGATCGCTAGGAGTGGTCAACCGGGACAAACATCAAGAGAAGAGCAAAACTTCGTCACGAAGCTCGTCATTGGAGGATTCGGACTCCAGCCAGAAAAAGGTTTCGACTGTTAAGAAGGCTCCACCCCCGTCCATCAATGAGAAGAACCATCACGTCTCGAAGCCGTTATTTACACCAGACACTACTTCAATCAAGGATTCTAAGGATCAACGAAAATCGGAAGGTTCGGATTCGAGGCAGAAGAAAACTTCTGCTGTAAATGAAGAAAGGCACCTCTCGGAGTCATTATTTACACCAGACAACATTTCGCAAAGAAGTACCAGACATGATTCTAAGGATCATCGAAAATCGCTAGGAGAAACCGAAAGAGATACAAGTGATAAAGTGAAACATGAAGAAAAGAATTCGAAGGAGAAACACAGATCGAAAGACAAACAAAGAGACAAAAGTTCATGTCATTCTAGGGATTCAAGGGACAGTAAGAAGAGGAGCAAAGACAAACATCATGATCGGACTAGATCCAGTGACAGCAGGAGAGACAAATGTGCGATAGACAAGGAGACGAGGACCAACTCTAACTCATCCCTGAAGTGTAGCATCCCGTTCTCGAAGTTGGACCATGTTGATCCAGCCTGGTTCCAGAAAGAAAAGAAAACTGACACTGAGGAAATAAGAGACATTCTCGTCCAAAAGCAAATGCAGACAATTCCGTCCCTGGAGCCACAACTGCGAAGTAACGTGCCTAGAATTCATCCTGACCCCAACGAGATAGAGCAAGCCTGTAGTAATTTAAGTAGTCTCATGAACTTTTGAGGGAATCTTCCCTATTTTTTTGTACATAAATTTGTATGTTTAGCCATTTTGTTTTGTAAAATGTTTAACAAAAAAGGTTTAATTAATAAAATTTAGTTCTTGTAAATAAATCCTTGCGTTTTTTATCATGTACATAAATTTGGGACAAATCCTTCTCTGGTCGAGCCTCTTTCCACGGAATTGTTATAGATTCCTTGGAATCTTGAAAATCTCAATTTCGAGTGGGATTTTTCCATCTAAGGATAAATTTGGTCACATCAAATTTTAGAAGGCAATTTCATTTGAATGATTTCAAACATGAATAAAGGACGACACGTGTGGTTTCGATTATCCTTGTGGGCTGATTGACTTGAACAGGACAATAAATTTTGTGCTGATTTGATTTTCAAAAAACTTTCAATACAAAAATATCCTTTTTTGGCTTTAAATGCAAATTTAACGTGTCCAGAATTTGTAATCAATTCTAATACTCGGTTTTAGTCCTTTCAGAATTTGACTTCAATTTCACTCAAAATCTCAAGTAAATGTAACTTGCATGAAGTACACTCACACGAATTTGAATTTCATTTGATAACAAAAAGGATATTTGCAGTTCAAGAGAAGCTTCTTTTCAACTTTCTACTTGTAACCATCTTGTTCATTTGAGGATAATGACTCGCGTTGATAATGATTTCATAAGCACAACCTCACCATTATCCTTTCTATGAAATACTGACGAACTTCTTCAAAAAGGATATTTGTACAGTTCAGGAGAAGTAATTGGAGAATTCAAAGCTCATGGGGAAAAGCCCGAAAAACTACTACCCGAAAAAGCTCCTCAGTTAATCACGTGCAATGCGCCAGGACATTCAACAGTTGTCAATTTTGTTTCCTAGGAAAATACACTTGACAATTTATTTCATTTGCACTTGTATCCTGTATTTCGAAGATTGACTCTTCAAATAAGGGATAGGTAGAGTTAGCACACGGGAAGCTTTCAATCTGATTCCCAGAAGGACCTTTATTTAAGCGGCAATCCTGGATGTCTTAGACATTTCTTTATCAAAAGGATAAGTCTATTATAGAAAAGGCCATTATTTAAAGTATGAAAAACTGCCACCATTGGCTTCTTAAATTTTTATCAAGAAGAAACTATACGTTGGAATCTCATCAGAAAGCTTTAAACGTCAACATTTTCAACATTGATTCCAAGTAGGTGCCATAATCTTCAACAAAACTTTCAAACGAAAAGGACAAATCTTAGTCTAAGGGTTGAAAAAGTTCTAAAATGGTTTCTTTAATCCGATTTTGGTTATTCAAAGGTTATCCTGAGGTTGCATCTCATTCAGACAGGCAAATAGCGGCATTTTTTGACAACACACATCATAAGAAGTTTGTTTCTGGCTTAGAAAGAAAATTTCCTTAAGTCTCTAAAATATCTACACAAATGGTGGTTTAGTCGAAAAATTAAATTTTAAATAAGTCTGGCTCACAAGTGAATCTTGACAACAAAGATCTTGACCCAATCTTGAAGTTGTCTAAGCTTCATTCATGGATTCGAATCTTCTGTAAACGTTGGTTTGAGTATCAGGTAATCTATCAATGTTTTCCAAAATGCCAGATGATTGTTTGTGTCCAGCTGGAAGAGGAACACCTGTTTTCAGATTTTCGTTTTTATACACATTCAAATTGAATTAAAATAGAGGCGTGACCGGATTACTTTAATTTTTCAAATTTAATCTTGCGTATTTCCAAGCATTTAATCCTGTTTAATTGTTTCGTAACCACCTTGTTGTGCATTTTAAATTTTTTGAAAATTAATCCTATATGAAACGCCCACTTTATTTAAATTTAAAATAATTTTATAATATTGTACAACTAATTATTATGTCATTAGCAATAATCGATTTGCTAAATAATAACATCTTTGTTAGGCCATAAGATGTTATATAAACGTGAACTCATTAGCGTGTCAGTTATTGTTGAAGCAACTTTGTAGTTTGAAAGAACTCGAATTTGAAACTAAAAATTTTAAGGACATCTAACTATCGAAGAAATTATGGAGATCAAACAAAACCTTTTCGGACCACCAATACCAATCAGGGCCAAATACTTTGTTGACGACGAGGAGAAACGAGTGAGAATGGTTCTCGGGAGATTTTCAGAAGCTGTCGCTCACATGAGATGGACCAACTATGGGGTGAGTAGAGATGTTTTTCGTATGCAAAAGGATAACTTTTTGATTGCAAAAAAATCCGAAGATAGCAAGGATCAACCGACGTGTAAGGTGAAGACCATCAAGGACATTTGGAGGGAACAGGCTAAGCAGAATTCCGTAATTGAAGACATAGCAAGCCGCCAAGGAACTCAAGAAACATTGAAAAGAAGAAGAGAGGAAGCAGGTGATCATGTAGTGCCACACAAACATCCTAGAATTGACGAGAAACCAGCAAGTTTCAAGGAACTGGACACTTTTGTTCCTCATATAACTGACAAATCACAAAATGGTGTGAGAAGTTCTAAATCTGAATCAGGAAAAGATCATTTAACCAAAACTGACACAAAGAGAACTCATTCTCTTGAGACAATCCAAAGAATTATTAAAGAAATGACGAGGCCATCGAATTTTGTTCCGCATGCGCCACTTCCGAGCACCCCTAAAGGAAAGGAGAGGAAGCCAAGGGTCCCAGAAGTTGAGACGGATATTCGACAGGTGATTGAAGAAATGACGAAGCCTTTGAATCCGATCAGTCCAATACGAGATATCAAGGACTCTGGAGAACACAACGGGAGAAAACATGAATCTCAGGGAATCATTGACGAGATGACAATGTCTCTCAGAATTATGCCGGTTAGCCCGATACCAGGAACACCAAAAGCCAGTAGGCAATACAGAGAAATGTTGGGGGATTGGAACAATTTAGTGGGACGCTCTCAAAGCACAAATGACGAGAAAATCCTATGCAGAATTCCACTCTCTAGTTTGGCACCAGGAGTTAAAGAGAGGATTTGTGGTGAATCTCTAATGTGTAGGATACTATTATCACGATTGAGTTAATTGAGCTGCTTGGACAATTTTGGGTAAGTTGAAATTGTGGGAAATTTCATGGACATTTTTTTACGGTTTTGTGCAGTCAGCTCTGTGAAATTAACTGGAACTGAATATACAAGGCTGTCGAAAATATCCATATCCAGCACCCAAATTTCATCTTACAACTACCATATATCCCAAAATGGAATCAAATAAAGCATTCACGAACCTCAGATGAGATATCATAAATTCCTCGAGATTAATTCTAGAATAACTCTTACAACTCTTACAGCAAGGCATATCCTGCAAAATCCACGTATAGAGATAAAATACAAAACTCGTGGCGATATTAGCACCACATAAATCTTGAGTCCTTCGAAGAAATCGAAATGTACTGCGATCCTTTCTTGGCAGATTGAGAAAAATCGCTACAAATAATGACTTGTGATTCCCTATAATGATTTAAGGATATCAAAGTTATTTATGTTTCATGATAAATGCCCGATCCTTATGAATACCTGATATTTTGATGAACACACAAATTCGTGTTGGAAGTAAAAGAATATTTTAAAATTACTTTTGGGAGCTTAGGAACAAGGATAAGTATCAGAAGTTAAACGATTTCTGTGACCTTCAAAGGCCAAATTCCCAGGTACTTTGATGGGCTTCACTTAATTTTACTTCGAATTGAACCTTGGAAAGTCAGTCTCGTCGAAAGAAGGTTTTCAGGTGAATGAATCTTGCTTGTCAAAAAAACTTTTTATGCAGAAACCTTTTAAAGATTATCCACCTTTGTTTTAAAGAGGTTTCTTTAAACACACACTCAATACCATTATCACTTGTTGCAACAAAACCTCAACAAAACAACGGAAGCATTCAAGAGTTAGGAATTCAGTGTAATCCAGTGCAATCAACAAAGGATAACGCGGAAGAGAAACATAGCTTTTCAACACAAGAAAGGATTTTACTTGGTTTTACTTGTTTCCTATGTTTCCTTTCCTTTACTCACTGCAACCGCTGTTATATAACATTCTACAGCACTGCACACCTCTGGGACAGTCTGTATGAAATTTGTAGTACAGGCACTGATGAAAATTGTAAATAACTGATGAAATTGTAAAAATTGGTTATCGCAATTATAATATTTTTAAGCAGGTCACCACAATTTAAAAACTTGTTTTGCAAAAACGTTATCAGAGGATAGTAATTGACCTTCTCTTGGTCTGAAGCTGATTTCAGTTTCGATCGAGACGTTACCAAAAATGGTTCTAGTGGTTTGTGTACTTTCATTGCTTGTTATATTACTCACAATTGTGGTTTGCATTCGGAAAAGGTACTCTTACTGGAAAAGTATTGGAGCCCCGTGCGAGGAGCCGGTGTTTCCTTTTGGGAACATAAAAGATGCTCAAAATGTCCACATTACTCAGGTGTACGATAGAATCTACAGAAAGTTTAAGGGGAAGGTGCCGTTTGTTGGATTGTACATATTCCTGCAACCAGCAGCGTTGATTTTGGACTTGGATTTGGCTAAGAGAATCCTCGTGAAAGATTTCCAGTACTTCCATGATCGCGGGCACTACTTCAATCAGAAAGATGACCCGATGTCGGCTCATTTATTCAGTCTGTACGGTCAGGAATGGAGGAATCTAAGGACGAAATTAACTCCAACTTTTACAAGTGGTAAAATGAAGTTGATGTTTCCAAATGTCGTTCAATTGGGACACAAACTGGTGGAGCATCTGTCCAGGAGGTGTGCTGAAAGTGAAATGTTTGACATAAAGCAACCGTACGAATTGTTCACGACGGATGTGATTGGAAGCATTGCATTTGGGATTGAGTGTAATAGTTTGAATGGAAAGAATTTGGATTTTACACACATTGGAAGAAGAATTGTGATGGAGCCAAGACATTCATTTCCGGTTACATTGTTACTTCTATCCTTTCGGAAGCTAGCGAACAAGCTGGGGATCAAGCATTTGCGAGACGACTTTACTAACTTTTTCAGACCAGTTGTGGCAGAAAACATAAAATACCGAGACGAGAACAACATTAAACGCAATGATTTCTTTCAACTCCTACTAGAGGCTCGAAAGGAATGTGAAAATGGTCCAGGATTATCCTTCAATGAGATTTTGGGTCAAGTTTTCATATTCTTCCTGGCTGGCTATGAAACCTCATCATCATTGCTCTCGTTTTGCACGTACGAACTGGCGTTAAACCCAGAAATTCAATCAAACGCTCGGAGTCATGTTAACGAGGTTCTGAAGAAGCACAATGGGGACTTTACCTACGAAAGTTTGCATGACATGACATATCTTGATCAGGTTTTAAACGGTAACTATCCATGTATGAAAATTGTAGCATCCACTGAATATTTTTCTTGAACTTTCAGAAGCACTTAGGAAGTACCCGCCAATTGCGTTCCTAACACGAATTGCTATGAAAGAGTATCGCATCCCAGACACTTCTTTCACATTCAAGAAAGGAACATTCGTGCTAATCCCAAGTTATTCCATACAGAACGACGATCAGTACTTCAAGAACCCAGAGGTGTTCAACCCAGAAAACTACTCCAAAGAAAATGTGTCCAACCGACATCCGTTAACCAACCTTCCTTTCGGAGAAGGACCACGAAATTGCATTGGGATGAGATTCGGTTTTATGCAGGCTAAAATTGCACTAGCTTTAGTTTTGCAGAAGTTTAGATTTTCTCTGTCTTCCAAAACGGATGTTCCTCTTCAGTTCCGGCCGAAAGTGATCATTCTAGCGTCCAAAGATGGAATTTATTTGAAAGTAGAAGAAATTTGTTAATATTTGATTGTAAAATAATGAAACAGTGAAGTGAAAATGTTTTTAAAATTTCAAAAAATCAACGTCTTCATCCGTGACAATGTGCAGGAATTGCTCATTGCCGTGACCAGGATTCGAACCTGGGTTACTACGGCCACAACGTAGGGTCCTAACCACTAGACGATCACGGCTGTAGAAGACATAATATAAGTAAGAAAATCAGCAAAGAAAGTTAATTTTATTAAGAAACCAGTTTTTTCTGAGAATTATTTTAATTACTTTCACTTTTTACACGAGAAACCACAAAAGAAAAACTCAAACATTTGAATATAACATGTGTAATGTTCTGTCAGTTGGGCGTTATTGTTTGCGTCTTGGATGGCACAAGAAACTTTCAATAGCAATCTGCAATTTTAAATCAAATAAAATTTTTAAACGTTATATTTCCAAATAAAACTTAAAATTAAAACATAATTTCACTTCATTGTAAATTCTGCAACGTGCAGTGAAAATAATTTTAATTAAATTACCTAAATTTTAAACAATTTTCGAATGTCAAGTGGTAACATATCTATTCTCATAAACATAAAACATAATTAAAACAAAACTCAAAACAAAATGTAATAAACATGTCTCTTCAGTTTTTAGAAAACTTTGTTTTGTGTAAAATTCAAAAACTTATTTCATACAATCAAGTGCACACAAGCTGCAATTTTGAGAACTTTAACATTTCTGCTCACAGTGAGTCGAGGAGATTTTGTTGCGCTGTTAATTCCTGCAAACTCCACGGGAACTTCAAGTTTCTAAGGATATATTGTATGAAGGGATATTCAGTTTTCGAATCGTGCTCACACCCGGTTTTTGTCTGTACGAATTTCAGAGAGACATGCGAAGAAGTGCATGAATTAGATATAAATTTAAGTTAATAATTCTACGTAAGTTGAAGCGCACTTCTAAAGGGGAACTTTTACATACGTCTAATGGAAACTTAATTGTTTATTCAACAAAATCTAAACAGCACGATACCACAAGAATACAATTCATCAAGTGAGAAAACTTGTATTATAATACTAAAACAAAACAGCAGAGTTGTTTATTTTTAAGTTTTTGTTTGTCGTCAGTATCACAATATAACTTTAACTTGCCACAACATATACAACAATAGGTACCATCAAAAGCTTAAGGAAAGTATTAAGAATAACATCAAACGAGATCTCCGTCTAAGGAATAACCATATTCTGTATCTTCTGTGTTGTCTAGTTGAACGTTATTATTAACACCATCGCGAGGTGATAAATCACCAAAAGAAGCTTCATTTCTATTGTTGTCGTCATCAACGCCAGCTAAAATCGTCCGCAACTTCGCTGCATAAAGTTTAGCCTGAAACGAAAATAAATTGTTTAATTTTAAAAAATTATGTCATTTTGAGAAGATACAAATTAAAAATAGCTTTGAATAAAAAGTACAACATCTTCATCCGTGACAATGTACCAGTTTATACATTGCCGTGACCAGGATTCGAACCTGGGTTACTACGGCCACAACGTAGGGTCCTAACCACTAGACGATCACGGCTATAGAAGACTTGAAAGCTCAAGCTTAAAGTCTACAGATTCTCATGAATATTCAAGAAATCAATATTTACTTTCACTTATTTTAAAACATTGTACAAAATCTTGTCCGACACTCATTTTCAGGAAGCTCAAACCAATTAAAAACTTTTAAAATTCCATAATGACTACCATAAATTATACAAGTTTAAAAGGTTTTCCACACCTACCTCAGTGGGAAGGGCGAAATCTTTGTAAATCTTATCGAAATTTGAGAAATTCTGCTTCGCCTTGTCTATAAGTCCCATTTCAAAGCAGAAAATTGCAAAGTTGAGGTAAATCAAAGGATTCCGCAGGGCTTCCGCCATCATTGAAGCTCTTTCAAAGGCTATCAAAGCGTTATCAAAATCCTTCAAGTTCCTTAAACAAACTGTAGAAATAAATTAGTTTTATTAATACAATTTACTAATTTGTAAATGAATTTTGGAGTAAACCTTACCACCGAGTAACATGTAACACTCTGCACTATCCGGTCGTAGGTTTATAGCAGCTGCCAAAGTGTGAAAGGCACTTGCATACAATTGTGCTGGAAGTGATTCAACCAAAACCAGAAATTTTATTTCTGAAAATCCTTAAAACTACAAAAAACTTTTCAAAACTAAATAAAACTTTTTGATTACATTGCAGTACTCTCTATGTTTTTGTGATTAACCGAATAAAATAAAGTTGTTCCTTACAGAGTAATAAACAAGACAGTATCCCGAAGGTATTCTTCCCAAACTTTAATAAACTAATATATAACACTGGGCTTCTTTTATCAGCTAATTACGTTATCAGTTCTTGATTTTTACGCTCTACCAGTCGTCTTATATTTGGGGTGAATCACCCCATAAAAGTACCCGGAAGTTTATGTATCTGACTTTCCCTATTGCTAGTATAATGAAGCATTATTGAGTTTAATGAGTTTTATGTTCTGCAAATTACACTTCGCTAAATTAAATTTATTTCATTCCCGAAAGATTCATTGGGAAATTAATTCAAAGTGGAAGTCAATTCGATTCAAATACTTTAAGAAATGTTTTCATGCATCAAGACTATGTATATAAGAAGATGAACACACCGGAAAACATATCCTGAACGAAAACACTAAACGTCTTCAACATGGTGTCATTCACCCAATATATAGAATTATATAGTTCGAGGACAGTCTCGTAATATTCAGGAAGAAACTTCAATTTTCGAGGTTTAAAGATACTTATTTCAGATAAGAGTCCTTCAGTATGTTAAGGACAAGTGATTAATTTTACATTTACTGCGGGATCATAATAACCATAACATATATGAAGGTAGCCCGAAAATTAAGAAGTTAGTAACAGGGAAAAGTCAAGGAAAGGACAATGAACCCATAAAGCGAGGAAAACCTATAGAGCCGAAGACATTTTGGTATTAAGGATGGCAATAACACATTAAACAAATGATGGTATTCTCGTTTTCACTACCGTTTTGGGTAAAAGGACAATCACCCACAAGATACTAAAAGGAACATTTAATGTGTTTTCTCTTTAATTTCTTTAAGGTGGAAATATATAGTGTAGGAAGAATCTTTGTATCACATAACCAAGTCAGCGAGTTTTCAAGAGGCACTTACCAGTTATATAAACCAAACTCAAGTTATACAAGGAATTGTAGTTCAGTGGTGATAGCCATATAGATTTCTTCAGACACGCAATGGCCTGAAAGTTGTGAATGATACAAAACATTAACCTTTATCTTTTCGTATCTCTCTTAATGAAACGTACCACAATAAATTTTTTCTTGTTAAAGAAGCACAGTCCAATATTGTTCCATAATTCGGATCCTTGATACTCCTCCCCGGAAATCTTTGTATATTTATTCAAGGCACCATCAATGTTATCTCTTGACTAAATGTAGAAAATGATATCATAACAAACCCGTATTAGAACCAATGTAGACATAAATCGATAAAATTTAATCGTTCGTGTTGTACAAATCTCTATTTCATGATTCCTATCCTTGCATTTACTATATATCTACCCAATTCATTTGTTTTCATACCTGAAGAATCGCCCCGAAAGCAATCAGTCCTTTGGGACAATTCTCATTAATCCCAGTCACTTCCAGCAATCGTTTGAAAGCTTGTTGAGTTTCATTGACTTTCAGATACAAAACACCAATCTCAGATAGAATGTCTGTATTATCTGGTGCTATTCTATAAGATGAAAAGTGCTTAACAAATCGGAAAATTTAACTTGTGGTATTTAAAGAAAGAGATACTCACTGGAGACAGTTTTCCAATATTTCAATAGCTTTACCGTACTCCTTTTCTTTGCGATAAATCTCTGCTAGCTTTTGATAGCTTTCTAACTTTTTTCCATGTAAAACTGCTTTTTGAAAATATGCTTTTGCTTCATTTATATCCGATGCTTTCGGTTGCATGCTGCGGTAGATAATCTCCCCAATGTAATGGAATATTTCATGATCAGGACGATTTATCATGTGCTCTGCGTCTCGGAAAACCTCCAGTGCTTGTTTCAAACGTCCCATGGCATACCTGCATTAAAAAGGGACGTTGTTTGTCTAATTTGCCATTCCTTATGTTTTTTATTTACTCACAAAGTTTTTCCGATTTCCTTGAAATTCTCTACATTGCTTGGGTTCATATCAATCGCTCTTTGGAAGTCTCGTAACGCTTCAAAGTAGTTTCCCTCTTTCCTTTCAATAAGACCCTAAGGAAAAGTTAGCAAAAACAGTAAAATTTATGGCACTCATTCCAACAAAGATTCACATCATTTCCAGAAGATGAAACTCAAATATCTCTTTTTCAAACACGTTTCTATATCATTGTACAATATTATAGAATACCCATTCACCGGAAGTTCCTTTAACGAGGGAAGAATATACGATATGATGTACTAGACTATTTCCGCCGGAGCATTTGTTAAAGAAATAAAAACAACATTCAATGTTGAGTAAATTGACCATATCCGATGGACGAACCGTATAAAGGATAGCTCCATTTTAGTTACATCGTACATCACTTAGTTTCTTGGTTTCGTTTGAAAGATACAAAGAATCACGACTTCACGATGAGAATCTTTCGTTTGTGAACTCCTTTTAAGAAATTAGAAGTAATAAGCTTAAAGCGAAATATGAAAACACATTGAAAGAAAGATGAAACATAGTTACAGAAACAAAAACCCAATTCAATATGTGAGACAAAATCGATTAATTCAATACAAGTGCTCCAATTCCAGAGTTTCAGAAAGTAACTAATATCCAGCAAGAGGGTCTTGAAATCTTTTGTGGTTATTGCCACTTTATTGATTATATCTTCTACATACGTCCAACAAGTGTTCACCCTTTACTTACTTTTACAAAGTACAAATATTCTGGATTTAATGGTTCCTTCAGCTGTGAGTCAATAATCCGTCGACAAGTACCAAAGTTATTCCTTGCAAAGTGGATGTGCAGTAACCAATTCATATTAAAAACTGCTGGTGTTGGTTTCTCAACTGAATTAAAACAAATAAATTTTAGTATAAGTGACTACAAGTGGTTCTTTAAATCACCAACCCTTTTTAACAACTTCCAATGAAGGTAAAGTTGTGGTTTTACCATTGCACATTGCGTCCGACATTATGAAATTCAAGAAAACTACTGAAGTTAATAATGGACATATGGCATATTCAGTTACCTTGGAGACCAATTTCCTTTTATTATACTAAGGACCTTTTCATTAAATAGATAAAAGGTTTCCATGAATTTATGCACGAACCTTTCAACGATAACTACGGGATTTAAGTAAGATTTGATGGGAATACGATTTCTTAGAAATACCATTAGATATCTTGGAATGCTTAAAATACATGAAATGATAAAACCGTCTATTTAACAACGCTTTATATTCGAAAAGTTGGTAATATAATCTCATCTAATAATCTTCAAGGAAATTTAGTGGTCTGATTTTACCAGAAATGAGACATTTGAATTATTATTAAATTAACAAGATCATAAGAGATTCAACCCAAAGTATCTGGTAAGGAAAATGTTGCAAGGATATGGATACAAAATAAATATAACACTAAAATATAATATCGCAGTGATGTTTTATTGTTTTGTTCATTTAGAATTATTCCTTTTATATAATTTTCTTCATGAATATGTGCATATATATCTAGGAGAATTGCAGACATACCTATTATATATGCTCATGTAAATATTAATAAAAATCTTACAAAAAAGGCTTGACGACTTCTTAGTAAAAGAAAATATATGTATATATATGTCTATTTATGTATAATTTAGGTATAATTACTTTTTATATATTTAAAAGGTAAATCAGCGCTTATCATTCGACACCTTTTAATTAGCAAAGTGTGATTACAAAATTCTACTTAAACTAGATCTTCAAATGTGTAATAAAACAAATTAAATATACACTTATGTTGGGTGTTTGAAACAGTGAGTGATTTACTTTTGTTTAAAATTAAATAAATAAAATAAAAATTATTGAATTTATCACAAGATTCAAGGAGGTGGAGAAATAAAAATAAAGATATGAATCGTTTTTTAAAAACATTTTTAAAAAAATTATTTAATTAACTTAAATACAGTTTGCTGAGGACGCTATTTGATTAATTACTTTTCATTTTCTTCGTGCGTGGTTTATGTACGTATTACTTTTTAATGCATTTAATCAGGATGAAGGATAATAAAGTACATGGACCGACTAAATAAAGTAGAATTATTCGAATCAAATCAATTTTCAAATCTACAGACATGTTCATTTTAAACAATGAAAGATTTTCTGTTTGGGTTTTTTACAAAGCACATTCAATTCAGATTATCAATAAAGTTTATCAATTCGCAATAACTAGTTCATTATTATCATTACTTATGAATTTCATTTATATCCTATACTATAATATTGTTTTTCTTTACTTCATCATCTTCTTCTGTTTGGAATCCATCTGGGGCTGGCATTCTAATTTGAATTTGTTTATTTCTAAAGGTTTTGGAGGATACAAGAGATCACGATTTTAATTTAATTTAATTTTTCTCATTGACATTTAATTGCTATATACTCTTTTTTACATATTAAACATCAACATCAATTATGGTTCTTTGATTAATTTTCATTGTCAATTAATGACTCATGTTGTTCCTCTAAATCATTTACTCTGAAAATAAAGAATAGAATAAAACATTTTTAAAATTTATTTAATAGTTTCATTAATTTTATCAATTAAATAAATATATAAATTGTTAATGGAACATACCTTACTACACTTGCTCGCCGACACCGGCAATTGCATGCTTTCCTGTATATTATTTTGAATAACCTTAATAGTGGGTCACCGTCATCATTTTTCACTAAAAATGCAACAATTATTACAGCTACGAATATTGGAATTGCACCCAAGTAAAATAACAGTGGATAAGTTTTATTTCTCAAAACTAAATCGAACACCATTGACAGTGGAATTTGTAGTGAAATAGCTAGGGTTCCAGTTAGTGTTGATGTTAAAAAGCAACCCCTGAAATGAACAAAAATTCATGAAACTGTATTTCAATGTTTTCAATTGTCTCACCATAGCCAAAGTGCCTCCGACAGTACTGTTCCAACAAACCCATTTAGAAATAATACGGCAAATTGTCTTCGATTTGGTAATTGGAAAATCTCGATCTCAGATAAATTTAGGAGGAAAAATATTGGCCACATAAGCAGTAAATTCCAGAGTCCAACGAAACCTGAAGAATAAAATCAATTTATAGTAATATGACACACCCTAAAGATTACAATAATCGACACTGAAATATAACAAACACTTACCAAAAAATAATGGAATGTCGATTTTTTCCTCAGTATCACTTTTTCTTTTAACGAAAACTAAATATGAAGAGTAAAAAAATGCACTCGAAAGGGCAAATATGATGCCACGTGAAAATCTTGGATCGGATAGATCAGCATATGTAACAGCAACCTGGGAAAAGACGGAATGTTTTAAATTTTAAAGAAAGTTTGATAAGATGCTTCAGTTACCGTTCCTCCTATGCTCATAAGAACTGCAATTACTTTTGAAATAGAAAATTTATCACCAGATGCTGAAGGGAACAATGCAGCTAATACTAAAGTAAAGAAACTTGATGTTGAACTCAAAAGGGTCACCATTGCTGGTTCACTTATTTCAAGTGATAATTGAAAAAGATAGTTAGCTATGAACCACTTCAAAGTGATAAGAACGAATTAGTCGCAATCATTTCTAAATTTTACGTGGAATTTACCAAAATGCAAAACATTAATGCAGTTCGTGCTGTTTTGTGATGTGTTTTCTGTCTGCGTACTTTTAGACTTGCAGCGTATGAAAGACGAGACATGAGAGCTTCTGTAGCATCCCGTGCTGACATTTCTCGGACTTCAGCCATTTTACTGAATCGTACACTTCGAATACTCGAATCATCACTTTCAGTTCCTGAAACAACATCGTTCGCTCGAATTGGTACAAATGTTGGATCACTCTATAATAAAACATGTTATTAATGATTTTTGTTTTCATATTCAAAAATTTTGTTTACCAAACTATTATGGTTGGCACAGTAGCTTTCATCTTCGGAGTTTTGATCCATAAGCTAAAACAAATTCAAATTATGAATTTAGTGTCATATTTAAAATTTCATCCACTCACAGCATATGACCCATTTTTCTCGCATGCCTCTTTCCATGGTGCCATTAGCCCAATAACCAACAGATAGAAGGTAAACATTGATGTTTTGAAATAAGTACAGAAGAATGGTTTCTCGAAGCTTTCATTCTGATACAAATACTGGAAAATATGTTTTCGTTATTTAAACATTTTTCAATTAAAAACATAAATTACCTTTGTTAGTTCACTAGACGATACCCAGATGACATCAACGAGAAATAGAAGTAAAATACCAAGCAATAATTTTTGTGTTTTATTTAACATTTTGTGCGATAATAAAGTACGGCTTGCATTGTTCTTTTACATTCAGCCAGCGATATGTTTGACTAGATAAAGAATGGGATAAATTATTAATAATATTTATTTTTATCATTTCATTTGGTAGTGCAAAATCAAGTCATATGCTCATGTGACGATTTTTGTTTACATTGAATGTGAGTCAGACGCGGTGAAGGACTGATAGATGAATTTCGTAAACAGCAGCTCATCATGCGATAACTAATTAAATTCTTTTACTGTCACAACAAGAAGTGTGAAGTATTCAAAATAAGGTAGAAATTTGAATTCATTCTTTCCACCAACAGCTATCATAGCTCGTGTACTTTTTGGGTCAAGTGCTTATCGATAAATTGTAACTTTATCCACAAGTGGACATTCTGATGGATCATTTTGCATTTTATTCTTAGTGTAATTTTCCAGGAAGAAAATCAATTGTACAACACGAAATGACATTACGTGTTTGGAATAATGAGACTTTTTATTAACTTTAAGTTCGTGTTCATTATGCAATGGAATTTATTGACCATAACATTTTTGTCACTCAATTTTACTGTCTGGAAGTACTCAAGGTTCTTTTTTGGGTGAATCAATTGCTTGTAGAATTGCCAAAATACTGTATGAAAATTTCAGAAGTTTGTTTGACCGACAATCGGCAAACTTGATTTAGCAATATTGATCCACATTTATATCTTATCAGAATCGAAAGCAATTAGCGGGTATTTATCGTAATAAACAAAAAGTAATACATTTTATCGATAAAAGACCTTAATAATTTATATGAATTTCCGCATTTTTTCGAGATTATATTGCAACAAAAATTTCTGTACACATGAAAATATTCCCTTTACCGTTTTTCACTTCTAGCTGCGTAAAATTCTTAGCAAATCTAAACTTCTAACATCTGGTTTGAACTTCATGAATATATTTGCGTTAAAAATTGTTTTTAAACTTTGCTAAAATGCTGATGTTACGTTTAGTTGTAAAATGAAAATTATAATTAACTAAAAACTATGGAAGTTTGAGCAAAATTAAATACATATTATTCCCTATTTACACATCAAACTATACTGACAAATTTATCTATTCTATTTGAATCAACTGTCAAAATTTGACTCATCTTCAATGACAGCAGATAGTAGTGAAGTTGTCAGTGGTTCCGAATTGACTTGGAAATGAAACACTGTAATGTGAAATGGGTGGAATATTCAAAAATTTCATGTAAATTACATGTCAATTTATTTAATTTGTGTACATTTTTCTGCAAAATTTACAATAAAGTTTTAATATTTTCAACCATAAAACCATTATGTTGAGAAAGTGAAAGTGACGAAATGCCAATCACTTCTGAACGCATTCGATTGCACCATTTCAATAAAAATGACAGCATTTACAACAACAAAAACACGATCGTCGACGACGTCGAAGACACGTCAAAATCCTTTGGGGGGGAATTTGTTGTGTTTGCGAAAAATTTTGTAATTTTAGTTGAATTTCAAAAGTTCTTGCGAAGTAAGATCATCCAGAGGAAGTAAGTAAGATAAATGAATAAGTAATTGATTAGATTATGAGTGCGAGAAGTAAACAATGAGGAATTGAGGAAAATTGTGAAATCAAAATGAAGAATCTATAAAAATGAAAGAAAGGAAATTTTTCTATACATTCACTTGGTGTCGTCAAAAGTGTAGACTGATGAAGTGCCAACAAGCAGAGCAATTACATAAAGAATTTGAAAGAAAAGTATCTTATACAAAAGAGAGTTTTATTAATAGAAAAAGGAAAAGAAGACGATGATGTGAACGCAAGGTTATACTTAAATAAACAAAAATTTGTTTATCAACATACAAAATGCATACTGTGGGTGAGTTATTATAGATATTTTCATTTTCTTTTGTAGTTTCAGGAGAATTTACATATACTGTTTGATGGCAATTACAAAGAAGAATTGATTTAGACGGAATAATATTTGAGGAAATGTACTTTTACCTTCAGAACTTTGGTCAAGGAAAAATAAACACGAGTGCTTAAAGAACGAACAGTCCAAAGTTTTAAGGTGAAAATGGACAAGTTAAACTCACCTGCAAAGGGTGGCACAGGGAAGACACCCATTGCAACAGAAGACTTTAAGAATGCTATTGAAATGCCTGTACAAAATCCAAATGTGGACTATTCAAGCATTCGAGGCAAAACTGTTTTGGTTAGTCCCACAGAGGAGCAGTTTGAGCTGTTGCGAAAGCGATTGGAAGAGAGAATTTTAAGCAGTCGTGGTGAAACTATTTATGAAATTGGTGTTGGTGAAGGTATGTAGTGTTTAGACATGTAAGGAAATTGAATTCTTTAATCAGAACAATACTTGCAGATGGAAGTGATAGTGGATTGGATCCAGAAGAGTTCGCTGCTTCTCTAGCTACACTTCAATCACTAGCGGCAACTATCGACGCTGACACCGTTGAACTGAGGCAGCGAAAGGGTGAAAAAGGTTTAACTGGACAGTACTTGGTACGTAAAAGGGTAGACACATCTGATTTCATGGAAATAAGGTAAAATACACTAAAATTTTCCATTAATATAGTTTTGTCTATTTAACATGTTTCTCTTTTAGAGTTGCCGTTGTTGGTAATGTAGATGCTGGAAAATCTACGCTTCTGGGAGTTCTTACACACGGCGAACTCGATAATGGACGAGGACATGCTAGACAGAGGCTATTCCGTCACAAGCACGAAATGGAAAGTGGGCGAACAAGTTCTGTGGGAAATGATATCCTAGGTTGTTCAATTTAATTACATTAATCTCATTCGTTGGCTGATAGAATGACAATAATTTAGGTTTTGACAGTTTTGGGAATGTTGTGAATAAGCCAGATCATGGAACTTTAGATTGGGTGAAAATTTGTGAAAAGTCCGCTAAAGTTATTACATTCATTGATTTGGCTGGACACGAAAGGTATTTGAAGACGACAGTGTTTGGAATGACTGGACATGCACCTGATTTTGGCATGTTAATGGTATTGGAATTGAAATTGAAATTGAATTGAGTTACATTCGCACACATTTCAGATTGGCGCTAATGCTGGAATTGTGGGAATGACCAAAGAACATCTTGGTTTGGCTTTAGCTCTTTCTGTTCCAGTGTTCGTTGTTGTGACTAAAATCGATATGTGTCCTCCAAATGTCCTACAAGACAATCTAAGACTACTTTTTAAAATTCTCAAATCTCAAGGATGTCGGAAGGTACCTGTAATGGTGAAAACACCCGACGAAGTAGTACTGAGTGCTACAAATTTCGTGTCTGAGAGGCTTTGTCCAATTTTCCAAGTGTCCAATGTGACAGGTGAAAACTTGGAGTTATTGAAAATGTTTTTGAACTTACTAACGACACGGATGGTTGGACAGGATGATCAGCCGGCTGAATTCCAAATTGACGACACGTATTCAGTGCCAGGGGTTGGTACTGTTGTTTCAGGAACATGTCTGCAGGGTCTGATAAAGTTGAATGATATTCTTCTTCTTGGACCAGATCCACTCGGACAGTTTACGACAATTGCCATTAAAAGCATTCATAGGAAGAGAATGAATGTGAAAGAAGTGAGAGGTGGTCAAACTGCCAGTTTTGCTTTGAAGAAGATCAAAAGATCTCAAATCCGCAAAGGAATGGTAATGGTAAGTCCAGAACTGAAGCCGCAAGCGTGTTGGGAATTTGAAGGTGAAATTCTTGTTCTACATCATCCAACGACGATATCGTCCCGTTACCAGGCAATGGTACATTGTGGAAGTATCCGTCAAACTGCTTCGATCATGTCTATGTCAAAAGAATGCTTACGTACAGGAGACAAAGCTTTGGTACGTTTCCGTTTCATAAAACATCCAGAATACATACGTCCAGGACAAAGAATGGTGTTTCGTGAGGGTAGAACGAAAGCAGTTGGAAACGTTCTGAAGCCTCTAACAAATTCTGTAGCAGTACAAAATCGTCCCAAACCCAACAAAATGCAAGCAAGAGGACAACAGAATCAAAATCCCAACATTCAACATCCTCACCATCCATCATCATCGTCCGAGGCGAAAACAGCAAATCTCGAGGGAGTGCTCGAAGTGAGCACAGACAAACGAGATCAACGAGGAGCTGGTAGTGGTGGGAAACGACCCAAACGTGGTCCTTCAGGACACACCACAAATGCACCTGGTGCACACCAGCCTCACATGAGCACGAAGGTACAGTAGTTGGTATCAAGACGAATTTACAAGCATTCAACTGAAAGGAACATGAATGTCCTTTCTCACATGCCGAATTAAATGCGGCCATCACAAAATTTTGTCTCAGAATTTTTCCCAGTAACTTTTTAGTAGAAAATTTTCGGTGTAAGATTATGAATTGGGAGTTTTTGAGTGACGAAAGCCAAATAGGTTGAAAATATAAATTTATGTACATAATGATACATAAGAGAAATGTGTGATTCACAGAAGATTTAAGAAAAAAGTGATTTTGATACGGAAACTTGAATTGAATGAAATTTTAATACTTTTAAGTGCTTACATGTTCTTGCATAACTTTCATTACATCTCATCATCAATAGTACACATATCTGGATATGGACAGTTTAGATTCACACATAACACTTTCATCTATGAATTCATCTTTTAAAATCTAGTTTAAGGAGAGATAGTGAAAATGAAATTTTATTTTAACTCTTATCGCACAGTCGTATATGACGACGTGGAAATTTAAAAGTATTTTTAACTTTGAACAATAAAGAATATATTTACAAGTGAGAAGTGTATGATTTCTTGAAGGAGGAAACTACAATTGACTAATGTCCTTCTATCTATTTGTCATATTTACATTTGATTTTCCGTAATAAAGAAGCAAGGAACATACAATCATTCTAAAATCAAACTACTTCCGACGTTTCAGTTCACCCTTAGCTTCTTCAATTCCCTCTCGAATGTTACTCTTGAACGTGTTTATAAACGATCTGAATCTTTCCGGAGTAAAATCTTGAAGATTCTTAAGGTTAAGGTCTTCTGCTGCTGTTTTTGTTCTATAAAATGTAGCTACCATCAACTGGGCCGCTCTTCTGACTGGATAACTTTCAGAAAGTTTCTGAACGAGTTGATCGTGATTTGCTAGATATCGTAGCAGTATTCGGAGTACCATTCTTGCCTCAAAAACGATAATTTTTGTATTTCTTAATTAATTGTTGCTTCAATACGAGTTGGTTCTTCAACTGTTCCAACTTCTGCAGCTGCTCTTCCTTGTTGTAATCTATTCCTGGCAACTGTTTTATTTGGCTACGTGCACTATCGAAGCGTTTTTGAAGTTCAAGGATCTGTAATAAAAGTGAAATGACAGAATTTCATTAAATCATTTTGACCTTTCTGTCACTAACCTTTTGACTGCACTCTTGAGACTCTCTTTGTTTTCCTGTATTATCCACTGGATCCTTCTCGACACTGAAATAATTTTTATGTAATTAATTTATTTTCCAACATTAATCAAATTATATAAGAACAAATCGACGTAAATAAAATCAAAATTATTTTTACCAACGAATGATGTCGTATATGACGGGAAGAATTTCGATGTCAAGTTGTTCGACTGTCAAAGTGGCAGGTGCTGTTGGAGTTATTTGTGGCTTCTTGTCGATTGGCTCTGTTGGAGATTGTTCCATTCTAATTATTTGAGGATCACTAAATTCGATTTATACGATTAATTAAACATTTCACCCACAATTATTTCATAAATTCACTTTGAATCATATGTATGAATTGCAAGTGCAAGTACAAAACACAAACAGTGCCGGGCGATGACACTATCGAACGCGAGTGAAGTTGGCACCATTTGAAATGTGTTCGTGTACAGTTCATGTCAAAAATTTTATATTGAGCATTTATTAAGTTTTATTAACAAAATTAATATAATTTTACCAATTATTACATGATTCTATGATGTTTCTTTAAGAAAAATGAATATTTTCCATTTTCTTAAAACATGAATTCTTATGAGTTATATTCAAAAAGTTTAATTTGAAAGGAAGGTTTTTATTCCATAATTAAAAATGCTCTCAATTGATTGCCTTTTTGCAGATATTAAGGAAGTAATTAAAAATTTTCTATGCCACTTCGAAATCGAACGACGTGAACAACTTCCCGGTGAATATGTCTATAGAAAACGTAAAAATTACGAATAACACATGCACTTATAGGACACATTTGTCCATTGTTTTGCAAATGGATATTCAAAAAGCCATCAACCCCATTTCTAGTGTGAAATAACCCTCGAATCACCCTCAAAAAATTTGTATCAAAAATTTCAATCGAACTCGAACAAAACCAACCGGCATGCATCGCAACATGGAGAAGTGCTCGCGTAACGTAAACATGAATAGCACGCGTAGTAACGCGTTGTGCGCAAGTGCGGCATGGAGGAATTCTTTAACGCCCGCTAGCTTGCAACCATCGCATCCAGCACCTGCCCCGAAGGGAATGCGTTTGATCGCGTGGTAAAGTGCCAGAGTAACGCGAACAAGTCAGTTTGTTTGAGAACGTGTCGAAGTTCGGACGTAGTTTTCGTCGGTCTCACATCACGACCGGTTGTTCGCCATTTTTCTTGTAACGCTCTTCAGTGCAAGAAAGAGTTTCTTTTGGAAAGCTAAACCACATAAAGAAAACTGGATTTAACGAATTTATTTTCTTGTGTTAGTGTATTACTTTTAAATATTAAAAAAAAATCCAATTAAAAAAGTGATTTTCAGTTACAGTGTTTCCTTGCGCAAAGTGATCGCAATTTTAGTGGAAAATTTTGTTGCAAATAATCAAGAAATTCAACTTTTCTTAAGGTGATCTTTAGTCAAAAGTCAACTTCGTGTACACACACGAGGTGATCAAAGTCAAGTGTTTGAGTTGGTGTGAGTGCAAGATCGTTTTATTTGATTTTAGCGCAAAGTGAATCTTTTGATTGTAAGGTAAAAATTAAGATTTACCTGAAGAGGTGTGCATTCGACGAAAATTCATAAGAAATTCAATTAAAATTACAACAAAACAAAACACTCAAACAAACAAGTGTTTCCGTGCAATTGTGTTAGTGTTGCTTTCTTGCAAACCTCGGCCAGGTGAGCGACAGAGCCACCAGTAAAACGAGATTCCTCTTGTTTCTTAACGTTTTCTTGTGTTTGCACGTAAACAACAAAATTCTCAGGTGCTAGAAGCAAGAAGTCAAAGAAGTGTTTGGATTCAAAGCCGGGAAACTCCGATTCAACTTTTGTTGTGTCAATGTACCTTCAAAACTGGATGTTGTCAAAATCAAAACTACAACGGGTTCCAGTACGTTTTTCTCACGATTGAATTTTTATTTTCGAGGAAAAAACGATCGTTGTAAATGAGAATTTCGCCAAGATACCTCGTTCATTCAGAAATCGAACGCAACGACATTCTTGAAATTCCGTTTGATCTTGGAGGTAAGTTTCTTCTGAGGATTGCATCCCTTTGGTACAGGGTGGGAAATGAGTTTCGGTGGTGATTCCTTGAAGAGTGAAAGTTTTTTCTTTTGGGGGAACACATCACACACAGAAGAGCGTCCCTCGTTTGATTAAAGTTTTGTGGGTAAAATTTTGTTTTGCCGTTCAACCCTTGTCGAATGTCAGTTTTGAAGACAGACTCTAACGTCTTGGATGTCATGGCAACAAGGGAATGTTTCCTGGAAAATCTTAAGATTTGAAAACAAATTATTTTCAACAATTAAAAATATTAAAAAATTTCGAATGTGATCATCATGCGTTACATTTGAAGCGACTCCATTTTGTTTTTCCTGTCAAATTGTTTCTGCGACGCATAGAGCTTACGTCAAAATATCACTTCTTTGCGTAATTTTCTTTATTTTTCTTTCTTCAGCACCGTTGTGATTTGAAACTCGATGAAACGAAAAAGAGACAAACGTATACTGCCGTGCTAAGAAAGAAAGTCATGTGTCCATTATCATAGTTTTGAGATAATCACAATTAAAGTTCAAACAACTGGTGTACTTATATGAGTTGCGGCTTAATAAATTAGTTATTTTGTTGAAACTCTGATGGATATATGACTTTATTTCATAGCAGAGACATAGAAAAGGTTTTCAGAAGTAATTACAAAAATACTGAGAATTCAAGTTCGGACGGCAGTATACATCTATAGGATATAGCCTGCGAGGGAATGAGATGGAATACAGCTAGGTATACGTATTTCCCATTATCTTCGTAAAATAAAAAAAATAAAATTAAAAAAAAAATATACAAAAAAATAAAAACTAAATTAAAAAATAACAAAAAAAACTTATTAAATAAAGTAAATAACTTTTAAAGTTAGTACCAATTTTACAATCAATAAACTATATAATTATCATACTCCTGATACTGCATTCGTCTCATTCTCTTGCAGTTTACTTTTCTGAAGGTTTCACTTCTACCGCGTGTGAGGTGCCGCACACATGTTTCTTGTTTTGGGTATTATGTTTGCAGCATCATATTTTTCCTGTTTTCATTTTGTACACACTTTTCTTGTGCTTTTCAGAAATATTTTCCTACGGGCTCTAAAAATTTAAACATTAAAACATGTGGATTTTAGTTAATTTTATGAAAACTAATTTATTATCCTTATTCTCACGTAATAACGGCTTATAAATTTTAGTGACTTAGTTTGATTTTGTTATGCAACAAATCAGTTAAGTTTGTTGTCTTTTTGATAGAAGTTTAAAATTTCATTGTTTTCAATCCCCTGCCACCTTAAAAATCTCCGGCAGCTTTGTCATCCCTTGCTTCCTTGTTACAAGGAATACAAATAAAGTTTTAAGTTTTCTGTTTCTTAAGAAATTTGTTGGAAAGAAAAACTGTCGACACGGAATTTTCGAAAATTATGTAAATTTTCCCACATTGAATCCCACATGGAGGATACGGTGTGCAATTGGAGAGTGTTATTTGAATGATAACAAGAACAATTTGAAGATATCAAATTTCGAAGGTGAGAACAAGAAAATGTTTTTAAGTTGAATTTATGCAAAATAATCGCCAACCTAAGCAATGAGGAAAGTGCAAACTTTAAAATAACGTCTTATATCGAAATGTGTTGGTGTTATATTTTCTTCCCAAAAAGGGGATCATGACAGTCGACATGAAATCCAACAGAATGCAACCCTGAAACCCGGCTGTGTGTACTGACAAACCCCGATAAAAATGTTTGTATGTGTGTACACGCACAGTGTATGCTAAAAGATTAAAGAGGGTGTCTTATGTTCGAGGTCTTCCTTCCGTAAACTCGGGAATAAACCACCCCTTTGCACTTGTATCTCTTCCAAGGGTGAATATGCCAGACTCGATGCGAACGACAGTTGTTCGAGGATTTAGTGGAAAACCTGGCAAAAGATCTTGTGACGGGCAGTATTTAAAATTGTGGGAGTTACAACCGTAAAGAGACGAGGGTTGGTTTTGTATTTGATGCGTATTTTCCCAAATAGCATCCCTCGACAAAATTTGCACCCTCTCCTCAAGTACATGTAGCCTGCAGTTTGGATCTATGCTGTGATGTCGTCAGTTGTGTTAGGGAAAATCAATAATTTTCCTTTGAGTTTTCCCTCAACTGAATCAAGGGTAGCCGGGGAGGAATGAAATCGAACCTGCACTGAGCTCATGAAACACTACACAGTCACAATCATATAATAGTTACAGTCACAGTCACAGTTGGTCGAAAGCGCCCCCTCTTGCCGCACTTTTTTTTTTGGATAACAAGATGAGCTTGTCCCGTCAGGTGGTGTAATGGTGGTCGTAAAAAAGAAGAGGGAAAGAATATCATTTCTTCCCTTTCTTGTTGTTGTTTCTTTTATGATTCATGCATTTTCACTTCCAGGTTCAGGTTCAGGTTTAGTATATTTCTTGATATATTTTTTCACTTTCAACCACAAAAGCTGCTCTTTGAGCTTGAAATTGTGGCTACTCCTGGGAAGTGCTTTTCCTGATGTCCTGATTGGAAATTTTCATTTTACAAAAAAAGGAAAACATTCTCATTTTCTTCTGTTATCAAGTAATTTTCATTATTTCTTGTCCTTTTACCAGCTTGTACCTACTTTCATTTGCCTATTTTTTATGGTGATAATTTCCTGTTTCTCTGAGTTTTGTCTTACCTCGTAGACTTCCTTAAAGACAGAAAAACAGAAAATGAATGTTGGATTTTTATTTATTCATAAAAAGTAAAAACAACGAATTTGATTATCCTTGGAGTTGGTTTTGATTAGGCAATGAATTTTTTGTTTTAGGGGTGGAGAAGCTTTGTCATGTCATGTGAGTCATAAACTCTGGTAGTTGGTTTCATATTTTTTTACGTCCGCTGGAAACATATTCTGCGGATATGTGCTCCCTCTAAGTAGTTGTTTAGGGATGAATTGTTGATCACGGATCATTAAGTTCACAAATTGATCAAACATTTCGAATGGGGGAATGTCCTTTTAAGGAAGTGCAATTGGACTAATTGATTTAATTTGATTTGAAAAACATGCTTTCAGCTGCGGATTGTTTGGAACGTTTGAGTCATCCAGGAGTTACAGGACACCTGCCAACGCATTGGAATTGAATCCTTTTTATTGCAAATACAACACAAAGAGATCCTTGAAGTATTCAAGAAATTCCCAATTCCCATGAAACTATTTTCGATGCATGGACCATGTCTGTTGATGGTCGTTTGTGAGGAAAACTTGAATGAATCTTTCAAAGACCAACTTGGTCCTTTCATTTAAGTTTGAACGATGCTGTTCTGGTAGTCAAATCGATTGAACTACAAAATGTGTGTCAAAGTGGTTTCTTCCATTCTCAACACTTCAACTCCTTATCAGCTCAATTCTAGCCACGATTGGCCCTTTCCATCCAAATGAGTTGTCACATCAAAGAACCAGTGACTACTTCATCATGACGAAGGATTATCTCCTTTCGAATATTCATTTAAGAAGCTCAAGGAGTCTGGAAGTCAATTAGGCCAAGTGGTACAAGATGACAAAGTGATTTTCCTTTCCGGCTTTTTCTATTTCTTCAAGGAATTTTCCTTGAAACCTCATTTCAAGTGAGTGCAGTAACAAGAACTTTTGAAGTGCTATTAGCACGAGTACAGATGAAATCTTCTTAAATTGAGGTTAAAATCAAGTTAATTAATTAAATCCACGAAAATCCATTTGAAAAGCGAAAAAATTTTTACCTCGGGTAGTGTGAAAAAAATGGCGACATTTCGGAAAAGCAAATTTTCTTAAATTATTTACGCGTTGGGGTTTATAATCTATTTAAGGGATTTAAGATTAAAATAAATTAATGGAATGTTTTCTTTTTGCTTTTACATAAATGTTGAAGAAGTGTGGAAATATTTACAACAGGAAGTATAGAATTACCTCAAAGGTATGTGTCGTGAACTTGTCTTAATGAGATTACAAGGTATTATCTGTTGTGGTAATTGAAAGAACATTTACTTATTACAAATTTATTGAGAACTTATTAGTGGACTGTCTTAAAAGCCTTGTAAATCTGAAGGAGGCACTTCGTTATGGGTTGACCAATGGTTTCTTTGACTTGAAGTATATAAGTGTCATTAGTTCATTAGTGGAATTCAAGGATGTTTAGAAGGAGAATTCAAGATATTCAAAATATCAGGACAAAAAAATTGTTTCCCTTATTAACAATAATTTCTTGAAGAAAGTTTTCGTTCTCTCGCTAAGAAGAAAGTTAATAAATTTTAATTATTTCACTTTTCCGTAAATCATGAGAATAGGGAAGAAGTCAGCTCTGGTTTTTAATTAAGACTCACGATAAGAAAAAGAAGGGAGAACTTAAGAAAAGTTTCAGGTGACTTTTTTGTTTGATTTTCATATATTTTCTTTCGAGGGTTATTTAATTAAACGAAGTTTTGATAGACTCATTTCTGATACGCGAAAATGACTCCCGGGATATCATCCGGAAAATGCAACTGAGTGCAAGCAATACGTTTGTACGTGTCAAACTGGGCTAGACAAGATTCTGTCCAGGTCGTTACCTTCAAGATGCATCTCGTATTACTTATGCAAATGAGGAAGTATGCAAGTGATGAAAGACACCTCGAGGAGTGTAATAAAGATGAAATTGTAAAATTTACAGTTTGCTTTATTAATTCAGAGTGGATCAAGATGGAGATGCAGAAATTCTGGTTCTTTTAATATAAATTTCACCTGTAACATTTCAATTGGTAAATCTATGATTTATTACAAGAATCTTTCACCACAGGGAGTTTACGACTTCCTAGATGTCAGTGTCAAGTGGGTTTTTAATGAATGTAAATCCATGATATCACAGAGAAGTTGAAAGTAGTGGCTTGAAGTGGCCAGGAATTGTCACAAATGTAATTCGTCAATTAACAGCAAACAAAAGACAATCATTTTGTAATTAAATAAAATATAATTTAATTTTCAAAAAGCAATTACTATTCGGTGGTTATATAATTGAATAGCAGAGTTATCTGATGAATGTCATGCAAAATTATAGAATTCATTTACCCCAAAAAACCAACAAAAACAAAATTATACGATTTCTCTTAATTAATTTGGAGTTTTTTTCCACAATTTCAATGTGACACTATGTTGTTATAGTATGAAGGTACATGAAAAAGCAAAAGCATCTAGGTACATGAAGTGTTAAAGAATATTATCACGTTGACGACGCGGAAGTTTACCATCAAAAATCCCATTGGGACACTATAAACGCGACATTTTCATGCCTCTACATGTCCCAGAAGCAGTTCAGGTATGGCACCCATTAAATAAATAAATTCGAGTCCTGGAGACTCTCCAAACAAACACAAAAAAAGGATAAATGAAGACGGGTTAAAAATCCAGACACGAATCACTTTGGGGAATAAAGGGATGAGGTACATGTAAAACAGATTCCATCATCCCCACCACGCTGGATGTGTGTGTGTGGAAAAACATAATTTTAAGGGATTAATCCTGAGGGTATGCACTTTAGGGATGCATCCCTTGAATCTGTTTAATTCTGTTAATATGTCGGCAACAAATCCAGAAGGAGGGCACTTCCAGGATAATCTGGAAGTGATTATTTTCAAGTTGATTCAAGTGAGTTACTTCAGGTTCAGGTATAGGTTGAGATTTAGGTGAAAAAACGAACACACTTTCATCAAAAAACTTCAAATTCAAATTTGACTTTCAAATGAAGCTTTTGTTCAGCTTTCACACGAAACACATCGGTGACAAGTGGAAAATGGAAAATTGAAAATTGAAAATGTGAAATCGGTTAAAAGGGAAAAAGTTTCATTTTTCTAAACATACCGAAATTCCAGGAAAACATGTCCCACCCTTGTTGTTTATGTTGTTGAATTGCAAACATCTGTTCGGTGTATTGTCAATTGTGCAATACAAAAAATAAAACATGAAACACTCTTTGGTATTTTGTCCCTCAATCCCTTAAACATCAGTCACATTCATGTGGAGAAGTTGAATTTATTTGCTTGTAACAAAATTGCAAAATCAAATCGGCAAACATTCTACTGAACTCGACATCCCCTTTTTCCGTCCCCACAAAATTCCGAATATATTACCAAGAAAAACCCGAAAATTGAAAACTGTGAAAACCCCCAACATTTTTTTCGAGGGACTGAAAATTTTTCAAATATACTCGTTACGCGGTTAAATTCCTTGGAAACTTCGCAAACTTATTTCAACAAAAAAAGTAAAAAAATGTTTTAATAACTTCACCGGATATCTTTCCATAATCCTGAACCGGATATCGTTCAACCCCAAATGAATATTTCCCTAATGACGCACCCTCAGGGACAAGTTTAATCAAATGTTAATAAAAAAGGAAAGAGCAAACGATCAAAACTAACCTTTTCCAGGTGTTTACTACTGCAAAAGCTCAGTCGGGGCAAATTTCAAAACTTTTTAAAGCTTTTAATGGTGCACAGCAGTTGCCGAAAAGTTTTCAGTTTGTCAAATTTTCTAAATGGCATTTTTTTTCAAGAGATTTTCGGGATATTATGACACTTTGTAGGAGTTAAAATAAAAAAATTTAACGTCTGAATTTGCACATTTCTTGTACGACAAATTTCTAGCAGATGACGTTTTCGTCACATGAAGTGTCGCGACTCAGATATATGTGGGAACATGGAAGGAAAAGAAAATGTACTCGTGATGGCTCAGTGGTCAGAGCATCTGCACGGAAAGTGGAATTTCGCGAGATCGTTTCCCGATCATGAACCATTCAACCTTTTCTTCCTCAACATTTTCATTTTCTTCCACAGAAGGATTTGACTAAAGAGTAAAAGGGGATGAAAGTGTGGTTTCAACTTTCTAAAGTTGTTGTTGACTAAAGCGATCCCCGAACTGGCCAGTGTGTCTCCTATGTCATTTTTCAGATGAGAAGTTTACCTGCACATTTACACCAAAATGTGTCCCTATATCTCCATGAGGTGTGTCCAAATATGTTCATGAAACGCTTCCACAGAAGAATATTCCGTAGATCAACGTTTAATAAATCAAAACCTCATTCCAAAAAGCATGCATGCGTGAACATTTTCCGACACTCTTGAAATTGATGGCGCACCAGACACGAAACGCTCAGGTCTTAATAAGTTCAAGTATTGAACATGTCATTCTGGCCCTTTTGGGGAACATAACTCAGGCTCAGGGAATTTACCATCCTTCTTTGGTGTTATTGAAATTTGATACAAAAATAAGTTTTTATAATAAATCTCCTCGAGTTTCCTGAAAAAGCATCATTTTCCGTATTTACCTCTTATTTGCAATCAAAAAGAATCCCCACAATCCGAGACACAAACAATTTCCATGAAAGGATGTGGTGGCATCCCTTAAAAAAATGGGTTTTCTATGAAATTATTTCGTTGTTCTAAGGACCCATTCATGTGCTTCTAATTCAATTGAATCCATAAAAATGTTTCCCCAATGGAAAATCTACCCTCCCCAAAAAACCTTTGACTGCACTTGATGCAACCATAGGATGGGTGCATTCATTTCAAACAACTTCTGGTTTTCTTTGAGTGCGTAAAACCACCCTATTATCATGTGAATGAGGAAACCAACTCATTATCAACTCATTTGTATAACAATAAGAGATTCATTCATTCCAAGCCCAGAGAACCAAAACCAGAACCAGAACGACACGGAACAAGGAAGCATTGAAGCATTCGAGGTGCTATCAAGTGTTAACGTCACAACGATTACGTCACTTCAAAGATTCACCTGAAGAGAGCCACCCTGTGTGGGGGATGTGTTGTCATTCTAGTAACATCCTCTTAATCACGTAACACTAAGTTTGACTTTTTTTTAATATCATCTCCAAAAAGCTCTTTTGTCTGGATGGAGGCATTCCGTGGATCCATTGGGTTTGGGGGACAATTTCCACCTCGATTATTCCTAATAACACAATGACGACGACGACGACGAAAAGGACGAAAAGGATGAGAGGGACATCATGAGAATGATGGATAGACTTTTGTAATTAGGATGTGCAATGATGACTTCACTTCTACTTTTTTGTTTTCTCCACATTCTACGTTTTTCTACTTGATGTCTTCCTGGAAAATATCCTTTTTTCGTTGTTAATCCGTTGACTGCACTTCGACTGCATGTTTTGACGGTTTTTGGATAACCATCCGGTTTTTCATTTCCATCCCTTTACTTTTATTTTTGTTTTCATTTTCATCCCTTAACAATTCATGTTTCCTCTTGTTGTTTCCTTTGTTGTGTTTTGAATTTTTGTTTTCGTTAAAATTAACGTTCCTCTCTAACTCAGAGTCGAGGCAAAGGTCTATGGCTTTAAGGACGTTAAGATTGTCGTATAAAAACTTCCTGATATTTTACACTGCACTTTGAATTGGAATTTCCATTAGAATGTATCCCTTAAAAAGCATGTGGATGTGTATGTGTGTATGGCTTGTTTTAGCGCCTGGAACTGTTCGAGGATAAAAAGTACAGGTTCCGTATTTGAAACAATCACCAACCCTCGGCCATAGTGTCGTCTTCTATTAATGAGGAATTTTGTGGAAGAACCGTTTTATCCCTTTAGGCTTTTAAGGCGTGTAGGTGCCACAAGGGTTGATGTGTTTTGTTATCCTTTGTTGAGAAGATTCAAAAGACTTGTAATTGTTATCCTTAAAAACTTGTATTGTTTGTGATTCATTCTGTGTGTCGTGGTTTTTGAGAGTTTTGTTTTCAGATTCCAATGCTTCACAACTTCCGTTTCCTTCGTGAATGTCCAAAATTAGTTATACTGGATTGGTGTCATTTATTTCTGAAACCTGTTGTTGGGGATAGTTATGTGAAATTCGAAAAAAACTCACGTTGAAAGGGTTCACAAAGTGCAAAAGCCTCAAATTCACAAATCGTCCCTTAAAAGTCGAATTACACTCTCACATGAAAAAGGACCAAACTTCTTCATCCTTAAAAGCAAAACTCTAACTTCCTGCTATGGAGTAACATTCCAAGTGTTTCATACAAGATTGTAGAGGATATTTTGTAATCTTATCACGTCCTGGAAACCCATTTTAGACAATAAATTTAAACGGTACCATTTCTTCAAGATTCGCCACATTGTGTTGCTTTATTTCGTTGCCATCTTGAATGGAGTTTAACCAACAACAACAACATACCATATTCTACTAGGTCTTTTCAATGGCGGAAAAATTACTCCATTTTCCTATGAGTCACGTGCTTAGCTTTTGTTGGAAGGCTTTTCAACCCACGTGTAATGCCCGTGGAAAAATTATTGAATTGTTGTTTTGGAAAAGCTTTACTAAATGAATTTATGCTTTTTATCTCTTTTACACTTTTAAACTGAAATCATGGCTTTTATTTACATTTTAGATTGTATTTAGGGTTTTGTCGTAAATTATACTTAAAGTCGAGAAGTTTCTCAATTTATTGGTTAAGGGTTGACTTACGTTTCTAAATTAGCTTAAAGCTGCGTATGGACCACAATCTTGAAATTGATATTTTCAGGGAGAGGTCATACACAAAAGAGTATTCAACAAATGAACAACAACAAGAATGGAATCATCAAACTGTCAAATCGCTTTGTTTTGATTGGTCGCTTTAGTTCTAGTACATATTTAAGCTTATTTAATATATTGTCCCTGTACTCCTCGGTTGCATTTTTGTTGATTTAAAATTTTCAATTTGTGAAAATGGTTTTTTCCTGTTTTTCAGGTGGCTCAATGTGTTATTCACTTATTTCTCAATAAATCAGGTAAGTCCCAGAACTCCTTTTTGATTCATAGTTGAAAGAAACTTCTCCAACCACGTGTCGACACACAATGATGGATTGTTCCCAATGGAAATGCAAAGTTCAATTCGGGATAAATATCGACAGATGGGCGATAATTTTCCAAACAAAAAACCATTCATTTCCTCATTAATCAAGAAAGTGAACGTGACACGAATTCATCCAGTTAAAAAGTTTTGCAAACATTTTCCCATTTTTCATCAAACTTTATTCCGGAAAGGAAGATTTGGGAAAGTACCTACAAATAAAAATAAAATCGTTACAACAATTTCAATTATCAAAGGGAATTATTTTGATTTGTTCAACCATTCCAGTTGAAGGCAGAAAGGGTATCCTGTATTGTCAATTAATTATCCTCGATTTCGATTTAAGCTGACAATCAGCTTTTCAATTATTTCAGAATCTATCATTAAGACATGCCACTTTGTATTTAATGCTAATTGACAGAATAGTGGTGTCGTTTTTGTGACCTTTAATAACATTTTCCGATGTCAATTAATTTAATTAAATCCCTTTGAAGTTTTGAAATTTAGTTAAAGATTTTGTCTCTAATTATTTCATGATTTTGGAAACGCAGAATCAGATCCAGCATGTCCCTGGTCGACTCCCTGTGGATGTAGTCAGTCCTGTAAATTTTATGTTATTCATTGAAAGCTCAACAGGGACAACTTTCATCCCTCTGGGTGAACTTTTTCAGACCCGATAACTCGCAATTAAAAAGTACTTCCGAGTTCAAATATCTCGCGATTAATTAACGTAATTATGTACTTGCCTTTGTCGAAGAGAATTTAGTGATTTGTAACTTCCACTCGAAGTGGAATTGTCAGATATCCAACTTTACAAAAAAAAAAAAAAAAAAAAAAATTAAACCAGAAAAAAGGTAACTGCAATTTCCTGTAAGTTTAGCTAAATCCCATCTGGTGTTGTATCAAATATCTCAACTTACGCGCAGCTAATTAAATTTAAAATTGATTCAGAAAGTTTTGCGGAAGTTAATTTTGAAAAAAAAGTTTACTTCCGAATCGAGCTGACTTCCGAGTGGGTAAATAAAAGCACATCCATTGCATCTATCCCTTTTAAGGACTATCAACTTCGACAGACTCTAATGTGCAGTTCGTGCTAAGGGAAAACTAATTAACTTCGGCGTCAGTTAAGGGATGAAATGTTTTAATGCTTCAAAAATTTGTTGACATTTTCATGATATTTTTTTGAGCTTTTCACCGACTCAAGTTATTGTTTTCGAAGCCTGAAAAATTGAGGCATGAAACTCATCCCTATTTGCATTTTGTTTTTCAATAAAATTCATTAAAAATGAAGTCAAAATTCTAAGGGATGAAAAACACTTCAACTGTCAAATAAACGGAAGAGTGAATCCAACCCTGGGTTGAGTCAGTTCAGAGTGAACATACAAAGAACACCCTTATACACATTTACCGGATTATATCATCCCTACCGGGTGCATTTGGGAATAACCCCCAAAGCTACAGGGGTTGTCAGTCAGCAGCTGGGTGTCTTTGGCGTTAGGACAAACAGTCGCACAGGGTTAGGGGGGTGAATTATTCATCCAAGACGGCTTGATCCGGGTTTCTCCGTTGTGTGTGTTTGCGTTCGTATTCGTGGGGGTGATTATTATTTTTTGAAGGGGAGAATTCCAAATTCGATTGAAGTTTTTGTTTGCGTTAGCTTACTTGGTTGAAGGCCTGCGAATGCAGATATGATTTTGATATTCTTTCTGTGGGGGTGTGTGTTCTTGTTTGTGTATTAACTTTGTTTAGGACTTCATAGAAAACCACTATTTAGGGGGGTGACTGATGTGAAGGACTGTTTCCCAGTGTTGCCAGATGTAAGATTTCTTTCAATTTTCTTTCAAATGAATGAGCAACAATAAGAGTTTCAGGATGCGTTTCGTCTTTTGGCTGTTGTTGGTTACCCTTTATGCAATTATGCTACATTAAATCTATTCGATTTTCCCGCAAAGGATCTTAAGGAATTTGAACTGCTTCATCTATCATATGAGTTACGGTAAGAATCATGTAAGGATATCAAATGATACAGAACTAAGAGCAATTTGTAGCAAAAAGGGATACATAATTGTTGAATATTTCCTCAGTTGCAATCGTTGTAATAATCGTTCTTCAACCGCAATTCAAATGAAGAAAACATAATAATTTGCATCAATTTATAAAGCCCTTCAAGTCAAACTTAGTTCGTTCTTTGAGTTGTACAACATACCTACAATTACTCCTCATTATTTGAACAAACTCGCTATAAAAAGGAACTGTTTTTCCAGACAAAACATGAACGTAATTCATATCCTGTAACACGTCAACGTCGGTTGGAATATGTTCATATTTTCTTGTTGAATTAATTTAAGGTTTCACAGGAAAATTCCCGCAGGATAAACGACATCACAATTTCATGTTTTCACCATCTATACTTCTATACTGTTGTTGTTGTTGATGTTACCCAGGAAACATTTCCATATACTTACACCACAAAATTATCAACTTGTTGTATGAGTTGCTATCAGGAAGGATAAAAACCTCTCTAAATGTGTTGAATTGCAACCAAAGGAACGTTTAATTAAGAAACAGTCGAATACTTCGTGCAAATTAAAAGGTTTTTTCCAGCAATTTCCATTACATTTTCCAACAAAAGGATATTCTCGTTTACCAGTTTCCTGATTCTGAAACACGTGGATCAACATGGATTTAATGATGTATTTTAACAAAATGGTGGATTTCATCTAAACTAAAATTGACATAAACGTATCAATGAATGTTTATTGAAATTTTCTCTTCCGGATAAACAAACCGGATTCATTTCGATTTAGTGTCTTGTAATTAATTTGATGGCCATCCCTCTCTCTATCCACTCTGCATCCCCATTAAGTTAACATAAAAATCTAACATGGCCGAGATTGCGTTATAATTTCAATAAAAATCGCCATTACTAAAAGTGCCGAACGATCCTTTAAATGAATTTCATGACCAGCACAACGGAAAAAGGTTAATCACCCTTAAGCAAAACTTATCCCTTAGCACAAAACATACACACCAATACAAAAAACACATGAAGACATATGGAAAACGGGGTGAAAAAGTTAGGAAAAGTGTATGAAATTATAACGACATGCATGGAAAGTCTATCATCCCTTAAACTAGACCTTTGTCCATTGGGAATATTTCCCGGTAGCAAATTTTGTGTGTGTTTGTGTGGTATACAGACGCATTTATTTTTCAACCACATTAACAGATGGCGTGAGTCATTCACGAACACCACTCGATATGAAAATGAATTCACCCTGTTTTCGAGATAAACCAAACAATTCTGAGTCATGCCGGAACTAAGCAACCCCGTGAGGCGAACTTACCCCGGGTTCTTGCATTTTCCAAGGAAGTTCGCTTGGAATTGCCAAAAAATATTTTGATTTCTTCCCTCCCTGCGTCCCTTAACACACAACTAGATGAGGCTGGAGGGTATAAAGATGGGCAATTGAGGGCCAATTGGAGTGTGTATCAAGTGTGTCTTGTTGCCAAAGTTGAAACAAAGAATTCTTCTGATTCGATAGACACGTTGGAATGCATTTGTAGCCATTTTTCGAAAGTTTTCACAAGTTTCTCTTTGAGGGATGGAGGTTAAAAGCATTTTTGGTATGAACTCGTTCGAAACAAAATTCCCGATGAAAGCTGTCGATGCAAAATGCAAAGTTTAGTGGAATTAATTTTTTTTTTTCAGATTTATTCCTTTCAAAATGTCTGCCAATTCCTATCAAAAATTCAGCTTTGGTCAAAAACTTAAAGCACTTAAAAGCTCAAGAGATTTGGCCGTTTTAAGCATATTTTGATTGGAAGAGAAAACTTTTACATTCGTATGTGAGCTTGAATTAGCTTTTTGAGGGTTCCGTAAATGATAACGGAACTCTATTAATATGACTTTGTTGTCCGTCCGTCTGTTTCTCTTGAACCATAATAGGTAGTCACTTCAAATTTTCACAAAGTGTGTACTATTATGGCCGCGAGACGGCAGTACGGAACCCTTCATGCCTGTGTCCGACTCGCACTTGCCCATTTTACAACGTTTTTATTAGGTCGCTTTCTTGTCTGTCTGTCTGTCTGTTCCGGTGGAATCTTGCAATCGCTTTTTAACTAACTTCCTGATGAGCTAGAGACTTGAAACTTTAAACATTGCTCAGAACTCGAAGATGCAATACTGTATAAATTTTTGTTTTGTGTATTGCAAAAAAAAAAATTTATCAAAAAAAAATTTTTTTTAAGTCGATTCCAAAACTTCACACATACAGGACTAAAAAGCGGAAAATAATAATTTAAATAAAAAAAGATTTTTAATATCTGTATGCGGGTAGGAGAAATAATTTTTTACTTTTTAGTCCATTTTAAAAACGTTGTATATTAAAAATCTTTTTTTATTTAAATAATTATTTATTTTGGCTTGACTTTCAGCGATCCTCAGTTCAAGAAATATCTAATGGTTGTTGTTTTTCTTGTTACTATTCAATTGAATAATTAAATTTATTAATGAAAAAGTAATTAAAACTTATAGTTAAATACGTATCACAAGCTTAACATAATTTAAAATATTTTATTTATTTATTCCAATAAATCAAAATTGGTCAAAGAATATATGAGTTTGACAAAGGAAAGTAATTTAAAGTTCTTGTATGTAATCCCCTGAGACCTTGTGTTGATATACAAAGTATCACTTATCATCAGGTGTTTATGCAAAACCCTTGAAAGTTACCAAGTGGAGTTGCCAAGTAGATTAAAGAACACAACCACTTTTGTAAAACTTAAAATAAAGACCATGTTTAATTGCCATCATTTTGAAAAGGCCATTTTGTATGTAAACTAAGGAAAAAGTTTATGTTTATATCCCCAAAAGTTTCATTAAACTACATTTTAGATGAAGTAATTAAACTAAGCTCTTGTCTGCAATAAATGTCCTTTACAAAGTCCTTTTTTGCAAATAATCCAAGTTGGCATTTTGAATGTAAATGAGGCGAAATTTGTGCGTCAATTTAAGATGAAACTTGAGCCTCAACTTGGAGTGGAGTAAATTAAATGAAGATGAAGATGATTTTGAAACTTCACGCCTCAGTTTCAATTCATTATTTTATTAAGAAATTAAGAAACTTGTCTTGGAAGAAATTAAATGACACCGGATAAGATGAAGTCTAGAATTTCATTATTCAATTATTATGGAAGCATTTCCCAACACAGTCCAATGGTCAAATCTTTTAGTTATTGCCTTAATTGAGTTACATTGTAAAGCACTTAAAATTGAACTTGCCCGAAATAATAAACTAATAAGAACTTATTGCCAGCACATAATTATGAGTTAATATTTATTCCATCTTCAGAATACCCAAATCATAATGGAGACATGTTTTCCTGGGCTGTACGTCAAATAATAATTTAAAGAAAATTACTGCAATTCAAATGTTTGTGGGAAAATTAAGAAAATCACCAAGGAAAGTTGAATTTCTTGTAATTTTACGGTCTAAAGATTACCACATTTAATTAACGTCAATTAAGCTTTTAAATGGTTGATATTCATTTAATACGAGTTTATTTTTTCCGATTTGCATCTTTGAATATTAAATTTTTTGGAGGAAGGAAAAGTCAAATTTTCCGGCACCACCATGTAATTCATGTTCAATTTTGATTTCAATTTTAGTTTCAATTTATAAAAGAATGTTTAATAAATTGAAATAATGTTTAATCCTCAATTCCTTAGTAAAGGAATTTCTCGTTGAGGAACAATGAAAGTTGAAAGGGTCTTTACGAGAACACGAATAAATTCGAACAGACATTCTGAACTAATCCTGCAGGCAAGACGGAATCCTTTCGTTTATGATTCATCCCGACAACAGACAGTAATCACATGATAACATTTGTATCCTCTAAGGATAATAATGTCAACGCTGATAATAGTTATGGACGGCATCACAAAGGATCCCATCTCACGGTTTCCTTCGCAAGACGACAATTCATGTGTATATAGATATCTCGAAAAAAGGAAACAGGATAACTTGTACGGAAAAAAATTTCATCCAAACGTCTTTCAGTTGAACCCTTTCGGCGCGATACAGATTCTTATAGGGATAACATGTTAAAAGGCTAATATCACAAACGGATTTTGTCTATACCCAGTGATACGATATCTGTTTAGCTTTATCCAATGATTGTGCTCTAGGTTTAGGTTTCATCACGAATTCCATGTTGAAATTTGTTCACATCAATTTTGTGCCGGGTTAAGGTTATCAATTGATTTTGTTGAACAGATTGCTAAATCAATGTTTAGCTTTGAGTAGCTTTCAGGATAACATATTGAAGTGATACAAAGTGTTGTGGTGATAAAGTTTGGGATTATTTTGAAAGAGACAAATTTCAATTGATGAGGGACTATATTTGTTAGGATCGTTTTTCTTCGGGGAAAAATTGAAGGAATGGAAAATTAAAAGCTTAATTAATTGGAAACTTTAAATTGAAAAAAGGAAATTCGGAAAAAAAAGATTGGAACTCAATTTAGAGACAAGTAGCATCTTGCACGAGAAAACATTTGAATTCAAAAGCTTCTAAAGAGGAAAATTCAAAAAGCTTTCGAAAGCTGAAAGCTCTGTTTTATATTTTTGATCACATTGATTAAAACTGATAACGATTTAAAGGCACTAACTAAACATGAAATTGCTACGGACAAAGTACTCATGTTAATGGAAAAGATGAAAGCTTTTACAGAAACCTGATAACGACACAATTTCACTCATTGAAATGAAAAGACTATTCATGAAACGATGAAACCACAAAAAGTGTCTGAGCGAAAAGGATCGTTCAAAAGCTCAAAAATGAATAAATCTGAATGGAGCTTTTCGAAAGAGGCAAACGAGACAACAAAAACGGTAACACCTTTTGATGTGTTTACTAGGAAAAACACATGAAAACAACCAACCAATCACTTTTGATGAATACTAAAATACAATCAATGAAATAACCAAAATCCCATTCAGGATAATTGAATATGAACGAAATAAAAGGCAGCTTTTCCAGCAAAAGAAAGAAAGCTTTCAATGAAAGGAATCAGAAAAAAAGAAACCTGTCAATGAAAGGTACACAAACTTTATGGTGTTGAAGGACTTCACTAGTCGACAAGGATTTCCTTTTTATTTTTGATTGTACAACCTACAAAAAAAAGGTTTTATGGGATTCGGTTCAAGTCAATCAATCGATTCCACACTTGAGTAGAAGCAATCGTTCCCTGGGCTTCCGCTGTAGTGGAGAAGGTTCATCATCCCAGTGGGAAAGGTTCCTCAGCAATTGTAGGACTCTATGTTCCACGAAAGAGATTTTGAGTTGCCGCGAACTAGGACGAATTCAGGATGCAAACTGAAGGATAACAAGATGGAGGATACCAACAAAATAATGGTCAGGATAAAATAGCGTCATGACGAGTTAAGGCAACCCCAATAAAATTAGAGCTCGAACCGTAAACATTGATCAGCACGGAATGGATTAAACTTTTATCCTGTTCCTTGAATTCCGTGATTTAGGGGTGCTAGACCAGAACATTGCACGAGCATATTCAGGATATTCATACTCAACATGTCCAAGGATATTCAGTGGACTTTAATCAAGCTTGAATAAATATTTTACTATAATTCCAATTGGTCCCAAATGGTGAGGGACAATCGCAGCCAATGAGCACGTCTGTCATTCTGTCGGGATAAATGTTGGACTATGAAAATATCCCCAGGAAAGGATAATATGTCGTTGTTGGGGGAATCACTAGAGATTCACTCGGTTTTGTTTGTTATTCATCTTTTGCACTAGAATTTTTCGATGGGTTATTATTCCTGTTATGGAAATTTTATCAAAACATTCTCTTCTGAATTAATTATTCCCACAAACTTCTGGCAAGATAATACTGATGTGTTTGTTGTCTCCCAGGAGAAAGTAGGTACACAATTTTATCGCGTCTCCCTTTTTTCGTCCCTCTCAATTTGAAGAGTTATTATAAAGAAGCCACAAGCGAGATTGATGTGTCAGAAAGCAGCTTTTCACGTAACAGATAAGAAACAAAATTTACAGAATCATATCACCAAACAGAAATAAAACGACACTAAAGTGTCAAGAGTCCATAGGCACACGGAGATGGGGGAGTTAGGATAACATAAAAATTTGCCCTCATAAAAATTTTAAAGGAAGACATCCCTTATTCAGTTGAACATAAAAATTTCTCTGGAAATGTTCATGTCAGCAATTTGTTTGGCAACCAACAAATAATAAAAAATAATTTTTTTTTTGGGTTGAAAAACCCTTTTTTCCTGGTCGAGGTTTTACGATAGCTCCAGCTTGGTAAATTGAAAGTGAAGCCATGAATCCGAAATGCAGTGGAATCCTGGAAATTTTTTTATTTATTTTTTTTTTGAAAGGTCCTTGTCTGCTTTGACGTATCTCTACTTCCTTCCGTTGTTTTCATTGAATGATAACCTTAAACCGGATATCATTGGTTTAGTGATATACCGAGTTATTCTTTGAGGATATTCATTTCAATTTCATGAGACTTTCATGCAGAAGAAGGTATAGTCGCATTTTAATGACCAAAAAAGGGACATGAACGAAATTAAGGAATTCAAAATGGGGACGATCTGCACGTATCATCATTCCCCTCATTTTTGATTGGGGTCTTATCAATTCATTTCTGTGAGGCTAAAGTCATGAAACTGTTCTTAAAAAGAATAAGGCCACTCAGTTCTATTTCACAGACAAATTACTTCACTTTTTTACGACTATTTTTTCTTTATCACCAACTCACGTGGAAAGCCGCAATCAGTCTGAGACGTCTCACCTGAAATTACTTTTTAAATTTCACCTGGAAAAAAAGCCAAGTCAGCAAATTTTACCAAAATGACTTGAAGCTTTCGTCCGTTACTCATTAAACTTTTTTTAGTGTCTAATTTTTTTTTTTTTTGATGATTACTAGTTTATTTTTTTGCAGCTTCAACGTTTCGGGTGAAAAAATCGTGTTTGTTGTAATTTGAAAAATTTTTTATTGATTTTAAATTGATGTTTGCTGTAGAATTCCGTTGATTGATGATCTACGTTTCGGAGTGAGTGTGAAGAAAATAAACTGTTTATTAAGAATCTCCAAATCGTGTAGTGTTCATTATTGGTTTGCGGAACCCACTTTTCTAATTTTCCAAATGGACAGAGGGTGATTGAAGATAAAGTTACTGGTACATTAGCTGCAACTTTCTCCTCAACTCAAACTCTATTTGGTCCTTTTACAATCCAGGAAAAAAATTATTTCCGGTTTCATTTTTATATGATATATTATATTCTGTTCTGATGGCGCACGGGTAATCTCAGGATTACCAAGTCTGACGCATACAAACTACAATAAAAAGCACGAACTCGCACACAGAACAATATCATAATGATTTATAAAAACCAGTTCGGATACACACTATCGCTCCAGTATCGATACAGTCTCGGTTCGATCTCGGTCCGATAAAAATGTTGTTCATATTGTCGTTCCAATATCGATCGATCGATGAAGGAATATCGGTGTCCGCGCTCAAAAATGTGTACAAACTCTGAGTACAAGTTGCGGCAGTATATAAATTTGAAGATGCAACCTTGTTAGAAGGAACTCTGCAGATTCGAGAACATTTTTCTCAATGAAATCGTTTACAATTCTACGGAAAATCACATTCATATAACGTACGTTGCATACTTGATACTATAATATTTTGAGAGATGTATTATTCACCTGATCCTTCTGAGAAATCATGATAAAATCTCAAAGAGAAAAGTATATATTTTGTTAGCCAAACAAAACACTCAATCATGTTATTCCACGAATTCGACGTTACGTCCTTTTTTGATAAAAACTTTATCAGGATGTTGTAGAAAACCCCCAAGTGAATAATTGAACGAAAAAAACATCGGATTAACCTAAATCCCAAGTGGATTTTGAAATGATAAGAGCGACCTTCTTATCAATCAATTAAAATTTTAATTCCACTTTTATATAATGGATAAAAACAATTTTTTTTCCTTCATTTTATCTTGGGATTATCCTTAAAACATTTTGTAATCGTCCTTAATGCAGGATAATGAAGATTGATTTACGGTGAATTAACGACGACAATTGTATTGTTTCTATTAAAAGGAAATATTTCGAAAACAGGATAATTAATCTAATATAAATTGAGATATTCCAAATGTAGATAATCATTTCTATTTCAACTGGGTTATCAGTTCGTGATGAAATAATGTGGGAGTCATTTGAATACCAGAATAAAATGATAAATCAATCAAAATTTTCTATTATATTATCTCTCAAAAATGGAGTTATCTGTGCATAAACCAAGTACAATTTAGTGCGGTTTTCCAATAGAACCAATTTAACCCAATGAAACTCAACACAGTGTTACTCATTTGAGGTGATAATTGTTTTCGAAAATCAATAAAACCATTTCAAAATGTGAATTTTAATTGAAGGATATAACCAATAATTATTCAATACACATGCAATTTTATTGGCTACATAAACCGCATCATCAAATTCACCAAAATATGCGTTATATAAAATAAAACAAAATACCCGCCATTTGCATTTTTTGATAGGATAAATTCGATTTGTTTATGATTTCGAGAAACATTTTTAATGATGATGAATTCCACTCCACATAAGTTCCACAAGGTATATGAATCCTACTGGAGGATATAATAATTTAAAGGATTACCCACAAAACCTTCTCTTCAACATAATTTTCGTTTCTTTATATCCTTCAAAAAGATTAATGACAAGGATCCGGTAATATTTTTCCAGTTCCGGGTTAGTCCTGAATATATTTTTTTGTTTAATAATCAAGATACACTTGGTGTTAAAGTTACGTTTATGATTCTGTAGCACGCATGCCATTCTAGTCTTTTTTCCATAATATCTCCACAAATATCCTTTATCGGTTATGGTTATCATTTCAATTTTAATAATTTTATATCGAATTAGAGTAAACGTTCCTTTGTGACTTGTTTATTAAAGATTATTATTATTTACTATCCTTAAATCACAAGGATTTATTGGTTCTGTAGCTCATAAGATAATTAAAAAATGGCTGATTCATTCCTTACCTAATACAAGAACCACAGGATATCATCAATTTAATAACCGAATTAATGATATTGACTCGAAAATTATGTCACTTTCGTTCTAAAAATTTATTTTGCTAAACGAACTTCAACAAAGTAACGTCAAATTCAAGTATTGCGCTTGCTCTTGACGTTAATTCACAACTGCCAATGACAGATGACAAATTTTCACATGTATTGGTGAGATCCGAAAATGAAGATTAATCTCAATCAGGTCACACTCGAACTAATCTGACAACTGTGTGAATGTGGTCGATTTAAGCTTGATTTCGTTTTGTTGACTTTCTTGTCGCTGCTTAACTGTAAACTATTTTCTATTTCATTCGTGCACTTAATCAAGTCATTAAAATAACAAGATAATATTGATACAGCTAGCTCTGTTAAAATGGCCTCCACTTATTTTATGCAATCAAAATTTTAATTGCCATCTCAAAATTTATGGTTTTAATTTAATACAAACCCGATACGATGCAACTAAACGTTCAAACGATTAGATTCGTAGTAACAGTGTCCCTGTCGGGTAATAAAATCCAGTGCATTTTGCTATTATCGGGTATTTTATAAAAGCAATTAAGATACAGTGAATTTTTGCAAGTCCACTTCGATTTTGCAGCATAAATTTCGGAAATGTGTCCACCACAACTATAGACATTTCCAATAGGTTAAAGCATAGACACCAGGTTCAGGTTATGACGCTCCTATCTGAGTCTATTTTCTGTATTTGAACGGATAAATTGCAGTTGCGATTGCAATTGCATTTGCACTTGTAAAACCGGTTACCTTGCGGCCATTTTAAGTTCTTTTCAACTTTCTTGGTTTGATTTTTAACTTTTTCTTTTAGTTTGTAACGGTAACGACGCGCAGTGTCAGTTGGAGAATGGCGTCTATTCTACAAAGAAGGTGTGGAGACTTCTTCCAGGTTGATTATTCAAATGATTTGATGTAACACACACACAAAAACAAGTGTAGTTATGATTGTTTCATGATGTGTGTGAATGCACTTCGAAGAATTCTCAGGTGAAACCTCTTGAAGGCCATCCGTGTTAAGGCTTCTTGGTCGTGTTTAGAATTTTTAGTGGAATTTCTGAGTTCCTTCTCATTTCTATTCCCAACGACTACTCTTCGAAGTGAAGATTCATTGCACCAGGTGCTCTCAATCTGTTAGACTCAAAAGTTTCTTGAAATTCCAAAGACTTCTTATGAGTAAAATAAAAGTTCAAAATTCCTCCCGATTTACCAAGCACAAAACGCATCGCTTCTCCCACAAAACGAAGAAAGTGAAAAGTGTGCTCACTTTCGTCTTAATTAATTCACCTGTTACCTGAGGCATGAATATTGATTGAGTACACGAAAAAGTACAAGAACGACATTTTTGTAGAACAAGATTTAAATTGGAATTTTGCGTGTATTTCACGCATAACATCCAGTGACATCTTGCGGGAAAGTTTTTGGAATTTGCATGTTTTCAGTTTCGTAAAAATTCCATTTCGAATCTTCACTTTTTACAGTAGGTATGACAGCAAAGTGACACCTTCCGATTTGATTTGACGGGATTCCCATGAATAAAATGATGTCATGAAAAATTTATACCTTACACAATATGAGCTCATATCTATGCGATTTTATAATCTGGTTCAGGATATCATGAAAGAAAAATCCTCTCAAAAACAATGTGCAAATTCGGAATTTTCACAAGATATTGAAGGAGATATGAGTAGCTTGTACTCAATGTTATTTGATATTTTTATAGGGATAAACATCGAATTTTGATGAATCATGAATTAAATTTTGGAAAATTTTTGAACAAACATTAAATCAACGATCAAACAAACGTCCACTGTGACAATGTTTGACTTCCAATTATCCGAGAGTCATAATTTGCTGGACAAACATGATTTACCCTCAACATAAAAGAGGGCACTCCTCAGGAACTTGTGTGACATGGTCCTGTGCTTTTATTGTTTGTCTGTCATGACACCAACATGTGATGAGGTTCGGAAATTTTCAACATTTCCACCGAAAACTTACTGCGTTTTTCTGGTGATTGTGCAAAATTCACTTGACATTTTAATTTACTGCAAGGATCCATGCAGATGGAGCATGAAAATTTATGGTATCCATTGGAAAATGTCGACACACACACATGACACATATGACATACTATAAATCTGAAATTTTCATCATATATTTGTCGTAAACACATTTTGTGATAAAAGTTGATAAAAAAATAAAATTATTTTAAGTGTTAAACAAAAGTTCATGTCACATCTGATGTCGGGAAAATGATATGGAAACTTGTTGCTTAAGGTGATTTTGATTTTGGCATGGATACAAAGTGGTTAACCGAATATCCTTAAAAGGAATCGTTTTGAAATCATTCCAAAATGCGATAAATGTCACCAAACGATGCCGGGGTTACACATAAACCATGTTGGATTCACATTATTTTGAGATGATATCAGAGTTTGTAAGTGATAAGATTTATATATCAGCTCTTGCTTAATTGGTACAAGCGAAAACTGGAGCCAAAATTTCGTTAAGGATGTCTACAAGGATGAATACATGTGCACTGTCTGTGGCAGGATGTTTTGGTTTCAAGGATATGTGATTAGGGCTCATTTCGTTGTCTTACAACCAGTTGTAATTTATACATTCAAAACTTGTTGCTTTCATGTTATGTTAGTAAAATTTCAAATTTGTCCTTTAATCACGCTATAAATCGATTATTTTAAATCCTCCAAAATGAATGAGGATTTCAGGATGAATTTAATCCGTGGAAAGTCAATTGCCAAAATATTTTTTAATAAATTAACATAACGTATGAACGCAAAATGCAAATTGACAAAAATCCTGTATGGCTTAAGTTAATTCAATTTAATTTTATGTCATTTATCTCGATAATGATAAAAATTTGTCGAACCCAAACCACAAACAACAAACACGTCACGTGCGAATAGCGTGGAGGAACCACTATATACTGTGGTTTATCCAAGTCAAGTTTCCTTCTAAAGCTGCACACATACAACCAATAAACTTCTCAATATACGTTGTGGCGGATAACGATATACATCCAGGACATGCCCAGAATGTCAGAGGAGTGTACGGTATGCAAAACTTCCTGGACACTTGCAAGGAGCCGTCGACATCTCACTTAAGAGTGATTCTCATGCAGCACAAGTTGTAAGCTTAAGGCAAGCCTCAGCTTCTGAACATAATTTTAATAAAATTTTCTACAAAAAAAAAATGAGTTTCAAATCCTGAAAATCCTGGAAGTCTAACAAATCAAGGAAACCATGGAAAATCTTCTTGATTGCCCCTCTAAAGGATTACAAAACGAAAACGTGTCCTGGCATTGTTTATTTAGCAATATCTCTAACAAGAAAAATTCATCTAACAAAATGATTTAACAAATTTCCCTTCAGGATATATCCGCCATTTTATTTTTATTCTCATTTCTTTATACATCCGAGTCCTTCAAATGAATTTTGATAAAACAGTCAAGTGCAAAATAAGGTCACAAGAAATAAAATACCGAAATAGGGCTCGAGAAGATTGTAATGAGGGCTTTTACGCAAACAACTGGGTTAAATAGGGCATTTGTAAATGGTAAGAATACTAAACAAACAATTCTAATTAGAATTTTTGTTTGTATAACCGGGAAGACCTGGAAAAATTACCGGAGACGCCACAGAGAATCATTCAAGGAAATGATTGGGTCAAGGGTTCATCTCTTCTGTATCTGATGGATCTGAGGTTGAATTATGACTATTCTAATGTTATGTTTATTGAATTATGTTGTCTGTGAAACAAGTAACTCAACGAATGGTTAATAGATAGCATTGAAATCAGTGAGCGATTTGTTTACACTCTTAATAAATTTTTGCTTCACTTAATTTTGAAATTTTCAATCTTTTACGAAAGTTCGAAATGTCAACACAATTATACAAATGCTGCCTCAAGTGAAATAAAAAATTAATTCATTGTGGTTAAAACGAGATATAAAAATGACAGAAAATTGTGAACACGGAATGTGCATATCTCACGGCGTTATTGTCCATTCGACGTTTGTTCTTAACGACTTTCAAGAAGTTTCGCGTTCCCATAAAGTCCAGATTCATTCCAGTTTTCCACTCGTTTATTATTAACTCAATAATTTTGCAAAATCACCAATAAATTATACCTTTAGCAATTGCTAATGAATCGCTACAGTTCCAAAGTTAATTTCCGGTGCGAGATTTATGAAAGTTTCCACCTGAAATTTGGTGTCGATAAAGTGTAATAAATCATTAAAAAAAAGTGTAGTTATTTAAAAAGGTTAAATGCTTTCCAAGTTGAAACTTACTTACTCGTGGAATATTTAACATGAAAATTGGAAATTAAAAATTGAAAATTGAAAATCGTTAAAAAGTGTTCAAATTCATTTTAAAATTAATTTTAAAGTTTTTAACAAAAATTTAAAAGTGCCCGAAAAACAAATGAGTGTTGAATGCAAGTTCGTAGCATATTTTTTTAAAAATTTCACGTTAAGAACAACTCCATGGTGGAGTCAAGGAGTGTAACTTATTCGTTCAAGTTTAGGGCAAAGTCTTGGAAGGGTTACTGTGAAAAGCACTTGTGGAAGTTGTTCAAGTCAAACTTTTGTCATAACTGTTTCCACTGCTCCGATCAAGATGACATGGATCCATCCTTCGGGTCAGTTACAGACCTTTCCTGAGGACGAGTAAATAACTCAAACTCCTCGGAATGGAATTCGTAATTAACAAACAAAAATTTCTTTAATAAATTTCATAAATTTCAATGTTGGTAAAAAATTTCAATAATTTCAAAATTTATCGCGTCTATTCGAGGACATTCCTTTGAATAAGTTTTCCCAGGAAAATCGTTTATTGTTGGAAAATTTTCTTCGAGGAAATTGAATTTGAAACTGTCGAAGAAATGATAAACGAGTCAACGTCGAACGTTGTCGAGTTTTATGCAACGAAAGAAATTGAAAATTGTCTTGAACGGAAGATGAACGGCGGAAAAATTCGTTTTTAATACAATAAACAGGAATAAATTTAAATGTTGAGTTGTAAATTGAGGAATGATAACACAATTTATGGATTTGTGCCAATGGAGGGGATAATTCAAGGAGATTTATCCAAATGTCTCAAAAATACCGAAATCACCTAACTGGACTCCATAGGAATCGATACCTACTTTTGACTCATACTCTCCATATTCGTATTGAGGAAGAACCTTGTATGATCAAAACAACCTAACTCTGTGACTTGATCTGGTCTTCTTGTGGAGTCACCTAAGCACCAAAACCCATTCCAAATAGTAACTCTTGGCAGACACTATCCACCAGAATGATGATGATCCAAATCTGTAATTTGATATGCTCTTACCGTAAACATATCCAAATCCTGTAGCTGCACGAATTTGACATGGAATCATGATCACAAGAAGCTGTGAATCTGAGGAATCATCCCGGATTCATCAACTCATTTATTTTTCAATTTCTTCTGATGATTTACACGTTTCTTCACCTGGATCCATCTTAAGTCTTATGTGAAGTCATCTTGAATTAGTCACGGATCCATTACACTGTGAACGTTCAAGAAACCTTCATCTTCATGGAACTAAAATTTTGATCATCGATTTCAGTTTTGATTAGCTAATTATCTCACGTCGGTGCTTTGATTCGTTTTAAATTAAATTAAATTTTATTATGACCGCGTGGTTTTGTAGATCACTTCAGGAGGTATTCAACTTTTGAGATGATCCCAATTTAGCGATGATCTATTTGGAGTTTAAATCATCAATATCATGAACAGCAGGGCATTCGTTCATCGATTTTCATATTTACTTATATAAACTTCGTGATATTGAGAAGATAAGTTAAGAAATGTATGTTCACATACATGTTCGTGTTATGTGCATTTATTTGTTTATAGTTACATGTTAATTAAATTGCTGAGGAGGAATTTTCTCGAAATAAAGACTCGTGAAACTATCAATCAAAGTCAACTTGAAATTGTACACGTTTATTCAGCAACTAACTGCAACAGATATATAACAATCCCCTTCTCGTATATAACAATAATATTACTTCAACCATTTACTAACGAATACTAATGACCCTCGTGGGAAAAAATTATGCTAATTACAGACACAGAAAGTGCACACGATAAAATGACTTTGTTCTGTTCCGCCATGACTTTGTCTTGTATGGGTTTAGTAACTTTGACCACAACAAGGTCAATCGGAAAGGTTACTGATTCAAAGAAACCTTCCCAAAAGAGACGCCACGCCAAAATGCACTCCTACACCATGTCAGGTGTGTCACAATTTGCTTGTTTTCAGTCACTTTTTTTAACTTGAATTTAACATTTTATTATTGACTTTGAAGTAATCTTAAAAAATAATCCAAGAAAACATTGGTTTCCGTTGAATTTCCCTCAGGACAAAAAGGGATTCCTCTTGAAAGTCAATGATCAAAGGCTATAATGCTAATCGAAATGGATAATTACAGACGTAGCAAACGTTTTATGATTAAAAGCATGAATTACATGCTATAGAATGATAACAGTACATGATATTAATAATTTATGAGTATCTACTTGAATAAAGTTATTCCAGAAATGAATCATGATGTGATATCCCTCTGGGTATGTTGCTTTACCAGGAAGATATTAATCTTTGTTATCTTTTGTAATTAAAACTATTTACAGAATCCCTCAAAAGGTTTTGTCAGACGCACAAACGCAAGATGACAAGGCACGTTTGAGAGGGTAATGTTCCTCTATAGCATGTGATAAGAAGTTTTCCTGGAAACAGTTAAATTAAAGCTAAATGGATCATCTCAAGGATGATCGATTCGTGATTTACGAAAATTAATTTGTGATAAGATTTTGGTTAAAATATGTTCATATATCAGGTGATATAGCAATCTTGTCACAGAAGATCGGTCATCAAACTCATGATTTCCAGTAATCGTTCAATTTTTCTAAAACCGGGTTATCCAATTATGTTATATAAATTGGGAAATAATTCTTGTCACCATAACGATGTCCATAATTTATTTAAGAAAACTAACATTTCCATAATTATTTAACAAACTACAGCGGCGTTCCCTAATTAGTCTCATTAATTCAAAAAATCTTCTTGAGTTCCCATTAACACCTTTGTTACTAAAATGGCGATCTATTAGCGAGTTTTAAGTTAAATGTGATAAATAATTCTATTTTATATTTATTTTGACATAAATAAATATGAGAACTCGACTCGAGTTGAAATTTATATCGTCTTGTATAAAGAAATGATCAAAATGAGATCTCATCAAGTCATGTCGATCGAATCTAATCATTAAGTTAATTTTCTCAATTATTTTGGAATGTTAAATGAAAGTTTTAGAAAAGAAGTAAATCAAAGCTTTAAATGACTTCTGCCAATTATGGTCTTTTCATTGCGAAATTGGAAAAAAAATGTTTAACAATTTCAAATCGTTTGTTTGCCCTAATTTGCATTTTGAATGGAAGCACTCTCGTTTTATGAAATTATTTTTCAAAAATCCGTTACTGAAAATTCCACAAAAATGAAGATGAAAAATCGAAACTGTTAATTTGAGAAAGCAATCAACGAATTGCAACGCCACCTTTCTATACATGAATGACGCTGAATTCACTGCATACTCGAACCGTTAGAATAAATTTGTGAATGTGTCAAAGTACAGTCAGTACTAAAAATTTTGTATCATCCAGTTCCAGAAAAAATCCAAATGGATTCAAGTGAATCGACAAACGACTTAAGAAATGGAAATCAAAGTTTTGGAAACAAATTCCTTGATCCTGTGCCGAAAGGCAATGAGGCCATGTCCTTCAACACGTGTTGCAGAACCTTAACTTGAAACTGCTCTTATCAATCGTGATAGCAAAGTTTACAAGATTTGTTGATGAAAGTTGTCAATTTTCACTTAAAGGACTTTCTCTTAGATGAGGATTCGTAGAAACAAGTCAATTGAAAGCGAAAGGTCCTTGAGGATGTCCTTTTAACGATGGAATAATTAAATCCTAATTTTAGATTTGCTTTAAAATTTTGTAGAAATTTTATCTCAAATTTCGACGGAAGGGAAACTTTTTTATGTTATTGACCAAATCCTTGAGATAATCCTTTAATTTTATTTAATGAAAATCATTTAAGGACATTTTAATCTTATTGCTCCGATTTAGTGTTTTGAAAATTTTGCAAAAGTTTAAACCGAATTTTATCTCTTACTAATGGAATTAGCTGTGATTTGGTTATCTTGCCGTTTTGTAGCTAATTAAAATAAGATAATCCTCTTAATGTGGTTTTGAGGAGGGTGTCTGAAACTTTTTCCAGCTTTCATTGAGGTTAACCAGAAAGTCGGAATAATTTAACCATTTTTCTGTTTCACATGAATTTCTCCGTGGGTTTGAAAACGAAATGAACGAATTAAAACTAACAGGAATAGCAGGATCGAGGTTTCAATCAACTGTTCACTGGCCTCTGAATACCCTCCTTGCCACCCAACCCTTTAAACGTAAATTCAATTGTGGGTTTTTGTGTTATATATGAATACCCAATGGTGTTAGGTTTGTGTTTTTATAAAACCTGCTCTGAATAGCACCTGAATAACCCCAAAGCTCTTAACATATTAATCGGAAATGTTCACATTCACATCGAGTCGACAGTGTCACTTGTTGGTGTCTACAACTTTCCTATTTCACATGACGCCGACAACCTGAGTTCTTTAGGTATAACCTATGTTAGGTAGACCTAAAGGTTTCTAGGGATTTTTCGAATTTTTTTGTTGATTGTCTGGCTACACTTGGTCGTAATTACAGACTCCACTCAACGTGTTTCTTCTTTTTTGTGCTATGTCTGATGCATCTTCGTGATCTGAAAATCTACTGCAATTATGCACACCTGCAATGAATTAATATCGATGCAAATTGGAGTTTGTTTTTTCATTTCATTAAACTCCATTCTCAGTGGGGAGTAGACATCGATGGAGATGATGTAGCCTGAGGATACCCCGCTGGTTTCAACTCGTCTCAAAGTCGAATCGTAAAGAAGAGGAATCTGTTTTCCTGATTCCGTTAAATCAAAACGAATTCAATTCATCCACTGAAGGGACAAAACGACAGAACCTTCTGGCTTTCGTGGCTTCATGGAGACACCTCATTCTACTCTACTAACCAAATCATGGACAAATTTGAAATTATTAGAGCAATTGCTCATTGAATTATTTTTCGATTTTTCATTTCATTTCATGGCATTTGCTTCCAGTCACGTCGCATTCACATCGAAATGTTGGCAATCGTGTCAAGGTTGAAATGGCTTAGCATAAGATTCAGATTTTTTGAATTTTATAGAACTCAATCAATTGAAGATATTTCAAAATTCCACCTTTGGAATAATGGAGTCGAAACAATTCAACATCAATTGAAGGCTCGCCACTTCTACGTGAGAACTGAGTTCAAATATTGATGGTATCTCTTCGTGTATCCTGCAATTATTTCCACATTACCTTGTGGCTGTGGCTGGGATCCAATTTAATGTTGACCACAAACTTAAAGAAGACTCATCGTCTTATGAAGACACTCACACCTCGGCACGCAACATTAACCGCAAACGAACATTTTTAGTTCTTTGAACTAATCTCTTTTCGTTGGTTTTCTTGAGAAAATCGTCCATCAATGGTTGAAGAAATCAACTCAATCAAGCGATGTAGGAGTCTTTGTTAGATTTACCTTCATTCCAAACAAATCATCAAGAAATTTTTCCATAAAACCAGTTTCTTACAAGACCGTTGGTGTCTTCATCGTCTTTTACCATCAATGTCATCTTTTCGTTTATGGTTCGATCGTAAAATCTTAAATTAATCGATTGATTTTGATATTATAATCAAATCCAATAGATAAACATAATGATGGTCAACTCGAACTTCTCATAGAACCACCAGAAATATGAAAACCATCAACCTCCATTAAACTCTTGGAACCACTAATTAGGCGGTGTCTGTGATCCAGAAACTTGTACCCGTAATTGATGCTTTTAATCTTGAAATTAAATTTGAAAATATTAAGAAAACCTTTGATTCATCTTTGGAGTTCATGAAGGTGAGGAATTCTTGAAGAATCATTGAATGAAGACTACACATACGTGTCCAAGAACTTCCTTCGTCTTGGAGACAATAAATTAAGAATTCCAACGAACAATAAAAAGGAATTTCCATAAAATTGTTCACAATTCATCCTTGCAATTCTCCAGCAATCAACAATAAAAGCTTGAACTGAAATAAAAAATGAAAAAAAATTACACTTAAAGAAAAGTTTAAATGCTGAAAGCTTTCCTTGTTCGAAGTCATTTTCTTCAGAAATTTTCCTTCATTCAAAAAATGTTCATGAAGGAATTGTTTAAGATTTAACTATTGCAGTCCTGTTTTCTTGGAACATTTTATCATTTTCGCGGGTTAAATGAATCACAGGAGGTGGGGGGAGGCACTTAAATGTTTCATTTGAGTTTGAAGAGTTTCCTTGTCTTCTTACAACAAACCAAATGTAAGTGTTAAGTGAGCCTTGAGGAACATCTTAACATTTTCCTTGACTTCAAGAGCGAAAGGACAATGGATGCGGGAAGAAAACCCAGACTACATGACCCAGTTGATAAGCTGAATTGCATTTTCTGGGTGGAAGGAAGTGTTTTAATGCAATTATTTGGGAGGAAGGATGTTTTCTAGAAAAGTGCAGATGATTGGGCTCCAGAAGGACACTGCGCTCTGTAGGTCATTGAAGAGATTTGACGGACTTTCAGACGTGGACTTGAATAGAAAGGAATTATTGGAACCATAATAATGTTCATTCTAAGACTTCTAGATTCCTTGAGGTCAAGTCCTGAACAAAAGTTTTTTGCAAGTTTTTCTGATATATGGTACAGCTAGCTTGAGTGATTGAATAACGTTCCGATATACAGTTCGAGTTAATTTTGTGTCCCCTTTTCACATACTGTGGTTCTGTGTCCATGGATTCAATGAAGCGATTTCAAAAATACTTTGTTCTTCATTTTAGTACCAAAACCATAAAAAACCGAAAGGCGTAGTCAAGATCCGCGCCGCATATTTTCCGTGAAAACTTCGGGATAAAATTATAGTAAGTGTTTCTTATCAAAATGTACTTGAACTATCATTCTCTTTAATGCAGGGTAATATAGAGTAGTATGGTTACAGAAAAGATAAATTACAAGTTTATTGTTTTGCGCCGTTTTTTCATTTCTTCTTCGATGCTGTCGTAGCTCTGACATTTGCTCGGCACTACACATTTTAGATTTTTTAAATTCGTTTTGATTTTTCTGATTTGCGTTTTATTCGATTTGACGTATATTTACGACTCATATGAGACGATATCTTTCATTTTTTTCAATTTTCAATTTAATACCGATTTTTACTTATATTTCGGCCAATATTTTTATTGTTCCACTTCAGGTCCTGGTGGTTGTTTTCAAGCTTTTTACAATGACACCCCAATCTACGTCCTAACTAAACGCGTTCTCACGTTTCAATTTTGGACTACATTAGTTAACAACAATCATGCGTAGGCTTTTACACTTGCCCGACGACGTCACGGGCAAAACAAACGCTTCACAATAAATACGTACAAATATGCTCTGTCCACTGTGACCTCAATCGTTGTCATCGCATTAGTAGTCTCGTAGCTATTAGCGATTGAAATATGACGGTACTTTGTAACACAAGAATGTTAGACTGTGGCCACCAATGTACATACTTAACGAGAAGAAAAACGTTTTCACGTCAAAAAATTTACAACTAAATTCGGACTCAGGACTGAGTGCCGTTGATGGCTTCAAAACTGTCCCCATTTTGATTGAAATTTCTGTGGAAACCATTTTACACTTTTCACCAAGACACTTCCGAGAGAAAACCTGAAAAGGTTCGTTAAGCCTTCTATCAAACCCCAAAGTTATTTTTCAATTAAGTCACAGAGTGAAAATTGCATTCATTTTTGTGTCATAAATCAGGACACGTCCCAACCTAGGTTCCTTCCTTCGTAAAGTAGATTGCCACTCTATACTTGTTGGTGTTGTTCCTGGAGTTTAACCTGTTCCCTTTTTTTCCTAGAACCAGATTTTATTATCCTTCAAAAAAGAATTCGCTGCAAGCTACTAAACCGTTTTTATTTGCCATAGTTCTCCTTATAACACTTAATAAAAAAATTTAATGAAAGAAGGCTTTTAAGGTAAATGGCGCCTGACGTCCGCCATCTGCTCAAAGAAACCCGTCTCGAGGCAAAAGAAACGGAGTCAAGTCCTTGGTAGGATTTGAACGTGGATGGATGAAGGTAGAGTCACCACAGTCCATCCCATCCCTCATTCCTCGTTTTCGGATTGTGTTACGTGCTCGTTGTGACACTTGACGGAATGACTAGAATCAGGGAAGGTGTCAGGGAGGGTATCGAGGACAGAATAGAAGGAAACTATTCATTTTTCAAGAACAATACGAAGCTGCAACTTCATTTGAAAATCTTGAGCCTTGGGTTGTTTCTACTTCGTTTTACGTATATATTATTTTTCATGGTAAGTCACCTCGTTCATTTAGAGTCCTTTTTATACATTTTTCCATTCTTTAGTCGTCTCCTCATTCACTTAGTTAAAGTGCTTGGAGGAAGAATTTCTTCAAGTGAGTTGGCTCCTTGTGTCAACCCTCCATTTCCGTGTGTTCTTCTTGCAACTCCTTCTGATGATGGTACTAATGGAAGTCAAAGTGTATTCTCTTTGATGATCCTTCAATCCTTGAATATAAAAAAAATGTATATCCTCATATTACAATGTGATATCAAGAGATGGAGTTTCATTGTAAAACCACAGTCCAAGTTAAATTCACAGATGCCGGAAATGGAAAAAAGGAATTCTTCAGGACAACCATGACGATGATGATGAATTTTCTCTAGAATCAGCGTCTATCCAAGGACACAATGTTATCGCAACTCAAGGATGTCCTTAAACCACGAACTCATTTCGTTAAGGATCACGTATCCGTCATGGTTGTCGATGGAGTTTGGTATGAAGTAGTTAATAGCTTCCAACCGAAAAATGTTGAAAAAAAGGACTATTCCATGGTGCTACTATAAATCTAAAGATTGACACGTTTTATTGCTAGTCAGCATATCCTTTTGTTGTTGCTGCTGGTGACTGCCATGGCGGGAATATTTTCACGCAGGATGTGCAGTGTCATCATGGCAATGCCTTCATCATCAGTTGTTCGGCTCTTTGTTCTCTACCACTATTCCACTACACTCTACATAGCTAAAGATAGTCTCATATTCACCATAAAGGATTATAAGAACATGTTACTAACGACTACTTCCTATCGTCGTGTTATTATTGACTGCATCACGATTCCACATTGTCCTCGAGTTGAAATTATCATTTTCACAACGTCTCTTCTTCAACTACACCATATCGAAACAAATTCCATTAGATTATCCTTTTGAATAATAAGATAATATTCAATTTTCAAACTAAGCGGTTGCATTCTCCACCAATATCTCATCAACTCGATTTGCATAACAATTTTCTTAAACCATTTTCTCTTGCTGCAATTTCATTCAAGATATCTTGAGAATTCTATACATTCAAATGTGGTTTAATTATCATCCAGACGAGACGTGGTACTTTTGCTTCATATCATATATCGTTATATGACCAAACTCAGAGAATGTAACTGACTCCTTTCCTTTTGTCCTTTTGAAAAACTTCTTGAATTTGTTACTGTTATCTCAAATAATTCTAATAAAGTACGTATACTTACTTAAGACGAATACACTTAAATGTGGCGTCATGTCTTGAAGGATCCACTTCATATCATCGTCCTGTAATATTTGAATTGAAAAGGATTCCTGGAAGTGTCTTGATTTGATTTTGAGGTTGGAATACTGATTGAATTGCACAAATTCAAGATGTAATTAAATTTGCAATTCAGGTAATTCAATGATTTGTTAATTAAATTTCTAACCAAACAAATGCATTGGAATGATGAGAATTTCATGTGGATACTGTTAAGTGATAAGAGGTAATCAATGTGAAATTCTGTATCCATGTGAATGGCTAATCAAATTAACCAAATGGCACTACAAATCTGACAAGATTTTGATAACGTTGTAATGGTATTCCTAATTGAAGAAGTTGCTTTGTTGGGTTTTGATCAAGTGGAAGTAAATGATAATATCTGTATTTGACATGTTATTCAACGTATCATCATCGTGAAACAATTTGTGTCACCTGACACTGGCATAAATCCTTTGATAAAACTCACAAAATGGTGGAAAAGCTGATATTTTCTTCATTATCCTGAAAATACTTTCTTGAGAATTTCCTTTATCATTTGAAATAGCTTCTTAAGATTTTGACAAAGTCTTCCATTAACGCAGCTGTTCGTCGAGGGTTGATAGCTTTTAAGGTTTATCCTTGTGTCATGTTTACCTTTCGAATTAGCTCATCATCTGGATAAATCCATTGAAACCTTTCTTGTTGTTGACTTGGTTGTTTTTGTTGACAAATCTCAAGTTACTAAAATTTTGCTAAAAATATTTTCTTATTTTATTTAACAAAATATTTCTTTTTCCAGAATCGATAGAAATGTCTTTACTTTCAACATGAACAGGATAAATATGGTGAGTTTATTTACTTTTTGAAGGCAATCATTACCTGGAATAGTAACTACTCCAGACTGAAATATCTCTTCTAAATCCCGAATTCATGTTATCACAGAACTTTCTTTGGGAAATGTGCTCAAGCAATATTGTCTTTAAGAAAAACGATGTACACAACATGAATAACATCCCATAATGTATCTCATTTCATTTTGTTAACAATTTATCATCATTACTGGTGTATGATGCTTCTCTAATCTCTTGATGTCTGTACCTCATTGCGTGGTGAATTGATGCACAAGAAAAGACAAGAAAAGCTACTCAAAAAATATATACTTTCGTATTATACCATATATATAAGTAACCTCGTCTGGGGAAGATCCTTTTTTCATACAATTTTGTATAACCTTTGATGTACAGCGAAAGTTCGAAAGGTCAAGTAGTGATAAGAATAAATTCAAAACATATTTTTTGTGCCATTTTCTTGGCAAATTACAACGAAATATTTTGTACAATATCCTTTGCTATAAATTTCATGTTATTAGCTCATTAATAGCTTCATTTATCTTGACATGATACCAAATTGCATGCTATTATATCGAATAGTATTTGAAGAATAACATTTACATTGTTATTGTATTCATCTTATCGTTCTATTACATTCAGATTGTTTATTTTTTTTATGTTGTTGTCCCCCTCATTAACTCATGGCTATCGAATAAAATATCGATACAATTCGAAATCTTGTCATATCAGGATGTTTCTCTATTAAATCTTTTAACAGTTATTCACTCACTAGACAAACGTATGACGGGGGATGGAATTTCCCGAATGATTCATTCTGAAGGCACGAGAGTAAACATAAAATGTAGTCGTTGTCACCAACACATGCGCCCTTTGACATATATCTCTCACAGAAACTGAAACATGTAATTCAGTGAATGGCTTTGAATAAAATGGAAACATTTGTTCTGCTCGTCTCGTCTGACATGTGTTTCTTGCCGTTACCGTTATTTCGGTTTCGACTCTCAACTTACGTTAAAACGCGAATTTCAATGTCTCTAATATTTTTGTCTACACAAAATTCATACTCAATACGAATATTTCTACTCCAATAAAATAGAAACAAAATATAGAGTTACGCCGATTTTGAACTGACAATTGCGCCATTTATTTTCCAAAATGGAGTCGTTTACCTAAACCGCAAACTGCAACAAAACCAAAATACACAACATAAGGTAAAATACATTTGAAAATAAATAAAGAAAATGTTAGCCCGACATTAAATAAAATTGAATTTTCACCCTCAACTGCATTTCCTTCAAAAATCCATACAAGACGTCTGGGTATGATATTTCGTTACTTCGATATCCCTGTAGAACTGAGAAAAAGGACTCAAAGAAACGAACAAAAAAGGAAGTTCTGACATGGAGCGCTTAAGACGTTTATTACATGTTATCAAGCTGCCTTATGAAAAGTTTTTGTAACTCAAACTCTTCACCCTTAGTGTCCTGTATCCTTGCACGGAGGGAATTTTGTTGTATTTATTAGATTACTTGAGTTTTGTACTTGTTTTTGTTTTTTGGTTTCTTGGGAGCCCATAGTAAGGATAAAGGTTGACTGAAGGTAAATGTTACGAACAAGGAAATGTCCTTGAATCCTACCAGAATTGTGTAGTAGAAGAAGATATCCTGTCGCTTGTTAATTGGATTATTGATATTCGTTTAGAGAGTTTCGCGTCTTTTATTGTCTTTAGTCATAAGACGATTATCCGTTTTAGTGTTCGTTGCTTGTAAGAAATTTAATTACACTACTATCAATGTATGATTCAAGGATATAACTACATGCTCGTTTCGTGCGTGTACGTGTACAATTGCCCTTTTATTCGTTGTCATTTCAAGTGCCCCCCAATGGAAAAGGATACTGTGTAACTCAATCCTCAAGAGTGTCTAATTTTGTTCCTTCAACAACAGAAAATTTATGCCCCAATTCGGGGTGGTGGGATAACTTGAGTTTAAAGGTCTCAGCTGGGTATTCCTCATATGTCCCACATTCAACTTCACGCAAACACACATGGCGGTAAATACTTGGTAGGCGTTTGAGGACGGGAGTATATTTTCAAGGATTACGCAAGAAACCAAGAAGCCAATGAAATGTTCCCTACTTCCCTAACCCCCCTCCAAAAAATGGTAATCTGTGGCATTTCGTTCCGAGGACCCCAACATCAATTTTCAAAATGAGTTTTATTCGGGTTCTTTCCTGGCAACGGGGAGACTCGATTTCCATCACGTTTCAGAGGTTTATTTTGCGGTGAAATACGCCAATTCACCGGAACTCCACCCGAAGTTAATGTTTGTTGTATGTTCAACAAAAAAAAAAAACAATTCTCCATTTTATTGTGTGTTATTGTATACTTCCGGTGTGGAGCATCTCCATTCAAACAGTCGGTTAAGGAATAAAATGGCGGTCGGAATAAAAATCCGGAACAAATCCTCTTCCGAATGACTTTTTATCCAAATGATATAAAATCGGATACCCTCTCCAGGAGGGGATAAGAGGTTTTCTTTTATAAAATAAAATTCGAAACTTTGTTAAAGTTTGAGTGAAACAAAATAAAAACAAAATGGCTTATTTGAATTTTTAATGTTTTTAACACGTGGCTTTTGGAATATTTTATTCTGTTATGCAGCAAAAACTGAAATTCATTGAGTACCTGTATTTTTATTCATAATAACAAGTGATACACTGAATAAATCAACTAAAGGGTTCGATTGAAATTTGTCGAATCCTTTGGGAAACCGGTCTTAAAGTGTTGGGAACTGAGGGATTCGATTCGCACTAGCGTTACGCTCTCGATACAGTCTCAGTTTGCACTGGGTCCGATAAAATATTTTTACAAGAACAACAGTGCACGTTCGGCGTAACCGGTTTCGGTTCGATCACGAATTATTATGAAGAAATTTGAATCACATCGATAGCAGTATTATAGTGTGTATCTAAATGTCCTTTAAAAATATTTTAAAGATATGAAACCAAGATTTACCCAAACGAACGAAATGTTACTTCCGGAATTTTCCGGATTTAATTGAAGGAAAAATAATATTTTCAACAAGGAAAAGAAATGCCGGATATTTAGTTTGATTCAATTTTCCCAAAATCGATTGTATTGAAAATATTTCGTTAAGAAATGAAGTTTTCCTTTTATATTGTATTTCCATCATTCGTGTCCGGAAGTAGTAACCGGAAGCATTCTAATAACGATAACACGATAACACGTTAATATCATTAATGCGGCGTGAATAACTCCTTTGGTATAATGATGAATAGCTGCGTCTTGCCATAGGGATGTCTTTAAGAGTCATTCGGGATATTTATGGTTTGGAATAAGAACATATTTTGCCTCGAATCGAAATCGTTATAACCCACGAAGAGTGCGGCTTTTGTGGGTGTCCTTAAGGTGTCTAAGATGGCATTCCCTCCTCAAGGAGTGATGAATGATTGAGGAAAATAATTTCCGTAATTCATTTTTAACTCGTTCCCTAAGTGACATTCCTTGCCACAGTGTTGCCGGTATACGACAAGGACTAATTACTTCTATCGTATATTATATGATAATGAGTGGTTTTGGAAGTGACACAAATGCACTAGAGTTCGGGTGAATCATCTGTGTCAGAATAAATTACATTGAACCCCCTTAAACACGAAATTAGGTCTGCTAAGGAACATTCCAGGACAATGTTATCCTTATAGCAAAATGAGAAAAAAAATACCGAAAACTGGCCGAGAAGAAATATCGATTCAAGTTCGTATTGTTATTTGTCTGTAGAGAAAAGGACGAACTTCGAACTATCTCATTTCATGGGCTAACAAAGTAGACAGGTCATCATTACTTTTGTCCACAAACCCATGTGGTGTGGGATAAGAATAAGGATAAGATTAAAGCTGGAGTATTATCCTTAGGATAAATTCACACATTCTGATTGTATTAGCAATGATGTGAAGGAAGTGTTGTGGAAAAAATCATGTCCTTATAGTGGATTTATTCTAAATTTATTGATTTATTCAAATATAGGTACAATAAAACGAATTCCTTGACCCAACCTACAATCAAGTGTGGAGACTTTGGAGAAAAATTACTTTGATTTCGTTAAAAGCATTATGGACAGACGATTTGTTACAGTACATATGTTGTAGTATTATATGTGTTAAAGTTTTTCACAGGACACTCTGTTTCAGTGTAACTGTCCCGAACACTTGTTAACATGACACGCCGCCATAGGGACAATGTACTTTATATGGAAAATCAAAAATGCTAATCTAAAACTAAAAAGGACATCGAATACATAGAAGGATATCAATCATTTCCAGTCATGGTCGAGTCATGGTTCCCGCCAGAATGTCGCCAACCCTCGTGTCATGTCCTGAAACTGACTGAGTTTAACAAATTATTAAACACCAGTAACCTGTGGGACTCACCATAGTGCCAAGGATAGAAAGGCATAAATATGACTCACCAATGTGACTTACGTGACCATACACACTGCATATCCTGGAATTTTCCCGGCCACCAATTGGTCTTTCACAAAAAAGGCAAAAATGATCCTTGGAAACAGTGGAATTTCTTGAAAGGATAAATACAAAACAATTCAACAAAGATTTTTATGATTAAATATGGTTCAGAATTTTCACTTTTTCCCCTTTGTTTTTCCATTGCTCTAGCTTTTCCAGTTGCTTTCACATGATGAAGTGATTATAATTGAGTTTCGAGATGAAGTTAACTTTATATTCATGAAGATCAAGATTGGAGATGAAGATGAAAATGAAAATGTTGAGGTAAAGAATTTTCCATGAAAACACAAATTTCTATGGTTGGCTAAACATGAAAATTGCGATATGAAACGATTTCTTAAGCATTCTTATGGAAAATACTTTTGAAACTTTTCCTAAAATCCGATTGTTTTATGCTCGAGAAATTATTGTGGATATTTCAATATTATCCTTAAAAAGGGACAATTGAAAAATAATCAATACGAGCAACTTATTTCGAATCGTCCCTATTTTGTGGGTCGATCCCTAATTATGTTTATCTTCTTAGAAATAAAATTAGAATTTGCCGGGATAAGTTACGAACCAAACTTTGAACATACTATACCTATATCTCATACAACACAAAATGATTTGATTAAGTGCACATATACGTATAATACGAAAAACAAACGCTTTTAGGGTTAATGTGATGAAATGTATTTGATGAAATGTAATCCTTTCTTTCGTTACTATCCATTCCCTCATATCAGCAATAAAAGCTTCAATAGAAACAATTACAGTCAGAAAATTTAATTAAAACTTCTATCAAACTTTACGGCCAGCCTCTGAGGTAAAGGGGAAAACAATCAAAAACTCCCTCGAACAAAGTTTATTAGAATCCTTGACGCTTGGTTCTTGACCATTTAAGTCTAGCCCAGAAGACTGGAAGTAGTGGCAGGTCGGGCTCTTTCTTTCTGATACAATGTATTATACTGGTGTAATCCAGGTTTTACGAGCTACAAACATAAATAACTTTCATGGAACCTAGACTTCCGACACATTTAGCTAAGAACTTTTGTCCAGAAACAAAGGAGCTGCATCAGTTCTATGAAACACTTCTGTTCTGGGGATGGAGGAGTCTCGAGACGAGTTGATGGGTCCTGATTGAATTGCGCTCACCGGGAATGTTATTGTACAATTTTTGATTTTTGAAGGTACCAGCGAGATGCCAACGTGTCTCCGTTGAATAACTATTTCTATAACACCTAGAACTGTGGTCTCAAAATTTTCAAATTTCCAAGACATTCGAAGTTCTAGAACTCACCAATTGAGCTCATCCTCTTCTGAGATTCATATGGTCCAATATTTCTCCTCTGCAATATTTCATCCAATTAAATTTTGAAATTATGTCCCTTGAATGTTTGTGAAAGGTTTCTGAAAAGGTTCATTCGATTGCTGCAATAAATTTCTAAATTTTATGGCATTCCCCAGGTGTGGAATGGAGTCACCTTAAGCTCAAGTGGAATGTTGCCTTAAGAAAAACTTTCCAATTTGTTTGAGGGAAGTATCATTAATTAGGGGTGGATGTAATTAAGCCAATACGTGATCAATACGTCTGTGAATTGTATGGGAGTGGGATTAACCCTTTTTTCGCACGGTACAGGAAAGTTTATTCAAAAGATCGATTCCATATTAAATTCTAATTAAAGAAGTTCCCAGACGTTTTCCCTGAACCACCCTCGACTTGTCTCAAGTTTCAAAGTTACAAATCATCCCCTTTACCCTGGGAGTCATGGAAATGTAATTGAATAAAAACATTCCAATATGGAAAAACAAAATGACGGAAATGTAATCTACTATTGCCAACAGTAGTGCCAACATTCAAAGTCACATTTTATAGTAAAAACATTTTGAAGACCACCCCCTGCGAGGGTGGATTCCGTCTAGACGGAACCGATTTTATGAAGAGAGAAAAATTTCGCAATTATAGTTTCATTCGGCTGGGTGTCGTAACTTTCTCCCCGTTTCACCCAAACTTGAAAACCCATCCCGATTCCGGTAAACAAGAAGAGAATTTCGGGTATAGAATCCTGTCCGTTCCGTGTTGTATGCGTGCCGAAGTGTAATCAATTGATAAGAATGGCTCTAAGGAAACACTAACGATAACTACCCGAATGGGACTGGGTTTGTATCCGGGACAGACTGGCGTAATGTGTTCTTTATGAGGATACGATTGTTTTCGAGTATTTCGTTACCTAATCTTCACTTCACTTCGGTTTCCCTAAAATTCAAATGATTCCTTCAACGCTCAGCTATCCGCCAAGGTGTCGTCTTCATGAGTCAGCTGGATTATGTAAATCTCTGGTGAAACTTGCGGGTGTACCCGTTTTGCTTGAAGTGCAGCAATGCAATTGCATAATTTCCAAGCGAATGCATCGTGTTGCTTTCATTAAGATGAAATGGACTGGACCAAGACAAACTTCTTCATAATCTTTTACCCAACATCCGTTCTCATGTGGCTCAGGAAGACGTTGAGAAGTTTCTATTACAAGTTTCATGTAACTCCATCGCCTTTGGTCGTGTAAAATGCTGATTTAACTTTTGTTGCTGCAATTGAAACACAAAACTTTAATGCAACTTTAATTGAAATGTGACGAGCACAATACCGTCATATTTCATTCCACGTTTTGATGCAGTTTGAAAATTGAGAGGTCTACTCGTGATTCGTGAAAACATTTTGAAAGTGAAATCGAGAAGAAACCGATTTAAATTTTTAACATTTCTATCGTACATGTGTATCTCCTCGTATCCTCATCCTGACTCCTTACAACCTACCGCCATATGCAAATGAACACGTCCTTATCGAGGAGAAGCGCTGAGCCATTAAGTAGATATCTTGACTGGTATATAATACAGCAATTAATCATACCCATTACGTTCCAAAAGAGTGCCAGGATAACTTCCTTCCGCCAGGATAACATGGAGGGAAATTTCTCGTGTCTCGTGTAGGCGCCATTTTAATCTGGAGTGTTGGCACGAATTTCGTTCATCAATAATTTCTTTGATGGGTCAATCAATTAAGGATTTCAGAAAATTACAAATGAATAAGAAAATGAAATCTCAATTGATCCTTAATCATCCTGGTCGTCGAAGATGATTGATACCATAGCTTGAAGATTTAATTCCATAGAATTTTCTATAGAAAATTATTGAGAAATCGTCTTCGCATTCGTATCATTACAAGTCAATGAGGACTTCCCACAAACTGAAATTAAGGAAAATTCTGACATTTTCTTGAATAAATTTTTACTTTTCAATTAATTAAATTACTTTTGATATAAATTCGTGTATTTCTCATTGAAGTACTTCAATTTTATGTTGAGAATTTTGTAGAACCAATTACAGAGGACGTGAGAGACGCAAATCAACTCAATTAAGGGAAATGAAGTACGTTTTGATGTTGATATTTTGAAAGTACCCACTACTCGAACTACTTAAGTAGACAATTTTTTCTCTTTATCTACTTCCTCTTCCTTGGTTAGGTCACGAACTAGAAGATTGTAGATATATTTTTTTATTCTGCCCATGGAAATTAAGACAGATAATGAATGGAAATGTTAACGATTTTTTCCCTTAGGAAAACCGAGATTTCTTAGATTTCATTCACTTTTAATTGGGTCCATTTTCATTTATCTACTTAAGAAAATTGCTAAATTTTTATTTCTATTCAATTCCTCATCAAAATTGTTAGAATCATGTCAGCATGTCATGTACGGGATGGTATAGAAGTAGGTATCTTTTTCAAATCAAAGTTTACTTTATTCCCTTAATAAAGACACTTCACCCAAGCCAATATTTATCACGAGTTTGCAGGCAAACAACCGTGCAGGTTGCGGTACATGTCTGTAGGTAAACAATCAATAAAAAAATTGATAACTTAAAGGATATTGCTGAAGTCCTTTTGTATCCCTTAGGTAAGACTAGCGTCTCTAAAGGATACTGTTTCACGGAAAAGGATAATCTGTTTGCTTGAGTATCGATAACTTTCAACAAAAGGATAATTCCGGTTTTCTTCATTCCTTTCGTCGTCCTTTCGTGGATGAATGTTTTGCTATAGATAGCCTAAAGTAGAATAAAAACTTGATAATTCTGTTTGATTTATAGATTTCAAAAAGAAACGTTTTTCAATCTACTTCCGGTGTAAACAAAAACTTACCTGGCCAACGAAAAACCATATAAAACTTCTATAGCAAAATCTACTCCAAGTTGAAAGGAAGTCTTATGACAACAACTGTAGAACATCTACCTCATGTCAAGAGCCATGTAAGTGGAAGGAACAAGGAACCAGTTTTGTCGTTCGTGTAAAATAGATTTTCCAGTTGGTCGTGTAACTTCCTCACAAGAGACCAACGAACCACGAACCTTCTACAAAAGCTAAAAGGTAGAATATTGTCTACCATTTTCATTGATAACAGCGTTACGAAGCTGAAAATTAAATTGGAAAAGTGAAACCAGTTTTCCATTTCATTCTCACCTCACATCACATTGTGAAGGTGCTAAGGTTTTCCAGGTTCAGGTTGGACGACAGTTTTCAATTTCTCAAGATAAACTTTTTACTTCTTTTATTTTGTTTAAAGCAAATCAAAACTTATTTTCCACTTCCACTTCTACAGTACTTCAACAGAAGTAGGTGCTGAAGGTTAAGTAAATTTTATTTTATCTACTTGACTGTATCTTGTCTCTGGTAGAGATAAACGATCTAGAGGGTACACAAGTTAATAGGGAGAATATCGAAGCAACTCTAGATGTTGCAACTACTTCCACTTGTTCTTGTGGTGTCTGGGTGACAGAATTAATTTATTGTTAAATCGAATAAACAACAAAACTAATTTAAAACTGCTTCATTTGAATCATTTCTATTAAATTAAAACCCTTTCTACAAATACATAAATGACAAACTAGATGGAAATGAAGTTAATTTTGTGACATCTGTCTCTTGCTTCAAGGAAGGAGTTTGAGGAAAAATTTATTAAGAAGAAATATTTTTATATTTATCACTAACCGCTTACACCAAGAATTTCAAATTGAATAGAGTTTCGGCCCTCGTTTAAACGTGAAAATGCGGCTCGAAAAAATTGTGTCTCACTTTCCCACTTTTTTCTACAATCATTTGACAGAAAGGAGAAAAGCAATTGGAAAACTCTTCTGATCTGATTTGAATCCAAAGGGAATCAAAAGTTCAAACATTCAAGAACAAAATGGTTTTTGTCATCCATGGCGTGTGTTATGTCAGTAAATTCCCTAAAACTCTTGTAGCGTCAAGAGAATATGTTTCTACCGTCTTAAGACGTTTCACTTGTTAATTACTGTATTAGAGGGAATATAAACAAATTTCACTGTCGAAATTTTTCGTGCGTAACAATCAGTCACGGTAGCGTCATAATAAATCACATGATTATCACATTAAACCCATGAGCTAAGACTTCGAGGTACTAGACTGTTAAATCGTTTCGCGTCAAGTTAACCCATAAGTTATAGCACATACCTCATCTAGAATAAGCCTCTTTTCAGATAGATACCATCATCAACATTGGGAAGAAGGTACTTGTAGTACATTTGTAAAGTATCATTAATTATTCGTCTAATAACTGTTATCATTCACCTGGTTAAACATTATGAGTTACTTTAATGAAAATTAAATGGTGAAAAGAAACTAGTCGAATGTATTACTTTGAATGGGTTGTGCTCAATGGTTGTGGATATAGTACACTTTTAGCATTCACTAAAACACACTAATATTGTATCATAATGACGTGGAGGTTGGGGATAATTAAATGGCTCTACACTCGGTACGTTTTTAGTTCGAGGTGCTAAAGATTGTTCAGGTCCATGAACCATGTAAACACTTGAATGTTTGAACATATTCCACGTTATTAACACCATCGGATAACGTGTACTGTACATGTTACAAATGAATGTGATATCTGGTATCAGCCGCAACAGTCATTCGTCGTTATAACCATTTAAAATTTTACATTCACTTTGACATGGTTGGGCAAATGTTTATTTGTTGCTGTGGCTTTAACTAATCGGCACTGCCTCCAGGCCGGGACAATTTATTCCCGGATTTTATGGGGTTCGGGAGTCTTCAACACTTCAATGATCAATGCAGTTAAATAACTTCTAACGATAGCTCTTTGTAGATTGGTATTTCTACGGTGCATTGCATGCATTCCAAGTGGAAGCGATAGATTCATCATCATCGTGTTATCGATATAACCGGCATTCCAAAAACTCTATTTTATGAACTTTTAACAGTACATTATTGGAATTCTTTTCACACTGCAAAAGATATTGTGCTGGAGGTAATACACCGTGAAATTATTTGAAATAAAATTAAACTCCTTTTTAAATTTTCATACAATTTTGATGAATACTCAAGTGGCTACTGAAAGTTGCAGCTCACTTGCGCATCGGCTAAGCGAAATTGTGCATCAGCTAAGCATAATTGTGGGTCAGCTAAAGTGTTTGTGCATCTGCTAACCAAAATTGAAAATGACTACTTGTGTGTGACGCTCGTGCTTTCTGTCTAAATCTGCAAGGGTTTTATCAAGTTTTCATTTGAGACACAAATAAAAATTCGGAAAATTGTATTTATTCCCTGAAATTACATTTTCCTCTCTAATTGACTTTGTGGACATTATTAAACAAAAATAAATTTCTTCACCGTCCTCGAAGGATTTGAAATCAACTGATCAGTTTTGACCTAATTTCCTGTGCAATCTATTCTCCCACAAGTAGAAAAAGTCGAAAATTTGATTTTTGAATAACTTGATTTTGTTAAAATTCTGCAGACGTATTCCAAAGAATTCTCCCTTTTAACAACTTTAAAGTAACGAAAGAAGATTATCTTCATCACTGAGGCATTGGAACTTGATTTCTTGGAATTATTTCTTCGTAAATTCTTCAAAAGTGTCTTAGCAAGAACTTAAAAAGATAAAGACAAGAATTTTTTCTACAGAAAATATGCCAAATTAAATGATATCATTTTGAATTGACTAACAAAAGGAAAAGTCTGAATAAAAGTAGAAAAAGATTAAATTTTCCTCTTCAAGTTCTCAATGGAAAATGCAGAAAAATGATTCAACAAAAAGCAAGGCACAAAAATTTAAGATAAAAAATATATTTTAAAGTTTCAGTTTACTTGTGTCCTTTCGGTCCTTTTAGTCCTTGCGTCTATCCCGTATGTATTTATCCTTTCTGCACGCGAAATATTGTCCCCCATTAATGTTTTATGGCTGCAATTTTCTTTGGTGTCTCTCACAAATGAGAGACGGCATTTCGTTTTGAGTCAAAGAAAAGGACAAAAACGGATGTATTTTTAAGGATACTTACGAGTTAAGTACTTCAAAAATATAGCACAACCACCATGACAAAACCTTCTTACCATGACCAGCTGAGGGATGTTTTAGTGAATTTGTATATTTTATTATTTTTCTGTTGAATTTCTCCTAAACCTGATGTTTCTTAGTGTTTTAGTACTTTCGTCCTTAATCTACTTATAAATTTTAAATATGACAAGAAACCTTGTGTTCAGATAAATTTAAAGGATATTTAGCTTCGAGTGGGTTTCATAACAAAGAGAAACTTTGTTTGGGGAATTCCTCTCAAACCTTTTTGTACACAAATTCTTTAAGACAAAAATGAAATAAATGAACCTTTTACGAAAGGCTTTGCTGGGTTTTCAGTCTTTTGAGACTGAAGGATTCTTCAGGGAAATTCCTCTGTCCATACCTTTATGGTTCTTATACTTATCGTTTTCCTGGAGTACTTTTCGAATGCAGCGTGATTTTCACCATATTTCAGTGTCAAGAATCTCGGAATCCTTTATATCCTTTTTTTAAAAAAAAAAAAAAATTTCATTTTCATTTTCATTTTCTTGGGAAGACGTGAGAATTCATTATACGAACAAGAACGAATCACGAACTAAATAACACGCTAAGCTAATTACCCCAAAAACTCATTCAAAGATTAAGTTAACCACGAACAGATAATCCAGCTTAGGAGGAATGAATCCGGGACAACTGGTTTGAGATAAACAGAATCACTCCGCATTCAAAATGATTCTATCCGGTGTAACCATCCAACCTTGATGCGCATCGTTTCTATTTTAAATGATTCTGATATCACACAAAAACACCTAAACTGAACCTTTTTTGTTGTTCTTTATATAACCTAAGAAACCTTAAGAAATCTGCTATGAAACGACTTCAACCTTAAGACTTGCAAATAATTGGAATTGACGTTCCAGATAAACTTCTAATGAAGATTCGAAACCTAATCCATGTAGAAGGTATTCTAGATATTGATGCTTGTCTGCATTTATAATGTAACGTACCTTTGCCTTTTTTTTGTTTGTGGAAAGGTTCAGGTTAATTTTATTTTCAACTTTTTACCTCTACCTGAAACCACACGGTAACGTAATTTTTCCGTAATTCAACGTCACGACTACACAACTCTAAATGATGGTTGGACAGGTAAATGAAGTCAACTATTATACCGCGTGTTATAATATGTAAGGAAACGAAGGCGTGTCTCTCTGTTAATGATTGCTTCTAAGAACAAACGCCGCAAATCATGTGTGTATGTTATCATACTTGTGGATATAATAACTTCATTCGTATAATAGAAACAGTGACTTCTTTCTAATAGAATTTGGAAAGGTTCACAAGGCATACACGAAATTTATAACGGTCAAGGAATGAAATTAACAAAATTAAATTTGCAATTCAATCTCCTTTTTAATTAAAATTTTCGTTAAGAAAAAACTTGAAGGTTTTCCTCACGAACTCATGATTAACCTTCGATGACTGCCAGTAGGGTATATTTGTGCATCCCACAAAGGTGTCAGGTGGTGGTTGTTTGTTGTAATACAATTACCATTAAGTCCAGTTCAGTGAGCCATGAAGATCGGGAGTTTATATACACAGAAATGCCACCAACCACGGGTGATTTTTTTTCTGGGCTTTACCCGAAAAAGTCACCAAAACACCATGGAACGCTCGAGTTACTGAAAAAGTCACGACGGAATTCATGGAGGCAACTCGGGTGTAGGAGGGACAGTAGCACGATGGACGTAATTAAATTTGATCCACATCAATCGCTTCGGTTTCATGGTGGCAGTAGCCATTCAACCATGCTTTGGTCAGAGGATACTTTTTCCTGGAGTCTGGGTGATCTATGATTCTTCATTTCCAGGAAAAATATCTTTCATAATCAAAAATTGTAACTCATTTCCATATGAATGTCATGTGTGACCTTTTGAACCTTTCTGGGAATAACCTGCAAAGTCATATTAATCCGTACCCTGAGAAGATTTTTGATTAACTCAATAACCCGACCTTGGAGTTTCTGCAAATTAAAGTTTTATACGGACATGCCCCTTACAACCAGAATTTGCTGTCATTTAATAGACCAAGTTCATGGAGAACAAACAGGTTTCACTATCATAGAAGATTTATGCGGCTCCTCTTCCCTGTGTAATCTAATATGTGAACCAAATTACACTGGATACACCGATTTACTTCACGTGTTTTATAGCTCCGGTCAAGTGTACATGGGAAACGGAAATACCAACATAAAAGCAACAGTCCAGACAAGTGTTACACTCTGATGTCAGTGGACTGGAAGTAGAAAAGAAATAGAAATCTCACGCAATCTGTGTTACAAAATAAGAAAATTTGTTATTCTGTTCAGGTTCAGAGAAGTTTTCGCTGAAATTAGCTTTTTTTTGGCATGACACTTGACACGATGAGGCTACACCACGAAAAGCCTTCTCATTCGAAATGATGAATTACAAATGAAAAAGTATAGTGTTGACAAAATTATAATATCTGCTATGAATAACATGTCTTCTGAGTACTCTCGGGTTTATGATATACAGAAGGTTAACTCTTCGAGTTTATTTGTCACTCCTATTTTCAGTCATTTGTCATCAACGTCAGCTCTTAATGTTTGTGTCAATCTTAATATACAAAATCCTAATGGTCGTGAAGCAGAAAATGAATTCCATTCAGCGGAGAAAGGGATTCACTCTCTTAAAGCGGGGAAAATTCATTTTATGTAGATCAAACACAGAATGAATTTCTCTCCGCTTCCTGGAAATGAATTTCAATCACCGGAGAATGGGACTCACTCAAGCGGGGAAAATTAAATATCTATAAATTTTTATTTTTTACTAGTCACTAAATAGTCTCTATCTCTTCTTCATTTCAGATTATCTGCAATGAGACATCTTAATACGACGACGACTAGATTAGAAAGAGAAGAAAAATAGCTAAGACCATTATATAAAATGCCGGACATAATTTTACCGGCGATACTCTTAAGTTTGCTGCTGCTGAGCCATCAGATCCGAAACTCATCGAGTTACTTTCTGATAGTTAGTGAAGGCACAGAACCAGGGACTGTAATCTTCAATGCTTCTGTATACAAACTGGGTTCGGAGAGGCACTACAAGATAAACACCCACAAATCGGCGCATTTCGTTCATCATTTGCTTCATGTGAACGCGAGGGATGGACAGATCAGTTTGAAGAAGCATTTGAAGTGTGATGGAATCTACTATCCGAATCTGTTCACATTCTACGTGGATTCGACTAGCAATCGCCTGCGTAGCATAGACTACTACAGTCTTCCCTTGCGGATATTTGTAGCGGGTGAGAACTGCAATGACGAGAGACGAGCGGAAGTTTTCGGAAGACACTTTGAGGAGGACGAGGTGGCGTATTTCCGACGTCGTCGAAGGCGTCGCAGCTTGGATTATGAAGACGACGACCGATTCTATGGAGAATACTTGGGTCAAGATCACTACCTGTACGATCCATGGGTCTACCAAAATTATGTAAATGAAACAAACTATAAAAACTTCCGAGATGGTGATGTTCTCTTCGGAGATGCTGGATGGAACGAGATGCGTCACAGGATTTTGAGCCGCAAACGACGATCGATCGTAGAAAGTATCGATCAGCGGATGCATCGCAAGATCGCTGATGCCAAGCAATGGATCTCAGAGACATATGCGTCTTATGCCATCCACACTACAGGGAAGTGGAACAAGATCTGCTTGAAGCAGTCACAATTTATTAACAGCCTGAACGCGTTTCTGCCACGATCGATATGTCAGAATTGTCGCGTCAATTTCCTCGATGTTAGCGACGAGAGGTTCGAGATAGAAACGTTAAGTAGAGATCTTGTGGCCAGTAGAGACGTTTGTATTCAAGAGCCGATTTGGAAAGTCATTGTGACGTTTAATACAAGATGCAATCGACTTGACTTTGTGGATGCAGATCACCGTTTGAAAATTGTCTATCATCACGAGGAGTTCAACAACACCGAAATAGCCAAAAGAGTACGAAGAGAATTGACGAATCAAAGCCCGTATTTTGAGCAAGCGCTTTATGTTTCCAACGCTTTGGAGGAGCAACCACCAGGAACGAAAGTCACAACAGTGAGAGCTAGAGACCCTGAGGACTCGCCAGTTGTGTACTCGATGATATCTCTGCTGGACTCAAGATCTCAGTCGATGTTTAAAGTTGACTCGCGGACGGGAGTGGTCACGACATCAACAAGCTTGGATAGGGAGCTCATGGACGTTCACTACTTTCGTGTAGTGGCTACAGATGATAGTTTTCCTCCACGATCTGGAACAACAACTTTGCAAGTGAACGTTTTGGATTGCAATGATCACAGTCCGACTTTCGAAGCGGAACAGTTCGAAGCGAGTATTCGGGAAGGAGCTACTGTGGGATCGACAGTGATCACACTGCGAGCAACAGACCAAGATGTCGGGAAAAACGCCGAAATCGAGTACGGGATTGAGAGTGTCACAGGTGGTGGATTGACGTCTCATGAACAAGATGCGCAAGCGTTTCGTATTGACGGCAGGAGTGGCGTTATCTCAACAAGAAGTGCATTAGATCGTGAAGCGTCAGAGATCTACACTCTGATCGTCACTGCTACAGATATGGCTACGCCACAAAGTGAACGTAAGTCAGCAACGGCGACAGTAATGGTGAAAATCCTGGATGACAACGACAACTATCCCCAATTTAGTGAGAGAACGTACACTATTAAAGTGAACGAGGATCAATGGGGCGATCACAACATAGTCGCTCACATCAAAGCATTCGATGCTGATCAAGGAAATAACGCTGCGATTCGGTACGCGATCATAGGCGGCAACACTCAATCCCAATTTGCTATAGACTCGATGAATGGCGACGTGTCACTGGTCAAGCCTCTTGACTATGAAAGTGTCCGAAGCTATCGCCTAGTGATCCGAGCTCAAGACGGTGGAAGTCCATCCAGAAGTAACACAACGCAGTTGTTGGTCAATGTTATCGACGCTAATGACAACGCTCCAAGGTTTTACACGTCTCAGTTCCAAGAATCTGTCCTAGAGAGTGTTCCTGTCGGATACAACATCATTCGAGTCCAAGCCTATGACTCCGATGAAGGAAAAAACGCCGAGATAACCTACAGTATCTCTGAGAGAGATGAAAATTTCCCTCTCACAGTTGATCCTCGAACGGGATGGATTCAAACCACGAAGCAGTTGGATCGTGAAGAACAGTCACGTTTCACATTCCAAGTAGTCGCCATAGATGGCGGAACTCCACCGAAATCTGCCAGTTCTGCTGTTGTCATAACAGTTCAGGATGTAAACGACAACGATCCAACCTTCCGGCCAAAGTATTACGAAGCAAATATTGGCGAAGATCAACCGCCTGGAACACCCGTAGTCACTGTGACAGCAACTGATCCAGACGAAGATTCCAGACTCCACTACGAGATCACATCAGGCAACACAAGAGGACGTTTCGCAATCACCTCTCAAAACGGCAGAGGACTCATTACAATAGCACAACCTCTTGACTACAAACAGGAACGAAGGTTTCTATTGACCATCACAGCCACAGATTCAGGAGGTCGAGTAGACACTGCCACAGTGAACATAAACGTCACGGATGCTAATAATTTTGCACCAACATTCGAAAACTCTCCATACACTGCTTCTGTATTTGAAGACGCTCCAATTGGTACGACTGTTCTAGTTGTTTCCGCCACAGATAGTGATGTAGGTATCAATGCCCAGATCTCGTACTCGCTGAACGATGAAAGTGTAAACGGTCTGGCATCGAATGATCCATTCACAATTAACTCACAAACTGGAGCGATCGTGACAACTGCGGCTTTGGATCGGGAGACAACGAGTGGTTACTTGCTCACGGTGACAGCCAAAGACGGAGGGAATCCTCCACTCAGTGACACCACTGACATTGAGATTAGTGTGACGGATGTAAACGACAATGCGCCAGTGTTCAAAGTACCACTATACCAGGCTTCTATATCGGAGGACGCACTGATCGGCACTTCTGTTGTCCAAATCGCAGCAACTGATCTTGACATGGGACTTAATGGACGAGTCAAGTACCTTCTGAGCGAGAGAGATATCGACGACGGCTCGTTCGTTGTAGATCCAACATCCGGAACGATCCGAACCAACAAAGGACTGGATCGAGAAAGTGTTGCCATGTATCACTTGACAGCAATCGCTGTAGATAAAGGAACACCAGCGTTGAGTAGTTCTGTAGAAGTTCAAATCCGACTTGAAGATGTCAACGATTCACCTCCAACTTTCCCTTCTGACAAGATTACACTCTACGTTCCAGAGAACTCTCCAGTTGGTTCTGTCGTGGGAGAAATCCATGCCCACGATCCAGACGAGGGAGTTAATGCTATCATCCACTATTCGATAATAGGAGGAGACGACTCGAATTCCTTCTCGCTAGTGACTCGTCCTGGTTCTGAACGCGCACAGCTTTTAACCATGACCGAACTGGATTACGAATCTCCGAGGAAACGATTCGAACTTGTTATAAGAGCCTCAAGTCCGCCACTCAGAAACGATGTACATGTTGAAATTCTGGTCACAGACGTCAATGATAATGCTCCGATCCTTAAAGACTTCCAAGTCGTCTTCAACAACTTCAGAGACTATTTTCCCAGTGGAGAGATCGGAAGAATTCCAGCTTTTGATGCAGATGTCACAGATAAATTAACATACAGAATCCTCTCTGGCAACAACGCCAATTTGGTGCGACTCAATACAAGCACTGGAGCGTTGACACTGAGTCCTCAATTGAACACGAATGTTCCCAAATTCGCCACCATGGAAGTGTCTGTCAACGATGGTATAAATGAAGCCAAGGCTATCATGCAGCTCACTGTTCGACTCATCACAGAAAACATGCTGTTCAACTCAGTGACAGTTCGACTCAACGAAATGACAGAAGAAGCATTCCTGTCTCCGCTGTTGAACTTCTTCCTAGACGGTCTAGCCGCAATCATTCCCTGCCCGAAGGAGAACATCTTCATCTTTTCCATCCAAGACGACACAGACGTCAACGCTCGGATACTGAATGTCAGTTTCTCGGCGAGACGTGCTGATGTCTCCGATGAGGAGTTGTACACACCTCAGTACCTACAGGAGAAAGTTTACCTGAACCGAGCAATTCTAGCTCGTCTAGCCACTGTAGAAGTGCTGCCTTTCGATGACAACCTCTGCGTCCGAGAGCCATGCTTGAACTTCGAGCAATGTCTGACTGTTCTCAAATTCGGGAACGCCTCAGAGTTCATCCACAGCGACACGGTTCTGTTCCGGCCGATTTATCCAGTCAACACATTCGCATGCGAGTGTCCTCAAGGATTTACAGGAAGCAAGGAGCACTACTTGTGCGACACCGAGGTAGACTTGTGCTATTCTGATCCATGTCAAAATGGCGGGAAGTGTCTTCGTCGAGAAGGAGGATTCACATGTGTTTGCCAACCTGATTTTACTGGAGTCAATTGTGAAACCGACATACGGAAACTGAAGCCTTGTACGAATGATTTGTGCGATGGGAGTTACTCATGCATCCAGTCGACACCAGGAAGTATCAACATGCCACTGTACACAGCAACTTGCGAATTGAGGTCCAGATCGTTTACGAGGAACTCGTTTCTGACTTTTGAGAGTCTGCGACAAAGACACCGCTTCAACATCAAAATGAAGTTCGCTACTGTCCACGAGAATGGTCTTCTTTTATACAATGGACGGTACAATGAGTTGCACGACTTCATAGCGCTTGAGATCCTCGACGGACGATTGACGTTCTCCTTCTCACTCGGGGACACAATCAAAACAGTTTCAATAGACCAGAAGAGCAAAGTGTCCGATGGGAAATGGCACGAAGTCGAGATCATTTACTTCAATAGAAGTGTCACAATCGTGTTGGACAACTGTGACACAGCTCTTGCTGTCAGTGGCAGCTTGGGAGACCGATGGAATTGTGCCAATCACACCATTCTCGTTTTGGATAAGAAATGTGCCTCGCTGACAGAAACATGCCATCGATTCTTGGATTTGACGGGTCCACTTCAGATTGGCGGCTTGCCAAGGATTCCAGCTCACTTCCAAGTCCAAACCCAAGACTTCATTGGTTGTATCTCGGATCTGCGCGTCGATAATCGATACATCGACTTGAATTCATACGTAGCTGACAACGGAACCATTGCTGGTTGTCCGCAGAAGGTGTCAACATGTTCATCCGAACCATGCTTCAATGGTGGATCCTGCAAAGAAGGATGGGGAACTCACACATGCGAATGTCCAGAAGGATACACAGGAAACGCTTGCCAGGAATCTGTTCCACCTCCATGGAGATTCTCTGGCGACGGAGTATTGAGCTTCAATCCATTACTAAGACCAATCCAACTCCCCTGGTTGACGGGTTTGTCAGTAAGGACGAGACAGAAAGAGGCTTTCTTGATGCAAATCCAAGTTGGACAAAACAGTTCTGCGATCATATCTCTTCAACAAGGAATTCTTTACTTCTTTTATGACAATGAACCGATGTACTTGTCCGGAACGAATCTAGCAGATGGAGAATGGCATCGTATCGAAATCAAATGGCTAGGAGCTGAGATTCAACTCTCCGTGGACTATGGGCAGCGTACAGCTGTAGTTCCGATGTCACAGAAGCTCCAAGGTTTGTACATTGGAAAGATTGTCATTGGCAGTCCAGATGGATCAATTGGGAATGTAGCTGAATTCACCCACTTCGACGGATGCATTCAAGATGTTCGCATTGGAGGATCACAATCGGTCCTGAATCGACCAACAATTCGTGAAAATGTGATCGATGGATGTATATCCGAAGTAGAGTGTCCAGAATCATGTCCAAACCATTCGACTTGTGTGACGAGCTGGGATGAAGCACACTGTGATTGTTTGCCTGGCTATGTTGGAAGTGAATGTGCTCCTATCTGCACAGCAAAGCCATGCTCTGCAGGAATATGTCGAGTAGACAGTCTCGATACAAAAGGATACCATTGCGAATGCAACAACACTGTTCAATCTGGAGAGTACTGCGAAGTGTCGGTGCAACAACCATGTCCAGGAGGTTGGTGGGGCGAGAAAGGATGTGGTCCATGCAAATGTAATTTGAAACAGGGCTACAACCCAAATTGCAACAAGACAACTGGTCAATGCTACTGCAAAGACAACCACTATCAACCACAGAACGAGACAGCGTGTCTTCCTTGTGACTGCTACACCATCGGCTCATTTAGCAGTGCATGCAATCACATGACCGGACAATGCGAATGCCGAGAAGGTGTCATAGGACGTCGTTGTGACTCATGTTCAAGTCCTTACGCTGAAGTAACTCTAGCTGGATGTGAAGTTGTCTATGATGCCTGTCCAAGGACTTTCGCCGCTGGGATTTGGTGGCCACGTACACCACTCGGACAAGTTGCTCTCGAGAATTGTCCATCTCCAGCACGTGGCAAAGGTTCACGTATGTGTGACAACAAAACAGGAATATGGAATCGTCCAGACATGTTTAACTGTACGTCAGAGCCGTTCATCGAGCTGAGGAAACAGCTGTCTCAATTGGAACGAATGGAGCTTGAGCTAAACTCATTTGTCTCAGTAAAAATGGCAGAATCATTGGCTAATGCTTGTCAAGTTGTTTCTGGGACTGATGATCCGTCGAGAAATAGTAATAAAGACATTGAGAAACGCTACGAAATGGAATCATCATTCCTATCAAGGGATACAGATAAAAACTACTGGACAGATGATTTCGACATGGACTTTTTGTCAGATGAAGTCAAGTTTATCCACAATCGACTTTACGGAGCTGACATACTAGTAACAGAAGGAATTATCCATGAACTAATCAACTATGAAATGATGCAAAGTGGACTTAATTTATCGCACAGTCAAGATAAATACTTCATCAAGAATCTTGTAGACAGTGCTGGAGTTATACTAGACAAGAAATATAATCTCGAATGGAATCGAGCACTTCAACTAATCCAACGAGGTCCAGCTGATTTAGTAGATGCATTCAATAAATACATGATAGTATTAGCTCGTTCTCAACATGATACATACACAAATCCATTTGAAATTATTCATAAAAATATGGCCCTTGGGTTAGATATTGTTACAGCAGAGTCATTATTCGGATATGAGCCAGAACAGTTGAATGAATACCACAAGACGAAGTTTCTAAAACCGAATCAATTTACAACTGAAAGTGTAATTCTCCCAGACACAAGTGGATTCCTACAGCATTCAGCAAAACAGAAGCCAGTCATATCATTTCCAAAGTACAATAACTATTTGCAGGATAAGATGAAGTTTGATAAAAACACGAAAATTTTAGTACCATTGGACATGTTAGGTATAGCACCACCGGAAAGGAATGAATTCAAACATGGTAAAAGTGAATATCGTGCAATCATCAGTTATGCACAGTACAAGGATGTTGGACTTCTGTTTCCGGAATCATATGATGATACAATAACACGTCGTTGGGGTGTAGATATACAAATTGCAACACCAGTACTATCATTAGCAATATTAGTTCCAAGTAATGGTGATGGTGAACAGAATGAATACCATGAATTATCACCATTCACCAAAAAGTTAACCCCAAAAACTACATCAGATGAAGTTGATGTATTCGAAGTTGAAAATAAACTGGACGAGAACGTTAATCCAAATGAGGAAATTCGAATTATGGCTCATGATATTGAAGAACAACAACAAACTGAATTGGATCATGATCCAAAAATTCAGGTACATTTCAATTATGATGTGGAACCGGAAGAAATAAGCCCTGAACAGGAAATAAGTATCGAGGACGATAAGAAGATCGAACAGGAAATCATGGGAGAAAATGATTCAACTTATGATGATGAAAGGAAATTAGTGAAAAGACAAATTGATGGGAATATTGAGGATATGGTAGAAGGAAGTCCTGATAAAAATTTAGTTTATAGATCTTTAGGTTCACCACATTTAACTCAACCGATAAAATTACAAATGTGGCTTGATATAGATAGAACAAGATTTAATTCACGTACAAATCCACAATGTGTTAGATGGAATAGTTTTACAAATACATGGACTCGTCTTGGATGCCAAACAGAAATTCCTAATTATGAAATTCTATCAGATAACGAACCTATATTGATAAATTGTTCATGTACACATATTTCAAACTATGCAGTTCTTGTTGATGTCATTGATCCAGAAGATATTCCAGAACCATCTTTACTAGTTCAAATAACTTCTTATTCCGCATTCCTGTTATCCTTACCAATTCTCCTATGTGTATTGATTGCTCTGGCACTTCTCCGAGGAATGCAAACAAATTCAAATACAATCCATCAGAATATCGTCCTTTGTGTATTTTTTGCTGAACTACTTTTCTTTATTGGTATGCAATCCCGACGCCAACTTATTGATAATGAATTTCCTTGTAAATTGGTTGCTATATGTCTACACTACACGTGGCTAGCTGCATTTGCATGGACTACAGTTGACTGCGTACATTTGTATCGTATGTTAACCGAGATGAGAGATATCAATCATGGTCCAATGGGATTCTACTTTTCAATGGGATATGGAGCACCAGCTATAGTTGTTGGCTTATCAGTGGGTGTTCGTGCACATGAATATGGAAATAGTCTTTTGTAAGTTTGAAATTGCACTTTTTCTATACATAGTTTTTAAGTAGATAATCCAGTTTCTAGTGTGTGCTTTTACATTTAATCGATTCAATTTTAATCTTCTCTTTTATAGCTGTTGGCTGTCAGTATACGAACCAGTTGTTTGGTGGCTAGTTGGACCAATTGCAGGAATGTCTATAATAAATCTTCTTATTCTCTTCGTATCAGTGAAAGCTGCTTTCACTCTAAAAGATCATGTTCTTGGATTTGGAAATCTACGTACTTTACTATGGTTGTCAGTTGTATCTCTACCACTAATGGGTGTTATGTGGGTACTTGCTGTTCTAGCAGCATCAGATAATTCACAGCTTCTTAGTATTCTACTATCAGCTGTGGTTGTTGTACATGCTGCCTTTTGTATAATCGGATATTGTATAATTAACAAAAGAGTCCGAGAGAATTTAAATCGTACATTCCTACGGTGTATGGGACGTAAAGTTCCATTGTTAGATTCATCTTTAGTAGCCAGTAACAGTTCTCACAATGTTAATGGAAGAGGTAGTAACTTTTTAGCTGGAAGCTATGAAACTGCTCGTCGTAATATTGGAATTAGTGCTTCAAGTACAACATCCCGGAGTACTGCAAAAACTAGTTCAAGTCCTTACAGGTAATTAATTTTCATAATACCCTTTTATGTGGAATGGAAATTTTCATTCGATTTGTTCTAGAAGTGACGGACAATTAAGGCATACATCTACTTCTACATCAAATTATAATTCAGCTAGTGAAGCACCATGTTATATTCGAGGGTACGAAGGACGTCGTGAAGGTATATAAATTTTTGTAATTTGTTAAACGAAATGAAATTTATGAAATTTATTTAATATTCTTTACAGAAAAACATCATCGTCGTCGAAAAGATTCAGATTCTGGTTCAGAAACAGATGGTCGTAGTTTAGAACTTGCATCGAGTCATTCAAGTGATGATGATGAATCACGTGTTGGACGTAATACAGGAACACATCGTAGTACTGGTGTAAGTGCTGCACCATCGTATTTACCAAATATAACAGAACATGTACAAGCAACAACACCACCAGAGTTAAATGTTGTTCAAAGTCCACAATTATTCCCGAGTGTCAATAAACCAATCTATGCACCACGATGGTCAAGTCAATTGCCAGAAGCTTATTTACCAACACCAGCCAATGTTGGTCGATGGTCACAAGATACAGGTTCAGATAATGAGATTCATTCACACAAAACAAACTCACCGAACCCACTACCAAATCCTGACTTAACGGATACATCATATTTGCATCAGCATCAAAATAAAATCAATATGCCACCATCTATTTTAGAGAATATACAAAATGTACGTAATGACAATGGCTATGATATGGAACGAGAAAGTTTGTATGGTCGTCGAAAGGATTATCAGGATAATTATGGACAATTCGATCCAACGTCTAACCCTGGATACAAAACAACTCACTATGGTAGTGAAAAAGACTATGGAAGTACACAAATCGTTAACCATTTGCGAACGTACAATGATAATCCATATATAAAAGAGGGAATGTATGATAAACAAAGGACATTGGGTTATATGGGTTCAAAAAACGATTCACCATATATGTCGAAAGAAAGAATTGTCGCACCTGATTTGTATAGTCAACGTGAAACTCATTATTCATTAAAATCTCCTCAAATGTACACTGATTCTGTTCATAGTGTTCATTCACTATTGAAGAATGACTACCAACAGCATCAACAACGTCCACTAGACTATCATTCAGACCGTATGTCTGAAGGATCTGATAAAAATGGATATCATTTCCCATATACAGCCGAAGAGGATCATTTAAGTACAACACTTTCACGTAATGCACATCATCATTCGCATCATATGGTGAATGATATTAACAATCCTGGTGTGATATCAAGTCGAATGTCATCAAGGCATGGTTCAAGAGCATCATCCCCACCGAGTGTAACAGCTATGCAACCTTTAGCACCATTGACTAGCATTACAGATACTAGCGAGTGAGTACACATTTTCTAAACGAAATTGCATTTAATTTCTACATTCCAGCTTTTATCATCATCAGCTCATTTAGAAGTATTAATATATTTTATTTTTATTTTATATTTGTTTTAATAAATTCATTATTCTTTTGTTCTTTCTTTATGCAAATTTTCATTCAATTTACAGATGGTGTTGGGAACGTCTTAAGAAAATCTAATTTGATTTTTTCTCTCTCTGTTTATTTCAATCTAACGAAAATCACATAACAAATCACATGGGATCAAAATCTATCATACATATGCTTACAATATCAATCAAATCAACGTAAAATATATATATATATCGTATATTATGTAAAAACAAACACTATTGGAAACATATCGCTAGATCGGAGGTAACTTTGCCGCTTACAAGACGTGCTTATCTGTCCGTTTGGCGTGTGTTCGATGTTGTAACTAAGTTTCTTCATTTCTTTCAATTGATGACAATATAAAATATTTAAATAATTTGCATTGTTTTAGCTTTCTAATTTAAAACATTAGTTTTTTCATCTAATTTTGTTGCTTATATTTCTGTCAAAATTGGAATGGTTTGATTTTGTGTGTGTTTTTCTCTCAACATATTTAGCATGTCCGCTTGATTGCAAACATACAAAACATATTTACTCATAAAACAAATACCAAAATTATAAATTTTAACAATCAACAAACATTTAAATGAATTTATGAATTAAATACCCATAAATTAGAAGCATTGTATTGCCATGAAAAAACTAAAAGTTTGTGCCACTTATCCTTTAAATATTACTTTAAAAATCCTTCTATCTAACTAAATAGTCGTCCTAAACAAGACCTCTGCACTCATGAATTCTGAAAATCTTACATACTTAGTTTAGAGAACATAATGATTTCTAGACTAGACTATCTCAACATATTGTAGAATTCATCAAAACAAAATCTCTTAAGATACTTGTATCCTGAAGGTAAAAGTAGATCTCTAGAGAATAAATGCATACTGAGATATATTCGAAACCCTTTCAACAATTTTAGTTAAATAATCCTATATTCCTGAGGTCGTTAATCTTCATTTTCAGACTTATATATAACGTGTAACTCCGCTCTTTACATGAAATGCTCATAGTACACTTTATCACATTCACCAAAAACACAATGAATAAAACAAAAAACACATAAAATTTTGCATGCTTTTGAAAGTAGTTATCACCTTTGTGCATGTTTTCTATATAGAATGCATCATACACATTTAAAGCACAATTCAATATAATCTGAACGTAGCTACAACAAAACTCCATTAAGTTAATCAACTCTAAACTAATTATAAACTTCCAGGAAGAATATTGATGATGCTGAAACCACCGTTTGACTGTACTAGCCCTTCATCACTTGTGGAAAGTCTAGAACTCATTAATAAATTAGTATTGCAAATAAGAATAAATAAAACAGGCGACTAATAACATGCAGAAGAGAACAATAAAACATCTGAAACAAACATAATTTATTTAAATAAAGTGTAAGATTACTCCAATAAGTATTCATGTATCTTTATGTCCCAAATGATAGTTTGGGTTCAGTAATGGTGTTCGTTATTTGTAAATATAAACATATATAAATTAACAATAAATAAAGTTAATAACAATAAAAAGTAAATGTCATAAGAAACATTAAATTTAATGCTTTACTCTATGAACTGCACATTTTAAAAATCTTGAGATTTATGTAGAGCTATAGGAACGTTTGTTAAGGACATTGGCATAAAAAGTAAATTCGGGATTTTGGAAATGCTATGATTTATGAAACAAAATTGTAACGAATCTATTTTCGTAATGAGGAAAAAAGTATTTTTTTAAAATGAACAGAAGCGAGTTCGGATTGTTTGAAATGTTTAAAAAAGAGATATGGATTTGGAATTGAAATATGTATTCAAAAATAGACTCAAATTGTCTTTGAAAATATTTAAGAAGAAACGAAATAGTTAATTGATGTATGTTTAAAATAATGTTAATAGCATCGTTAAAATGTTTTATCCAAAAGAGATGCCATACATAACGACAAATTATTGAGATTATACAAGAAAATACTCTACTCTAATTAGAAAAGTAAAACACTTAAATATATACATGACTGATTTAACTTTAATTTAAACGAAAATAAGATTTGAATTTCCACAAATGTAAAATACAATTTAATTTTAAGATAAACTGCCATTTTCTAAATCGTTTTTTAATTAAAATCACTAATTTTTTGTACGTTGAAAAAGGACTCACAAATATATCAACTCTCTCGATAAAATGAATTAATTTCCATCAGAATTAATTATACTATAAATTTAGATTCATTCCGAAATTATGAAAAACATCTCCAAAAAAACATGTTCATTGCATAGTGTTGAAAATCTTCTCATTATTTTAACTTCCTTATATTATATTTGATTTGATTTAAGTTGAACTGTAACACAGAAGTACTAAGTCCACTTGGATGCATTTAACCAACGAAGTTGTTAATGTACAAAACGATTGATATGTTAATACGAATAGAAACAATAGTTTATTTCTAGTGTATTTATTTAAAATATACATATGTAGTTTTATCAGAATGTAGCTAAAATTATTTGAAATAGTAAAATTAAGATTTGTTTATAAGAAGTTTAAATTTTATTTCAAACGTGTAAAATAAATAAAAAGATAAACACTTCGAAAGCTAATTAAGACTGCCAATTTTTGTTTATCTCCTTCAAATTTGTGTATATTGAAAGGGTTTTAATAGATTTCATATAGGAATTTTTTTATTAATATTTATGTATGGTAGAATGTAATTTATGTAAGTAAATTTTTTTTATTCCGTCTTTTGTATTGTGATTTTAATTTTATCATATAATTGAATTTTATGTAATTATTTGCTAACTTAAAAATCATTCCAACAAATGTAATTTTTCTTTTTATATCTGTATATTATATATACGAATACATGTAATTTGTATAAAGATCAATTGTCTTTTAACTAATGTAAATATTATTATATTGAACAGCACTCCTAGCATAAATATTTATCTTGAGTTTATAATGAAATCATTGAAAACTTATAAAAATCGAGTCCTTGATTATTATTAATGATCTACGTAACTGGATGTCGTCCTTTTTATATATTTTTCGACACGTAAACATATAGAGATTTCAAATTGAAAATTTCATTGTGTTTCTTAAATTGAATACTACGTAGCTGTTCATAATCAAAGCAGTATGAGGTTGCAGGTGTTTTTAATAACGTAGAAGCATACTTTGAAAGTTGAGGTGCATATGGTTTGGCTAAGATCCAAAATTCAAGAGCATCTTCACCCAGATCTTCTTCGCTCAACTGTTTAACCCATTTCGCTCCATTTAAGTAATTGGATATTTCTGTTGACATTTCTTCAGAAAGATTTGTTTCAAGATAGGTACAAATTTCATTCAATCGATCTACTGGTAACAAATCGTTGTCATAGTAAGGATGAAAGAAGTAGGCAAGAAGTGTTTCTTTGCTCAGAACATTATTAAGATGCTTTCTGAATATATCCCTCAAACTTTCGTCTATTCTTTCTTCGGTAAATGTTGAAAACCAGAGAGTTGTCGCATCAACAGCACTGGTATTATGTATTTTCAAGTGATCTATGAAGTTCTCAATATGCTTCAGAACATTTACATGATCCTGAACTATCGTACCGAAATCTTTACTGCATGCTATTCCGGCGAAGCACGAATCAAACTCCAATTCAGAATGATTCCACAAATTTCTTATTAGATCTAAATTTTCTGCTAGTGTTTCTAGTGCATCCTTATATGACAACCAATTCTCTTCATGGATGTGTTTGAATTCTTTGCCTCCTTTTTCTGATAAGATTCCTACATGCCTTGAATCGGTGAAATACCTTACTAAGCCTTGGACTAAACTTTTCAACCACACATCCTGCTCACAAATTTCTTTTGCCAATGATATGGCTTCACCTATAAAACATGGTGCTAAAAAGAAACCTTCTGGTTTGAAATTAACCATCTTATATTTATCAGTTACAACTCCCAGAATATTCACTTTATATATTCTTTCTGCATAGTTCATGGCATATTGAATCCTTTCAGTGAAACTTGTTGATTTCTGTTGCTTGACGAAGGCAATTGTGTTTAAGAAAATACACTTCCCGGAAAAACTTATCAAAAAGAAGAACTCACAGTATAAATTTAAATCTTCAGGAGGAGTATGTACAAGTAAAAATGAATCATCCCTTATGGCAGTTTTGCTTTGCTCCACACAGTCCTTGTAACATCGGTCTATCATCAAGTTGGGAAGATTCTTTTTAGAATACAAATTCTTTGCATATTGTGGATTTAATTTCTCCATGAATCCTTTAAAATGTTTACTATCTATCAAATCCACGGGAATGTTACATCCAAAAATAAAGTCCCAAAATGCTGTATTTTCCGTTGTAAAATCTTCTTTGCTTACATTACTTTGAGGTTCCTCATCGCTCTCTTTGTTGGATGCTGAATTTTCGGATAACATGTCTTCGAGTAGTACTTCATAATGATACTCTAAGCCATTTTGAACAACAGCACATTCATCCTGGCATTTATGAGATATATATGTTAAAATTGAAACAATCTAATTGCAAATAATACTGACCATATCCTTTTTGGGTTCAATGTATCCATTTATGACTCGAGAATGGCTTTTTTCGATTATTGTCTGTCCTTTTCTGGAAGGAATATGTATTTCACTTGTCGATCCTTCCTTGACTTCTCCACCACTGTCCCTTTTGCGTCTGTAAACAGAACAAAATCATTGAAGATATTGTGATCCGAGGAAAGGCTAGCCGAAAGATATTGATGAATAGCAGGAAGGAAGCGTATACTTAATTTCTTAACTGAATATCCAGTTTCGTTTCTGATGATTCTTTCACTTACTTTGTAGAAATGATAGCTGGCAGACGCTGCCTTCGGTCTGCATTTACGACACAGTACTTTCTTATACTATGATCCATGGAGTAACTTTGTTTTAAATTTAATAATATTTAAATGCACTTCAACGTAAAACACGGAAATTGTTCTCCGCCAGAAAACTTCAACAACAGAACCACAGACAATCACAGAACGTCAAAACGAATATGACATTTAACATGTTTTGACAACTAAAAGGCAAAGCGCGAAATCTGGTACAGTTCGTGTCACAAGTAATGCTCTTCCGATGCCACAAATTCCTGTCTCTTAACTCGCATGATATATCAACATGTGTGGATGGTTTATGTTTCGCAGTAACCTGCTTATATCATAAAATATAATTATATGTACATTTTATTCTAGTAAATGCGTTTAATCAAATTGTGAAATTTACAATTCAAAGAAATTCGAAACTAGCTCAAGATCGGATCTAAGGGATTAGCAAATACTAATTAAACCAGAATTTTCAAAATTCTGACTAACAAGTTAATAAATAAAATATTAATTGCTCAAGTTTTGATTTTATGGATTCATTACAGTTATCCTGTGGCTTAAATCTTTGTGAAATTAATCCAAACTCCACCTTGCTGCATTATTAAAATGTCTTGGGTATACATTCGGATTTCTTTTATTGTTCGTTCCTTTAGTTCAAAATTAAAATTCCTTATACATAATCTGTACCCCTTTCTAAAATCTGTGCTAGGATGGGCGTATTTCATCTTCATTCTTTGAAAATTTTCGATATAGTCGTGTTTAATTTGAAAATTTTCCATTTAGTCGAGCTTAATTTTAATTCTATATGAAATATTTGAAAATTTCGATATAGTCGATATATGATCGCATTAAATTTAATCCAATTTTACAAGAAATATTTGAAAATAAAACACGACTATATCGAAAATTTTCAAATATTTCACATAAAATTGAAATTAAACACGACTATATCGAAAGCTTTCAAATATTTTTCAAATTAAACACGACTATATCGAAAATTTTCAAACATTTTTGAGAATTTGGACGAAGCTTCTCAATGCAACCAAGCATTTTGTCACAAACTGCCTTTATTATTCGATACATTGCGAATCTTCATTAGAGGGACAATGTATCTCTTTTATTTATGCATTTGTTTCCCTCTGTGAACTCCATTGTTTCGAAGCTAGGGCCGAGGAGCACTCTACCTTCATTTTCAGGGTAGGTGCCGTTAACACCCTCTCTCATTCAGTGCATGTTTCTGTGTATTGTAGTCAGTTGTAGTTCTGTTATGCTGGATTCACTGGTCCGTTCGGCGCGTGTGGAACTAATTCGTCGCGAAGAGAGTGTCTTGAGTCATGATTCATTCGTTGGTCATGAATCTGCTGCACTTTTTAGAACAATCCACAAATTGAACGACGCGTCGCGGAACACATTCACGGTGAAAACAAAAATCTTCCGCACGAAAGTTAAAGTTGGTTTAGATTTGGCAGAGAGAGAACTGAATTCGCCGCAAAATGAGTCCGGCATGAGAGTTGTCAAAACTCAATATAAGAAAAACATCCAAGTGAATCCAGCTTTAGTGTCGTGTTAGTGGTGTTTCCCATTTTGTCAAAGAGTTTTAGTGCTCGTTCTGCGATGTAGCGTTTAACGGTTACTATGTTGAGATCTTTGCGTATGTCAGTGTTTCGGATATATCAGGGAATAGCAAACATTTTCCGCAAGAAGATGTTTTGCTGGCGTTGCAGAAGCTCTAGGGTGGACTTAGCAGCTGTGGAAAGCTGTGAAGATTGTAAATCTACAACTGCTCATTTTCATGCATTTTCCTTAGACATCAATTTTTTTTTAACACAATAACATCCCTTTTACCTATAGAACTGGAATAATTCATTATATCATCCTGAGAACAGTTGTTATCATGAGCCATTGAAAATAAATTTTTGTGTTACCTTAGAATCAATTTAGTAGCTCTTGTTTGTAATATATTTTGGCTGTTAAACTCATGAAACGCTTCTTCCTGATATGGTTTGGTGTTTGTTAAATATTTAGTTAGTTTGATAAAATGGTCAGCAGTAGACAAATGTATGTTTACAAGATAATTCTGTTTAATTCCTAGAGATAACAAAAAGTTATTCAAATTTCAATGACCCCACAGTGTTTTAATGATCAAAATATGATTTTGTGAGCATTTACCCTCGCAGTAGTGAACGCTGGCGATAGATCATCTCGCTTTTGCTTCCAAGCATCTCCACTCAAGTAAAATAAATGCCGTCAAACTTTTGGTTAAAGAAATTTGTATATTACCATTATGAAGTATTAAAAACAAATCTAACTCACCCATTTCCCTCGTTCATTGTCATTGACATTTTTGAAGTTTCTAACTAAAAACTTGAAGTTTCTAATAGCTCTAGTCGCGAGCTATCTGAGGATCCACCACCAGCATTTGAGGCTCTCTTGTAATAAACACACACACGATGCTTTCTTGATCATTGAATTTGGAACAGCAAAACACTATGGAAGTTTACAAACAGTGCTTTAAGCTTCGTACCATTAATGCCTCGATTTCTCCCATAACCGAAGGTTCACACTAAGTATCGATAAATTCCAATAACTCAAATCACTAAAAATGGGAAAACATTTAAAACAATGTCTTTCATTTTGACAGGCAAGCACTGACTGAGTGCTACCGCTAAAATTAACTAATACAACCTTGCACTTACAATGTACCGGACTTTCGTCATAGTAATTTAACGTTAAAAGTTCGTTTCGGACTGGATTTTTCCAGTAACTACTAACTAGATTCATCATTTCACACAAACCAGTGGCTTTTGAAATCTATGGTAAACATCAGGTTTTGAACATTCTAACCAACATCCTTACTAATCATTTCATACTCGGTCAAAAAATTGTTTTGAGTTAATTTAACGAAAAGTAACAGAGGGGAAATATATTTGAAAGTGCTAGATGTTACTCGAGATACTTGAAGCTAGTTGGAAAATCCTGTTCATTTGACAGATGCATGTAACAAACGTTAGAAATTCAAATGTTCAATGTCAATTTTGCTTGTGTTCGTTTATTAAGTTGCTCTATTCGAGTACTATTCGAGTAACGAGAGAGAACTTGGAAAAATCCTCCCAAATTGCTCAAACTCAAACTCAGGCACTTCCGACTGCGATTGTGGTTATTTTAGCCGCGTTTTATTATGAAAGAGATCTATATGGATCACGAACGTACTAGATCTTTTAAATGTATTCCAACAACAACTCGTGATCTTGGTAGCTATCAGGATCACGTGTTGTTGTTGGAATACATATGAAAAATCTATTACGTTCGTGATCCATATAGATCTTGTTCATAATAAAACGCGGCTTTTGTATCTGAATCTTTATATTAGAATTATTACCATGCTAACGATGGTTCTGCCGTAGCTCTGAGTCGAACCAGTTTGAGCGCAAAGCAGAGAATTGTCATTCATGGTGAATGATAATATTATTTCCTGGGATGTGATATGAATTTCTACGAGACTTTTGAATTGATTAACATTTTATCAAACATTTTTTTTCACAAACCAGTACATGTCTTGTTGTTACTTTTGATATCTTCGAATATGTATAACATTATTTTTCGTTATCTGAGCTTTGCATGGTTAATCGAATTTGGATATAGTCTTATGTTAATATTGATCTTTATGGTTTATAAATGTTCTTAAAGCGGAGAGAAGGAATTTCGTGGGGAATAAATTCAAGAAATTTCAGTTTCAATTTGGGCAGCTCTCTAGTACAACGTTTGAAATAATCAAATTGTGATACAGTGAACAATCGGTGTTACTAAGGTGAAATGTTAATATTTCTATTAATTCCTGTTGTTGTGGCCGTAGTCATCTACCTCTATTTAATATGGCCTCATTCGCATTGGAAGGATCGTGGAATAAATGGACCAAAGCCACAGATACTTGTTGGTAACTTCCCTCTTACACTGTGGCACAAACAAAATTTAGACCTAGACTTTGACAGGCTGTACAAGTATGATATAAATAAGGATTATATACATATTAAGGTTAATGACTATTAAGTAAATTCCTTTTTCAGTCAATACAAAGGGAAGGAACGCTTCATTGGTGTATTTTTCGGTCGTCAACTACAATTAATGATGCTGGATCACAAACTTGTCTTAGATACGATGGTGTCAAATTTTAAGCATTTTTACGCGAATGATATCCCAAACTGGGTAATTCTAAATAGCTTTTAAAACCGTAAATAGTTGCCAAAATCGCTTATATTTAATTTAGTTCGACGCCCATCCAATGATTGCACAAAATCCACTGTTTTCGTCTGGCCCATCGTGGAAGAAAAGGCGTGCAGAACAAGTACCATCACTAACAACAGCTAAAGTGAGTGTGATTATACGACATTTTTAATACAGTATATTCGCTGTGCTCTTTATTATGTAAAAACGATAACCAATTAAAATGTGTGATAGGAATACGTAATTTTAATCCGATACCATTTGGACACTGTAAATCTATTGAAATTTCAGCTAAAAAATTACCTTCCATTTATGCAACAAACAGCGAAAAAGTTACACCCGTACATCGAGAAAACAATTGAGAAAAACCCGAAGGACGGATTTGATGCCAAGGATGTAAGATTCACCTGATTGACTACCTGTAGATTCTAGCATTTGATTTCGTTACAGCTTGCCCAGAGATTCACAGCAGAAAATATGACAAACTGTTTGTATGGAATTGAAGCACAAGCGTTCACTGATAACAGTCCTATAAGGGAATCAATCAGTGACTTGATGAACACCATATTTGATTTCGGTACTCGGTACTTGATGTCTAGAATGTACCCAATCTTCAGAGAAATTGTTGGTGCTCCAAGACTTCCAAAATACTTAGTTGATTTCTTTCATAATTTAATGAGAGACGCTGCTGATGTAAGACGAGAATCTCGTACCGATCGCCCTGACATTTTAAATTACTTCTTAGCACTACAAACGAAAAAGAATTTATCTCACACCGATCTTGTTGCCCATTCCCTAACATATTTCGGAGATGGAACTGAGTCGTCCAACATAGCTCTGGCGAATATAGTGTTCTTGGTAATTGAAATAGTAATTTTAAGCTCATACATGTATGTAAATAACTTTGTATGTGTTCCAGTTAGCAAAACATCAAGATGTTCAAGATAGATTAAGGTCCGAAATAAAGGAGGCAATGTCACAGAAAGAAGTATTGGAGTACGACGATATCATGAATATGCCATATTTGGAGCAAGTAATCAATGGTATGAAAGTCGGAGAATCATGGTGTAATTACTTTCAATAAAACTTTATTGTACTTGCAGAAGCGATGCGTTTGTTTCCAATTGCAGTATTATTCACGAGAATCTGCACGGCTCCACTAGAAGTTGAAAACTATGATGGCAGAAAAAGTCTTATAAAGAAAGGCGATTTAATTATTTTCCCAATTAAAAATATACATTACGACGAAGAGTTTTATCCTAAACCAATGGAATTCAATCCAGATAGATTTAGTCCAGAACTAGGTGGCAGCAAGAAGTACAAAGATATGGGTGTATACTATCCATTCGGGAACGGTCCTAGACAATGCCTTGGTAAATGCAATCATTTTCACTGTTTTAATGTTAATCCCTCAAAATGTACATTTTTCAACAGGTTATAGACTAGCTCTGTTGCAACTTAAAATCTACCTTATTGAACTTCTGGCTCACTGGAAAGCTCACCTCAACCCAAGGACACAAAAACAGATCGAAATGGATCCCGTGTCATTTTTGTTGATGCAAAAAGGTGGAGTGTGGGTTGACTTGGAAAGAGTCTCATGAATTTAACGTTGAAAAGCTCTGTGAAATGGTTTTTGTTCTTGGTTCTGTGTTTCATTAAATAAAATAATAATAAAACTCACTATCATAGCCAGAATACAGTATATCTATTAACTTTATTTCTATAAGATCCAATGTCCACTTTAGAATAATAATCAATTTGGTGTCGTGATAGACTTTGTTCACAATACAGCATGTATATATGAGTAGCTCATGGTTTGAAGCTCTTCTCTTTAATCAGATGTACTCAAAATAAATTGATCTTTATGAGTGTTGTGTACTGGATAGACCCACAGAGAATCGCTTCCAATTAAAAACGAATTTATCAGTTAATCATTTAAAAGCTCGTGCAAAATCAACATTTTTTTCAAAATTAATAATATCATTATATGAATTTGAACATAATTTTAGTGGTTTTTGTCAATTAAACTTGACCTTATAATAGCTAAAATAAGCTTGACCTCTTATCGTTTTCTGCTTCTTAAAAGCTATCATTTTTTCGAGGGTTATATAACATTTTCAAAACAAATTCTCTCTATCTAGAGTTGGCCAAAATAAATTTCAAATTGAATTAGAGCTCTCAGGTTCGAGGTAGATTGATAATAAAATTGTTAGTTTAGTTGGGGCTTGGAGTCGTATGTGAAAATACGTTGTTCGCGAAATGCTACAATAGTTCCGCTAAAGGATGTCGTTGTATTTACTAATTCCACTTGCACTTGTTGTGGGTCTTTACCTTTACTTAACGTGGAATTATTCACATTGGAAAAAGCGTGGGATCAAGGGACCAAAGCCTAGGTTACTGGTTGGAAACTTTCCTTTAACCTTTTACCACAAGAAGAGCATTGCTTATGACTACGAAAACATTTACAAGTAAATGAATTGCTTTACGTTAGAAGTTAATCATGTTTTAATTGGATTAACCCAAGAGAATTTAAAGGCAAAGAAACGTTTGTTGGGACATATTTTGCACGAGAACCGCAGCTTCTTATTACGGATCGTGAACTAGTTCGGGATGTTTATGTGAAAAATTTCAAAAATTTCCATGATAATGATAGTGCAAAATGGGTACATGGTTTATTTAAAAGTAACAATTATAATTAATGTATGTTCTTGTTTAGTTCGAAATGGATCCGATCATTGCTCAGAATCCGTTCTTCTTGACTGGCGAAGAGTGGAGAGCTAAACGAGCTGAGGTAACTCCGGCTCTATCTGTATCAAAAGTGAGTTGAATTGAATACATTCATCTTCACATTCTATTATATAAATGACTACATTTTGCACTTTCAGCTCAAAGCCATGTATCCAGTGATGCAGGTTACTGCAAGGAAAATAACGCCATTCATTGAACAAAAGATGAACCAGAAGCCAAAGGACGGACTCGATGCCAAGGATGTATTTGAAATAAATTTCTGATATTACGAAAGATTAACCTTATGATGATTTACTGTAGATTTGCCAAAGATTCACTACAGAAAACATGACAAACTGTCTATATGGAGTTGAAGCAGCAGCCTTCACAGACAATAGTCCCATTCGGGATAACATCAGAAAATTGATGGACAAAGTGCTTTCCTTGATCAATTACTACTTCATGTGCACAATGTTTCCTCTCGTGACAAAATTCATGAAGAAACCTGGATTTCCGAAACCAATTATTAAATTTTTTGTTGACTTGATGGAAGATGCACTCGAGGCACGGCGCTCTTCAAAAGTTGAACGTTTCGATATTTTGAGTTATCTTTTGAGTGTTCAGGAAAAGAAGGATCTATCAGACATAGCCCTTGTTGGACACGCTCTTACTTTCTTTACAGATGGAACTGAGACGTCTAGTGTTGCGTTAGCAAACACTCTCTTCTTCGTAAGTTTACAGTACTAAGGTTAACATAAAATGTGTTTTAAAATGATAATACATATGTAGCTAGCACGGCATCCGGACACTCAGAAGAAACTACGGGAGGAGATCAATCAGTCACTTACCAATCATGGAGAGTTCAACTATGATTCAATTCAGGAGCTACCATACATGGATCAAGTCATCAACGGTATTACTTTCTTTCTCATGTGGTGCAAATCTTTTGATTAAATTAATAACTTTTAGAATCCATTCGGCTATTCCCACCAGTAGCGCTTTCAACGAGAGTGTGCACAGAACCGATTGAGCTTGAAGATTCTAAGGACAAGAAGGTTTTTATAAAGAAGGACGACTCCGTGATTTTGCCAGTGTTTAGTATCCATCATGACGAAGAGTACTTCAAGGATGCATGGGAGTTTAATCCTGACAGATTTAGTCCGGAGCTCGGTGGAATCAAGAAGTACAGAGATATGGGCGCTTTTTATCCATTTGGAGATGGACCTAGACAGTGTCTTGGCATGAAACTTGCAATGGCACAGATGAAAGCATGTCTCATTGAGATAGTCCGCAATTGGGAACTACATCTCAATCCGAAGACCAGGAAGGATATCGCTGTATCGTCTTCGGCGTTTCTGTTGATGCAGGAAGGTGGAATATGGATAGACTTCAAAAGGATTAAGTAAAGTGTGCTTCAATTTATAAGATTCACTAGAATGTTCGCTTTTTGTAAAGACACATACATTGTATATCCAATATATAATAAAACAAAGTTTACCTTAAAGATTGATTTAAAGTCTGTTGCTTATTGTATTATTAGAGAAAAAAGCCCGATACATGGTTCGTTGGTTGATACTAAAGTGTTACATTCACCTCACAGAATCTTTTGTAGAAACAATGAGACTGTTCCCCCCAGCAGTGTTCTCCACAAAGATCTGTACACAAGCTGTGATACTGGAGAACTGTGGTGGAAGGAAGATCGAAGTCAAGCCTGGTGACATCCTAGTTCTACTTGTTTATTGTATACATCGGGATGCAGAGTATTTTGAAAATCCGCAGGAGTTTAATCCTAATCGATTCAACCCAGGAAGTAGTGATTTGAAGAAGAGCAAAGATTAAGGAAGTTTCTTCCCGTTCGGAGACGGTCCTCGACAGTGTCTAGGTATAATGTGCTTATCAATGAATGAATACATTAAATAACGAAACCATTTCATAGGAGTGAAGCTTGCTATAATGTTAATGAAGACATGCCTTGTGGAGATATTCAAAAATTGGAAGATAACACCAAATGCCAACATGCGGAAGGACATTATCCTTGATCCAGGAACGTTTTTCTTGGGTGTTCAAGGAGGCGTTAAGATTGATTTTGAGAGAATAAAGACTCGAATTGTGTAATAAAATATACAACTTAATGTTTATTTCGTAGAAAGCACACAACTGACTAAATGATGTGAAAGGTCAAGAACTTTATGTTGGAAATTTATATCCAGATGATTCCATATATTTCAAGAAGCATAAATTGATTAACAAAGTATGTAATATGCATATTTATAGAAGCTTTGTGGGCAAACTCGTTAAATATTTAACAGATTCACAAACTCAATCTGTTGTTTGTTGAGCAGCTGAACATTCTGATTTGCATAAAATTATGCACCACACTTGCCAACACCATTTTGTGCCAATAAAGGCGTCTCGTTTGAATTTCAAAATTCCATGGGATCGCCACTATATTGTGGAAGAGAATTTCTGCTCCCAAACTCGACATGAAATGATATCGATTTGACCTTGAATTCGTTGATAAGATGTACCATATCAAAATATGAATTAACAAAAAAAAATAAATTTCTAAAAATAAAAAAGCTTCAAAGTTTTCATTCTCATCCCCAACTCGACTCCAGCTCGTGCACCTTCAAGATTTCAGCCCAAACGATTTCCAATTTAAAATTGAAAACAAACACTCCAAACATATATGGACACTTGAGTTAATTGCTTCAATAGATGAATTATCTTCAACAGTATCTACATCAGTATGAAAGTTTACACTATACACATGACATCAGTAGCGCCTTGCTTGTTGATCGGAAACGTTCGAAACGTTCCAAGCCGCATAGTGAATTCCAACGAATAATTTTGATCAACAAAAACATTTAGTTATTTGTGATAACTACGTAAAATTATTATGTAACGAGGTTTTGTGCGATTTTGATAACAGTTCAAGAGCAAAATGCTGATTTATTTTGGAATTCCGTTGGCGATTGTCGGAGCTATTTACATCTACTTGACATGGAATTTTTCGCATTGGAAGAAACGAGGGATTAAGGGTCCTAAGCCGCATATTCTATATGGGAATTTCCAAAGCTCCATCCGGCAGAAGAGGAACATGGCTTACGATCATGTGGATATATACAAGTACTAGCCTCATGATGCAGGATATTCGTATAAATGTAATTCCGCACTATCTACTTCAGGAAATACAAGGGAAAGGAACGATTTGTTGGGTTATACTTCTCTAGATCACCTCAGCTCATGCTCCTTGATCCGGATTTGATTAAAGACGTTATGGTGACCAATTTTAAAAATTTCCATGATAATGAATTTGCAAAGTGGGTATGTTTGACTTTTTATCACGATTTATTATGTATGTAACTAGAAGAAAAAGCTGCAGATGTGACGTCATGCAGAAAATGAATTTTCCCCCCTTGAGTAAATCCCATTCTCAGAGAAATTCATTCTGTATTTGATCTACATAAAACGAATTTTCCCCACTTTCAGAGACTGAATCCCATTCTCCGGTGAATGAAGTTCATTTTCTGCTTCACGACCATCAGAATTTTATATATTAAGAATAATTAAATTTTTGTGTCCGCCAGTTCAACCTTGATCCGATTTTCGCACGTAACCCATTTTTCCTAACTGGTGACGCTTGGAAGCAAAAGCGCGCTGAAATAACGCCGGCATTATCGTCCTCAAAGGTAGGTTTTTGTCATTATCTCAATGATTAAGGGATTTTAAAATTGAAATTTGCATCCTCAGTTAAAGATCATGTATCCCGTCATGCAGACTGTATCGAAGATGCTGACAAAGTATGTTGAAGAGGAAAATGTTAAGGAAACCTTCAAGCAAAGTGGTTTTGATGGAAAGGAGGTATAGTTCAAAGATGAATCTTTTATCAAGAAATTCATGAAAATGTTTCTTCAATTTTCCCAGCTGTCCCAGAGATTTACTACAGAAAACATGTCGAACTGCTTGTATGGTGTTGAAGCTGGTGCGTTCACAGACGATTGTCCAATTCGCACACAAATATTGTTGATGGTTGAAAGCTTCTTGAAATCAATAAATCACCATTTTATGGCAACAGTGTTTCCGATCATAAATCTCTTCTCCAGTGCTCCTTTAATGCCTGTATCAATTCAGAAGTTCTTTGTCAAGCTCACGGAAGACGCAATACAACTTCGAAAAGCTAGCGGAAGTTCTAGGTTTGATATTTTGAATTTTCTGATAGAAACTCAAGAGAAGAAAACACTGTCAGACATTGATGTTGTTGCACATGCAATGACGTTTCTGGTAGACGGTACCGAAACCTCCGGAGGTGTATTGTCCAGTTGCTTGAATATGGTAAGTTTTATCGTCATCACTGAAATTAGTTAATCATCAACTTAATTATTCCATCCAGCTGGCACGGAACCCTGAGGTCCAGAAGAAGCTCCGTGATGAAATTAATACTGCCATTTCGGAAAATGGACCTTTGAGTTTCGAAGCAGTTACAGACCTTCCATACTTGGACCAAGTCATGCATGGTACTTGATTAACTTAAAGAAAACATCTTCGTATTGATTAAGTTTTTTAGAAACTCTTCGTCAATTCCCTCCCGCAACGTTCCTTACAAGAATCTGCACGGAACCATGTGAAATTGAGGACTTCAAGGATAAGAAATACAAATTAAAGTATGGAGATGTCATGGTGATTCCCGTGCATGCACTCCATCATGACGAGCAGTACTACGAAGATCCTGAAAAATTCAATCCTGATCGGTTTGACCCAGCCGTTGGTGGTGTTAAGAAGTTCAAGGATATGGGAGTGTTCCTGCCATTTGGTGATGGCCCCAGGCAATGTCTCGGTAAAATCAAATACAGTAGACTCTCGTTTATTCGCGAGCTGATTATCCGCGGCATTGAAAAGGGAGGGAGGGTTGCTGATAAAAATTTATCCCGAGAAAACACCTATCGCCTTTGCGGCCGTTTACCATAGTCTTTGTTCATTGTTTTTGTTCATTTCTTCATAGTCGAGTCATTCTTGTGGTGAATTCTACTTGTTCTGAGTGACTTGTGGGTTATCCGCTATCGCCGCCCCACCCAACATCGGATAAACGAGAGTCTACTGCGTTTTTCTTATGTTATCATTTCGCCTCTTTCGGAAGTTGTTTTTATCATTCTGGTAATTTGGATAACCCAATCACATTATTTTGCTTTCTATCTTTCAGGCATGCGGCTAGCTCTAACCCAAATGAAAACAGCTCTTGTAGAATTAGTAAGAACATTTGAAATTCGTCTAAACCCAAAATCGCGAAAAGAGGTCGTTATAAGTGCCACCTCATTTCTTCTGGAGCCGGAAGGAGGTGTATGGCTTGATTTCGTAAAAATTTAGAACATTTTATCAGTTATTTTTGTGTTGAAAATAAATAAATCTTGCTTTGAAACATTTTCAACTGAAGAAGTTTTCTTGTAGTCTAAGAGGGAAATTTAATTGGCCAATTTCAAACTATTATTTACAAAAATGACCAAATTGTGTAATTGTTTAATTTTTGAAAAGTCAAGTTGTAATCCAAAATATATTCCCACATTTTACGAGGTCGAAAAATTACTCGAAACTGCTCAGAATCTTATGCGAAGAGAAGCATAAAATTTGAAGGTCATTCGACTTTTTCATCATGCCTCCAAGAATTTTGAGCTGATTCTTGAGTCATTAAAAAACATTAAAAATACTACTTTTTGTTACTACTAACAAATCAAACGGTGGAAAATTTATAAGCCTCCGCATGGTGACGTGTGCCCGTCATTATGTAATTGGTTATCAGGTTTAGCCGGGCAAAATAAACAAAATATCCTCAGTACAGGTTAGATTAGATAGATCAGTGCTTCCACGGCAATTTGCAATTAAACGTAACTACGACCAGGTGGGGTTTTGAAAACTCGAACAGTCCGTTGCAACGCTTCGAGGAGACAAGTCAAAGTTTTATTTCGGAACAGTTTTGTTAAAGAAACTTTTTAAAAATGATCAATCTTCTGGGAGTTTTAATTTTTTCTTGTGTTATCGGATTGCTTGTATACTTCTACTTGACGAGATCGTTTGCAGTGTGGAAAAAACGCGGCATAAATGGTCCTAAACCACGGCCATTGCTGGGAAGTTTTAAAAGTTTTTTATTTCCACGGCGGAGCATTATTTACGATACTGACGACATTTATCGGTGGAAAATTGGTTTTTTATAAATATTAATAAATTTTAAAATATTTCCCTTCAGTGAGTACAAGGGGAAGGAAACATTTGTGGGGATATTCGAAATGAACACTCCGAAGATTCTTGTTATTTCCCCGGAAGTTGTGCGAAACGTGCTTATCAAAAAGTTTAATTGTTTTTGTGATAATGAAGCTTTTGATTTTGTAAGTTATCATATCCATTAAGTTGATCGTGTTTGAATTTAATATTTTTTGTAACAGATCGATAAGGAACGTGACCCACTTTTCTCTCGGAATCCATTTCTATTAAGGGGCGATGAGTGGAGGGCGAAGCGGGCGGAAATACTTCCCGCCTTTACTACAAAGCGGGTAAATTTGCAATGATTCGAAACTATCAATGGGAGATTAACCAAGTTTTTCTCACTTCTCCCAAACTAATGTAAGCCATCAAAAAATTGGTTCTGAAATGTGAAGCGAACGATAGCCACGAAACTCGTGCGGTGTTTCAACTTTTGTTTGTAAATAAACAGGAAAGGAGCGGTCATATTTTAAAGTGAAAGTGGAGAGTGGGTTTTGTTACTTTCTTACATATGGAATAATAAGTAAGCACCTTGTGTAAGTGAAAGTAGAACAATTTCCACTTTGTCCCCTCTCACCTTCGAAAACAAAAGTTCTTACTCTTGTTTTCGAACCGAAAAAGTAGTTCTTGAAAAATCCACCAGATAAATTTTTCGGCGAAAAGAGAAGGACTGATGCTTCACTCCATATGTGAGGAAGGGATAAAAGATCACTCTCACGTTGTCGTTGTCATAACGCTCTCCGAAGAGCGAAGAGCTTACAACTTAGAATGTGAACGTTCCTGAAAGGTAAAAACTTTCACACTAAAAGCCAAAAGCTTTTCGCCTGTTTGGAATTCGCGCAGCGGTTCATGCGTAATTTTTGCCTTCCGTGATTTTTTAGTGACGCACGCAAGTATTAAATAACGAAGTATAGAGTAATGTTGTTTTCTTCTCCTACCGTGTATATATATTATGTGATATATTTAAAGCAGGTGAATGGAGTTGATATCTTTGGTTCGTAGAAATTGTGGCTAATTATAGTGCAGTGATATTTTGTACTTTTTACGACATTTCAAAGTAGTTATATCAAATTTATATCTCCTGTTTTTGCAGATCAAAGCGTCTTATCCAGTTATGAAATTTGTGTGTGACAAGATGAACAAGTATGTGGCAGAAAACCGAAACAGTGTAAATGCAAAAGAGGTACACATTTAAATTCGGATATTAACCTGCCTCATGATTTAAACCTGAATTATTCCAGATTTCAAGCCGCTTCACAACTGAAGTTGTCTCCAGTTGCATTTACGGAATCGAAGCTGGAGCTTTCACGAACGATAAGTGTCCTATTCGTAGATACGGATCACGGATCATGGAATTTTCTTATGCTACTATTATATATTTTATTGTGGTACAGATTATTCCAATCGCTCAAAAATTGTGGAAGTTTTCATTTGTCCCAAAGGAAGTTAATGATTTTTTCATTAGTTTAATGAATGACGCGATTAGTATAAGGTTGAAGACTCGAATTGAATCCGCAGATTTTCTCAGCTACTTACTTGAACTGAAAGAAAAGAAAAATTTATCTACTATAGACATGGCAGCTCATACGCTCACTTTCTTCTTAGATGGATATGAAACATCGAGTATAGCCATAACAAATTGCTTGTACATGGTAAGTAGTGTGTTAAATTATTGTTAGCACTTGTTGCAATTAAATCTTTGTCTTCCCTAGTTGGCAAAACATAAAGACGTACAGGATCAACTCAGACAGGAAATCAGTAAATCCCGCTGCAAGGACACTGGTTTTTTGAGCTATGAACAACTCACAGGATTGCCATATTTGGATCAAGTGATAAACGGTAAGGACCCCTTAAGCAATTGAACAACACCACACCAACACCTGTTTGCTTTTAGAAACATTGCGACTTTTTCCAGTAATTGCCTCCATGTCAAAGCAATGTGTTATCCCGTCGACTCTAGAAAACATTAACGGACGTGACTGTATGATTCTTGCCAAAGATATTCTTCAAATTCCGATATACTCCATTCATAGGGATGAAGAATACTATACAAATCCTGACCAATTCGATCCAGAAAGGTTTAGCGACGAAAATGGTGGAGCTAAGAAGTACCAGGACATGGGGGTATTTCTACCCTTCAGTGACGGGCCGCGGCAGTGTTTGGGCATGAAATTCGGTTTGACTCAAATCAAAGCTGCCGTAGCCGGAATCATATTAAACTGGGATGTTTCGTTAAACGAAAAGACAAAGAAAGATCCGAAACTGGACCCGAAGAGCTTCTTCAGTACAATCGAAGGTGGAGTCTGGCTGGACTTCAAACCAACAGCTTTAGAAGATGAATAGCAATCTTATACAGAATCAAATTAATTTCACATTTCACTGTTCTGACCGAGTACCTACAAAACTTGTAATTGAATTATACAATAGTTTTATAAATAAGCGTAGTGTAATTCATATCAGTGAAATGAAGATGCAATGTAGTTTATAGAAGTTAACATAAATAGATATGCTAGCCTTCATGTTCATTCAGGAATATTTTAAGTTCTAGTTAAGGTTGAGGATATTTAGGTACAAGCTATCCATGAGATATATATATATTTACTAGAAAAAAAAGCCCGTAATAAAATAAAAATTGATAGACAGAATTGGGCAAAAAATAAAAATTGATTGATATTTATGACATCATGTAGGAAATGAATTTTCCCCTATTGAGTGAATCCCACTCTCCGCTGAATGAAATTCATTTCCAGGAAGCGGAGAGAAAATAATTCTGTGTTTAATCTACATAAAATTAATTTTCCCCACTTTCAGAGAGTGAATCCCATTCTCCGGTGATTGAAATTCGTTTTCTGCCTCACGACCATTAGGATTTTATATATTAAAGATTTCTTTAAATTTTATAAAATTTGTAACACAAACAAAATTGATAAATAAATTGAAAATTTTTGAATTTAAGAATTGTAGATAAACCAACGTTTGAATGACTTTAGTTTTATTTCAAATCTTCCAAGCCATTTACAATGTACACTGAATATTTAAGATAAGTAAAAATACATACATTATTAATGATATCATTTCTAAAACTTATAAACTACAGTTCAACAAATCAATAAGTTTAAACAACAGGAAATTTTTAAAAATAAATATTTTCATATTCTTATTTCATAATTTTATCTTATTTAACTTTTAAACATTTAAGCAGCACTTACTAAGAAAATTGTAACAAAAAGCTGGTTGACAAACACAATCATACTTAAAACAATAATAACATATTTCTAATTCATAACACCTGCTATTCACATAATAAGAAGTAATTTAAATTACATGATTTAAAATGAAAAGTCCTTTGAGTGAACGAAGTTTTCAAGTGAAATCAATAATTTCATAAACTATTTTTTAATAATTTACCAACAAAAACCAGATAACCCGTTTTCGATTGTAACAATTTCATGTTCTAGGTTATTGACAAAATTGTTGTTTGATCGAAGTTTGTTAAATATTTATCCTTTTATCACTTAGGTATGTCAAGGACATGTTGTCACAAAAATAGCTATCAAACTAATACATGTTGTAAGTGATATAAATCTCTGACTCGAAAGGACATGTGTCTTTTATCTTAATGTAACATGACCAACATATTTTATAGCGCAAAAGTATACATTAAAAGGTTATTGCTTTGTGGGTTACCTACTCGAAAAACTTCTTTACATCAAAATGAAAAAGGCACGCTATGCGGTTACTTTTTAATTATCTTAAAATTTTTTAGCTTTCTTAGTTACAATATCCTTTAAATGTGAATGTAACAGTGAATTGACTTTGAACAATATTTGTAGAGGTATTTGCTGGTTATTTTCTTGTTTGTCAGGACACTTAGAGGTGGAAGGTGGTAGGTTCCCTTGTATTTCGCTGTTTGAAATACGTTGGACGCCGAGCTGTTGTTTGATGTCTTAACCTAAAAAAATGTAAATCGATATGTGATTAAGAAGGAAAAGTACAGAAATTTTATTCTATTGTAGATTTTCCATATCGATAAGTAGAGAGTCCTAATTACTTAAAATGTTTATGGACTTGAAAGTCATTGCAATTTTTTACGTGATTCAGTCCTTAATGTTTGTACCGGAAGTTAAAGAAAAATACAAAAAAGTGCCTTTACATTTCTGTCAGTCCTTCGTTTGGTTTTTCTTCCTTTGACACGCAAAAATTACATGTCAGAACTGAATTAAGGGCAAAGTATTTAAGTCTAACAACAGGTTAAACCCTTCTACGTAGAAGTTTCTTGTTGTTCTAGTCGTCACTTGTTCATAATTTAATATATGTCCTAAATATTGGTGATATATTAATCATTAATGGTATACATTACTGCAAAAACAGTCATGATAGTTGATAACTACTTCTGGAGTTTTCGGAAATTAGTTCAATGCCAGATCAAATAAGCAGACAGGAAGCAATCAGTGTCATGACAGTGACTATTACTAAGTACAAAATTAATCCTCATCAAAGAATCATAACCCGTACCACAAACTTATTGATTTTTGTTTGAAAAACGGGTAGTTATTTTCCTAGAAAACCTCAGCTTTTCATTTATATTCAAATTCGGTTCATTTCTCTTGATTTCTGTCCCGTTTATGGAAAATATCGATTGTGGGTCACAAAATTCTTGTTCCAATATGTGTGTAATTTAGACGGAATTATTAATGATTTCATTCTAATTTGAGGTAGTAGTTTAGTTCTGGACTTTGACTAATGTTTCTTCGACTATACTGCGACGCATTGGGAATGGAAAGTATTGTTTCGTTTCGTCTATAAACAGTGTGACATGTAACGACTTCCTTGCCTTGCTACAGCTCGTTATACATTCACAGAAAGTAGGAAAGTGGGTCCTTCTAATTTGTTAGAGGAGCGAAGTACATTAGTCAGGTAAAGGTTTCTTTCCAACAACCAATACTGGGGTTACACTATTTACATTGCTGTATAAAATATAATTATTCCAACGACCCACTTCATGACTTCGGCGAACGTCTACTCTTGAAAAGTGGAACAGTTGAGTTCCGGTCAGCACGACCCGGTTTTATGGTAACGTGGAAACCCGAAATCGATAAGTTGATAAAAAGAACCTTTTACCTATTTCGCCTCTTCCTTCCGAATCGATGAGGCTAACCAACATGCCAGAAGTATGCCAACCAGTTGTATGAAGGCAATGCCTATTCCGACCCCAATCAACACTGTTGCATTACTATCCATCCTCTGTCGCAGCTTCATGACACAACCATCCTGGGAAGAGATATACAATCATTATGGTAAGAACATTTTCATGTCACAAAAATTGTACCTGGAAGTATTTATCCTTAAACAGAGGAGCTGCATACTTGCAATCTTTTGTGGCAGCATCGATGATCTCTGGTCGACAGCAACTTGGTCTCAAAGTCTGGTTTTTGCTGAAATCAATCCAGTCGGATGGCCTGTCAACACCACAGCATTCAAGCTTCCTCTGGGCATTGTCCCAAGCGACTAGATCGTCATTGCTCGATCGGGCAATACTTTCCTGGAGAGATGACTTAATTGCCTTTTCCAAGTCAGCTTTGAAGACACACGCCGCTATGCCCACTGCTAATTCAATTATGAAGACAATTCCTAGGAGAACGGCGAACTAGTCGCAGGATAGTTGTTAGAATCAGTACTCCTTGAAGTATACCTACGAGAATCATTGAGCATACTTACCACATACAACAATTTCGAATTCTCCTTGATGGCACCCCAGCATCCAAGTGAGGCAATCAAGAAAATGATCGCTCCTGTTACGATCAGGACTATTGGTGGTGCTGCCACCCTGCCCTCCAGGAAATGATTGAATTGATTGACATCGGCTAGAACTAGTGCTCCGGCTATTAGTATTCCCAAGCCAGATATCTGGAAAGGGGCAACAAAATTAAAATTAATCACTATGTATCTCTACTATCTTGAAGAGTGTTATTAGTCAACCCAGATACATGTTTTGCGAACATTGTTTCCATTGGAGACCACAAAAAGGGTGTTCTGACCTCACGCACACCAAACTGACCCCAATGAGGTGCTTTGGTATAAAAATTTCTAACAAATATTACCTTTCGCAATTAATATCGTTTTATATTTCTCTTTATTATATCGAAACTTTTCAAGCTTCGCACGAAACGTTTCATGTTGGGAATTTCTAATGATTCCTGATAAACATCTCACCAAATGAAATACAAAAAATATGCTGCGAGTGCTCCTTGCCAGACAGTGAAAGTTTTCGCACAAAGAACACCCATTACCCTCAAATCATTACCATCAAACACTGAATTTAACTTTATTTTAGTAACTTACTGCATTTAATTACTGAAATCACGTTCTTAATTGATTGAATTTGAGCAATAACAGGGTCTGTCGACCGAGATATTTCCCTAGAACATGCCATTATTTATGTAGATGTACGGAATTCAGGGAAAACCACATTTTTGTGTAGGACGATAAACTGAATTCGTCTTAATTCAAATTAAATTCTCGCTTTTTCAGGTCACACAAAAATCTTTCTAAAAAATAAAATAATAAACATATAATATCATCATCATCATTATAAATTTTGTGACGTCTTTTACGGGCAAACTACATTCCCGATTTTAATAAAAATGCACTATTTATGTAAAAGATATTTTGTCGAAGATGAACCGAATATATAAATTGCCGCATTGAACACACAGCAAAATATTTTCATTTCACCCACAGCACTCACATGAAATCATGATCGGTACGTTCCAATACTGGACGTAACACCCAGGCGTTTACATTATGTTGTCAAAAGGACAAAGTCAAACTGATACATTCGACCAATTAAAATTTCTATTTTCAAGTAAGCTTTAGTCTTTTAATTTCTAGAGTATGCAGTCGATTTCCAACTGCCACGGGCATTCCTCGTTAAATTAAATCTGCTACTATCTCCATGTTGAACATGAACTTATATCTTTGGTCAAAGTTTATCATTGGAATAGCTTTGTCAATTAAAGCAAGTGACAACAATTTCGTCAGTTCATTAAAAAGTACAGTGGGCAGCTACCGGAAAACCGGGTATCATTGTTTTGTAAATAACTCTATGAGGGGAATAGGAAAGAATGTTTAGCTTATTTTGTAGATTTGAATAGGCAAGTGTCACAAAAAACATTCTAATTAAACTGTAATGAATGTTGCGTGACCCGACATTCCACTGAGATTATGTTTTCGGTTGATACGAGCATTTTATAGCATGAAGCTCAAATGTAACCAGGTAAAATTGTGGAAGCTTGTTGCCTAAATCAAGACCTCATCAATCAGAGTCTGAATGTTGGCTTTACCTCGATTATGGATGATCCTTCCTTAAATATTCATTTATCATCCAAGTGTTTTAGTGATAAAGACAGCAATTCACACGCATTACTACTGGATATAATTGTTCCTAGCTTACGAAAGATCCAACTAAGTGTCGATAAAGATAAGGCTAAAACACTTTAAGAAGCTTGTTAATTTTCAAATTTGAATTGCATCATGTTTCTGGAATTCAACAATGAATTACATAATTATGATGAAAAGTGCAATTTTATAATGACTTCATGACTCAATTATTAGTTTGTGAGACTGACTCATCTCCGCAGTTGTGATCTACAGGCCAGAAAACTAACTAATAGTGATATTAACTATACGTTGTTTCAATTAGTTTTGCAAACTAAAAAGTTGTTAAGTATCACGAATCCTGTTGGTACAAGGAACAGTTCACGAAGTCATTCAATGAACAAACACCTCCAGATGTGAGTGCCGTGAACCTTTTAACATGTCAACGACTTTATGTCATGACCAAAAATATCCTATTCATAGGTATTTCCCGAAGCACGACTTTTGAACCGATTCCACTTTCACATTGTACAATAAGTAAGAAAATACATGACGTCCACCCCCGAAATCAAAAAATTAAGGCCTGCAATAACACGCAATTGAGTTTTAACATTTTGAATAGCTTGACAATTACTCGAAGTCATACAAAATTAAAACAAGTAAATTTATATACAATTACCCATCAAATATTGATTGTCCAAAGGGTTAACAACCCTCGGGTTCCTGCGCCAAGGGCAGAGATTAAAAGTTCATTAGAAAAAAACCCATTAGTTTTGTCTATAATTTTACTCATGTTTGGTTTTGATTGTCCATTAGGCACATGTATCTATTTTATTCTCTATAACAGGTACGTTGAATGCACTTTGTTAATTGACAAATGACAATTCCAAAGATACATTATTAATTAAAATACTACTCTGAAATGCTAATTCCAATTAAAGGAAATGTATACCTAGGGTAAAACTAGGTAATACCTCCCGCTTGTAAATCGGCAAAAATAGAAACCATAATCGAATTCCTTCATTATGACCATTCTTCGGTCTTTTGTTAACAATGTCGCAATCATAAAAATACAGTAGGAACTCCATATATTTTAACATTTTAATTTTCCATAAATCATAAGTGGGCCGTTTCGACCATAGGTTATATGCCAACCTTTTATAACACAAACTCAAGTTATTGTACAACACTTTAATTGATTTTGACATAGAAAATATATAGATAGCTCAATACCTACTTATCAGAAATTGTCGGAATGCCAAAAAACCATTTCATCAATGATGCACGGTAACTGCGGTGCATTCTACACTAGGCGCGCATTACCCAGTTTTATTTAAATAGAAACTTCCCTTCACTTTTTGGGTAAAAGATTGGTGAGGAAGCTGACAGCCCAGGCTCACAAGGAAGTGCTTTTTTCTCACTGGATCAGACTTCTAATAAGATCATGTAACATTTATAACAAGAATAATTTCGTCAAGATAATAAGATCACATAGTGTAAGGTTTCCGGCTATCAAAAGTATTTGAAACAATAACAAACAAATTTCCGCAAAATTACACTCGGAAGCATTTCAAGGTGGGAAACAGTTCGCAGGTAATTCCTTCTCCAACTCTGATTAATCTCGAATGAGTAACTTCACCAAGTTTGACCTTTAACTCTACAATTAAAGTGAACATGGTTACATTGCGGGTACACGCTCAAAAATTATGCAGAGTCAGAAACAATTTGTTTTGTACTCAGAAAAACCTGAACTCATGGCCTGGTTCTGATGGACATACAACAGAACTTCCTCTATTTTCTTTCGAAAAAACGTTTGTCACTCAATCATGCATGAAAACTGCATCCGCTGCAGGTGAAAACGAAAGTTCACCGGGAACTATGTCAAAAGGTCGTTTTCGAAAACACTAGAATTCTTTGCGATTTTTTCATAAACTTTAATTAATAGTGCAATTGTCTCAAGCACGGGAAACGTCTAAGATTTAACGAACCGGGAAGAAATCAGAATTTTTGTTCCGCATACAGAAATTAAACTTTTATTTTCAAAATCACTTACCGCAAATATGAAATTAAATACAAACAGGATGTACTTAATCAGGCTCATCCCGCAGGACTTCATGTTGAATTTGATTCTCATGCGTTCCGTAATTTTGAGAGATTTAAGAAAAAACCACAAAGGGTTTTCTATTTAACTTTAGTTTAATTGTCGTTAGATGGTTTGTTTAACACCAAACCCAAAACGTTTCTTCAGTTAAACACTTTTCACAGACGTGGGAGAACTTAGAACCGAACTCGGTGTGCTTTCAAATGATACTGAACTGGACACTGTCCAGTGGCTACTAGCTGCTGGCCAATGCCTAGCTGAGTTATGGTCTTCTATTTTCTAGCACAGTGGTGTCAGTGTGCCTCGATAACGTAAAGTTGGCCAATTTCGTTGGTAGTAGTCGGTTTGATTTGGAATTTTATTGGTTGCTAACTAACTAGTAACTACAATACATGAAGTACTTGTAGCGTGGGTGTACTGTAGCGTGTTGGAAATTGTAGCAGTGTCACACCACTCTACAGGGTTGGTCACTGATACAAACCTGTGCCTAAAAGGAAATATAAAATAGAAAAATCAAAGGATCCATCTTTAACCTTTTGAAATTGACACCGACAGAAACTGCGGTGACAAGAAGAATCAGAAGTGATTAGCTTCAAGGGGAGTAAGGTAAAGGTTAGTTATAATATAAACTTTACCTCACACTTATATGAAAACATATATCTAATAATGGAATCAAAGTGCCGACAGACGTTTGTAGGTAAAAATAAATGCACAAACCCATGATGAATCGTGACATTCTCATAACTCATTACCTTTACTCCTAATCACCTAAAATCTCAAGGTTAAAGTATTGTGAGCTATTGTCCTTACAATTACGATAGAGGCACCACAAGCAACCCTTTCCAATCAACAACTCTCTCCACCTCTAGGTAAACACGCCAGCCTCAAGCAATTTATTAATGTCCAGGAATGTCTTATCGCCAGTCTTATCTTTCACACTTTAGTACCTAAGACTATCATTGTCCAAATGGGGGGATCCTGATAAAGGGTGGCTAACAGAAATTTGAATGAAATCCGTCATTTTCAGGGTCGATGTTGCTTTTTGTACACAAAAAATTCTAATTAAAACTAATTTTTCTTTCAATTTCTAAGTTATAACTCATAGCTTCTGTTTAGTTAAGCGTGCTAATGTCCTTCAATTGTTTGCATTGCACGTGTTAAGCTTCATTGTTGTTCGTGAATTCACCGCTGACTAAGGAATTTTTCTAAGAAATTCGTTTTTCAGTAAGAAATCTTTGTGCCACCAATCTTTTCATGACTTTACAAGGATTTTCTCAAGGATTCGCTGGAAGGACGTTAACCTAGCTACACCTGAGTCGTGTTCTTTGTGCAATTAACAAAGAAATTAAAATCGTAGCTAAGGTTGTTTCGTTAATCGTACCTTCTACGACATGGTTGGATCAATGGGTCTTCTTATATCTCTGATAATAATTATTCTATTTTTAAACTATTAGATACTATATATTTTCTGAGCCTGAAAACAGAATCTCAAATGATATTTTTGCAATTTTGCTAAATATGTAGATGTGAACCTACGTCCAACAGGAGGAAATCTGGAAACGTTTTATTAGCCGTGTTCTTTTGGTCATCGCTATCGAGTACAAAACCAAGGAAAATGATCCATGTCACCATCTGGATATTTCTAGCTCAACTATTCTGTTCAGAACAGCAAATTAGTTCCAGTTATTATCGAGAACTAAACTTGTTCTGTTAAATGTATGGGATTTGACAGTTCTGTTCAGTTAGAATGACCGAAAGAACACGGCTATTTTTTCTGAAAGTAAATACGAAGAACGAACTAGAAAACGAGACTACGTTGATGAACTAAGTTTGGTTTCTTTATCTAGTTCAATTGTAGTTTTAACAATTTACTTATAATTTTCGTTTCATTTTCCGTTGCCAAAAGTTGTAACCGCTGTAAGTGTTTCTCGCTATATCGATTTGAGCGCCATCAGTTTGCTGCTGTCGTAACTAATTTGAATGTACTATCCATGTGATTTATACTTTGTTGGTTGCATTTTCAATGCGGTACGAACAGGTTTGTGTCAATGCTTTCGGCAGTTGGACTGAGAGGAACCGCACGATTTCGTGTTTAAGAATTTTGTAAAATGCTCATTTTATTTTAATTAAAAATGCAATAAATTTGATTAAAAACTTTTTAATTATTTCTAAATTTTAAGAAATTATTATTATGGTAAGCATAGAAATATTTCGATCTTGTTGAACAACTTTAACTTTTTATTTTAGTTTGACAGACTTCGGTTTTAAGGGAAACAAAATTATTTATTTAATTTTATTGACTGAAACGAATTACAATAATTCACTGAAAAAAGCTTTAAACCTTGGTATTCTTATAACAAGAGAACTTTTGTTATCCAAAATAATTTCCTATTTACACCAGATGTGTCTCACGAAGGATTGACATTTCCCCAGTTCTTAAACCTTTATAAGGAAGAAGCGTGAGGGCGTGGTTTTTTTAACGCGCTCCATAGAGTCTGTAAGTAAGTAGACCAAAAATATTTTTCTTCTCTACACAATTGCACACAGTCCCCACTATATAATCTGAAACTTTCACTCCGAGTTTAGAGGAATTGACATCAATGCTAATATTAAACTCGCCCTTTATACCCTCCAACAACATTTTTTCTATCATCTTCGATTTCATTTTGTAATATGTTCCTTTAATATTTTTCGAGGTTTGAAAAGAAAAATATATAAAGACCTCACGAAGTGGGTATTTCTTCCTTAATAGAAGATTATGTGGAATAGTGGTTAGTTCCGTAACTCGGTCTTCAGCAACCCTGTTTTTAGGCTTGACAGTTTTGGCCAAATAATTTCTAAAGAATCTGTGAAACTACGTTTTATTGAAAACATGAAATTGCACGTAAGTAATACACTGGTGATTAAAAGCTAGATCCTCTGAAATATTTCCCATTCAAATGAATGTCCTCGCAATAACCAAAAAGGAAATGATGAAGCCCATGCGTCCCAAGGATAGATTCATTCCTGATGAAGAACAGGGCCAATCCTCTTCCATTGGTGTGCTAGAGAGCAGATTTCGTGATTACATTATTCAACAAAACTACTTGTAACAAGTAATAAATCCACGCCAGTAAAGTGTTTATGTGATCAGATTCGTGATGAGATCTAGTATGTAATAGCTATAGTCACATGTGATTCGGTGAGCGGCACAACACAATCAGCTTTGAGTCTATTAATAGCGACCTTTGAAAGCTTTGCATTGCTTAAAGTAATTTTATTGAAAAAATGACGTGGTTATGATGATGCTCAATGTTTGTCATTGAGTAGATTGAAAAACGAGTCTGTGAGTTACAACTAAACATAAGGTTATATAACAAACGAGAATGTAAGTGCTCTTGACATTGGACACACTACAGAGATAGGGCTTATTAGTTTTATTAAATCTAGACGAGAACAATGTGTAAAAAAGTTATTTTGATAACACATATTTTAGGATATTCAATGATTTCTTAAATGAACACACTTTTCACAACGATTTGTCATAAGGATTTTTTTAAGAATTGTTCGTGTCTATTGAAACTACAAAACGCAAAAATCAACACAAAATGGTGTTAAGCACTTGAAATTGATTAAAATAAGACGGAAATTCAACAAACATCAAAGATAGGTTAAAATTTACTGGATTCCAATGACTCCACATGCCACACGACCTCCGGCATTTCCTGTTTTCTTAGAATCGGGATGACCACCACGTCCTAGATCATCTTCTGTTGAATGGATAACAAGTCCTCGTCCAATGATCGATCTTGGTCCAGCTAGGGTGATCAAGTGATCGGTGAATGTGGTTGAGGCGTATCCATTGGAATTTGCCATTATGTTCCCTAAATCGCCAACATGACGAACTTCATCGTCTGGAGCACCATGTTCCAGCTGCAAAGAGAAGATTCTAGAGTCATGAGTGTAAGATAAATAATTCGGTCTTACTTTGTCTGGATTGTAGTGACCAAGTGTGCTCAGGCAACCGTTTGTAAGATCGCCCTTCTCATGGACATGGAATCCATGTAAACCTGGAGTGAGTCCTGATACAGACAGTTGGATGAAGACAGGCTCCCCACACCCGTTTTGGGTGAATGTCACATTTCCACGAACTCGTCCATTACTTCCTTCTACAAAAGCTACAGCTTTGAGTTGAACTTCTTTTTCCTAGAATTATTATACATCAAGCAATTGTTTTTAGTTTTAAATATCAAAAACTCACATCGGCTGATGAGCTAACACCAAAAACTGCACACAACGCGGTCAAAACAAGACAAGTTTTCATTTTAACAAATTCCGTCCGCTAACAATCTAAAAAAATGAGAAAATCTTTTTAAATCTAACCACAAACTTAATCAAAACGAAACTATAAAATTATTTCCATTAAACACTGTCTGACATACGATTCTAGGGTAGTCTGTGGTATTCTGTGGTCCATGATCATGAGCTGCCCATACTTACGAGCACTGGATCAACTTTGTGCGGTGATCAATTTATGAAACCATGCATAACTAGGTCGTCTGAGTACGAAATGGTTAATGGAATGAGGGGAGAGATTCTGCTGTCTAGGAAATGGGAGCAGAGAGAATCAACTCCACATAAATCAAATATGCAAATTGTTAGTCTCCGAAATCCCAAACTCTCAAGTTGTTGCATTTGACGCACTTGGAGCACCTACCTTATCCGTCAACACGACGCACTCAATGCTGCTCTAATACTAATAAAACTAGACTGTGACTAGAAAGTGAAACAGTTTGGTGACATAACATCGAATACTGTCAACATGATTTTTCAATTAATTTTACCTGTCACATGGAAACATTAATCTCATCACCAATAACCCTGTTGTATTATGATTTATGAAGGTATCCACTAGTTGTTAATGGAAATTCAATTTATTTGTGATCAATAAAACAATCATGGATGCATAGTTAATGGCCAACCTCATTACCAACTTCCTCAAGGATAGTGTTGAGCCGTGAAACAAGAGTGTGATTTGATCAAATGCTTGTTTTAACTTATATTAATAGGTATAGCTGACATGTTAGTAATAAAACGAATTAACATAAACATGGAGACTCTGAGAAGTCCCAGTTCCTGGGGCCGAAGGCAACTTCTGCAGGAGCACACACTTTGTCCCACAGACCAGTCGTGTTGATGATTTGCCTAACAACATCTTGGAATGCCTTTTCAACCCCTACATTTGTCTTAGCGGAAGTTTCCAGAAACAGAGCTTTGTGCTTTTCAGCAAACTGAACACCTTCCTCTCGACTGACTTGACGCACGTTTTTGTCGATTTTATTACCAACAATCATCTTGACTATACTCGGCTTCGTTGCATGAATACTCAATTCGTCTAGCCACAGATCGAGGTGATCAAAAGTGTATCTTCTTGTGACATCGTAGACCAAAATCGCACCATCTGCGTTGCGATAAAAATTCGGTGTGAGGGACCGAAACCTTTCATGGCCAGCAGTGTCCCAAATGGCCAGTTTCACACAGACCCCATCATACTGGAACAATTTCAATTTGAAATCTACTCCAATAGTGGCTGCTTCATCTTCGCGAAATGTGTCTTTGCAGAACCTCATCAACAAACTTGACTTGCCCACTCCACTCTCACCGATAACTAGAAGTTTTAATGTTGCAAAAACGTTTTTCTCGTTCATGACACTAGGTAGTTCGTCAAATATTCCCAAATTTATAGCTGGACAAACAACTTCGATCAAAGCTTGCTTAGATTAATCAAAGGTAATAAAAGTGGACAGTCGTTAAATTTGTAAACTTGTTCGAAAAGCGAAAATTAAAAATATTTACAAAATTATATACGCAGACATAACTTAAAACTTTTGTTTATTTTCCTGCTAGATAAAACGCTTCGAATCTGAAATTGTTTATCTCAAACAAACGTTTTTGTGCGCACTTAACTCAGAACACTCACTACAGCAATTACACGAAAGCTTACCTGAATAATATGAGAAACGGTTATTACTCTGAGAAATCTCAAAACTGACTAAATTTCACTTTCAGGTTGCACTGCGACTGAACCTTCTCACTCGACGGGTGCTATTGAATCCAGACTAGTAAATAACGCGAGGCAGTCTCAATATACGTGGAAATTGTCGTCGTAAATCTTCGCTAATGAATTCATGACGATAACTTGGATTTCCAGTTTATACAATAAGAAATAGTAAAAGTAACAATCACTTCCATCCCTCCCCGAACGCCCATAATCTTCCAGGTAATCCAGGCATATTGAAACTACCTAGTACAACCTACCAATTGATTACGATTGTTCTTTTTCACTTACCAGCTTATTATCTTTGCAGGAGTACTTCAAGGCGTCTCTAGTCCAGTTGGGACGGAACGATCCAAGATAATCGCTTTAAAAAATAACCATAAGGTCAAAGATGCTCTCGTGAATATCAATGGCAAGCGACAGCGTTTTCCACATGCACAGCGGGGAGATAAATATAACTTTAAAAATTAAGTGTTTTTTCAAGTACATGAGCACAAATGTCGAATAAAAACATTCTTGAATTCCAGATTTTTGAAAACATGTACTTTATCCCAACAATTCATGTCTCCCGCTCATTTGAGTGAGTCAAATCGGTGGTGTTGTAACCACCACTCATCCTTGGATAGTTCGAAGACACAGAAACCATTGAAGCTTCGTTGTACCACTAAACTACAATCGAATGTATCGGATTAACCTTCAACTCAAGATTTGTTTGTGCATATTGTTGAGCAAGATTGAGCAAAAGGTTAATGCATCAAAACACCTAAAAACTGGTTTCACTTTTCATTTCGTTAACCGGTAGGTTCGTCAGATATGTTGCTACAAATTTAAATACATTTATCATGTTGCAGGTCAAGAGGAAACAGTGACCTGTTGAGTGACACGATTCTTATCTGCTGGAAATTTCTCAAAATACTTTTAGGAAGTCACAGATTCCATGGAAACAGATGTCGATTGCAAAAACTTTACCTAAACCTTGATTTGTAAAGAAATTTAGGAAACATTCAATTATGCTACTTTAACGTAAAGTTTATTGCTTCTACTTGAACTAATTACGACTTAAGCTAAATTGCAGTATATTGTGCGATTATTAAAGATTAAGATACGAATTAAAATCACAATCAAAGTAACACTTAAAACAATTTACAGTACAAACTTCGAAAAGAAGTGATTCAAAAAATTTCAATTTCGTTCATTTCATTTGGATTTATCGTTTGTTTGGGCAACAATTTTTGTGCCTGGGCAAGAATAGAATTCTAGAGATTTTCGAAACGTCGTCTTCGCTGGCGATTCTACTATCGGTGGGGTATCGTTTTCTCAACAGCTTTTCGAAAGAAGCGTATCATCGAAGTGCAAAACTTCCATCATACATGCGTATGTCGTCCCAAGGATGCAGTCTGCAAAGGGATATTGTTTTCAATAAACGCTGAATCTGGAGTCTTGTCGCTGTTGTGGGCACGTTTCAAGGAACGCTTCTTGTCCAAATCCAGATTTTGTTGATTCAACTCCACCGTCTGTAGACTCTGGGCTCTTTGCAACGATAGTCGAAGTGGTTTCTTTGGAGGTGTAGGTCGAATACGGGGTGCTACCGGTTCGGAAGTGTAGTCTACATTTCGTTTCTTATCATTAGCGTCACTATCAAAATCCAAACTTCGTACACTCCGCAAGTCATTCCCGAATTTACGGGCTTGTTCCAAATGAGCAACGAGTTCTTTCCGTCTGTCGATTCTGAAATTTATCAAAGACAAAAACTAGTTTTTAGCAGAGACACACAAAAGCATTCAGTCGAGTTACTTACCCATTGTAGTGCAAGTGCTCAACACTTCGTGTATGCGAATTCGTGTGGGAATGATGATGGTTCGAGCCGTTGATGTTCTTCCCATTCCGTTCAGCAACCATATGTCGTTCGCGGTCGATTCCGTTGTAGGCGCGACGACTTTTATGGTGACTCGATGGCGGAATGTCGCTGTTGATGGAAATCTTGGAAGCGGAAATTGATTTTCCATTGCTTGTATATCCGCTTTCCGTATCGGTGTGACATCCATTTTCCTTGATTAGTGTTTTCGTAACGTGTGCTTTGATATTTTGGGCAGTTAGTTCGATTGGCTTTCCTCCTATGAGGGTTGTAACGTAATTCCCGCGTTGGAATACTTGGGGTTTGTCTGGTGGCGTTGAGGGTGGTGATGAGATGCTTATACTGGTCACATGTCCCGATGTTGTACCATTCACCACAGAAGGTGGTGGTGATTCTTTAGCTGTTTGTAGCTCTCGCACTTGTTCTTCCAGATACGATATTCGATGCTGGAGACGTTGATTATCTTCTTGTTGCTGCTGATGGGTTAAAGGTGTCGTTTTCTTTCGTATCACAACAAGTTGACATTTGGCAGCTGTTCCAATTTGACTTTGCAACTCTTCACGAGTTCGTTGTGTTACAATTTTTCCATTTAACTCAATTATTCGATCGCCACGATATAAACCTTCACCTTCTAATGCCCACTCAATATATAATCCTGGACTATCTGGTTTCGTGTTGGCTGCCCATCTTCCCACAGTAGCCTGGACTGCGTGTAAACTTAAATGAATCCCAGATTGGATCATGCTGAAATGTAAACGATTTTAAATGATCACTTCACACGTGATAATGCTCAACACTTCCTCCTACCTGTAAATTGAATTTGATTCTGGTTTTGATTTATCCAGTCGTAATTGCAGAGCTCGTGCTTCTTCAACAATTGACAACAACTGAAGCTCTTCCCTTCCCAAGGCATACTCAAGTTCAGCTTGTCTGATTCGAATGTCAATGTTGCTGCAATTAAATTTGGAACTTCATTAATTCACACCTTCTTCTTCTTCTTGACCTTAAACTTGAACACTCACTCTGTTATATCCAGTTTATCTAGAGCACTCTTTAAATTTCTTATTGCAATTCGTTTATTTTCCGCATCAATTTTCAAACGTGCCAACTTCTGTTCTGCAGCCGGTCGTTCTGTATCATCCAAAGGTGGACCAGTTGGTCTGGGAAGTTTACCTAAACACAATTGGATTCGTAAATTCTGAATAACAGCCTCTCTGTCCTGCAGAGCTGAACGTAATTCCTTCGATTCTGGACGTGGTGAGCTACGAGCTGATATCGTACCATTCAATGATGCCGCTTTACGACGACGACCAGTGTTTGCTGAACTCAATGACACTTCAATATTTGCCATCTGAAATATGATTCGGAAAACATAATTTTTTTTCAATTTGATTTTCTCTACTTACAACCTGCCAATGTCTACTAACTTTTAGCAACTAACAACTTCACCAAAACTTTTCAGTAAAACTTGTACAAATGCAAATCGCGAATCAAGTGCAGATCTTTTGCCATAGATACAATACTTCTTGAAATGTACATTTGATTTTGACCAGATTTGAAAACTAGAAACTGGAATTCAAGACATCTAGTTTGTGAACTTAGTTCTGTAATGAATTGAGACCACAGATGAATCTTGAAATCTTGAAATCGTTGTAATGGTCACATACTGAAACTGTATTTCTTGATCTATTCAAAATCCAGCCCAATCAAGACTCTGACCGGATCGAAGAAGAGCAAGTTGATGTCTTCTTTAAAACTGTTTTTTTTTTCAATCTTGAATTGGTCATAACGTGACAAAAAGAAACAAGTTTCCTCTTCATTTCTTCGTTTCATCACAGAATCAATGCAAATCAATTGGAAGATCTCTTGGCATCCAAGAAACAGTTAAGCTTAGCTCTTAAGGAATGAGGGAGTGACTAGGTATTCGTATTACGATTTGAATTTATCGAATATTATATTCGATTTATCGAAAGACTTATTTTTTTGTCTTCTTCACTTACCTTCGCTTCTAAGTTTTCTAATGTCGACATTCTTGGCGTTCCGTTGGCGCTCTTTGAAGAAATAATGGTCTGAAATACAAAAAAAGGTATTTGGGTATTAAAATCCAGTCTTGTCTGCTATCTCCATGATGTCTTAATTCACTTTTAATTATTTTGGATGTGAGAAGAGATCCTGTTCAACAACTGGCATTTACCATAAACCGAAAATTAATGTAATCTCGTGAATTATTCGTCCACCTTTTAGTGGCGCCATTATTTTGCATTCTTAAGTAGATTAAGGAATTCCTGAGTTTTGAGACTAATATTGATAATACATGCAAGAATTCAGTGTAAGACGATGTAGAAATTAAATTTCAGAATCAATGGTGAATGAATGCCTAAAACCATAATCCATCAAAACGATGTAAATTTAGAAGAAAACCAATAACACATTTCCATTGGATCGAGCCGGAAAAATGTCTCTACTTCATTCAAAGCCATCTATTAACAATTTGCCGAATTACATGCTCCTGCTTTTATTATATGTACATGTAAATGTGTGCCGCCACATAGAAAACGTTGCCACAACGCAGCGTCAAATTTCACAACACAGTTTGCTGCGTTCCATTTACAGTGGCAACATACCCTTGCTCTTGTGCGCGAGTAGAGTGCCAGTAGTTGTTACGCGTGAGTCTTCAGCTACTTTATCGAACTGATTGTTCCATTTTCAAAGCACTCGCAAGTACTTGGGAACGAAATTTTTGGTAAAGGTAACGCATCAAATGTTTCCACTCACAAATGTAACGATGGATCAGAGATTTGAAAATGTTTAAAGGAATTCCCGGTTGAAACACTATTTCGTTATATAAGTAATACATTATACATTAATTTTTTGTTGGTTTTTTGAATTATTATGTCCCAGCAACCCAATTATTTCGCATGGCACGGGTAAAATTCACAAATTAAATCGCAAACCTGTTCTGTTCTGATACATAGAATGTACCTGTTTTAATCGAATTCGTTACTTTGTAAACCTAATTAAATGCAGCAAACGAAAGGAACGTACAAAATCAAAGATACATTATCAGAAAAACTGTCTCTCAAAATGCAGTTATTGAAGGGAATACAAATGGAAGCATTAATATTAATTACGTCCTCATCGTGAGTAGGATCTTGGACGTGACAACAAAGTAATAAAGAAACCCATATCTCAGATCAGTCACGATCATCCCAACTTCAGTTCGTGGGGCAATCATGTTCTTTGGTGTCCACATAAATGAGGGAGAATTCATTAAAAACTCTATATCCAGTGATATGTACCTACGTTTTAACATGTTGTCAAGTGTCATCGGTTACATGATTTGCATAAAGTTATGCGGAACACGTGGTGTTTTTTATTGCATAAAAAAATATAATTATTTTCTTGATTGTCTCAGATTTGTGACGAAAATATCACAAAAAGTGATCTTTAGACGTTTTATTCATCATTGATTCGTCTTGATAGCATCTGTCATCGCAATCTGGTCAAGATCGGTTCAGAGAGATAACAATTTCACGAAATATTTAATTCTGGTTATTTCCGAGAATGACCATTAAAAGAAAATAGAAGGATCCCTAGAGGGCTACGATCAGTTAGAAACCAGGACTCCTGCTGACTTCTGGAACACTCATCGCTGTTGACTGACAGATGGTTCCTAGGAGGAGATGAGATCATTAAGATCGAGACAGACGAAAACGACGAAAAACCTTAAGAATGAAATTCATTTCTTTTGATCTTGATCCCAGATACACTCTGTCTTTTAACGCCTCCCGAGTCTTCTAATGGTGACATGCTCCATGTAAAGCACAGAATATCTTGAGAGGCACCTAATTTTGGCGCTTGTTACTTTATGACGGAAGATTACCATCTTGAAATTGATGTGCCGTTGATCTTTTGAGGAGAATTTTATTTTTGGGATCTTGCAGTTATTTTCTTGTTCCTAATCTGGGTGTTTCTATAAATACCAAGTTTCTCTCTTTGCAAGCCAAGCCTTTTAATTTTATTTGCGATTTGTTCAAGGCATGTACTGACAAAGATACAAGTTTACCCACGTGTGGTCACAAAATACCATCTTCGTTAAACCTTAATGGTGGCACTACTGATTGATCTACTTAATGAACAATTTTCAATTAAAAGCAAAGGTGCCATGTAGGCGGGTCACTTGGAGAACTTTCACTACAAGAAACATTCGGACATGTAGGTACCTTCCATTTTGTCGAAAAGTTTCGAAGCCCCTCGAGTTTTTGGTGGCATTTTCGGAACCATCCTTCAAAAAATTCTTTCGTTAACGTTTGGGGTTTTATCCAAATCGCGGATAATCGTATATCGGTAATCATGTCGCCTGAAGTTTAACAACACTCATTCACTCATTCTATTAAACTATTCAGAACTTTGCATTTTCCACAAAACTTTCGTTATCACTTTCACTTCCACTTGATTCCATGAGTTCAAAATTTTTGAAAAACCACAAAAAGCTTAATTTCGTGTGCTCACTGTCCACCTTATCCAAACCGACTGAAGCTATCAGCCACAGTTCAAATGCGTTTTATCGATGGTGATATGAAATTCGTAACAAAAAATTTGTTTCTTTTGATGCTGTTACAAAAATATTTACATTTTGTAATTTGGATGAGAGCCTGTCACTGATTTCAACAGAAAAATAATAAACTTTCCATGTCTGTTTGTTTTCTTTTTACGAAACATTTTATTTAATTAATTTTGCGTCTGTTTCCCAGAGCATAGTTGCACGCTTTGGAAGTTCGAGGCTTTAAATTAGTGCGGGTTATGTGTAGCTTTTCGTAATAACCAATGTAACATGGGAGCTATGATTTGAACAAGAAATCAAGCCACAAAACTATTTTAAAACGCTTTGATAACTCAAGATAGTGAATCGCTCATTGACAGATTTTATGAGACAAAATACAAGACCTGACGCATTGTGACATCGTGACAGAGACGAAATTGCATTTCTGGGAAATATTATCCTCCAAAATTGAAGGAGAAGAAGACGCAACAGCTGGAGTATAGTGATTTATAGCTGCAGTTTCGGGCAGTTCATCTTGAGTGTTCTTTCAACTCATTAGAAATTCCAAGATTAATTGGAGAGACGACAAGAAATTTTTTGAAATTCATTCGGTGTTACGCAAAAATAAATCATACACAGTAATACCCCGAACTTACGCGATAGGTGGGACTGAGTGATAAACACGTAAGTCGGGGTATAAAAATGTAATAACAAATACGATACACAACACAAAAGAAGATGTATCTATACGTTGATTTCGCGCGACAAGTCCGAACATACATATCAAATGAAGAGTTGTGTGGGTCAGTAGGTCTATAATCGATAATCGAGGGTTGTGTGACGCCCAAACAGAAGACGAATCGACGAGAATTGAAAAAAGCGTAAGTCGAAGTATTGCTGAACATGAGGATCACTTACCATTGAGGACGACCTTTCAGTCGGGAAGCCTCGATGAACGGATGTAGTCACTGGCTCACTTAGGACACTTCCTGATTCCATTCCGTCACATAATGGGAGCAGGGTTTACTGAAAAGAGAAATCACTAGTTAATATTTTTGAAATTTAATAAATAAAATTTTTAGTGAACAACAACAGAACAGATGGAAGTAATTCTGATCTTGAAATGAGGGACAAATTGGTCCCGACAAAATACGACGTACTGGTGTTTTGTTGCATACTTTATCACCATAATTTGACGCTCGTTGGAAGAAATTAAATTTTTGGATCATAAACTCCGGAATGGCGCCACAAAATATGAATTCATTTGAGCGGGTAAGAAGGCGATAATTAAACCGGATCGGTGGGAAGTCTCTGATGTCCAAAAATAGTTTCAAGAAAACTCCCTCAACTGCTTGGCGCGCAACTCTACTTTGTCGGCGGCTTTTCGAAGCAGATTCAAAGTGTTAATTGAATGAAATTGAGCAAAAAATTGTGAAATTTTTTCAAAAAATGACATAATAACATTACAATACTTTTTTCCCTCACTGTTGGAATGCATTCGAGACACCCTTGACCGAAATCCGAGTCGCGCGATTAGCTTTTTTTCACCGTGAATTTGTTTGATAATAATTGGAAAATTAAATTCAAATTCAACAATGAACGTGTAAATTACATATTCATGAACATTTTTCTGAATTATTTATAGTGTTAGCGTGTAAAACGCGATTGGTTTCTTAAATAAAACAAGAATATTTTCCTTGTTTCCAGGAATAACAACAGTCGATAGTCCTAACCTTTACAACCAACAGATTCTGCAAGGAAAGAAAGAAGAAAGGAAGAAAAGACAATTGAACATCTACTATAGTTCTGCTCGGCATTAGAAGAGAATTCTTCGCGAGGGACTCGGAGAAATAGCAAACGTAGACATACATAAAGGATACAAACTAAAAGTGTATCACAATGACACAGTCCACCCCTCGTAACCTAACCTAAATATAATACTAATAAAATTGTTGAGGAAATTTGGCTAAACCGTGAATATTTTTAAATTGCTTAATTTGAGGATCATCACTTCGGAAAAATGTTAACGTGAAACTTGTTAGGTAATTTCATGCCATTTGCAGTTAATTATCACCCTCGAAGGTGTATCCGACAAAACTCATCTTTAAGGAAACAGTAAAACCTCATTAAGACCGATTTAAGTGTCTTCAAGATAAGAAGAAGAAAAAGAAGAGAATTGTCGTGGGAAATAATGAAATTTTTCCTTCATTGAATTCAAGAATTTTCCCGCCAGCGATCGGAGTTCTACATAAAATTCACGTTTTCCATGCAATTTGAAGTCAATAAGTTGGACGTAGATCTATATTTCTCATTTGTTAGTGATACCCCAACGTTGATCCGTTACTTTCTCTTCGAGTTAACCTTACGTTCTATCAAGAGTCACTGAATGATAAATATGCTCGCCTGAGCATCAAAATGTGTGGGTTTTGTAGGTTTTGAAAAATTTCAACAAAGATTTACGACCCGTTGACTTGACTTAAGGTATCTGGCGATTTTATCCGAAGGTTCTTAACCTTTCCGCACAGCGCAACGCAGGTAGAACGTTTTGGTGCGAACCTACCACGGTTCGTTAGTTCGAAACAATGGGATTAACAGGTGAAATTAATTAATTTGGATGGAGTTCAAATTATGACGCGTTTGTCAGAACAGGGAATGGGGTGGAGTTGAAGAAGATTTTCATTTCTTAAAATCTTATATGAGTCAAAGATTTAAGAAGTGTTTGTTCTGTGATAAGGTAAAAACATTAGGTATCTCCCTACCAGCTACACAAAACATCTTTTCTTTTATCTCACCGTTGTGCACGGGCCAGTACTGTAAACAAAGTTACGGGCCACAGAATCTTAAGAAGAAGCAATAAATTAAACTGAGGTTATTCGGTTTCTTTTTAAGATGTTCCGCACTTTCATCTTTCGTACTGCCGACAAACACCTGGAGCGCCACAAAAATCCAAAGAGGTTAATTGCTGCGTTTTTATTATCCCAAATAAAACCCTGAAAGGATACGGGATATGGAAGATATTTGAACAGAGAACAGTAGTTCGGATCGTAATATTTTTATGGATAATCAAACAATTTTGTGATTTCATAACAAATGTTTTATGTAATAAGGTAAAAACAAACTTAAAGAAGACTCACTAAACCACCTACTATAAATTTTCCAGATGAAATGTCACAATCCGCTTCAACGAACACTTTCACTTGGAATAATCCCCAGAAGATGGTGTTCTTCTCAAAGGCATTTTTCAAGATAATCTCACTTTGAACAATAGAAACGTTGGAATTACACTAATTTCTTTTACGAAACAAAGTCCTGCTTAATATGAATACTCCATTTATTACACTCTTTTGCAAAACAATTCACTTTCAATTGCGGGAAGCATTACATCATACAAGCACAAATCTTAAACCTTTCTATTTTGATTAGAAGGTGCTTTGAGTGACGGATAAGAAGATAAAAAACATCCAATTGCTGCAAAAACCAACAAAATTTACTAATAATTTTCAAAAAATAATTAACCGTCTTGGTGAGCGGGATATTTCATTAAAGCGTCGACACAAATTGCATAAATTCCATATGACTTCCGGGTCATTTAATAGCCCAATTACGTGGAATACTTGAAATCAAACTGTACGAGTTCTTTCGGCAGTTCTTTGTGGACAAATGCTTTACATTCCAATGTATTTTTTGGCGTTTTTCCGGCAGATGCTTGTTAAAATTTTCTCCTTGAGCTTGTAGTTTTGAGAATTTTCACTTTAATTTCAAGGAATTGTGTCAAAACACAAGAATGCTTTTGGAATTACTACAAATTGATGACGTCCTAAAAAACCCCTTTCAATGTTATTTTGAATGAACGTTAAAAGAACCCTTTATGCTATCATGCATCCTAGTTGCACCGGAAATGAATATTTTTTCTGAGAAACGCAAAGGAAACCCGAATATTTCCAGTCAATTAATTTTGATAGTTTCCGATTCACCTGTTGGTGAATGAAGAAAACGTTAATATAGCTCTTAAGCAAAAACAAAACAGTATGACATACATAAAGTGTGTATTGCGTTTAATAGGTATCATGTGTCTGAAACGGTTAACGTAATGAAATGTTCCCACGAGAAGAAGTATGCTATCAATATCCACTTACGGGTAAAAGTTCCATTTTGGAATCATAACGAATGCAATACGATATTGCACTCAGAAAAACTCAGTTATTCATAACGTCAATTAATAGAACGGATAGTTGCATTGGATTGCGATTGATAAATCGGCGGAACTTTATTGAATTAGTTCGATCATGTTGTAGGGATAGATACTGGTTTGCAGACTGGAGGATACTGTTGCATCAATTGCCATTCTTGAGATACTAAATTGAACATGATGTTGTGGCCATAATTCAAGAGACGACAACGTTCCCTGGTCCAAACGTCGACAGACGTTAAACTTGTTCTGCTAGATCACCTTTATCAGATCGTGCTGGGTTCGATCCTATTGAGGTAGACGTCGATGTTGGGGTGTAGGTATTCCTTGCGTACCTCGATCGTAGACTTGTTCTACAAATAGGTGAAGACAGGTATTGTAATGATGCACTTCTAAAGGTGCGACACAGATGCTGCGTACCTTATCAACTTCTTAAAGTTTTTTCTTGGGAAGATAAACTCCTTGATGTTAAACATCAAGGAAAAAACATATACATCTGCATGCATTAGTTACAATCTATTCTTGGTACCTACAGTGAACACATGTTGACTTAAAACCACTCCACGGTTAACAAAACCGTCTCATAACAAACGATAACCATGATCAAAGTGTTTTGGTTTTTAATATTAAAATCCTTGCGTAATAAATGGAAATCTGACCCAGAAATTACAAAATTTCATTTTTATGGTGTGGCCTGTGTACGAGTATCACCCTCAGTATATCTACGAATTCATCTGCATATCACATAACCAGACAATAGCGATTTGATAACAGATCCAATTAAAATCACTTTCAATATGAGCGTTTGTCAGTTAACGTGTTCCATCATGCATAATTCATCGTTTCTTGAAATGAAAACTCTCGGTTAAAGGTTTCTCCGGTCTAGGTTTTACTTTCAACGTCATAAATTCTAAGGTGTCTGGGCACGCGAGCTACAAACCAAAAATTGAATCGAGTATGACTTGATGAGGTGAAGCATCTTCTGACCATTGCCCTCTTCAAGTGAAGATTTTACCAACAATAACTAGTCGGCTTTATATTTTAAAGGTTATGATACAGAAACACGATTTGGTAAAAGCTCAAAATTGAGTTAAAATTTTTTCAAAGACTTGTCGCAATTTAGTGCGAATAAATTTTATAGCCTACGGTGACCGAGCGTTTCGTGAGATTTCACATATTTTTTGGTTATGAATGGTTTTAAAATTATGTGAAGGATTTTCGTTTATCTCGAATATCTTGAAAAACGAATCATAAATCTGATTAAATTTTGAATAATGGACTTCATCAGGTATATTACTGCCAAGCACGCGATACAAATATGTTTCTAAATTGCTCTCAAAAATATTTAGAGTCAAAAGGTTCGTTAAAGTTCAGTGCTTCATTGTTTCGCTCAAGTACACATTGCAGGTCATCTTTTGTCCAAACACGAAAGAGAAATCATTGGGCTTGGCCGAACTTGTATTCTTTATAAATTTCAAAATGACAGAATGCAGGACATACTTTTGTTACGAAAATTTTACATTATCGAATACAAATGTGAACAAGCTCACCAATTGCTTGAGCTTTTAAGCTTCCCCCGAGCTTTTGATTTGTTTTAATGCGCGTGCTTTTGACGTTTGGTTTCATGTGTTCTACAGCACCTCAATTTTAAATTTGGTGGAGGACTGAATTAACCAAAATAAGTAGAGCAATTTTTATGAACAACGATTTTCAACGGTTAGTAACCACATTTCCTGGATCGTTAACTTGATAATTCTAAATTTTTCACTTTTAATTTACACCGCTGCATAAATTTTCTTTTATGAAAACAGTGAAAATTAGGTGAACCACAACCTGTGTAACATAAGTATATCACAAAGACACTTTGATTAATCAAGGAGGGAAAATTTCGTTTTAAGATATGATTAAGATCACATAAGGATATAAATTTAATTAATGAAATTTTTAGTGAATTTCCATGAAATGAAAACAGGCCGGAACTTGTCTGTCATAGTTTCAGTTCAACTTCTCGATACAAGATAACATGGTTATCTTCATAAAACAATGCACTTGCCTATCACAGAATATGCGCATTTTATGCAGGAAATGCATTCCGGTGCATTGTATGACTTGATCGCATAATGTAATGTTTGTCGACAAAGGAAATGAATTTTTCGTTTTTATATACTTAAGACTCATAACTCAAGACTGAAGACTAGATTACAGGAACAAAGCGATTCATTATCGCTTAGTAATTCTCAAGATTTGCACTTCAAAGCACAACGACTCATTCTTCAATTAATTTCGATTTTGTTAAGATTTTCAACTAACAGCTTTACATAGATAGCATAGATAGGTACGTAGAAGTTTGTGGTATATAATTTGCATTTTCTCTCTGCGGTGAATCTTCATGCATAAGCCTTGAAGTTTATTTACTTCACGCGAAGACACAACAGCAAACAATTGAATTTTGTGGAAAATTTTCTTGTGAATTCTTAACATTGTTGAGGGTTTCCCTTCTGGGTTTTTCTCTACCTCGAGCATGCACTCCATTAGTAGGAAATTCACTTGAAAAATTTCCATTTCTCCATCATTAAATCGCAATTTAAAATCACATACTCAAGCTATGCAACAAACGTCTTGAGGAAGAACGTCTTGAGAAAGTTTAAGGAATAAATACACTTTGAATGTTTATGTTTACCCCATAGAGACTGCTGTGTTTTACAATACGAAAAAGGAAATTCTAAACTCATTGAATTTTCCAATTTCCCATCTACCTAACCTTCAATTCTCTTCTATTCAAATGTCGTAGCATCGAATTTTTGCGATTCCAATCGCACTTTTGAAGTTGAAAAACGACGTTGCTCTGCGTTTTCCTTACGTTTTATTTACGATTTAAATCGAAGTTCACAGAATGGTGAATCGATTTTATATAGAAAATGAAACTCCTTTTTTGTAGAAGAGTATAAATTTTAGGAAAACTGCATTTTCCACCAGCTGGTTCTCTTAATTAAAGAGTTATTGCACTTTTAATGCAACAGTGTGACGAAATAGTTGACGTAGAAAACATAGAACCCCGTCTGCGTAGGATGCTATCAACGTCTCACGGTGTTGTCTTCACCTTAAAGTCAATTCATTTTAATTGAAGAAATTTTTCTTCCAACAACAAGTCTTTGAATCGAACATATCGTCACGATTAACTACAAGATTCCGCCATAAAACGAAGGTTTTCCAGAACACCATCACAACAGAAGGTTTTAAGGGTCAGTAGAAGTCGTTTTGGATGTTTTCTGTTCACGAACAAAGTAAACGACACTCACGGTCAGGACCATCATCAGATAGTCTGTATGAGGTCTGTAGGGTTAAGTTATTTAAAAACAAACGAAAACCTAGAAACCATGTCGTTTGATGTTGCCCATTTTGTATTATATAAAATACATGCAGAACACTTTGTGAACTCGTGTTCATAATAACTCACTTGCATAATTCCCTCGATGAGCGTTCTCAATGGATTCCAGGCGATATTGCTTTGAACTTTTCTTGTGAGACATTAACACCATGAGGACGGATATCTGGATATGCAGATATGGAAGTCCTCAAAAGTACTTAATAACTCTGGTAATCGTTAGGTAACCACCAAACACAACAATAACACACAAAAACAGGAAAACGTTTCCGCTCAATTAATTTGTTTTTATTTACAAGCGATAAGTGAAGTGTGTAAAAGGTAAAAACTTTTAAAAAACACCTGACGGAAACGTGTAAAAATTACAAAAATTTTTCTTAGAATGAAAGTGAGACAAATTTATTTCAATGCCAGTCAAATAATTTCAATAGTAACAACTTTATTGAACAAATAATTTCGGTTAAACTTTCGAACAAGTGAACGTTATCGATTTGAACGTGTGTCCGGTTTGTATTAAAATTTTGATCATATATTCTGGGAAACGAGACACCTCCAGACACTACGGCTAGGTGCCTTTCACAGTGGATTGGCCTGTGAAATTGGTCTTGATGCAATTAAATGGAAATCTACAGTGCCAATCAAAGGTGGTGGTGTCTAATAAGGTACCCTGGACCAAGGATCACTGCTTCCATCAATGCTGCCAACGGGCACGTCATCGAACATGTCCAACTCATGGGATCTGACGTTCAAGTAAAGAAGTTCTAAGATGCAATCTAGAATGGCCCCAAGGGTGTGCTCGAGCCCATTATTAGAATGTTCGTTGAAGATAGATTGCATCTTGGAGAGGAGCTCCATGTCGTTGGCATGGCGTAGCATGCCATGGTGTGACTTGAAATGGTATGGATGATTCATAACATATTGTAGAATGGAAGTATGCAACATGCGAGGCTTCTTCTTTGTCCAGCATTTTTTATTTGCAGTTCAATCAACTCGAACGTTTTTCTTGAGCAAAATATTCTCTTCCCACACTCAGTCTTGGAATTTTCATAATTACGGATGCGTTCGGCGAGACAGACTAGTTTTTCTATGGTATGGTGGACATTGAAACTATCATTAACAGACGGGGGAATGCATTTATTGATGCAAATCATTACATGAATTCAATAAAATTTCACAATTTTTAAATTTTTATGTGTATGTTATACAAATTGGTTTCGACAACTGTATGTTGTATTCCTCAGTGGTAATTTACAAAGTGAACAAGTCAATTTCTTAAAACAACTCATTAATTAGTTTGAGTAGTGGTGAATCGCACCACCCATTGTTGCATTTGAGAAGTAATTCTGGGTTTTCCCTTGATATCATTATGCTTTCGTATACATCAAGTTTCTTGCGTTGTTTCTTGCGTCTCTCACGTTGTTGATGCTAATTGTGTGTCCCTCCTACACGATGTGTTTGGCAACTCTGGATCGCAACGTCTCGCCTCCTGTATTTCTGTGCTTCTCTGCTTTTTGCGTTGTGACCAATCTTTTTGTCTGACCGATGTATCTCATGTAACATTCTGGACATATTATTTTGTAAATCCCGCTTTTTCCATCCAGGTTCTTCTTGTAATTAGAAATTTTACAGATATGTCAACCAACTTTTCGATTCCACTCAAAATATGATTGGCAGATGATGAAAGTGATAAAGGAACAATCATCAGCCCAAGCTCCAGGTGCAAGAAAGTTTAGGATTTCATAATATCCCTCTGGAAAATTTGATTCAAGTTACATAATAATTGGCAGAAAATTTTTTCAAAAACTCTACTTTCCATATATAGTACTGGAATTTCGAGTCGTTACGAAACCGTGCCGTCCAAAATGTAATAAGAGAATATTTTTCATCATTAACAAAACAATAGTGGCCCAAAGTGTCTAGAGGTCGATTTGTCTCCCTTCTAAAGTATAGTAGTTGACTACAAAAGCCATTCGGGCTAAATTTGACACCTTCTTACGAGTGAAAAAATTATGCAAATAGGGAGATTTGTCATGTAACTCAAAACCGTACTCAACTCGCTCTTACGCTTCCTCTTCGCGCTACTGTACATACTTACTTTGACGGTAGTCAATCACAAAATTAACATTCAATCATAGAAATGCAAATGAATGACTCATTCGGTTATAAGGGAGAGTTTCGTTAGGGATTGGTTTCAAGAAAAATTATTTTGTTAATAACATTAACTCACCATCCACTTAAAAATCACTTGCATGCGATGAATAACTCGATAATTGTAGCCTCTGAAACAGGTAAATGAAACAAAAATTAATTTGATGAATGACCAATGGAACATAAACACGTATTGTTGATGAAGGTGAAAGTGTTTCTTCCCTAAAACCCTCCTCCGGGAAGAGATGAATTAATTCAAGTAATGACTCGAAGAAGACTTGCAGTCCGAGACAATTCCTGTCCCATCTTTTGTTCAAAAGTCTACCCTCGTCAAAATAAAGGAACCGAGAACAAATAAGAAATTGTTAAGAAGTTTTGTCTGCACAAAATACCATCAAGAAGGTACTCTTTAAATTATTCGGTCTGCTGCATTCCAAATGGATGCACTTCGTTGGTTAAGAAAATTACGACAAAGTCATTTGAGGGTATGAAAATTTCCATTAACCACGAAATGATTGTTTGCAACTGATTCCTCAAAATACTATCCTCTCAAAATCAGTTGGACAAATAACATGTTTGAAAGCTGAAACATCTTGTTATTAAGTGATAAACTTCATTGAGGTGTTACTGTGCATGCTAACAAAATGTATATAAATGAATGTCCCAAATCGGTCTGACACTGAAGCGTTAAGCCGCATTTATCAAGGCTTTGAAGGAGATTAATGGCCAGACGTACATCTTTGCATGGAGTGAAATGCAATTTGTCAAGAAATGATTTCACGCAAATGCATCTCCGACCATAGGTCACAATTTCCAGACTTGCAACTGCATCTCCCCGCATTCTCTAATAACTAATAATACCGGAAAGAATAAATTAGCCTCGTCGTCTCTATGATAGACTTCGCAGCAAACCTCATTGCAAGTAGGCGTTAATGGAATTTTATTATTTCATATTCTAATCAAAAGCGAGCCAACCTTTTGTATCAATCACAAAAACCTGGCGCTAGTTGAGCAACAAGAGGCGGATCTGCACAACTCTAGAACAACTTCCCAAGACAATGCCGGAAAAGTGTTAACCCACAAAATTCTATTTTGATATCTAATTGAAATCCATTAAAACGTTGTAACAATATGCCACGCACAACATAAACCAGGCGATCACAAGACGGAGGTGCTCCATGTCGAAGTTGGAGCAGTCGCCAGGTGTCATCCCACATTGCGTAGTATAGATATTCTCTATAGGTTTAAGTACGGCTTCAGCTCCAACTAACCAACCTTGGCTCTGTTGACTTGGGTACCTCGTGAATTATTGTCGTGAGTCCATATAAATTCTGTGCACTACGTCAGGTCAGAATGGAGAATGCAGTGCGTGGAGGTATTTAGCGAAAAATTCAAGTAAATAAATAATTATGACAGGAGGAATAAAAACAAAGTTATTCTGAAGTGCAGTCGCGTTGGGAGTTAATCGTCTATTCAGAGAGAATTGTAGAAGGCTGAATACCTCATGTTGTTGATGTGGTCTTGGGTTGTGTCATCTTTTCTACTCGTATGTAATCATGCCCCTAAAATGTAGGACCGAAATTGATTTTGGTTAACATGAAACTGTGGTGTATAATTAAGGTTCTTTTCGTTATTTAAGGTGCTAGACCTTACGATTTTCATAATTACACCTTTCAAAAGGGTTTACTACATTACACCATGTACCAACACGAACTGTAATGAAAACAAATGGCAAACATGGCACATAGCTGGTTAAATCGCTGGGATTTCTTGTTTGTTTATGTAGTATCGTGTACCTTGATTAGGTTTTTCGTATTTAGTTTCTGGACAACCTACAATAAACAAGTTCAATTAATGTGAAACATTCAGGTTCAGTTGAATTTTTGATAACGAACAGCAAAGACACGGATTCCTTATGCAAACATTTTTACCGAATTAATGCTCGTGTTTGACATAATACAACTTAATTTATAAATTACATTAGCTAATAAACAATTCCATTACCTTCAAGAAAAATCTTACTTATCTTCTGTGGTGAATTCAAAATTTAAGTTATTCAAGGAAATTTCTCAACACCAGGACCATATTGATTCAAGATATCTTGTCCATTCATAAATGAAAAATATTAATTTAAACTGTATTTATTTTGAAATAAGTTAGAAAACTCGGCGAAACCTTGGAAATATGCGGAACGAATTTGCACTTCTAACGTTATACGATGAATGGCTGCTTTGTTATTCGTAATGTAATCTACAAATAACATACATAATTAGACAGAAAATTGTATAGTCTACTATCGAATTGATAGAAACTCTCTGTGGGAAATAAATTTTTTGAGAAACATTAGTGGACTTCTTAACATCCATATCCAATTAATACTCCTGTATACATCTTGATAACTTAGTCATGGATTGTGTGTTTTACAAATTTATTATATCGACAAACAGAAACTTTAATAACAAAATAGTTTTTGAGATATCCTAGAAAACATGCAAGAGCTGTGAAAATTAATTCTTGATAACCTGGCAATGCGTCATGTAATATACAAATTAAAAATATCAAGATTAGGAAATTAATTTTTCATTTTGAGAAATATTACATATTTCTTGTAAGTAATAAAGTGGCTTTCTTTGTGTTTAAAAGTATCTCCTCCAACGGAAAATAACCTGGAAGACTAGTGATAATGACTGACAGCAGGTAGCATGCTTTAGAACATGGTTAGTGCTGTACAATAGAGCAATTTAAAATGCGTTACAAGATGTAGTTAGTCTGGTAACGACCATAGCCAGTGTTTTACGATTACACTTTGATTTACGCCTACTGTTGGCAACCTAATGCCTTTTCCATGAGAACACGTTCTTTTCGATCAACGAGGTTGTCCTATTTCCAAGACATTATAGAATAACTTAAGCTATGATTAAGGGTAATGCGAAGATGATTTCGGGAGTTGGTACGAATCCACTTTAGTTGAAAACATTCTATTTCTATAAACATCCAGAATGGATTCCATCATGAAGTGTTCCTCCTACTCCGACCCAAACACATTACCAACTGAATTATGATCTGTTTTAGCTCATAAAATACTTTTATTATTGAACTTTATCCTACTTGAACGAGTCGCACAATAACCAATAAATATCCAGGAAGTTAAACGTTCACTGCTCACTTGCGTGTTACGAATTCCTACATGGATTCCATGCACTTTTCTACTATCTTATATAAAACAGACGATTTTTATGTGATTCTATTTTAATATTACGTGAAATTAAAGAATTTTCCGCTCATTTGTTTCGCGTTTGAGTTGATTAAAAAACGATCACTTCATTTTATGTGACACAAATGACGCAAAAACTTACAAAACATCGTTAAAATATATTTAAATAATTTAAATTAAATTACAAACTATCGCGCAGAAGTTTCTCTTTCTTTCAAGCTTAACTGGAATTGAATAAAAGAAATAAATAAATTAAGGAATTTCTTAGTTATTATGTAAATTCTCTGACATTGGACTGTTAAATAAGTTTTGTTTTCTAGTTTAACGCTGAATATTCAAGTTAGTTTCTAGTTTTGTCTTGTTTTGCTCGAGGAAATTTTAATTTAATTAAAGGCGATTGAACTTCTGGGACAATTAACATTCTGTGAACTATCGTATGCTGATTCAAAAATTAATTAAGTTAGACGTTTAGAGAAAACAGATTTCAAACCCTTGTCCAACTCGGAACAAAATTGAATTTTTCCACTTTGACGAGGAACTGTTAGATACCTTGGGGTGGAATTAAATTATTTTAGTTAAGGAATTCTCAAAATACCTCTGAGCTTCATATGTGACTTCCTAGTCGGATGTCCAACTCCAGAACGTTCTTCTCATGAGTGTTTCAAAGCAAAAGAATGTTGAGTTCGTTTTCAAGACGGTACCATTCCCTAGGCTTTGCATAAACCTCAGCTACGGTCAATGATCACGACCAGAATACCTCCGAGAGAGAATCGTTTCATAGTAAAAAGTTAATAAATAAACCGGTTAACTTTGTGTTAAGCAGCATAAATAAAAGTTTGGAATATGAAAGAGGTTATACATAACTGAAAGTTTAATAAAATTCTTCTTGCTCATTTTCATGTTTACTTTTTTATATGTAAATGACTTTTAAATGAGACATCTCTAGGAGTTTTTAGCGAAACCTCTTTAACTTGAGTTTATTGCTTTAATGGTATTCTATAAAGATTCGAAGAGTTCACGTTAAGGTTCATGTTGAAATTTGTGTGACACTTGTTAAACCCACATTTAAGCGAAAATTTTTGTTTTCTTAAAAATACAAAACACTGTAAATCAAATCGAGTTGAACAACTTCAAGACAGTCGGGTTTTCAACAAACGTATATTAAAATCGAAACCAACTGATTGTCATCGTTTTACTTCAAACAAATCACTTGCAAGTAAATTATATAAAACTGGCGCCATTGTTTCGTAATTCTTATCAGGCTTGGACGTTAATAACATTTTTGGAATGCTACCAAACAGGACTTGGTGGAGATTTTTCGGTAATCGTGTTGTTAATTGTCAAGTTCAGTTGTTTCAATGTTTACTTATATTGATTTGTTTACCTGGATTTATTTACTCCGGGTTTCCTTAAGTTACACTCCTCAAATATTGACACTCTTATCAGTTCTAACTCTGTTTGCACAACACGGAACATTCACCAGTAATGTTTTAGCAAACAGTTGAGACCCTTAGGGGGATACACGTGCCTGTAAATAAGGACCAGGTAAATTGTACGGTTAACCTAATACCAGGATATGCCGCACTATAAGAGCAGTAGTTGATGACAATACATGCTGCATGCTTACGAACTTCAACTGCGTTCTAATCCCTTAGGCTAGGGTTACTTTGCACGCGAATTGGTACGAAAATTTGTTCCGAACTCGTGCGCCTGCCTTGCGATGCGAGTGGTTACACTGGCAGCAAAGAAAACGCCAGAACATGCAAGATCTCGTCAGAACAAATTCGACTTTCAAATCGGGTTGATTTTCATCGTACTCGTCAGAACAATTTTTCGTACCAATTCGCGTGCATAGTAACACAAGTTCAATAAGAAGCGAGCTCTGTATGTTTACTTCTATGCTAGATAGAAAGAGTTCGATTACGTGAAACAGTCGATCAAAAGAGACATCAAACAGATTGCATTTTGCAACACTTTTCAAATATTTTTGGATAGTGTACATCCAAGTGTTGCACTTATGTAAATATTTGACCTATCTTTTTTGTGGTTTCAGGGACAACAGAATTTATTATTTGTCAAATATCTTCAAAAAAAGATTTTTTAAAAACAACATTTGCAGAACAAATATTTTAGTTTCTCATTCCAAAAAGTCAACTAAAAATTTCGTTTGTATTCACATATCGTCTTATTGTAGAAAACGCAATTTGAATCTTTATCGTCTTGATTTCTTCAAAAGTGAATTATAATAACGTTAAGTTTTCTAAAACAATTTCACTTTTTCCTGCAACATTTATTTGTCCAAACAAAAAATCATTAAAAATTTCATGCAATACCGTTTTGTTTCCATTTTTAATGTGTTTTTAATTTAACTCTCTGTACACAAAATCCACTAAAAATTGCGACTTTTTCCTCGTTCATTTGATTTTACTTTCTGTGAAACAAGTCTTTAATGATATTTTTAAGATTGTTTACTTTTTAACATCTAGAATGACAAATTAATCGCATAAGCCATGGACATGATAAAATTTTTACGTAATTCATTTTCAAAAACACAAAAGACTCGTTGTTCTTCTTCATTTCCAATGGGTTTTATTAATTTTTTTATTGTAATTTGAATAAAATTTCCTTCTGCAAAAATTACTTTAATTAAAAACCAACATTTGATGTAAGCTTCTTTGATGTGAACCACTTTTTAATTGTACTTTCTTCATTTGAACGGCAGATGTTTTGTCTTTGAGGAAATTTGTCATTACACTTGTTGGAATGTGAAATTAATTCAATATTTTTCCCGTTTTTTGCTTGGTTGAATAACAAATTTTTGGAATTAAAACTACAAATTGAATGCAAAATTATGAAGTATGTAGTTTTGATGTGGTTAGAGTTACGTTTTTCCGGAAATTCGCATTTTAAACAGCAGGAAGTGTTTTAATATATCAATTGTTTTCTGCATAATGAGAAGAAATGAATCTGAAGTCAGTTTTATTCAAACATGACCTTTGACATGAATCATACACATAGTAGGTCTCATAGGATTAAATAAAGACCAGAATACTATAAGTTTCCAGACCTTAGAAGCAACTGCTTCAAATTAATTGAAATATCGAAAGTAAGAAACAAAAAGAAGGTGTTGGTGAGGACCGAGTTACGGAACTAACCACATAATTTTCCATTAAGGCAGAAATCATTGGTCTTTCTATTTTCTTTCCTCTTCTTTTCGAAACTCGAAAATGGTAAAGGAACATATTGCAAAAGGAAATCGAAGATGATATCAAAGATGTTGCTGGAGCGAGTTTAATATTGACATTGATGTCAATTCCTCTAAACTCAAAGTGAAATTTTCAGGTTATATTGTGTGGACTGGGTGCAATGGTTTAGAGAAGAAAAATATGTTTGGTCTACTTATAAGTACACTTATAGACTCTATACAAAATTGAGAGTCATGGCCACCACTTTTCTTCAAATGTTGACAACACATGACCTACAGTCAACGAGGCAAAGTACAAGCCTCGTTTCAATGTCAAACAAATTAAACTTGTACTTCTCCTTGTGACTCAAATTCGCTTAAATGGGAATTTCGTGAGTTGACTTGAATTCTGTGAAGCATAACTACAGAATTTTTGGAGTTTTATTTTGATCTAACTTTGACAATAATTCAGATGGTGGTAAGAATTGGGTTAATAACACCTAAATCCACGAGAAGTCATGTCAGAGTGGGTGCTTCTTTAACCTCGAAATTATTCAACTGAATTTGAATTTCTTTAATTACGATGATCTGCTAAACAGATGATTTTCTTGTATAGTTACAAACGAAAAATTTGTTTAGCGATTTGTTGTCGTAGAAGGAATCTGAAAACAATTTCCGGTGTTTGAATGATTAATGACTCGACATTATTTGGAAATGCTCTGATGATTCACCCTAGGTACAGGAAATCAAAAAATTTTCACTCAATTGTTCACAAGACAATAGGATTTCCTTAAAGTTCCTTTTTCGGTTCATAGTTACTTTCAACTTATAACCCTTCCAACATGGATCAAGTCAGTAAAAGAGTAAAAGTCCCAAGATGTATGTAGTTCTTATAATTACGACAATTAAAACTTTCTCGAGTATAATCCACACTCCATTAACGGCATCCGCAGACTAATAACTGTAAGTGACCATCGAACTAATAACTCAAAAGAGTTTTAATTTCACTTCGATTATTATCTCGAGGCATTCCATCAATCATATGATGAACAGATTCACTGTTCGATTACAGGTTCTCTGTCAAACAATAATTTGTAGGCCAACCGTAATCCAACCTTACCCGAACGATTAACATTTCACGGGTTAAAACGCACGACAACCTGATGAAATGTGATGTGATGTGATGACCAGTACAGTTAACCATTACTCTATGTGTCATTGTGGAGTACATCTTTGTTTAGATTAATTACAGACCACTTTGTCTTGCAGCGTCGCTGGTTTAAAGGCACAAAAAGTTCTTGTTTACTCTGCTGAAACGCTCTGAATTCTCATGGAGAACCGAAACAATTCAATTCGATTTACTTTTAAGTGAAAATTCACTTGAGTCTTCCTCGTTTCACGGAAATAATTTGTTTAAATAATTACACAGAATTCTATTGAATAAAATGTACTTAACGTCTTCAAGAAATGGAATATTCAAAAGTGCTTGTACTAAATTTATTCTGAAAAATGTTAAATTCGAAATGGTGATTCATTGGATACACCTGATCCACCTGATCCAACTTGAGTTGAATTGAATTGAACTGAAAACAGAACAATTAACATGCGAACACGGTAGGAAATCACTTGAAACAATGACTCGACGATATTTCAGCAACGTGGAACGTCCCTTGGATCAGGCAGCAGCTACCAAATTAATTTTCAAAGTTAACCGAAAACTCATTTTGTAGTACATGATAAGGGCTGAGCCTCCTTCTGACTCATGTCCATATTGCCATGAATTGCTTTGCTGGATAGTCTCAGATGGATTCTTCTCATCAATCCAGTTCATGTCCACACGAGTAAGTGTGTCACCGGGCAACCTGATAATACTTCCTAGGGAATTGAACTAATTATTTCTAGTTAAGTATCCCCTATTCAAGATGACATCATTTGAACAAAGTTTTGTAGCTCATTAGAGACAAAACAAATCCATGTGTGCTGATGAAGTCACAAAAAATTTTTCTGCTAATTAAACAAGTTAATTATATACAACAATTTTTTGTTGTTTCTGCTTTTGATCGATATCTTTGCATTTTAATAAGATAAAAATAATTAATTGTTTGCGATGCGGTCTTCATCAATAAACGTTTTCGTTTGGAATTCCTTAAAGCTGATTTTGAAACTGAAAGTTTCACTATAATGATTATTATTAATATGATAAACAGGATAAGTAGCGTTAAGACACATGAGTCTTGATTGTATTATCTGTATCAATGACCTTGCCAGGGTGGACCCATTAAATTCCGTAGAAGAAAACAAACATCGATTAATTCCACCAAAAACCGAAAACTTGCTGTAAATTATTAACTCAATTAACGTTTAGCTGGAACACGACGAAAAATAATAATCACTCCGAATTTGGTAATTGAAAAAACCAAATTGATAAATTTTATTTAGCAAAAATCTCATTTTGGAAAGAAGCTAAAAATTTTACCAACAGAACGTGGAATCGTTGCAATTCACCGAAATCTTTGAGGAAAGAACGTTTTTGGAAGTTCTGTGTGGGATCAGTTTGAGATTTTGTAGAACAAACATAATAATCTGCAAGAGACACCACCAAAATTAGGCACATTTCTCAAGGATCTACCCAAACAGAAACGCTATGATCGGAAATGCATGTTTCAATTGTGGAGGTGTAACATGGGATTCCGCCTAGACATTCTGTGTTATGAAACCAACAGCAATTAAGCTCATTGAGCCATGCTAATTGGTCATAAATCCACGTTTTTATGATATTTGCTTATTAATTTTGTATTGAGATTTTCAGTTGGAAGAGCTTCTATAGCAATCAGATGTTATATAACCAATTGATGTATTGTAATTTACTCAAAGGATACTTTCCACAATGAAGGATCTAGAGATGATTCCAGACCAGAATTGAGGAGATCACGACACGATAGAAGACCCTTGAAATGGTTCAAGGTATAATTTAAAATGAATATCAAATCTTAATGAAAACCTTGTCTTCAAAACCTTTTTACTGCAGCACTTGCAAATGCAGTCAATGTCATTCAATGGGAATGTTACCACAGACATGAAGTGCAACAATTAAACACACTAAGTGCACTCGATGCAATCAGTTGGAATTTAATGATGGAGTGCAGAGTTCTCATGGATTTGATTAAAGTGTCTGGTGTGTTTTTGAGAATTTAAAATTAGCATGCTTTCATGGAAATGTTGGTTGCGAGTGAACTTTTGAAACAACTCACCAAAACAAAACGAAATTTCAGCCAATTCCGTGGTTGGTAGAAATAATCCAATTCAAAATAAATTCTTGTTTAATTCACAAAATCTAAAAACACCTTCACTGTTTTCCCGGAAACTTCACAATTTTCAAAACTTAAAAATTTGAATTTTTCAGTCGCTACAGTTGAATACACAAGATAAATCAATCAAATATCACTCAATTCATGAATTTCTCTAAGAAATTTTCACAATTTTGTAATTTTTGAATTTTCGAATTTTCACGAAAATATTTTCCAAGAAAATTGCACAAATCGTGCCTGAAAAACCACCGGAAAACGGAAGCGCCAAACCCAAACCTAAACACAATGACGGTTCGAATGAAACTGAATCAACCGGTCGCGGTGTTCATTCGAGTCGAGTTGATCAAATGAATCGAGTGAACACAACAACGTCGGTGGATGAACTGTTTCAATTCAATTCAATGACGTTGAGTTGAAAGAACCTCACGACGCTGCAGCAACCCTTGACGCATGCTTGTGTTCAATTCAATTTCTCAGTTGAAAGTCGATTTTTGTTGAATAAACTTGGAAAAATCTTAAAACTTTTGTTCATAATTAGATAATTAAAAGAACGAGCGAGCCTTACAGTAGTCGCATATGATGTGTAGCATCTAACATAACCTTGGTAATAAGCAAAATTAACATTCTATCCTGAAAAAACGAGTCAGGAAAAATGTTTTTTTCAATGAAAATTGTATTTTATTTTATTAACACTAGGAATAATGCCATTTTCTATTAAGTTATTTTTCTTCAATTTGGGGGAGAGCCAATACAATAGGTAACTAAAATATGAGACATACACTTGTGATTTCAAAATATTTGAAAAACGTTGAAAAACTGCGTCAATAACAGTACCACTGTTAGTTGTCAAAACGTTTCGATCTGTATTCAAACAGACTAATAAAGATTTTAGTTTGCTTGGCTTGATTGTTGTTTACTCTAAGATAACTAGCGCGCTCACCCGGCTTACTGTTACACACATCCGACCCATTTCACGAAATCATTCCCACAGATTGCAGGAAAGCGAGAGGAAATATGCTGTTACACATCAAAAACTTTATTTCAAAATAATAAAGAAAATTTGGTTAGCAATTTTGCTGCAATTTTCCACAACGTAACAACATCCTGCTGACCTACTCTCTTCAAAAATGCTCTCCAGAGACAAAGATAACCTCGTCCTTAATCGCAAATTGCCATCAAACGTTCTAAACTTAATAACAAAAGCAAACATGCTTCCTTTGCAGAAATATCCTTGTAGAAGGAGAAGTACTTTTCGTTACAAAGAAAGTACCCTTTTTTCAAGACGACACAGTTTCAACGTCTTACCATCAAATTACAGCTCACTTTACCTTTGGGAGTCCTTTATTCCTTTCCCTTTATGACGTTCGGGTAATAATCAGGTTCACCTTCTTACCGTTTTTTTAGAGCACGTTTTATTTGACTTGGTGATATAATGTATTCATATAACAAGTTACGGTTTATAAGTCATAATTATTATGATGTTCCCTGAGGTGAATAGGGTTTCCATTTGGAGGACCTCCTAGCCCTGGTGAGTGATAAAAGAAACGTATGTGGCATACGGTTTACATCCGGAAGGAAAATTTCTTCTTCTTGGTATGGAAATTTTGAGGGTTGTTTGGCATGTTTCACTTTGTAGTTATGATCGCTTTGGGACGGACAGTTTTGCCCCTTGAATTCAACAAATTCCAGCAACTTTCAAGTGCCTCTAAACCGATTTGAGTGTCACAAGAAGTCATTGATGACTCTCTGTGATCCAGGAATGTAGAATCATTTAATAGCATCAACGTACTTCGGGATGTCGTCAATCGTCCGGAAAACGGACAAGGGTACCCGAATTTACTGAAGTGGAAAACTTAGTAATAAGAACGCAACAATTCAATGAACTCAGTTAATTCGATTTTATTTCAAAATCAATAACATTTGATTGATTGATGTTGAACAGAGTCACCCTACTAACCATTCACTAACCCTGTTTTATTACGTCATCAATAGAGGGTTAATTGTTCAAGCGATAACAGAAATAAGTGAATTTAAGGATTTACCGAATTTTATTATTTCGTGCAGTTGTTTCTGAGTCAGCAGTACAGGAGGGTTGTGGTGCTGTAAGCTAATAAAGTGGCCAAAAATCGGATATATGTCTTCAGGGGTGGATTGCAAATCCGCAAAATGGATTCAGCAGAATATTTTGATGACGCATGCATTTGTACGCCAAGCGGGTGGTTGCTCATTGTCATCATGCTGGAATGCAACATGTTCCTGCCAATCATATAAGATGGCATAACATTTGTTACCAAAACAATTCCCAACGTTTTTGTCCCTCGCAGGACATTCCTCCCTTATCATAACAAAACATCTGCCTCTAGCAGTGATTCTTGTGTCACTGGGAAAATAAAGGAGACGTCTAAAAAATATGTAGCATCACTTAAAAAAATAGTTCACCCTTCTATGGAATTTCCTTGTCAACGTGGACAGCATACAACATGAAACGTCGTGTCTAGGGGAAGAAATAATGCATTCAAGAACATGCACTTTATAGTGGAAAGGGTTTAAAACCCGAAAAGGGTTCAAAATTTTGGAGAAATTTCAAAGGGTATGCTTTAATAGGCGTTAATGCCCGAAAAAAGGTTTTTGTTTCAACCAGAATCGAGTGGATTCATAAATCAAAAACATTTTCCTACCAAAGGGTTTCATCCCTTATATAGTCGAATCGAAAAGTGGATTAAAACTTTTTCAAATCCAGGTTAGTCAATGAAATCTACACCACAATTATTTACTCACATGAATTTTGAATTTCATTTCACTCATTTTCGAAGGGTTTAAATACACTTTGATGAATAAAATTGTTTTGCAAATATACAAATTCAAGAGGAACCTTCGTAAGTCCCTCGCAATTTGACTGATTCGTATCGAAAATTGAAACTGATATTTGCTACCCTTTATTGGTTTAGCTACCGAATTAAATCACGTTTGTGTTGACATTTCATTAATAAATATAATTTAATTTCACAAACCTGTTTAAATATGCAAAATAGTCTTTTACAACATTTGCATCCCTGGGAGATATCATAATGTGATGAAATCTTCCCTAGAAGCTTATTTAACTGGACACACCAGGGATTAAGAGAATCACGTCCCTCAAATTTCTTCTTAATTCTATATAATAATATCCAATAAAATGCAGCTACAGTAGAACCACTTCTATCCGAAAGTCTTGAAGATTTCAGATTTTGAGGAAAGAAGTACATATGTACATCCACAAACAACAAATTTAGGAAGATATGTTTAATTACGAATTAATAATTTTATACATATTTACATAACGATAAAATCAAAAGAAATATTCAATGTGATAGTGAAGAGACGGTTAATTTTGACTGCTTAAACTATGCTTCACTTTTCTTCATCGCAAAATTGTGCAATCTTCCCAATGTTGTTCGCTTTAACTTGCCTTTGGTACAACTACAACATTTTCGGTGACGGATAAGTTTTCGTGTTTCTTGACGGCCACTACTGGGTAAATATTTTCGTGCAATAGTCCTTGATCACTGCGTGAATAATTGTGCGTCTGTTATCTTATTGTAGAAATTCTCTTCTCGTTTAGATCGCATCACAATTATTTTCAAATGCCGCGCCTAATTTTGTGACTGTAAACAATGACTATAAGCAATTCTATAGAAGTGGAATTTTCTATATTTATTCAACATTAAAATGCAACACAGACCAAGTTGATCCGTTGAATAATTGATCTACAAATAATTTATTATGTTTTGTTGAAAATCCAGACACTTGGCAAAGAAGACATTTTTCAAATCGACAATTTTCAGTTGAATTCATTGAATAAAATGTTTGACTTGAATGTTTCCTGTCTTACCAAATTTTATCGTACACCTGACAGTGACTTATTAATGTAGATTTGGCTGAAACCATGCCTAGAGTCTTGAACTTGCAGTGGTAAGTTCGTGAACTCATCATTAGCGCTACAACCTACAATTCGTGTATTTAATTATGTAATACATGAGTTAACTACAATGCAACCGTTGTTCTTTGAGACGTTTCAATGTCAAACAAACACGATATTGTCTTTAAGTTACTCTTCCACTCGCCACTTACCTGGAATCACTGTTTATTGTGACCTCATCGTGGCAATGGCCTTACTGTTAAGACACCAATTCCACCAAATTCTTCTTTGAAGAGGATATTCCTGAATTTTTCCCAGACAAAGACTGACATGAAGCTATAATATAATCTTATCGCCAGAGAAAAGGGAAGAACATTAATAAAAGTGCTAGTCCCACCTGTGGCATGATCATTTTCCACGGTCTTCATGAGTTGTCATAATTTAATTATATTCCAAGACTCGTGTAGCTTGGGGTCCTCGAGGCTAGACCTGAGCAAAGCACATTTATTAGTGCTATTTCTTCATAATGTTACCGTCGTGACCTCGTATTGTTTCTGTCGTGATAGCGAAAATTCACTTCAGTAGAATCTTCCCATTCTTCAATTTCAAGAATGAAACTTGAAGTATGAGCGGTACTCTGTTGCACAAATCCGCCCAGCAAAGTAACTTTGTTGCCTGTTATACCTTAAAGATCATGTCACCGTGGACAGTGTATCGCTGAATGTATATCTGAAATCTGATAGTATTCCCGGAGTGGGATCTCAAGTGCAACGAATGCCCGCTACTGAATGCGTCACTGAAGACGCATAAATGAAAGTAGTTTTTGTCCAATCTGGAAGGGTGAATGCAATTGAACTACAAATTCTTATGAAATTCGATACGAAAATTCAACCCAAGACGAGATCTTGGCACTTAAAGAAATTGAACCAAGACACTCGGTATGGATTTCAGTCAAAACTTGTTCGTCTATTGTTGTAAAAAGTTCAACTGCAAAAATGGTTAATGCATTATTTAACATCAGGAATTCCCTACTTGCATAACAATCGTTCCCAAGACGATGATACTACAACAGGGTGCGTGGTCTTTACTTCCTTACCGGAATTTGTGGTTTCTTGGATGCTACTCCTCGTTCACCTTGATAAATGATTCTCTCAGCAAAGTCTACAATTAATATGTGTACCGTAATTAAAAACCTTAACAAATCGTACTTGTAATGATTAACACAAGAAATCCATAAATCAATTGAAGACAATACGCTCTTCCAACCGGAAATAAGAAAAAAGTGAATTCATGCACACGTCTTAAATACGAAAAACAATTTTTTAATTAAAATTCGATGACGTTAATTAATATTTGGATTGGATACACAACAGAATTCTAATTAAACGTCTTTCAATAAACAAAATTCGCCCGAGTGCGTACATTCCGTAAGGTGTATCAATAACCTAATAACTTCGAGATATTGCTTCTTGTTTTGTTCAACTTTTTTGTTTCTGTCCTCTAAATGGGTTACTTAATTAATCAACTTTTACGCATGAGAATATCACCTAAAATTAGAATACCAGTTACCCTATTAAATTTTTGTGTTTCTATTTAACAACTTCATTTTTCATCCGATAACCGTGTGTGCTATGGGAACTTGTTGGTCGCTATTATTAACTTCTATTTTTGTCACCAAATTTCATACTTAAATATTAAAATATTAAGCTCTGTTTAACTTATTTAAGAATTCAGGAGTGTTCTGGAGACAAGCAGATGGCTTCAATGAAGGATTCTATTTGAAATGTACGTTCGAGTGATTATTATAATATAATACATCTTGATATATAAAATCCTAGTGGTCGTGAAGCAGAAAATGGAGAATGGCATTCACTCTCTGAAAGCGGGGAAAATTCATTTTCTACATGACATCATAAATATCTATCAATTTTTATATTTTGCCCGAGTATAACGCGTTTCTTTTTCTAGTAACGCAATAATTGTGTAACTTTTCAGGCAGTTTTGATAGATACATATGCAGATATCCTTCTAAGGATAATTTAAGAATATGACTTCTGTTGGTGAAGAATCCGTTAAGATATTTTCTCCGTTCAAGATATCACTTAGATTTTAACGATTTATTGTTTAATTAAATTAAAAACTTAGTTTTAGTATGAAGTTAGAAGTTTCAAAGTGGAGTTAAAGAACATGTCAGAATTTCGCAATTATAAGAACACTTGCCTAATATAACTATAGCCTCGGTAGCGCAGTAGGCAGCGCGTAAGTCTCATAATCTTAAGGTCGTGAGTTCGATCCTCACCCGGGGCATGAATTTTTGCATTCCTTAAATTTAATTTAATTATTTAAATTTTTCTCGTTTTTACTATCTATTTTGTTGCTAAGAGTTGAAAATAAAGCTAAATTCGTCCATGAGCTAATCACTATATATTAAAATAACATAAAAGCTTAATTTTCCTTATTTTTATTGTACACTTTTGATTAATACACATTTTTTAGTTAAATTTTCAAATAAAATTGTTTCAAAAACGAAAATTAATATCATTAACACTAAGTCTAATTACAGATTTCAGTACTTTTAAATTTGTTACATATAAATTTGTTGATTAATATTTGAAATGGTTCTGTGTCGAAAACCTCGAATGCAGTCTAAAAAGTCGTTGTGAGATTTTTATCGACAAATTTGGAATTTGTCATTTATTTTATGACTTTATAAAATAAATATCTTTATAAGGGACAGACGAACACTTAATGTAATAATTCATACAGAAATTATATTGTAAAGGTGTTCAATACACGACTTCTTGATCAATCACTTTGTATGCTGGACCAGAGAAGCTCTTCGGTGGATAACAAATAAAGAGCGACAGTTGAGCCCCAGAGAGCAGGCACCCAAGGAAGTTGGGAATCTGTAATGGATTTCAATTATGTAAAGAAAGTTATAAATCATTCGAATGTATTAAATTTAAATTTTCCAAAGATTAACTACTCATAAATCACAGTCTCACGTGTAAACAGAAGGAACATCTTAAATATAGGAGTAACACGTTTTGAAATCAAAAGCGTCTAACTTCCGTGATAGTCGAGTGACTTTCGATATATTGTAGTGCATATTAGCAATACGTAACGAACTGATTAGATAATTTCAAACTAGTTGAATTAGTTGTTTGCAAGTGATAAATCAATCTTTTATCGGAATATTTGCAATAAGTGCTTGATAAAAGTAAAAGTTTCATTTTCCAAATGATGGCGTTGCTACCGGACAACTCACCAGCACCGGTGGTATGGAAAAGTTTTGTATTTACCTGGATGAATGTGTCGTCTATAAGTATACCATAAATGAACCATTGCAAGGATACTAGAAACGATGCTAATATCAGTGGTAGAGGAAGACTTTCGGTGTTTTTAACTCTAATTACATGTACCAGCATTGTAAATGGTGCAGCAAAGAACATCACTGTAACAAAACAGCAGAGTACACCTTTCAAGAAAAGAATGTTTTAATTAATATATTATAAAACTCTCATATGTTTAATACCCATAACTGCAACAGATTTCACATGATCTTCTTCGTATTTTGTGTAAATAATAGCCGACATTAATATAATAAATGCGGCTGCAAATTGTCGTACATAAGACTTTTTACTGACTGTGAATATATAGTATGTTATTGTGTATAACATCATCAAGAATGTTCCTACGATGTTGACGATAACGACCACTCTTTCGCCAGTGAGTAGGCCATACCGTAACCAAAGGCTACATCTGAAATTATAGAGTTAAAGAATCTCTTATCATTTCCCAGCGAGTTCTAACGCCTACGATAGGAATCCACATATGAACGGCAAACCAGACGTGTCCCCAGTGCTCTTCTTCTGTATGTATTTCTGGCAAACAAGTCTAAAAATAAAACAATTATTTTTTAATGTTTTTAAATTACTAATATTACTCAGTAGAACATACACTCCACTCAAATATTGTATTATGGTCGTTATCACAGCCGAAATTTCTAATATAGATTCGTACGTCATCTTTCTTGGATTCCTTACTCTCGTTACAATTTTTGACTTGTTGTTAGTGACATCAGGACAAAATAATTATTAATTTCTTAATTTCAATTTAACTACACGAACTTTAATGATAGTACAATAAACTTTGTCATTGAAATTTTCCACAAAACATTACGATAAAATTTTTGTTTGTTTTCCGATACACCGGATGCAAACAGTCAGCTATGGACACTTGCTATTCCTCCTCAGCAGACGATGTGTCAAAAAATAATTGGAATTCCTTAGTTTTCTCTTCAGGTTTTCTTCTGTTTTCCTTCTTTTCCGCTGTTTTGCTTCGCTTTTGATAACATTCGCACGATTTGAGGTTAGGGTTTCCATGAAAGCGGACGACGTAAACAAAAATTTTCTCGCACTTTGAGTGGTTGAACGCAGATGGCACTACTGTTTGTACTAAAACTAAAATTGAAAATTTTTAATAAATTTTATTAATTTTTTGGAAAATGTGTTTAAATTATTCATGTTTTATTAATTTCAAAATTGTTTGTATTAAATTGAATGACATCAGAACGTCAGAAACTAGAAACGTCTCAATTCAACTTTGAGTTGATTGAAATCCCAAGTGCAAAGTTGAACAAATCAATGCAAAATTTTCAACCGACTCCAAAACAGGTGAACGAGGTTCTCAGTATATTTATTTTTAATGTTTGTTACTTCATAACTTTATAAACCTATTTGAAAAAAAACTTTTTTAATTTGAAAGAGTATATTCCTATTTTATATAAAAAATCCTCCAATATCACAGACAGACAAATAACATTTTGTATTTATAACAATTGGAGTCGGTTCTATTTTATGTTAAAAATTTTAGTGACTATTAAAACAATTCCATTCAGGTATACTTTACGCCTTGATTAGTGCAAAGTCAGGAAAACATTTTTAATGAGTTCAAACCAAGAATGGGTGGAATATTTTCATGCAAATTATGTTAACTGTTCAATAGTGCAGCGTTCAATTGCAGTTACATAATTGAAAATACCAGAATTATTTGAAAAATTCCAATAACTAGAAACTACAGTGGTTTAATGGCTTACCAATGCCACAATGACGACTAGTTACATGACAACCTTCTCATTATCAACGTTTGAAACGTGAGATTTATACCGAAGTAATTTGAAGTTAATATTTTAATTATTATCAATTATGAGTTAGTAAATAAACAAATTTCAGTTGACATCAATATTCGCAATAAGTCGTACCGTATCAGACTTTCTCTTAATCTCGCCGCTATATCACTTGAACGATCACATCGAAGTCATTTAATAATTTATTCACCTGCTACTGTTGACTGTAGTAACATGAAAAATTTGCGGTTTTAATTGATAGTTCACGTTTTTTATTCAGTTTTAAAGTGTTAATACAAGTTCAAGTACGAAATTCTCTCGTAATATGTTCAGTTTTTTACTTTGTTTATTGGAAAATTCGTTTTAATTCCGTTAAGTGTGAAAATCTTTACTTTGCTTAATCAAGTGTGGAGTGTTTGAGTGTTTTAAGGTTGATAAGTACAAAAATTTTTAGTTTAACAAAATGAAAATCAAATTGTGGCCAGTTCGGCGGTCTTATTCTTTAAATTCTCCAGTCAAAGTTTCGGATACAGCCAATGAGCCGGTAAATTGACAATTTTTTTCCACTTGAAAATGATAAATGCACTCAAGATGGGTTTTTGTTACTAATATCTAGAATGGAAATCCCCACAAAATGCGTTCTACGTGACGTAAATGAAATATGTCAAGGATAAAGGTTTTCATGTGTGTGTTGTGTTGTGTGTGTGAATCGTTATTCGAATAGTCATTCCTGGAACGGTAACTTACCGTTATATTTGTTAGTTTTTAATTTGAAGTTGTTCCTTTAAAGCTTTGAACACTTCAATTTAGGCGAATTTTCTCATTTCGTTTTTAATATTGAGAGTGAATGCTTTAGTGTGAGTCTAATCTCCATGATGTTTAATCTAATCAACTCAAAAGTTTATTGCCATTTATTACATTGCAGTGTTATCTTCGACTGATTCTGTGTTAAGAATTTTAAGCATTTAAATCAATTACCATACATCGATAACGGCTGTCAATCATATCGAAATTAATGAATAAATCCCATACCACATGGAATCCCTTTGATTGTTGATAACGTTATGGAGGCCCGTTTCGAGCTCGTTACCATATTAATCCTAAGCTATTAATACTAGACTTCAGAGACAGATGGATAAAGTACGCCATCTGATAGATAATTGACTCACATTTGAAGAAGAAATAAAAACTTACGTTGCACAGAACAAAGTTTTCGAAATATTCAGAAAATGCGAATATAGTTCTATGACACTTCCTCTTAGAGTTTGTCAGACCCCTATAAGTGGTAATAGCTGTAACATTGAAAATTTGAAAAATGAATGGATAGTTAGATATAATAATCTCTTTTCCCAAATTAAGGCTATCTATTAGGCACTTTCCCAACTAGATATTACTGTTTGAATTTCCCACTTAGATCATAGAGAACAGGATATGATACCTTATCTAAAATCCGTATACATATACGGGCACTACAGCGACATAAGCGGACTTACGAGTTAATGGTGAACCAAACCTTCGTTTTTAGACTGGCTTCTTAACTAGAATTTAATTTACGTTTGATGGAATTTCTTCGATTTTAATTGAGAAAATTGGAAATAAATCAGCTCGTCAAAGCGAAACCAGCCACCTTTTTCAACTTGGTCTTTCATTTTCAGCTGGTGTAGGAACTAATCTACATTTTTATTAAATAAAAATCTGTGTCAGTATTGGTTTTTGTAAACAAAGGAAATAGTAAGTGTCAAAACGAAGTGAAACTCATTGAATTTTATAGTGTTTTTCTGGAAAAAAGTTATAATTAGTTTAGTGCAACGCAGTGATAGTAGCAAAATTAAAAAGTGCCATTGTCATATTCATGAAATATAAACAAGAAGTGCTTTCTCAAAAAATGTTTCAATTAGTATCGTTCACAGGACGAAAGCATTTCATTTTTAACTGGATGAAACTCAGTTATTTCCTTAATTATTTTTATGATTTTCGAAGTGAAAAACATTGTGTTAGTAATTAAATTACAAGTTTGAAAATAAGGAACTTGGTAAATGGCACATCAGCTGTGAGATTGGTGTCAAATATGTGCAGTGGAGTAGTAGTGTGAACTTCTTACAGAATTGTGTACTAAAATTTCTCAATTCAGAAATTCAGTTCTTTATGATCTAAGATTTCGCTTGAGATTGGCGAATATAGTGTGGAATATTGTAAGTTATAGTTTCCGAAATAAATGTACCTAAAGTTTTCCAAAAGCATAAGTTGGTCTACATAATCTGTCAACACTACGCGCTGAATACGCAATGCTCCAATTTGAGTTCTGACAGCGACGCGTCTCAATTTCTCTCACAATTTCCCACGTGTTGTAGATATTCTCCTGCTATCTCATTCTTCACCGTGAATGAGAAGCACGATCCATCCCTTTCACTAGGTCGTTTACCTAAAAATACCAGCTCAATGCATTGTTCTCCTGCGTACAGTCTCTCCCAAAAGCAGTAGACGTTATGACATTTCCCTGCTGGTCGTTTCATTCAGTTCCGATTCGCCACTGTGACTCAAAGCTCCTCGTGTCGTTAACTTCACGCGAACAATGAAGTTCTCCTAGTGTCAACAAATGTTTGCTTGTGAATTTTATTAATAGTTTAATTTAGATTTGATTACTATAAAATTAAAATAATTAAAACTCCCTAAACCGGAATGTGGTTGTGCCAAAAACGTGGTGGTCTCACTTAAAGAAAGCTTTTCCTGCACGATATTTTATTTAAGTTTTATTCAAATATTTACCTTTTGTGATTGTGATTGATTTTTTGTTAATTAATTAAGTAATTAATTTTATTTTAATTTTTGTGTACCTTGTGCATAACTAAATATGGGTGATAGAGGAGAAACTGCAGTTTTGGTAACTCCACCACACGCAAATGCGCAAATTGTGCAAACAGAGTTGAATCGGGTGAGCTAGTTCGAAGTAGTTTAGTTTTAATTTTAATTAAAAATTTCTAAAAATTAAGAAATACCTCTAAAACTATCACTTCTTTTCAATGCTTTAATGATGTTTGTAGACCGTGTTGTGTTGTGACACATTCAACTTGAAGTCAATCGAAAATTCATTTCTGTTTCAATTTTTCTTCAATTTGCTTCGCGATTAGTCACTGAAAATCGCACGATTTCCATGGAAACTAGTAAAAAGGTTGCACTTTGTCCTGATACCTTTAATTACTAATTAAAAATTGAAGGAAACGTCCACTTTCCGTCAAAATACACGTCACACTGACTTTCCCACGCAGAACATGCTGGCAATATTGAATGTCAACAAAAATTGACACCATTCGGCGCTCTTCAACTATCGCTGAAAGTCGAAATTTTAAGCAGCTGAATACGTGAAGATGGCTGTGATGTCATCAACACGTGCAAAAGTGCAGTGTTTCTCAAAAATGACGAATATGTAAGGGTTGTCGACCCTAAAATGCACTTTACAAGAGATGAAACAAACTCAGAAATTGCATTTCCCTTGTGTAAGTAAATTATATTTAGAATTTCGTCTCAATGGTATGCTCCTAAGCGAACTTTGAACATAACTCAAATCTCGGATGAGTCTTCAATTCTAGAATCCAAAGGTTCTGCATTAAGTGGATACAGAAAACTGGAACAGTTTTCACTAAAGCATGAATAATCTCCAATATACCAAATGTTATCAACATCAACATCCGCAAAACCTAAACCGATAAACAATTCTAACAAATGTTGTACAATGATCGTGATGTAAACAACAATTCTCTGGTATTTAGTGTGGGTGAAGTCACCAAAGAAACATTTCTTATGTTCCTCATTAGCATTGGAACAACCGCAATTCTATTTAAGACTTAAATTATTGGCAAAACACGAATGCAAATAAATAAAAGCTCGCAAGATGATTGGGTAATTGGTTTGGCAAGCTTATCACGTTGAATCGAATGGTTCTGTTCGAGAACGATGTGACGAAAACCGCAATGTGTCAATATTTATTATAGGTTCATTAATAAAACTTTGATTGTAACAACTTGACATTTCCAGAACACAAAATGGGGCTCACTTCTAATTATCGTGGCTACAGCAACTACATTGGGTGCCGGTATGCCAGTGGGATACAACATTGGTGTCGTTAACAGTCCAGCTTCGGTTAGTTTATAAATCTAGATTAAATACTTTATAAGCACTCTAGACATAACACTCCTTTTTCAATTACCTTTTTAGTATATTCGAGATTGGTGCAATGAGACGATCATCGCACGTTATGGCGTCCATTTCACAAGCAGCCAAATGGATGTTATATGGTCCACGGTTGTTTCTTTGTTCCTAATTGGTGCGGCTGTTGGTTCACTTGGCGGAGCATGGATGGCAGATCGATTTGGACGGTATGTGATGCTTGTGCTAGAAAGTCGGGAAGAAAAACCTACATACATCATGAGTAACCTTGTTTCAACTGCTTTTCTTTTAGTTTTGTTGTGTCTATGCGACCATACATCAAACACTAGAACTTCGTGCACATTACATGTCTTGCGCGATTAAACACGTCAACAGGTTATTTTCCATTAATTTGTATCTAATAACCAGCTCTGAATGGCTATCAAGTATCTCTTGACAACAAACATAACATTTATCGTTTTCGCCTTAAAATTTGAAACCGGTGAACAAGGTTTCTCTTATGGACGTTATCACGTACAAATCAAATAATCAAGGTTGTCATTTATATAAGATGGACAACGTTAAAAGGAAAAATCCAATATTATCTAAACACAAATATATTACGTTTATCAAGAGATTTCATGAGATTAAGGATGTTGTTCAGTTGTAACTCACGTGTACGTTGCAAAGCTTCCAAGTGAGATGTATGTTTACTGTTTGTAATAAAACGAAACACTTTCAACATCCAGTTATTAAGTAAACAAGTCTGTTTTGCGAAAACTTTTTATTCAATATGTTCTTATTTAAATACGAAAAGTTAAAGTCTCAAAAACTCATTGAGTATACAATACTGCGAATATTTTCTAAGAAACTACCGAAGGGGAATTGCATGTCAAAGTTCATTTAAAAATTTACTGGCACAGTAATTTTCATAACCCAATGATTCCCACAGTAAACATTTTGTCATTATTTTCATTTTCAGTTAATTATCTCTCGATAGCTCGTAATTAAGTTCTTAAAAGACGTTTAATTAGTGGAACAAAATAAAACGCATGCTTAATAAGTTCAATTGATACATTATTGATTATGCATAAAATAAAACTTGTAATTCATATGTTTTGATTGATAATTTCGAAGCTGTGATGAATAAAGCCAACTAATTAGTCGGGATATCTAAAAATTAATTGGGTGGCATATCACGGAATCCAATTAACACTGACCTTTCCATTTAATTGGGATCATAAGCAATCTTATTGAATTCTGATACGTCTTTTACTTGAATGCGGCAGTTATCTTCTGCTTTTTACTCTCCCTGATTAAAATCACTGATTCAATGATTTAAAAAAGAGTATCTATAACTAGTAGTCCAAATTGTCATTAAGACTCCATTAATATCAGGGACAAAAATTCAGTGGTGAGCGTTTTATCGCTCCAAGTAATAAATTCAAGATGAGTTTATAGTCAAATGTCATAAAATTATCTTAATATATCTAAACTACCGACTGGTAATAGGAAAATTACCCACAGAGTAATGATGTTCACATTACGTGCAAATGCACATATTGATTATGTAAAGACAGTAAAGTGTAAGTAACATTGAAAGAGCGAATTTGAAGTGATTCATTTAAGCTATCTTATTGATAAACTAAAACCATCCAAAAAGTAAGGAAATTTTTTGTGATAACAAGCTTATCTTGATTAGTAAGACACTCAAAAGGTTTTTATCATTTGATTTCCGAATTTCAAGACAGTCATTATGTACTTAAAAAGATTTTGTTTTTCTATTCCAGGAAAGGCTCGTTTCTCATCAGTGGAGTCCTGTTCGTCCTTGGTGCAGTTCTGTTCCAATTCTGCCGTGCTGCAAATTCACTTGAAATGTTAATGGCTGGTCGTCTGCTAGTAGGACTTGCATCAGGTTTAACGACCACAGTAATACCAATGTATCTAACCGAATTGGCACCATTGGCTTTGAGAGGTACATTAGGAACATTCTGTGGGATGGGTATAACTGGAGGTGTAGTAGTCGGTCAAGTTTTCAGTTTGCGGGATCTGTTTGGAACAGAATCCATGTGGCACTATGCCTTATGTTCCTATGTGATATTTGTAATAGTCTGCTATTTACCTTCGTTTTGTTTCCCTGAAAGCCCCAAATACTTATACGTTATCCGTAATGATAAAGTCCAAGCTAGAAGAGAGCTAGAACGACTTCGTGGCAATAATACGGCAATAATTGAACGCGAAATCGAAGAAATGGAGACGCACATTGGAACAAAAGTACAAAGCCAATCCATCTGTTCAGTGTTGCGTGATCCAACACTTATGCTTCCATTAATTTTAGTATGTGCCTTCCAGGGCGGCCAACAATTATCTGGTGTTAATGCGGTAAGAACTGTTGATTAAATCGAACCACAATAAAATCAAAAATGTCAAATTTATTTCTCGATTTCAGGTATTTTACTATTCCGTGTCAATATTCCAAAGTGCCGGTCTTAGTAAAACAGATGCTGAATGGGCTAACCTGGGTGCTGGATGCCTTAATTTAGTAACAGCCCTTTTCGGTCCATTGTTGATGTCAAAAGTTAACCGGAGAACGTTAATGTTACCGTCATGTGCTATGAGTGCTGTTTTTCTGTTTGCACTCACATTTGTGGTCCATTTTATCGTAAGATCTGAATTTAATTCCAATTTGTACATTAACTAATTAATTGTTGATTACAGGAATACGCTAATTGGTTACCAATTGCCTGCATAGCCAGTGTTTTTGGATACATCTTTTTCTATCAAATTGGGCTGGGTCCTATACCTATCTTTCTTGGTTCAGGTAATTATACGCTGGCACAATGCAATCAATAACAAACTTCTCGAGTTCATTCCAGTATTATAAAAGTTTTCTTCTTTTCTTTATTACTTTATTAATCGCATTATTCAATTGAAAGTTTTATTATTGAATATATGGAACGGAATTGATTACTAACAAATTGAATGATCGATGGATACATGTCTGGACGTTAAACATTTGCTTTATTGAATCAAAACAGTCGTGCGTGTGGCTTTCGCACGCCGTAATTTGAAGACTATATTTAGACTCGACATTTGAGTTATTGAATGCAGTTCTGAGAATGTTTAGTAATATTGTAGACACAATAAACCAGTTCAATTAAAGAATTCAGTTTATAGCGTCACGTGACGCACAAACGAAATTAAGGTCAAAAACCATTGATAGAAATGTTGCGGAAGTTTGAGTAACAATTTGATAAAGAAATAAAAGATTTCAGTCTCCTTGTGTGGTTAATATTAAATCTATTTTTATTTTCAGAAATTTTCGATGTCGGACCAAGACCAATTGCTATGTCACTCGGAAGTCTATCATCATGGGCATGTAATTTCATAGTTGGAATGACTTTTCCAAGCCTACAGTCAGCATGGGGGGCATTTGTTTTTGTGCCATTCTGTATAACATGTGTACTTTTATCCATTTTGGCGAAATTATATTTGCCAGAAACAAGAGGACGTGATATTAATGAAATTAGTCCTCTTGTTTCGAAAGGATTTCGATCTAGGCCAGTCGGATGAATCAAAAGCAAGATAAATAGGATATTATTTTAGAGAAAGAAAGTGTTTTGATTGTTTTTATATAATTTCAATAAGCTTTAATTACTAGTTAACACCAACTTTAAATCAGAAACGGTTTTTCGTGTGTTTGTCCAAAGATCAGTAGTAGGAATAAAGTTAAATTATAATTTGTGAATCTTCATGAAGTATTTGTGCTACGCTATATTTTACTAAATCTTAAATTGTATATTAAAAGCAAAGATAACTGAGCTACTTATGAGTTTTATACATGTGAAAAGGTTTTATTATCTTAAAAACAAAGGCATGTGTTCGAAATATATTAAGAATCTGATTTAGTGTAAAAGAATAACTTGTCCTCTATTTCCTACAATTAATCTTAATAATATTTATTTCCATATTATTTTGGTTTGGTTTCCACAATAATCAATAAAATGAATGTTTGACTCATATTTAGTTAGATGGGAATGTGTGTAAGGAATTGTATTAGATGTAGCTTAAGTATTTTATATACGAGACAAGGGAATTCTCTTGAAATAAATAAAATCAATTTTCAGTAGCTGTCGATTTATTTATTTTATAAGATTTGATTCAATAAATACATGAAAATCAAAGCGCCTTCATGGTCATGTTCTCTGAAGGATGTCATAGAAAAAGTTTCCTGTTACCCAGAAGGTAATTTGTTGTTGAATTGATCTGTTTCCTTACCAATCGCCCGGAAAGTATACTCAACCGTTTAACGGCCACTCATTAGACTGTAGAGAACTCTGTAGTCGAAGGCCCACATCAATACTTAACAGTGTAGCTGGGAATTGCCTTTGGGCAGCACTACGTTTCCATCAAAGTGAGGAACCGAAAATTGGTCTAGTAGTATCAACTCAAACCATTCACGATAGTAAACAAAGATTACGAAAGACTCGTGTCAGGGCAAAATGAGGCTGTGAAAGGTATTTCGTAAAATGAAATGATTCTTAAGTGAGATATTTAGTAAGAAGTTTTGCCTGGCCTTCATGTGCGCGATGGGAATGTGATTTATTACATAAGATTAATTGGTTGTGCATCTCTAAATGAGTTCCCGAACAAATTAAAGGTGTAGTAAATTTTGGAGACATGGTGGACTACAGTGACTTCATTGCTGGTGGGGTAGCTTCGATGGCTGCTACCTTGTTCACAAATCCTATTGAAGTAAGTTCTACTTTCAATACTTCCTGAAGTCGTGCATTGAATTTCGAATTGGTTCGCGTAAAACACTCATGCTACGTCTTATCAAGAAAATAATATTATCATGGTTTAAAGCTCTATTTGAACTTTGAACAGAATCACCAAAAGACTATACAAATAAAATATAACCTAAATTCACTAGTACCTATCTACGACAGGTAATCAAGACCAGAATTCAACTCCAAGGAGAGCTTGCGGCAAAAGGAACTTATGTTGAACCATATAAAAGTGTCATGCATGCTTTTATTCAAGTAGCGAAAAACGATGGAATCTCCGGATTGCAAAAGGGTCTTACGCCAGCATTGTGCTTCCAGTTTGGATTAAATGCTTTTCGGTAATTTGGACTTTTTTAAAAATTGGAAATATTGTTTTAGCATGGCAAAATAAATGAATTTCAGTTTAGTTTAGGAATATATCACACAGCCCATCAAAGTGGACGGATTAAAACTAAATCCGGACGCAGTTCAATATTAAAAGGTCTGTTTTGGGGAGCAACTGGTGGCATTATTGGATCTCTTATTACGAGTCCATTTTTCTTGGTAAGTTCTCATTGAAGGTTGATTCATGAATTCTTTGAATAAATTTCATTTATTTTAGGTAAAAACACAGTTGCAATCACAAGCAGCTGCTAGCATCGCTGTAGGTTATCAGCACAAACACACTGGTATGATAGATGCTCTCGTTGGAATCTACAAAGCAAATGGAATAGCTGGTCTATGGCGTGGAGCACAATCGACCATACCAAGAGCAGCATTGGGTAGTGGTGCGCAAATAGCATCATTTGATGTGTGTAAAGACTACCTGCGAGAAAACGATATTGTAACACGACCGACATTAAATTCATTCTGCGCTGGTGCTATGGCGGGATCCATCATGTCCTTAGCAATAACACCTCCCGATGTGATAGCAACTCGTTTGTATAATCAAGGAGTTGATGCAAAAGGCAAAGGAATATATTATCGAGGGGTAATTGATTGCTTCTTCAAGATTTGTAAAACTGAAGGCCTCGCTGGATTGTACAAAGGATTTTGGCCTAATTATTTACGAATCGGGCCACATTCGACACTAGTTCTTATGTTTTTTGATGAAACAATTGCATTGCGTGATAGATATTTCCGTAGATAAGCTGCTGTTATTGTAAATCTGTTATTTTTTTCACCTGATAGCTAATAAATATAATTTATGCCTTACACTTATAGTATTGATTTTGGAAAATGAAAATGTGTCTTCGAATTAGTTTTTTACAGTTGCTTCAACATAATTTATTCAATATTTTCTAGTAACTGACAATAAATGTTACTTAAATTATACATTTCTATTTATATTCTCCATGCTTCACGTTGTAACATCTAAAACATACATAAATTGTGTCTATCACTCACGAATTTATCGATGTTAACTCAAAGCAGCCTTACAATTTCATCCAAATCGCATATTCAAGCAGTTTAATCCTATAGCAACTACATACATTGTGTCTTTACACTGAGAGCATGAAGAAATTTGTAATGGATTATCCTTTAAATAAAATGATGATTGGAAGTGAAAACAATACAAAAGATTTCTGGTTTGTGCTTGATCTTGCCAACTGCATAATCCCACTAATTGGTTAATTGGAATCATAAGGATACTTAGAACACTAGGAACGCGGAATACAATCAAATCATCTTACGTTACTAGTTATTAACACAAAGCGATTCTATATAACGAATTTGTAAAATTTTCTAAAATCCAGTGTTAGATTTATATCAGAATATATTGCAAAACGGGAAAAGAACAAAACTAATTGTGAACAAATTGTTAGAACCACTTCATGCATTCAATATAAAATGTTTTTTGCAAAACGAACGTTGCTAATTTTCTGTTTTCTTTATGTTTCCTAAACATACATATAAAAATAAATCGCAGCTAATTTGAATTGCATAAGAAACTTCCATGGTTTGTTTTATTTTCAATAGTTTAGCAGCAAAATAATAAATAGAGAGTTTAATAGCATCTCAAATTGAAGCATTTCTAGAAAATTTTATAACCTTAATATAATAAATTTTTAGCCGCTACTTACGAGTATAAAATCACGCTAATTTTTATAATTATTATCCTGTTATTGGTATATTTTGACTCGTTATAATAACTTACATTACGTTAAAAATGGTTAATGCTTATTACATTTACTTTATTTGTTAAAACTCTTAAGAGAAATATTTTATTTTAAGTAGTATTTGTAGATTCTTATCAAAACGTTACTTTAACAAATATCTAAATAACATTAAGCTTTATAGAAAATACGGCAGCGTTAAGAGGTTATCAAATATTTTTTCGAGTAATTTTTGTTTTTCTAATAATATTATATATCTATGTTTTTAAAATAACTTCAAAACCAACACCATAGATTTTGGTTATATTGCAAAATTTAACGTTCTATTTTGTGTTTTGGTTTCATCAATGGAAATGTGTTATTTGGAAATTAAAAATACTTTAGTTACATATGTCGTAGTTAGTTTTTTCTTTAATTACACACAAATAAGATAATTCAATTGGATTTCAATTATATAAAAGGAAACAATCATTAATATTATTATAATTATTTTCTGTTTTCGCAAAAATGCTTTTCAATCTATTAACTATTTACAAATACATAACACCTGAAACAATAAATCGTTTGTTGGTGTTATAAAATCAGTCTAAAGTATGGATAACTCGTTTTCAAGCTTTTATTTTATCTATCTATCAGGGAATAGAGATTCGTAGCTTGGTGGAAGATCTTTTATTGGAGGAGCAGTTGCTGCATTTGTCGATCCCGCAGCAATTGGTGATGTTGGCATTTCAATTGTTGGAACGTCCTGAAATCAAAATTCATTAGTCAAAATTAATCATTAATAAAACAATATTTATAAATTAATAAAATGTAAAAAACTTAGTTTTACGAAAAGTGTTTTAAGAGTTTCCGCTTCACTTTAACTCTTCAATTTACCTCACTGGGTCTTCTTGTTAACGGCCGAACAGACTTAAAGCACAATTGGTACTTCCAGCAAGCCCAAATACACAAGCTAACGAAAACAATTGAGAAAGCAAGCGAAGCTAATGCAGTTATAATAATATTTGTTGGATTAATTGATGTAAAATATCCTCTGTCATCAAAGTAACAATTTCCTCTCTCATCTTGACATAGTGGCCCACAATTAGGGATTCCATCATTTACAAAATTAGCGTATATACATGATTTTTTATCGTAAGAATAACACAAAAAGTTTTCATTGTTTGTACATAATGAGCGTGCTGTGAGTACTAAGGAGATTTCTAAGTAACCAACAATTTCATATTTCATTGGATCGACGTGTATATTGATTGTAACATCTCCATTTCTTCTATCGTAATACGGTTTATTGGAAACAGTTAAATCGTTGCAAATTTTTCTACTTGCAGGGAGGTTCCCACCGCTAATTTGAATGTAATCAATACAATCCGGGTCATCATACATCCTAAACTTCAGTTTGGTTATCAGAATGTATAGTCCATCGGTGTCTGGATTTTTCGGTCTAACTATGAAGGTGCAGTTTGTTTTAACCATTTTTCCAGCGTTTCCATCCCATACTTGTTCAATTTTAACTGCTGATCTATCACCTTCTTGAAGATGAATAATGTTTACTTTATTCATGAATTTTAATTCGGATGAACAGACTTCGTAGTCTTCTAGTCTATCTGTTGACAATCATACAATGGTTGTGTTACTACATGATTTCAAAGAAATTCTCTTATACGTACGATATATATAGCCATCAGATACACAAACTGCAGTTGCTATACAAAAGCACCAGATTAATTTCATATTTGCTTAATTTTTCACAGAATTTGACGCCCTTTTTACATTTCTTACATCAACTTCATTTTGCCACTTTAACTGTCATTCGATGTTTGGTCTATTCTCAGGCTAACTCTGTTTTTCTCGGGTTCATATCCTATTTTCCTTTTCTGTTTGTTTCGACCACTCTGAATTCATGTTTTCGACCACTCTTGGGGTAAAAACCGATTTATAGAATTCATGCGTTTTAAGCACATCACTGTTTTTGTTATAAATTTTGTCACAATATAAATTTTGCTTATCAACCACGTTAATGGATTAGGTTTTGTAACATTTAAAATTTATAAATATAATAAAATTTACTTACGCCACTGTTTCTTCTAGCCGGAGCAGCAGGACAACAGAACTTCCGATATTTGTAAACAAGCCAGATAAATGCACTAACAGCAACCATGGTGAATATCAAAGAAGTTAATGCCGTCAGAGCTATATTGGAGGGACTCACTGCTACTGGTAAAATTTTAGGCATTGGAAGACACGAGTTTCCTTCATCACGGCACGGTGGAAAGCAGTTTAAGTAGCCATCGTTTACGAGTGATTTCGAAATGCATTCGTTAGCATCTTCATTGCAAACTAGATCAGATTTTTGGTCACATTTTGTGTATGCTGTTATAACCATGGATAGTTCTAAAGGTTCATCCAGTGGATATCTTGTGTTTATAAAAATGTTAACAGCGAGATCCCCTTCGTGCTTGTACAGATGTTGGTTCATGTAGTTTCCACATAATTGTGTACCGGGAGTTTTACGATTCCCACTGAATTGAATATAATCAAGACAGTGTGATACGATATCCTTCCTCAATTTGAGTTTCTTCATGTATACATAGAATCCTTTTACTTGTTGATTATCTGATTTGACTACAAACGTGCAATTGTTTTTGATTTTATCTACATTCTGTGTATTCCACACTTGTTCGACTGATGCAGCGGAATCACTTCCTTTCCCTAGCGAAATTTTGACTGGATCGGTGTAAAGTGATTTAACTCCTTCAACAAATGTTTTATATGGTTTGATATCACACAGTAAATAATTCTGAATTTTATCTGGAATGTTAGAAAACATTATTCTAGGATGTACCAACATTACCATTGATTCATAAACATGTGTTCATGTCATTTTACTTACATTGTTTTATGCCATTGGAATTACCAATTAGTATAGTTAATAAACCCAAAACTAAAAGCTTCATAATATTGTTTGCAATTGGTTCATATGTTAAAAGAAAACACTAAAAATGATTTGCGCGTGAGGATAAATGCATCATTACTCATACTTTGATTTGACGTTTGACGTTTCGTGTGACTGCCTGTCATCTGGTTTGTTGTGACGTTTAGACATTCGACCATTCGGAAATTGTAAATAAAATTAATCATAAAACTGTTTTGTATGGATAGAGCTGGAAAATGTTGGCAAACACAAAATTATATAATAAAATTTAAACTATTTAATTTCTTAAATAAACCATAAAAGCTATTGTTTATGTTATGTAGATAAAACACTTTTTCAATTTCACAAATTTCAATAGGAGAATGATGTTACAACATAAAAATTTACAAAATAAAATTCAATTAGGTACGATTAACTCATTAAATAAGTCATCGTTATTAATGAAGGAATGCTTTAATTAGGTACATGAACTAATTTTTTCTAGTCATGGTTAAAGGATTTGATATCACTAAGGCCCTCCGCACTCGGAGCTACTAAAAGCAAACTAAACTGTTTGGTAGCCTGCGATACAAACCAGTTCCTGACTTGTTAGCGACCAGGGTCTGCACATGCAGCTACTCATCCAAAACTCATTAGAAATATCAGATGCTAAGTTTGTAGCATTATACAGAATGTCCAAAGAAAGTTGTAAGCTTTTTCGTAAGCGAAAGCGACTCGACATGCCAGTCCGCTGGTGACTAATTTCAAACCGGTTTCCAGGAATCACTAACCAGTTTGCAAACAGTAGCGCCGTGTGTGGCGTTCCTAACCATCAGGCAAATAAGTTTTGGATATTAGTTAAAGGAAAACAAGATCTGTCTACTTTGGTAATATGTTTCTTTTAGTTTAATATCTTCATGAATTCTGAAGCAGGTGATATACTACTGTGGGCAAAATATATCGGAAATTTGGTTATAATTCAAAAAATCTTTATTCTTCTGAATCTATAATATTTCATCGCCAATTCTCGAAACAGTCCAAAAAGTTATGTTCTGGGATGGCCTTTAATGCACTCTTCCATTTAGAGTTAAGCGAAAAGTCAGAAGTCGCATCGTGCTAGGTCATGGGCCGACTTTTTGGCGATATGATCACGTATAACGAGTGCGTTTTTGCACCAAACGAGATTTGACTTTTCTCAGGCTCAAATAGTGTTTCAAAATTCTCTTCTCTGATCCTTCTGATATTCCAACAAGACCAGTGAGGTCTCTAACAGTCAATTAACGATTTTTGAGCACTAATGCTTTGATTTCTTTGACATATTGCTAGTTAGTTGATTTGCTTGGCCGGCCGGGACGCTCTGTGTCTTTAACGCTTTCTCGGTCCTCTTTGAACATTCACGTACTTTGGTTATTGATAGAGCTTGTTTACTGAAGGCCTTCTGCAACATCTTCAATGTTTCAACGTTTGTCCACAGTAGCATTCAACAACAATTAAATAACAGTGTTTAATGGGTACAGAAAAAGGAATAACAGAAAGAATTTGAAGTTTCAATACGTACCTCCGAAACTGTAGATCATTGGACGCAATTATCTCCTGGGCATAGTAATAAAAATACGAAACTGTTGTCATTATTTAGTTGTCTCAAAACAAAGAAACTAATGGTACTCTAATCAAACATCAGATAACTTCAATCTGGGAGCGCCGATCTTTAAATTTTCCAAAGAATTTGCTAAAAATTCACTTTTAGTAATTCTATTTTTAGCTCTTATTGTCCACAATATTATCGTATTTTGAGTTATTAATTTGTTTTTGAAATGAAATGATATCATTTTAAATGACCAAGAACTTACCAGGTTTTGTTTTCGTACGTATTCTTTGGTGATACATAATCTAAGAAAATGGGTGAAAAACCTAAGCAAGTATTAGGTATTACTAGATCCTATAAGAAAATATTACTAGGCCCTATCAGGTCTGTTCACGTACTTGCTCGAAAAATATTGCAATATGAAAAGAGTTTGACCAAAAGTAACGGAAGGGAAATATGCTTGAAAGTGCTAGATGTTATTCGAGAAATTTGCTCAAGTAACTTCAAGCTGATGTCAAATTTGTTTATGTTCGCTCAAGGTTACTGAAATGCGTTTTTGTACTATTTGAGTAACGAGAGAGAACATAGAAATATCCTCTCAGGTCGCTCATTTACAGTCGGGTAAACTCTAAGAGCAAGGATAGTGATCAGAAGTAAGATAACCAATAACTAAACTTATACATTTGAGGTATTTGGGATTATGTTTACGGCGTCTTCGAACGTGTAGCCAAAACTATACCTGAATTTAAAAATACCATATTATGTAAGATCGAATGATTATAAACACAGTAAATTAGCCGAATTTGTTTTGAAAACAATGTTAACATGCCAGAGATAATAAATGAATTTATCATAAAGCTTTTATATTACGAAAGCTGGTAATTTTCCCACCCTTTCAGTTACCTACTGAATATTCTGTACAATTCCATGGGATCACAGAGCTAACATGCGGTTTTGAAACAAACCAGAAACAAAAATAATTGTAAGCAGCTCCTAATACATTGGACGTTCTTGAATTATTGTTGATGTATTTAAAATTAAAGACCAAAACAGGATGATAATAATCTATTGAGAATTGGAAAAAATTACGCTCCACTTTAACGAGGTTTAAAGCTGATTAACGATAGATAATAACTGATAATTTTGTGTTGGATTATTGCACTTGTTTATCGAATTAAGTAGCATAGCTACAAGAGACTGGAGTTATTTTCTGTGTAAATTTCAATAACACTATCGAATCTACTTTGTTCTTTGTAAGAAAACAGAAGGAGAACTTTTTGCTTTCTTTCAATAATACAAGCAGAGGTGGGTTACCCTATAGAATGTGCCTTGATAGATCAGCGGTAGAGCACCTGGGCAAGATTGCCAGTCACGATATTGTTCCAATATTCGGAGGCTCCGACGTGGTGATCAACACATTCTTCAGGTTTACAGGTTTCGCCATTTTAGATTCAATTTAATTGGTTATGTGATTGAAAATATTACGTCAACAATTTATACGCCAATGTAATATCTGTATTCGGGAAGACCCGATTTATCCACTTCTACTCTCACTTTCGATATTTCAATTCAAAAACTCTTAAGAGCTGACGCCATTGGACTTGCCACTCAAATCTCCAACCAGATATTCGCTTGCCTACGCGGTATGATTCAATTTCGAAGTTCAAAGTTTGAAGAGTTTACAAATCAAAGTGTTTCACACTTTTTCGGAACTGATTCAAGGAGATAAGAGGAGAATGAATTATATAATTCAAATATTATTTATGAAAATCACTAATTAAAACTGGAGCTACTCGAGTGAACATTCGATTTATTGGAAAGGTAGGCACGTGCTGCGTTATTCATGTCCATAGAATGAAGAACAACGACTCCTTCGCATATCAAAACAACTTCTAATTCTTGTTTCTATGGGAAGAGTGGGTTAAATTCGAGGTGGTTAATCTCAAATGAACATGCACGCGGTGCTGTTTATAACTTTAACAACAAGGAACAAGTATAACAAGTTTTATTGAGATAGTTCAGAGTGAAGAGTTTTCTACTCTAGTCTTTAGTTAATATATAAAAAACATTCCGATATGAAAAATTGTCGGAATATTGTGTCTTCACCTGAAGGCTATTATATCTTTTCCCATTAAACCCAAGATTATGTTATAAGCTGAAGAGTAAACAACAAATATTTATAAAAACAACAAAAATTAATTTGTAAACATACTCCACATGTACTAAACATACATACATTACCATCCGGTGTAGTTAACAGGTGATTCGAAAACAATGACTTTTCAATATTGTTGCTAGCTGGATTTTGAATTAATCGAAGTAATCAATATCGATAAAACGGGCATGACCATCACAATTTATCAAATCAGACTAATTAGTAAAATTGATTAATTTCGGTATCATAAACTTTCGAGGGCCATAAAAATCACTGTTGTACACGAACATTGTGCTGTAGAATAGATGAATCTGTTTTTATGGACGGTGTTCAATAATACAAGATTCCTTAGTTTTATGGTACCTAGAATCAAAGCTATGCAAAGCTGTTTTTATGACATCATAAACTGCGGCTTAAATGTTATAGTATTGCAACTTTAGTGCATGATATTGATATGAAGATTTTTCAATGATTTTGTATGAATTTACAGGATTATTTTCTCGAGTGCAATACATTAGATAGAGATGTTAGTATTATTAGAAGAAGCTGTTATTAAAAGTAATTTATTTTTGTTTCAAAATATTCTTTACAAATTAATACAATTATTATTAGAAGTAAATTTTTCCTTATCGTTCCCAGTCAGCTCATGTCAGCTCTCCAAATTCAAGATAATAAGACAATCGCAGATAAACTGGCGTAAATCAAAAAACACTCCACAAGGTGTTGGAGCCGATAACAGTAAAACAGGAGTCCTCCCCGCCGCCGAAAAAGTGGATAAAAGTAGTGATTTTTGGATCGCGCGTAGCAAAAATTCGAGTGTATTCAACGAGAAATAACGACAGCCCGGTAAAACGTGACAATTTAATCTCGAGCCAACTCGAACAAGTTTGGTTCTACTCATTCCGCTCATAAAAAGACGATCGACGTGATCGCTTCAGCCATTTTACGTAGAGAAATAAAGGGGAGTACACGCAAAGTTCGATTTTAGCGCGGAAAAAAGCTTGAAAAAAATAATCACAAGAAGCTGCTCTGTTTTGTGTTTGCAAAATCATCAAATTAAATTACTGAATTAATTAGAAGAAAAGTGCGTTTTTCATTTGTTTCAAAAAAACATAGAAGAAAAAGTCGAAAGTTTTCTTTAGTATAAGTGAAATTTGAAAACACGAAAAAAGAAAAGCAAAGAAAATATTTTCAATTAAAACCGTGAAGTGGAAAAAAGAAAAGAATTTTTTAATTAAATTTTATTGTTAAAAGTTTTGTGTTGGAACATATTAATATTTTTGTACGAGTATTGTATCAAAATGCAATTAACAAATCATATACTACATCCAGGACTTGTGACTGTCTTAATTGGTAGGTTTTAAAATTAGTGCAAGAGAATCATAGAGTTTTCTAAAAACAAAACTCTTGCCAAATTGCATAATACATACATGTAGCATCTGCAAAACAATATTATAATATATACTTTCTGTGCATTTTCCGATTTATATTTGACCATGTTGTCGAGGAGTAAACAAAAAATCATTTTAAATATAAAAATAAATTGTGTACAAACAAAACAAAACAAAGTGTGAAAGACAGCAAAATATATAGTTGCTAATTTAAATTGTTTTATTAGATAGAATTACTTAATTATGTGTGAAAATTTGCACTTGTTTAATAAAACAAAAGTCTCATATTGTTTTAAACGCAATTCTCGTATATGCAAATTACATTTGAAATACGATTAAAGAATTCTGCGACTTTTTTCGTTAAATGTTTTAAATTAATTTGTTGCGAATAACAATTCGTGCTAAAGTCCCAGTTTGTAGCCTTGCTACATGATGTACATGCGTAGCCTTGATGTGAGCGGATTCACTTCCTGGAAATCAATAATTGCATCAATGCATTTCGATCCATGATCGATGCAGCGTGTTGGAAACATGTTTTCGAAGGTGTTACCTTTAACCTTACCTTTGTTACTTGCGTGGGTTTTCAAGACAAACAAGACATTGTGGGCTTTGCAGCCGGTCACGTAGCACAAGAGCTTAAGGGCAACAAACTTTTCCTTATCAATGCCACTTCATCTCATTATCTCTTTCCAAAATTTTCCTGTTTCAATAAGACAATAACAATCGATATTTGATATTTATAATTTTTGAGTATTGTCTTGACTCGAAAACCTTGAAATAAGTTTAGTTAATCATCTTGCCAGATATCGAAGTGTATAGTGTTTTCAACAGATAGTTTATTAGATTCGATAACTTTTGAAGACTTGACCCCTCAAGGGCAATTAATAAACAGGCGAAATTTTGTTCAATCTTGCATATCACATACCAAGAAGCACACTTCCATAACTCATGAGTCACTACTTGCACAATTTCATCTTTCTCCGAAGTTTCATCTTGTTCACAAAATGCATGTTCAAACAAAAGGGAATCCCACATATGACGACGACGTGCTTCCGTCGAAATTTCGCGCCATGAAAGTATCAAATAACGTGACTCATTTGATCAGGTGTGGAAGATTTTTGATTATCCACGAATTGAGCATGCTGATCGTTTCAAGTTTTAATTTTTACTAAAATGATGACTAATACTGTAAAAAAGCAAGCTTTGACACAATTTTTTTTGTGCTTTATTTTCCACGCCAAATTGTTCTTTTAATTGAGGCCAACGTGGTTTCCGGATTTTGATTAAATAATGAGGGCTAGTGTTCTAAAAGTGAATTTCATAAGTTTTGGTAATTATAAATTTAAATTTATTAACTTATGTCCAATAGCTCAAAGACAGTTCGGCTTGGTACATCTTTACTTTGTGTCAACAACATTTTTCCACGTATTTTGCTTACTACATAGTTTCTTGTCTATATTGATTGAGCAATTTTTACACGACTGTTTATTAGCAATGTAAACAAAATGTTCATTAATTGGGGAGACACGCGTTCTATAAATTCAATTCCAATTATGATCAATTCAATTCAAAAGCTTCGGCGGTTGTTTACTCCGTTTCTTGTTTTGGTTGTGCTTATGTTTTTCCAAAATTAGTGATATAACAACTCGATACATTGGTACGTTGTTAATCAGATCATTGATCGATCTGTTACGTCGTTAGGTTTGTTTGTTTTTATGAAGTCGGATTAACGTGTATGATATCATTATAATAGTTGGGAAGCCGGATATCATATTTGTCTAATATGATCATTTTAATATAGATAACTCTATTGGAGACAGTTTGTTTGTAGACCTTCAATTCAAGTTCAACCAACGTAAATTAAAATTATCTCACTAACTTTCAATAAAACCGCCAAGATGTATCATTTGTTTTCTTGTAGTTAGAAACAACAAATTAAAAAAAATTGTAATTATGCATCTGGAATCAACAGCAAAGTTTATTTTATTATTTTATGAGATATTTTGTTGTTTAACAAAATTTGTCACAGTCAATAAATTTCAATATTATTCAACTATTAGCAACAACAGAATTATGAAATATTTCTTAAATAATAATGTTATATGGAGATATACCTACGTTTTCCATTTAATAAATCACCTCAATAGTTGTAAATTTAAGGAAAATTTCAAAATATAAACAAAACCCTTGTTTACGTGGAATAAATTTTAAGCTGTTAGTGATGTCCAGTTGGCGATATAATTTAACAAGAAATTTTGCAATAACCTGAAGTCAAAGCTTAAAAACAATTTTTCCCCAATTACAAACTTTCTACGAAGTAATTATTCACTTACAACGCATTGCTCAAAGCACAGATTGTTGTTCTAAAATTAGCACCTGTTTATCTATATTAGGAAAATTACTCAATAAACTGTAGCTTATCAAAGTTTTGTAATTATAAAAAAAAATTCCATGAAAAATTCACAATCTCTTACGAAGTGGGTAATTTAAAATTATTATTTCTCAAAATAAACTTTGAGTTTGTCACATCACCATAAACCAGAACGTTTCCAAGTGTTATAGGTGTGACTTGTTTGCATTGAATGGGTTTTATGGGCACAGTTCTCGGGCAAACAAGATATAGAACATGCTATACAATATATGAAAATGACCCATACCATGTGCCTAATTGGTATTTTTCAAATTCAAAATGGGGGAATTCAAATTGAGGAATTTCCCATATGTTACGATGTCACCCAACAGTGTTCCCTTGAAAATGGAAACATCAATTAAGCTTTGCATGCAATGCCATTCATGCACGGAAAAAATTCAAATAAAACTTTAATAACAGCTATGCTAAAAAATTAGCTTAAACACTTTTTTATGAATTGTAGGAAAAGTGAGAGTTTATCCAGTTGCAAAGAATGTCGGCAATGACCTTCGTTATATTATATATCCGCTCACATGTGTTACGTACTTGTTATTTTCAATTACTTTAGGAAACTTGTTTAGCTCTGTAATACAGTCATTGCCTCTGGGCTAAGTTTGCTGTTTTTCAGGAAATAATTATGAGGGAAGTTTTACTATGAACAAATGTTTTTTTTTAATTGGCGAATTATGATAGGGATCTCTAAGACAAAAAACATACAAATTTGCCACGTGCTATTTATCACAATAACAAACAAATAAAATGAAGTTTATTGGGAGTAGGTACTTAAAACACATTTTAAGAGAGAACGAACAAAAATGGAAAATTATACGATTTGGAGTTTATTTTCAAAACTTTTATAAGATAACTTTTATCCAATCGCATTGCAGCTCAAGTTAATTTAAAATAAAATTTTCTAATCGAGCTTTCATTTATAATTCATCATAAAGTAATTAGTAAGTAAGATAAACTAGTTTACTTTAGTTATTAAATTTATTATTTCCGTTTCTTATTGAATGTTAGGGTCAACAACATTTCATGCTCGTTGCAACATTATGTCCTCGGAGTAGATAAATTATTAATAAATATTTCTCTACATCGGCTTGAAACAAAACGTGGAAAATTCATCTACCAGCGAAATGTAAAATAGTTTTGTAACACTTTAACTGTCAAAGCGCTCCTTATCAAGTTAGCGGTGGTTATGAAAAGTCCAAAAAACGCCGAACAATATGTTAAAATTTTCAAATTCATCAATACTCAAACCAACGTTTACATTAAATTGATTGAATACTTGACCGCTACTTGAGAATCAATCGCCAGGTGGCAGAGTGATTCGATTGCGAGAAATCAACTCTCAAACTAGTGTTATCTAATCTAATTTTGGCAGGGTATATTTTATTTTATTCATAAATTCCAACCGGAACTACGTTGTTTATTTGCACGTTGCACTCTTGGAACCTTCACAATCCTTGATTAAGTACTTCCGCCATCAAGCATTCTATTAATAACAAAACTTTAGAAATAAATTATCACTTGAGGGGAAAAACTTTTGAGAAAATTTAAGATTTCAAGCACTTAACGATAAATAACTAAAATTTTGTTATCATTTAGTACTTCACCAAAATAAAAGAAATTTAAAAAACAAAAAAAAAAACGAAATGAATTTCAAGTTGAAAAAAGCTTTCGTATTACATGATACAAAAATGATAAGATATAACATCATTAACTTTGATAAATGAATTTTCGATTTTATATCATTTACGATAAGATACAATTAACATGTTTTGTTATATATCTAATATGTCAAACCTCGATTTATTTCAGTGTTCGCAACGTTTGTTAGTAGAATCGATGGACAGTCGATAGTCACGAATCAAGTTAATGATTGGGAAATTATAGCGAGAAATTCAATAAGTTCTGATGCTAGTAACGAGACAGAAGTTGAATCAGGTAATAGATAATATTGAATTTAATATAATAATTGGTTTTTAATTAGTTTTTAATTTATTTTTTAGAAACATCTAGACCATTTGCGGAAGTACCCAAGTCAACAATGGATATAATCACAGTAGTTTGGTACTTGTCAACATTCTTAGCTTTAGCAGCGTTTTTCTTTTTGATGGTATGCTCGGATAGAGGATGCGGCCGCGGTAGAGAAGAACCACAGCCACCGCAACAAGCTCCACCAACTCCAGCTCCATCATATAGTGAATTTGCACCACCATCATATGAAACAGTTGTGAAGTTATATCCATCAGTTTTTGTTGTGCCAATACACGAGAAGAAACCAGATAAACTAAATTATAATACAAATTTCCATACAGTGAATGAGCTACAGAAGATTAGTTAGACACCGAACGTTAATTAATTAGGAATTTAACTAATTCTACTGTGATATAGTATAGATTGTTATGGGATCACAAACAGTGTGACATTGTTCTGGACATGTGCTGTACTTAGATGAAGTGTTATCCCAATAGATGATATCTACTATAAGTTATAAGCAAAACATATTGTAAAACAGACCGAGGGACCAATGAATCCGATAGAAACAATATGTTGACATGGGTTTTTCAGATGATATGAGACTGAAACCACTAAGTGCTTTATTAGCTTGTTATACATAAGTATTCTCATTTGTTACTTAGTTAGTTAGAAAAATTAATTAATTCAAACAGATATGATATGATATGATGTAAAACACTTGAATTGTGTTATATATATGATGAAGATTTGTAAATCGTGGAAGCCAACGTTGTATTGTACATAATCTCATTGACTTTATTTTAAAAGTTTGTGATGATTGTTCTACAACTGTTTCTACGATCCTCTTGTTGTGCCTTACTATCCTTTTGTATGACTTGTAACAAGATCAGTCAGAGGATATGTTTTTGAAAACGTTAAATGTTTAAACTATTTTATACCGAATGTGATAAATACAATAAAAGTATTCTTTTTTACGAGAGACTATTTTTTTCAAGTCCATGTTATGAAATTTCAGGCCAATGATGCGTCAATATGTCTTTTGATGTTCTAAGAAACAGACAGTACATAGTAAGGTTAAAGGTGATTGTTCAGTCAAAACCTAGAAAAAGTTAAATTTGGATGAATCATGGGGATTATAATGGAAGTTCCACGTTTCTCTAATCGGTTTCAGTTTTTAGGGTTTATTTTTTCACGGAACTCATGAGCGTTTTACGATCGTCGTCTGTGACTATTGGTGGCGATAAGACTTTGGGGGAAATTATTCATTGATAAGAATGTTGATGATCGCTAGCGGCTCCATTGTGCCTTAATCACCTGTTTGGAGCGTTTCAATGTTCAATGTCGAGATCACAAAATGCCGGGTAGGCAACCGAGGAAATTTTCAATTTGAAGCCACTGCTGAGGGAGAAGAAAACGATCGTGCTGCTTTCAATCCGGTTTTCATTCACTCTCGATCCGATAAAATATTTTTACAAGAACAACAGTGAGGCAATTGAAATTTTGGTTCCATCACGAATTTATATGAAGATGTCTGCATTGGACCGCGAGCGCATCGAGACCGGCACTTTAGTGTGTATAAAAGCTGCAGATATTTTGCGTGGCTAGACTCACATCTCATTAAATTCCTTTGAAGTTGCGCAAATTGCGTTGTTGTAAGAAGTAATATTGTTATATCTATTTGATTGCAACAAACGATAAGTTAGGAATGAAAATTTTGTAAATATTGATTTAGCAAAAGCTTCAGATTAAAATTGCAATATATAATAAGATAAGATAAAATAATTTAAAAATTCGGTTCATATAACATTACTGCTTGTTTGGTTTGTTTTTTATGTCAAAAACTATCCCCAAAAAATTAAATAAATTAATCATTTTATCATACCAGATGGAATCATATGTCCGCTACGGATAAATCGGATATCAGCTAATGAGTTTAGCACAATTTATGGTAAATAGCCGTGACAATAATTAAATTTATCAAGTAGGTACTGGATTTGATTTCTGGCTAATTAGTTTTAAAATTGATTGGGAAAATATGAATTTTACGGGAAAATAGTTGAACGGATTGGATAAGCTTACTGATTAATTATAAAAGTGTGATGTTATATGAAGTTGTGAAGAATTACATAACAAATCTGGTACATATTAACATATTAAATTGGTTTATCTAAATAAATTGTTTGAAACTCGTTCTAATATCACATTAGATTTGCTTTTGAACGTAAGTCATGTTAAACGTAATCGATAATTGCAGTTGATTTTAGCGTCATAGCTTAGTAATATTCTGATTCCCCCGAAATCAAGTATTTATGATAAGTAAAAACGATGATTGATATTTTGCAATGTTTATGAATAGACTTAAAATTTTAATTTCTATTAAAAATATTCTGAGAAACCACAAGTGGTTGGTTGCATCATCCTATTTGTGAAGTGTTCTGTTGTTCGTGATTAACCTTATCGTCTCTGAAAGGGAAGGAGGTTAACTCGTCCCAAATAGATACAACACAATTTTTGGGGGCACGGTTTTGAAATTTCTTGAAGCGAAAGCTCTCAAAATTTGATATTAAAAAAATTATCTATTGAGATAATATCTTCTTCCAAATGAAATGTTTCGCCATACTCGGCACGTGAAGGTATAAGGAAGAGTTTGGTTTGTTGATCCTTGTAGGTCATCCACTGATTTCGTACCCGAGCAATATTTTATCATTTTCACAAAGGTTAAAAGCCTGTCAAGGTAAGCTGTATGTCAGGTAGCAACGTTTGATCATTTACTATTCTTTGATGAGGTGACGTAAGACATGTTTCATTTTAAAAACAGTGGCGGTTTTGATTTCATCTTAAACCAGCAAGTATTGTTATAATATGCAATCCATTGATGTAAGATGAAATACTTGAAATTTAGTTGAGACCTGAGAAAAGCCACATCAAGGTAGACGTGACCAAAGCCACGGCACTTACCTAGAGTCTTTGGTGCGTTCATTGAAAACCTGATTCAAGCATGTTTTCATGAACTTACATTGACCGAGTATTATCTCCACGGAGTTGGAGTTTCTACAAAATTGGAGTGGTATGGACCACGCGGCTTAACGTCATCAGGCGAAACACACCTGCACCTTGACGTCATCGCAGGTGAACGTCAATTATTTTTGAAACGTTCAATCAAATTCATTTCATTTCTAGGAGAATGGGAACAGGAAGTTCCAGAACCTGACGCACTTTCTACGGGAATGGGTCGACGTGGAAAGGAGTAAGTCTAATCAACCAAAAAGGTATTTTTAATTTTCTCAGTAAACATCAAAACATGATGGTATCAGTTCAAACAACAACGGTAAGTGATAAAGTGATAACACCGAAAAGGGGAAATAACATCTTCAAGGTGCTTCAGATACGAATAGACTTGTGGGATACAAAACCCCCAAAACTACCAGAGATAAAATAAGATAAGCAGTTCACATAGAGTTCAGATGTTGGTGGATCAGAGACAGCTAACCATCAAAGCTTTGTTATGTTACAACATAGTGACTTTGACCCGATCACTACCCAGCGAATGGGCACCATTCGAACTTTTGAGTGACTAAAACAGAGTTTGTTGCCATACTCAATAAAATTTCTTATCTTGAGATAAATGTTATGATCTACTTTTAGCAAACTATACTAATCGAAAAGACGATCGAATTGATTTTGTTTTATATTCGTAACTGCTCGGACTGTTTACATTTATTCGGGAGACACGTGTTCAATATGGCGTAACGTATCTAGATATGGTAGCTTGTTTGTCCTCAAAACCCCAAAATATATTTCTCCGAATTGTTGTTTAGAAAATATATCTTGATTCTAGCGAAAAGTTCGCCTCGACAAATATTGATCACCTGCCATTAAGTGAGCTTACAACGCAGTACGGAAAATTTTCATAAACAAATGTAAAAGGGGGATGAATGTCAAGGCTCGAGTGATACATAGATTTCTGGAAAACACTTTGATTTTTGAAAACAATAAATGCTTCAAATATCTCGAAACCTTCTGGATATATTTTCTAAAGCTTTTGAATATCAATGTTAAGAAATATTTTATCAAGTTTCAAAATAAGCTTTATTAGATAATCACATACGAATCGAAAGGTTTTCGATTTAATCACGTGCTGATCGAGCCCTTTTCGAGAGTTCCGTGTGTTTTATTTGTTTAGTTTTTGTTAGATACATTTGTAATCATTAATTGGATAACTCCTCGTAATAACATATGTTATGTAACTAGAGTGGATAATAGTGAAGTGTATGCTTCCTGTATTTAGTAACATGTTGAGATAATAAATTAACTACCCTCTCAAAAACGATCCTTCTTCTTTTAATTAAAACTACTAATTGCCACTGTCAAGTGATGATTTCCATTGGCTATATAAATTTCCCTCAAATGCCATATGTCACGTTAAATTACTTGTAAAACTGCACACCCAATTTAATGGAGTCTTGTTAGCAAGGAAAAATATGGTGTAAATTACAGTATCAATCTCTTTATCAGCAACCATTAAAGGATCCTTAGCACATTGGCTAAAGGGATTGAACAGAATATGTCAACTTCGTTATCTAAATGTCTATGTGGAATCCTGGAAAATGTTATGGTATCTAAGCTAGGGAACTTGGCAAACATTAGCAATTTCTCCAGGACATGCAGGATTTTCAGTTAATCGTCAAATGATTGCTATGTCCTTCGTCGATCCAGAGAATCCTTGTCAAAGGACAATAAATTGAAGTCTTGATTTCTGTAATCTCAGTGATTTGTGAATTCTGTATGGATATGTCATGATGAGGTTTTCGGTATTCTTAATGTTATATATATGGAAAGTGATATGAAACCGGAAACTTTCACTTTATTATTAAGGAACTATCTGACCAGGAAAATCATGGTGAATCATGGATTTGTGGGCATATTCATTTGAGTGTGAGTGAGTTTCTACAGCTTAGTCATTGTGTTTCTACAACGTATGTAACTGAAAAGTTTATTTTTTGAAGCGCAATTCGCGTTACAGTTCATTCATAAAGCGCACAAAAAACAGCAAAACAAATACTTAAACCGCAAAACAAAAACCGGTAAGAGGTGTGTCTGTTCAAGCTTTGTTAACAAGTTCCACGTCAACATCTCAGGTTTAACTGCTTACGATAACTAAGTGATAAAATACGATAAACAATTTTCTTATTTACGCTTTTTCCTCAGGTACTGCACACTTTGATGCAGGTGACACCAGTGTAGTAATAAAGATTCAAATCATGCGTTGCAATTGTTATCTTTGCAATGTTTACAAAGTTCAGTTTTTAAGTGTTAGACAAATTGCTATTCCACCTGACTCGTAGATCTTATCTTTGCTGAAGGTCAAAAGCCTATTCAAGTTGAGGTTGTAAACTTTTATACCTATAGCTTTCAATTTCAAAAGGATGTATCTCTTATATTTCTGATTTATTTCTAAATATGTTCCACAGTAGCTAATAGAAACTGTGTCCTTGCTATTGTTAAGAGGAGCCTGTTCCTCCAATTAAGATTCCCTAGACATACTTTATTGTTAGATTAGAGCAGTTGGAAATAATAAAATACGTCGCATACGATCAGTGATCTGCAGTGAAGCCTAGTAGACGTGAAATGGAGGTCTATCAATTTCGTCAATCATTTACAGAATTAACTCATATTCACTAATCCAGTTAAGCTGTTTTCGAGTATTTTGAAATGACACCACGAGTTTTACGACACAAAGTCCGGATTGTTTAATTCAGTAATGACTCTAGATTGTAAAACACTTTTGAGTCAAGTTTACAAGATGATAATGAAGTCAGGTGTCAATTTGTCGGAATCAAAAAGGTAAACATTGACAAAGAGCAAGTCATCATTGATTTGCAATTGATTAAAATCAGAAGAAATGAAAACTTGCAAATCATCAATTGCATTTCACAAATTTCAAGTAATTTAATAACACCAAGTGCATGATTGAAGTGCAGGAAGCTTCTTGAAGCCCTTCTGATGCAGTAATGAATTAAATATTCGACATTTGATACTATTCCCCGTTCAAACGTTTGATACCACTACATATTTGTAAATACGTCACTATTCCTTCAACGCAATGGAGAGGGTTATTTTGAGGATCGGACACCGTTAGTGTCGATAGGAAATGATTTTGGTGAAAGTGAGTTTGAAGAATCAATTTTTGCTTTTTTGTTGTTGATGATTTATTTTTTTTTATGTCAACAACGAATAAAATTAACTTGACAATTGAATTTCTCTTATACTTCGGAATATCCTATTTGCATTTCTAAGCTAATAACCACGTAAATCCAATTAAATTTTATTGAATACCTAAACAGTCTGGAATAGAAAGTCATTTTCCGATAAGCACCAAAGGTACTTAGAAATTTGTCTGATAATGAAAAGATGAACACTTGTTTGCAATTGGAATTGTGACAATTTTGAAAGAAATCAACCTAAAAATATAAAGAGGTAACATGTTTTGTCTGATTCATTAAGAGTGTCTCGTTGGATTATAGACATTTGCGCTGGACACAACCCAAAGTTTATCTTATCATTTAGTAAAACCGTTTTATTTTTAGCACAAGTTGATACAGCCTGTTCCAACAGGTAAATTCAAGTTTATATTAGCACTTAGTGTCTGTCGCCATTGTTGCAATAATTTTTCCTATCGCTTAAAAATTCTTATCATATTATTATTTTACAATTTTTCTATTTACGGACATATCGATTTAAATAAACAAACAATTATTTATGTGAAGCATGTCACCAATGTTTTCTAAATTAATTTGCACAAAATGGTAATTAAAAGCAATTATGCATATTTACTGGCGTTTTCTTAATTAAAAATTAATAACTACGCGAAGTAGAGCTTTAAAGCGCAAGTTGAGCTTTTCAATCCAAGAAATTTCATTTCTTCTCTTAAGAAACCTGATGTACCATTGAAGTTTTATTTTTGTTGCTTCAAATGATAGAGTAAGTTATATCAAAAATAAAATTGGAAACTTGTGAAGAACAAAGTGAGAAAGGAACGTTCCGTTGTCATAATTTTGGAATTTTTTGTTTTCGATGAAATTCAAGGCTAATTTGCAAGATGATCAAATTCAAGATTTCTTCAGAATTTCGAAGATGATCGAAATCAGATTCACAAGATCACCTGAGGTAATTCACTTCAAGGAAGTCCGTTGAACGATGGAACAGGTTTTGGAAAATGAGAAACCAGCTGATTACAACATGCTTATCTATTCCGGACAATTCTAGACATCTTCATTTGGCAGAGAGACATTGGTAATTTCCAGCAACAATCGAAACCAGTTCATTGTCTGAAGGCAGCATACCTTGGCATATCTGTAAGGTAAGTCTGGGCCAACAGTTTGTTTACGATAATCGTTGTATGACGTCAAAGGCACATGACTTTTCTGAGGTTTTCTACAGAATTTGTTTGCTCAAAAGGCTAAAGCCTCCAGCAGCGTTGTAGATATCAGGAATACGCACATTGTGTGGAATACGATTTGGCTGGTGTAATACGAGGAGTAAGTGTGATCATTGGAAGTAGCGTAAATGTTTAATTAAAATTTTTTTTATTTAGTTTTGTAGTAATCGCGAATTTGCCAAAGACTCCGAAGGGAAGTATTCGGTAAATATTTGCAGCTAGTGTTTCTGTCTAGCTTAAATTGGTAAAGTTTACTTTTGCAGGACTTTGACCCTTGCCTCAAAGCAAATGGTTGCTTTAACCTCAACTAGGTTGTAATTAAATTTTAATCTTAAGGCTGCATGTGCCTGTCTTACCTTGAACTCATTTGTGAAGTCGACGACATCCGGATAATGGACCTCCTGAAAACGTGATGCTAGACAGGTTCCAGATGTGTACCTTAAGTGGTGCGTCTTGCCCAATAAACAATTCCAAATCAAAACCCCGCACACTCGTCTAATTCTTTACCATTTAAGGTACGCAAATTAAAATTTGAAAATTAATTACTTATTTCCTGTTTTCTTTAAGAAACTTCAAAAGATGACTGTCGCCATAATTGGAAACGCGCCTGTTCGAAAACCGTCCACGCAACTCGGTCAAACCACTTGCGAATTACGTAATATTCGAATCAAAATCATTTTGCGTCTATTAGGATATCCAAAAAACACCTGCCATTGTCATACAGTTTGGCAAGCGCTGAACGTTACATGGAGTCGCAATCAGATATACGGCACGTGCTGAAGCGCCGTATGCTGCAATTGCTTCAAACGTTGCGGTAGACGTCTGTCGGTTCCCGTTTGTGTTCTTGAGCTTCCACGGAAACCTGTTACACACGTGGATAATAAGAAATATCACCTGCTTTCGCTTCTCCACATCTTTTCTACGGATCTACAGAAAACGTAAACAAACAACATCAAAGCGACAGACAAAAGCTATATCGATCCAACCAATGTCGATCCGTCGTTTCAGATCGTGTGCTGCAATGCAAGTATGCAATATCGCCGACACGGTACGTAGCGGTATTCCATTTCCGTGTATTCCTCCGGAATGCAAAACAAAAACAGAACACTTTCGCACGTCAATCTCCAATTGACTCCCCTTTACCGGTGTGTTTCTATGCTTGTATGTGTTTGATCGTTCGCAATACCTCCAGTGGTGGGATCGATACGATTGTGGTCGATTTCTCAACGAAAGCTCGACGTTTTCAAGATCATTCCGTGCTTTTGTGTGGAGCTTTTTTCAGTTAAAGCCACCGTAGCGTTGAAACGTCACTTCGCGATGCGTTAATTGGAGTCTCGTATTTTGAACACTAGAAAACTAAAAATATTTCTCCGATCGGAATAACAATTGGAATCAGAGCCAGCCCGGCAGACTAGATTCGTTTCGTGGATCAGCAGATTCCAATCAGAATCAGTGGAGTAGCAGCAGCCATTGTCGCAGCCATTGCAGTATCCATTTTCCATTGTCACGTTGTCACCATCGGTTGGTGGTCATTCCGTGGGTGCCGGAGTAATTTGTTACCGTTTTCCGCATATCTAAGCGTTTTATTAATTAAAATTGAAAATTTATTTCATTAATTAAATTAATTAAAAAAATTTTGTTTGGTTTTGATAATTTTGTGAATAACAGAAAATGATTGAAATTTGTGATTTTCTTGTTTCAAGTGAAAATGATCGCAAAATGAAAGTTTTCCCGTAAGGATGGTGTGCCCAGATCGTGTTATCCAGTGTTTCCTGTTTGAAATGTGAAAAAAATAATTAAGTGAAATTAATTTTTATGAAAGAATTTTAAAATATATTTTTGTTATTCGCTTAAAAACAAGTGCATTCCATATTTGTCAAGGACGACAAACTGTGATATTTGAAATAATTCAAATTCAAGATCCAAACATGATTACGTATAGATTGATGGTTGTCCATTGGTCCATATTTACTTTATCAATTCAATTGACCTACTGTGCCTCTGTGTATACAAGTAAGTGGTGAATTTATTTCATTTATATTCATCCTTCATTTTCCATTTGCTTCCAATTCAAAATTGTGCAATATTCTGGAACCATTTTGAGTAGAACGGGTCGGGAATCTGTTTTCTTCAATGTGCCATTGTGTATTACAATTTACGAAAAAGAAACTTGCAAGGATATGATTTTCAAATGATATGAAAATTTATAAAAATTGTTATTGTACATTTCTTTAATAAGTCTGCTTAGAAGTCACCGAACAGTGAACATCTGCAAATCGAAGATTAAGAATCAGAAAAACGAAAAAGGAGAAAATCGAAAGATTGGTGAAGGAATCCTTGTTTGTGAAACGAACTTGAATATGAAATTGTGGAAACGGAATGTTACTATCTCATAAACACATTTTGGTTATTCAACTATGACTAAGAATATTTTTATGACTGTTTTAGTCACAGAAAAGCCCAGATTTCAGATTCATAAAGCATCTTTATGAAATTTGTTTCATAATATTATTTAGTAAATTATTTTTCTTCATGCCTTGAAGCGTAATTTAAGCATCTAATGGACCGTCACAGTTGCTACTCACGACAAATTTTGTGTATTCTTCACAAAATTACATTTTTGAGAATAATTTGTTAATTAGAGTAATTACAATTGAAACAGAAACGTGGTCATCGCGTAAAATTGACCCAAAAATCATTTCAACCGAGTGCGAACCGGAGAAGCTGAATTTTCCCGTCAAAAAATTGTTGAAAGACTTCAGAAATTCGGAGCGAATTTTCTTGAGAAAAACTCAAAATTGCTTGTCATTGTGAATTAATTTAAAAGATGAGAAAAAAACGAAGTTATTTTAAATGAAAAAAGAAGTTTTCAGAAAATCATTTCCGCAAAATCAAGTAATTTTGGAAAAAAGCAAATTCGGTGTTTTAAACTCAAAGTTCAGCGAAAAATTTTTTCTTCTCCAACTTCGAAATTAAGAAACAGTTGAGGTTTTCAAATTAACAAATCAATTTATTACGCAAATTCACAATCTAATTCTACTTCAAATGGAGTTGCAAACCGAATTTGGTTTGACCAGGAAACAAGAAACCCACAATGAATCAGAGACACCGAAGTGAAGTTGCTACCGAAAAGTGACCCCCACCGGTATAAATCGCTCCACTGATTTTTTATAAGAAACTCGTTTTTGTTGTGATTTTCCACAAAGCTGCCCACTGGAGTTAATATATTTTCGTTCAACACAGTCTACTGTTATTAACAAAAAACGACAACGATGGAGAACGTTTATACGTCTTTGTTAAACCACATGCGGAATCGGTTAATTACTCGGCTTTACTTGGCAATTGTGATTCTGGAGTGACACATTTCAAGATGTTGTATACAACTGAAGAGCACAGCTCATGATTCCAGAATGCAGTCATCCAACAAAATGTGTTTGGCTCCATCAGAAACAATAAGCTCTGCAGAGAACATGCAGTCGAAGTGGGTTTGGACGAGAAATGAATTTTCATGAGTAAGACACTTCCGTGTCATGATAGCGCCTACAGGCGGCATCGGATCTGGTACAACAAATCCAGCCGTGATTCATAATAGTCCGGGGATTATATTTAACAGTAACTGTAACTGCAAAACTTGATGGAGCTAAAGTTGGAGTTGAAGTCGGGACGAATGCCTCTAAGTCTATTTTTAAATTTTAATGAAACGTGAAAATGTCATTAGAAATTTTTCCAAGATATGCGGGATATTGTTGGTGAGGGCTACTCACTAATAGCACTTAAAAATCACATTTTAACTACAGCAGCTTCCTCTAATCGTGTTTTCATTCGTAACTTCTTTTCAATGTTAATTTTTCCTACTCATTTGAGTCCTACACTTTCCATGGCAGCTCGACGACGTCTTGAGGAATTCTTGGGGGATTCATCGTGGTTTTGCGGTACTTCATGAGACCATCAGATGTTATCTAACTTGATTTATGCTATTATCGTAATCGTTAGTCTTTAGTTTGACTTCTTGTCTTGTTGCAAGGTTTTCTTCAAACGCTCCTTTAAGACGTTTTGCAGAAGAACAGTTACTACTCCCGATTTGAAAGATGGTTAGCAAGTGCATTAAGGTTTAGATGGGTTTGTCGGATTGTCACGGTGGAAAGCTAGTTAATTCAGTTAGATTTCTTCAAAAGTTAGTAAACAAAACTATTACAATTGTGGAACTAGTTCACTTGTCAACTCGAAAATCTTCACCAGCTGTACACGTTATAACTCGATATTGAAAGTAGAACAACTGGATGAGATACCAGGTGTGTAAGTATGAAACCGGAATTTCTGTTTAAGAAAAAAGCATTTGTTTTATAAACACAAGAACATATGTTTTACTCAAAATATTGCCCATGGCTACATATACATTTCCTCCATCTCTCTGCTAATTTATGAATGCCTTGCCAAAAAAACCGCTCTCCTTTTGAGGCAAACCATTCGTCCAGCCAATTTCTTACATTTTCGTACGATTGGAACTGCTGCTGTGCCAAGGCGTGTCCCATTGACGCGAACAAGTGGTAATCTGAAAGAGCCAAGTCTGGGGAATAAGCCGCATGTGGAAGTGTCTCCCACTTAAGCCCTTCAATTGTGTCCTGGACCACTCTTGCTGTGTGCGATGGTGCATTGTCATGGAGTAAAATCACTTTATTGTGTCTGCTTGCATATTGTGGCCGCTTTTCCTGTAAAACTTTACTTAATTTGAGCAGCTGTTGTCGGTAACGTTCTGTGTTAACGCTCTCGCCGGGTTTAAGCAGCTCATAATATATTATACCCCTTTGATCCTACCAAACACTTCATGTTAAAATCACCGTTTTTAAACTTTTTAAACCACTCAAAGCATTGTGATTTCCCTAGAGCATGGTCTCCGTAAGCCTCAACAAGCAAACGGTGAGATTCTGCAGCAGTCTTCTTTAGATGGTAACAGAAAATCAACGCTGCCCGCGAATCGTGACTTTCAGGCACAAAACTAGACATTTTAAAACCGATTCTTAATAAAACTCTTTCAATAAATTGGTACTCTTCTAAGCTGTATGACTTTGACAGATACCAATAACATTAGAAGTGAACATAGGCACGCTTAGACGATAGTAAATTCGCGTCCAGGGCCATCTGTAGGCAAATTCCGGTTTCATACTTACACACCTGGTATATATTACATCGTTAATTGGAGTCATGAATTTCGGTGTCAAGTAAACAAAACTTTCAGGTTACAACGCCGAAGTCTGTTTGGAGACAAGATCAAAACACTTCTAAGCGTTGAAAGTGTTTTAAAGCGATCTGTAGCTAATATTTGAACAATTGTTATTTAATTACCCCATAAAGTAGTTTTCTCCAGTTTATGATAAACGTTTGATGGAAATTTTTATTCATTTTCAACTGTGTATCATTGAAATTCAATTCGTGAAACTTTGAGAAACTTCAAATCACAATCAAATGCTAAATTCTCTATAAATAGTTAAATGGATATTTTGAAAGGGTAAGAGTTATCAAACAATTGGCGACATTCAGCTTTCAATCCATTAAAAGTGCAAGAGGCGTTTTAATATTGCAAATCGAATTTGACGCTCGTTGAATCCATTATCACGTTGAGCTGTTATATCAATTAGCAGTTTTCATGGTAATTTGTAAATGTGAAGTTATTTTTTATAATATTCAAAAGAAGTTCCTACGTCATGTCCAGATGTTTCAAAGAATCTGGGGTTGGGATGCTCCAAATGCGACGTTCTGATTCATGGCAGACGCCATGTGTTAGTAAACATCTGAATAGCTCTCCAAGCGCTAATGTACAGGTGTCCTAATTCATGTGAAAGACCCTCGTTACCACTTAACACTCTAGTGTCGACATGATGTTTACTGAGTCTATAAAATCACTTTAAAGAAATAAGAAGCAAAATGTGAGCAAATAAACTCAGTCTACATGTCCCACAAAAAGTTATTGTTGTCGATATCGAGAAGATATTGATTCAATAGCTGAATGGAGATTTAACAAGGAAATTTTGAAGAGCTTTCTTTTTTGTTTAAACAATCAAGACACGACGAAAATCTCAAGAAGTTGTATAAAACTAAGTTTATGAATCTATTCACGTTTCAATGGTCATAATTCAATAACTTCTCTATGGAACTTGTTGCTATAACTGCTCCTCCTATAGCTAGATTAAAAACGTTTCATTTGCATTTCCATAAAGCTGTTGATTCTGTAGATAAACTATTTAAAATTTTATTGTATTTACAATAATAATAAACATATATTTGAACAATTTCCACTTACTTGAAGTGACAATGAAATTGAGCTATGTGCAGAGCTTCCTCAGTGAGCTGTGTTAGTTTGGATGTTAAATAATTACTTAGACGTTGTTGACCCATGTGGGATGAATTTAAGTGAATTTCCATAGACTCGCCGTTCATTTTAATTAATCAGACGAATCGTAAATCATCCCTGAAAGATCTGAATGTTTATATCCAGCTTATATCACTTTGATTATCTCGATAATGCAATGTTTGATATCTGTTACAATGAGCTACAAACCAGAATTGTTAGAAGGTCAGCTTGTATGAGATGAAATGAGGTTATTAACTCGTGCTACTAGCGATCCCTGTGGAATGTTATAATGAGGTACCTCGAGATACGAGCGCCCTTATATACGAGATATTTGATATACGAGCCGTCGAGCGAGCTTTGAAATACGAGCGACATTTGAGATACGAGGAACGGCCGGATCGAAAACTCCATGGACTGTTTTGTTTTATCCGGCGAAACAGGCAAAGGCCAGTGAAGAGAAAAGCAGTGACTTGAATTAAGCATACAGAAGCATTAAAGTTGTGTGTAGGTAGCATTTGAGTGACCAAAATACAAATACACAAAAAATACAAATATTTGTGATCTATAAATAAATTTTTCTTATTCAAAAACGCGTAACACCTGGGGTAGCATTTCGGGGGCTGGAACGGATTAATGACATTTCGATTATTTTCAATGATATTTGACATACGAGGAATGTTAGGGAACGAACTAAACTCATATCTCTGGGTATCACTGCATAACTATTTTTAAGTGTGCTGGTGTCATGAGGTTGATCGCAATCATGTGTTTAATAGATTCAAGACAGAATGAGGTTATACGTTAAGCAGATACAAATGATATATTCCCCACCTTCATACTTTCCAATTCAAAATCTTCTTCAAACATTCATTTGAACTTAGATGAACCACCTAACCCGTTACGGAGATCAGTCCCCGGTCCCGGTTCAGCACAAACCGAGAAAAAATGGAAAATGGAACAATAAATTCTTGTAGCTAATTGCAAAAAAAAGGTACCAGAAAACGGTGCCTAAAAACCGTAAAAGGTTACTGAACCAAAACTCCCACACTTAGCAGAAAAAAAGTTAAATTTTGATTTTGGTCATTTCCGTGACAATTGCCTTCCGCCATTGACCAAAAGTGAGCTTTTAAGCGAAAAGCTCGTTACAATTGAATCCTCATTATTTTAAACCGTTAACGTGTGCCCAGTGATTTTGAAACGGTTCCTCGAAATGGTATTGGTAAGTAAGTGGTTTGTTATATTTTACGAAGTTTTGAGTTTTATCAATTCAAGTGAAGCTTTCCGCCAGTCTTATCACTCAAACTTTGGTTTCAAACGAAATCAATCAAAGATAATTAATTAAAGAGCGTCATTTATTTATTTTATCTCTATTTGAATGCCGGAAATTTGGTGCCTGCAAATTTATTTGTTTTTCTGATCCATATCTTGTATACCTCGATTCGTTTTATATAAATTTTTTATTTACTTGTTTTCCATATACACAAACTGAAGGTCAGCTATGACACACCACTTCTGCTCTTGATGGACACGTGTCAGACCGATTTGTGACGCTTCAATCAAGTTAGAGTTTAAACGTTTATATATCTTGTAAATTAAATTTGCTTCCTGGACGTTTGATGTATCAAAAAGTAAAAACCTCCTAATGGATTTGGAAACCTTTTCCCAATGTGAACTGTTTCACATAGATTCAGATCTTTATGGATTGAGGTAGAGTTAATGAGATAAAAGCATAATGCAGACCTTAACTTGCGCCACGAAATTGCTTAGCGTCACGGAAATTTTCGCCATACCACGTCGGCTTTCTTAAGACCGCAAAATGGCAATTTCTCAATGGATTGAAAAAGAAACAAACAATTTAAAGTAAATACAAAAAGATGAAATTAGTTTTGTATGACTTGTGGTGAAGTGTAGGTACCAATTGCACAAGTACAAAAACCCAAAGTTGCTACGACTGAATCTCATTGATCTGTAACGAAACTCAAAAAATTTTTTTAACTTACGAAATCTTTAAGAAGACATGAAGAAAAACATTTTTCTTTCAATCACTCGAAATTGATCAATGACGATTGCCAATTTGATTTATGAATTATTTTAAATCAATTTTATAAGGGGAGCACTTTGGCGTTTGTGTTTTTATTGGAGTCATCTGAAGAATTCATTTTATGAGGGTTAAGTGGGTGTCAAATATTTTCGCTTTGCAGCTATGACATATAACATTACCACAAATCCGTGTTGAATTCAAGTATTGAATAAGGTTTGCGATTGATCATCCTAGAAATATTTAGAGGACACGTCAGCGAATTGAACCTTGTACTTTAGTTTGTAATGGGTAATTTCCAATAGCCCCGAACAAGAAAAATGTCGAGGAAGTTCATTGTTTTCCTCGTTCGCTATAACAGGCCATTTATTTTGGAGATATTCACAGCTAAGCCTAAGCTACAACTTCACACCATTGATTCACTGAACCAATGAATGTCAACCACAATGAATCCGAGCTAATATCACGAAACAATAGCTAATTAAACTTTGCGTTTTTTAAAGTTTTACTTTAACCTGTTAAGCGCTATAGGGGTACCATTAAAAAGGTGTTATTAACATGATACGAAAAACACTAAAATTGTTGTTTAATCTGGGTATGATGACCAGCCAATTGTTATATGTCAAGGACAGCTGTAGCAGTCTCAAAAAGATTTCTAGGCCTTTGTAAATTGGTTAAATTTGATGAGGCCGTCAATGTCACTCAAAGGTTATGAGAGATAGATCTATTACACCTAACAAACCATGACTGTTTTGTTGTTGTTGACGTTTAAAACCGAAAAGTGTGAGCAAGCTATCAATAGCAGGAATCGATTGTTCTACTCTTGAAGTGATAAAGACGATCCTTACATTCACGATAATCATCTCATTTATGGGTAGTTACTGTTTATGAAATCATATCAAGATGCAAAAAACCATTTTCTATTAAAGCTCTATGAATAACACATAAACGTTCAACAAATTTCGTAACATGCACTAAAGAATATTGAAATTCATATGCAAAGAAGTTATATTTTCATAAAGGTATACTAAAGATGAACAAATATTAGCAAATCTTAAATAGGAAGCTACTATGAAATGATATTATATAAGACACTAGGTCATGCATAAAACAGTTGTCATGTTGATTTGGAAAATCGTGACGAGTTATGTGGTATGATACACACAAGCATGTAGTTTATCTCATATAATACGAGAGTACTTTTTATACAGACGTAATGTGCTACGTATGAGGATATCTTACATGGTATCACATTCACAACCAAACAGACTGTGTCAAGACGGTGGAACGCTTTTAAAGTGAAACGATGATTCCAAGGATAATTTCCTAGACACTGGAACGTGCTTTCACTGTTTCAGGATAATAATAACACGTGGATGTTAATAACTTCTACTTAAACACAACTTAATAGTTTTCCTGGTTTCATTTCCTGGAACACGATATTATCTCTGAGGGGATATTGAGAATATCTCAAGGATAATTTAGTTTAGAATGTGTGTCATTTGTTTGTTATGTTCAGCTTCAACGAAGTAATCTGTTTTTTAAAAACATCACGACCGTGACATTGTGACACAAAATGATACAAAATTAAATCAATTCTTAAGTCCATTGACCTGCATGTGACTATTGAATTGTAACAAGAGGATAATTAGTCAAAATTTAATACATCTATCAATTTAAAATTAGGGAACATTCAACTTTTGTTGATATCAAACCAACAAACAATTTAACAAACTAATTAAACAAACCGGTGTCTGCAATCTGACAAAAACCGGTAATAACATGTTGCAGTAGTTCAATTATTACCAGTAATAACAGGTGAATCAAGTATTAGTGCACAATAAAGTTTAAAGTACTTTTCAAAAAGCAAGTCACTTAACCAAATTTTGGTGATATCACACACTCATCCTAGATAATTGCACTTTCAGTGAGATATCACTTGAGTTTTATTTAATTAATTAAACGACAAATTGTCATAAAACCAAGTGATAACTCTTTTGGTACGAACTATAAAATCCATCCATTTCACGGCAATTTTTGTTTTATTAATTAAGTCCACTTTAATTAACATAATTTGTACGTTGCATTAAATAATAAAAATTCGATTTGAATAAACTAAAAAATTAATTAATTATTTTTTAATGTTATCCATATTTGTCGTTTGACCTTGCATTTAATATTCTAGAGGGAATCTACAAAATCAAAAACAGACAAGATACAAAATATGCCGCAAATTCCTCATACCGGTTGTGTGTATCTTGTTATTTTTAGTAACTGTACTAAGTTTGCTTTTAGATAATGCTGATAACTTTGCGATGAACAATGCATGTACGTGTTCTAAATATTTATAATGTTTTGTTGTTGAAATTCTTTAAGTGATATCTATTTGTTTTATTTTTAATTCTTTTTATTGAACGCATCAATCGAGACAATTCCTGCCATGGAAACAGTGAAAGTTTTTATTTTGCCAATACTAACAAAACTCAGTAGAATATTACTAGCTTTATCCGCCAAAATATTTAAGAAAACATACTTAGTCCTTAGAATAAAAGTTGAAACGTCGAGCTAATAAAATCTGTTAAAGTATTTGTTCCTTTCTAACTACCAAGAGTGAGAAACAGGAATAACATACGAAGGTCCGCACAAAGAGAAGATGCCAAGAATAATCGCCGGGTACTGTTTGTTCCAGTATGTAATGCAATCAACTTCAGTAGTAGTTGCTGCCAGATGGAGCTTTTGTATTTTGTGTGACAATCACACACGATGCTCATAATTTCTTTCTATCTCTGTTTGTCAAGAATTTAGTTAATTTATATCTTTAAAGTATTACCATCTCAAGGTGGATTTTAAGGGATTTCCAACCATCAAAAAACTGTGTTCTCACAGCACGTTCGAAAATCATGGAAATACACAAAATCATCCCGGAAAAAAAACATATTTCATGATTTCAACATTGCAAACCATACTGAATTGCCTTTTAAAAGAAAACAGATGCTACCATCGAAATGTAATATCGTTAAATTCTCAAATAATGATTCTAAAACAACAAGTAAAGCCTTTTCATTTCAACCACTTTGTTTTTGAAAAGTGTATCTTGTGAAAATTTACAGCTTTTCAGTGGTTTTGGGTGGATAACATTCAGCAAATATAAGAATTGAACAAAACCAGATGGTGAAAAAATTTTAAATTCGTGATTAAAACTGTCTGAATTGCAGTTAAACATGAAATCTTAAGTCAAACTGTTTAATAAGGACTACATGCAACACTTAGTCAAAGCTGAACGTATGATATGCTCTAGTCACGCAAACCCAGCTGGAGTTAGCTTTCAACTGTGGTTTTTATTAAATTATTGCATTTTTATTGTTTCAAATGAATTTCTATCATTTTCTACATCATGTAATGTCATTGTTCTCTTACATCATGGATCGAGTTGATTGTATCAGTTGGTAGACGTTATGAAATCATGAGACGTGTTTACTAAAGAAGGTTATTTATTATCAAATCAAAACCATTTAGATAAACCGTTATTATTTTATTCTTTTTCTTGGAAGCATTCATTTTTCAAAACGGAAATGAATTTCAAGTCTTTACTAATGGCTCCAATAATTACAGTAACTAATAGCGCAAAATCGTGCCGATTAGAAACGAACTCAAGCAGCTAAACTTGCTTATATCACTTACCAACTATAACTCAAAGTGTTATAAAAGTCACATTAGACAGAAAGTGAGTTTCATTCAACATCATTTTGAGGTCAAATGAAATTAATCCAAAGTCCTTGAACGGAATTTCATTAACACTCGGTCATGTGTGTATATGTGTTTGTGTCACGTGTCAAATAAAAGACAAATTACCAAGTTGTGTCTCATATAATATACAGTAAGTGTTATTTGTACTTTCACGCACATGATGTTGTGAATACCTACTTTTTCATATGGCCGGGGGTCGATTTGAGCTTTGAGCAAAGTTCGCAATGAACAAAAAGGTGACACAATGCGACCTTCTCAGTGCCTTTCGACCATAACTTTGTACAGATGCGGAAAATTTGTGATTGTGACTTACTGGTAATTGCTTATTGAAGTTGCAGTTGAATTCAAATTACTTCCTGAAGATATAAATTGTAGGTTTTCAAACCAAACAGTCAACCTTGACCTGTAAGGACAGGGAAAAACTGTAAATCATAACACTGGCAATTTGCTGATACTCTCAACTACAGGGAAGCACCCTGTTTCCGTTTGATAAATTATTATTTGGCCTATTGAAATATTTCATCGATTTTCAATACAGGAACCCACAAAATGCCAAGAATAACTCCAAGAGATTTTGAGTTCGGGAAAGATTTCAATCACGAGCAAACTGTCAATGAAATGTCACCGAAAAATCACTCACAAATAGACGCGTTTCCCAGAAGATTAAATCAGAATACCATAGTTTAATGGTATAAATAGTCCATCACACCAAATCCAAGTTAACACATAAATCATTTCACCTGCCAATTATTCGACATGACAGTTCCGGTGTTAATGCAAAATAACCAAATTTGCGGAGGGAAATTCACCCTTCTCAACTGGATTGCATTGCAATATTTTCTGGCAGTTCGTTAAAAATTTAACACATCATTTCTCATATAACATGAAATGGAAATATTTCATAACCAGATACAATTCAATTCACTGTGATATTCCAATTTAAAATGACATTTTCGTGGTGATATTGAAATGCACGAATTGTGAATGCATTTGAATGGAATTTTTTGGTGCATATTTACATAAACAAATGAAATTATCATGAGATGTGCTACTCAATTTGTAGTTATCTTGGTTTTGTACAATTTTAAATGGTTTTACTCAATTACCTGAACACTAAAGCTTAGGATTTATTGAATTTAAGGGTTTCAATTTCAAGAATCTGTTACAAAAGTCCCTAAAGAACTTGTACTACTCACGGTTGGCGTTGTAACATCTTGATTTTATTAAAGAACTAGAAAAAACAGTCCGTAATACAAAAATAAAAATTGATAGATATTTATGACGTCATGTAGAAAATGAATTTTCTCCGCTTGAGTGAATCGCATTCTTCGGTGAATGAAATTCATTTCCAGGAAGCGGGTAGAAGTTCATTCTGTGTTTGATCCACATAAAATGAATTTTCCCCGCTTCTTTGTCCGGTATATGAAGATTCCAGTTGTAAGTGAAATTATTTTCTTCTTTACCTGTGGTAGTATACTCGACTTCCTTGTATTAAATTTAATTACATCATTATCCACATAATTGTTAGTGGTATGTCTTCTTGAATTTGTCATAACTTTCATTGGGAAGTTTTATGATATCACCTCCATTGAGTCATGCCACATGAAAACGAGTTGAAAATTGATTCATGTTCAAATTCAGAGCAAGAACCGATTCACAAATACCAGTTCAATTCCAGAGGTTATTCATATCCTTAAAAACATCAGGTTTATCCATATTAACTTTTCCAGGTGAGTGATTTGGATGAAAATGCCAACTTTTCTATTATTATAAAAAACAAACATTCAATCTAAAACTTTTCAAATATATAACATATCCACATACTATTGTATATTGTAACCCGACTTCCATTTAAGTCCTTTATCGATAACAGAAAACCTTAAGTATCCTTTTTTCGAAACGTTTTTTGTTTGGTGCTTCTTAAAAACAAAAATCTTAAGACGATGTGTTTGCATTTGTAGCAGGATAACTTCCTTGCAGGAAAGGGAGGAATGTATTTCAACAAGTTTGAGTTGGGTTCATTTTACTCGATCCCAGTAAAAAAATAAAGGATGCGTTTGAAAAACAAAAAATTCAGGTTATCAAATACCTTTGAATCGAAAATCAATCCTTGTGTCCTTACAAATTACTAACCAATCCAACAGCAGGACAAATGTCCTTTTTTCTGTATCACAATCGATACTGAAAACAGTTCGAAGATTGTTTCTGTTGTCAAGCCAATTAATTGATGAAAGGACTCGTTCAAGAACGTCCTTTTTATCAGCTATTGATTCGAGATATACGCAAAAATGAGGCCACTTTATCAGCACAACCTTACCCAATTTTCGTGTTAACGTTTCAGTTCCCGGTTAATCGTTTGCTGCTTTTAATTAATTAGGTTATTCATGCACGTGACTTTATTTGAAAAGTCTTAGAAGAATTTGTTTTTCTTATCTTTTAAGAAAACAAAACTTCCAATATTAGTTTCTAGTTGACACTATTAACTGACACAATTTCGACGCAATTAAATATCAAAATTCCATTAATGTTTAAACAACATTTGTTTGAATATCCCTTCATCCCGAAGGCGGTATAGAAGAATCACAAAAGTAGGTACACTAAATCACAAGGTCAGTCATGTGTGACTAAACCGTTCTGGGTCGAATGAGTTAATGAAGGAATTAAGAAGCATCCAAGTCATCTAATTAGCACTTGGTATCGAGTTATCCAAACATAGAATACGATAACCAAGCAGACGCTGCTAGGGATACCGCAACATGGAAACCATGTTTGGAATGTAAACCTAATTGAATCACAAAGTCTAGGTTAGAAGTTGATATCTTATGCAGTGTTTGTATATCAAAAACTTAGTTACTTGCCAGTTAACACTCTCGGATATCCAACTTGGATTCGTGGTTCCATGAGTTTCATCAGCTTAAGTGATAATTGACGAATCATGTCCGGATTCATAAAATTCATTCAGGTTTCGAAAAAATCCAGCTCAGCTTGGATAACCTATTCGATGAGTAAACGTTGATTTTTTGGAAAAAGTGTTAACCAAATTAAAATTTTCAAACATTTCTTTAAATGCCGAAATCGAGGAACTTTCACACTTAACTGAATCACCCACAGTGACCGCCATTTTATTATTCCCTCATCTCTGAGTTGTTTCCAGAAAGGTAAATCGGGTTACGAGGGTTACTTATAGAGCAAAACAGAGAGACAGGATTTTCAGGAAGTCGTTCATGGTTCAAGAACCTTTCAATTGTCACAAGTGAAATTGAAGTATATGAATCAATGAGTATCCTTGCCAATTGTTATACCACTGACAATGCAAATGACAGTTAGTGAGCTTTTCCTGGCAATTAGTCACATCCATTCAACCAAACTGTGACACCGAATTGTGCCAAAGTCATTTGTTTCACTTTCAAATTGATTGCTGACATTCAAGTTTCAGTCAAGTTTCAGTCACTGAAGTGGTTTCAATGATTATTGTAAATTATTCGTTAATTTATTTAATTGTTAACCACTACAAGTGCAAATTATGTTGCTTGGTAAATTATTTGGCTTATTTCCAAATTGTGCACTTACAGGATGTTAATTGGATCATGACTTTTGGTAGGTTTTTGAGTATCCTTTTTAATTACTTGAACGAATATGTCAATCACGCTTTTGAACTGATTCAAATTCAGGATATTTCCAGTGTAAACTGCAAATTGCATTTTAAATTGTCAATTAAAAATTTAATGAAGTCGAAAACGCAATCGTCTTTGAATCCTTTTAAGAAATTCACAAATAGTCAAGAAACAATTGCAAGGACACTTGCGTGGTACCATGTCTTTGGAAACTGTCTTGAATTCAATGACCTTCATAAAACAGAAAATGCTAGCTGAGATGAGATGAGGCATTTACCTTTGTCCACACACCGCAAACCCGGAACACAAAAGCTCAAAAGCCGATGCTCGCTTCGAGGCTTTCTTCTCATCAAAGCTGCAGAGTCAACGTTCGAACTTGACAGCCAGAGATGATGTTTGACATTTTCCATGAGTTCTGTTGTTGTTGTAAATATTTGCCAAACATATGAGTGGCTAATTAAGACGGATACAATACCTGGAGGAGTACCTACAATTACGTGGGGTGGCTTCGACGCGCAATTTCACTAGCGATGTTATCAGCACAACTCAATGGATTTTATTAATTATAGTAATGTTAACAAAGCCTCTATTTGCTCTCATTAAATATGAATTATGGATTTGATGTGGGCGACTTTGTCGTGTAGCAGAAAGCCGTCATATAAGAAATTTTGTCCTCAATTTGAAAAAGTGATAATTATGGCGGTACTTTATCGGGCTTATGAATATTCAATTCGATTTATTACTTTCAAGGATTTACATTTCATTCCTTAGTTAATGGGAAATTATGAAGGTCTTATGAAATTTCGTTTATTTTATTATTCCTGATTTCTCTCAAACTTCCTGTGACCTTCTGTAAAAAGTGTTGACCTACAATTATCCCAATTAAATTAAGCATATTGTTCAAAATGAAAACCTTATTTCGATGAATTATGTTATTCTGTAGCCACAAAGTTCCTAAATAGGTAAACTTTAGCCTTTTGGGGATATACTTAACTGCACTTATTCAAAGATTCAAGTTGGATTGAATAGTTTAATTGACCTAATTAACTTTTAATCCACACCATAATTTTATAGTTATAACCCCCAGTGGATACAGAAATTTTACGAATTTGAATATCCCCAAACGAGTGAGATGTTTAGATAAACCACTTGCAGACCAGCAAATCCTCAAATTTGGCTAAGTACACAAAAACCAAAATACCATAAATGTGAATGTGTGTATTTAGGATAAATATGTTACTGTGTTTGTTTATAGTATTTTGAAAATTTAGCTGCAAATTCTTGCTGGTTTTGTGATGAATTGAAAATTTGCATTTAGAATTGCAGTGGGGTTTTCACTTGTATTATTTTGTGGTAACTGATTTTGTAATAAACAAAAACCTTAATTTAAATTGTTACCTAAATTTTTTATTGTATACAACTACATATCTTTGAAACATACTTGAATTTATGTTCAAGATGTCTGCAGAGCTACACAAAGAGCAATCTACAATTATTGCTCAAGTGCTAATGCATATGGCTCAGCTGCAACTTGTTAATTGGATATTGTAAATAGCCATTTATCTCTTTGTTGACTAAAAGCAATATATCATCATTCTATATGATTATGATACAAAAGCTGGTGCTTTAACCTCCAACCAAAGCATTGAACTGAAGAAGCTAAGCCTTAATTTGATTTTTTACTTTGTGGCTATAATTATCATATCTCTTTCCAAATCACAATACTTTTGTTATAAATATTTTACAAAATATATTTGAAAAAAAATGACAAAACGTTAATCTACTGTAAACGTTTTTACGAATTTTTAACGCTTCTATGGTTAACTGTGAACGAACAATTTTTGCTGGTATTCGTTTCCTGTTCCGCAAGCTCTGGACTGTGAATTCACTATTAATTTTATTTTTCTATATTTTTGTAGAATTTTGTTCAAAAATTATTTTACCAAATTTGGAATTCATTATCCATGGAAATTAGTTGACGACGAATTTGTGAAAAGTAGGCCACCGGAAAATGGTTATAAATGGGATTTTTTGCGTTCAGAATATAAACGAATTTTTATATAATTTTTTCTAGGATTTTAACTCGAATTTCAGAATATCCATAATTTAGTGATATGCATACAATAGTCCGACACAGTTACATCTAAAATTAAAGCTTTAAATTGAAAAGGCCTGATCTGTTGAATTCGTAAGGAAAGCTGTCAAGTGGAATTGTGTCAAAACTTTGCTGTTTTATTTAAATAATAGAAAGTTTCTCCATTTGCACTTGAGAGTATTATTCGAGAATTGCTACTATTAAAATCTTGAATCAAATGTTCACAAGCCTCACAAAAACAACGCGCCCTTATAAACCTGTTTAACATTTCCCCTGACTGCAAGTGACACTGTATTGGTGACATATCTTCGTTGTTAGCCTTATGCCCGGTTTTACGTAGAATAAGTTATCCAATAAATATTTATCCATGGATAACATTTTCGTTTCACGAAGAATTACAAGTTATCCACGGGCCAACGATTGGCAGTTGACATATTATATAATTTAAGGGTTTTTAACTCATTTTAAAATATAAAATTAAATGAACACTTATTAACAACCTTAAACACTATTTCAAAGATATTATATGATAATTCCAAATTACTGTGAGCTGTCACTTTATCCAGTGGATAAATATTTATATCGAGAAAATCGAGTGGATAAGCTATTCCTTAGTTTATCCCACAGTTTATCTACCTCGACTTTGGTGAAACGTAAAATGAGTTATCCAGGGTTTATTCAGAGCTTTTGGGTTAAATTTATCTATCCATCGTTTGTGAAGCCGGGCATTAGTGATATAAGGAAAGTGACTTCATTATATCTTGAATTATTTGTTTATACACCCACTGCACCGGCTACGTGCAGGACCGTATCACATAAAGGTGAAGGTGACATTTATCAAATGAAAAACAAGATGTCACATAAAAAGCAGTTTTTGAATATTTATTACAAATTTATTCTGCATCAACTTTCAAAAGTAGTGTTGTCTTAAACAGATCGCCGAAACTCCGTCATAGTTTGGCCTTGACTTTGTCAGAATCTCAATGAGTTTTGGCGAGATAGTTGCGTCAAGATTGGAATTTCATTTATTTATATGTTTCACCGAGTCTTCCTCGTTCTTGTTCTTTAGCTTGAATTATGGCAAAACGAGCTGCTAGTAATCACCAGGAAGTTGTTTTCAGTAACACACTAGAATCTTATAAGCTGAATTAAAAACGAAAGTTTCGAACAAATTCGTCTTGTAGTGTCAATTAATATCGCCCACTTTGGAAAAAATCTAATTTGAATATTTATAATTGACTTACCACAAATTAAACAATTGATTTCAACCAAACTAACGCTGAAAATTGTTTAGGCAGCTGTTATGTGATACTTGCATGACCCCAAATGTGACCTGTCCAATTAAACATTGTTTAATACATGAAATTATTAAATTGTCATATGCCTCGCAGCACCGCTTTTCTCTGTGTCACGTTGCACGGTGGGAATGTTTTCAAAGTTGAAATTATATTGATCAATTGATCAGCTGCTTGTTTCAATTGCATTAGAAAATGTCAAAATCAAAGCGGGTACCAGATATCGGGTCAAAAAATTGTCTTAAAACTATCATTTAAGTTGATTTTAATGTTCCATTGTTATTCCACACGGCCTTGTTTTAGTTCAGTGACTTTGAGGGTAATCAATTACTGCTCAATCGCACGTTCCCTTTTACTGTTGTATTTATACCGTACCTCGCAAGTGAGGCAACAAAACAAAATACGAGTTAAAACGGTAGGAAGGGAACAATTTTTCCCAACGAAATGCACATTTTTGTCATCACAAACAGCAATTTCCAATAAACTCCTGTCAAAGACAAAAAGTCCTTTTTGTGATTCCAATGGGTAAAACAATAGAACATGTAGCTGACGTGTTGTACCACCCACGGTTATCATGTTAACTTCTAAAGGAAGCTAGTTTTACAACACCCAAAATCAGTTTATGTGCTATAGATAATGAATAACACTATCCACGTAGTGCTGTGGAGCAAAAGCAATTAGTTTATTTCAACATAAAAATAAACATAATAATAGTAGTGATTGTGATTTATTGGGTAATAAATTTGAATGTAATTAAAACTGCTTTAATATGGATAACACGAATATCTGCGTTTTTGGTTTACGAGTTAATAACATTTCAGTTTATAAAAGCAAAGTTTTTATTTTGTGCCTGCATGATTTTAAAAATGCATTTTAATACGAAACTTTATTGCCTTCGTTATAATTAAAGTTCTTTCATGAAGAATATTAATCCTTTCGTATCTGATTACGCTAATGACAGTATCACTTAAACCAAATCGAGTCATCTGTTTCAAATCATCCCCAAGACGGTGTCGCTAATAACACCCAGACAAAAGGTGATAAGATTCGTACCTCTTTTGTTGTTCGACAAGAATCTACCCTAATTAAATGTTCCTTTATACCTTTATACAATCACATCTTGTAATCGTAATTTTTTAACAACCCCCGATAATTATTTAAAGGCGGAAACAGGCAAATTGCGGGAGGGTTTTTGTTCTTAACTATTTCATGGTTTCTCTACTTTCACAAACCTTTTCTTAATTAAAGGGTTTTGATGTAGTATGATCGATGTAAACATCTTTAAGCACTTTCAAAAATAGTTTAACTACGTGTTATAGTGATGAAACAACTTCAAGACACGACTTAATTAAAGATAAAAAAAGTTGAAAGTAGAAGGAAAATTTATGGTTATATGGGACAAAAGAAACGTCTTAACTTAATGAAGGAAATTTTAATAGAGTTAGAATAATAGTTATGGAATGAAAATTATCTTGAAAACGTCTTTAGAATTTCCTTATCAACATGGAATTTAACCATTTTCGTTTAGGGCATTTTCCCTAGAGTGTCAATGAAATAAGGAAAGAGAAAGGACAGAAATTTACCCTAATTTGTGTATGGAATGTTAACTTTGTTTGACACGTTTTCTAGAAAGAATTTATTTTGTAACTTAAATGATGTTCCTTCCTTTGTCATGTCCGAGTTGAGTTGGAAGTTATTTGGTAATGTCCGAAATGTGTCAATTAACTTCGTTTTGAGGGACAAATTAAGGATTTACAGAATGTTCTTCTTTCGTTACAGATATCGACACAGGTCTGAGCTCGAATACATTTTGCAGTCCTGAGAAGGAACGGAACGTTCGTGGAGATGGAAGAGATTCTAGTCTTATATTTGATTTGTATCCTTCACCCTATTTATCATCATCATCATCCTGCAAACGTGTGCTCATACCACCTGAGTCCCATGGATTCTTCATACGTTTAGTACGACAGCCAAAAACGCAAATAAAGTCTCACAATATGGGCTTGTCCCCGAAACGCTATAGCTCAACCAAAAGCCATAACTCTTCATCGCAGTCGTGTCCTCTTTCAATTGTAAGTATATCTACGGAATTTATAGATTTAATTAGGTATATTTAATTTGTATAACAAATAGTTGATCCTTGCATCTCAATTTGAAATGAATTTGTCAAAATAACAAACACATTCAATAAATATTTCACATCCTTTTATAAGAGTTACAAAAATTCAATGTGACGTCTACTGGGAATCGAATGAAGGAGATGTTGTAAATCTTTGAGGACATTAAGATGGTAATAAAAACGCACACACCAAGCAAAATTGTGATAATTTTCTGTTGATGTCAGGACTATGTCAGGATGTATCCCTTTTTGTAATGTTAACGTGTGCTACATTGTTACCACCAGAGGCGTCATATGAATTAGAACGACTTTTATGTATAGGAGTAGCCTAGTTTGATTTACTATCCTCAGGCTGAGATTTATCAAGGAACCCAATGGGTTTTTTTCTTCCGTATTATTTGATTTGAGGAATCCATTTCGAGTATCCTTCATACGATGGTGGTGCTATTCCAATATCCATTCGAAATTAAATTTCACGTTTCAGGCGATAGATTTATCGGTAGAAAAATTGCTTAATCTCATCGAGATTATCATTGAGATATCACCAAGTCTGTTTTATGTAGATGTTGAAAGATGGATATCTCTATGGTTATTTGTCTATAGTTATATCTCAACTCATGCTTCCTTCAATGTTGAACAACAATTACTGTATGTAAATCCTCTAAAATTGTAGCTAATGAGATGAGATATCATGGAATCCGTTTGTATCATCTCTGTACGTGTATCTCAATACAATTGATTGTGAGCTACAATTATCCCTTCTTGTCCCTCGAAGTAATCCCAACGTTATCTCAGATATCAGCAAAGACTTCGCATTTATCAATAGCATAAACATTTATGGCGCAATAAAGAGCTTTAAAATTCATCCTTAAGTTATTCGAGAAATGTCTTGACTTCGCACATTTTTCCACATAGTACAAAAATATCCACGTGCAATTGATATTCATGTCATGTTGAAAAGTCTACAAAATCTGTTGAGAAAAAATTGTATACGTAGTACCACGTTCAATAGAGCTTTTCTACGTGTCTGCAGAGATTTGAGCGCCAGATTCAAAGCATAAAATTTTTAATTACAATCATGTGGGATAATAATAATAACAGTATTCTCAAACTGTGTAGTAAGAGATATTCCCAAGAGATTGTGTTATAGACAGAAAACGCTGAAACAAAAGTATCGATTAATGAATACTAAACAATCGATACCTGAGTAGAATATAAATCTCTGTTGATTATACGTGCGACTGTAATATTTTATATTTTTGTTGCTAATAACGAATTGCTTGAGTGGGTGGTTGAACAAAAAATTCATTTTATTGTTCTTACTTTTTCCAGATTAGTGAAAATGTTCCATTAACAAACGCATGGATAATAGATCCGTGCCAATTAGAGCTAGAATCTCACAAAGACTACGAGGAACCAGTGAGAATAATCCAAGGAAGTTTAAGGATTATCTGGAACCATTATGGTCACACTCCAGCATCGAAACTAGTCGTAACAGTTGTAGGTAAAGGTTTACCATGTCTGCAAAGCAACAAACATCCCTGTCTTAATTTCGGGTAAGTTTCCAGTACTAAATGAATCGATAAATTTATGCACGTACACCATTATTTGAACATTCTCATTTGGAAAACGTTTTGATTTCAGTTCAGAACCACTTTTGTGTATATCAAAAGATTTGGTTTGTGATGGCTTCCAACATTGTCCCAGTGGAAGTGAGTATTACAGTGACGAGGACCAAGTGTTATGTTCCAACCAGAACACAGACGATGAAGTGTGGGAGCATAAAACGATTGACGCTATACGAAAGTTTCTATCAGAAGATGGTTTGATCCCTCAAACTCAAACTCAACAAACGACACTAATACCATCTACAGTGCCGCCAGCAAACAGTAATTCCATTAACAAGAAAATTGCTACTGATGTGGAAATTAGACGAAACAGTACTGGACGTAGTAGTCTCACCAGTGATTTATCACGATACGGTCCTTGGGGATATCTCATGTTGGGAATGTTGCTGTGTGGCGGAGCTCTTCTTATGTGCGGCCTTTGGGGTATGCTCATTTACGCATTTTCTTATTTAACTTCATTTAATTTCCATCCCTTTAAGAAAATTCAAGTTCACAACGTTCTCAAATTGACTCAATGTGTCCACGTGTTTGAAATTTCAAGAAAAATAATTATCAAAAACGATGTACGACAAGAAAAATTTATTCAATTTGTACCGTCAAGGATAATGGAATTATTATCACTTCAAGTGTCTATTAATATTAATACAAAAACAAAATATAAGAATGAAGAAAAACGAAAATTCTTTTCCGGAAGCAACTTCCGGGAGAATCATCTCCATACCTCCTCCATACCATTTGGCATTTTGACATGGCAAGCAAAATGTGGATAAACAAAGTTTATTAAAAATACTTTTGCCGTGGAACATTTGTTTTCATTTTGGTGGATGTTTTCGATTGCCTCCCGCCACCGCTACAGTCATGGAGTCCAAAAAATCCGTTCATAAATTTTCATAAATTCTAGATTCCTTCCAAAACAAAAATGAAAAATCTTTTCGAAAATGGTGTCAAGTTGAGTCAAAATTAGAAAATTTCTTTTCCTGTATATCCTGAATAATCCTGACAAATAATTTATAATAAACGACCTGTAAAAACATAAAGTATTAATGATGATGTATCCCTGTAAACTGGAATCTTCTCCGATGCAAGTGCCCTTCTGGCAACAAAACCGACAAGTGGGAAAAATTTGTAGAAAAATTAATTAATTTTCTTCCTTTACATTTTAACCATTGCAGAATGCTGCTGTCGACAGAACAAGCCAGCAAACAACCCAAGTGCAGTATCCGTTGAAACAGGAGGTGGAAATTCGGATGCAACAGCGACAACAACTCCATCTACTGGAACAGTGGCTGTAGATCCGCCACCACCAAATTACGATGAACTAGATCCGCCACCACCCTATGCTATACTTTTTCCAAACCAAAAAGCTTCAACGACAACCTCACCAAATGAAAACACCAACTGTAATGTCGATACAAGTCAAACGAATAATCAAAGCAATTAGGAATGCCAAGTACCAGTAATTTTATTAATTAATTAATTAAATAGAACCAACAAATCGACTGACTTTAATTTAAATGTACATAGAATAAGCGGAACCCTTTTGAAACTTTTCCATTTTTGTTTTCAAAACACAAACAACACGAATCTAACAGAAATGATATTTCATTATGAATTTTTACATTACACTATAACACGCGTTTATCACATCGCGACTATCACTTTAATTTTAAGTAAAATATTTTTCAATTAAATTACTATTATTACATGCATACATCTGTTCTACAATTACCTGAAAATTATTGTAATTAATGATAATTTTTATAATTTAAGTAAATATTATGTAAAACAATTCTGTGACCTTTAAGGCTCATTCAAAGATAATGTTCATTATTTAATGTGATACTATTTAGGACAGAGATGGAAGTTTATTTTCTTAGGTTAAGATAATTAAATATTTTTTAAAATTTATTTGTTAACATTCATCTGAGAAGTATATTTGAATTCTATTTACTTTGCGTTTCATTTCATCAGAAGATCGCGCACTGCAACTCCAAATTTCTAACCGAACTGCAACACACAAATGTGTAAGACACTGACACATATTTAAATTTAATACAATCTACTTACCGTACTTAGCTGAAAGAGTAAAACGGGCAGGGAGAAATAGGACCAGCATTTTCGCTCAGAGTGTAAGAAATTTTACCAAGATACTGGTTTCAAATTGCCGCCCGCTAGGCGATTTAAAAAACAGAAATTCGCCATAGGGTTACCACAATGCAAATGAATACATTTCCGTCACAAGTCAACTTGTAACTTTTATCAACAGGAAAGTGTCAAAGGTCACTTATGAAAAAGGATCAAAAGTATGAACCGAGTCGAATTTCCTTTGTACAAACGTGATAAACGACTGAAGGGATATTGTGGACAATACGTTAAATTCAAATTTGGCAATAGATATGGCGGTTTGAAGCTGTTTCAATAAAGTATCCTTCAAGGATTTGATGACATGAAATTTTCTATTGTGTCAGATAAAGGATCAAAAGACTTTGATTGACTGTGTCGTATGTCATGTGATTTGAGGTAATTTTTCAGGTGATTCTCAAAGGATGTCATAAAAGGTTGAGAGCTCAATGGGATTTGGAATGAAAAGAACATAAAATCCTTTCACACAAGTTTGTCTGTCCTGGAAAATGTCCATTAAAGTTGTCAATCTCTGATTCAATTCGGAGAATGTCTACCAATCAGAGCAAAAAGCAAAAAATTTTCATTTCTTTTTTCCCCAAAAATTTTGTTTCATTCATTATTTATGAGAACCAGGACATGTAACAATTCAACATCCTGAATGACAAAAATTTTCTTTTTCCAGGATTCGGTGAATTCGTTTCGAAACATTTACATATGCTCCAAATTGACCAAGTTTTGTACGATGTACCCACAGATGCAGTTGTGAATACACGACTCCGAGGAGATTTAAGGACGGCAATGATTTGCATTCCTGATCTTATTTGATTTCGTCCTTTTGATTGTCCACTTTAAGCATGCAAAATTGAATTGATCAAATTTGTGCTTTGTGTGGACATGTAAAATGAAATTAATTTCACAAAAATTTCTAGAAACTTGTTGCTGATACGATAAAGTTATTCATTGACCTATTAATCATTTGTCCCCAATCTAGATCGGGTCATCTATAATGTGAAATTGCCAATAACAGGGTGTATATGACACACAATGTTTCTTTCATAGCTTCAACTAACGAGCTCAGAGCCAGCTCGGAACACTTCTTTTTATGGCCTCTTTCCGATTCAGGAACTTGTGGGCCATACCATACCAAATCAATGGACCATCAACCTGCTCCATATACGCCATATTCACTAATTCCGTATTCATATGAAATGCGATTTAAATGAGAGATATTCACGAAGCTTTCCTGGAAATTTCAGACAAGTACGTGACAGAGGCTGATGACAAATTTGACTTGGACATTTGTTCATTGTAACATTTTGTTTGATTGATGGTCGAACAAGGATTTCTTTTATCCTTAAATTTCCTGTTTGTTTGACACGTTTATATCTAGAGCATGTGGAAAATGTTCGGAACACATTTATAACAATAACTTATTCGATAGTTTTTATCTGGTCAAGAAACTTTCAAATGAATAATGGCGATACAAAAGTATTTGTCCAGTTGAAGCCCGCATCTTTTTCTAAATCCGCTTCGAATGTCCTAAGACAATATTGGGCTTGATAAGAATGTCAGAAGCAAATCCTTGAGGCTTTCGTATCGTACCAATGTCCTTCGAAGTGTGTCGGCATTTAATCTCGCTTTGACTTCTCAGAGGACATTCTTTGAATAGCGAGATTCATGTGGACAAAGAAGTCAGAAAATTTCCTCGACGGAGTCATTTAATACGATTATCAGATCATAGAGATGATAGCCTTTGTGTGTCTCTTTGAATCAGCTCACTGTGACTGTCTAGGCAACTTTGCCTTCTTAACTTGGCCCACTGCGATTTTTCATGAAAATTTAATTTTTTATTGCAGTTATGTTTTGATTCAAGGTTAAACTCCATTTTAATGGTAGTATCCTGTTAAAATAAAAGTCGTAAGGATTTTTCTTGGTTTTCAACACAAATTCAAATGGCAGCTAGCTGTTCGTATAGAGAGGAAGATTTTGAAGCGATTCTGTTGGACCAGTTGAGGGACATATTTGGGTTGTTTTAGATTCCAGCAGCCACGGCATCACACGGCTAGAATTCTCCGTCAAATCCATGACCACCTGAAAGTCAACAATGAATTCTTCAAGAGGAATAAGATCGACGTAGCATTGGCTGTGCAGGAAGTTCTCCGGATGTGTTTCGAGGACAATCAGTACTCAAGGGTAAAGGATGTTAACCTCAAAGCAGTGAATACACTTCAATTTTCTAGGACACGTTGAAGGTTTGCAAGGAAATAATCGCGACACTCACGAGGAGGGCGAACAGTCGTCTCTCAAAGTCTGAATCCGTTGTTCGTGGTTCGGAAAGGACTATGGAACCCAAAAATGATACAAAAATTGGTGAGATACATAGTTGGTAATGCCTCCATAATGGCTGTGGAATTCCCGTCACTCTCTGAAGCAGCTTCTCCGAAGAAGGACGACAAAAACGAGATCAAATGTTCTGTGACTCTCGATCAAGTGAAACAGCTTCTACAGGACGTCATCTTCAAGTACAGAAACAAATGGTGCTATCAACGATCGGAGGGATATGTCAATTGTGATATTACAGAACAAGCTTGAGAAAAGATTGCTTTGACATGTTACAAACACGAGGAGTTCACATTGAAGACTCTGCAAAATCAATTTGCGAACTTAGAAAGTGTCGCGGTGACTTGTAATGACCAAAAGGACATCAGAAATATGCTGGAGTCACTTCACGGGAAATTGATAAAACTCCAGGTGAAAAACATCTTCAGTAAAAGAGATTTTTAATTATTTTTCTAATCCTTTCAAGTAAACGTGGACAAGTATTTTGACGAAAGAAATACTGACAAGCAGAAGGCAAATCCAAGTCTTGAGGAAAGTTCACAAACGCAGACAATGAACTACCAGCTTGATGAGGATGAAGACGATTCCCTTCGGACCATTCTACACAGGAGGCCATATTTCAATCTTCCTACAATCCAGTCCACATGATATCAATTGGCATTTATAGTATCACTTAAACACTGAAATAAAACAATAAATTTCGTGTACATAATAACTATGATGATTTTATTGACGCAAAAAAGGGATTAGACAATATTATATAATAATTGTTAATAAACGATAACATTTTGTTGATATTAAAAAATTTGCAATTAGTTATTATTATAATAAATTAAAGAGAACAAATACATAATTATGTAACAAATAGCGCACAGCACATGTGTGTGAGTGAGAAGGTATGGTTCCATTCATATATATAGATTCTAACGTTTAATAAGTTATTCATTCATTCACTAATTCATTTGAATAATTTGTTCATTTATTCATTTATCCATTTGTTTCTCTCATGGTTTGTTCAATGATTAATCGTCAATTTCAATAAATGTAAATTTGTGTGAATTACTATTATATATATATATATATATCAATGTATATTTCATATATTTATCTAAACTTTATTTCAGTTTATGTTAAAACATTATCGGGTTTTTATATTTCAAAATTTCTTTTTCAATTTGTTCTTCATTTCTAGACGATACAAATAGTTACAACTAATATTAACTTATTAATAATACTTGCAAATTTTCCTAATACTATACGAATGCCAATGCAATAACACATCATTTTTAAGGATATCTAGAACCAAAATCAAAGCGTGATTATAGAAAAAATACACAAAAATTTTTCATTAAAAACTTAGCACTAATTTTAGTGTCGTGTAAAATTCTTTCAAAAACAAATGAATTTTATTTAATTTTTAATTAATTTAATTTAATTTCATGCACTTGACAACATTTCACCTAGTTTTAATGTAGCTAAAACTAACACTTAAGTTTATTCCTTAAGGTTATATCTTTAGCTACCAACGACTAATAGACTTTTACTTATTTACGTTTTAAAGTGTTAACAATTTTATATTTCATATATTTATCATTATCAATTACGAGTTAATCTCTTTGCGATAACACATCACGTCTTATCTGTTTTCGTCACATGAACTCCAAGTGATACACTTCTTATGTAATTTTTATTTTATTTTACTATATTTACAAGCTATTGCAAAGGACCTCAACAGAAGATCAGTTTAAAGAGTGACCAAACGTGGTTTGTTTTGCAGCTCAGGTCGAAGGACATTTTTATAAGAAAATCTTCAAGAGATCGACGTGATTTGGTTTTAAGTATAAGCTCAACAAGTTTTTTTATTATTTTAAGGTATTAGTTTAAAAAATATTCATATAAATTGTCCATTTTGTTTTTTAAAAACTTCATTTTTTGTGGTTTTTTTTTTAAAGACTGCGTGCAGATATCTTAAAAATTCAAGGAAATGTAATCGAGAATGGGTGAGTTTTTAATTGGAATCTTAATTTTTAATTATATGATTAAGTTTTTATATATTTTTTAAATTTAAATTTATCTAATCACAAGTACGTTGCAATTTGGTCATGCGGGTTTTGGTTTCCAAGTTATTGGAAATATTTTTAATTAAGTTAATAAGACTTTATACATTTTCAACATTTAGCTATGTGTTTTTAAATTAAGGTCATTTACAAATAAAATAAATAAATAAATTGCTAAGAGAATGGTGCTATATAAAAAGCAAACATAAATTATTATCTTGATACGAGATGCTATGATAATTGAGAAGATAATCTAGACTCCTAGAGTTAAGGATCCTGAAGAGAAATCATGGAACAAGAGAAACCGTCATATAAGAAAATCATGTTAAAATAATACAGTAATGAAGGATGGTCGAAGCTTCTGTTTCGTGAATTTAATTTAAATGAAAATTTACTGAAATTCATATGTTAAAGCTTAAAAATCTGAATTAAATTCAGAAATGTGTATTTAGTTCTAACGAATCGTTAAGGTGTTTCGTTAAAAATTTAAAAAATTCGGACGGTTCTGTGATGCAAAAATGCCACAAAAAAATATTTAAGCTAAATTGGTTTTAAAGTTTTTATTTTAAATATATAATATATATCCTTTTAAATTTATTATATTTTCAATACATCCATACAACGTTCATACATACATTCAAATGGATATCAAGTTCCGTATAACATTTCCGTGTTACTTTACTATTTTCATAAGACTTGGGCGTTTTAATGAAAGTTTTTTCACAATTTTCATGTTCATATATTTAAAATTACTGGTTTTATTTTTATATAGTATGTGCTAACAATTATCATTTTCATTTATTTACATAAAACGCTAGTTTTGTTTGTGGTGTAATTTTTATATTATATCATATGGATTATCTTGTATCTTACGGTGTGCCTAGAAGAGGTTTTCCTATGCGTGTTGAGTTCCAGTGTTGTGTTATCTTATATAAGTTAATAAAAGATAACCAAAGACGCTTTAATGTTTAATGATAAAACTTGTAAGTGAATTTCTTTGATTGCATAGCGTTATCTCAAGCATTGAGGTGATAACACATACCTATTGTATTATAACATAAAGTATTGATAATAGGATATTGAAATCATTTACAGGTGGTTATTTAAAATCATTAGAAACTGTTTAGTTTTCCGGTGATATTGAGAAGATGTCTACTGTACAATCGGAACGATAACACATAACAAACTGGTTTTATATAAAACTGATTAATTAAAATTATGTTTTATAAAATGAACGAAATACGGTAATTGGACTGAGTAAATAAGGCGCGCAATATAGCTGTGTTAAAATGTTTATTATATAATATTAGTTGTAGTTGATATTGTAGTGCAATATATATATGTATGTATAGTTAATATTAATCACATAAGGAATTTTAGTATTTACTTACAAAGATTACTCCATATAAAGGTAAAAATATTTGTGTTATATAATGTATTTTATATTGTACAAAAATATAAAGGAGAAACTACAGAATGTTTAATTGTTCATTATGTTTTACTCTACAGAAAGCTCGGTGTACTCAAGTTTTGCTTAGTTGCATGAGAATGTTTGGCAAAGCTTGTATTGATCACGTAGTTACTTCAGCTATGTCCTGGAACCGTGGACTCATTTTGGGAGCATCAGCAGGAAACATGATCTTTCATGATGGTCATTCTCGTAGTTTTAGATGAGTATAACTTGAATGAAGTTCAATATCGTCAATATTATATTCAACATTCAACGCGAAATGTAGTCTGTGTTTAAGCTCTGCCAAACGATTCCCCTACCGAAGCAGCAGTGTCAGGATACAAATAATGTGAACAGTATAGTGTCGATTATATCCCCAAAAGCAACAGATGAAGGGATAAATCCACTTCTTGTAGAACCGTTTCCCTGGTAAATACTACCACGGAAAAGTCCAGCACCATCAGTGAGGGAAAAGTAATGGCCGTGCCGTGCTCTTTAGCTTGTGTTTCTTTTTGTCATTCATATCGTAACTATACAAGGGTGAAATTTTGAGGCCAGTCTTTTCGGGGATGATTTTGAAATGAGGTTGTTCAGTGCTGACAATCAATGGGCGTTTCATAGATGTCATGTATTCATTATGAGGAGCACCCAGAGGTCGGATGGTGCTTGGGACGTTCATCTTCTTGCATGGTTCTGGTTTGTGGCCACTGAGCTGCTGGCAGTTAAGAGGTGAGTATTTGTTTGGCTTGTATATCGAGAATATGTTGTTTATAAGACTGATCGCACTGTTGTTGTGATGAGCTTGGTGATCGTGGGGATAGAAGTTGTTGTATTTATAGGTTGGGATCGTTTCGGGGTACACTTTTTGAGAATACCGATGGAATGGTGAACAGGAATGGTTGTAAAAGTGGTGATAGTCATCCGAATTGTTTTGTGGCGGTGACGGCATTCCTTCGAGAAGGTTCTTCTTGATCATGGCCCGTTCCTGCTCGCGTTGATGATTGTCTATTGGCGTTCCATTATTGTATCGTCCAACATTCACATTTTTCACTTTCATATTCGTATTCATATTCTTCTGCTGGATATCGATGTCTATCGGACTTGGAGGTTTGTCCAGTTTCTCCCAGTACTTCTCAAAGTCGAAGTTGAAATCTTCCAGATCCATTTCTGTTGAATCCGAGGCAGTGTCTTCATCGTATTTGCTTGGAGGTTGAACTTCTAACATCGATTTGTTTCGTATGGGCTGGTAGTCAGTACGAAGGTACAAATCGTCTTCATCCAGGAATTTATCCTGCATCATTAGTCTAGATCTCTCATCTCGAATAAATCTATCTAAGTCAGTGTCGTATGAATCACCTCGGTGGAAATGATGATCACCACTCTCGCAGAGGTTCTCCTCATCGTCGTAGGTGCATACCCGATGATCATCGATTGCATATTCAGGATTATGGAGTATCTTCCGCCTAGGCATGGTCTGCTTCCGATAGCAGTACTCATCACAGTGATTTTGATAACGTGATTTGATTCTACTATTGCTTGGTCGTTCATCGACACCAGGATCGACGTAAAGAACATTCCTACGACTATTACCTCCACTGTACGGACGGCGATCCCGACTAGACTTCCTATTAAAATTGTATATTTCTTCGAAGAAGCACTTGGAATTCGTGCACCGATCTCGGGCACAGCATCTCGGGCGAGTGGTGTCAGGACGATAGAACTCTCCAGTTTTCCGATGCATCTTGCGATCTCGCCTCGAAGGTGGTGGTTCATAGTCAATCACATCAAACGGTTTCGTCTTGGTTCGATTAACACTAAATGAATAGGATTTGGGCACTGTAGGCTTCGGTTTCATTTCGTATCCTCCAAAACAACAACTTCTCGATTTGGGATACTTGAAGTCTTTGCAACTCTTCGAACGTTGAATAAAAAACTCTCCACGGCCATAATTCTCATCGTCATCGTTCTCGTCAATGTCACGTAACTTATACGAGTTATTCATGTTATTTGGATGACCAACTTTTGTAAAGTGACTATTATTACTGTTGTATCTTAGGCATTCTGGTATGTAGTCTTCATCAAGATCTATTGAATGATTCGAATATATGTTGTCTGTGTACCACGATGGATCCAAAGCTTGTGGTTTCGGTCGTTGTCTTATGCGATCACGTTTCGATTCACGATAACTCTCGAAACAGATACTCTTCATTCGTTCTAATTTTTGTTCACGTAAACGCTCCCAATTTTCCCAGTTCTTGTCACTCTTGCATTTTGTGTGGTTATAACTATCATGTAATTTATTATTTCTACGTTTAGTCTTATCACGACTGGTACTAGCACTACTACTAAATCTCACTTTATCTCGATCACGGTCAAAATGTTTGTCGTCTGGCTGTCACACCTCTTGTAAACATTCTACAGGACAAAAACCCTGTCGATTGTCAGCTGAGCGTACCATAACCATTCCGCTAACTTCTTCGCCTACCTGTTACACAAATCAATGGTTGATGATTAAGCCAATCTTGATGATGATTACTCCAGCTTCTCTACTTACTTGTATAACTATTTGATCCCTTAGTAACGTCATTTTCTCACCTCGATCACCATCAGGTACTGTTATCTTCTGTAATACTTGCAATGGTTTTTCGCCTGCGTTCAGTCGGGCACAGTACTTCGAAGGAAAATACCCTATACGCCCTAAACACTTTCCCTTCCACCAATCAGGGTCTGATGTATCGATTACAGTTACCTTTTTCGAGAACAAAATTTTTGTATGTGACGTAAGCGATTTTAAGCTAACTCTCAAAATAAATTTCAACAAAAAATATTGTATAACATGTTAACCTTATATCCAGCTTTCAGATCCAATTCGTCACCGTGTCGTGCTTTGAAGTTATACAGAACTACGTAGAGATTTGTTGGCAGAAAACGATGTGATTTCTGTAGCAAAATCAAGGAGAAATCAATCAGTAAAAGTGATATCATGTTGATTAGCTTGTTAATAACATTTTACAAACACAAGAAACGAAAGCGATTGTATAACAGCAGCGGTTTTATCTTATTGAATTTTCATGCTATTGTTTTATAGTTATAAAGTGATATTGTGATGTAGTTTATGCAATATCAAGTGAAATTAAACAATGTTAAAATGAAAACGATTCCGGTGATGAAACATCCCAGTTTAAATTGTGCTGATACACTAAGTAATATTCCATTCCAATATAAACATTGAGTAACCGAATAATTTGTAAATAAAATATTATGCAGCGCTTTGAAATTAAAGTGTCAAAAATAAATTAAATTATATCAGAATGTTTAATACAATATGAAGAAAGCAATTCAATGCGAAATGAACGTTTCGTGTTACAAGATATTATCTAAAGAAATGTGCCAACAAGCAATATATCCTTTGATGTGTTATATAAAATTATAGTCCATAGAATTCAAAAAGTAATTATGGTTATATGAAATATGATAAAACATTCTATTTATTGCAGCTATTGCAGAGTGATATTGAAGTGTTATGAAGTGAGAAACAGCTGAAAATTATACAACTCCATAAAAAAAATCCAGTTTATCTTGAATATTGTATCTCAAAAGGTTACCTTTGAAGCTAGCGTGATATTGATGTGATAGAAAGAGATAAAATAGAGGAAAACGAGAAGGAGAAGAAGTGAAAGGACTAAAAATTTTCACTTATTGAAATTATTCAAGGAAGAAAAATATTTTTGTAATTAGCAAATTATAATAAGCAAAAACAAAGCACCTGATTTTGTCTTACAGGTGATGGACAAGGTGATGTACTCGCCGATGATAGAGATTTTTCAACATCATCTGGTAAATCTACAGAGCCTGTACGTAGGCCACGACTGGCGTAAAGAAGTTTCCGTTGTTGCGATGGACTAGATGGTGCTGTAAAGTAATATTATATCAAAACAAGTAACAATATCACCATGAAATCATATTGTATCCCATTGGAACACATTTTGTTTAACCAAGACTTTGGTAATTTTCTGTTAAGCTTGATACTGTATCTCATGAGTTACAATATCTTCTTACTTGTTAGTGATGCTACAATGTGTGTTATTGTGTTTGTGATCAGTCTGTACAAGATCTGTTGGATAAAGGTGTTTCTAGTTGAAGCGATATTGGTCTACATGATATTATTATATAGTAACTCTAATTGTTGCTAAATGTTATTTCTAGTTTATATAAGACTACGTCGAATATTATCTATGACAAAATTTTGTATAATTTATAGCTGTTCGGGGTTTGAGGGTTTAACTATTGTCTAGGGTTTTAGTTAAAAAATTAAAGCGATATTTTTCTAAAATCTAAAAATTTTGTTGAATTTTAAAAATTTCGTCGAATTAAAAATGAAAAATAAATTTTTACTGATTTTCCGATGCACTCGAGATATCGATTCGGCTAAACTGTGAAATGATACAGTAAATTTTGGTTAATATCTAAACTGACTCATGTAATATCGTATTGAATTCAATAAGATATAAGATTCTTCTGGTTCTAAAAGGGTTTGAACGTGATATCATTATATTGACGATTTATTATTATTCTGTTTCTTGGAATAACAACTAGTACTCACAATGTAAACGACTACTGTTCGATGGTGGGGTACTGTGCTCCAAATGGCCTCCAGATCCCCCATGATAGTATGACGACGATGGTCCAGCTGCCGGGTGTCTTCTTCGGATATTCCCGTGTAACTCAGTTGATTCCGGCGAGTCCAAACTCAGTGATTTCATGCGTAAATTCAGTTTATGACGACGTGGCGAATGTGGAGCTGTTTATTTATTTTTTTAAATTATTTAAAATTAAAAATTATATATTATTTTTATTGGATTTGTGATTTTTTGACATTTACACTTTGTGAATTTTTTTCATATTCAGTGATTTTGAGAAGATATCGTGAAACTACAATCTTCTAATGACATTTAACATTGAAAGGATGTCCTTAAAAATTTTTTGAAATTTGAAACACTAAATGTTAAAATTAAAAACTGTCTCTAAAACGACTAAACTTCTAACGAATTTTTCATGCAAAATATTCGAATAATGTGGAAGTTTCTCAAGGAGAGCTTTGCAGGTTTATGCTAAGAGCTCTTCACTTGCAACTTTTATAAGGGTTGAAAATGATGAAACTTATAAAATTGGCAAATATCAGATCCATGACGATTGAGTTATCAAAAAGAAAAGTTATCAGTAATGAAATTATTAGGTAATTACAGATATTGAACAATTTGTATCAATTCGGATTTTGTGGAGAGTATAAAATGTTATTAATAATTTTGAATAAGACAAAAAAATACATCTAAGCAGCTATTCACAACATTCATATAACATTGAAGCTAAGTGCAATAGCACAATGATAAGCATAATCATAAACAACATCACAATCATATAAAGAAAGTGCCAAAAATGACAGGAGTTACATGAAAGCAGAAAAAGTAAATTTCAAAAAATTAGTGTTATCTGTGCTGTATCAGAGAAGAGTGAAGTTTGCTACATAAAATGTGTAAACAAGTAAAGTTATAAAGTTTATGTTTAAAAGCTGAGAAATAAAAGTTCCAGCGCAAAATGAAGGGAAAGTTTCGAAAAATAAAACTTTATTGAAACAATTTACATTTAATAATTAACTTTCAAATCATATCTATAGCAATTTTTAATTTATATAACATATACATAATTGTTTTAATTATTTTGTTTGTATTTTTTTAAATGTTTTTAAAACTTTTTTTACATTATCACAGACGCTGGGCGGGAAGAAAAATGAAAATAAAATTTTTAATTTCATTTGAAATGAATCTCTCTTCGTTGTATGTCAAGATATTATATAATTTGTGTGTCATACATGTAACTAGTTTTATTTATTATATTTGACTATTACTTTAACTGCAATTTTTAATATGCTTTGAATTTTTGAAAAATATATTATATGGCTCGGAGATTGGACTGTTTCAAGATTTGCGCCTACAAAAAGTGAATTATTTTCATTTTAATTAAAGAACCTGCGAAATAGAAGCGGTCATTTCTTAAAGATATAAAATATAAATTTAAATTAATTCAAAAATTTAATTAAAAATCTAGTGACAAACGTACATTCAACGAATTCATTATTCGAACAACTTTCGTTTTGTACACTTCACTGGAGGTAAATGGCGGTATCTCAATTTTTAAATGATCCAAAATTAATAAAAATTATTTGAAATTATAATTCAAATTAATTAAAACAAAATATTTGACTTCATTCTCTGAATTTTTTAAATCGGGTGATCGGGTTAATTTTCTTCAACGTAATAACTGAAAATTGCGCCTTAAGAATTTCGTAATTTCGTATTGAAAGATTCAATTTTAATTAATTAATTTACACATAGTTCCTATCTAATATCTTTAATTTTTGTCATAATTATTAATTAATTTATTAATATCCTTTTTATCGTTTTTTACGTGCTCCTTTCTTCGTTGGCTGTTGTTCTTCTACACTTGGTGGTTCCTCCTCTTTCATCAACATCAGAGGCTGACCAAATGGTCTGGTCGGTTCTGTAATATCTACTGGAAAATTTATATAAAACATTTTAGTCCATTTTGACGATTGTATAAGACACATGGATCATTTCGTTGGTCAGTTCAGGAACAAACCGGGAAAACCACTCCAAGCTATCAAATTTTTATCACCATGTTTTCATTGGTTATTCTTTGTTAGTGGTTAGTAAGCTTAATGCAAAAGCAAGTTGGGTTAACACCATGCAAAACGTCTCAAACTTGATAGCACTAATATATTTTTAAATCCTGAAATTCTTGAGGATTTCCTTCAGGACGGTGACCAGAAATCTGCAAGCAATTATTCCAAACTTGCAGTTCCGTAAATGGCAAGGGAAATAAGGATTTATCCTTGTTACAGCAAATTATGCATAAGCTACTTGAATAGAATGTGATGTAACAATATCACCTCACAATGAGGTACTTTATAAGTTGATTCGTAAACTGCTTGATCAAATAAATATGAAGCAGTCGTTTCATGTGAATTTGTTTGTTATATCCAAACAAACTCTACCATAAGTGAAAGCAAATACCATGGAAACCATAAAAACTGATTGAAGCTATTTTCTACGTGGTTGATCCTCTACAAAGAAACTTACAAGAAACTCACATTCATTTCTATATAATCCAGGATTATTATACACAAGAAATCATATTTCATTGTATCTACAATGTATCACATGGAGAAACCACCTTGTATGGAAAAGGCTTCAGTTTGGTGCTAATAACAAGGACTTTTTCCACAATTCCATCAATCAAAGAATGTTGAGCCATTTAACTTTTATGGCATGAGGTTATCTCATGAAATATTGTTTGTTTTAACATACCTACAAAATGGTATATCCTTTGGCTATCAAAATTATATCGTCCTTGAATGCCAAAAAATACGAATGATTTTGATTTGTTTTTGTGGCATTTTCAAAAAAATGTTTTGTGAAATATTTCACGTATCATTTATTGGATAGCCTCATGAAATTGTTGGTGATATTTCATGTAAGGATTTCGATAGAAAATTAAATAGAAAAATTCTGAAAGTGGGTTTCATTGTGTTTAATTGAATAGAACCAGGACTATGACGGTCTAACTATCAGAACTTTTTGGAATAATTTATATGTGGTTATTATCGATCCTTTCATTGACATCCTTGTCGTATTAGTCATGTGAAGTGATTGTAAGTGATTTGAAGCATTTCTTAAAAGCTTACATTCATTCAAATTGATATTGAATAAGTTACTTGAAGAAATATCAATATTTTATAGAAAGGTAAAATCCTTGCAAGGATATCGACAGGAGAAAATATTTTATACTGATTTGAGTCAATTTTTCATTTGAAACTTGCTAGATTTTATTGATATTAAGCATATTTTGAGGTGCTATTGATTTGAATTTTTCATTCAAACGGTTATTCATGAATAAGATTTTGGGGGATGATTATGTCTTCAAATGTTGTATCGTCCCAAAATCGATTGGAATGCTTTTGGGATATTGTAGTGTTAATGAAAATTCATGATATCCTCGGTAACTTGCTTGCACTCTGAGCATAAATTCGTCAATCAAGGATTCATGATTGACAGGAAATTAGCACAAGGATCCTCCCTTTCCCTGTATAACCTTATTTCGATTTCATTGCATATTCAAATATTCAGATACTCCACTTGATATTGAGTTGTATCCGATGCTCGTGTATATTAGCAGATATTCTTAATTGGCTCTCTAATTAAAGGATCCTTGAATGTCGGATTCTGGCATGTTAACTCGAAAGTTAACCATGAAATTTGAACGAGTAGAATGTATCCTTTAATAAAAAATGTTAACAACTTTCAACGTGGTTTTTGGTTCCCATCGATGACATCCTTCGTAACGGTGTCAAGTGGTCACATATATTCATAGAAACACTAGTTTATCCATTTACAGCAATTTCGAGATTGGATTAACTCGAGCAGGATCTATTACAATATTGTTCAAACATACTTTTTCGAAATTCCATCAGAATGTCCTGTGATTTCTGTTTGAGAAAAGAATTAAGAACACAAAACTGTCCTCCTAGAAAAAAGAAGATGAGAAATATCATTTAACTTTGCGGAGCATGCACTTGTGGTGAGTGGAACTTATCCTTAAAGTAAACATCCTGACATCCTTCTTCCAGAAGGACAACGCTAAAGGAAATTGTACCAAATGCACTTGATATACACTAGCTTTTACTGGTATTCCAGACACAAGTGGGTACTTTTGCATATATTAAATGAAGTATCAAGATTAATTCTCCACGTGAAACAAGGATAATGCTCGTATATCCTGTAAAACCTACCTTGAGTGAAGATGTTACCAAGGTAATAACCGATAAAAATTTATAATCTTTAAAAAGTTGAGTTTGAATATTTCCTTATGGTGGCAATAAAAGTGAAGAACAAAGTTGAAATTTATTGCTGCACAAGATGGACACGATCTACTTTATGACACTGGTCCGACATGTTTTGATTGCCCACATGTGCGGCTATAGGGTTAATGGCGAGGCAGAGTATGCACATTTAGAGTAAGTGCACAAGAGCGATGCTGCTGCTTAAGAATTTATACCGGCCAGCCATGGGTTATTCACATAGTTATTAAAGTGACATCTAGTGGTAGTTCACGAAAAACTCCGAAGATAAAATCCACAGATCCCAAATTAAAAAATGAAGTCCTCTAAAAATACCGCAAACTTTTTATCAAACGCTTCCAGACGCAGTATTCACGTAACCAACAATTGCAATGTATTAGAGAATAATAAACCATCATTAAATGGTTATATAAAACAGTTATCTAATATAAAATATAAGCTCCAAGGATTTCTCCTACAGACCAAATCCCATAAAAACCGAAACAAAAAGATTCCAGTCGTTAATTTAACTATTATTTAAAGACCTCTCCTAAGTGCCCTCCATTAAATTGTGGGACATCAGCTACTGGACTCATTAGGGTAATTTTGTGTATAAGACTTTGATTTTATTGCAGTATTAAACATAAAACAAAATCAAATAAAATGAAATTCATGAAATTGTCCTTCTTGGTGAAAGTTTTGCAGATGTTTGAGATAAAGTTTTTTTTGTGGGGGATAATTTTTAATTAAGGGTTGAAAAATTCGCTTTAGCACTTTGTGATTTTGGTCGTTTTCCAGAAGTTCGATTAATCGATTACTAGGGAAATTATTTAATTATTATAATTACAAGGATTGGTTGCCTTGAAAATTTCGCTTGTTCCTAAAAATAAAATGTCTTTACCCACACACACACGGACAACCATTTGGTGTAGAGTTAAATTTTTTTTTAAAGGATAAAATTGCAATTGCATTGGATTGAGTCGATTGAATTGACTTCAAAATTTTCTACGAAAATCTTAATAAACCTAAAAAATCAAAATAAACAAAATCCACATAGCGGAAAACTGACGCGTAACTACCACTGGCAATCTACTCGCGTATATGAGCCAGGGTAGATCGCCACCAGCCAAGTACTTTGCCAGTGTAAATGGAACACAGCATTTAATTGTCGTTTCCTCGTAACTCTCAATTCGTTGGAAAATAAACTTTTACACTGTTGCCAAATTTATTGTATCCAGGTTTATTCCCTTCTACTGCATTTGTTGTTCACTTTGTATGAAGTTCATTATCCCATATTTTTCATAAGGTTATGATATAAAAATCATTGAGTCAAAAGTGCATTTTGTCATGCGTTAAATCAAAAACAAAACTGAGGAACAGGATAATGATTCATGTTGTTTACAGATTCTAGAGACAGAAATCAAGGACATTCATCGTCTATAAGTCTAGTATCAAGCAAGAATTCATGACTATATCTAGTGTCATTCCAGTTTGTATGACTCTACCAAACAAGGATAGATGTAGATATACACAAAAGTAGAGTTTCCATAGATCAACACTAAAACTAGTCACTCATAATGATGTTGTTTCTTTTATGGTACGTTTCTTATACTAGCTACAAAATTTTGATGATATGATTATCGTTAAATGAATGATACAATCTTAAACTTAATAACTATAATGTACTTGTGACGCATTCAAATAGTGTAGATGTTCTAAATCATATTAAACAATGTCTTAAATTAAAGTACATGACAAATAAATGGCATTCCAACGCCAAGTTTTGGGGTAGGGAATACGGTTGTTGCATGCGTTTTGTTCACAATTTCTGACAAATGTTTTCATATCAAGGGCCACACATTTAAATAAATATAATTTTATATAAGACTTAAAACATTTTAATTGTGCATTAAAGTTAAATTTCAAAAATAGTTTTAAGTAACTCCAAAATTGTGCAGAACCAGATATTAAAATAAATTTTATTTTCATTTAAAGGGCAACACTCAAATTTAAGGGTGATGGATTTGGATTAACCTAAATAGAGCTGAGCTTCGTAATCGTTCTGTAGAGGGTGTTCATAAAGCTAAGGGATACTTGAAGACGAAATGTTTGTTTTACATAAGACTGTAAGGAGATGAAGGAATTTCGGATGGGGAGTCATTTATAAGCACCCTGGATGAAATAATTTCTTCTGTAACAAATAAAAAATAATAACTATGAATTTAATGACACCGATAAGCAACACTTGATAACAGGGTACGCACAAAGGTGACACGAAAGACAATCGTTCAAAGGCATTACTAACATGTTGTCATGTAAAATGAACAAGGATACTCAATGAAAACGGAAATAAATCACTAAACAAGTGGATATAGGATATGCTAAACACAAGTCACATGTGATATATGAAGTGGATATCAGTTAATATACAAATTAGGTCTGTTTGTATTGAATTCGGAACTGCTCCGGAATACTAAATTGTACTTTTAGTACTCAGTTCCGCGTTTGTTTTGAAGTTTGGTGTAGTACCAAACTGTTCCATTTTATCCTGAGAAAGTATGAGAGTTTGACGATTTTGCTCTCACTTTACTCTGACGCGTTAGTTAAAACGGAACAGAGTGGAACGCTGGAAGTGTCAAATTGCACTTTTAGCACAAAGTTCCACACTGTTCTGAACTCAAAACAAACAGACCTATTATCATTGACTTGTCTGTGAGCCATGAGTAATGAGCCTCAAACATTAACTACTTTCATAACACCTTGCATACAAACCGGTATGGCTGACGTCAAATCCATAATACACTGACGGACAAAACGACATTTTGTTTTTTGTTGTTGTTGTTGCATAAATTTGAAATTTCATAAATGTAGGTGTGTGTGTGTGTGTATGGGTGTTTGAGAGCAGACATTTATAGAGCGAGAGAAAAATATAGAACGAAACACATACAAAAATATTTTTAGTGATATTTGAAAATAGAAAAATTCAATGAAAAATTACAGTTAGTCTGGTAATTACTTTCAGGCAACGATATCGACCGATGTTGAGACGAACGTATACGAACGCGCCCGAAACCTGATAAAGGACGAAAACCAGCAAATAAACGACGTCGTAGTCCGGGTTCAGCAGTAGGTAGCACTGCGGTTGTTGCAATCGGTTGTGGTTGTGGCTGGACAAGTTGTGCTACTGGTGGTATTGGTGTTGGCACTGCCGGTTGTATTGGCTGATATTGTAGTGGATATGGCTGAGCTACTATGGGTTGAGGTACGCTTGCGATCGTAACAGGGACACGATAAGCTTTAAAGAGGGATAATGTTTTTGTTTTGGGTTTTTTTCGTTACATAATCCTAATAGTAGGTATTCTTAATCTATAACACTTTCAGGGTATCTTACATCTAGAAATATCTTATAAGTAAAAATATTCACAATGATAACCTAACCAATCCCCGAACCATTTTAGGTGCTAACACACTTTTAACTTAACCAAAGTCAGGCCGATTTAATATTTAACGACGTGATATTGTGAAGTAAGATTCATTTTAAGTTACGAAATCTACACAAAACTATTAGGAACATACTAATAAATGAAAACTATTATTAAAGGAAGATGATAAATAGATGCAAATGTTTTTGTTTGTGTTTTATTAAAATGTTTGTGTAAGAATCTTTGAATTGGTTAATTAAGAGAATTTTCAATAAGATTGTAAATAGGGACAATATTCTGTTGATATCACACGAATGTCCTTAATCTCGTTGAATGTATGTATATAAGTGTCAAGAACAAGTTAAGTGGCAATTAATGCTTTTATAAAGACACCAGCTAAACACTTCCTTACATAACGATCTAAGACCCAATATTCCCAAGGTTTTTGTTGCGAAAAAAGGGAATGTGTTCTCATTCCTTGTAAGGACATATTCAAGTGTTTGTGTCTCAAACAATTTTCATTTTCCCAGACCTGAAAAACTCATTATTTTCCCTCTTTAAGACGACTTCTAGCATTAACTGAAAGAAGTTATTATATAAAATCCCCTTTAACATATAAGGGAATGTTTAAATAATTATTGTAGTTCTACAAGGGACTCTCTACAGGACTTTCTCGCAATTACAGGAGCTGAATTGCAAAGACTAATTGCGATAGAATAATATCATTCAGACAAAGATAGTCGTTGCTTTTAGTATTATATGTTTGCTCCCTTTTTATACACTAAACACTAAGACAGAATTTAACTTAGAGAAAAAGTTTTTTTTTCGGATTACTTTTTAATCCTGAAACTGCCCCGACAGCATTTTTCCTTCAGACGTAATTGAAAAATGAATTTCTTTTTTAGTAAAGTCTGTTCAATTTGAAACGAACAATATCATTGAATAAGGATCTACTTCAAACTACTACTTCAATTTCTATGTTAACTTCTACTTTTCTATTTCTTTTCGAGCTTTTTAATTTATCCTCATTAAAAGACTTTTTAACGAAACTTTCATAAAACGTTGGGAAACTTTTCATTTCTGTTGAATTCAGTAGATTCACTGTTGGCTCCAGTGATTTGCTCATTTTTCATACTTTTAGTTCAGAGTGCAAGAGTCCTGTGTATGTTTGAGTGTTTGACCTTATAAAACTGAATTCAAGAAGTTACTCATAACGATCCAAAATGAGTTGCAACTTGTTGGGGCTAGCATCCTTTTCATTAAATCTCTGTCCCGTGGTTTGCCTGGAGGTTATCTCAAAGGTATCATAGGTCAAGAAAAATTTGCATGGAACTCTACATCTTTTGACTCACCTTACCCTCGAACCAATTATTTGTATCTTAATGCTTTGAAATCCTTCAAGATATTGTTTGCAAAAAATATTTATAACGAGAATCCTTGAAAAATTGCAAAAATTCACATAAAGCCCAAAACTGACCAGGAAACAGAAACAAACTTGTATCTGAGCTTGTCAACAATTGTCATAGAAATATTTTTGAATTAAAAAATACAAAACTTTTTGCTTAGTTAAAAAGTTAAAAACTTTTTCAAAATATACAAACTTAATCCTTGTTCGTCCTTAAAATGGAATTGCATCAACAATTCGGAAAAGTTTCTCTTCAAGAGGATACGAAAAGAAGGACGAAAAGAATTGAAATTAAATATTTCCTCGTAATAAAAATATTTTTAAAGGACATTTGGTGGTGTGGAAGGATAAACAAGGATATTGTCTTAAGATGCACTTATAACTTTTTAAGTGCTTGAGTTATGCTGTATCAAGTGTTCTGAGCTGTGTCAGCTTTTCTGGATTCTTGTTAGCTTGAGGAAGTTCTTCTTTCTTCTAAGCGATATTATCCTTTTGTATCCCTTTTTCTGTGGCACGTCAAAAAGTTGAATAAGAACATGCCGGTGATTATCGTGTTTGGTTTCAAGAGAATGTGGTTTCCTGGATTCTTAAGACTGTCGTTCTATATTAGAGTTACCATTAAATAAGTCTTGCATTCTCCGTGATTGGGAAGAATAACACAGTCACAAAGCCAGAAGTTCAACCAACATTACCAACATAAATTTTATTTAATCCACTTAAGGACATACCACTCAAAATTTTCTGGCAGTTTATTGAATTAAATTTCCAATATCCAGACGGGAAAAGAAATTTTAAGTCGACACGTGTTCTGTAAGGATGACATTATTGAGAAGTTGAAATAATTTCACTTATTGGATATAGCAGATGATATTTGATAAAAGTATGTATGTTATTGAACAAAGAGTCATATCTCATTCGTCTCACCATATGAAATGATATCATGACAATAATAAGATATTCGCCACATGTGGATATCATTGACGTTCGGAATTCGACGTTTCATTTACTTTGTATTGAATTGGGAACGTACTGCAGTCATATTTTCACAGTAATATCTACAGAGACACTAATATCCTTTAATAGATATGAAAATTGCATTTCATGTAGAACACATAATGAAAGGATTAAAGGAATACTGTATTGCAGTCACAGACGAATAACGCGTTTCATGACGAAAATCTAAGAAATATATTGAGAACACCGAGAGAGTTTCGATCAAACAATCAACGAGATTGAAACCAGAAATTTTAGGCTTACTAGAAACACGAAGAAAACGTGACAAGTTGCCCTCCCTTCGCAACGAAACGTCAAACTGAACGAACGATCACGAGAATCGCATGATCACAGGGTGAATAGTGAGATTTCTCTCATGATATGGCGAGAGTTCACAAGATCTAATTGATCTCCTTAGAAACACTTTTAAGAAAGCTTCTTCGAAAAGCCCAATTCTTCGTTCACATGAACGACTCACAAGAGTTTGAGTGCCCTAACAAAATTTTCTCTTTCACGCTTTTGTGGTCAATTAACATTTTACTTACTACAGTTTCTAAATGAAGCTTTAAGGTTTGCGTGTGACTGGAACCATAAAACTCTTAATTTTTATTTTGTAATTCCTAAAAGCACTTATCCCGACTAAAAACTAAATTGTCCTAGCAGTCTCATCACAAACAAAAAGCATAAGACTCGAGTGAACCAGACAAACTTTTAAGGACTTTATTAATTTCAGACGACATCACGTTGCAGTCATTATCGTCTTCTCACGTTTTCGGTTTTATGAAGAAAAGCTCAACAAAAAGAAAAAAAAATACATACTTTTCACAGCTTTTTATTTTACCAGACAGTTTTTGCTTAGCTTAACAAACTTGCGACAAGTGAAAAGTTCAAAGAAGTTAAATTTGTTGAAATTGTTGATAATTTATTCAAGTTTAAGCTTTGAGTAACCCATTTCAAGTACTACATGATAATCACATAAAAGCTCAAGAAATTGTATATCATATCATGTTTGCGGTTATATGACATAAAAAAACGAGTCACAGATGAAAGTGGAGCAGCTCATCCGGATCCGGACGTGGAGCTTTTTTACTCAATTTTCTGTTGGCGGTTATTTAGTGTAATTTAATAAAACAATTTTTTTGTTGTTGTTAAATCTCTGGTATTTAAAATTAATTACTTGGAAATGGAGGAGCAAAAGACGGGATGGTATTTTGGGTTTTTGTTAAGCTTTCATTTCTTCATTTTTTTACATTAAAACGGTATTCCCAAATTAAGGAGAAAATTGAGGATAATAACTCATGGTTTTCTTTCAGTTTTTTCGTTTGTGGGATGATTTCTATCGTTGTGATGAGGCTTTTTCATTTGGCTTTATTGTATCAGTGAACTTTAAACTTTTTCTGGTTTTTATATGGGTGAAAATTACTGCTGGGATTTTGAAGCTAACTTACAAAAACATTTTCTTTTCTTATATTAAAATATTCTAGGAAATGGTTCTTATGGAACTTTATTAAAATATTTTTTTGTATTTTCAGTTTTTAGAGACTTAATTTAATGGTCGCGTTCGTTAATGTTCATTTGAAGATAAATTTGAAACCATCACAGATTTTGTTGTGGAGATTTTTCCTGCAGAATAATCTGTATGTGTTACAATAGCTTATACACTATCATAAACGTGACTGAAAGTTTTCAATTGAAATTCAATAATTTGCAAATGATACTAACTTCCATGCCATTATCCTTTATACGATGTCGTTATACTTAAAATTGTAGCAAATAAAACGATGAGAATAACATTTTAAGGATTATTTTGCCAATAACAGAAACAAAAATCTATCCAGGGAATTCTCATTTTCAGGATTCAACTCATACCATTGTGTTTAATCAAATGATTATTTAACGAAATTCCTTAGAATAAATTACCCTTACTTAAATGGAATAACATGACGAGGGAGAGCAAGGACGAGAACGAGAAGGAATTGTATCTAACGATTCGCGAAATTCGTTGATTGTTGAAAATCGAATTCTTGGCGTGTTTCCTGAAATTATTCTTAATGCACGTGCCGAAGAAGGATTTGAGAAAGGCTGAAGAAGGATGTTGAAATCGTACTTATACTCAAGAGAAATTCCGTGAGGATCTACATTTCGTTCACGTGGCTTCCGCCATCATCCTACGAAGCAATTTAAACTTGCAATATGACTCAACATAATACCTCATTATCGTATTAAGAACCGTCAAGTTATAATCCTTTAACCACCCTTATATCTGGTGGCGATTAAAACTCGATGATTCAACCCCCAATGGAACAATTATCCGGTGGGTAATTAATGCAAATGTATTCCATCTTGTAATCACTTAATTAGAATTCATTAATTTGTGTTACTGAAACTTGAGTATCAACAAGGATTTTTGATGTCTATTATCCTTTGAAGGGGCTTCAGTTTCCTGAAGGAGTGTTCGATTTTATTTACATTCTGAGGGAAAAATCCTTAACCCTCAATGAGTCTCTTAACTTTTAATTCAAAATTTCAGGTGCCCTGGAAAATTTTTTAGTTAGTGGAACATTACAAAAACTATGAAAGGATGAAAATTTATCCTTAATTTATATAAACTTCGTTCATTATTAAAAGTGTATACTTCGATAAAAGTTTGAACAAATTTTATTTCAAATATGCGGAAGTAAAAATGATTAAGTATCCTGAGGGAAGAATTGCGAAAATATCCTGAAAGAATTTCAGATAAATTCTTCCCCTGTTTCCTTTTCAAAATATATCCATTTCTTCAAGTTTGGCATTATATTGATATCTAGAAAAAGTTCGTTTATCTTTGGATGAATAAGCTTCACCAAAGAAGCTAAATATTTGAATAAAACTTCCATGTGCAAGAACTTCGTCCTTTTACTTCCATTCCAATTCACAACTAGCAAATCTTCATGTGTATCCTTGTTCCGATGCAACGCAATCTTTCATTTCCGTTTCCTTGTTAAAGAAACAGTCCTTATTTTCTTGAGCACTCCTTTTTCTAGGTGAAACTTGAACATTGCAAGGAATAAGGAAATCTTGAGGATATAAAGTTTTTGAATATCTCCATGAGATAAAAGCAGTCTGGTTGGTGTTAAACAGGAAGTTATTCTATTTTGTACTCAAGTACTGCTTCACATCGAAATCCAGGATGAAAAAGTTTTTGGATTCATAAACAAACACTGGACATGTGGCTCAACAGCTTTGCAGGTCAAGAAATTCAATAAACTGTCTTGGAAAAGGATAATTTCTTTAAGACTTTATCTTTAAAACTAGAAGAAATTAAATAATCGTTTTAAATTAAAAAGTTTGTCTTGACATTCCAAACGATTTCCTGTGCATTTTCTTAGGAAACCTTATGGCGAAATGTGTTTAAAATTTTGTGGCTACAGCAAATGTCTCGTTTTATGAATTATTAAAAATTCATGAGACGGAAATTAATGTTTCCTCCATAAATTTAAGGAAACGCGGATGTTTGCCAACCCATTTTTCTTCAATCACAAAAAGGTTTCTTTGATTTGAAGAAAATTAATTGAATTTATCTCATTTGCGGACAAGAAAATTTACTCGGTTTCACCTAGTGGCGTATTTTAAAACTATCACATCAAGTAATTAAGTGAAGTGCTTACGATCACGAATACATTCATATATTTCCCAACATGATGTGGTATAATTTTCGTATCCTTTTTAATTTTTTAATTAAAGGCAAATGTATAATTAATTAGAGACACACTCATGCAGAATCAACCCTGCCTGCAACCCTCAATTGGATGCAAGGACGAAGTAAAAGGTGAAAATGATCCAAAGAGTGCTTTGGTTTGTGTGCGTACGTGTACGAAATACAAATCCACGTGTATGAAAATTGAATTATTTAGAATTTTTTTCTCGTTACCTTGTAATTTAAAAACCCACGACGTGATAACTTTACTGCTATCGTTCTGAGGGTTTTTCAGGGTTTCAAGGCTTAAAGGGTTTTCACAACATTGTAATTATCAAATTATGGCGAACATTGTTCAATTACTTGAATAAGTGTGTGTGTGTGAATTGAAAGTGTTACCAGTATGGAATGAATGAATGGACAGAGAAATTATAATAACAGTTTCATGAAATATACCACCAAAAGCTGGATATCCACTTAACACATTCGTGTATGTTATTAATTCGTTTTTTTGTGTTATTTTAAGGACATCAAATGTAGACACAACATCCGCATATTTTCACAGGGATGACAATTAAACGTTGATGAGGACATGAGATAATGATGACGTGGTTTTGTGTTATCCTTTCGGAATAAAAGGGTTTTCAGGTTCATGTCAGCGCATTGTGAGTTAGTTTGATGTTTTAACTTGATCCAGGACATCTTCTTTTATGTCCATTTTATCGTATTAACATAAGCTGAATCAACGCTTTAATCCTTAACAATGTTCGAATTGATGATAACATCGGTACGGTACAAGGATTTTATTTTTTTTTTTATTTTTAATACAATAGTAAGCCTACTAAATATTCTTACTATTGGTACAAGGATATTAATAATAATTACTTGAATTGTGAAAAGAAGAGCGCGGAGGAAAATGACTGAAGATCGATAAAACGAGTTCAATCATTCCCGCCAAACAAGTGAGTGGGTCTCTGTCATACGCTTGTAATTCCAGTGGTGTACAATTGATCTGAAATCATTGAAACATGACGGATATCTTTGTGTGATTACAAAACGTGTTTCACATAATATATGTACATATGCGATAAGCTGGTGTTCTGTGTGTAGTAGCTGTAATATCACGTGATTTTCAAGTATTATCTGAGTGTAGTCTGTACTGTAAGATAAGTGAAAATGAAATCAAAATATTAAGTGAGAAAGGTACTTGGAACAATAGAAAGAGAAAGAGACATAGAATAAAGATTATAGCTAAACTAATATGTTTATCACCAAAGCTTTGGTCATGCTCGTGTGAGGATGAACATTAAATCTCGGACCTGAACTAGATACATCTTGGGTTGGGGCAGATAGGCCTTTACTTTGTTGTTGTGATCCGGTACCGGTTACGGATATAGTAGCTGTTGCAGATGGTTTAAGAGATGGTCCCCTTCTAGGTCCAGTACGTTCAGGACACTCAGGTACATTAACAATTGGTATATCCGGTGGAAGTTGAAGATCCGATGTACCACCGGAAATTTCTGTTTGAATCTGTGGCTGTTGGGGTTGAGTTGGTTCATCTTGCACCTTCACTTGTTGTTGCGGTTGAGTTGGTTTTGGTGGTTGTATCTTGATACCTTCTGGGTTAGTTCGTTTAAGAGCAGATTTAGCACCTGATATTTCCCCAGCTTGTTTAAGGACGCGGTATATCTGATCGATTTCAGTTATTTCTGATTTCGATACAACGAATATCCCATGATCATGATTTAAGTGATATCGGTTTGTGGTTGAAATTGTTAGTAACATTTGGAAAATTATTTCTTTGTTAATATTGTTATTTTGTTTAATATATTTTTATCTAATATACTACGAAGCATTTTATCACTTAAAGCTTAACAACAAAAATTTCAGCAAATAAAAGCCAACTTGTATAAGACACTTTTTCGGCAAAAACAAAAAATCATATTCTATTCAAAATGTGTCTTATAAAAAAATGTTAATCAAATCATATCACATCCGATAGTCCATGCGATTTAAAGCTAGTTTTGAAGCTAATAAATTTTCAGCTGAAATAATAAGCTTTTTTCCATGTTATCCTAAATTGTAAGCGTAATTTGTAGTTCTGCGTGTTGTCCTAAAATCGCAAGGGTTCAGTGATTCAAGGATGCGTTTTTAGGGCAAGTTTGAAGGCAGAAAATTGTTTTATTTTTACATATATATATAAGTATTATGTTTTCTGTTTATGTGTTTAAATGTTTTTCGATTAAGTTTTATTCATAGTTATAAAAATAATCCTAAAAATTTTGATGAATTCCAAGAAAACGACAAAATTGTGAAAATGTCATTTTCTTCAAATTTTTCATTTTAAATTTGAATTGTTTAAATTATTCATCCCTAATTAAATGTAATTTTTATTTGTTGTTTCCTTAAAAATATTTTAAAAGTCGATGAACGAACTCAATGGTTTATTATATTTTAATTGTTTAAAATAAAATTCAAAAACTATTGGACTAAAAACAAGGATTAATTCAAAAGGATATCAAACAAAATCTTTTTCCTTAAATCTAAAGCACACAAAAGAAAAAAAAATTTTCAAACAGAGAGTAAAAGAAATGATCCTTCAAGGGTTGGAAAACCTTTTTATCTTTTGAATTTAAAAAAATATTAAGAAAATTTCCTTGGAATGAAATTTGTTTTTATAAATCGTTTGGTTGTTTCTCTTTACTTACTTTCTTCCTCGACTTCAACACGATTCTCTAGTTCTGAAGTGCTCTTTTGTCGTCTCAGAAGTTTCTGCTTTGCTTGACATTTTGGTAATTCAGGTGCACAATCAGCATGAACATTTAATTTACATATCCTACAACGTAATCCTTGCCGCGTGTGGCCTTTGCGAGTGTGGTAGTCGTAAGCGAAATGGAAGAGTTGAAATGAAAAGAACATTTTTATTCAATTCAAAATTCATTGAATATCTTAAAAAATTTATTACTAAGTTATTCATAGATATATTTATTCAGATATTAAGTGAAATTATGATTCAAGGTAAGGATATAAGTGCTACTCAATCATTAAGATGTGAAAACCTGGAATTATGAAAGTGTTACAAATTGCAGGTTTCAGTTCTCCATATGTTGGAAATATCCTATTACAAATCCATTAGCCATTAACTGTCACGCAAGTGAAAAGCCGGAAATAGACAAGATACATTTAATATTTGAAACGATACCGTCACAATTTGGTTATTGATACGTCAGTGAATTCCTTAGTGATTTGTATATCTACATGCTTTGGTATCAGATAAAGTTATTTATAAGTGGAGGGTATAAGTATAACTGAATAATTGCCTTGAAGGTATCAGATATAAACATGTTTTACTGTAACAAATTGTTTTGGATATCAGTTGCTGCAATACACTCAAATCACATTGAGAAAGAAACTAATTAATTTAATTGTTTGCTTATATATTTATAAGGTAATTTTACTTCGAAACCAAAAACCAGTTGAACTATTAACCCGGCAAACATTCAAACTTGGTGGATATTTTCTTAGACCTGCATGTTAAACAAGGAATCAATAAAATACTTATTTATATCCATCCAACATCTAACTTGATTTATACGGTTAACCTCTGATCGATACACACAAACACGTATAACCATATACAGTAAAAGGAAAACTTTATTTCATGGTTAAAGTGATATCGATTTCATTTAGAAGATAAACGCAAAAATTTCCGAAATGGTTAATTCGACTATTTGTTAAAATGAGTCTTAATAATTCAAGGATACAATGGAATGTCCTTTGAGGCAAAAAACAAAAAAAAATATTATTTTATAAGAATTTTCCATCTTATTACCTCGTAATATCTGAGAACATACATCACATGGTGTTATTTTCTTGTATGTGTATTCTTGTAAATTGTGACTTCCATCCTCGTTTGGTCGTAAGGATTGTGCTGCTGCTGCACCATTTCGCCTGGACCAGTAAGAAAGAAGTGAATTTTTCCATTAGATATTTGTCATTTAACATATATGAAATCGATTGTTTTTGTCATATCACTAATGATACTTCTTAACTACAAATCCATAATGCCCACATTCATATACACGCAAAATAAAAATATTAATATGAATCATATGTCATCAAATATATAATAAATCAGTTATATAAATCTGTTTTATTCATATTACAAATATACAAGCAACTGCAAATCAAAAAAGGACAACACATTTAGTTGCAATGAAAGAATGAATTTGATAAAAGCAGCATATATTAAAACACTAAAAGCATAAAAAAGGATTAAAATTAAATATTTTACATCACAAAAACTCATACACACATAAATATATAAAACAAGGATAAATGATTTTTCTAAGCCAAAGTTGAATGTGTAAGTGACTGCAAAATTTCTCGCTTTCGAAATGCAGTTGCGGAGGTGTGTAAATGGTTATCCTGTGAGAAATCCAGGAAAAAGGATGTAAACTTTACTCATATTTCGTTCCTGATATCTATCTTGAAAAGCTTTTATTTGTTGTATGTTTGTGTAAATTCGCAGGATAAAAAAGGATATGAAAGATAAAAGATGTATATATATGAAAATATGGTAAAGTTTTGTGGAAATGGTGGCTCAAGGATATGGTGAGGGAAATTATTTGAAAAATAGTGAAAATTTCTGAATAAAATTCCTCTACATTTTCCTTTGAAACTTAAAAAATTATGACAATATGGAGGAAAGGATAATAAATGGATGCAAATAAAACGTGAAGTGAAATTACTAGGTTATACGTTGTAGCTATTCCCTTGATCCTGCTGGGATGATAAAGTGCAAGAATTGTGTGAATATCACAATAAACTAGTGTACATACACGAGGACACAGTGCATTTCAGGACGTGTGGAAAAAGTAATGTTCCACTTTGGGGAGAGTAACTCTTAATGGTTGTGAAAGGATACTTTATGGGATTCACAAAAAACTTTGGGGTGTCGTACATCGTATGTTGGTGTCATGCAGTAGCAACTTGTGGAAATCCTTTTTACACAACTTACTAACTCATCGATGCAGTTTAAGGATGTTTAACAATGTTCGACAAGATTTATTCAAGCAACAGGACAATCCTTAGAATTTAAGACACTTCAAAAATAAATCGAAATTTATTGCAATGTCCTTAAATTCAAGGATCAAAAAAATATCCTTTTCTCGAGACTTAATCGAATTGCTTCACTTAAGTTGGTAATCGGAGAAAATGGCGTATAAAATTTAAAATTAAAATCACGAAGGATATTCATGGCACACGTTTTCTGTGCTGAATACACTAAAAAAAATATATAATCCTGCGGAAGTGTGCACGAAGGAATGGAAACAGCTTTAAGAGGCTTTGTAAAGGAATTTTTCTGCTTCTGAGACATTTGAGTTTTTTTCCTTAAAAACTTACAAGTCCTTTATCCTGTGGCTTAGCTCCTCCAGAGGCAAGGAAAGACAACCCAGAATGAAGGCAGAAAAAACAAACAGCGAAAAACAGCAAAAAATGTCTTTTCGTATTTGGTATGATACTTTATATTTCATATTATCCTCGAAACCAAGATACACCATGACATCCTGCCGACTATGTACTTCGACAGGAAGTGAAAAAGAAATCCTCATATCTTTTTTATACCTCCAAAAATCAGGTATCACTGTCGGATTAGAGGATTCTTAATATTTCATCTCTGTGTGTTATTGATACTCTCAAGTAGAGATGGGACAAAGAGTGATTTTCAAATCACCGTCGGAGTTGTCACTGTGATAATAAAATCGCAGTGATAAATCACTGCGATTTTGGAACACTGTTCTTTTTGGAACTCTGTTCTTTTTGGAACGTCCTTACATATTGGGTGTTCGTTAATCATATATTAAATGATTTTGTGGTTTTCTGGAAAATTTTATGTATGGAATATGTTTTAATAAATTAATGAGTTAGTAGTTCACCCGCTCATTTATATCCGGGTTCCTGCCAGATTTCCGTTGGTAATTAGTGACAATTCTTGGGATGACGAACGTACCATCAAAATTCATTATGATTTCTTCATTCAAGAAATTCGTTAACTCGGTTCAAAAATAATATTCAATCACATCTACGTACCAAAACTGTTTGTCCCGTACTCATTAAGCGCACTAATTAAACAGTAATAAAATAACTATCGAATTCTTCGGACAATTTATCATTTATTCAAAAATTGGTATAATAAAAATCTTCTTAAAGGCGTACCGAAGGAAGAAAAATTTATTTACACCGAAAAAATAAGGAAAAGCTCATATTCTGTCTGGGTTTCCAGATATTGTTTTGAAAACTGCGGTTTTGCCAAGTGAGTGTCCATCAGGTAAAACCATCATTGTTAAGTCGTAACCGGTCGCTGCGATTTTATTGCTGGTGATTTTTGGAACAGAGTTATTTTTTGGAACAGAGTTATTTTTTGGAACAGAGATATTTTTAGGAACGGAGTTAGTTTTAGGAACAGAGTTATCTTTAGGAGCAACGTTGTTCTTAAGAGCAACGACGGAAGAAATATATCCGAGAGAACTTCACGAATGAATACGTGCAGAGAGGAAAAAGAGATGCGAAAGCGAAGGTAACAATAAATAACCACATTTTTCAGTACAGACTACAGTCGTGAGGGTCAGCGTAATCAGCTCAGTATCCGAACATACATACAAAAAGAAATATTCAACTCAGGGTGATTTTATAACGTAGGTTCCAGTTCACAGTGATTTTATCACCTATGTTCCGATTTAAAAATAACAGCGACGTTCCGGAAGCTGAAATCACTGTGATTTAATCACTGCGATATGAAATCACTCCCATCTCTACTCTCAAGGATGTGAGTCCTTGTTCGTCGACACAATTCCTTCAAATCGTCAAAGTTTTGTTTTTTCCGTGTAAAAGGATAATGACTTGTTTTTTGACACTGCGATATCACTTTCGTAAACACCTACGTTGGTGATATCTTGGCTTTCGTTTAAAATCACTACAGGACGCGTTATTGAAGCATCTGCAGGATTTTTTTCCAAAAATAATCACAGACACATATCTCTGTAGAGAGATAGAATCGATTTATGGCTTGTTGTGAAGTATTATATAACAGACATTAGTCTTTTTTATTACCCTGTTGTATACTGGATTGCCTGGTTGTCTTTTTCGTGGTAATAAATCTCTGGTTCGCCAAATATAACCAAGCCGCAAAATATTAAACAGTGGAAAAAATAGAAATTGGTCGGAAGTACTGTTCTTGATCACAGTTTGTGGAGAGTTTGTGGAGAGTTTTTTCATGTATTACGGTACAAATTATTTCCTCATTATTGAGTCATATGTCGCCACAAAAGTTGCTTACTTTGATATTCATTCATGACACATGTTCGGTTTTTGTTGAAAAGAGAAGAATATCAACGAATATAAAACCAAAGAGAAAGTTTGAGAAAAACATCTCAGCTTGACACAACGCCATCTATTAACCATTCGCTGAATTACATGTTATTGATTCAATCATAGAAAAATTAAACTTTTAAATAAATTACTTTTTCTACATGAAGCATCTACTTGGATATAGTTCTACATTTCTACGTGAAAATGAAAATTTGTAACTGATAAATGTATGTTATAACAAAAACTTGAACTCAAACAAAATTTCACCAAATTCGTATCGAATTGGTTTTGTCCCAAAGCTACAATTTCCAACAAAAGCTCAAACCTCTACTGGGACAAGAATAACTCTATCGATATCTGTAACACGCACGTTTAATTAAACTGTTATGTTGGTGTTATATGAAGATTATCTAAATTTTATATACTTCCAACCAACAGAACAACTCATTTTGTAGGTGTATTCTAATTGCAACATAATTTATATTCGAATTCTACTAGCTACAATTTTTATACCCACATCAAAATTTATGTGGATTATCTACTTCAATTTTACTTTAACTAATTTGAATTGAATTTCAATTGATTCTACTCAAAAATTTCTAACACAAAATACAATAAAAATTTTGATTTTATTCTTTTAGGTTATTTCATAATGATGCCTTCATACACCTTTACCTTAAGGTTAAAACGGTTGATACTGCGTGATACATTTGGTTGGTTCTGCATGTGATGATTGATTTTGATTTGTAAATCGATTAATCAAAAAATTTTGATGACATTTTTGTGGTTTTGGATATAATTGGTTTTGGATAAAAGCATAAAAGTAAATAAAGCATCAAATAAATATTATTTATGAATTTTTCAAAAACTTCTTATATATAATATATGAATAAAATTTCATATAAAATTTCAGTAAAAATGAGTTTTAATGAAATAAGCATTTTAAAATCTTAAAATTAGAACTAATTTCTAGAACTTTCTGTGGCTCTAAAGCCGACAAAAGCTGCAAAGCTTAAGCAAAACGTATGATTTGCTTGCTGCAGAATTATTACGTAAAATTTTCCTTATTAACAAAAATCTTTCTTAGAAAACAATGTAAATTTTGTTAAAAATAGTTAATTCAAAATTAATTCTATTTAATTTTGCACATCATTGATGCCAATTCTGCAAGTAAATTCAGTTAAAGTTTGTTTGATATTCAGTAACTTTTCGAATGAAAAAATAACATTTTGAACTTTTGAACTCTGACTTATGACACGTTGAAATTTAACTTCTAAACTTCACTAATTAATTATTCCAACTTCTCGTCTGTTGTCTGCTACTAAAATTAACTTTTAATCAAATTCACTTAATTAATTATTTAATGATGAAGCTGTGAAGGTGGTTAGTTTTGAAGGTGGTTTGGGTACAGAAGTTCATGAGCTAAAGTTCGATTTTGTAGCAGTGAAATCAATTAGAATGTCTCATTACCCAGTCAGACCATTTTTCTTCAAATTATCCTGTCGAAATTTCTACAAATATACTAAACGTGCCGTGCCTTTGAAGCTTGTAAAATTAATGGAAAGTTTAACAGGATATGATAGTAGGAGAATCCACGTGGATCGCATTTTGTAACAGAATCAATAGTCCTTCAACTAAATACCTTAACCTACACACAAAGGAAACTATTGTGCAAAAACCTTCCTATTTCGGACACAAAAACTTGTTTCGTTGAATCAAAACGCTTCTGCAAATCGCCTTGAGCTGACAAATACCACTTGATTTTGGGGCAATAAATCACATGATATATGTATCCACAAAATAATACCTTTGGTTATATGTAAATTAGGCTTCAAAATTCAAATTTACAGCAGCAATAACTATTATCATTCAAAAGCGCATTTTATCATACAAAATTTGAACTTCTCACAACGTCAATTTTGTTGTATGTAAATCAATAAATATTTTGATTATCCAGTCGAGTTGAATAGTATTTGAATAACTAATCGATTTCGAATTGTTCAATTGCATAATTACCATTTCAAAGTTGAAATATTTCATTCAATATCTCCTTCGGCCCAGCTGTTTTTGATCCGAAATGCAATATCAGCCCCTGAGTCGAGTTTCGTAAAGGATTGCTGAGCAACTTTGAAACCGAGTTATGCAGACGTGGGAAACATTTCTGAATCGTGGGCTTTTCATAAAGGATTATTGTGACTTCAAGGATTTCCTGCTGACAATTTTGTCGTTCACAGGCCAGAGGTGGTCCATCCTCAAGTAATGGCTATTGATTCTGGAATCATATGGTCGTCAATTTGCCATATATAAATTCCCAGCATGTCATGACAGACAATAAAAGGAAACAAATTGTCGTGATGAAAAGGGAGTAAGGTTCAGGATCATATTTAGAGGATAATTAAGCTTTTTCGGGGATGAACGTCTTGATTCGTTTGTTGTTGATTCGTTAAACACAGGATGTAGGATGTTGCAAGCTCAGAGTCCTCTTCAAAATGACCCGAAACTTTGAACACTCTCCTCTCCGCTTTTCATGTCAAATGGTACATTATTGTCAGCCCAAACACTCGTGTTTGTGTGTCATAAATTCAGTTTAATAGTTCAAGTTTAGTATGAAAAAATCATCCCCCCATTTGGGTGCACTGTTCCACAATCATGTGTGAGTGCATTCTGAGTGTATTTTCGGAGTTGTGGCAAAGTCAAGTCAAGTGAAAAATTTTTTCCACCCCTTTCAAGATGCATTTCGAGTGCTGTTGTTGAACGGCATTTCATCCCCTTGACAGTGTCATGTTTTGGTTTGTTAAATATTTAATCGAATGAAATTTATTTTGAGATATAAGGCTTCTGGAAAGAATCCAAGTCCTTTGCAAGACACGGGGATGTGTTTAATCACCAGAACGAGGACCAAACCAAAGGACATATTCAACTAATCCGTCTTTAAAGAAGACAAATCTGAAGAATTTTTTCGCAAGACTTTTCAAGCACTAAAATGCCCAAAAAAGCTAAGAGCCTATTTTTGGGGGGACTTTCACCTGTCGCTGGAGCTTAAGCTCAAAATGCTTAAACAACGAAACTTTCCCAAATACCCAAGGAAGCTTATGCGATTTTTCCACGTCGCCGTTTTCATGTTACAAATTTTCCCAGGCAGGATTTTGTGGTTTTGTGGGTTTCGTTTTGTGATTTGGGATTTTCCTAAACAATTTTTTTTTTTTTGTGGTTTGAGAATGACCGATTTGTGGCTTCAAAAGCTTTGATTACCTTTCAATTTTTTTTGTTATGTATTTTAACTTGAGCTTTTTTGTGCCGAAATCATCAAAGAATTCCAACGTAATTGACCACAGCTGGAATGAGAAAGGATTCTTGGAAGTTTATTTATCTTCGACACGTGGTGATGAATTTTTGGATTCCAGGAAAGCAATCGGAAATCAAGCCATGATACCAACATTAATTTAAAGAGAAGAGTTGGTATTTATTTCACCTTCCATTCATTGGGGGATGATATTTTATTCAAATTTGATTTATCTTTGACACATGGTTATGAACTTTTATATTTTCACAAGAGGAAGTGGAAGTGAAGTCATGAATCCACCACTAATTTAAAGGGAAGAGTTACCTGTAACTTCAGTATGACATGTTGTGGCCTTCAACCAAGGCACCAAAAGTGTCACAATCGGTGATATGATCTGCATTTTGCTATATGTTATTCTAGAAGTATCCTCTTTGAAGTTGTAAGATACCTAAATTCTAGGACATGAACGAATGAACTGACTTTGCAGGATTCTATCGACGAATTGAATTTTGATTTATTTCCAAAACGTGCTCATGAATCTTCAGGAATCTTCGGAAGTGAATCCACTGAGATTCATGATTCACATCATGATATCCAGCATAAGAATAGGCTACATTTCTCAAAAATAGGATACGCCCCTGGATTCCATCCCGGTATGGTTAATGTTCCATAAAATTTCGTAATACAAATTTTTCCATAAAATAATTTCAAGTTTTCTCATCTCACAAACTGCAATAAATTACCACTGGGTTATGCCCACATGAAATGCAATAGAAATACAACTGCATGTAGATGGATTGTGGTTTCATCTGAAACTAATACAACTACAAACTTCAACATTACAAATACCAGTGCAGAACCACAGGAGATATGAAATCTATATGAATTTTCCTCAAAGGATTGTTTATCCGGGAAAGTTTCTCAAGTGAAACTGGGTCAGAGGAGATGCCCAGTCGTGATTTATTTCGATGCAGAAGAGTTTCTTGTAGTGTTTCAGTTCTTTTATTTTCAATCCTTTTCTGTGTGACTTCACTGGCATTGCATGTCCGTCTTATCGAAAATTTATCTAAAAACTTTCCAACAAACCGTAAGTGGGACAAAAATTTCCCGAATTTTCAATGTAATTGTTTTATAAGAGACACAAAATGTCCTGTTCCAGAATAAGTGATTTTTTCCAAATCATTTTCGAACGACTATAATTTTGGCATGAAATTGAAAAGTTTTTCCGGAAGACTTGAGCTGAATAATCCGGAAACAGAAAAATGTAATTCAATTTTTGTGGTTTTGTCATTTGGAAAAATTTCTTCTACTTTTCAAGTGAAAATATATAGTAAAAACTTTTTGCCAATGTGATAGTGATGTTTATCATGAGTCACAAACTTATAAATTGACTTCAGCAGTAGAGTTGGGACGTAGGAGAAAGTTTTACCTACAGAATTTAGTTTTCCACCTGAAACATGGAAATTGGGAAATTGAAAATTTATTTCCTCTACTTCTACTTTTTCAGTTACTGGACGTGACGAATGAATGGCATGGCTTTCTTCTTCCCGTAGAGTATAATATAATCCACCAACGCACAAACAGTTTCCGATGCAGTCCCGGAATTAAAAATAGAACGTTATTGAATGAAGTCTTATGCTTTCAGTTGACCTCTGACATTTCGTAGAAGATCTGCTGGGGGTGTATCAAGTTGAATCTTATCCTAGGCTGGATTTGGATGAATGAACGAATAGAATCGGCTCGGTTTCCGGTAAAAATTTTTCTCAACGTCGTCAGGATTTCAAGTATCAGGACTTTTTTTGTTTATTCCATTCACCCATAATTTCCCTGTTTACAAACTCTATAAAGGATAACGATGTTGTATTCGTTGAATGAGTTCTGGAGTTTATGCGTGGGGGGTTTTGTTGGAGCTTCTCCAAAAATAATTTTCATTCAGCGAATTCAATGATTTTCATGAATGACTTTCGCATTTTAGACGTAATGTCGCTTTAGATTTCGAATTATTTCCATTATGATAGAATAAAGTTTTTCGTAGCTATTTTTGGATGTGTTTTGTGGCTCATAGACACTGAAGTTGATAGCTTTGACGTTCGTTATTGTGGTTTGTTTCCTTCCTAAATCCATTTCTAGAACAATACCTTGATGGGTTGTCGTTATTTCCGAAAATCGTTTCCAAGTTAATTCACTTTAATCTGACAAAGTGGAATTGATGATTACAAGGAAAACGTTTTTGAGTTCGAGTGATGTGGAATCTTTCGAAACTGAATTGTATGTTGAAGGAACCGCAAATCTTTGGTATCCTTGAACAATTTTTAGGGATTATCACGAAAACGACTTTTGCGGCTACAATAACTAGGGATCCTACTTCATATAATTATCTCCTATTTTCAACTTATTAAACATTTTAAATTACTTATCGACATGAGCAGAGCCTTTCTTAAAGTTCAAAATGTCATTTTATCCAGCTTGTATTACCCTGATAGTATATAATTTCAAGAAATAAATAAAGAATTTGTATATGATAAGAAGTTGATTTGCATATTTAGAAAATTCCACTTAGGTTTTGTACATTTAATAGAAACAATTTAGAACACAATATCAATTCGAACAAACAATATCCACGAACATTTAGTTATTAGTAATAATCAAACAAGGGGAACATTTATTAAACAAATAATTCAAAACCGAGTTAAATCATAAGACAAATTATTTTTGTGTACAAGTGTGTTGTTTTCGTTTAGGTTTAGTAAATTTAAATTCTATCATTTTATCAATTTCCTTTCCTATATACTCACTTCTCTGGCTGTGCTGATGATCCTGAAGCCGGCTTTAGGCTTCTTATTGCTTTCAGCCACTTAGTTTTCATTGATGTCGAACTGACCGTTGAAAATTTTCGCTCGCCACGTGGTGAACCAGGATCGAGTTTGGCCAGAAATAGTTCTCTCTGAAAATGAAAAATTTGAAAGTGAAAAATGTTTCAGAAAATCGAAACGCGCCAAATAATAGCAACACGCGCACAGGCTCACAGACACAAATGCAACTTGATTCGACTCTAAACCTTAACGCATTCAAAAATTTTTGACACATATCATTGAGACGGAAACTGAAGTTGGTGTTTGTCATTCAGTTATGTGATTTGAATCAAAAAAAATAAAATGTTGTCTCAAAAAATCCTCGAGTGTCCTTGATACCCCTTAAAAATTTGGCTCATAAAATGCGCTTCCCTGGTGTGTAAATTATTTTTCTATTAACCATAATTGGAGCGTAAGTTTCCACTTACATGATTTTATAAGATTATGAAGATATTTTTGTGTGTGATATTAACATGGTTTGTGTGTGATATGCTCGAGCCGTTTCCGTCTAAGGGCTGTTTGCCCTTTAATTGCTAACGAGGCTGAGAGGAGGAAAATATTTCATCCCTAAAAATTTTAAGGCATGAACATTTTAACAGGACGTTTCTCCTCCGCTACAGCACTCAGTCAATTCTGAGAATTCATTCAATTCACTCAATATTTCCTTTTTGGGAAAAATGCTTTTTTCGTGATTTAACCATACGTGGAGCGGGTTGATTGACAGGTTAGCCCTGTGGGATGACTTTTGTAAAACCGATTCCGATTTGATTAAATGTCATGTCCTCCATTTGATTTGTATCGCTGTGGCGTGTTTTAATTGGAATTCATTGAACTTTCCTTAATAAATTACGAAATGAAATGGTTATACTAAATGGCTTGTACTTGCGGATGTCTGAGAAAAGTTAACAAGTCTAAGCAGATGTGTATAACTAGAATAACAACAAAACCCTTCCCTTTCTAATTTGGTTATAAGGGATAGCATCTTGTAGGCGATAAGCACATCAGCTTAACTAATCATCCAGGAATCTACACCTAAGAGGATTATTGTGTCCTGAAATGAATCTATGTCAAAGTTTGCTTAGTTCCTAATTGAGGAATGAAAGAGATAGCATAAGAGATATTATGTAGAGACATGTAAAAAAACAGTGTAGCAATCCATCTTGGATTTTTCGACATAGGAGTTAAACTCGATTGTAGGCATGAGATATTATCATCGTTTTTGTCATATTCATATACGTCGGTCTCGTTTTCACTTGATGTGAAAAACAAAACGTGATATCTCCCTTTGACCCTTTTTCACAGATTCTTTCATCACTTGCCCGAATCCCTGGATCCTCGCATTTGCCCTTCCTGTCCATTCTACAGTGGGATTAGAGCTACAGCGCAAAATACAAAAAAACAACCCAGTGGATATTCTCATTTCAGCCAAGATAACAATAACAATAATCGTTGCTTATATGGAGATGGGTTGTGAAAAACGATGAGGATACCAAGCCAGGATCATAAGGCTCAAAAGGATAAACTACAGCAGTGCTCTGTATGTGTTGGTAGTCTTTACTCGTTCTTACTTTATTTTTCCTTAGAGATGATGAAAGTTGAAAAACTGACACGGCCTGTTGTACACTTGGAAAGTTTTCTTTTATCAGGACATAAAGCTATCTAGATATCAATCTAGTGGATTTATACAATCCAGCTTTGCAACTTTAATATACTTTTTTCCGACACTGAGTGATACACATTCGTTTATATATAATATTTATAAGTTCATGAATGTGTCTTACACAAACACAACATGTTTAATACCGAAAAGGATAACCATATGACATCAACATGAACATCAGTAGAACTAAAATATTCTTTGCCTTAGATTTGTGTAAAATGATTTAAAAATGTCCCAGACCAGATTTTGAGGATTCGATCAGACCGCAAATTCGTTGGGAATTTATATCACCTTCGGCGTGACACATAACTCCATTTTGAGGCTAATAGAGCTATTGCCAGGAAGCTCCAATAACACTATTAATAACAGGAGTTCCTTGGTATGAGCAGCAAAAGGAGTAGAGTAGCAAATTTTAACGTCACCGAAACCACTTGAATGTCACCACCAAGACACTAGCATCTAGGAGTTAATCACTATCACTATCAAATGAACAAGTGACATACACTTTCATCCTCATCAAACTAAAAGACACAAAATGGACAGCACAAAACTGAATGCATTGATATGGAATATATCCTTCAAGAATTTTGACAACTTGGCATATTTCGGTTTCTGATAAAGAATTTACCATAATTCCAATACCGCCTTCTACAGTAAAATATTGAAATCTTCAAATGTAGGTCGCCAAAAAATAAAGGGAAAACCAAATTGCATCATGTTTTTCTAAAGAAAAGCAATAAATTTTCCAGCATTTCCAACAAACACGACTGACACTGTCAGCTTCTTTTCACGTTTCCATTTAAAGCACGTGGATAAAATTTTTTATAGCATCCATGTTATGTGGAAAAATCCAACAACACCAAGAAAAAAGAAAATATGTGAATTTTCATGTTTCAAATAAGAATATCCTTGAGTTGGTTTTTCGCATTTTCCAAGGAAATCAAGGAAATTTTCTGTATAAAATTTTTACAATGTAAAAGCGTTTTCTTTTTCTTCCACCATTTCCACAGAAATTTTCCACCAGGCACAGGGCTGAGGATGTGGGAAATATCAATTTCAAAGAATTCCCTCTTAAATGAGGGTATCAAATATTCATCAGAATATTTCCACGAAAATTTACAACCACCATTATATGGCGCAACTTCCATTAGTTTTTGAAATTATTTTCACCCGTAAAATGCACCACCATCAAAGCTAAGTATATTCCTTATCCTTATTTAAAAGTATATCTCCATCGATATTACCTCGAGGAAAAAGTACTTCGATGATGAAATTAAAGAATAGTCCTGGCTATAGTTGTGGAAGTTTCAATTATTTTCGATTGTTTGTGTATTATATTTGAGTCATTTGCATGAAATCAGGATAATGCATGCGCCCTGGATTTTTTGGTAAAGGGAATATTTTTTTTTTATTCACTTGGCAACTGGGATATTTGCTTCATTAAATATTTACAGGTCAGTTAAGGATAACACGGAAAAGCTCTTAAATTTCATCGTAATAAACGAATCTTTGGCCAAAGTTTATTTAAACGGGGAAAATTCTCGATTTTCGTGCCTGGGTTATGACCCTGTTTGTTTGCTTTTTATAAAAATTATATTTTATTGTGAGACAGAGTGAGATTCAGGGCAACACAATTGAGGATATACTTCAGCGATCCAGGATGATGTAGAATGGGATTTCCAAATAAGGGAATACTTTCACATTGAATTCATTCTAGATATATGTCCTGTTCTCTGAGCCATACGATTATGATCGAGAGACAATTGAAAACGTTCGTACTTCAAACGTGTAGGTGGATCATTCCAAATCAAGAATAACTGAACTTAATAAATCCACATGTGTGTGAATTCCACGGAAACGTATCCAGGTTTCCGAGTCGATACTGGTTGTGACTGAGAGAGATAATGTCTTATGGCATTACGAGATCACCAGTTCCATCAACCCTACGTGGACAATCCTAACACAGAGCGGAGAACATGATTGCAGCGCCAAGAAGTTGCGGCGATTTGAAGTCGCAGTAAAAACAAAGTCAATAAGACATTATCATGGAACGTGGCTACGACCAATAGTGTTCAAGTTTTCAAACCTAATAAGTTAAGACTTGGATAGTGCATCAATGCCAGAGAAACCTGATCTGGTCTCTGAGACAAATCTGAATGCGGCTTCTTGTGACTGGATTCATTGTTGAATTGGTGGCACATCTTCCTGATCATGAACTTAATACCTGAATCTTGGAATACTTGGACAGTTGAGTGACCTCAATTAATCCTCATGAGCTGAAATGGCAGGATACGTGTCCTGATCTCTGATTCAACTCCAGTTGTAACTTAGAGAGAATTGAAAACGGGAAGCTTTCAATTTTTCAATGTTGGATTCATTTTTCAAACGTTGGCACCTCCTCTTCCTGAAACATGTAAATGGAGTGTCATGGCCGTCAAATGCAAACACGAAAATTTTCCCATTCCTTTCTCCCTTGAAAGTGAGTGAAGTTTTTCGCTGCATTCACCATCCATCACTGTCAAGATTCATTTTTTAAATGTTGCCAGCATCAATAAAAATTTCCTGTCGTCGAGTTGCTAACGAGAGAGCTAACAGAGGAACAAGAGACAGGATACAGGATCCTGTTAACGTGTAAGAACCCTTTTCCCTCATAACAACCGAAGCTTTTGTGTATTTCATAATTTTATTGAATTATTTTACCTCACAACGAATACAAGGACTTTAATTTCCTGGTAGCTGGGATAAAACTCCCGGGACAGTTCCAACACAAGGCACATCCTTACGATGAAATTCATCAAATTCAAAATTAATATTTACAGAAAATTTTCACGAAGAAAATTTTTTCGGGAAATTAAGGAAATTCTACAAAATTGAGGAAAACTCATTTTAATTTCGGTTACTTCCTTTCGTTCTTGCCGATGTTAAGTGTGGCGTTCTACTTTGCAGGATTTTAACAGAATCTAATATCATCATCGTCGTCGTTTACCCTCATTTTTTGTGTGAGTGTTTAGTTTGGGAAGGATATCTTACTCAGGATTCATCCTCCACTTCATTCTCATCCTTTGGAGGATCATCTCAAGTATTGCTTCTACATGAATGCTTTGGGGAACGATTCATTCTTTGTAAGAATCCTTGGTGAAAATGGATGCTTCCCATTCACAAATGCATTTCTTAATCCTTACGTTAAATTTTCCTTGAGGAAGGAAACAAACAAACGGAACGAGGGACAATTGAATTTACTTCAAATTCAAGTAAATCAAACTGTGTTAACAAGAGTATCTTGGGACTCATGTTATTTTGTTTATGAGAACATTCTTTGTTTTCCTTGTTGGGATAATTTTATGTTCGGCTTATAGAAAATTACTGAATTCCTAGTCAACCCAAGAATTCCCTTACTCAAATGAAGGTTACCCACAAGAAGGAAATGTGAAATGAGTCAAATTAACTAAATTCCAGTTGACAGGCAGTCCCTAAAAAGGATCAACCACGTGTCAGTGCTTAGATGGAATGTGTTCAAGACAATCACAATTTGGGATGCTCTTATTAACTTTTGAGTAATGTATGTGGGTCACATGAGGACAAAATTCTGGCCACATCCACGACCAGAAGTGGAATGTATTCAAGGACATACCAATTTGTGTTCTCAAAGGACATTCACTATATCCTTGGAGGAAAATTTATTTTCATCGTTATATTTTGACAAATTTGATGAGCCTGAAACGAATTGGAATTAAAAATAAATCATAGATTTTCATCCGTGCCAAGGCTCAACTATTAAAGTTCAATTTATCTACATTTTTCCTCAACAGAATAACAACACAATTTGAGAAGAAAGGACATCATACATGCTAGTATCAAGTGCTTCCTGGGAAAAACTCCTGCACATCGTGAAGCACCAACAGAGACTCCAAGTATTTTGGCGTGAAGCCAATTTGAAACCATGTCCTTTTTTATTTTTCAAATTCAGAGCATTCATATGACTAAATATTTTTGTACCAACATTCAAATAAACTTGTTATGGGAAAATATGAATTATTTAATTTTCTAAAATTGAAGAACATTGAAAGTCTTATGACAATTTGTTCTTCTCATCCGTCTTTTGTAATTAGGGATCCCTTAGTGTGCATCACATTGTACGGGAGTGATTCTCAAATTTATGCTTTTAGAAGGAAAATTTGTCATCCAGCTTTACAGAACTCCAGAGTAATCTGAATCTAATCTCAAAGGTCCTTGAAGGAAACATTAAAACGACCGGTCACAGCTTGTGTCAACGTAAAATATAATTTAAATTTGCTCCGTTCTTTGCATCTATCAACCTTAAGCCAAGGATCCAATTACATTAAACTGATAACCAAAATGGAGTCTTCTTAAAATAAAGAAATATAAAATCAATTTCGACAGCATCAGGACGAAGGAGGATTTACAAGGAAAAAGGACATCGTCTTCAAACCGACTTACTGTGAAATTGATTTCTTTCTTATCTGAAAATGTCAAACGAAAGCTGATCTTAATTCTCATATTTCCTTTTTTTTATGTCCTTGAAGAAATATTTCATCGTATCCTCTTAACATCTTCAATATCATTTTATTCGATTATAATTTTTATATCACTAAAAATGGATACAGGATAAAGAAGGTTTATCGCTACCAGGACTTGAGGAATAAAATTTCATATGATATGAAATCTTCATTTGAAAGGATCCTTGAAAAGAAATTTTGTTCTTCGAATAGTAACAGCAGTGCATTCCAAGAAGGAAAGTGAAAGTTGATCCTATTCCTGAAGACGCCATAATGTGTGAGTTAATATATCCTTGTAACGGATTAATTGCAATTAGGAAAAGCGAATTAAAATTTGATTGAAACTAGGCCACAGAAATTTCCAGATTTTATGCACAGTTTGCAAAAACGCGGTCATGTAACACGAGAACATGTTGTAAAAAGTTAGTGTTTGCCTGGACATAGCCTAGTTTCCAACGGGAATTTATTTTATCTAACGCTAATTACAACTGGCTATTGTTATTGTTTAGTATACGATAAGTACTAGCTTATAGTATGTGGGTTGTCCTAGTGTTAATCCAGATGCCTTGCACAATGTTTTTCATTACATAGTTAGCCTGCAGTTTTTATTTCCCTCGGCCTGCAATCAGTCCAGCCACAAAGACCACTGTCAGGACAATGGTTTGTCCCTAGAATGGAATTGTGTAAAGCTAGTGTTACACCGGAAGTGGAGGAAACTTTTGTTGTGGTCAAATGAATCACAGGCGAACTATTTTACAGCACAAATCCCTAATTAAAGTCCTTATTGTTTGAGGGTAAACTCAATATTAAAACAGATTATTTGAAAATATACAAAAATCATGTTAGTTCCTTATATCCTATTTACTCTATAACCCTTACATTAACACGCTATTATAAAGTATTAAAAGGATTAAATTTGTTACACGAAAATCACACCATGACCTTGCCCTTCAACACGCACTCCGTGTTCTAAAAATATTTGGTTAAAAGGTATGCTAACTTTTCAAGGGAAACTTAGGGTATCATGCATTAAAGCTTTGACGTAAATAGGGGTTACAATAGTTCTCGATTTTACTCTTTTTCCTAAAAATAGTTCAAGGACAATTTTGTTATTTGCGTGATTGATAATCTTGTCTGGGCGCCATGGAAACCGAAAAAGGAGTTTCCACGAAAATCCCAATTGGACTGGGATTGTCCCAGACAAGATGGGACCAAAACTTTGACACAAATTCAAATGAACTCATAATCAACCCAAGTCACATAAAACGGAATTTTCCCTTATATAAAATAAAACCAATTTTATACGCAATAAACTCGAGGGTGACACAGATCTTGAGACGATTTATCACTTCGTAGCAAGAACTCCCTCATAATTTACGCCCTCGAATAAATTGCCCCTTGAAAAAGGAGAGATTCCCTTTTGATGTGACCATTCTTGCAAGGAAATGATTATTTCCCTCACATTCAAGTCAAAGTTGATAAGGTCAGGATGAAATTTTGGGACTGTGTATGAAATCATCCCTGAATCATGGGGTGGAATTCAATGGTTATAGGGATGAGTTCAAAGAAATTTTCATTTCTAGGTTAACCGGAGAATATGGGAGGAAAGTTTTGGAACTATTACAAAAGTTAACTTCTCAGATATCGTACAATGAGATGATAATGCCTTTATTAGTATGCAAAGTTGAAATTTGAATTGCAAGGCTCTCTCTCGACTAAGTTGCCTAGGAGAACCAGACCTCATACCTGAAGGACTTGGGGAATTCATAAATATTTAACTAGTTTGCAATCAGAAAAGTGATAAGAAAATTTAGATTAACAACGTTCACTTGTAGTAGTAGTTCTCAAACTTTCATTTGCATGTCTTTAAAGATGAGAGCATGAATTCTTGAGTATCTTTTAGAAAAATTACTTTTTCGGGATATTTGCATGATGAAACTGCTGTAAGTGGACGGCTTTAGTGAAGGTTATGAAAATATTAGTGCAAGCATATGTATGTAAGTGAAGTGTCTTGGAGTTCTCTCATTTTGAAGTGTTCTATCTTTACTTAATGGTTTCATAACCCAAGCGTCTCATCAAACATTCAAGTAAACAAGGAAATTTGACCTGCTGCATGTGGTCAACATTCAACCAAAGTCCTTGGCAAGCAACAAAAAGGACAAGCTAAACACAATTATGTAAAACCAAAGTATTTTCTAAATGAACTAGGGTTCCATTCGGGATAAACGCTTCCAGCAAACTTTCAATCAATCTCAACAGAAAATTCATCAACACCAACTTTTCATGAATGATGAATTCGCTCAAGTTGAAGGGAAAAACCTCGACATTGTTTACAAAATAAACCCGTTTTTGTTTTGTTTTGGTTTTTTAATTTTCCTTTGGGAACTTTTCATCCGGAAAATGCTTAAAATTTTATGACAATTTTTATAGCCATGTCTTGCGAGGCGCGGAATTGTCAACAACGGAAATTTTATGATACAGTATATCTTGTTTACAAAGTGTCTAAACTCCTGTCAAGGTTTTGTTTTATTCTCCTTGATCATGTAGATCAACTACATACATCTTTTAACACTTAATACATCAAATCCCGTGACTAACTTTGGACACAAGGACACAATTGTCTCTTTGTTAGTAATCTAAAGTCCCAGAAGTCCATTTTCATGATATACAGATTGTATCAATTAGGGATGCTTTAAGCTGAATGTAGGAACTTCGTCTTTATCCAAGGATACAATTATTTTATGAGGGATAAGAAGAAACAAATGAAATTTCCTCAAAATCAAATCTTTGAAGCGAATAAAAACGCTAACGATATCTCATTAGGATATCGGACAAAATTAGAAACAAATGCTTCAGATAAAACTCACTGAAACACATCAAGGATTGGCATCAAAAAGGACGAGAAAAAATAAACTAATTTTTCGCCAACATATTTGGAATGGTGAAACTACTTTGCATGTCTATGCAAAAAAGGATATTGTATCCTTTTGCGACGAACTTTGTATTTTTTTACTTGTGCCTACGTAAAGACATAATATTCAAAGTGATTTGGTGGGCGTTGAATTTCATCCTTTAAGAGGCCAAAATATGTTTACGAAAGAAAATGAAAGGATACACTTACTATCAATACTCACTCCTAGAAATTGTTTGTAATTTAAGTATCGTATTCAAAGCGTTTATCCTTAAGGATTTCAATGAAACATTAAACTAGATGATATCCTTTTTAGATATTGGATGTATCTATAACACCTTATCTACACATATGCTTACAAATTAAAACTGTGAAAATTCTAATTTCGCGGTTAAATTTTATTTAATAATTTTAAATAACAATTTTCGTATAACACAAAACCAACATACACTTTCACACAATTTTTAGCCGGTAATCCTGTGAATAAGCCAACACTAACACAGTCACACAAATTCTTAAATACAAAACACGAGACACGTATCCTTTATGAATGATTCCTTAGGGTATACTTAAATTACACATGCCAAATTACATATGCAGTTGTACGATGAAGAAATTAATTCTATTAGATTTATTATTTAAAGCACTAAGCGAAGAAATACGCCTTTTAATAACAATAATATTTATTAATTTATTAGTATTATTAACTACATTCGAAATGGATTTTAATTTAGTTATAACAAGCTTTTGGTTCTTAAATTTTCAGTAACAATATTAAATGGATTATTCAACAAGTTTAAGTTTATCTTATATACACTTAACGAGATAATTGTTAATTTATTAGTAAGTATTCATTTATTATCACATAAAAGATCACTGAACGATTATATTTATTTATTTATTACGTTTTGTTTAACATTAATCAGTTGAAAATTTGTGCGTGATTTGTTGTTAATTATTTTTAAGTAATTTTTATCACATTCAATTAGAAACAAAGTTAACAAGAATTATTGTGGATATTGTACGTGATATCATGTGTCACGATTTGACGGTAAATGACAAGTTAATAAAGTGGTAATGGTAATCATTTAAAAATTGTACATGAAAACATTTTTTAATATGTTTGTTTGTTCATGATACATACAAAAAGTGATATATTGTAATAACACTTCAACGAGAATAACACCTGACAAATTCTGCAGCTGATATTGTTGTGTAGAAATAATAATCCCTTTTTATGCGGCTACAGATTGTCAATGACACCATAACCGTGCTTAAGAGTTTGTGATAATCACTTTAAAAATGTGATATCCTTAAAATTCAGGTGGTTAACATGAGGTTATCTCACGGCATAATTTAGTAAACGCTACACAAATAACGATAACACTCAATTATCCTTTTTCACTTGACACAATACAAAGTTACTTTTGACACAAAAAAAGATTTACTTTAAGGACACGATTATAAAACAAATATAAAACACTTCGGTGTGTATGTAAACGCTTCTTCGGTGTAGCGATTTATTTTCTTGAAGGATTTCAACGTTAGCCCGCCTTCTATTTTATTTTGTAAATGTTTTTTTATTTGAAATAACTAATTTTTACGTTTCTAAGGACTTCTCTCAAACGTCACGATGATGATGTTGGACCTCGTGAAACAATCTGACAGAGCTCATTGTCCGTCCGTACACGTTCAGATAAAAGACAACGACGACGACAACGTTACCGAAAGACGAGCTACAGATTCTCCCTGGCACAAGAAATTTTTCACTTCAATGTGCCTTGGATCCTTCCTATTATCCTTTACTACACTCTGTGATTTTTTATTTAGCAATGCTTTTACTGAGAGTGCAAGGATATGAAATGTATTATCGTTTTAAGGATCAACTATAGACTACAACTTACATTCACCCGGACACGGTGGAAAAGGATAGACTGCTGCGATATGAAAATAAACAGAGTCGATTTTGTTGAGGTTATCTCGTGGGATGTCTAAATTCGGAGATGTGTTGAGAACAATCCTGATTGGTTTGGTCACATGCGCAGTTGTCATGCAGTGGCGAAAGCTCAGGCGCCTATTACTAGAACCAAAGTTTCGAAAGTCTAAAAGGACGATTATCGGGATAAAATCTATTTTCTGTTATACCACTCTTGGATGTCAAAGCTTTGCAGGATGTTTCTAAAAGCTCTGCGAGGACATCGAATACACGAATACAATTAAAGCTCTTAGCTTTGTTATTTTCCTGGTGTAGCTTTTTCGGATTCTTGTTTCGGGAGCTTTAAGCACCTTCTTTTATCCGAAAGCTTAAAGAATGGACTCAGCTTTTACAAGCTTCAGGGTTGGTACAAGCGGTATTTGAATTCTCAGGAAACAAGAATATAGTAAGAAATCCTGCACATCAAGCAAATACTGGTTAGCAAAACCAACTACGATCCCTACAATTTGTGTCAAAGGACATTTTCCATCATTTTCATGTGGAAGCCACACTCGAATTTGACACGACATTCATTTTCAATTTCCGTAATGATGAAAAGTTTTCATCCTTAAAATTTTCACCAATATATTTTCACATTTCATACAAATTCCATTACCCAAATTGCCTTTATAATTGTATGTTCAATCAGAAAAGGATGTTAATACACTTACCTGTGCTCTTACAGCAGCCAGGTGAATTTGTTTAGCCCGCAAGTCGAACTTTTTCATAGACAGTTCTTCCTGCAGCTCGTTGGCTTTGTTGTACAGTTGATTTTCAATTCCACGAATTTGAGTTCTTACCAATTGGTCAACTGTATCCTATACAATATAATATAAAATTAAATTTGTTGGTGTGTCTGATAAAATACTTTGTAAGATTTACCTGCAATTGGCGTATTTGGAATTCCAAGTCGACTGCTTCCCGCTTCAAGGACTCCACAGAAGGACGAAGTTGTATTGACGAGTTCCGTTCTATAACGAGCTCGTTACGGAGTTGTGGAGGTGCATTATCCTGGAAAATAAGAAATCCAACAATCAATTTGATCTTGAAAATAATAAGAATCCTTTCCAGGTTATGCTCACATTGAAATCGTTTGGGTCTTCAGAATCAGCGGGAGGTTGTGGGGGTGCAAATGGTTTCTTAGGAACCTTTGGTGGGTTAGGAGATTGGGGAAGGATCCGAACAAAGTTCGTCAAATCCTGTTGCGGTGACACTGCTTTACATTGATTCGAAAGGTCAATGTATCGTTTTGCCTGTTCATTTGCCTGAAAAAAGGACATTCCTTAAGGTGAGAAATTTTTTTTTATGATTTGATAGATCATAAAGGACATAAGACATCTACTGCTGAATTAATAATACGTTTCTTGTTTGTAATCAAAGCATCCCTAATTGATGACCGAACAAAGCTCATGGATGGCAATATAACAGAAAAAAGGATAATAAAGTAAAAAGTAAATTTACGGCATACATTTACTCTAATATCTGTAGAGCGTATGTGCTATAAATCCTTATTTATTAATAACGCCACAACCAACAGAAGTTTCTCCTTATGGACAGCCTCTTTCGCAGGACATTCTTGCAAGGACGAAAAACGAACCAGACAGAAGTAGGAGCAGATGTTTGCATCCTGTTGAATATTCTGTGCAAATGACATAGTTCAAGGATCCTCTAGTGTCTCTACATCGTATCCTTGTTCGCAACATTTGAACTTTGTGACATTCGTTGCATGAAAAACTTTCTTCAAACATGGACATCCTTGAAATAAGAATTTACTGGAAAACTTTAAATAAACATCATTTCTTTGCTAACCAATTTAAGGATCCCTCCATGTGCATCAAACGATTTACATCAAGGATTCTTTCACAGTAAACATTTTTAATTGTTGTTTCAACTGTTGGTGCTATTTTTGTTTTTGTTATCATTTGAAGAAGGATATCTTGATATCTTGATGTCTTTATGTTAGCACGAACGGTTTAATTGAACGTCAGTTGTAGCAATTAAACTTTCAAAGTTTGATGTGAGATTAAGACGTTTTGTTAAGGATCTGTATGACTTCATCACTTGTCTGTACTGAGTTCTAAATCAATACAAATCAAACTCTGTGTTCATACACTTGTTATTCGGGATAATTCATACTGATTGCAATCAAAACGTATCAATATGTTTTGATTTTCTAGACAGGAATATACAGCTTTATGAAAAAGTTCGTCTTGCTGTTTACGCGAAATTCTTAAAACAAATTTGAATCGAATTAAGAAATTCCATCGAAATTCTACAGAACAAACGCTGTGGAAAACGTCAAAACAATGTCAAAATTAATTACATTTTCTAATGAAAAACAAGAAAAATCCTTAAGAGGGAATTGTTATAAATACTTTTTGATTGAAATGTTTTCCAGATGTGAATCTTGTTACAGATGAGTGGGAATAAATTCCCTGAATTTCTTGATTTTCAGACACTTTTCGAACAACAATTTGAGTGTTACATTTGGTCAACAACAAATTTACAGTATCTTCTGCTGTCTAGAATTTGCTCCAGCTCACACAACTTACCTTGCAGGATATGATATCTGCACCCTGTAAAACAGCATCCGCAACAATACTACATAAATCAGCATAGATTTCCTCTAATTCCTGCATAAGTTGTGGTATTGTGTCAGAATGATATGTTTCCAACATTGCATTTGTCGCTTGCAATTGTTGCACATATGCATTATGTGCATCTATGTAATTTGATAGTGAATGCTGTGTTGGATTTTGTCTGTGTACCATGTAGGCTTGTTTATAGTCGATTCGACACTAGAATATAAAAGTATTTCTTAAATTAAAATACTTATTTCTTGTTAGTTATAACTTACCTTTGATAATTTTTCTTCAGTCTTTGCAATAATGGTCTCAAAAGATTCCCTGTGTGTAAAAATTTTCCTACTTTGAACTTTTCGATGAAACGATCTATCAAGCATTGGTCGTGAAACCTACAAAGAAAATGTTTGACTATTCATGAGTTTATGAGGTTGACCTTTGAACTAAGGCATTGTGACGCGTACGACGTGTCACAACCAATTTGCTGTGGCACGTTGGGCCACGTAATGACCCGTGAATTTCATAAAACTCAAATACTACAATTCAGTCTGTTTCCCTTTTATGATTTTAAGCACAACTAAATGTATTGACGGGAGCCCCTTTCAAGGAAGTCTATGTGAGTCAGGATATTCAATCCGTTATTAAATGTTTAATGGTTTAATATCCTTCAGAGTGTTCGTATTTGCACGATTTAAGGTTAATTTGTAAGGACAGGGACCTATGTTATTTGATACGCTAGTGTCAATAGGTTTTCCAATGTCTTAATAGAACCAATTGTGATTGACTCCATTACGAAACGATACCATGAAATTTGAGTCCTCTAATGGAGCATCACTTGAGATAATTTGCCAAATCGTGGTTGCTAAGGCAAACATATCCTCAAGACACAAATTGATATCGCTTAAGTATCGATACTCATCAAACTGCTTTAATTTGATTACCACAATTGCTTGAAGCATTTGAAACATATACACTTGGAATTTTGTCTGTTCTTTGTGCCGTGAGTGAAACAAGATGTAACGAGCATATCAATCGTTGATTACAATCGATTCTTACCTGAATTCAAGGTAATTTAATAGTCATTTCCGGTCTAGTGTAATAGCACGATTTGGTTTAATTGAAACTTGAAGACAATGTTATGAATCTCATGGCGTAATTTTCAAGTAATACTCAACCACAAATGGAAAATTCTCTCATCTTGATTTGATGGCTCAGGAAAATGTTTTCTTGAGCCCTCGCTCTTCAACTTGAGTCCTCATCTCGTTAGAAACCCATTCGGTGAATCCAGGTATCGGATTTTATCCATAGTCAACAACGTTCCGAGAACTCATTAGTGCCGAAGGACTCATTAAATTCGCATCCTTATTTAAATGAAAATCTTCTTTAAGGATTTGTGAATCTCAGCAACACTAGAATGTTTCCTAATGAGAACTAGCTCAATTTATGTCTGTGAAGGCGTGCTCAACACACAAGAAATACATACGGATTATTTCTATTTTCAATTGAAAGAGAAGACGAAACTATTATTCTCGGCTTGTACAATCAAACCGGTTTCGGTTCGAACTTGGTCCAATAAAATATTTTTACAAGAGCAACAAAGCGAATGTTCACTCTGAGAAACATTTCATTGGAGTGATGTCGGACTTCTACGTAAAATTCGAAAGCGATCGACATCAGCTAACGGAAAGATACTGAAGCGCGACGGTGTTAACCAACCACCAACCGCTTGAAGATTGTGTCAATTTCTCTCTTCCTCTTTCTAAAATCTTACATCAAATTTTCTCGTGTTTAACGTTTTATCTTCTTAAATCCTATACTTACATCCTCAAAACCTATTTATTCTTTTTTTGACTTGCGAAAATCTGATTCCTTACAGAATGAAAAATTCTTTTATTCGGATAAATGTCTTTCCTCACAACCAAAAGTCTACTCTGAAATCATTTATCAGCATATTTAGCACTTGATCCATTAATCACTTTCCGTAAAATGGATTTGCTACAATTCTGTACAAGACAACTTGAATCTTGCAGCCTGATCACAAAAGTCAGGGAATTCCTGTTGAATTTAGCTAGATATCAGGATTTGTATTGCCAGAATTTTTGATTTACCTTATATATTCGATATACCCTTGTTACTTGCAACAATCATTTTGAATTTCTATAAAATATATCCGGAGGATATTGAATTGGGTTGAAAGTTGTCGAAACCCTCATTCCAGTAACCGCAAAACCCAAAGAACTATTCAACAAACCGCTGTTGAATATTCCAGATGATTACAATATTAACACGAACGTTTGCCTGAACCTTGCCCCATTTCAGTGAATTTGTCCAATAAACAGTGTTTCTCATATTCCACAAAAAACAAACACGGGAAAAAGGATATGAATAATATATACGTAAAGTCAGAATGTTTTCTGGTGTGAATGAGGGTTCTTTCCTTCCAAATGCTACAAGGACTCCATAATAAAATATTTTATTAACTCACAAATACATTTGAGAACCTATGAACCTAGAATACAAGACTCAATTCAATACGGTATTCTTGAATTTCAAAATATCTTTATCACATTGCTTACTCGGGAGGATATCACGTTGAATTTTGGTCGTAAAATAATTTCCGAAACCATTTTAAACTTTACGCTACAGGATAAAGAAAAGAGTTTTACAGTCATAAGACACAAATACGAAGGATAACTCATAAAATATTTACTACAGGATTTAGAGTCCTTGTTGCCTTTTCAGGGTATTCACAACATCATCAGAAGAAGTTACGAGTACTTTTAAAATTTGAAATATTGACTGATTTGGTTTAAATCTTACCTCTATTTCAAGGTGTACCTAACTAATAAAAATTCACCCCAAAAATAATAATGAATATTCTCAAATTTTCAAAAGGATTATTGTCCCAATTAACACCAGATATTTGAAACTGCAGCCAAAGGTTTAAGGTCGTGTCCAAGGACTAGAGGGAAAATTTGTAATGGGACACTCTTAACATTCTTAATTGTGCCCTTAAAAATAATGAGACATTTATAAGCTTTTACGTGGCCACTATAATGTTAAAAAGCCTGTTTATCATGAAGTTCTGTCCTATCAAAGGGCACGTTTCGTATCTAAGCGATAAATTATCTCTCAAGTCCTTGCGTGATAAATTGGAAAAGGATTCAACTTTTATGTATAAGCTTTAATTGAATGATTCTAATTCCTCACGAATACATTCCAACGAGGGACGTCGAGCAGATCTAATTAAGGATTTCGAGACATTCACCGTGCATCGTCAGGGGACGATTCCTAGTCATAGCACTGGAATTTATTCTGTCATTCAAGAATGACTAGTTCCTATGTCTCGAGGGAACCGTATGTCATTGGGACGTTGCTGTACAGCAAAATGACGTCCGTAGAATTTACTAATTCATGAACAATAAATATATTATGTTCAGATGTTTCAGCTGTGTTTGAGGTGGAACGAAGGTTCCTGGTTATAAGTGCCCATCTTGAACGTATCCCTTTAGAAAAGCATCGGATCTCTTGAGACATTCCCCCGTGCAAAAACCACTTTTATGCTTAACGGTTCAACGTCCTTAGAGCCTTAGATACCTGAAGTTCAATGGCACGACTTCCATTAACGCTTTAATATATCATGATATCTGCATAATATCTCATCGTTTATCTCATGAAGCTCTTTGATAACTTGATACGAAACGTGATGATTTACCTGTCTGGACAGTGCACTAGCAACGTCACTTGATGCCGCGGAATCGGCTTCGGTTTCTTGGAGAAACGTCTCCCATGCATGGAAAAGTGTAAGATGACATGCTGGCCTGTTGGATAATACAAAAGTAAACATATTTAAATAATTTATTATTCAAAATATGAAGAAAATCCATTCACCTTTCTTTCCGCAAATCACCATTTTTCTTTCGAAACGATGATACAAGGGTTTGTAAGGCAGCAGCGTGTTCTTCATAGAGATGTGATAAGGCTTCTGTGAAGTCCGATACTGTGAAAGATAAAGGATATTCAAATCAGTTGACATTATTCAATTCGATTCTCGACTACTTCAAAATCAGTTTTCAACATCCTTATTACCATCAAAAACAGAATATTTTGAAGTTCATTTGTATGTTGAAGGATAAACGTTTTTCCATATCCAAATTGAAGTGGATTTTTGTATGACAACTATCAAGGACGGAATGTTATAGACTGTCTGGTAAAAATATGATTTCTTTGTTGCAGAAATATGCAACGACGCTTTATTGAGGTTTAGAGGGTGATAGTTTTGTGATCCAAATAATACCAAACAAAAACAGTGAAATCCGTTGAACCAAATCTGAAACCTCATTCAATAGCTTGTTACCTTCAGAAGCGTTTAAAATTCGATTAACAGGTATAAAGTTAAAAAATTATCAAGCTTTTTCTGTGACACATATCACCAGATAAAAGCATCGCCAAGGCAGAGTTCCGGTCATTTGGAAGAGTTACATGTCAAAGTTAGTTTGTGATAATGAGGCAAAGGTTTAAAGTGTCTGTTGTAATCGGTTTTATCTTGGTAAGATTGAGATTTTAGTTGAGAAGTTCCCGAAACTTATGAAAGTATCCCCAACAGTGTGTCATCTTCCTGTTCGCGCCAGTCTGTACTCAAGTGAGTCGGTATAGTGTTGTGAATCTAAATACAAACCAATTTGATGGGAAAATTTTCTTTTAGTTGCTTGGAAGACTTCGTGGAAATGGGAAGAACTCGTGCCCGCTGGAACTTTCTGTATTCCGCAACCGATCCCTGGTGAACCAATGCCCAAATCGGGATCAGGATTGTGCAAGCGTTTGTCCTCTGGTGAGGTCTGGATGGATCAGTGCCCGCTCTAGAGCAAACCGTTTTCGCAACGTTCCACAACGATATCGCACAGCATTTGTTAGCTGCGAGCCGTTCCGTAATGATGATTTACTTATTGAAATTACCATTAAGGAATTCTCACGCCATCTACATTTCAGTCAAAAGAAGGTTCCTCATCAACAAGTGTCCATCGTTAGGGCAAGATCTGAGTGGGCCGAGATCGGCTGGAATGCTTAAACGTTTCGCCCGGAACTATAAATGCGGCCATGTACTCCTGTTCACCTCATGCGTATACTTAGACTTGATGAAACCACATGCAGGAAGCACATCCACAACCGAAGCGGCAACCACCACTGAAACATAGAGTGCGCCACACTCCTAATTTTTTATGTAAATTTGACAATAAATGCATTCTAATTTTAACCAGCAGTGTGACGACAGAATACTGTCCCCCAAAATTTTTGATGGATAAAAAGGACCTGCTCAAGGCACATCATAAAGTTCAAGTTCCGGTTGTAAGAAAAACCTAATTACTCGTAAATCAAACTTTGAGTTATTGCCAGGACAGGCAACACGCTAAAATTGTCCAATAAATTTCTCATTTTTTGATGGGGACACTTTCAAATATGTGTGGAACATAAAATGGATCACTTTACGTTCTTTTCTCCGACACTCACTTTTAATTATGCAAAATAATTTGTCTTATTTTGTAATTTATTCGGAAAGTTTTCTACGAGAAAAAGTTACAGTCTGTTTCCTGTTTCCAATTTTTTCTCACTTCTTTCTTCCCTTCAAACATGATACTCTCTAGGGAATTTATGTTTCCTCGAAGTCAAAATCTTGTCCCTGTTTTGGTTCTTTATTATTTCATGACAAACTTTTGTTGATTCCCCATCACTTTTGCGTTTGTCATAATTTTAGAGCTTTTATGAAATGTTCTGGGTGCTAGATTCTGTGTTGTCCTGATGGATTATATTTTATCCAAAATAGAAATGTAAACAATACAAAATGAATACCTACATGATACCTTTTCTAGCGTTTAAGGCTTATAGTCTTCTTCAAAAACTATAATGAGTAGTAAGTCAAAAACCATAAGAAGGATAACAACCACCAACAAAATACAACTTCTTAAGGCATATCCTAGCCCACAAATCTTCGAATTAGGAGCACGAGCGGCAACAATCAAAATGTTCCCTTTACCCATAAATCATATTCCATTATTCATCATACAAGGCCTGAATCCTGCCTGTACCTCATGCTGATGCTAGTCCTTTTTTGTGTGGTTTAAAGCACAAGTATCCTTTATTCACAGGAATCAATACTTGCTGGTTGAAAAATCGAATAAATATCGTTAACTTTATTATTATCAGCATAGATTATCATAAAACATCAATATGAGGATTATCTTTGGATATGATAAAGTTTACGTGATTTGAAATTGCAAAATTATATCCTTGCAGGATATTATGGAAAATATTCCAATCCGAGTGTAATTCGAACCTTTTCGATACATGGAACGTTTTATTACTTGGGATAACTTGAGTTTTTAGGCGATATCTTGTACCGAAGGTAAAATTTTACATCACAAACATCTCATGATTCTCATATTCAATTAACCTTAAAAACTGAACACTTGTGAGAGTTCCGTCTACTGATATCCAATATAACACACAAGTTCTTAGTAATATTTGACCGAAATTCATTTGGACAAATGATGCGTCTCAAAATAAACCAAGAAAAGCCCACTCACGATAGACTCAGACGTCATATGAGAAATTTTCTTCCAATTTCAACTACAATAGGAGAAATTGATTTTTCTACAAAAGGACACAATTGATTTCAACATATATCCTGATCTACACTGACACATGTACAAACAAACGGACATGCCACTCACATTACGTTTCGTGTCCTTCGGAAGTGTCTTGTGGGTGTTGGATCTATTGACATAACTCGGAATTTCCACAGAATGAGCTTTCTTGGGATACGTTTTTGGAATCATATAAAGTAGAATAAATTAATATCTCTTATACTTGTTGGATATCTGTCTATTTCAATATAATTGCTGGATATAAGATATGTTTTATTGTCATGTTTAGGGGTCCTTCACATCGAGCTACTCTTGTGAATGTGGTCAATCATGAAGAAATAAATTTTATTGAATTCATATCCATTGGGATATGTACTATATTTGGATAAAAAATTATTATTGAATGAATTCCAAAAATAAGAATTTGGTATCATGAATCAATAAATTATTCATAAGAAAACATGTAAAACATATTGGTTTATCTATTATCAAAATGTGAGAAAAGAATTAAAAAAAATATCAAAAATAAACCAGTTACTATCCACAGCGACATCTCTACTTCGTTAGTTGAAAGTGTTTTTTGACAGCTTGCTTAACGAGAATTCTCATTGGAATTCTAATTGCAACAGTGTCATGAAACCTAAACAGATTATTCAAAGATTTGCATTCAAATGGATGTAGATATCAGATACAGAAAGGATAATGCATAATTCATTATATACTGTGGACGAATTAATTTATTCCTCCCAAAGGACTCCAGATGTTGGTGACATTTTGAGCATGACAAACATGGGTACAAGGATTTCTATACTGTTACATCCTTTCAATTTCGCAAGAATTCACAGGACAATAAATCTGTCACTGAGTCATTGGAGTCAAAGAATCCTTTTTTAATTTTGATCAAAATTAAGAATGACGACTCAAAGTCAATATTCGTATTCATTAATTAAGTCCTTGTGACGAAGTTAATTTTATCCTTTAAGCAAAACCCCCATAGTGCCTCAACCATGCGTGCTGACGTGGTAATACCAGTCTTAATGGAATTCCAAAGAAACCCCATCATACTTCCTATCGAGTTATTGAAATTCTAGGCAGATTATTATCCTGAAAATGGAGTTTAAATTTTTAATAAAAATTCTTCCTGCTGTGGTGTCGCTGCGTCTCTTTAGTGAATTGAAAAATAAAGGATTCTTCGGTAAGTGTTTGTAAGGAATGAAAGGACTTTTCACACGAGACATGAACAAACTTTATTCATAAATTATGCGGAATATAAAGCTGGAAATGTGTTACAACTTTTCAGTGTCAATCAGGTTAAGAAAGGATCAAATTTCCCAAATCTGTACTTGTTATCGTGCGTCTGTTGAAAATGCCTTAAAAATATTCGAAAGTGCTTTCACACTAGAGGGGGAAAGTCATATATCTTTCAGGTAGGATGGATATTTATACAGAAATTTGTCTTTTTTTTCAGGATACAAAAGCAACAATGGCAGATAATCGATGGGAAATGCTGTGATTCAATGTGATCGACATTTGATGTGAGTTAATTTGATTGAACCAAGAGGGAGATGATGTATGAAGGTTCTTTGTGTACATTACCTTCCAATACCAAATTAATCAACTTTTTATTGATACTTTGAAAGGATATTGTGCCACTAATTCGATGATTTTCTCCCTCATTCGGCTGTTAAATCGAATTTTAAGTCAATACCATCTCAGAAAAATTATTTGTTGCTCATTAAAGAGCTATGATGTTTTCTTTCCAGCCGTATGTGTGAGTCCTTCGTGCCAAGTTGAATCAAAGGGACGTTTTCTGTCAATTTAACCATAATTTATTCTCTTCTCGTGTATTGAGTGTTAATACGTTAGCCATAAAGGATATAACTTAGTATTGTAATGAAAGCAATTAACCTGGTTCTACTATATATAAATTTCACGCGATGTTTATCCCTGTAAAGGCAGTCACTTGTCGAATCCGAATAGCTTGTCAAATCGCTCTTAATATCACGAAAAATCTGTCTGTCATAAGGATGTTAAAGTAAAAGTAAACAAATTGCAAAAGTCACGCGAATGATGTATCGATAACTCTATAAAACACGACTGATTGAAACAGAATTAGAGATGAAGGAAAATATATAAGACAACTGGTTCATTTTGGAGTTATTAAAACTTCCCTTGTGAGTCGGCTATTAATTATTCAACTCAAGCTTTGAGTTGAGCGACAAGGAACGAACGTTTCCACCAGGACTGTCTCGGGGAAGGAACGTAATTTAATATTCAATTAAAGTAAAAGTATAAGACACAAGAAGATACTAGATGACTTAATGTGTCTAGACAATAAAATGGAAAGTTAATAAATTGCTTAAGGCCAGATACAATATCATTATTTATAGTTCCTTCATGTGTCCTGAATAATTACTAGCGATGGTGTCCCTTTCATGTTCGAAATGAATTTTTTGTTCAATACCACTTTGAGTTATGTATATCACAAGTGAAATTTCATTTAAAACTCCTAGCTAATTTAATATCAACATTGAAATACCCAAGTTATTATTATACGATTCTAGGACTAGTCTCATGAATAACGAATGGCTGCACGAAAAATGTACATCACATATTCATTATTATATATGTTTCATGTTTTTTGTAGGACAAACTATACATGATCCATCTTATAAAGACTTCAACTAGAAGGGTTCGAGGGGAACTCGTAGAACCTTCCAGCTCTACTCCAATTTCATTTGCATGCATATCATTTTGAAATTTTATAATGTGCATATAAAGTACTCAACTCAATGCAGTTGTATATTATACAGTTTAACATGATATATTATAACATAGAAACTTGATGGACGAAGTTAAGGGAACAATTTGTTCCAATTAAATTGACAAGACAAGTTTCCTTTGAAGCGACATGTCCTGTCCAAATAACATTTCTTCGTTTGAAGAAATTTAAAAGGCATGAATTCCAAGAAAAATCCTTAATTGTGTCAACAAACCGAGGTGACGTGAAATTAGTAACGAAAATTTCAGGTGATTATACCACACAGTCGGTACATTTCACTAGCCATAAGAAAAGTCAATAAAATCTCATTAAATTATTTAATTACTTTACACTAACAGTAAATAAAACCAGAAATTAATCCCAAATTAATTTATTATTTCTATTTGAGTAAATCAAAACGCCTACTCGCTGTAGACTCGATCGAAATTAGTTCCTTCGTCAATCAGTTTATGATGCAATTTACATGAATTTTTGTGGGATGTTTTGGGGAAAATAAACAGAAAACAGATTCAAAACCCCAATTACAATTGGTAAGTGCTAAAAATTTTACTTCTTCGTAAAGATTTTTATTTTACTTCTTCGTGGACTGGCAGAAAGTTATGTTTGCAAATTTCAAATGTTCAGAGCGTAATCCGATTCAGGGAATGCCAGCTTTTGTGTCATGAAACAAATTTAATCTCAATTGGAAATGAAAAGCTTTTACCCATAATGAGCTTTTCAATTTAATCTCATCATTTCCTTGTTAGGCTCACTAAAACTGTTTTTGAGGTTAACGATACCCCGGGGAATAGCTAAATAGCTGAGTTGTCCTTAAGCAGAATTAAAATGAAAATAGTGAATGTCCTTGATACAAAATTGAGCAATACCTATATCAGGACAGGAACTATAAAGTTGTTGATTATGCAATACACCACAAAACATGTTCAGTTATTCACTTCATCTGATTGGGGTTTGTGCCGGAAAAACCCTGATATGTCCTTTGAAAAACGACCCAAAACAACAGGATCCATAATTAAGATTGATAAAAAAATATTTTCGGCACAAAACATTCGACAAAGTGACGTGAATCCTTTTTAATTTTTTATAACTTAATATCAGTTAGTGTATGAGATATCACGCATCAAGGTTGGCTTGAATGAAAATAGATCTTAAGACGAATAATCACGAAAAATACTTGAGTTTTCTAGGCTATTAATAATTCAATTTTAATTCATTAAGTCCTGATGAACCTTAGCAGGCATTAGGTTACCACAATATCACATCCACTGGATAGTAAAACAGCTCAAGTTATTACCCAAATGAAATGAAATTTTCCTTTTAAAGTTTCTTTAAATTTGCCAAAGGACTCAAATTTTATGTCCTTATCCAAAACATTCAAGTAACTGTAGCACATCCCTCGAATTCGAGAATGACTGGATACGACATATCCTGATAAGAAAGTCCTAATTAAAAGCAAATTCTCTTCAACAGGATAATCTTTTGTAAGAAGTCATTTCCATCACAAAACCATCAAAATCTACTCCTTATTTTCTTTTATCTGAATATCCTGAAACAATAGATTCGTATTTGTGACGTCAATCGAGGCACATCAATGAAGCCTAGCGATAGAAAGGACTCTTGTGGAAATCCAAGATAAAAAAACCCGGATTTGGAGTTGAAGAAGTTGCAGGATAGATTTTCATTGAGTCCTTTTTGGTTAATCCGTGCAAATAAAATAACTCGGATTAAGGACTACCAACACTTCATTGAAAGGAAAGCATATTTTTTCGCAATTATCCTCTTCATATCCTTCAAAGGCGGTTTTTCGTTTAATCAATTGACGTCACCATTTGACTAATTAGGGAAGCTCAAACGGTTATTTAACACGACAGGGATAACGTTTTTTGGGGGAATTTATTTCTCATTTATGCCAATTGCGACAAGTGCTCCAATTTGGAGTCAATTTATCATGGATGGCAGTGGCTCAAAAGGATGTCAGAAGCACATGGAAATTTTTGGGGATTCATTCTTCTTGGTATAAACTTTTCAAATTGAAGGAACTGTTTCTATTGGAATTTAGACAAGTCAAATATTAACACAAGATATAAGATATTCTAGTATACGGAATGCTAAAGCAATTACAGAAAAGTCCTCGGAATACATTATCCTCTAGGGATAATTATATTGTGAAGAAATCTTGCCACTTTGAGTTCTAAGGACAAAAACCTTGTCACCTGAAATTTACATTTCCAGACGCGCTATTCATTTAACTGGAAGACCAACATCAGGATAAAACAGAATTATTGCAATCCTAGTACGTGTTCTATCCGCCAGAGAGTGTGATTTGATTAAAAACTTTGAAATCGTTTGCATTTTCCATAATTTCTAATTATTTTTGCTTTTTGTTCTTAAATTCCAATTAAATTCATTTCATTCATTCGAACAACACGTTTTCAATGGAAAATTCCATTTTTCCAGGTGGAATTTTGGCAAACAAACAGTCGTAAAAGATTTCCAAGTCAATGAATCAAATGCACAGAGTTTCATTGTGCTTCGAAATAAAAGTTTTTCGTTTTCTTTGGGTGAACTTTCAGATGGTTTATTGTAAATGAATCGAATACATGAGCATTTTTGTTTGAGCGTGTTTGTGTTGCGTGTGTCGACAATTTTACATTTAAGATTTTCTGAAATTTATTTTGTGTGTCTCAGACAAAATTTTTGTTTGAAAATACAAAGTTATGGAAATTATGAGACTCATAATTCATCCTAAATGCATCGGTCTTACCGGTGGTTTAGCTGACAAAATTGAATCCAAGGACACTGGAATCTATTGGTATTGTTCACGTTGCCGGAAATTCACTCTAAGTGCTCTTTGCTCCCGTCTCTTGGACATCGCTTCAGACTTACGAAGGCTCGGCAACTCACTCACTGAATCGACTAATATCCACGCAAGGCTTACGGACTCAATTAACTCTCTGAAGTGTTTTGACCCTCACTCGGTGGGTGGCACTCAGAGGGAACCACCCAAGATCTCTTCTACAGCGTGGCCTGAACCGATCCCCACCGCCATGGTCACGAGATCTCAAAAATCCTCCCTACCCTTACCCCAGGCCCAACCGCTCATTAACTTCTCCCCTCTTTGCAATTCAGCTAGTGACGTACCCAACGCAACCCACTCTATTGGGGACGTTGTAGTCGCCTCCTTAACAACACAATCCAACTCCTTGAAGAACAAAAAAGGTAACAAGAGCGCTTCGCCTACGCCTGCAGAAACCGATTGTTGTGCTACTGCTAGCTTAGATAGGAACTCCTCCTCTTCACCGGCTCAGACTTATTTACCCCCTAGCAATACCCAAAACTTGTGCTTTTCCGCTCAAGGACAACCCAATCACACTGGTGCAATGGGCCTGTCTGTTCCGCTGTCTGTTAATGTGACCTATCCTGCATCACTTAATCAATCTCGATCCGTCTCGCACATTTCCAGGGATCATTCAGCGGATATCGTCCCTAGTGACGCCACGGCTAAAGCTGCCGTTCCTGACTTTAACAATCGGGAATCTGCTCCACGGTTGCCTCTATGCATTCTTAGGACGGTCCCAAAGACGAGATCCGTTTTTGTGACTGAACTCGTGCCCTCTACGACAACGGATGACATCATTTCCCATATAACAAGTGTCATCGGACTTGACGTCGTCGCTAACAATATTAAAGTGATAAAACTCGCGGAGGGAAGGTGCTCTTCCTTCAAGATTATTGTCCCACCAACCCTCTTTGATCTTATCCTCTGTAAATTAAACTGGCCGAAAGACGTGTTTATTAAGGAATTCCTCCCCAGGGGTCACTCCTCTGGAAGTCCTGGTTTAGCACGTCCCGGTGCCCGCGGCACCTCTCCCGTCTCAACCTCTCCAAGAAAAAACTCACCACTCTCTCCCTCTACTACCAAAACGTGAGGGGTCTCCGAACCAAGACGCAGTCAACCTTCCTCGCATCCCACTCCTTACCTCATGACATAATATCTCTGACAGAAACCTGGCTTTGCTCTAATATCCTTGACCAAGAGATCTTGGGCCATGAATATTCCCTGTTCCGCAAAGATCGATTCCGTGGAGATCCGAATCGGCGGGGCGGTGGTGTACTAATCGCTGTGCGATCTTCTTTTAATGCCTCCCTTTTACCCATTTCTTCATGTGAACCCCTAGAGCTCATTGCCGTCAAAATCCGCTTCCCAATGTATAACATTATCCTTATTAACTCTTACATCCCTCCCCGATCCGATGTTAGTGTATTCCTGCACCTTACTCATGTACTAGGCTCTATAATTGATTCATTATCTGCTAACGATCATATACTCCTGATCGGTGACTTTAATCTCCCGAACATTGTCTGTACTGCCGACCCCGACTCTAACTGCTTTACAGCCTCTAATCCCTCGTCTCCTACGGAAGTGGCATTTACTGACTCAATCATCTCTTACTCTCTCTCCCAAATCAACCCGGTCAAAAACCAGAATCAGCGTTTGCTGGATTTGGTCTTATCTAACGATCCGAGTAACGTGACTGTCTGCCCCAGCAACAATATCCTCTGTAACATTGATCCTCACCATCCTCCACTGACTATTTTAATCAATTTTGCTACCCCCACCCAGGCTAAATCGTCCCCTCCTATTCCAAGATTTAACTTCCGCAGAACCAACCTGGACCTCCTTTTGGTCTACCTCAAGAACTCATTCCCTGAAATAGATCCTGAAGAACTTCACGTCAACAACCTTACCTCACGCTTTTACAGCGCCTTCCATGACTCCATTTGCTCCTCCACCCCCCTCTTTTCCCCCCCCCTCGCCTGATTCCTCACCACCCTGGTACTCCAGAGAAGTTAAGGCCCTGAGAAACAAACGCAATGCATTTTGGAACAAATATATTCTCTCCGGCTCTCGTGATGATTATGAACGATTCTGTACCTCGGATTCGGACTTTACGTCTCTAGTTACCGTCCAGTATAGTAAATATCTGTCCCTGATGAAAGGCAATGTTACCCTAAATCCCCAACTGTTTTTCTCCTTTGTCAATTCTAAAAGAAAACGAAAAGGGGATAGCTACCCTCAGTCTATTTCTTATCTTGGTAAGGAATATGAAGACCCACAATCCATTGGAAACTCATTTGCCTCTCTCTTCTCCCGTTCCTTCTTGGATACAAAATTCGTGCCGGATACTGAATACTTCTCCTCACTGAATCCTACTCCCTCCGTCATACCCTCTTCCTTCCCTGATCTTCATATTACTGAGGAGGAAGTCATTGTTGAGCTCCTGGGCCTCAAGGACGATTTCTCTCCCGGCCCGGATGGAATTCCCCCCGCCATACTTAAGAGATGTGCAACTCTACTCTCCCCTCCGTTATCAAGACTGTTCAACCTTTCTACTCAGTCAGGTATATTTCCTGACTTCTGGAAGGCGGGCTTCTTGAAACCGATCTTCAAAAAGGGCTCGAAGATCGAGGCAGCGAACTATAGGCCGATCGCCAAATTACCCGCTATCGCTAAAATTTTCGAAAAGATTCTTGTTGGCAAATTATATCCTTTCCTCTCCTCCATTATATCTCCTCACCAGCATGGGTTCCTAAAGGGGAGATCCACCACCACTAACTTGGTTCAGTTTACATCTTTCACCCTTAACTCTCTTGAACGTGGCGAAACTGTCGAAGCTATCTTTACCGATATGAGTAAAGCCTTTGACAGTATTCCACATAGCTTGATCCTTCTTAAGCTAAAACTGGCAGGGTGCCCCGATCTCTTCCTCAAATGGACCCGTTCCTATCTAAGTAACCGTACCTATCGAGTTATATTTCGATCTACCCTGTCTAATACAATAACTGCGACAAGTGGCGTACCACAGGGCAGTCACATCGGACCTCTACTGTTTTTAGTCGCTACCACTGACGTCTCCAAGGTCATCACGAACTCCTACATCCTCTCGTATGCAGACGACACCAAGATCTTCAAGAACATCACCCACCCCTCGGACTATCTAGAACTACAACAGGACCTTAATCGCCTCTCGACTTGGTGCTCCAAAACCAACCTCGTTCTTAACACCTCTAAGTGCGAACACGTCTGTTTCCACCGGAAGAGGAGCCACAAGGCTCACACCTTCTCCATTAACGGCTCCACAATTAGGACAGTGAACTACACCCTTGATCTTGGTGTCCACCTGGATTCGAGACTCTCCTTTCAAGAGCACATAAACTTTGTGATTAAGAAATCTAGTGCCATGTTGGGCTTTATCACAAGGTGGGCTAGGGAGTTCGATGACCCCTACATTTATAAAGCCCTCTTTATATCTCTTGTACGCCCTCTACTGGAATACGCCTCACAGGTCTGGTCTCCGTTTCACAAACTCCATATAGGGCGTATCGAGTCTGTGCAGAAGCGCTTTCTGCGTTTCGCTCTTCATAAGCTACCCTGGTCCGACCCCCTCCACCTCCCTTCCTATGCGGATCGCCTAAAACTGATTAATCTGCAATCTCTCTCTGGACGCCGTGTAATGGCTGACTTGTCATTCATGCATGGCATCGTCCAGGGGAAAATTGTAGCTCCACTTATTCAGGAACAAGTTGTTCTTCGCACTAGCGGCAGAAACCTCAGATCTGCAAGCTCATTCCTCTTAAGCTTTCACCACACGGACTTTGGTAGGATGGAGCCGATCACGCGTATGCTTAGGTTATATAATCAAGTCGCCCCCCTCCTGCAGGTCGCGGATGGTAATAGCAATGGTAGGTCCACCTTTCGGACCTACGCAGACGCTCTTACTACTTTTTAAACGTCAATACACGTGCTCTGATTTTTCCCTTAGCTGACAGTACAATGTACCCCTGTTAAATTTGTTTTTTAATCTCCTATTAATATATATTTCTTTTTACACATTGTTATTTTTTACTTTTTTTCTTTCTTCTTTAACTTTATATTATTTATAATTTAATTTTCTTGTTTTTGTACTAAGGAACTTGTACTAAGTTGTAAAATAAAATAAAATAAAATAAAATAAGCAGACATCAATCCTGATGGTGTAGTGATTGGTGTCACACTCAGTTAGTTAAAATGGAAATTCGCCAAGAAGCAGAACGAAGCCGGGTTTGAGAATTTTTAAAAGGTTTCTGAATATTGAATTATCCAGAAAATGGGATGCATCTGTTGGAAATTTCCTGCAAAATATGATAATGGGAAACAAAGTGTGGTGCATGATAGGATAGCACTAAAACATGGCGTACCGTAAAAAGCTACAGTCCCCTGAGACGAAGAAATAAATGTAACCAGCAGAAATTGCTTCAAGGACAATGTAAGGGAAACAGTTTCTTGTTGTTTCCGTCATGGAGGAAGACTCACTTACACATAATGGAATGCCAATAAATAGCTCATGCAGTCAGTTACCGTTATATCAATTTTATAAGGAGATTCATGCTTTTAAAAAGGGATCCGTGTCCTTAGAGATACTCTTTCTGAGTTTGATGTCACCGCTAATGGGTTACATGGAATTTCCGTCACAGTTTTTTCTATTATCCTTTGAAAATTGACTTTCAACTCACAATATATCCTTAAGTCCTGAAGGGGAGCCATAGATTCAAAATCGAATGAATTTCTTAGATCCTCTGCGTCAGGTCTAGTAGTAAAGCTGTTCTAGAACAATATAAAGATTTCTCTGGATTGTTCGCAAATACTTTAAGTGGATATTCACGTCTGAAGTTTTGTCAAAAAAGGATGTTGTCTAAAACACCTGAATGACCCAAATCAAATTTAGATGTCGGTTTTCTTAAATAAAGAAAGAACAAGAAATAGAAGAAAAAGGATATCCCAAGGAATTGATACCTCGAATTCCATAAATCACCATCGAAAGTATCCTTTTACTTGTGCAGGTCTTTTCGAAAAAGAAAATCAATACATTCAAAGCTCTAGTGTGTTTCTTTTTCTTTAAAAAGGACTCTTGTGTGGATGAATCCTTTTCTTTAAAATAACGAAATTTAATATTTAATTTGGTTTAAATTACACTTTTTCTTTTTCTTCACCCTATAAATGTCAGAGAAATCAAACACTTTTTCTGTTAATAATTTATTATTTCGGATCCTTTCGAAAAAGGGTTTCTAATCCTTAAGCGAATTGTTAAAGGCGCCAATCACGATAAGAGCATTTTTATAATACAAAAATCTCTCGCAATGAGGTAAATGAATTTGATTTGTAAATGTGTGCGAGGATAGAAACGGTTCTGGAACTATCCTTTTGTCCTTAATAAGGACATTCTTTACATTAGCGTATTAAGGACATAAACTACTAGACGAAGGAGGTAATCACGTTCATTTACTAAACTTGCCACCAAATGAACATTCTATGATAAATTATTCCCAACATTTTCTAACTAAATAATGTCCTTTATCCTTTCTACCCTAATTTCCTAGAATTCTGACCGAATACTTTTCCACAATGGTGGAATTTTCCTTTCTTGTTTAATTATGTACTTAACTTTATCTCTATATGGAGACATGACTCAAATTTTCCGAAAATGTCAGAAGTCCCTATTCTCAAGGCATTCCAACGGTGACAGGAATCAAGTTATCCTGCAAGGAATTCTCTTGGAATAAAGGGATTTTAAGGAATTTCCAGTCATCTTAAGGGATAATCAATTCAAGTGTTGTTTGTCGGTTAATTATAAGTTTAGTTTGATGTTTTAATTAGATTTTAAAGTTATTTCTAAGATTGTGCGGTTGGAGTTTTCGAGGATAATTTCTCAACCGAGTAACTGGTATTTACTCCATTTAATTATCCCTTTAAATATTCGTTAAATTATCTCAATAAAACAGAGACACATTTAATTCCAAACGACATGATTGCTTTATCCCTTTTAATATCTCATTGTGTTAGTGCTAGTTTCGAACACGTGTGAGATTATTGATACATGGTAGCACCAGTTAAAGGTTAAATGGAGAAAAAACTTATTGTTACTCAGTTATCAGAAATATTGGCGAATAGCCAATTGATTTAAAACTTCATGGGTAATGAATTGAACGAATTGTATTACAATATCACTTTGTGACCTAGACCAGAATGACTATGACAAATATCATCTGAAGAGGCGAATTATCTTCTCATCTTGAATATTGATAGTGACGATAAACGGTTTCATATCACTACAATAGCTGGTACTTATGAAAAGCTGGTGGTTTATTACGAACGACGTTGGGGCTAATCCTTCTCAGTGCCGAGGATATCCCACACTGGTTCCACAAAGAGAAGGAAAGGATACCAATCGAGGGAAAAATTGATTAAAACACTATTGTGGGTGTTATCCACAAACTTTGCAGTATTTGAAGAGCTATATCCACTTCAATTGTTTTCAAAACCGAATTGAGTTTCACAAAGTGATTTTATTGATATAAACTTCTGAGTTCTCAAACAATCTCAATTCAAGAATTAAACATTTTGTGCAACACTTAAATTTCTTTGAAGTTATTGAAATTTTCCAATAAATATTTATTGCAATTGAAAATTAGATTTTCAAAAAATTTACTAGACCATTAAACTTAACGATACGTTTGTTAGTTGCTAGGAAAACATTTTGTAGATTTTATTTGTTGAAAATGCAATTAAACAGGAGGTGGATCTTATTTACAATGTTATTTAATCGCGCTAGTAATATAAACTTCTTTATTTGTTTATCTTTATTTCGACTGAAATTAAAACGTAAAACATTTGGTAATTTCTGCGTTCTAAAACATATTGCGTATCAGATTCATTTATTGAGAAAACGTACAATTGAAACGCCTTGCCAAAAGCCATCTATTATCAATAATTGTAAATGGAGGTGCCTGGCAGACATCAAATGAAAACGCAGATCTCTGAAGAACACAAAAACCAGTAGCCAAGAAAAGAATAGCAGGAATACGTTCATAAACCTCTACCAGTAAAATCTGACCGAGGAACATCAAGAAGACCACAGTAAAGTGTCTATCACACACGACGGCGGACTCACCAATTCAGTCAAACAAATATTAAGGAAAGAAGGTATATAGGCCATACCAACGAACAGAATACAAGAACCACCTGGAGAGAAAAGCGGAATACACAAAATAGTATGTCCACAATGTGAAATGAGATACATCGGCCAGACAAAAAGATTGGTCACAACAAGATTTTCGGAACACACAAAAAAGGAGGAAAAAGCAGAGAAGCACGGAAATACAGGAAACGAAACCTTGCGATCGAGAGTTGCCAAACACATCGTGGAGGAGGGAAACACAATTAGCATCAACAATGTGAGGATCATCAAAGAAGTAAATGTTGAGAGGAAACTTGATGTATACGGATGTTTAATGATACCAAGGGAATACACAGAATTACTTTTCAACGACAACCATGGGTGGTGCGATTCACCACTCTTCAAACTAGTTAATGAGTTATTTTAAGAAATTGACCTATTCACTATATTTAATATTCCCATGTTTTCATTAGTTTGTAAATTGCTACTGAGGAAGACAACATACAGCTGTCGAAACAAATTTGTATGACATATATAAAAATAATAAAACGCGTATATGTGAACAAGATTTTCATTTTAAAAATTCAAAAAAACACAAACAACTTACACCAACTTTTCAAAGAAACTTTATGAAAAGAGCTTTAAGCAAATAGTGTTATAAACATACGAAGCCTGTTAAAGCATTGATTTAAGGTGGTTTTGCATGTTATAATGAACAAAAATGAACTCGACTTCTGACACGAGAAGATTCTTTTGCTTCGACTAAAGTTCAAAGGATCAAAAGGGTACCAGCACGAATAACCGCACAACCGCATCAAGACTAGAGCAACTGGGGCAATTGGAATGTCGACTGGTTTTAGTTGGAGTGGAAGTGAAGAATGTAATTTTACCAGGACGCGCGTAATTTGTCAAAGGACATCATGCATAAAGGACTAGAATCAAATGAAGTAACATGATGTTTGCAAGAATAGCATGTAGATTTCGTGTGTTAAAATACTTGTTGCTGGTTGTCGTGTTGCGTTTTTGAGGTCAAGTGATTATCAGCGTTGCAACAATTTCTCTCAATTCAAGTCACGTCTCTTCGGGTAAACTCTTTTCGAAAACGTTATCCCTTTTACAGTAGTCATTTCGCATTGTCTGTGAGTTGTGTTACATTTTGTAACTTCATTTGTGAACTCGCTTGTATACAAAGTACACTTGAGATTGTAATGATTTCATGTCGACTGGAAAATGAGCTTTTTCATGTCGACTGGCAATTCTATTGTAGTAGCAGTACCACAAACAAAGAATACATCTCGTATTCAAAATTCATTTAAAAATTATGAATGCAAGTTTGCACATGCAACCAGAACTGCAATTTGCACATATCAAGTTCACTGAAATCTTATTAATAATACAGTCATATAGCGTATGCTACTTGCGGGTTAAACGCCAACAACAATTCGGGTTAAATTAACCGAACAGAAAAACAACAAATTGGAAAATTGTCTGGCTGTGAAAAGTTCTATCAAAATGAGGGATTTCTCATCTCCGGGCTTAATGAGAAAAGTTTCATTACTATGTCCCAGAAATGAAAGTTAATTGTTACTGAGATATAAAACTAATTTACCATGCTGTTATTAGCTTTTCCAAGTGAAACGTAAAAGTGCACGAATGTACTTTGACGACGAAAACCAAGTAAGGTGACGTTGTGGGATTTTTTGAGCATAGTAGTCACGTGATTGACGTTGATGGGGAATTGTTTCAGAATATAAAAAAAGTAAAAAATGGGTAGCAAACAAGCCACAGAGAAAGTTAGTGCCAAAATAGAAGTTCCCAAGAATACCGTTTTGAAGAAAAGGAAAGCCAAACGGAAGGAGACATACTCGCGTTTCTTCCGCATGGTCCTGAAGACAATGCATCCAGATGTAAAGATTTCAGCCAGTTCTTTGAATATCTTGAACAGTTGTGTGCATCACATGCTGGAAAAGATCACCTCCGAAGCAGCACATTTGGTCAGCTATAACAAGAAACCAACTTTATCCAGTCGAGAAATTCAAACTGCCGTCAGGCTGATATTTCCAGGGGATCTGGCTAAACATGCAGTTTCTGAGGGTGCAAAGGCTGTCAGCAAGCTTCAGGCTTCGTATGAATAACAAATATAAGGATGCAAGATATTTTGGTGCTTTCTATCAATTTACTTTTTCAATTTCAAAAATTCAATAACCTCATCAATCCACGTGCCTCTGAGTGTCTTTCAAGAAACACTCCGGTGTCAAGTTCTCATCGAGGATTCAATATGTCCTTGTAATATGCCATTGAAATATGTTAGACTAAGCACAAAATCCAATTCCCAAATACACAGAAGTTATTTCGTGAAATGTTAAACCCAATATTGTGTCAAATAAACATGTTTCAAAGGATTTGTGTCGATAACTTTATCCTCCTGAATGCCTAAAGGATGTACCTGTTGTTTCCTTCCCCAAGAAGTTTAAAGTCTTTTGGAAGTTATTTTCCGAATCGTATCCACCTGGACTGGTCTCCAAATAGGATTCTCTAGCACCAATCGACTTCTATTGAATTTGTTTTAACCAGAAGATACAAACTGACATCAGTGACTAAAGCGTTTTCCACATATCCACAACAAGAATGTCTTTGTACTAGGACAACCAACTGCGATTAAACAAACATGGAATTGAAGTCACGACATGCATACTTGAAAACATAGAACAATTTTGTCCCTCCTGACTTTGATCAATTCCCTTGAGCCATTGGTTTTTACAACACCAGAACAAATAAAAATTCATGCTTTGGCGCTTTCTACACATTGACATTTTAACATCAAAACACTAAAGCTAACCAAGGATATGTCGTGGAAAAGAATGCGCCAAACGATGCATCCCTAATGCGACATAATTTTCCACAAAAAAGGATATTGATCCTGCTACAATGCACCAAATCAATCAAAGTGATTGAACTGTATCGTATGTATAACAGAAATGTTGCTAATCGACGTTGAATGTACTGGAAATTATCCCTTAAAACGTGATAAAGAACGAAGTGAAACACTAATCGTTCCTTGCCCTCGAGGGGCATTTATCCTCAAGACAAATCAATTTTTATTATCCTGTTTTAGTTTTAACGAAACATTTACAAGGATAATGCATTTAACTTTTGAGTGCTTTCGAAGCGTTGGGGGTGATTTTGTTTGTTCAGCTCAAAATCCCTTCTTGTTGTTGTGCTCAAAACTTCCCTCCTGGTTTCAGCGGGATTTCAGGGAAAAATTCCAACGAACAAATCAACAAGTGAAGCATTAAAGTGCACTAAAATTTACATAACTTCACCAAGTGTGAAATAGTGAAAAACTTTTTCATAGTAGGTATACGCTGAAAGTTTTTGAAATCAAATTTTTATTTTACGTCATGTTATTTTGAAGGTTCAATGGAACTTTCTCTACTTTAGTACCTTTTCGCGTGGAAGGCTCATTAAAAGTTCATAAACAAATGGAGAAATTTTATGGCAAAACCGAATTCGATTCACACTCAGTGAGGCGTTATCCTGTACAGGATGTAAAATACCGTCAAGCATTCATGTGTGAATGATGATATTTGTCTGAATCCTTTTTGTGTTTCCTCGTTTGAGTTTGAGCCTTCAGGCACATGCAAACATCAGCATTGATGTACTGCCTGGAACAGAGAGCAGCTCTTTTCTGTGAATATATCCTCAAGGATCATTAATTAACTCGATCAGGATTTGCGCTAATAAAGTTTTACTGTTAATTATGAAACCAATCAGCGAAAGTAAAATTATGTACACATGAACATGTGTCGGAAAGTTCGTGGTGTAAATCAGGAAATGTTCACAAGCGTCATGGTACAGGTTTTGGTTCTACCCTTCTTAAAACTATTCAAGGCAGTCAGGAGAATTACCATGGATTCAAAGCAGAAACCTTCTGAAACAAAAGGAACTCCACTGGATATATTCCAAATGAGTTCCCTAAAGCAATTTTAGCAAAATCCACAGAAATGACATTGAGCTACAGAAATACCCAGTGACCTAATGATGGAGCATAATTCCGCCTCCCGCAGAGACTTCCAACGGAATGTCCTCGACGCAAAATTTTAAGTGATTTTTCACAAAAATTGTGTCGATTTTTATTTTATTATTCAGATTTATTAATAGCCAAAACAGAATCCGACCTAACCTTTTCAGCGTAAGACTTTTCGTCTTGAGGATATTCGAATTTCTAGATAAATTATCACCTTAAAGTCAAGTGAGCTTAAGAAAACAAACAAATCGAAGAACGGGGAACGGAAACATTTACACTACCGTTCAATGTCCCCAGATATAAATAAATGCGGCTATTTTGATGGGCATTTGATCCCAAAAATAGCCCCAACCCCAACAAGATCCGTGCAAAATCGACAACGTGGTACTCACTGTTGGAGAACAAATAGTGTTAACAACGTGTTGACGTTGATGGTACCACTGATCACTTCCCATTATTCCAAAATTAAGATTGATTTACGACCAATACCAGGTTTCAGGTTATCACATAAAACCTACACAACAAATCCCACAGTCAAGTGCTGTCGACGACGACACAACCATCGAGGCCGGAATTTTTTCGAAACATGGCGAGAATTTGCGTCAACAAATTCCTTTGCCAAATATCTCCTGTTATATGACAAGGTTACTTCATTTTTAAGCCTGTCGATAAAATTAGCTCAGATCTTTAATGACGTTATCTAATTATGAGCAAATCTGAAAAATGTTCGTCAAAATTTCTCGTAGAGGCAGAGGGACAGAAAATGTTCCTCCGATACGCGTGCGGCTAAACGAATCCATCGGAGCCGCACCTTGGAAAACATTACTAAAAATAAATTTATTTTTATTTTTTGTCATGAGTTTTAGTTTCATTAACTTGTTTTTGTATATTTAATGTTAATTTCTTTTCTAGTTTATCTTCGTTCTCTTTTTTCATGAATGTCATGAAACATCTTGAACAGATTTCGGTGGAAATTTATAAGACGTTCAATGGTGTCTTCGAATTTGATGGATGCGCCAAGTATCGCCGAGGTGGCTCTTCAAAAATGTTCATGGATATTTTTGTTATTTTTGGCGTAAGAGAAAACTCTGATGTCATGGATTTTCACTTTCAATTTTTCATTTTTCATTTTTGATATTTCATTTTTTGATTTTCGGTGTCAGCACGTTTCGGGATAAACGTTTTTAAGATGAAAATTTTAAGACGATTGAACGATCTGACACAGCCAGCATTCAATGAATCTCGTGATATTTCAAATCCATATATCTATAAAAATATTTACTTAAGAAATTGCGTCATTAAGTGTTTTGGAATTTGGCAAACACAATGAGCCACGTGGTAGTAAACCTCTTGATAATGATACTAAATTGAATATGCTCCAACTAGCACAGAATGCTTTTCCTCAAAACGAAACGAGCAACATCTTTTCCTCAGTGAATAGCATTTTCCAAGTCAATGAATTCATTTGAATTGCACTTTGAAATTGACTTCTGAACTTTAGTTTGGAGTATCTATTTAGAAGCAAGCAAATTCATTTCCTTACTTAACTAGTTATCAATGTGGCTTAAGGGACTAATTGTTTCCTTGAAATAATATTCTTGAAATCGATAGAAAATTCAAATCAACTAAGTGTTGTATCGAAATCGAGAATTTGCATTTGTATGCTTCTACAGGAGACTTGAACGTACTACGTTCCATTGTATGCCACAGAAAGAAATGTTGAGTCTTTTCTTGGAAAGTTTATGTGATAAAGGGGAACTTTTATATATTCAAAGGATCGTAGAATTTCCTATGAGAGGATTAGTCACAAGGATTTGTGGGTGTCGTTAATATGACAGTTCTCACGATTGAAATACCGGTTTTGATGAAGGACTAACAAATGCAAATTAAATATCCTTTTTGTATTTAGAAAAATAACGACCAAGTTACAGGCACGCACTAACTTTTACTGGTGCTGAGAAAAGTATTCAAAGATCCTGAAATAAAAACGTTTTCGTTTTAAGGATAATAGCACTTTTTGACGTGTTTATGAAATCCATAAACGACATTTTATTCGCACTTTCGAGTACGAGGTTATAAAGCGTCAAAATTTAGACACTCAAGTGTATTATCCTCGTCTTAACTATTTTAAATTATTAATAGGATTTCAGGATATGGTCACAAAATTTATTATTCAAAAAGGATGTATGCTTCATTAAATGTTAACTACTTCACCATATTGCTATATTGTGATGCATGATTGGATATCATGAATAGAGTCAAGTTATTGGGACATTTATGAACAGGACATAATTTGAAGGAACATGGAAGGATATAAACATATTCTGTGATATGGCTCAAAGGATCTTTATCCCTGTCCTTAGTAGCTCGTTAGGAAACTCACATTTCAACACAATGCTACCACCATATCATTGCCAGAGATAAAAAAATCCTGTCTCATACCTCAGAGGATCCTTATCGGTTACCTTAATGGCTCATTCTTAATTCATTCTAGATCATGTCATTATGAACTTTGACAAATAAATCATGATGACATTGACATTGCTTAAAACATCTTTGTCTACAGTCGTACCTCGATAGACGAGTGCCCTATAATACGAGATATTTCAAATGCGAGCCGTCGAGCGAGTGAAGTTGTGCTTTGAAATACGAGCAGCAATTGCGATACGTAGAACGGCCGGACGTAAATCTCCTTGGAAATTTTTTTTTGTCCGCCGAAGGAGGGAAAGAGCAGTGCAAAACAAGACAGCGATTAAAATTAATCATACAGTAGCATTAAAGTTGTATGTAAGTTGCATTTGTGTGACCAAAATACAAATACACTTTATAAAAGCAGTCACAACTGCGGTGGCATTTTGGGAGCTGTGACGGATTAATGGCATTTCTATTAATTTCAATGGGAAAAATCGCTCTGAGAAACGAGAAAATCAACACACGAGCAAGGTTATGGAACGAATTTAATATCTCGAGGTATCGCTTTCCCTATGAGCCGGATGAGCCTTATCTTTAATTTGAGAGACTCATTCAAGAGCTATTCCAGATCTCATTACGAAATGGACTCACATGAGCCCCTTGGAATGTAAACACGATTCTGGCTCAAGATCAAGGCCAGAGATGTCTCGTTCATCTTCTGCTTGTGGTTGGTCTAATAATAGAATAGCTTCTCTCCGAGAAAACGTTTTATAAGAAAAGTAGTCTGCATCTTTTAAATTTAGAACGCATGCAAACATAAGAAAAATAAAAATTATTGCCCTTGATATTCTGAAGCAGTTTTTTCTGAGTTTCCTTCTCATAATTAGTAGAATCCGCACAACCTCTACGTCCTCTATATTTTCTATTGAAGAAAAAACTTTTAATTGCTCAACTGCACTTGGCTTTGAGTTGTCAAAGAATTTTTGCCCTGCATGAATCCGAGAGTGGTCAAAAATAGAATTATAAAGTGGAACAAAAGATTCACTAGTTTGGGCCTAATTGGTTCAAAAATCAATACACACATTTGAATGTTTTGGATATAATGTACTTCAGGTACCTACTAATAATGTGGTGATTTATTGAGCATCAGGTTAACCCAATAACGATATGCAAACATTTATTACCTACATCCTCAAACAGTTTAACCCAATTTATCTTGAGATTTATTTTACTTATATGTCGAATATCCTTTACCTCCACAACATGAAGACGAGGATATGCTCATAAATCAATCGTTAAAGTTTTACTTAAACATTTTCTTTTATGAAATCGAGTCGGGATAAATGACCACTTTGCAGGTGCCTTAAATCAAACGATTCCCAATTTGGATGGGTTTCGGGAACATGAGTTCAGTTAAACCTCGACAGTTGTGGATGTGAATTCCGAAAAGAATTACACACATAAAGGTCAACGTGAATGAATGATTATTTCAGGATTCAATAAATGCAAAAGTATATCCTTTTTATTTACTTTCGTTTCCTATTCATTATATAATAAAGAACTCGAGTAAATCAATGAAAATCAATTTCAGAAGCTAAACTGGCGGTAAATCAAATCAATCTAAATCAATTTGCCTTTTTCAAGATCCTTTAATAAAATATTTTTACGGAAAACATTTCGAAAAGGACAACAAACTTCAAGTTACAGAACTCTAATCAGTGTTCAACCCACAGGAAGATGACTTGGATTTGGTAGAGATTCCTAAAATTGTTGACCTTTTGAAAAATTGCAGACACAGCTTGTGGAAATTATTGGAGCACTTACAAATGAAGGACGCTACCCCATTTCACGATGTGAATTCTAATGAGTTGCAATTATTCATCCCTGGATTCCACTGATAAATGAGTAGAAATCTATTGATTTATCTACTTGTAACGACTCACTTTTGACGTCATTTGACTTGTGTAATATGAAGCAATTCAATATGTAATTGCAGTCAATAGCAATCGTGTAATTCAGCAGCTATTCAGCAGTTGAAGTCACGTACTGTCGTTGATTTACGGGGATATGTTAAGAATGAATAGCATGCCCTTATAAAATTCAATGGTTCAGTTGGAGGATAATATTTGCTTAACCTTCAGAGTGAATCCTCTGTGAATCCTTGACATGGAACGATGCTTTGAAGCAATTGTCGATGATTCAAATGCACTTTAAATGTGGTGATATTCCATCATTCAAATCGTTTTCTAAATTCCGTAACGAGGAATAACTACTCCCAGTTTCTAGTAAGGTATTGTGCTTTTGCACCGTTTTTCAACAATATTGACTTTCAAAGCAAACAATTGTGTCTACGTCATTTCGTAAATCCTGGAAAAGGGGGATACCATACCAACGACGAATAGATATTTGAATCTCACTTTACATATATAACAAGTGTTCTATTTGAAACAAAACTCACCTGTCTTAACAAGCTTAAATGTTACACCGTTGTGTGTTTTAAAAGCTTCATTTAAGCTAGATTGTCCATATTCCCTAAGTACACCCGTATATGTGGCCATACTGGCCTGTGGGCTCAGGGAACCACCACGTGGCCCCTTCCACCCGAATAAACTTCGATGCCCTCCTCCAGAAGATTTTGATGTTTCTGAAAAAAGTTTTATTGAGAAAAAGAAAAATTAAAATTAGTTAAAAACAATTTTTCTTCTAATTATAATAAAAACATAAGCTTTTAAGCAATCATTTAAAGCTTTGCCATAAAATTCAAGGAATATTAGAAAACAATTTTTTGGTTATCACAAAATCTTAAGACACTCAAAATCCTCAAGACATAACCCCAATATGAAAAATAAAATTGAACAATTCGATGAAACCGTTTCCGATTTATTTAGCACTTCCGTCATCGGGAAAAGCTCAAGGAAAATTTTAATCAAATCCAAGACATTTCGATGAAAGACATTTTGAATTTGGCACATTTCTCCTTCCAAAAATTTCATTTACAATTCAACGGCAAATCAAACTTGGTGTGGCTTTGGAGATTCAGTGATGAAAGCTAAGAGACAAGATGATTTGTAAAAGTTTGAAATAAAAGAAAATTTGATATCCGGAATATTCCTGATTGAAGTTGATTTACGTAGATCTACGGAAAATTCCTAATCGAATTCATTCAGCTCTTGGCATTCTGGGCAGTGTCCAGTGAGTCAGAAAGGTTCTATTTTGGTGCGTCTGAAAACTTGGAAATTTCAAATTTCGAAAGTCTGTTTCGTTTCCTTAATTGAATTTTATGGTTTAAAAAAAAAAATTTTAGCATAAATTTATAACTTTCAATTTGCAAAATCAGCGGTTTCAGGCGTCTGGAAAAAGTCGGAAAAGTTATTTTGCCGCAAATGAAATGAGCTTAAATTTCTGAACTAAAACACAACCTGATCAGTGGGATTAATGGGATAATCCGCAAAGTTTCTTCTTATAATGTAATTAAGTTGTTGCTAATGCTATTTTTCTATTACTCGCGCTTAGTGACTTGGAAGAAAAAGGCGAAAATCGACGGGAAATAGTATCTTAACGAGGCAATTCTTGTAAGAAAAATGTCTGGAAAGTTTTCGCCCTAGAATTTTTTGTGTCTTCCCAAACATGCGCATTGCAGGTTTTTATCCAGTTATCTTTTGAGAGAAGCCAGTTGTCCAGAACATTTTAAAAGCATACATAGAAACATCTGCATTTTCGCCCAGTTCATAATTCCACTTTCTGTATCATGTTGCAAAGTGATTGTGATAAATAACGGACAATTACCCGAATATACTAGGCAATGATAAGCACATTACTCGCAAAAGCTATTCATGGTAAATGATATACCCTAAATGGAGTGATATTCCCTCGAAACAAAATTTAAGTGCTGACCATATTTCATAGTAATTCCTTGAAGTGCACATGACAAGCAAAGAAAAGGCAGTCCTCAGAAAGTATCCTTCGAACTTAACCACAAGTGCTAAAATCGATAAAAGACCAAATTAAACTTTGACACCAGTCTCAGATGCTGGAAATGCTTTCCAGGGTACTGTGGGCAAAGTTTTAACTAAAAAGGAATGGAGAAACTTTTGGTACGTGTAATTGCATTTAGAACACCTGAAATTAACCCTTAATTGTTGTACGAAGGTAAAATGATTCGGAAATGTTCTATGGAAAAGTGCAAAGTCAGTAAATTGGGAAGACAGCTTGATCACAACATTTACTACAGAATTACAGCATCTATCCTATAAAATCTTTCTTATATAAATAATGAGGGTGATTTGCAGTGAAAATTCCCCATTAACATTCCAGTGATGATGTTCTGAATTTAATACGAGTTCGATTGTTTTAATGAGGGACGTTTCATTTTACTAATTTGTTTGTGAAAACTTATACCATTACATGGAATGAGGGTGAATTCTTTCCCTACTTTAATTGAAGAGATTGACGTCATTTTATAGCGAAATATTTGCATCAAATGGGATCAATTTTCTGAGGATGTCATTTGAAAATGTATTTCGAAAATTCCAAATAACTCACTTTTCATGTTTATTCGAAGGGAAAACTCTTGTTGTTAAGGGTAATTTTCGGAAAACAAAAATACATTTTTTGACGTCAGCGCCTTCTGAATTTTTCTGGGAAGGAAGAAATTATTCCTCCTTGAAGGTGCTATTACCATTGATTGTGACAGTTTGGTTCGATTGAATAATAAAACACGCTGCTCATCAAAAAGTCCATTTTGTTTGACTTCAACCTCACCTGAAAACCTTTCAGCAATTTTTATAGAAACACATTAGACGTATTCTTTTGGTTACTCCAGTGGAACACAGCTGTCAAATCTCATAAATTTGTCAAAAAGAAACAGAACGAAAAGAAACGACGGAAATTCATTTAAGTTGTGCGTTTTAACAGTCTTAAGTGAAAGTGAAAGCTCCTCGCTCTTCGTTCTTCCGAGAGCGTTGTTACAAGGACAACGTGAGAGTAATTTTTTATCCCTTCCTCACATATGGAGTGAAGCATTCATCCTTCTCTTTTCGCCGAAAAGTGCATCTGTTCGATCTGTTGGACAACAAGGATATAAGCTTTTATTTTATTTTCCACTTTCACTTTAGGTTTATAGACAAGCAGTGATGGATCACTCCATTTGAAAGAAAGTCACAAAACCCACTTTTCACTTTTACTTAAGATTGTGAAGGTTCCTTCACATGCCAACCGAAGTTGGTAGATGGTTGCCAGGGGTAGGAGTTTTTACCATTTATCGCTTGCAAGTTTGAATTATTCTTCTGGGACTTCTGATTTGCACTCGATAGAGTATACGGCTGTAATTAAAGCCACATCGTTGCAGCAATGTGTTTCAAATGACTCAAATGACAAAGGGAACATATATGCCTTCATTAATAATTTAGATGTTCATGATTTTTGATTGCATAAATGAGGTGTCACCATCAATTGTAGATATTTGTTGTGAGTGAATTTGTAATCTATTACTGTAAGGAAGCTTTTGGATACCTTGTCTGAATCGTTGAGAAAACTTATGAGGGCTATGTAATGTTACAGATATCTCTTGAAAATGTTAGTGAAGAAAATCTCAATCAACGTTTGGGTTAGTAACATAACTCTAGGGTTAGTATTCGGAAACAAACAAAAACAACCCCAAACTAAACGTAAAACGGAAAACAAACGCACTTCAATTAATTGCGCAATCACTTCAATCGGAAAAAAATTTTTCTTTTGGGGGCACCTGTCACCTTTCTGGGACACCTCTGGTCTGGATGATGCCTTATTGTCGGCACTTCTAGAACGTGAACCACTGGGAGACTTGGAACGTATGAAGAAGCCCAAAGAACGAGGAGGTTTAAGTGGTGTAGTCGGTGATGTCGCGGTGTCGTAAGGGTTCACGGACAAATACTGTTGTGATCCGGTTAATAGAGCGGAATCGGTTTCGGGTGTTAAAGGAGTTTGAGGAGCTTTTGGTTCTAAGGAATAAACTGGTTCACCCGATTCGAAGAAAGCATCATAATTCCGTTGCCGGAGATTTTCCCGAGTGAATGTTGGATTAGCGACACGGATTTCAAGATCGTGACGCACCCGGCTTGATTCGGGTTTTTCGATTTGTTGTTTGTGCCCCAAACGTGCAAGGGAAAGGGTTAATTTTGGTTTTGATTTTTGCTTAGTTGATGGGTTGGATTTGGACGGAACTGGACTAATGGGACGGCTGGGACTTCGGACGCCTGGTTCTTGGGATAGTGCCGGGCTAGAGTCACGGGGATAGGGGGAATTTAATGATTGGTCTATTTGTCTATCATACCAATCGTCTACGGACTGGTCATAATCACTAGTTACATCTAAATTAAAATTAGATTTATTTAAAGGACTTGATTCACGTGACTTCAACGTGGGATAGAGATCATATGATTGGGATGTGAGATGTTCATCAATATTACTAGGTTTAAGTCTAGAATTTGGATGTAGGCTAGAACTAGGATTTAATGAATTTACATTAGGATTTTGGATAGGGTCTACGGTTCTAGATGGGGAAGGCCTAGTGCCAATGGGGACTAGTGGCTCGCGCAGGTTGTCCAGAGTTGGTCGTGGTTGCAATCGAGGTACTGCGGCACCGTATGTCATAAGCAATAGTTCCTCAGCTGGAAATATTACGTACATTCCTGGCCCCCACGTGGCATGGCGACGACGGGTTCCAGGGTCATGTACTCAAAATTTTCTCAAAATAATAATCTATTATTTCTCTCTCTTTTTCTTCTTTATGTCTTTATCAATTCTTCTATATATCACGATTTTTCTTGACGAAAATTTTTATTGTCTTTCTAAATAAAATAATTTGTAAATAATTTCGTTTCTACACAATTATCTAATATCAACTACAACTACACAATTTTCAACTACACATATCCCATACATTTGTCTATATCATATATCCTTCTCCTCCATTTTTTACTCCGCTGCTATAATCCTGTCATGCTGATATCGTCTGCAAAGAGAGAAAAAATTTCACTATTAGCATATAATAATTTTCAATCACTTATATAGTATAAAACATCCTCATAATTCTGTCAGTAGCAGTATCATATTCAAGTGATACTCTTTGACGAACATATTAATTGGGCTTTTTGGAAATTTGTTTTAAATTTATTAACTCTCATTGTTTAATGAGTATTTACCGAATTTAAAATTCCGTTAAGGGTTGGTTTTTGTCCTGGAGGGAAAATTAATTTCATGCTGCCACCAACAGACACGTTGATATGCCGTTAATTTAAGGCGTTAAAAATACACGAAAATTAATTGGAATTTATTTAAAACCAACGGAAATAATTTCGATTTTATACCAGTTAAAGGGAAACTCTGGTATCCTTGTGATACATGATATCTCGTCTGCAACATTCCGAGAAAAGAAAGTTTCAAATCACCGAGACAGTTGTCCTGTTAAGCGCGTAACAGCTCCCAAAGGGCTGTCTGAAAAGTTTTGACTTATTCCTCCACTGAACGCATGAAACTGGAAGGATTTCAACGTAATTTGCAAAGCTACCGAAGAAGTGCTCTTAAGCGTGGTTTTATTTGTTACCAAAATCACGTTCTTCCACATCCTTCATGAATGTTAAAAGACAAATTATCCTTTTGATCTCATAACTCCTTTTGAAAACGGACTATTCTCGACTTACCCTCTAGTGGTGCTTCAAATGCTGTCAGTGGAACGTGAGAAAGTTTCTTCCCACAAACGTGGATTTCAATCTTGATATGCCTCTCAATGCTACACAGAAGATGTTGAATTGCTTTAGAATTTTGAATCAAATTCGGAATTTAAGAACCCCATTCGTTACAATATCTGATGAATACCTCGTTACACATCAAGTTATGTAATTTGATTTATTCAAATATGTATTACTCAATACATAGCCAAATATTTGAAGGCCCCTTGCGGCTGTCGAATAACCTGATTTTGAAATAGGTTTATGTGATATTCGTAGTATGATTTTTCAGATTTTACAGTATAATTGCAACTTAATTACTGATCCTGAATTCAATTCGATTTTATAATTAATTCAATAATTTGCATCATACGAAGCTGATAGCCGATGGTGATATCATTAAAACCCACAAACCACAAGCTTTTGGCAACATGACAACCAAATGCGGTTCGTTTCGAATGATTGTCTGATGCAGGTAATCAATAGCTTCAAACAAAATATATCAATAACTCCAAACAAATCTCTGGTTTAACGTATTATTTGTCGCTTAATCACCCACAATATCCGAATAAACTGTTATTGAAACAGAACTGCAGATTATTCCACCATGATTTTCCGATTGTTCGGATCTTTTGTTTTAAAACCATTCGAAGTTGATTCCTTGGTAGTACGATTAAAAATTCAGAATCGACCAGAAAGGATATGCGTACAGCAATGTAATCGATAGCGCTATCAACGGAAAAATCAATACTGCCTAATTACACGGCTAAAGTTCTTAAAAGGAAATGCATGTCCAATTCGAATTGATTCAATTCCATTTCCTGGTGTCAATTTGAAGTCCTGAATTTCCATTCTGATTGAACACGAAACTTCCGGTCAAAGACAAAACTTTGACAAAATGCTGTCACAGAAGGACAGGATGAATAAAAATGGGAAAAAAATTCTAATGAAATTTGTGTCCTTTTCCATGTAAAACATGCAGACATCCTTGGTAGCTATGTCCTTGATTCGTTAAGGAAGTTTGAAGCGTTGTCGTTTAGGTTTTTTGCGCCTTATTTAGTTAATGATAAAAAAATTTCCTATTTTGAAATATCCTGCGAAATGGCTCTTTCAGAATCCTTAATTTCATTGTAGAACGAACCACCAAAACACGAAACAATGTCACTCGCGTTTATTAAAATTGAATTTCTCTATTATATAATACATATACAGAACTTCCCTAGAAGCAAGTTAATTTCTGTAGAAGATACACTAAAGTTTTGACAGTCATTTGTTATCCTGATTCCGAGGGAGCTTAACATTTCCATTCCCTTCCACACAAACTTTTAGCATCCTTCTGGTACAAGTAGTTTCAAAGACTGTAATCCGTTTAAGGGTTCCTTAAAAATAGATACATGACTTTTAGAGAATGAATGAGTCTCATTAATAAAACATAAATTTGTTTTACTAGAAACTTGAACTTTGAAAGTTGGAAAGTTTTGCGCAAACTACTTCCTGAATCAGAATGTCCTTTATACTCATCGCATCTCTGGTGTCATGAAATCTGAAGGAAGTGACAGTAAAAGAATTTTAGGGATGTCTACAGATTATCCTCGACCCACTAATGGAATGAGCCAGTTTTGCGTCAAAGGCAGAAGCACTTCATTTGGAATTAAATCAATAGTCCTTAAATTGTGAAATTCCTTGAGACGTTTTCCTGCAAAAGAAAAACAACATGTCCTTTTTTATAAGTCTGTATTCAGAAGTTATCAAGTTTTTTAGCTACTCCGTCACGTCCTTTATCCAAAGGGATATTCAACATTTACACAAAAGTGTCAGACAATTTAAGGACGAAAATACATTGAGGACACCCCATAAGCCATGGACTTGGGGTCATTTTCGTTATTTGAGGGACACAGTAAATTGGTTAGTTCGGTCAATTTGGCAATTTCGTCAAGGACTCGAAATCAAATCTGGATCATAAAAACATATTCAAAATCCTTCGATTTGGGTATTTGCCCATCACATTTTCTGAAGTCCTGCTGGGTTGGAATAATTTTTTTCGGATAATATGTAAATTGTCCTTTTTATCCACTTAGGGATGCAGGCTAGCTGGTAACATATGCAAATAACTTTCAGCTCATATCGAAAAGTGTCTTCTAATCAAACGATTATCGGTTGTTCATGGTCCTTCACGAATCCTTTTCAGGGATGTGTCTGCAAATTTTCTTGAAACGTTTCTGTGTTCATAGCACTAAGAATTGACTTTAGAAAAGGCTGAGACAAAACAAAACGTTTTCATGTTTCCATTAAATTCAAAAATCTTTCGTTTGTCTTCAAGAAAACCTCATTTTGAGTTTTATAAACTTCCGCTTTAATCGAAAACTCTGTTCTCAAATGAAAACAAAAAGCTTCTCTACGGAATTTCATTTCAAACATTTTCATTTAAAAAGAATAAAATCGTTTTTCATAAAATTTTTCTTTCTATTTCCGGAATTATGTTTTGTTTTGTGGGGAAGTGTTTGGTTTGAATTTTGGTTTTTCGTTTTTTCCGAATTTTAGGTAAAAGCAAAATAAAAGGATTTTTTGGCAAACAATTTGCATTTAAAGAATTTAATTTTCTAAATATTTTAAAATCGAATTTTTCAATTAATCACGCTTGACCTGGTTTTTTTGGGGACGAAATTCGGTTTTTCGGGGATAAAGATTTTGTCTTCCCGGTCGGTTCCCTCTGATATCTGATAGGTTATGGTTAACTCAGTACAGTTGAAGACCGTTAATTCGGCCGCCGATAGTCCGCTACTTTCAATGATCCGGCGTTTTTTTGGCAAGTGTTAAAAGAGGTACGCATTAGCCTTGCAATGCTTCTTTCATGAGTCATCTTGTTCCTGCATCGGCTTCAGTCGAGAGTTGTTTCTATCATTGATAACGGAGCATTTCTTGTTAGTGTGCTTTTGAAATTCTTTAAGAATGTTTGTGCTCTGTTTATTGTTTTAATGCAATTTCGATGATTCGGAATTTTCAACAGTCTGGCACCGTCAAAGTGCCGAAGGTGCTTCTACTGTAATAACAACTGGTGGATAACTTTCTCTGCGAACTGAAACTGAAATTATCAACGCTAGGGGACAGCTGGTGATGGACATTTGTAAGATACTTATTGAATTTATAGTTGAGGCCACAAATCCGTTGATGCTTGAATCAATAAATTCATGAATGAATAAGCTTTGTTTCAATACAAAATAGCCACAAATACGCCGAAAAATTATCAGTCATTTGCTTTTTTTATCACTTCAACCGTGAATTGGTAATAAAATGGTGGATATCTTATAACACATAAAGCTCTCTAGTGTCAACTAGGGTCCTGCTACCATGGGCATCAAATTTTCTTGTAAGGCAAACCTTGACCTTTTCTGTATCTATAAGGAATACAAAAGAAAATCTGTACAGATACTCACAGCACCGTCGCAAGAACAATGGCTGACGCTGTAAATTCTAAATCTGTTGATCAGTCGAAGTCGTTCGGGGATATTTGTGGATGTACCAACGTAATTCTGCTCCTTCAGGATAAGACAAAAAAGTCACATAAAAGTATACTACGACCAGCTCTAATTGAAATATAATGGCAATTGAAATGAGGAAAGTCCTTTTCTTATCGTATCGATTCAAGGACCAATCATTACCGCATTATCCTGTGAATGGTGTAATTATATCGTTCGAGGGTAATTCATAAAATACACGAAAGTGAATTGAGTTGCACAATTATTGTATTATCCAGGAAAACTTTGAAGACCTTTAATTAGTCGTTGCGGAAACATTTTTCGTCGTTTTATTGATTTGCCTGCCACAACCACTAAATCGAAGAAATACAAAAGTAAACAAGGATTCATTGATCCTGTCAAGTCATGCCTTCATGCGAAAATCAATTTCATTTCGCCTCTACAAACTATTTCCTGTTCCTTTTCGAGCACCAACACAAATGAATAAGCGAAAGAAATTTGAAGAATTATCATAAACTCTCACACCGGAAGGACTATTATTCCCAAGGATATTTCCATTTTATTTCCGAGGACATGTTCCTTAAATACCAAATAAATTCGCCTTTCGTGACTCCTTCAAAGAATATTGTCCTGAAAGTGTGTCTGTAGTGAAATCGTTAACCACTACACCCTGACGTGGCATATCTGTTGAATGGTCAATGAAAAGGACTCTCCATCGTAACTATCGTCCTTCGAGATGTTTTTCTTATGTTTAAGTGAAAATTTACGGAATAAAGAAGCTCATCAGATAAAGATCGTCCTTGTCTTATACATTTTTCATGACACAACTCAAACGAAACATCGTTGTCATGTTTGTCCCACTTGGGATTAAGACAGTTTTAGGAAGAGCTTTCATTAAAAGTCCCGGAAAAGTTTGTGAAATTATTTTAAATTATTTTAAATGTTGTAAAAGCTAAACTTTCGGAGATGTGACATCCAAAGGAGTAATCAAAATAAAGTGCCACAATTTTGACGGAAGTTGGGGGAAGTTTTGGTTCATCTTGGGTTTGTTCAGCTTGTGGAGTTTTAAATTTATAATTGAAGTTGAATTTTTGACACAAATTTATAGCATTATTTTAAAAAATCATATCAGTCCTGTTTATTTACAACACTTTTTACTTGTAGAGTAAAAGTGTCACAACAAAATCTGGAATCAGAGACAGATTCCACTTCAAATATCTCCGAAAGTGTGGCCGTCACAACCAATTTCTGAAATTTTTGAATAGAGAGAAAGCTTTTCTCTATTTTATGCTTTAAAAAAATCAAAAATCTAATTTTGCCTTCAGAAGTTATGGTGCGAAATCCAACAGAACTTTCTAAAATGCAAATATCTCGAAAACGGTGCGCCAGTCGGCCATTTTGTTGAATTTTCAGCCATTTTGTCATTGCGTTATATAGTATGTCAAACCGCACAATTTAATTTATTTTACTTGTTATTGCTTGGCCATTATTGCATTAATTGTCCCGACTCGATTGTAAAGTCTGTGACAGTGAAAAATTTCACAAAACCGTCTCAAGGAACAACTGCAATGCACATATCAAGAAGAAGAATCACATAAAGCCCGTGATATATGACACAATAATCTAAATGTGTCCGATGCACAAGAAGCCACACATCGTTGTACCTTGAATAAATTTATGTTTAAAATCGGGATTGCCTAGAAGTGCTTTCTTTTGCTTTCCCAGAGAACCGAAACTATGAGTGACATTGAACTGAATTCATGCCTACATAGACGTGATTGTCTTATATGATTCTTCGATTGTTTGTCTACTTCTTGAAAATCTTGGCAGTTTGTCAAGTTTATAACAAAAGGGTGAAATTTTGTTTTGCAAACGTATTAAATTCTTCCAAGTGGTAAATATTCAAGACACGCTGTTTGCCAACATTTTCATTTTCTTGTGGCTATTATTGAGGTAATTTTTGAGCATGATTTATATTTTAATTTATGTTTTATTTTGAAATTTTTTTAAATATTTTTCCAAATTAGGACTGTTGAAAAATCCTTTAGCTTCAACGATGGAGGCGCATGACTCCATTAAGAAGGACGAATGATTGAAGAAATGATTTTGTCTCTTACGGCATTAGGCTCCTCATTTCTTCTCTTCGTTGCAGTAAGAATAATGGAAGAATAATTTATATCGTTTCGCAGAGAGAATAGCATTCACGGACCGATGAGTGTGTTACGTTTGTCATTGAGAGGGGTTGCGTGATTCGTTTTCACGTTTTTGATTTCTCGTTGTAATATTTTTTATTTGCTCAGGATGCGTTCCAATTTTAATTTCTCGTGAGCTTTGTAACTGCGAAAACAGCCTCTAAACTTTTATTTATGATATAATTCCGTGATAAAGGGTCATTTATTATGAAAGGTTACAGTAAAACCCGAATAATCGCACGAATTACCTACCTTCTTCAAATCAGTTACTAATAGAATTTCTAAATTCATTGCAAAAAGGTTACAGAAAACCCTTCCATAGACAATAAAATTTATAGCAAATTCAGATTCCATTGAAGGTTTATTTCCTGAAGTAAAAGCAAACAGTGAATATATGTATTTTGTAATCGAAATTTGTTTTTATAGCTTTGTCCTGTTGTAAATACGGATTTTTATTCACTATAAATATTTGTCATGTAAATATTGGATGAGTTAATGTATCCGACCACGGATAAGAAATGTGATTTAGTGCTTTGTAAATATATGGAACAGATTTCAAATGTTTTGCTATCCGGATCGTCATCCATTTACAAATATTTTCCTCGACAGCAATACAAAAAATTATATAAATAATTTTTTTTTCTCACAAATTACAAATTTCACTTAAAATTTAATTCAAATGTCTTGGAAAAATTTTCAATATAAAATTTAAAATAAAATCAAAAAGGACAATGAAGTTACTGTAATCATAATCCAAACGATGACATTTTTGTGTGACAGTCAACCCTTTTAACATTTTATAAGGAAACTTCTAGAAGTAATTTTGAGAAAAGGGTTTCATTTGTGGGAAGTCTTAAATGACGTTCAACTTCTTAAGGACATAAATGGACTTCTAATTTTAAATTCATTTTGTATGGAACCATTGTATGTATGAAACTGACATTTGAATTATTTTAAGAAATCCTGAAATAAATTTAGAAACTTGACGGATCCTCAAACTGAAATAGAATATTGAACATTGAATAAACCAGTTACACTGATTCAGCTATTTGATTGCTCATGCATCAAAGACAAGTCATCCGCAGGTACTAGCAATCAAATTGTCGCGCTTGCCAGTTTCTTATGTTCAACCTGACATATTTGATAAACTCATGAATACAACTTAATAAATAAAGATTTCTAGATAAGTAAATCTATTTTTTCTACTTACAAAAAACAAATATTTATAATCCATAATATATTAACCACTTTGTTCGCAAATTTATTTGTTTTTTTATCAAAGTTTAATGGATTGAATTTTGTTTCGTCTGTTCCTTGTGTAAAAAATGCTATAAAAATTATTGATGACATCTTTTTCCGTAGAAAAGCATTTAAAAAAAATTAAATTTTTATATAATTTCCGGTGAATATATTTTTATTATCTTTTATTTTTTCATTAAATTAAGATTGTTTGGTTTAAAAAAAATACATATTATTAGATAACTAGGCTCTTGAGATGATCAGCTTTTTCGTCATCCACCTGGTAACAAACACTTCGTCAATATCCAATCAATATTGGATTAAGTAAACTGCGACAGAATCAATTAAACTTGTCGTCGAGTTAATCAAATTGCAATTTACACAGAATATATATGTTGGAAATTTTCCAGATATTCCAACACATACCACAAATTCCACATATCCCATAACCTGAAAGTTTAACTATTTCGGTATGCGGCCGATATTTGTTTCATTTGAAATTTTTGTGTATTTAAGGTAAAATTGAAAGTTTGTATTTCAAATGTCTTGTAGGGATTTCTGTCTAGACATGGCTATTTTCTCATGTAAATGTGAGCATTCAGGTGAAATTGAATGTTTTATAAATGTGGGCGTTAAACAGCTCTCAGAGGGACATATTCCACAGGACCTTTGCTTTGTGTAATCCCTTTCAAATCAAGTCTTCTGCACGAAATTGAAACGTTAACCGGGTATTTTATTCACCAGAATGGTACATACATATATACTACACGTCTGTGGAATTAAAAGGATTATTAGACGGGATGAACAAGGATTCTAAATGGTTTCTCTCGAGACTAAGAACATGACATGAGCTTTCATTCAGCAATGATTCTATTACATTCCATGGAGTGTCCTCTAGGGATCAGGGCCAGTTACAGTTGAAATTAAACCGAATCGTCTTATGTCCTGAACGATTCTGGAAGTTTCTGATGCTTCCAGGTCTTATACATCCCAAAACAATTCCCAGTTTCAGAAGAACAACGTGGCACTCTCTGGCGAAATCTTCTCAGCACTAAAACTGTGTCTTGTAAGATTTATTTACACATTACAGAGGTTTGTGTTTATTTTCGTTTCTCTGCTTAATAGTATTAACTTTTTTTCGAATTTGTATTTGTTAGAAGGAAAAAAACGAGCTTTTGATTTGATGTTTGTCTTAAAGAATTTTATTAGATTTAATTTATTTATAGAAATTTTTCAAGTACACTGTCTTACATTGAGTTTGGGTTTTAAATGTTGCGTTGCATACAATACATCCTCGAGTACATTTTGTATACTTTTTTACATTTTGAGGGCACTACGAACGCCAAGTAGGTGAATCAGATCCTTGAATTTTATTTTTTAATCGAGACAAACAACAACAGCCACAAAATTTATGTGCGGTGTTTGAGGAATTAAGAAATTTTCATTATTCATGAAAATTGTCTTCTAGGAAATGTGAAAAATTTATCTTTAAAGGGATCAAGGATAACGACTTGAGACACCCATTTCTCAAACTAGGTTAGAACTTTGCGCTATGTGATCTTGAATTTTTTTATTTTTATTCAACCTGCTCCCATCATTTGTCCCTAATGTTTTCCACGACTTGTCTGACTTTCTGACTAAATGCCTTTTTTGTACAAACGTTTCCGTTTATGTTTTCCCATCCCTAAAAAAAAGCACAATTTCTTAAGTTGGTTTCATCCCCAATCAACATTTTGTTTATTTTCCCACCGAAAAAATTCCTTAAAGAACTTCCACGCAAATTGGAATTACACCCTCAAAAGAAATTGTCAATGAAATAAGGGAAGGGAAGAAAAAGCTTATTTTCTAAATATTTCACGTTTTGTTGCCTTGGAAACTTTTGACTCTTCTCCACAAAAATTTTATTAATATATGCAAGACTCAAATTGATTTTATAAGAAAAGTCAGAGGCATGAAAATTGTTTTTCGACGATACCAATGTTTTCCCATGGAAAGGGATCCACTTTGATCTAAGTGAAGAGGGGCTTAAATGTCTTCCTTGTTTATATTGGACTCATCATTTGTACCTTTTCCCTTTCTTATCAGAAAACAAGGTGGAAGAACTCCCGTGTACAGAATTTACATTATAGAATTACTCTCTTGATATCTTCGCATTTTTTGTCGCTTTTATTATTTTTCAATTCACGAAATGGCATCAAGATGGCTACAACCCTCGTAATATACTCACAGCAATTTGGGGAAAGTAAACTGTTTTCAATACCGCATAAATTCAAAATGCTTATTAACCTTATTTGCCTGGGTGTGCAATTAAGTATTTTATTTTAAATTAGTTATAATAATAATAATCACCTGTTCAGCTTTTGTATATCCAATAACACCAACGAACGCCATTTAGCTACAAACAAATCAGCTAACGTCGTCTGAAGAAGATTTAACGAGGAAAACTTCTGCGCCTTTTCACAAGGAGGGAAGCTTCATAATTAATTGGACAAAAAAAAACACTTTCCTTTTTTCTCAAGAAAAACTTTCCTCTTGTTGGACACTGAATAACTTGAAAATAAAAATTAAAACTTTTCTTTACACAAGCCTCTCACAAAACTTTTCACACAAAACTTTTCTTTACGTATAGGAAACTTTTGAATAAACTACCCCCGAGGGTTGATTACAGTAACACTTTTTATCGATGGAACTTTAACTATCTAATTTAGTTTTTGTTTGTGCCGATAGAAGGTAGGTACGTTATCCGAAGTGAATTTTATAAAATTGAATTTTTCATTTAACCCAGAAACAAAATTCAAGTGATGCGCCAACAACCGCGTCCGTTCGATTCGCTTGATTTTTATAAACTATTTGTATTGAAGCTTGCTGCACTTAAAAGCTTCCCTAGTACACGCTTTTTTGCATCTTTAAATATTTGAAAACTTCGACGAAACGAAACTTGTGAACGTTCTGTGGAACTGCATCGGGCGGGGTGTCTGAAAGCACGAAATTAATTAATTAAAAAAATGTATTTCTTGGCAAATTTCAAGTTGAATAAAAGCTTAAATTTACTAAATTATTTTCAATGTGAAGAAGTGTTTTGAGTTATGAGTCAAATGACCTGGTACAAGTTGCGAATTTGGCACCAAATTGATATCGGGACGGACTCAAATGTGTCATGAACTGGTGACGCAAATATGAGGAAATGTGGCGACATCTGTCGACGGTTCTGTGAGAATATATCCTTTTGTGATCATAAAAATAAAACTTTGCTTTCTTTACGACTAAGTGGTGGATGAATCACAGTAAGCCGTGATATTAAAAGTAAAGATATGAGATTATCTGAAAGCAAACGTACAAATATGCCCGGCGAAATAATCACCCTGCAAATAGGCCAATGCGGAAATCAAGGTTTGGTCAAAGTTTCTGACAAGGTTTGTAACAAATTTATACCAAATTTGTTTTCAGTTGCTTTTGAGTTTTGGAAGCTTTTGTGTCTGGAGCACGGAATTTCCCCAAATGGATTCCACTCAGAATGTGACAAAGATGCGTTTGATCGGAAGGATGTATTCTTCTATCAGGTAAATGATTTCTGTTTCAGTAGATAATGTTGTGAGGAATTTATGACTTCAGTCAGATGACAATCGGTACGTTCCACGATCGGTGCTACTTGACTTGGAACCGCGTGTGATCAACTCCATACTATCATCGACTCACAAAACGGTTGTTGTTAAAGGTAATCCCTTCATTATAATCGAACCGTTCAATTTTTAGCTCTACAACCCGGAGAACATCTTTCTGTCCCAGCATGGGGGAGGAGCGGGAAATAACTGGTCGTCAGGATACAGTCAAGGCGCAAAGCTTGAAGAGCTGATCTTCGAAATATTGGACAGGGAAGCTGAATACAGCGATAGTCTGGAAGCGTTTATCATTTGCCACGCTATTGCTGGTGGAACAGGATCAGGACTTGGCTCATTCATCATAGAGAGAATTCATGATCATTTTCCGAAGAAGTTTCTGCAGACATACAGTGTGTTCCCGAACCAAGATCAAATGAGCGACGTTGTTGTTCAGCCATACAACACAATACTGGCACTCCAGCGGTTGAGTAACTACCCTGACTGTGTCGTCGTCTTAGACAACACCGCACTAGATATGACCACAAAGAATCACTCCGTTGGACAGAGCCCGTTCCACCAAATCAACAGTTTGATTGCAACAATGATGTCTTTGGGAACAGCCACGATCCGATTTCCCGCTTACCTTTTCAACAGCCTCCGGGACATCCTCGTACCTCTCATTCCATCCCCGAAGCTCAAATTTGTCATAAGCGCATGCACTTCAAACTCCAAATTTGATGAAGTACTTCTGGCTGCAAAACCTCATAGCTACAGTTTCTCACTATCTTTTCCTTCAGGAAATCGGCTGCACACAAAAATCTGGAGTTAAGGACATATTGAAGCTTCTCTGTGATCCTAAACACATGATCGCATCGAAATGTACCGAAAAAGCTATCCGGCACAGTTATACAGCCATCTTGGCGGTTGTTCTGGTATTGAACACTTCATTTTCCTCATTACAATTTAAATTGAAATATTCCATACAGGGTGTCAAAAATTCGAATGATGTAAGAAATGCCTTGGCCTGGATGCGAAATAATCCGTCGATTTCCTTTGCCCCATGGAGCATGCACTGTGTCCGAACAGCTATTGCCAACAACAGTCCTTACTCTTCACGAGCACATCGTATATCTGGAATGGTGTTGGCCAACCACACCTGTGTCTCGGTGCTCTTCGAACAAACGCTCCTGCACTACGACAAGCTTCGAAAGCGACGAGCATTCTTGACACAATTCAAGATGGAGGACATGGCACAAGACATACTACAGGAATTGGATGAATCACGACAAACTGTAGATGAAATCATTCAAGAACATCAGGCGGCAACGACGACCACCTATTTGGACTGGGAGCCTAGTTCCACCAAGGAGAACAAAACATAATTCTTTGCATATATGTATAAATAAATATTTTACCTGAGTGAAAACTTTAACTTAAACTCATGAAAATCAAAATTCTTGTAGTGTACGACACGAGGAGAAATGTTTGTCGAAAAATATCACGATCACATTGCATTGCGAAAAGCACAAAAACCTTTTGACTTAACAATGGTATTAAGGTCTGAAGCTTAAATCATCTGAAAGCTTTGCAGACGATATATATATGTATAATATATGTTGAGTAGTGAAAATCAAAGCAATGTCTGATAACTTTGATGTACTTTCCAGAGAAAGAGGAGGGTTTTGTGAATTTTTAAAAACGTATAAAGTTAAAAATTCACATTCTGCTTGACAGTATCCTTGCAGACTTACTTCCGGACACCTGACTTCCAAAAGAAGTTCGTTCCAAATTATCCTTTCAGTTTTGTAGTTTTTCCCAAGGAGTTATCAAGAAAGTAAATAACTTTTTCCTTCAAACTTTGACAAACTTGTTTCCAAGATAAATTTAATGTTTACAATTTTTAATGTCTCCCCACTTTGGAGCATAACTCAAAGTTGTGTCCTTGCCCCCTTATAGAAATATTTGTTTGCATTTGTTTGTATATCAAACAAACCTTTACCGAAGGATAAGTAAGTCGTCAAGAAAACGTCCTTTAAACTCTTAAAGTCAGGATGTGACTCCTTGAAAGTTTATAAAAGTCCTTTTTCTGCACGTATTTAATTTAAATCCTTTTCTAGTTTGTATCCTCTTAGTAAACGGTACTGCACAATCAAGACGTATGTTAGTGACGTTAAGGAAAGGTTAAGAGTTCATTTGTACTCCTTGAGAGTTTATCCTTAAAGTTCAGGTCATAATGGGACGTAACTTGATAAGTTATAAAACCGTCCTCACAAATTAGTTTTCGCCTTTGTTTGAGACATTTGACCGTTAACTCAAAAGTATTACCTCTTAAAGGTGAATTTACTAAATTTTAATTTACTACTAACACTTGAAACGAAACTAAAATGAATAACGTCCCTAACCTGACAAGAGGGATATACTTCAACTTGTTTCCCATTCATTCCTGGAAATGAACCGCCATTAAAGGACTGAGATTGTCTTGAATTCTTTAAATAACTAGACTTCTTATACTTCATCTAGTCCTTGACTACAGGCAAGAAAATAGCTCCATCGTGAAGTGAATTTTAAAAAGGATTTGATTTACTCTTCAGCAGTTTTATTTAACAAGAATTTAGCAAAAAATTACCTCAAGTACGTGATTGAGAAACTAATAAGTATTTGTTGAAAAATAGATCGATACAATTGACGATACAAACGGTTTAAGTCAAACCAATTTAAGTACTTTCCTTAAAAAATTGTTTCAATGGAACACTCCAAGGGCTGTTTGCTTTCGGCATTTGTTTGATGAGTGAAATGGTATGCCAAAAACAAAACAAAATTGTTTGGCAATTTCATTACCGGATCTAAAACCCCAGCAAAATCCAGAGACAGACAAGTAGATAAATAGATTTTACAGACAGGGATTCACATAGCATGTACAAAGAGAAGAGTCCTTGAATGCAAGTGAACTTAAGAGTCAAGCTGGAGTCCTTTAACGATTCTGTACAGGAAATTTTCAATTACCACGAGTTTAAAAAGGATTTGTGGTTGAATCTCTTTCCTTGGATTTATTGATCCTGTCTGTTTCTTGTTGGGAACAATTTGCTCCTTGTACCCAGTGCTAAAGGGTATTTTTTCTCCTGTTCAAAGTTTAAAGCTTGCTAATTTACATTTCACAATTTACAAACGAGTGAATTTTTTATCCTTTTCTCCTTGCCCATCAAATGTTTTGATGATATTAACGACAATCAAAAATTAATTGTGTTGCCTAATAAGACACAAATAAATCGAGTTTGCCCAAACAAAAAGTTAATCCACATCATGTCCATAATTATACAAGATAAACCACTTACAGACCATTATGGTAATTTTGATGGTATCCAACGATATCTAAGTGATATGGAAATAACGTTGAGCAAAACTAATGGACATGCTATTGTGCCAGGACTAGGTTATTCTTGCCCTTTTTACACGTTTTTGTATCGGGACACAAGAGCCAGTGTGGCTGCAAACACAACATCAGGATGAAGTGTGTGTAAGGATATTAACATCCTGAAAATGATGTTAACCTGTAACGGAAGTATGCAAAAAGGATTCATAATTGGAACATTTCATGCATTCTCTGGGGTTCAGGTGTTGGCGTCATGTGCTTACAATGAGGAAGCACTACGAGTAGTCAGGAAAAGGGAGTCGTATCCGGGGACACACGAGACAAAGTGGAATCGTTCCAGAAACATATAAAGAAAGTTTCATGCCGACGATACCTAAAAATTAAGGGACTTTCCTATATCACATCCTTGAGGGATTCTCATGTGAGAATGTCAATGTCTTCTTGCGTAATAAATTTCCCAGGAACTTTCCTCACAAAAATTCACCCTAAACTTTGTCGTCAAGCACCGACATTTGGTAGGGAATGGTAACCCGAAAAAATCAATATTTATGCGTGACAATAAAAATATTGACAAGCAATTTACGAATCGAAGCTTTTTTATTTCTTTCCAACGTTTTTCTTCATTTAAAGAAAATCATTCGGAAAAGCGTCTTTAAGACAAACGAAAATAGAAACTGAAACTTTCTAAGAAAAATTATTTTTCACGTTTGTTACTTTGTGGGAGAGCATTTGATGCTATGGAGAAGTCGGTTTCAAGGTTGACCTGATTCCATAAAAAGGACAGCAAGTAACCACATCGACTTGCATTTGTAGGGACTCTCCTACGCACAAAGTTTTAATCAAATTAACTAATAAATCGTTAAGGAGCTTGTAACTATGACTAATAAGTCAATTAATTAACTATTATTAAGTTTATTGATTTATGGAAATCCACAGAGACGTAACGAGTTAATTATTTTAATGTGTTCCAGATTTTTCGAGCTTTTTCAAGTTTGTCTAATAAATTGTGCAAAACTTTCATATTCATTTCTGAACAAAATTCATTCATTTCACAACTATTTTACTTGATAAAGTTTCTCAATAACTATGTAACTTACGAAATTGTATCGAACTTCATTACATTTATTAATTTATTATGAATTTACTACGAGTTACACGTGTTCGATTTGAAGACATGTGTAGGTACATGTATGTGTCGTACATAAATTCACTTACACAATTGATTGACTTGCGGGTTTGGGGTTTGACTATTTAAGACCTCATTTTTGATTTATTAGAAATTCTTCTTACGTGACACATAGTTCAGGTAATCAATTATTGGTTGCTAATAATTTATCAGTCAATCCGTTCCTTTTGTTTTTCATTTGGCTTCAAGTAATAATCACTCTTGAAAACCGTCTGAATATGATTGTACAAACCCAAGGTATCTTATTATGTTCCAAAGAACTGTAACCAATTCAATCTAACTACACTATCAAATAACTGGTACCTCATTATAATAAAAAGGGACTGCTTCAATTTTGATTAAAAAGTTCAAGAGTCGTTCGGAATCAAAATATTAGGAACTATTTTAAGGGTAAAAATGAGGATAACTTAAAGAAAATGAGCTTCATAACGCATTTTAAAAAATTACAATCCTTTTCTGAATATTCTTTTGAAAGGACAAAATGCAAAGCTGGTCTATCAATAAAATATTCAAGGAATCCCGAACCAACACGTGTTAGAAACGATGTAAATTCTTCATGGCATTCCTTGACACTATCACAAAAAGATGTTATCCCTAGAAGAATGAAAGACCTTTTTCTAAATCTATTTTAATATAAAATTTTGTCGTGATTTTTTTTTAAGGGATAATCTTCATATTTGAAGGTTCTTCTTCTAGTTTTGTGAAAAATTTACGAAAACCAAATTTGGGTTTAAGTGAGAGTCTTCCAATAGTTCGGTGGAATTGACATCAACCGTGAATAGTTAAAAAGGATGAAGTTGGATATCCTGGCAATATGACAAATAAGACGATTGGTAGAATGTCACAGGTCAAGTATAGCACACCGCGACTTTTCATTATTAAAATATTCATTTCATCCGGATTAACGGATGGTTCAGAGTAGATTTTCGAAAGGTTAGAAAAATTTCACCAAATCTTATGAAAGAAATCCTATTTTCTGGTAGACAATCTAATTATCCTTTCATCAGTCAGTCCTTCCAGGAGGATGTTATACAAAACATACCTTTTTCATTAACATAATTCATTCATTTCACTTCATTAACATTTATTACCTTGTTTGGGATAGAGATTTAGTAAATACATTTTCACGTTTTTCGTTTTATGAATTACTTTGATTAATTATGAAAAGCGACAAATATCTGATAAAGATGTCAATTATCCTGAATTGGAGATATGTCTCCGTCGAGAGAAGGAATCTTGGTATTTCCTTAACGTGTTTAACTCTAGTTAGCAAAGAATCAAATTTTCGATGACGTGATGCTGTCATCTGGTCTAGACCATCTTTAGCACCTTTAAAATCCCAGGATCTACCCTCATCACAAATTAAGACGTTATCCATCGGCTTGATATATGTATAACATCTGTAATTTATCCAAATTACAAATTCAAGGAAGTGGAAGGAAGGCGATAAAAATGCTTCCTTCCAAGGATATAAAGTCAATTATCCTTTTTCCATTTCACATGTAGGCGTGCATGTAACTTGAATCACTCTCCCTCCCGCCATTTGTTACAAGGAAAGAACAGTGGATTTAATGGCACGACATGTTCATCAGTGAATTGAATATATCCTGAAATATTTGGAAAAATTCCCAGTTAAATTGCATGCAAAGAAAATTCCTCAAGGAACATCATCCTTTCTTTCCATAAAAAATTCTATTTCATTTTGAAGTTAGAAGGACGACATACGTTTCCATCAGAATTTTAATGAAGTTTCATGTGCGATTTCCAGGTAATCTTCGATTCAATCAATCTAGATATTCGACATTGGAAGTTATATATTCGGAATGATTAAGTTACAAAGCTCGTGGAAAAAGGAAGGATTTGGAGCGTCATTAAAAAGTAGGACGTCCTGGAATTATTGGAAGTGCTATTGGATATCCAAATATCCAAAGTGGTATCAAAGTCATGTTTACGTTTTTATGCTGGGTGTTATCACGGCTAATATGTTATCCTGACGGGATAATTCATGTGAGAAACGAACCATGTGACGGATGTTATGAATCAAACGATGTTGTTGTTGATTTTGTTATTTTTGTTGGTATTGTGCGTTATCTGTCGGGCGGATAACAGATTGCTTACGTTGTTTAGTAATTTGTGTAGGAGTTCAAGTATCTGATAGTAAGACCTTCTTCCCTCTGGTCATTCACGTTTTGACAAAAAACCCACAATCGGTCGATTTGGTTTTGGATTAACGAGACGTCAGGGACTCGGCGTCATTGATAATAGACGAGCTGGAAAACAATATTGGACAATGAACCAGACGATGACTTTTGTTCTTGTGTTTGATGAGTACTGGGAATTACACTAAGAATTTCTATCAACATCTTCCTCCGTTTCTTAAATTAAAGAATGATTAAATGAGGAAAAGGATCAACATAAATTCCGCTCAGGGATTACTATTACCCCACGGGCAAAACCATAAATCCCGAAAAAATTAAAGGATGTTTATCGCAGAGAACGACCTGTTTCACGAGGAGCAACTTCAAGTATTTCACAAGTCGTGAGCTACAAGCAACAACGTGATATTCACTCTCGTAAGTGTTTTAATAAGACTAACGACAAATAAATGTCTGTGTGAATTCCCGCTCACCCGCATTGTTAACGTCGAAAGGCAAGCAGTCATAAAGACAAACAGAAAAATGAAGCGTGGAATTTTTGAACATTCCAATAAATTTCACGTGACGTAAAGTGAGCTCGGTTTTCATGGAAGAATATATAAAATTGAAAAGATCAGATGGCCTCTGACAGTATAAGAAACTCTGAGGGACAGTCCTGTGAAAACTGTTGTTTACTCTTCTATTTCGAAAGATAGAAAATAAAAGTTAATTTTAAAGTTTACCAAACTTTTATTTTAAAACAACATAAGACACTATTAAACAGTAAAACTTTTCAAATCAAGAAAAACGATTTAATTTGTTAAAGCTTCGTTCAATTCTATACCAAAGGGAATACAAAACTTTACTTTTTCCGGCGGAAGTAGCTCTTTGTTTCTGTTTGTGAAACATTCCATTCACTCTTTGAATTAAGCTCAAAAACGTGTTATAACAACATCACCCTAATAACACCTCGAAACGACCTTTAAATTTCATTAAATGCCAAAAAAGGAATCAAAATTAGATAATTTAAGGAATTCTGTTTTTTAGCTTCTGGCGAAAATATTTCCTTTTTGAGTAATTTAAATTTATTTTAATTGCACGAATTTTCTAAGGGAGATATTTGAAATTCATTTTTTAAATCGTACAATTTTTTATGTCAACGGAATTTCAAAACATGAACGACAAAATTTTTCTGCCCAAAATCGAACGATAACTGACGATTATCTCTCCCCACCCCGCGTCACTTTGACAGCTCAATGAATTTTGTATTGCAAATTATTCAACACTTTTAAGTTGGTGGTCAAAACCAGAAAAACCGCGTTCATTCCAGATTGAAAGGATTGGTGGTTGCAGATGGATGTCAATCAAATCAATTATAAGAGAATTCGTAAACAGAAGTTTTCGTTTAATGGAATTAAAATGTCCTTTTCAAAGTCCTGAGCGCACTTGAATTAATCCGCGAACCTCACGAAATTTTCCAGGGATGATTTTCCTGTTCATCATCCGAAGTACATTGTCGAAAAGGCGATACATCACTCCGTAATTCGCAAATATGTTTGTGTATAAGGCATATGACCGATATGGATATCTGTTTTCGTGTAAAAGATACAGTGAGTTATTAAATTTTTTCGTAGTATTCACGGGGCTATACCCAAGTGTAGCATTGCAGGACGAACATTTAAATATCCCGAAAGTAATTTATTTTATAAGGTTGTGTGGAATGTTGTTATATAATTTAATGCTTACAATAATGGAAAAGTTTATGATCCTCTTTTCATGGTGGTTTATTGTGAATTTAGTATATTAAAAGAGGCGTAGTTTATGATAATTTATTTGCTTCTCATTCATCATGTTTTAAATAGATTATATATAACATTACATGTTAACTCAAGTGGCTATTGTCACTGAAAGCTCTAGTAAAATCAAAATTTTATGCCAGCTTATGGAGTTGTTAACAAAAATCTTCACTAAATCTGCTACAAATTACAAGAACCTTGTATTTCTTTTATCACAATGGCTACTTTATGATGTACGAGTATTTCCATTAACGTTTTGATAGCTGCAATTTTCCGCAATATATTCGATGTTTATTTAGCAAATTGAATCATGGATAATAATTAATTCCAATGGATATTTCGGTTGCTTTTATTATTTGATGTTCGACGTATTAATTGTATAACATGGATTGGGTTAAGTGATTGGCAACAGGTGAAAAAAAATATCAGCTGGTTGTCATGTAACTTTGGTAATTTACAGATTTTGTTGCAGTTCGTAAAGTAAAATGTTTATAAAAACCCAAAGTGGTGACGTGAAGAAAATGCTTCAAATCATGTTGTAAAACTTGTAGCGTTTTTCTTACTTTGCACGTACCTTCTTTATAATTCCAACCACATAAAGCAACGTTCGTAAAAATTCACATTCCAGGAACTACAAAAATGAGTACTCCTACGGATAAAAATGTATACACAGACTCGATGTAGATGGTAATAACGTTTTCGAAGTTACTACTAAGGCATTGAGTACCTGAAATCAGAGGTGGGGCAATGGAACCTATCAAATCTCCAAGTATCACAAACAATTTTTATTACTCGACAGAAGAACTGAATTTCGAGGCCAAAATTGCAATTTTAATCAACAGAAATGAATACCAGAAAATCCAACATGGAAAACTTGCACTCACCAACACACCCCTCATGTGTTTCTCATATCTACACATCCAACTCACATTTCGAGACACAAATAGCCACACGTTTTCCATGCGTATACAAAAGTTATTCTCCCACTTGAATGCATCAAGTAGCTTTCAATTTGAAGGATGGGAGGTATGTGTCTTCTGGCAACTTCAAACTCTCAAGGAGCTGTAAAGCAAAACTTTTCCATCAACAAAAATTCAATCATTCCGCCATTTATGTTAGTAATTAACAGAAACAACAAAAATTCGTTAAAGACAAAAATTAATCAAATTTTAAATGATTAAAAATGAAAAATTATTATTTAATTTTACGCCTTGAAATTCCTTACTTACTTCTAAGGGTGATGAAAATTCATTTCCCCATTAAGGGTAAAATGATTTTAAGGGGATTTTCTTTAAAGGAAAGCAGCACATTATTACCGCGACATTGTGAAATTTAAAAGGGTTTTTATTACATAAAATTTGTTTTGTTTTAATGTAAAGTAACGTAATTTGTTTGTTCTCTAAGAAGGATGTTCCTTTTAAGAAAAATAAATTCATACTAGATTTTAATTTCAATTCATACCAGATGACCTGTCTTTAGGTAACATAGGCATAAAGAAAAGTCCTTGGATTTTGCTTGGCAATAGATTTTGTGATTGTTATTATATTTTCAAAACCAGTACAGCAAAAATCACATGTTCTTCAAGTATCTATAATCTAGGATGCATCTTCAAGTTTAGCGAGAAAATTGGCTACGTGTGATGCGGGCTTTATTTTCATTAAACATCTAAATGTCAAACCATTCTCTAAACGATATGCCTCGTCGTGTAACTCATTGTTTTAGTAACGTGACAGTCCCCAGAGTTTGACATTTATTACAACTACAAAGTGACTTCGTACAAGAAATCACCATTACCTACTATATAATGAAATTTGCGTCACACATTTTGTCTTCGAAATTTACCCGAACTTTTGACGAGAATGAGGTGTATCTAGTAGCACGCCTCTGGGAGAAAGTGATCCTTTTAGGGATGATAATATAAAATTCTCATTCAGAAGTCAGGATTCATCGTGTCCCACATTATGAACGATTGATCTCATTAGCCACCCGGAGGGAAATCAACTTGAGGTGTTCTAAGGACAAACTTTATTGAGACAAAAATTTTCTGATATTCATGACCTTTATATCAACCTACGTAAATGTGAATGTTAAGGATCGCCGAGGACATATTAACTCCCTGAATCAAATCGTTCTGATTAACAAATTTTTAAAAAAAAGTTTCACGAAAATTCCTGGAGTATATTTCTTCGTACATAAATTGAAAAATTTGTCTTAAATCTGAGAGACAAATTAGGGATACTCACAAGAGACCTTTTCTTAAAATTTGTAAAAGACTTTTCTACAAAAGACATCAAAAGACATCAAAAGACTTACTCCAAAATAAGGAAGTCCTTTTAAGCTTTTTTTTTAAGAAAATATTAACTTAAGAAATGGAAACAATTTTCACATCTGACAAAAAAGGACCTTCTTCACTTATCAGCTATCTAAAAAAATATATTGAAAAAATTATCTTTTCCACTACATATCCTTCATACACAAAAGAATCCTGATTCCGTCCAACAAATTTGTTGTTGGAATTGTCCTGTTCGGAAAAGAATTTCTCCCTTCGGGTATAATCGACAGGAAACAAATCAATCGTGTAGGATACAATAGAAAGAAATCCAATTGATATCCTTTTTTAAGGACTATCACTGTGTCACATAAATGTGGAGTTATTTGGTGCACTTTAATATCCTTGTTGTTCTGTTTTATTGAAGTTGCACAACTTAAGGACACCTAAGGGGATTGATTTCATATGAAAGTATGTTGTGTCCTAATGTTCGATTATGTCCTTGTTACACTACTGCGCTGGGAGTGCATTATCGGGATCAATCAGTCATTGCTCGGGGACTGTGACGAACAACTTGAGATCTCGGCTTTATTGAATTACAAGAACATTTCTGGATCTATTTATCTAATAAACGTGTCCTGGTAAATAACGAACCAAACGCATCCCAAATAGTTATCTCAAAAAGACTCGTTGCAATGATTTTCTGTAGAATTCACTAAATTTCCAGTTGCCCAGAACTTCGAACTGATTTCGTTTCCCTGAAATGAATTTTCTATTTTCAGCAGTAAATTGAATCGTTTCGTCCTTTTTATCCTGAACTGAAACTTTTCGATCGTAAATTATTTAAGGGTTTCCATTCTCCAAGTTTGCAGAGTGGAAAATTTTCATCAAAACTTTGATTCCTTCGAGTAAGAGTTGTGACCAAATCTCTGATCCTTGCAGCTATAAAGTGCTCGTGGTCATGGAAGTATTCATATGATGTTGCATTTTGAATTTAGAGCTTTGGGGAAATTCAATTTTTACTTTTGTGCATTTCGTCCTTCAAAAAGGATTCGACTTCTATGAGAATCAAAATGACCCAGGAGACTTACAGTTGATTCAAATATGACGGGTATGCGAACACTATTCTCAGAACAATGTTTCCAAGTATATACCACGAAATCCTTGGAACATTCAAAGGACTAAGTTTATGTGAAACGTCTTTTTGGAACAATTCACATTGAACCGTCGAATAACTAAAGGCAAATTTTGAATTTTTGATGAAATTTCATAGTATTTTTTTTTGTGCCAGGAGAAATACTCTCTTTCGCGATTCCGCCCTTGGCAGGACATGTATTATTCAAGATATAACGTTGTTTGATCAAGTGAATTCTATCCCGATTTTGAGTGTTTGATTGAAGAACAAATTGAATTTGAAATTGACAAAGATTCAACAATAAATTTCAACTTCAAGAGAAGGTCCTGCCACACAGAATCCTTGTTCAGTTGATTATTGCTTTGGTCATCTTGGTAAAAAGGATATTGATAATCACTTCGTTTTTAATGGTGACAAATACCGAACTAATCAATCCCCCTTATTCATTATGTTTTAATATTATCTACCAAATGTATCCTTTAAAAGATTTCCAGATAATTTCGGGCAGACCCATTCTCACAAAAGTTTTCAGATAAAATGGATCTAATTTCGATCGATGAATGAAATTAGTTCCTTTTTGAAAACTTTTCAAAGTTCGAGACACCAAGTACTATATCTCTTTCAAGGAAAATATCCCCGCGGAATGAAACATCTCAATGTCGTATTTTCTTGAATTATGATACTTGAATGCGCAAAACCGTATGCTTCCCGTATAAAATACCTTAAGGATACAGGAAAACAACAACTTTTAAAAAGGATCCTAAATGACCCAAACATAGAAGTATCGCGCACACACAGTAAAATCAACAGAAGGAAATAGAGGGAAACTGTGAATGGCTTTAGAAAGCAAATTAAATACCCCACACGGAAGTTACTCACATCCTGGATCCTGGCACGGCAAAAGGGAATATTTTTTCAGATAAAATCAATACAATCAAGATATGTTCTTCTGTTTTCCTGCAGACAGGATGTTTGCAAATATAAAAGGACTCGCATGGTGTTGTGTAAATGGCAGTTTCCGGACTTTTGCTGTGGAAATGAAATGGAAATAAATTTTCGAAACATGTTTTCAAACATCTTAAATAGTCCGAAACACGGAAATGATACTCACCACATGGCATTTACATTTCGTCCTTTTTCACAGATGTGTCGCACAATTCCGTCTTGAAGCGAATTTCGACAAATTTGAGATCAATGATTCAGATCGTTTAAATCCACAAGGCTTTCTATGACATCATCAACCTTTCAAACTATACAAAAAGCTGTTTCAATTGAAGCTTAAAGCTCTTGCCTTGTTTTTGTTGAAATTTAAACTTTCGTCAATCAAAGTGAATTGAAATTATGGTAGTAGCACTGAGACATTTTAAAATGCACCATGGCTTGGATTGAACGGAACGTTGGACATCACCTTGGACAGTGACAAGCTACAAGATAAATGACAAGTGTATGTCAAGAAAGCCTGCTTAAATGTGACTTGAATTTCAGCTGAAGATTTCTTTTTATCTTCGCCTCAACAGAAATAAAACGAAAACCGTTTGACATCTTCATTTCAAATGTTTCTTTTTTCTACCCTATTGATTCATCAAAACCCTGTTTTGTCAAAAAAAGCAAAAAAACTGAATGCCTAGTGGACACTTTTAAAATGAAATTGGCTAAATTTTATCCAACTCAAATGGAATTTTTTCAAATTGAATTTTGGGACAGATGTAGCGCAAAATGTTTTCAAGAAAATAAACGACATTTGCCCAATTCATTATAAATTCATTCACTAAAAATGCAAAAAAAAAAATAAATAAATAAAACAATTTATTTTTATTTTAAAAGTTTTCGTGCTAATTTTCGTCGGTGTCTTTAAAAAATAATTCATTTTTCTTAAAAACTTCTTGTGAATTGTACTAAAAATACTTGAGACAAATTTCAAGAAGAAAAATTAGAAAAACGATTTAGAATTTAAAATTTTTGTTTCCTATTCAGAATTATATTATTTTGAAAAAAGAAAATTTTCTAAATTTAAATTAAAAATAATCTCTTTTGTTTAAGTATCTGTCACGGAGTTTATAAATCATATCTCGTGCATGTGAAAACCATTTGGAAGTTGTTAATTTCCTTAAGGAATTTTTCAACAATTCAAATATGAAAATTATTGAATATAGTATTGATATTTGTTATATCACTTGTTTAAAATGTTTGTTTCATGCACGTGTTGTGTTGCATGCACGTGAGTTAATTGGATTCAATACGAAAAGTTGATTGTCCTTTTTGAGTTCCATTTAAAAGTTACCTTCATGTTTTCAAGTGCCGACATGCAAAGACATTTCTGAAAAATTAAAAACAAAAATTCAACAAGGGATTAACTAGTTTTTAATAGGCTGTAAATGTGAACCTTTTCTGTTGGGTTTGGTCTCTGTGTTAATGATAGACATTTTTCATTTGTGAAGTTTTCCTTTCATGTACGGCTTTGAAGTGAATAATTTAAGGCAACTGGGGACATTTGTCAGCTTCAAGAAAGTCATATGCGAATGTGCCTAGATTAAACCTAGAAATTCTAAGGAATTTAAATACACTTGACGAGAATTGCTTTGAAGATATCACGATATAATAATATTAAGCATTCATACGATTAATCCGAAAACTTGTTTAGTTGGTTTATATTATTCGTTTGTAATAACACGTGATATCATGTTAATCGTCATCACTTTGATAACGTATTTAACAAATTCCTCGAATCATAAAATCTCTTCCCACATCACCTAAGAGCACGCCTCTGGTTCGATCACGCAAATGAATTGAGACGAACCAATTTCAAATATTCAACAAGAAATTTTATATATACGAGTATAATAAGCTATTATTAATAAATGTGTAAATGAGGAGAGAGGAAAAATCACAATCATATATCACAATTCGCACTAGTATTGATATACAACGAAATGGGTTTGGAACGAATTTAGTCGAACGATTTATTTTAGTCATAGTCCATATCCAAGTGAGAGCATTCGATTACGAAGATCAGTGATCATCTTGCGAATGTCACAAAAATGTCGTGGAATTATTTTCCACAAATACAAATGTTTTTAAACTTTTCAAACGTTTCCATGATATAAACTACAAAGAGGACATATGCAATCTGATTGTATCATATATTTTGAGAATGTTAATAGTTAATCCAATCAAATTTTATAATATCTAATCAGATATCATATCAAGTACAAAGTTTAAGTTAAAAAGAAAATGGTATTTACCTCAACGTGTAACGATTCGTCGTCTGCTTGATGTTCTGAATTCAAAGTTCACAGGTACACAGGAACATTGATGATATTATATATAAGATATAAGAGATTTCATAAAATGTATCTTTTCATTATTTAACACATAGATATTGTATAGGATAAGATACACACATTCAGATACATTTAAGTATCTTCCGTTTACGATGAATACTTAATGGTTAACGCTTATATACGCATATCCAAATACACAAATACAAAATATATGAAGATATTTACAATATCTCTTAACATTTGACACTCTTATATATTATTTAATAAATATTATAAATATTTGTATATTTAAAACGTACACTGAGTTGTGTGTAACAATTTTTCTTCATTTATTTTTGTATGTAGGTACTGAAATTTTTTATTCTGTGTTTTTTTAATATTTATGTGGATTTTCTGAAAGAACAAGCACACCGGAAAATTACTACACGAATATCAGATAATTTAGCACTTGATAAAAATAAATATATTTCGAATGAAATGAAAAATAAAAATTCAACTTGAAGCCGGCATGAAAATGTTTCGAAATACACGAAGTTTTTAATTAAGAAAAATTAATTTAACTAATTTTATTTAATAACACTTCAATCACAATATTCCATATTTTATAAGACTGAATAATTTTCTTCAAGTTTTTAACGTTAAACGTCTTGAAAGCGCCACGGCGTTCGACTGACTGAAAGGAAAATCTGCACAATACCCAAACGGTAGACGTCCAAAAAAAGCGCCGCTACGAAGCAACAAGATGGTCGTACACAACAAATAACAAAAACAACAATAACAATGACAACAACAACGAAAACTGTATAATATAACGTACAGTTATGACGATAATAATGGCGGACTAGCAGCTAAACGAAAACCACTCACTCAACTCAGTGTATATACCGAAAACCCCGTTCCGAAATAGACAGACTGCCACTGGCGGAAAATTTTCCGAGTATGTTTACCATGGAGGTGAGCTTTTCGATTCGGGAAAGCTTTTTGTGAATATATGACAAAATGATTGGGGAAAAATGTTGAAGATTTCTTGTGAAAATTTCATAAGGAAAATTGAAAGGAAAACTCGGAAATTATGAAAGCTTTCGGAAGAAAAATTTTCGGAGAAATTAGATTCACATGGAATGAGTGCGAGTTGGGGTGGCACAAACGACGTATAGTGCTGCCAGAGTGAGCTGGATTCAAAGTAACTTTATTTTCTTAACTGACTAGCAGCCGTTCAATGGAAGCTGTGATATAAATTTTCAAACTAGCAAACTGAAAGTTCTTTCGTTAAAGGGCCTTGTAAGCTCAAGTTTTTAAAACTCTCAAATTTCTCAGATCATCCTTACGTCAATCAGACTGGTTTAAGAAGAATTGATTTCACATATTTTATAAACTTGCTTTTGATACAAGCTTAGTAAATGAATATAACACATTTACAAATGAGGATATCCTTAAAATAATTAAAGCCTTAAATAATAAATGACGATGACGCGGCTTCAAATAGTGCAACTAAAATCAGGTAATTACAAAGCTTATAATGTTAATTAACAAGAATATTTAATTGACATTAAGCTTTAGCAGCTATGTATAGCATTAGCCATGTGTTATTTTATAGAAGCATTAATTAATCAAAACTTGCGTGTGGTTGATTTGAAATGCAGGACATAGTAACATGCACAAGATGTGCCTCAAACTCGAAACAATTGTAGGCAGTAAGAAGAAAATTAAAAGTTTACCGTACCAAAATCTCGATTTTAGGTGATACCCATAAAACCTAATTACATTAATCAGTTTTCCATTGATTTATCGATAGACTGCTGAACTTCACCTGTACCGCTATGAAGTGTGCGTATTACTATATTCGAACATACCAAATCGATAACGTTACATTATTCAACATATGCCGTGACATACCATACATAGAAGTTTGTCGTGGCATTTCGTCCACTTCTACCCTTTTTTGTCATGATTAACTGGCAATTGACATACTTTGAACCCGAGTATCCCGAATGGAAGGGTTTCATGATGCCTTCCCCGAAATGTAACCCTTCAAAACATTTTCATATTTTCACATTTTCATATTTGCATGTCTGCCGCGACACGTTTAATTCCGTCACAGGAAATATCCCTTTAATGATATCCTCTTACCCTCAGGGAAAGTATCCAAGCGTTGTAGCATTGTAGCGTTTTACAGGCTTTACCATTTTATGGCAAAAATATTTCGTTGTGAACTAAATACCAATTTCACGTGTTTGTGATACCCGTGTCAAATGAAGCTATTATAGTTCGCCACATGTTATGAGTTTGTTCTAGTGAATGTTGTTACTAATTTAAATTCTGCTTAAGGCAAGAACGACCTTCCGAAGTATACCAAATTTTCATACCATATTTTCATTTGTGTGTGTTTGTGTTTGCATACGGTATTGTCAAAAACCCTGTACCATGGGATAATTTAAATTATGGCATATGTTGAATTATGCATAACTACCATAACTTACAACCCTCAAATAATATCCCCATCTCTATATATCATGTTATCGACATGAAACTACAACAATATCACGTTAATAGCTTTTCTCATTCACTGTTTTGGCTTTAGCAGAAAATTCTCATTAACCCTTTCATGGGCCTATGTATTCCGCTAATGGGTCAAACTAGTCCATGTTTATGTTTTAGTTTTAATACCAGCTACAGGTGGGCGACATTAACAAAACTTATACTATTCTACCCATAACCGCTGCAACCATATTGACGTTATTTAACCTCTACACCTTATAACCATTCTCTTGCAAATGTTATTTGAACTACAACTACATCAGATATAGTATAGGTATAGATAAGCTTTCGCGCTAAAATCCTTCGAAGTTCAAATTGAGCTTTCTTCAGAGCGGTGTACGTTCAGAGTTCGGACAAGATTTTCATTTTCTGGTTTTGGTTATTCTTTTCTTCGTTAAGAGGAAAGAAATGAATGAGGTTCGGAATAGATCTAGCTAACTAAATGAGAGGACAACCGTGTCATGTTCAGGGAACATTGTTTTGTGCTTCAACATTGTCAAATTGTTTTCAAGACGTGTTGGACATGTGTTGACATATTTTCTTAAGCAAACACGATTTTCTTGAATAGAAAAATTCAAATAATTAACCAATTCAGCATGGAACATATGTTTTTTATATTTAGATCCAAGAGAAAACTTTCTTTTTCACAGAAATAACGTAGGGATGGTTGATAAATTTTTGTTTTCAAAACGTGTAGCTCTGATCCGGATAAGACATTTTCATGTTTGATTACAACTAGAAGTTTTCTCTTGGACATGATCAAGATTAAACAATCGAAATTCGTTTCATAATCTACTACTGAAAGTGATTCTCTTCTTTATCATCTCTTGACACTCGTCCAGAATATCACGTCACTTGTTTCATGTGCTATATCCGAAATAGTTCATTGTTTACTGAAGTGCAGACTTGTTTACACATGCATCAGACTTTATCCTATCAAATGTCTTTTGAATGCATCTCTTGTACTGTACAAAGTGGTTTTGAATAGCTACTATCATGCACTTCATGCACTCATGAACGTCCGACACTAAAATCAGGTCAATTTTGTTCATGTTATTTTGGTCATATTACTATCCTTAACTAGAAATTTCAATAGTTTCACTAACAATGTATGAAGGTGTCCCTTGTTTACTACATAAGACCATAATTCTACTTCAAACTTTACCAGGTTCAGGTTAGAATATATCGTGGACTTAAGGGCAAAGGTTTGTCTCTGAACGAAAATCTTCATGTTGATGTTTTACAAATCAAAGGAATCCTTTGTTATGAATAAAACTATCACAATACGTGTCATTTAGTAAGAAAAAATTAAATTACATTTAAAAGAATTATCATTGATTCACATTTGCCGCACTATTTATTTCCATTCAACTCACCTTGGCGTTTCTCTTGCCATCTGTCTGCGAGTATCAATTGCACTCAGATTGGATTTGTGTCACGAAACGAGGATAAATTATTTTTATTCTGACACTTTAAAAATTATGTGAAAACTATTTTAGTTTTTATTTTGGTGTTAATTTTAGAATATCAGAACAACTAAATATTTTAATCACAATTTCAATCTTAGCTAATACATAAACTAGCTTCCGTAAGCCGAAACCACATTGTATCAATTCCAATAAGAATTCATTCCTCTCCTCAGTGAAGGTGCAAACCATTTGGTTCATATCGCAGCTTAGACAAAAAAGAAATAGAAAACCAGGGATTCGATTTTCGGTGAAGTTAGTTTTCCAGTATATCCATGAAATGAGCCAGGGTTAATATCCTTCGAAACCTGGAATTTTACTCAAGGAGATTATATATGAAACCTGAAGGGTATATTTCCTCAAAGAAGGCTTCTAGTGTCATTTACTTTCAGTCTGGTTTCATTGAACATATTGCCCTTAAAATTGAATACTTACGTCTGTTTAGTCGACGTTTATAACGTATTTTGAAGGAACTGGCGCCAACTTCATGAAACCAAGTTGGTGTTTGTAAATTTTCCACGCATTTTCAACAACTTTGTGTTGGAAAAATCGTACACTTCTACCACTCCGTCATCAGAAGGGCTGGTAAATTCTAGCATCTGCGCATTCACGGAAATTTTCCAAGTTTTCCCAACATAAGAACGAGATGGAATGAGTCCTCTACTTTACGATGTTTTCCAAAATCTACGTCAAACCCAGCTAGATAACTTTACCGACGAAGGTTTTCCGTTTCACATCGATTTTCATCTGAAATCGTTTGAGTGCGATTTTTCGTGTTCACATCAGAATTACTTTGGAAAACAAACTAGTAATAAAAAGGTTTTCATTTTTATTTACAACAAACCTTAACCATTAGAAAGTGTTGATTTCGTTCATATAAGACAACAAACCTTTTGGACCATTACGAATCGGTTTCGGGTTAAAAATCGATTGAGTTTTGAAGTTTTGGTGTGAAAAAGGGAAACTCAAACTATCAGAAAGTCCTTAGTGGAAAATTAAGTTAATAGAAGTAGTTAAAATCCCTAAAGGTTAGTGTTTTAAAGTGTTTCGAAGAAACCAGAAAATTGTAGCAAAATTTGACACTAAAAATACGATAACCAGCAGCACGTATTTGGGGTTGATGAAAAAACAAACGAATTTTTCGGGGTGGAATCTATTTTTAGGGTAAATTTTATCGATCTCCAAGGGGAGTGAAACAGTTTATATAGTATCACATAGAAAAGTTAGTAGATAAAAAATAATATAACGACAAATTTTCTATAGTATTCGGTAATACAAAAATTCAATACTTTGAGTTATCGATATTGAACTTAGTTTAGCATCTGTTTTCGAATATCTCGTATCCTGTAAGGTATCTTATATAAAAATCAAGTGATTTTACTGTGTAACCAAATTGTAATTGGATTCGTTTGTGTTTGTAAACGGTACTAATTTCTTAGTGCAAAAGAAACGGAGCCTGAACAGACAGTTTTATCGTACGTTTGAGTGGAAATAAATAAATTAGCAAATGTAAGTCAATACGAAAACTCAATTATCCTTTTTCTTCTTTAATAGATGGATCCTGATACATTTTGTTGTATTTTGAAAAAGATTTTTTTTCCAATATGTATGTCAGTACGATAGAAAATCGATATCAAACCACAAATCACATCCTTTCACGTTATTTTATGTTATTGTGCTGTTTCTGACAACGTTTCTCAATAACTATATTTGTGTGCAACTTCATATAGAATATAAAAGAATTAAAATTAGTTTTTCTTTATTACTATAGGTATATGATTTATGTCAGCCATTTTCATTTGATGTCATGCAATACAATCAAAATTACGAACGTTACAACTTTCTATCTTGTTTGACTACTTATATCCTTATCAGTTATCATATTTGTATTGGTTAAATTTCAAATCAATGTCAGGTGAATGTGTTTGTATAGAATTGGATAAATGTTGTAATAAGTTTTTCATAAACACGACGGGATAATCCAACGAAGATGATTTCACGTTCAACTGGCATATTGAAATATGACGAACGTTGAATTGTCAGTTCCCTTTTTCCGGATTTTATTGGATATAACCGACATATCCCGGTAAATTTAGGAATAAATTTTCCATGGATGATGTTACCAGATGCGTGTGACTTCAATAAAATTTTATTCCACAGTATTTTTCCCACTCAAAAGGATTTAAAAGTTATATATGTAGGTACAACCATGTTTTGTTTTATGAATGACGTGATACAAGATTATCCTTGAATGAGCATTCATCGTTCTAGTGTTGTAAAATACCTTAAAAATTTAAATATTCAAGGATAAGCTATGTAAAAAAAGGACATCATCGTCACAATCACGTCTCCCATGAATATGTGCAGACTAGGAGTCCTGCCAACTCCCAAGGCAATGATTCTCATGATTTTCATGTGATTTGATTGTGTTTGTTTATGTGGGCGTAGGTACTTATGTTAAAAAGGAAAAAGGTCCTTTATGTACACAAATAATTTTATACAAGACTGTGGACTAAGCAAACTTTGTGAATGCAACAATTTTTGTGTCGTAACTTTTTAGCTGCTAAATACCCGCAAAAATTTTCTAACTTCTTGGATAAATTTTTTAATTTTATTAATTTTGTTTTAAGGGTTTTGTTAGTTTTAATTCAAGATTGCAGATACTTAGGTTTTATTTCTCATTTTGTGTAGGTGGACACTGAATTTAATACCAAACGTCTTTTATCATATTCAAAGTAAATATCCTTTTGCTTGAAACCAGGATCAATACTCATCAATATTATGGATTTCTTCCGAAACGAAAACATATGGAAGAAACTTATTTCCATTTCGTTTGTGGAAATGAAGAAAATCACCTACTTAATAAAGATCCTTTTTAACCAAGATGTCCTTCCATTTATCAAACCGTTTTTATGGTATCATACAGCCACCGAAAAAATTACGCTAACAGCCGCCTTTAATAATCGTCAAATTAAGGATAATTCCTCCACTTAATCGTCTACATAGTATCTCAAATAAGTCCTGACTCATCAATAAACCCAAACGATTGTGTCGTATATCCTGCAGACATGACACAAAAAATTTCGACTTAATACCCACATCCTTGCAGCGAAAACCAGCAGAAAAAATATTTACTATAAGAGCGTGACTTCTGTATCAAATTATGACCTTCACACACACACCCTTGATTTGTGTTGTAATTTGTGTAATATAAAAATATTCATTTGATTACAGCCAAACACGCATAATAGATACGCAACTGAATCCTTAGTCCTATCAAGGATTCTGGTGTTCTTAAGCTGGTTCGTTTGGATATAAATCGTCGACAATTTTTCTTTTGGGAGCTTTTAAGTGTCCTCTGAGTGGTTATAATATAACATATGTTAATATCTTTTATAAGCGATACAAATTTACATTGTTGTATCACGTATCCCGCTAATACCTCAGGCCTTTTCCTTAACACCAACCATATATCAGCGCGTTTCAGCTCAGCTCAGTTCAAGAAACTACTAGAAATAAGTTTGTAGAGGATATAATGTAGTTAAGAAGAGAGAAAGTTCAGAAAACACCAGACGCTCCTTAAAATTTTACCGTAAGAATGTCATTATACAGTGACATTCACAACCAGCTCCATGCTGTGGACGTGTCCTTAACAAGTAACTTGGAAAATCGAAAATCACAAAACCAATTTGACACTTACTTCCATAACTCCTTTAAGAACTCCTTCGTGTGAGTGATAATTTGACATTATCTCATCAAAAACTTTTATAACGCAATTTTGATTGAGGGACAAAATTTATAAGTTCAGAATTTTCTTAGACTTTGAGTAAAGTTTCTGAAAGTGAACCTTTTCTGATAATTTGGTAAAATTAATTTTATTATAAAATTTTCCATAAGTCAAATTAATAAAGTTTTGAATACGACGTCCACAAAAACAGAAACGAAAATGTGAAAAAATTTTCCATTCACAGATGCGTTTACAATACCAGCTTGTCAAAGGTGCGTTTACAATTGCAGAGTGGATTCTCTGCTTTCGACTGAAATTATGCTCGACATTCATTTAGTCATGCAAATGATTAACAATGACTTTTTGTAACTATTAGTTCCTAATAACGTGAAAAAACTGATAATTTGAAGAGCTCATTTATTAAATACATAATCATATCCCAATGAATTTCGTTATTCGGAAACAATTCACTCTGCCATTGGAGACGAGTCCCGTAGTGAATAGAAGCTACTATTGGAAACATTTTTAAATTCGGAAAACTTCAAGCTGACTTCCAATAGACGTCACTGAAGTTTCAGTGTGGGTCGAAGAGTGTAGATTTTCTCGCCTGGAAAATGGTGCCAAACATCCAAACTTTGAATACGCCACACTGGCTCCATTTTTATTATGAATTATTTGGGTCGACTGAGTCGTCTCATCCTGAATTGGAGCAATAAATGCTTTTATGTCAAAAGGACAGGATAAAGCAATAAATAAATACGAAATGCTATCATTATCCTGTAGCCCATTTCCAAGATACAATAGAGAGAATAACTTCGCTGCTGATGTGATTTGTTTTATGTTATCCCATTAAAAAGGATCAAAAACGGAATCGTCATTTTGATATACATTTGAAAGATTTGAATGTCATGACGACAACGTGTTGTTTTTCAAGTTTATAACACTTCAACACTTCAATTATACAAAAAATTTTTGTAGTATTATTTTTATACTATTCAGCTGGACAACAACAAGGACGAGATGTATTCATCAATGCGTGGAGATTTGCGCACGAGTCCTGTTTTCAGAAGGAAATACACAACCTTGACACGAAGTTATCCTTATAATTTTTATTTTCCTTCATGTTTGTGTTGTATACCTATATAGAATATAATATTTTGAAACTGATGTTAGTTTCAGAATAGAACAAGAATAGACATAACAACACAACTACAATCCACCTGAATTAAGAACGATAATAAATTTCCAGATCAACAATGATACCAAGGATATGCTTACAGGATTATCTTTTATACAAACAAATAATTTACGACATTCTAGTCCTTATTTTGTGAAAATGAATAGAATCAACAAAACCAACCTACGAGATAAAGATCGTGTATCACATTGAATGCTGGGCAACGTGACTAGGGTCCTAGGTTGCTAGGATCCTTTGGGATAAATTTGGAAATTTTACCATCTGCTGGAGTCAAAGTTTAAAGGACCTTCCCCATTCAAAACAATAAATAAATTTTCATTGGTAACAATTACATGCTGAAATTGTTGCTTGTGTCGTAATGCGATTCCTGTATCCAGTTGGATTGAACATATCCATTTCGCTAATATGCATCATTATCTTGATATACATATTTCCAGTTTATTCAAAGGACGAAAATTATCCTTAATTACATCGTCCTTTTGCGGCAATGACGAGGCTCTTGTTACAATGTAGATTGTTTCATTTGAATTTCCAGGACATTTTTCTGAAATAAAACAGCGTAAGGCTCTTTTCATGCGTCCTTTGTGGAGACAGCTTAATGAGATTTCAAGGGATAATTCCTTTGTTCCTCGGATGCAATCATGATTTTTGAATATTTTAAACTGCGTTTCATTTTGCAGGAGAGAAAGTAATTTTTTTCAAGGACTTTTCCAATAAATTGTTAGCACGTTTTTCCAGGGATATAAAAGGACATGAAAATATCTACGAACAAAAACAATATTATTAACCCCCTGTAGGCAATATAGCCTCAAAGCCGAAGTGTCATAAATGATAAATTACACCCGTCACATGGATGTAGTTACTTCTATAGCACATTGGTGATATGATAAAACCCGAAAATCGATACAAATGGCTACATTTCAACAAAATTTGCTGTATTTGAGTATCATTGGGTACGATATGCCTTAAGCAACTGTCAAGTTGTTTTACATAAAACAGCACACACATACACACAGAAAAATCCTAGAAATAACTTTGTGTTAAATGTACTGTACCTACGTGTCTTCCACCTTCAGAGAGTTATTTCAATATCCAAACGTTTATCAGAATCCAAAGTTTAGTATGTCATGCAATATAATTTTCTCTACGTTGAATCGCTACTAATATTACCTTTTCCAGGTATCAGGATCTGTAGATTGAAAATGATTGCGTAGAGACCTTTTGTGTGACATTATTTGTCTAGAACCCAAACCTTCGCTTCGTCGTTGTAGAAAGGTTATTCAGAAAGGGTTGCGTAATATCATTTTTCTTTTGGACACCTCTTCTCGTGTCGGCTAGACAAAATAAATCCTCATTTAGGTAATATTGTTCGGCAATTCTTCGTTCATTCCCTCTTAAGAATTGATGGAACTCGTTGCTTCAGAGAATGCATTTAAGAAATGTATTGTTGTGACATCTGGTTGTGAAAATGTTTTTCCCAACTCAATCGATGAAATAAATCCGGAAAAAAACATCAAATAATCATTCATTCCGCTTGATAATATTAATCGTTTTATGGATAACACAAACAGAAATTATTTGGTAATGAGATATAAAGGGACATTCCTATGACTTCATGGGCATATGAAATGAGATGTTATCATGTTAATTCAGGATACTCAAGAACACGAATAGAATATTCCTTGTGTAAGGCTTGCGGTAATAAAAGTTTATCAAGAACATTTTGAAAACTTTTAATTACATATCATGAACGTTTCAAAATGTTATTCTAACTTGTGTTTTTAAAATCATTAAAATTTCTTATTAGTCTGTATCCCCAGGAGGTTTTCACTTTAGGGAATTCAGTTCTTTAATGTTATACGATCAAAGTCAATAATGTTTCTTAAGAAGAGCTTTCTTAATCAAGCGAATAAATTTAATATACCCTCCCTTATCAATGGTTGTGACATTCAAGAACACCTGCCTTTGATAGCTCCTCCACGTGTGGCATCTTCAAGGCTTTTTGCGAATTCAACATAAATCCACAAATCAAGGACTTCAATCTTCGAGGCAAGTAAGTAGATACTGACGCCACTCGGTCTGGTGTTGTTTGTTCCTACTGGAAATGAAAACATGACAAACTTGCTCTTAATTGTGTGTACTAGTAACTATTAGAAATAGATCTGTCGTCCTGGCGCCAAGAAAACACACCAAATTCTTGTTTAAAAGTTACACCCATGTATCCCTTAAGAACTTTCTGTCGTGTCCAATAGAATGCAAAATCACCATCAACTGCTCTAGTTAACGACGCAGTATGAATGCAAATTTAACCAGTAACTGAATCCGTGCTTCTGTTATGTAAGATATCCCAGGGTATATCCTTGCAGAATCTCTTAAGGACTTTATGTTTTGAATAAGCTATTGTACGCTATATAAAACATGGAGTTGACTTAAACAGAGATATGTCCTTGCGTAACACAAGACACCATATCAACACACATCTGCATATCAGTATCTTTAAAATATTTTCCTATTCAGTGACCTGAAACTCTCAATCCGTTTATGTAACATAACTAGGTTTACTGCAGATTTAAATATTCTATACCTACTGGAATATTGTTGTGCCATTTGTTTATCAATTTGCAACCGGGTTTCAACATTCGAACTGTCTGTAATTCAATCCATCTATCATTCACAGTTTGTGGAAAATAAACTCAGGTTGAAGACTTTCCAATGCACTGCATTTCTCTGCTAGCTTTCGAATACTGACTTTGTTGTTCTGTTTCTATGGAGTTGATGGAGACGATAAGGCTCCATCCACGGGAACAGTGCAAATCTTATATAAGAAATGTAGTGAACTTTACGGATCCGTACGAAGGAGATGAATTCTAATAAGCTACACTGAGTGCGACGTGTTTATCCAATTCACAACAGTGTTCCGAAGCATAGATAGTACAAAACAAAATCGTTTACACGTGCAAATCCTGATTGATTAAAGTGAGCGATTATACTACAAAAAGGATCTTCGTTCAGGGATGTCATGAAGCTTATCATCATGATTTTCTTCTTAATGTTTAATATAATTTACATGGTTCACGCAACTCAGAAAGGTGAGACCAACACAGACACATTACTCAAATAGTTGGTTTTTATGTGGATTGATATTAGTCCTTACGGGATTAATTAATCATGAACTGTCTCATAGGTACATCCTGAAAAACTTAAAGGTCAAGTCAACAAGTTTTCCTTAATTAATGAAGAAATGGAATAAGTTAAAGTTTTTTCGGAATAAACTGCCAAAATGAGACTTGACACACAATTTTCTCGAAAGCTCTTACAGTAAAACTTTGACCATTTATCTCAAATGACCAATTATATTAAGGTATGTGTTCCTTAAAGTTTCTCATAATTCTACAGATGGCATCTCATACGTTTCAAAGATTTGATTCCTTGTGCATCGTTTCAACTTGATAGCTTTTGATTTTTCCCCGTGACAAAGAATTACTTGATGAAAATCTTTTGAAACTTGTTAAACAGTTTTGCGAAGTCTTAAAAGGATTTTCCATGAAATTTTGGTTCCTACAAGATAAAATTCAGGACATGGTGTCAGGTACACTAACACTTGAAAAACTTTTCAAAACTTTCCGAGCATATCATTAAATTCTATAAACGTAACGTTTCGTAGGACAACAACAATATTCAGGTGAATCTTGTTATAAGGAAATCCTTTTTAACACGAAAGGAAATTTATTCAACTACACACGCTCGACAGAAAACTTTCAAGGATATGTTTTGTTTTTGTTGCTTTCTCTTGAGACAAACAACAGCCAAATTTATGCGTTTCGTCGCATGAAAAATTTGTGTGACCTAGTATCCTTAACGAGGAGAAAATATGAAATATTGACGGTTTTCAAAATACATAAAACATAAATTTATGATTTATGATGGTTTGCCTGAAAAAGGTTCAAGTCAATTTTTGGGTTAATAAAACGCATTTATTTAATACAGTGATATGGTTTATCCTCATCAAAACTCACTCTTATTTAAGACATCACTAAAACTTGATGATCTTTGCAATAAACTCCGCAGCAAACATTAAGTCCTGTCAAGATAAATAGCGACTTTTAGGATTATGAGTTATGTCTTCAATAAGTCGTTCATTGTGCATCAGGTGATCTCGGTGAAAAGAAGAATTTCAAATACAACTAGGGAAGGGAGAATTTTCACTGAGAGTGGAATTAAAAGAAAAATTTCTCCCTGGAAAAACCTGGTTGGATTCAGCACGCTTCAGGCTTTCATTTGAACACTATTTTACTCATAAAATTTATGTTTACCAATAATGTTAATTTTGACAAGTTTTATATGAGACACACTATTTTATGCCTCAGTCCAAATGAGTTCTTGTAGAAGACACGATGTCCTGTAACTATTTCCTTGAGACAGAAAACTTCATTTCTTCACATGAATTAGTTAATTATGAAGTATCATCAATTAAATTAAGAGTTACATTCATTTTTGCCAGGACAAAAAATTTACTCCTTGTTTTAACAACGGTTAAGGTAAATATTTATTGTAGTTGATACTCCAAATAAATATTCATTAAGCAAAGAAAAGGTTCGTTGCGGTTTTAATTGGAAATTAAGTGGGTTTAATCAAAATAAATGGACAATGAAACGAGAAAATATCTGCCAAGGGACGAGAAGATCTGTAAAGGAAGAGTCCAATTGAGTTGGTTTTTATGTGGAAAGGATTTCATTAACGTGTCCAGGGAGGTACTTGATTTAACCTACATGGTAGCTCCGAATCAGACTTTATCTCATATAGTTTCACGGAAATATTTTCATGCACGTTAAGAGAAATTTGATTGTCTGGTAGAGTGTCACACCCTTAAGTTCATCTCAAGTTTTCTTGGAAACCAGTAGCATTTTGCAACAAATCAAGTCTCTGGAGTTGTTTGTTTTTAAAGTAACATGGAAAAATACACTCAAGTCCATGGAGGCTTCAGGAAGAAGGACATGTTGATTCCTTGAATAAAATTCTCCACGGTGTTATATTCTCCCGCATCTCCTGCGACATCCCTAACAACCTTACGTCAAATTATTTTGGAACCTAGTCGTATCTTCCTACACATCAAGGATCTGGCGTTATGGCTTATAATTAAGGATACTTTTGGCATTAAGAAAGCAATCTGGCAAAATTACAATTAACCCTTAACCACCTGGAATGTTTTTCGGTCTCATAGCAACCTACGTCCGTAAGGGTTAAATCCCATGATTCCAGTCGGTGTCATTTTAAGAAAACATTTTCATTCACTTAAAGAGAAACCCTTATACCAAGAAACCCTCCAAGGAAGGGTCAGTCCTGGCTCTCGGGCAACATATCTGATATCCATAAGTTCATGTTGAGTTTTCTTGGAATGTACTTGTATTTCTCAAAGAAATCAGGGATCTGGTGTCGTGTTTCATAAACAAGAAAACTTTTCCGTCATAGACAGAGCACTGGTAGAAAGTTATGAAAAACTTCTGTAGTTATTTTGTAATTGTGTCTATGACAATAAGTTTGCATCAATGACACTAATTTCAACAAAACAGAAATATTTACATACAAAACAGCTAGGTATATGCATCACTGACCTACCTCTACACACAAACCACAAACGCGCACATACACTTTAATTTACTGTCAATTTCCGCAGACATGTGCAGATATCCTTTTGTGTCCTTAAACACATATCTCGATACATTGTTCACTTCCAACGCCAGCCATTTCTGCACATGCCTGTGTCATGGTGAAATAAATATGACAGCCATTTTGATATCGAGCTGGAAATGGTTATTAATAAACCCTCATTCCCCCCGTTCACTTATGTTACAATTACATATTTACATAAATGTCCTTGCAATGCAAATGCAACAGATACCCCATAGGGGCGGTACATAAAAATATTAGTAAGTAATTTTAATTACTGAACAACTCGACACAACTCCCTTGTTTATGGGGGCGACATGGGGGATAGCAAAAATGGAGGACATCTCGTGTTCCGTAAACAGAATCAGCAGGTGGTTGACAAAAGGGCGACTTGACACCAACTTATCGATGTTCAATTCATAGATATTGACAACCTGTCTATGGGGGACAGAGGGAGCTTGCTAAATTATTTACATTCGCAACAATTAAAATCTAGAAATGGAACCAAGCAAGGCCTCTGTTTGTTTAGCAAACCTTATTTTTCAGAACGGAAGTCGTCGGTGCGATATGGAAAAGGTCACCGCAAACCTTCGATTGTGTTAGCCCCGATGGGGAAAGTTCTGATATACAGACTTGTTTGCATTTCATTTTTCAAAGTGTGGGGAGAGGGTTTGAGGTAGGTATATATTTTTTATTTTGGGCAGACGAAAGCTCCCGAACCTGTTGAACTGGCGCACGTTCACTTTTGTCGTCGTAAACGTTGTTACTGTATTCGTGAACGTTATCAACTGTTTGGGGATGTACGTGTAAGGTATCCAACCGAGTAACGATTCAGAATGGTCTGTGGCCTCAGCCTTAGTTGATTAGAATGTCCAACGTGGAAAGTACAAGAAAAAATTTCCGAAATTAATTCAAATTAAAAAATTTGTGTTACTAAATTAACTGTGTAGTGGTTTGTGATATTGTGAAATCGTTTTTCCGGATATACTCCAAGTGGAGTTTCATGCAAGATGCTGACTTTAGTAAGGAATTTATTTTTCATTTCAAGTCGTTGTGTTTGTGTGTGCGTTAGAGTTTTAATTAAAAAAAACTAAAACTTCAATCCATCCTTTTGACCTCTTAAGACCTCTTCAACTACAGAAACATCTCTTGAACCATTTTCCCACTAACTTAACAACATTCTTCCTGGTTCATAACAGCCCTAAAGCTGTAAAATCCTTTTCAGGACATTTCATTTTCACAACATCACATACCTATGTACGTATGTGACAATTTTTTTAAGGGCTTTCTTCTCGAGGATTTTACTGCTAAGGATATTTATACACTCGGAAAATGTATCCTTTTTTTCCTAGAGAAATGACGTATAAAGTTTCGTTGTATAAATTTTAGTGCTAGTGTTTTCCGGGTTTCCCTATGTTGCAGGAATTTTATTACAGAGAATATGTTAAAATTTCCTTAAATACGTAAGTGGCTGTCAGTCAATATCTACTTGAGTGACGTTGATGTGTATTACATTGAAAATTTCTTAATACCTCTTTAGTATGACTACGTTATCTTAAATTATTCAGTTTCGTTTTTCACTGCAAGGTGTTCATAGAAAATGTGCGTGTTTATTGAAGATTATTTTCGTCTGGAAGTTCAGGTGAACTCAATCAGACAAGGTAGGGCAACTGCGGTCAAGGACGCAGTTATCGTCATAAGAAAAGGATCGTCATTTGCACAAATTAACGTGTCCTTTCGAGCATAAACCCATATTGTTTGTGTTAAAAGCTGGAAGGATTCATGAAACAAAATATCTCTATATCTCTTCTCAATTTCGAGATGCTATCGTCAAGTTGAAGGATGGAAAATTACTTTGTAATGAAAATTGATAAATTATGCAAAAGAATTTATGGAATTTAATACATATTTAAAGAATGCTGATATAAAATTTCTTTGCAGAATTTCGATGACATGAAAAATTTTATTTAAACATTGTAAAAGTTTCAATATCAACTTCCCACCTCGGGATATTGTCTTTTATAAGACAACGACTGAGTTATAAGATATTTGGGTATTTGTCGTTTGAAATTTGATTAAATTACATTGAGCTGAAATTGGGTGAATCTCATATCTCGAATTGAATCGAAGGATAATGTCTCATCTTCTTCTTATGAGATGTTTCAAATGGATTGTCATGCGAGATATGGTAACCTTTTGTATCACTCCTTGCTATGCTTTGGGATATCTTCAAGATTATATGATATGATTTTTGACCATTTGTCATGTGATATGAAATGTATCGTTCATTTTCAAGATTTGAAAGATGTCAAAAAACTAATGTTCAGTAACAAGACTCATTCGAGCTTTTGTGCGTGTAACGCTTTAGAGCTTTGCTAAAAGCTCTGTGTTTGTTTTGAATCATAAGAATTAATGAAAGCAATTTACTAAAGTTTCTTTTGAGTTATTTCAAATGATGTACAGCGACAGTGTTACACACAATATCACCTCGCAATATCCGGAATGTCTAAAATAGGAAATGACGGCTTTCTTCTTTCATGGAAACAACATTTTATTTTTCTTCTTCTTGTCCAACCGGAAGTATGTGTTTCCTTGCATGAAAAATGAATGTTTGTCTGAGTTGTGTCAGGGAACCTGCAGGAGTGGCAACGAAAATCAGGAAGATAAACATTTTTATAATAGTCACGTCAAGGGAGAGAAGGTTTGTACCTTTTGAAATCCCTTGAATACGTGCTTCATCTACGTTCTTAGTGTGGGTGATAAGTACCCGTCACATAAAGAATTATATCTGTATCATGTTTCCGTCTGTTACCTTCTAAAACGGATGTGCAACTCACGCAAATTTTCAATGAAAAAACCACCCGAGACTGTCGTGACGCAAGTAATGCCACTTAGAAACGACACTTCGAATGAAAGGATTTTCGAAAGGACTCCCTAGCAAAGATGGAGGTTTTGATTTTAAAGTATCATTGAAATACACATTGCCGCAAAACCTAAAAGGGATTTATAGACACTCTCAAGGGAATTCGTCGGAAATCAAAATTTTTCCTGTAACATATAACAGCAATAAATATCAAACATTCCTTTTATTTCAATCAAGTCCAAAAATGACGATAACTCTTATCAAAATGTAATATACGTCCGACATTTTTATTTGTTTCATCAGATTTATCGAATTCTCACACGTAAAATATTCCGTTCGACTTTATGTGGTCACGTATCCTGTGTTATATTATTCTAAATTCATGGTATGAAGTGTTATCCGCATATTGTAAATGACGATAAAATGTTGATTTACTTATTGCAGTAATTTCAAAATCAAATAATGTTTTTTTGGGCAATATGTATCTCTTAGTTTATCTAATTAAATTTTCTTCTCTTCCAGATGGCCGGTGGCGGTGATCCAAAATGGCAAAAGGATGCTGTAGATCAAAACTTTGATTATATGTTTAAATTATTAATAATAGGAAATTCTAGTGTTGGAAAGACTAGTTTTCTATTTCGTTATGCAGATGATTCATTTACATCAGCTTTTGTTTCAACAGTCGGTATTGACTTCAAAGTAAAGACTGTTTTCCGTCACGACAAACGGGTTAAATTACAAATATGGGTAAGTTTATATAAGATACTATTACTGAAAACCTTTAACATGTTTTCTGATGGGTTATCGATTTAATTTCAGTGTGTATTAGATATCAGTCATTTTTGTTTTTGTGCTAGAAACAAAACGTTAATAATGTATAACGCCTGCAGAAGCAAATATTTGTTCAGTATTTATTCAGTGTCCTTCTATGCCAAACGACCCTTGACCTATGTACGTAGTGATAGTGACAGAACTCCCTGAAGGCGTTGTGCTTTAGAACTGTTTAGTTCAGAAGATTTTCTATGAAGACAAATCCCTTGAGGGATGGTTTCTTGACAAGATTCCATTTCAACGTTTTACTTGTTTCTATTGAAATTAGTCTCTATGGAAATTTTGACGGCATTTCTCCATCATGTTGACAAATTAAACACAAATTTTCTCTACGTAAAACAATAAATTTTTAAGTAGAAAATATTCTACAGAGACTGTAAGTCTCATTCATCGTACTGTACGTGCTGTAGAACTTGCTAATGGGATAATGACTACAAAAATATTTGAACAAACTTACTTCTTGTTCTGAAATTATCCTTTTTTAGTAACTTTTCACGCCATGACAAATTGAATTCGTTGTCTTGACTTCGTAAGGTCATGCACGTTCAGAACCGAAGTGAGGTTATGAACAAATCCCTTGGTATTTATATCTTAAAACAATATCACCAACATTTGTTTTTGAATTATGCTTCAACCTTCCTTCAGTAATCATCTGCATGAGGTATTTTTGTTAGATACCGTGTGAAACCTTCAATAAAGCAATTCTCATACCAGATGTCACAATAAATCCTTGATTACCACATTTACCCTTCTAGCAGTCGACCATTTTTAATTAACTTTTCACACTTTATGACTCGAACGCTTTAATGAGACTCCATTCCCAAAGATTTAAGGACCACCTTCGTAAAACATAAATTTTGTGTAAAACAATTCAGGACACTTTCCCTGACGTACATAAGAACAATACAAATGACGTCAAAAGCTTCCCCACTTTCATATTGATTTTCACTTTTATATTTCGTATTTCGAACAAAAGGACTAAATCCTTCTAAACTTCATTAGAAAACTTTTAATACAGGATTCAAAAAAAAAACACATCTTCCTTCGTTCCATCCCTTAACCACGTGGTGGCCTTAACTCAACAAAACTAGGATAAAGTTGTGCTCGAAGTTTCATTTTCATCCAAAAACTTTCCTTTACAAATCCTTCACGAAAACTTCTTATCCTTGGATTTCTGGTTGAAGGATATAAAGGGTTCGAGAAATTTTCCACCAGATTTTATTTAGTTTTTCCTTTGTCATAGTTTGCATGTCGACATTTTGTCAAAAGTGTTTGTAACATCAAAATGGTGGCTTTAGTATAATTTCAAATTAAAAATGACGAATATCTCCACATCTCTACTCAGAAAATGTTAACCTCATTAGGTACGGTTGTTTTCACCTACGTTCCATGATCGTTATCGTCTTACCGGGATACATCCTGATATCCCCACAACCTGATGCCCTCCATGTAATAATTCTGCTCGTGTGACACGTGTCACTGTGTCACACTGACAAATAAAGCTCAAATCCCTAATTAATGGCACTCGTTTTCATGCTTTTCAACAGCATCCCTAATCGAGGAAATTAAGTTGACACGCTTGTTGAGACGAGCTTTGAGTCATTTATTAGAATATATGTATGTGCGTTGTGAGCGGGTGTAGCATTTCAAGTTCTGGAAGACATTTTCCGACATATGACACTGAATTTACCCGGAAAATTTGCGCTTTCCCCGAGTCACATTTCATACCACATCGTGTCATTTACTCAAACTGGAAACCTGACTACGACATACAGTATGAAACCATGGAAAAATTCCATTTAAAATTTTATTTAATGTTCATGCTATATGATACACATACACTTTTTTGGTGATTTCACAAGAGATATTAACTTGAGAACAGACGATATGGCAAGTGCCTTTCAAAAGCTTTAAAAGTATTTCTTGTTCCAACTGTTGCTTTCGGATATTATTAATGGATTTTTATAGAACATTCTCTAGATTCAGTTTTTTTGCATTTCATTTTCATCCATTTAGTATCCTTGGTGAAAAGCCTTGGGCTATGTAGATAACACTTTGCATAACGACATCCTTTTTACAGGACTTTGCATAACTGAATGTGCTGATATCATGATGACTTGCAAGTCCGTTGAAATAATTAAATTGGTTATTCAGGGATTTCAGATAATTTCATTTGGTAAACTAGAAATTTTCAATATCATTAGCTGATTAACAGAAATGGAATTTCCTCAAGACATTCTGGCGTCTCATCTTATGTCTTGTGAGTAGATATTGCTACGAAAAATTTTGTAGACAAAACACTAAAACCTCACTTTTATGTTGTGTGTGATACATAAACATCCTGGCATTATGCCAATTCTACTTAATATCAACTTCTACGTGATATCTACCACTTCACAACTAGTTCATCCGTCAATCTTCGTTTGTGTTTAATTATTGATTTCAGTTAATTCCATCATAGACGCGATTACATCGTAATCGATGCTAATCAATATATAATTGAATTTAATTAGGGAACAATTTTATCGTTGTCATGGACAATACTTTCATTGAAAATTGTATTAAATTGATTCATATTAGTTGGTTTATTATATGAGACACCATTAATGAAGGTTTCATACACGCCATTGATTATGTTGTTTACTTTTCAATTTAAAACCCTTCCATTATAGATAATATGTTTCTATGAAAAATCAACATCAATATAAATTGGATCCGATTATAAATGAAATTATAAACTTTTCCATATCAGTTGCTATAGCATCGAATGTGGATACATCAAGTCATATCCAGCAAAGGAAATTTTGAAAAGAAAAATATATAAAATCAAGAAACCAGGATTTCCAATTAAAATGCAAAGTGGAAAAATTTTGTGTTAGATATATGTTTAGATATATGAGATACAATTTAAAAAGAGAAAACATTTTTGTATAAGAATAACTCAATCAATCATGATTTACATTTGTTTGTATAAATCAACAGGACACAGCTGGTCAGGAAAGATATAGAACGATCACAACAGCATACTATAGAGGAGCTATGGGTTTCATTTTGATGTATGATATCACGAACGAGGAGAGTTTTAATTCTGTACAGGATTGGTAAGTTTTTGAGGTTTTTCAAATAGATACAATTAAAATTAAATTTTGTAACTTAAACTCAATTATAGAAATTATGTGGAACTTATATTGTAATTGGATATTGTGATTTTGATTGATGATTTTCATTTTAGGGTAACTCAAATAAAAACATATTCATGGGACAACGCACAAGTTATCCTAGTTGGTAATAAATGTGACATGGAAGATGAACGTGTCATCTCATTTGAACGTGGTAAACAATTAGCTGATCAATTAGGTGTTGAATTTTTCGAAACATCAGCTAAGGAAAATGTTAATGTTAAGGTAATGTGCAATCATATCAACAATTTTATTATATAGTAATGTGTAATATAAATACTACTTTCATTTTAGTCTGTTTTCGAGCGACTTGTTGATATAATCTGTGACAAAATGTCAGAAAGCTTAGATTCAGATCCAACTCTGGTGGGTGGCGGTCAGAAGGGTCAAAGGCTAACAGATCAACCTCAGGGAGCACCAAATGCGAATTGTAATTGTTAAGAATAAAGTAAAGTGTATTCAATTAAAAAGAATTTTTTTTTATAAATATAAAATTTAAAATTAATTTTTTAAGTTAAGACAAGAAAAAAGCAGAAAAAAATTAGTTATGTTAGATTAATTGATAAAATTTAGTTAAAATTGTTCTCTTCACAGTACTTTATCTCTCAATCAGTTTTGTCATTTCAAACTATACCACAATCAAAATGAATTTTTAATAATATTTTTATAAGTAAAAGGCAAACGACAGTATACAATTTTGAAAAGATGAAAACCATTTCATTGTGTTTAACCAGACCACAGTTTAAAATACATAGTATTCAAAGTATTAGCAAAGTTAAATAGTTTTTAAAAGGAATAGCATCTTAAATTAATAAAAAGTAATATTCAAATTGTTCTGATATCACATTTAAACAGTTTCAAATTACATATAATCAATTGTGACTTTGAACCAGAGTGCTATATAAAGTTATAGTAGACAATAAACGAATTATGTGGAGACATTGAACTGTTGAAGGTTTTGGTTATTAGTAAATAACATATTATTTCATAAGCTATACATTATATTACATAAACGAAAGCATGAGTTCACTAGTAAAGTACTAACTATTAGGAAATAGTTTCAAATAATAGATATACACGAAATACTAGTTACAGACAAAACTTATTTCTTTTGTATAATTATCAGATTTTCATTTATTAATTAGTCCAGTGTCCGGGGCAAAGTTGCAATTTAAATGAAAGAAATTTTAATTATTACAATTCGGTGAACGTAATAAATAAATAATTATTTGTTTCAACTTGGTTTGAGTGATTTTTTGATTCAGTGTTGGAGTTATTTGAAGAGCTACAAACTAGATAAAAGTTAATGAAATTTAAGAAGCTTTTGAGCTATTACGATTATAGATTTTTATGGAGTAACAAATTAAAACCAAAATTGTGTGTGCAAAATGGATTTTTATAAGATATCCCCAACAGTTTAGCTCATATTCATTTTGAATTTCAGATAACCACATGTGAGTGTTCATTAATACCACATCTAATGACCATAACATTTGGAATTGGTTCATGCTGATATTAGATGTGATATAATAAACACCACTGACAGGTTTCATCTCGTATGATTATTATATAACCAAAAACGTTGAAACAAATTTCATTTTTATATCTTCTGATGTTTGCTAGGTTTTAATAGCACGAAAGCTCCTTTAATGAAATGAGATATAAGAGAGTAAGCAATTCTAACTCTGTTATGATGCATGTATAACACAATCACATCACTTTATCATATAACATTTTCTATTCTAAAAGACTATGCCCTCATGGCACCTTAACAAGAAGTTTTGTAGGTCAGCATTCCACTTGTATAAAAAAACGCTGTTGCCTCATAACATTCGAAAAAGAAAAATTTTAAAAATTAATAAAATAAATTATTCATTAATTAACCTTAATTTCAAATCTAAAGAAAAATATTTAGAACTGATATTTGGAAAATGATAAATAATATTATTGTTTAAAAATTAGTGTCTGTAATATTTATACATATGAGAATATTTATCGTGCATAATTGAATAATTGACAAAAAATTTAAGCATGTGTATATAATAACTGAATTAATTGAAATAATTGCATAACAAGGATGTTTCACTGTTTAATTTGCATATCTCTGTATAAAATACATAAAAAAATTCAACATTGTTTACAAAGCTAGTGTATGGTTTTGTTGATTAAAAACAAAATTTAAAAATTAACTGACAAAAAAATTTAAAAAAATATATGTTATGTTGTTATGTAATTGAAAAATTGTATAAGAATTAAGAGAATTAAAGCATAAAAATGAAATTAATTTTAAGAACTGGATTACACATATATGAGAAGTATAATTAACTAAAATTTAACTGCATCAAAGAGAAACTTAAATGAAAAAAAATTAATAATTAGTAAGTTTCAATTATTTACAATTACTAATTAAACATAAATATAATGCATTAACTAAAGCATGGATTACTGGCGCACACATCGAGTGTTATAATTTTTATGTAAGTACATAAGATCAAATATAAATATAATGGGTATATAAATACATAAATGAAGTATATAAATAAATTTGTATGTAAAAATCACTAACGTATTGATTAAATTGAAGTAAATGAAGAAGTTATTGCATTAACACTTTGAGCATTTCATCTGCTAAAGGTATTATTCTGAAAATATAACAAATATACATATATATATACATATATGAAATGGACTATATTATATAAAGAATATTGTGTATTATGGAAGACAGTTATTGTGAGTAATCTAACTAATAAACTGAAAAAATGAAAACTATATACATTCTTATATTCACAAAATGTTATCATTAATAATTATTATTATTATATTATATAAAAATGGGTTTTTGGTTTGTAAGTGTTAAATGTATATGTCAAATAAAGTAATATGCCTAATTTTTGTTGACTATACAGTATTTCATATTAGATAATATTTTCTTACATTAACAAGACATGATGATACGAGAGTTAATATGACAAATAACTTCATTTGAAGGACATTTACTCGAATGATATACATATGACATAAGATATTTTTATATCTTATAGAACTCATGTCATATAACGAAAAATTGAACAGAGTCTGACGAAATGCAATAAAATTGCTAATGAGATTTTGGTCAAAACCCAGGACATCTTGAAACAACAGCCCTTCTGACACGGATGCTTGCTGTTTAAGATGAAATTGTAATAACACACCAAGGACAATCAAATTCATATAACACACATGACAGGAAACATACAGTAATTGACTCTAATTTATAACAAGGACTGGATTCTGATTGAAGCCACCTGAAACTCTTTGATATAGGTCATACTTGATTTAAACATAAATCATATGTACAGTATATATCAGAAAACTCATCATTAGTATAATTTTCAAATTGTCTTCAACCACAAGGAGCAGAACCTTGTCAAACAATTACCAGTGTCCACTCTAATCAATCTTGTAACCAGAGGATGGCTTCATGAGTCCTCACAAAAATTTATTTATGCAACGCTAACTACGAAAGTATAATTTTCGATGTGCGTTTTGCGTGCGTACAGAGTTCGATCCCCAAACACCCTAGACTCTTATCCTATTTTACCGCACTAATGCGTAGAGAACAACTTAACGTAACAGATTCATGTGAATATTAATCTATGCTAAAAACTTTTGTATTCACCGCAAGTGTGAAATAACTCTTTCTTGCAGTCGTTACTGCGTTTGTGCTCAGTCATGACGGATTCGTAGAAAGACTCGTTTAGTTGTAGCGCTCGACTTCGTTTTGCGCCACCATATTTCAACTCATCTTCTACGCATGCGACAAGACCTTACCCTCATGCTGCAATCCACGAATTCAAGAAAGTTTCACTTTACATCCTTGATACATAAATAGTTATAACCTGTACTGTATCTTATATATTTTCACTTCGTTCTATAATCTCATGCATATGTCGGCAATATCCCCTAAGAGTTATCGTACAAATGACAAAAAGAAATTGCACTTTGCATTCAGTCCAAGTTGTACAACAATTTATCAATTACACGATGTAACCAGAAACCATTACATGATTTGTGCAATTCATTTAAGTGTCTCAATATCAGCAACAATCGTCAAATTGCACGCGATGTCGCAGACTCTGGACAATCAAATCAAATGCGTGTTTAGCTAAATCGATCGCAGAAGATAAGTAAAGATCACAAGTTGACCTTCATATACGAGAGGCTTCGAATAATATCAACTAATTTGGAAAAATAAAAAATTCGCAAATGACGTTGCCTGGCAGTTGTACGATGATAACAGCGACAGTGATAACGCCAGCAGCGGCATTAGGTTCAATATCTAATTAATTTTAATAAGTCGTATTTACTTGTTTTGTTTTGAAGTGATATCATCGTTAATATGAGTTTTCTACTACTTGTGTTTGTTATTGTTAGCAGTTTAGTAGCAGCGTACCTCTACTTTACGGCGAATTTCAAATATTGGAACCGAAGGAAGATCAATGGACCGAAACCGAAATTGGTGGTAGGGAATTTCCCGAGTATCATCTTCCGCCACAGACATATGACTTACGAGTTTGATGACATATACAGGTGAAATTAGTGGTTTATGAAAGTGGGTTCAAAAGTGTAAAAAATGCCTTCACAGAAAATACAGAGGAAGAGACAGTGTCGTCGGGGTTTTCGTGGGGAGGAGTCCCCAAATCTTATTGACAGATCCACAATTGGTCAAATCGGTTCTCATTGGGAACTTTAAGAACTTCCATGACAATGAGCCTTCGTTCTGGGTGAGTATGACGGCGTCATAGCGAAGTGATTGACCAAAAGAATGTCCTCCAGACAAACAAAAAGATCGATAGGACGTTTGGAAGGAATCCATTCATCTTGGCCGGACAGGAATGGAAGGATAAACGGAGTGAGATCATTCCAGCGGTCACTGTCAGCAAGGTAAGGAATCAAGTGCTTGATAAAATCAGATGGTAAGTGTAGTGATCTTTAAAGTTGAAACTGGTGTACCCCATCATCCAAGAGCGCTGTAAGAAGCTTACAAAATTTTTGGATAGTCAGAGAGATACCGCTGAGGTTCAAGCACACGGATTCGATGTCAAGGAGGTGAGTTTAGTGGCTAACGTGTATTAGGTTAAACGATCATCCTTAGGTTATATGGCGATTCACGCTCGACATAATCTTTGCCAGTGTGTTTGGCCTCGAAGCTGGTGCTCTGGACAACGTGGATTGCGAGCTGTTGGACATTGGGAAGGAAATCGTTCAAGGGTTGAATGGTGCTCTGCCCCAACTAGCTATCTTGAATCTGCTCCCTTTTTTGATGCATTTCTATCGTCCTGCATTTGTCCCGAGGAAGTGTGAACAAAGATACATTGACATAATGAAGGAATCATATCGGTTACGGGAGAAAAATGGTAATGACCATCCAGACATAGTATCCTTCCTCATCCAGTTGCAGAAGAAGAAAAATTTAACGGACGACGAATTAGCAGCACATGCTTTTATGTTCTTCTTTGATGGTTTTGAAACTGCCACTGCAGCGTTGACCCAATGCTTGCTCTTTGTAAGTTCACCTAATCCCAAGATAGAGGATTCATTAAAATCTATTTAAACTCTAGCTCTCAAGGAACAAAGATGTCCAGCAAAAGTTGAGAGCGGAAATATCTACAGAACTCGAGGCCTGTGAAAGTTTATCCTATGAAAAACTGTCAGAACTACCTTATTTGGATCAGTGTCTGAATGGTAAGGCCAATAACTTCAAAAGTCAGATGTAAGAGGAGTTCTTTCCAATACAGAGTCACTACGAATGTTCCCACCTCTCCTGGTCTCTGCGAAACTCTGCACTGAATCGTGTGAGCTAGCCGATTCCGAAGGAAAGCTTTGGAAATTCCGAAAGGACGATATTATCTACATTCCTATTTACTCGATGCAACGAGACCCGGAGTATTACCCAAACCCGCACACTTTTGACCCGGACAGATTCAGCGAAGAGTTCGGCGGTTCCAGGAAGTACAGGGAAATGGGAGTATTTATCCCCTTTGGAGATGGACCCAGGATTTGTATAGGTATGTGTACAGCTGCAATTAATGTGGTTCTATCGGTATCTCTTCCCAGGAAAGAAGTATGCTTTGGCCATGGTCAAGGCAGCTCTCGTCGAAATCATATCAAACTGGGAAATATCCTGCAACAAGACAACCATCGGCGATTCTGTGGTGCAGCCAGTGACGTTCCTCTGTGCAATTGACGGTGGTGTCTGGATCGACTTCAGTCCACTGAAGAAGGTGCAATGAATGATTGACCTTTTGATGTATTTTTAACAGCAATCTAAAAATAAAATTCAGTTCGAATACAGATTTGGCATCAGATTCATTTAAGGAAAGGTTCACTTGAACCCAAGTACAAACTGACATCAGGGTCAAATAGCTAACGCTGCAGAACACTTTATAAATCCCCAATTATGGGTCACAGGGTACAAATTGACGCTGAAGCGAACACTAAGTGAGGAATCTTGTTTGATTCTTTTAAATTATTCAAATCGTGACTTTGGGATTTTCTCAAAACCAGGTAAATCGTGCACTCTGCATTGATAACTCAAGTGTGAATAACACGAAAGTGCACAAAGTAAATAAATTTGTTGCATAATAGTTCGATAAAGTTCACGATACTGAATGAGGAAGAAAGTTTTCTGTTGAGGCGAAAGGGGTCAAAGTTGACTTAATCGAATACACGATTTTAATGTCGCTTTGTTTGTTAACCTGATTTTGGTCATGATGTATCCAAAAGGGTTTCATTGAAGAATGTTCTTCAATCGCTGTTAAATGACTTTGAGAGAGGTCGACGTTTAATCCATGTTTCTTAACAAATTACTTTCAAATCTGACATCCAAAACCTGTCATAAGCACAAAAGCTTGTTTTTTTAATCGTCATCTTTAATTTTGGGATCAATAGATTAACAATGTTAGCTTAAAACGTTTTCTAAATCGGATCTACCGCGAAGACGTCAAGATTCGTTATGTCGGCATTTTGGAATAAAATTCTTAGACACTTCTTGAGAACCTTCGCAGCCTGTCTGGGTTTAACCCCAATTAATGTGGGTTAATGACACTTTTATGACGTCCATGAGTCTCGTTTCCCAATGAGTCTTATAAAAATTCCACAATTGTTCAGGTTTACTTTGCACTCGACCTGTGACATTGTCTGGTCGCCAAGAAGTCATCATGAAATGAATGTCTGAAATGCACAACGAAGAGCATTGTCTCGACATAAGACACCTGTCCTGTCCTAGAGGCCTGGAAAGGAGCAAAATTTATTGACATCTCGTTATTTCACTTTGAGATAAAGAATCACCAGGTTTCTTGTTTGTTTTGAAGACATTCCTGGAAGAAGCTTGGGGTGAATACAAGTCGCTTGGAGCAAGAGTTAAAACCGTCCAGACTCATAAAAACCTATCGTCTACAATTCTGTTGTTTCCCCCCAGTGTGCAAACATTGACTTGTCCATGAAGACATGGGGAGTTGGATTCCCCCCGAAAAATTTTTATTCTTTTTCCGAATTTAAAAATTGACTCCATTGCATGGAATCCACCTTGGCAAATGTCTTGGTCTTAAACCAACATAACGAAGAGCATTAAGAATAAGACGTGGAGCAGATAAGTGAAACAAGGAAGTCTTACAAGTCGCTTGACTTCAGCCAAGAACGGGTGAAAGTCGTGGAAATGGTGAAAGTCAAGTTCAATGTCTGGATGGGAAGACGAGGAAGACAATTTTTTTTTTCACCCTTAGATACCATCGATTTGGTTTGGTTCACACTTTACCAGGATCTCTCAAGAATTTCACAACTGTGCAGATAAGGTTTCCGACGTGGCCAGGAAGTTAAGAATACCTGAAGCAAATTGTTTGTCTTCCTGTGAAGGAACTTACAATTCACTAAGCAGTTTTATCACGTTTCAGGTTTTGAAATAGCTTCATATCAATGTGAAATGTTCTGCGATGGAAATCATCATGATGGCAGAGGTTGGATAAACTCCACAATTCGTATTCTATGGCAAAGTGTATCGTCGTGATGAAGCAACTTCAAATGATAATCAATAGCAGCAAATTTGATTTCTATTATCTGCAAGTCGGCACAGAAAGATGACTTCCCAGAACATATGTGGAAGACATGTCCACGACTTTGGTAGTTTTCACAAATTCTGTTAAACCACCTGATTCAATTCGCCGTTTAAAGATTCCCCAGAAAAGCTTAGAAATGTACAATTACCCCTCTTAGATAATTGGGGAACATTCAGTGCTCCCAGCTACAATAGATACTCTCTTCAAAAGCTTCGAATGAATAACCTCATAAAGTTGGGGGTTCGTTTGTTTGGTTCATTCCGAGTTCATTCCACGGCAGCTTCCATTGTTTACAAACAAGACAGCGAATTCTCCCCGTAAAGTCTTTGTTTCCATTCTTTTATGTTTCTTTATGTGAGCATCCCTCATCCCTTGTTCTGGTAAAATCAGCTGGTATTGTGTCCTTAAAAATTTTAATAACTTATTTCAAACAATTTGTTCTAATTACACGTCTGTAAAATGTTACTTTAATTCATGAAATTTAATTGACCGCGCCAAGGACACATTAATTTCCATCAAAGACGAAATAACACCATTAAAACTCGAAAATTCCCCAAAGTAAAACATAAAAAGACCAAATTTGTCCTTTTGAAACAATAAAACACGTTTGTCTCATCCCTAATTTACAAGACTCTCAACAAAAAAAAAAATATTATTGTGTCCTTAAATTTGATCTCTCAAAAGGATATCATCTTTCAGATTTATAGTATTATGAAAAACCTTAAGTTAATTATATTTAAGCTTTTATTATCCTTTGTTAGCTATAAAGGAAGTGATTCCTCATTTTGTTTCTTGTCTAGTTTTTTCCTGGACAGTTATTCAGGTCAAGGAAGGTTTACGGTCCTAGTTTCGGGTTTTATAGTTTGCGTAATAGCTGCCATTTTGATTAGTTTGTCCGAACTATGTCCTTTGTATTCCAACATTAAACATCATAGAACTGTAAAAAGTTCCTGAATTCATGAAATTCACGGGTTATTGAGGTGATATGTCCTTATTACATAAAGACATTATTAAATCTCATTCCAACCTCAAACGCTAAAGTACTGAACACATAACCCAATTTCATGAGAATTGTAGCTTATTAAAATTTTCTTCTAGTTGTCTTAGGCTCAAGCTCTAAATTTAATTAAACTACTAAAAACCACTTAAGGAATGTCAAATATCTCAAACCTTATGATGTGGCGAAAGTATCTTTTCATATCATGCGAAACGTGTAAAGCTCTTGAAGCTAAAGTTTAAACTTTTATCACACAAAACCTTGTTCTGAGAAAATTGTCTTGGGTACATCGTTAATCCCTCAGTGACTTTTGGGTTTTGTATTACACAAGAGTAGGCTGTTTGAGATAACTACTTTCGTAATGTGGTGGCACTTGATATGTTTATATGATGATGAATACATGACGTTATTTAAACGATAGCGTTTTGTCTTGGTGATAAAAAATTTTCGGATAAAATTTATAACTATACGACCTCATCTTTTTAATCTTGAGTTATCACTCCGACTTGTCAGAGATACCATTTTATGTGGAGCTCATAAACTTTGAGTTGTTCTCGCCTCAAAAATCTCTGTGGCTTAGTGGGTATGCAGACACAAATTGTATCAATCTCAGGTCCTTAACCTTTTGAATAAGGATACCTTTCTTCCCAGACAGAAGTTCCATTCCCACAGTAATCTTGACGAAACAATTTCGCTTACAACAAACACATTTATTCAATTGAATCCAGCTGTCATTAGGAATGACCTTAGGTCATCGTTACCTTTGACAGTAATTAATAACAGAAAATGGTTGACATTCCATAATGAAACATTCTCCAGAAACCATACGAATCCAAATGATTTATGGGAGAAATGATGAATAGTTAGAATGTACAAGCATGACATTCCATCTGGCACAAATTCCAAGACATTCTTGTGAGACTTGCCTCAAATTGAAAATTTTTCAAAGAGTTTCATTACAGAGTCATTAAAGAAAACTTAAAGATTCGAAAGTAATTTTTTTGTGTACTGTTCTGAAGATGACAGCCGGAAGGAGAAAGGAGACCTACTTCTCAACTTCTGCCACATTTCGAATGTAGGTCTCTGGGCAGTTCCTTTCACATTCAAATGATATGTGGAAAACGCACATTATCCCTTCGGACATCCTAGATTCTGTTTTCTCTGTTACTAAACAAAACGGATTTAAATTCTTCCTTTTAACCCTTTCATAACTTCCGATTAAGGTCACTTATCGTTTTCACAAATTGAAAGAAATCGTAAACTTCAAAATCTATTTTTGTAAGATTTCCATAAAAGAACTCAAGAAATATACGAAGACAACAATTTGTTTGTTTGCACAGTCAGCTTTTCCAAGCAGATTTTATTTCCTGGTCTAAGAGATACAGACATACTTCCATTCCTTATATGAATGAATCGAGGAAGTAGATAAGAATCAGTCCAAAATGAAAGTAATTCAAGTGAATTTTATTTTAGAACTTTTAGAGTAATAGTCCAATTTGAATGTAAACCAAAGAACTCTAGCTGCATGTGAAATAGACCAAATCACAGTGACCCACATCCATGAAAATGCCAATAACATTTTCTATTACAAAAGACACTCTGGAGCCTGAGATATGTACTCCATATCAGAAAGGGTTAATGACTGTAGCTAAAGACTCACGTAGTCAATTCGTATAAGTCAGTTATTCAAAACCTTAAATCCAAATAGGAAACCTTTTTGTCATAATGAACTATAAAACCTTCTCATTAAGCTTACTGAGCACTAAACAAATGAACAATAGTTTGATTTTATACTTACCAAGCTTTTTGCTTTCTTCAAAATTCAGTTTCTTTTTTACTACCAACATAAAACGAATGAAATAAACTTTTCTTTAATAAAACTGAAATGATTAAAAGCACACAATTTGACTCCATGTCTAAGGGTTTCCGTAAAATTCGGTTCAACAAAGTATTTTAACCTAGAGAACACTTGTAATATTTTCCAAATTTTAATATTCTCTAAGGGATAACGAAGAGTTCCATATAAACCTAAGACAAAGATGCTAACACGATCCACATTTTGAGATGATATAAGACATAAAAAATGAACCACAAAATTAATAAAACTAACATATTTTAATTGTTTTGTTAATTTTTATTAGTAATTTTAGTTTCGTTCTATAGAAAAAATGTTTCTTTGAAATAATTCTCTTTTGATTTCATGATTTTAAATTCTATAAACACTTTGTACTGGCTAGAGTAAAAAAATATATAAATATGCACAAACATTTTGAAATTATATAAATAATTATTGTAATTAACTTAAAAGTGTTCTTAAATAATTAATTTATAGTAATAATTCAAATAATCAAACTGTTGACAAATATTTTCCGGTTCCAAATGAAATAACTAACGACAAATTAATAACTTCAGTCGTTTTTGTAATACATGTGTATAATATATGGTAGTATTAAAAACGAATTAATTTAATTACATGTAATTCTTTCGTATATAAACGCTTTTTATATCTAAACATACTTTAGATCGAGTATTGACAATTTTTTAAGGTCCTACTGATTCATAAACAACACTTTATCATTTTCTCTCTAAATTATTAACTTTTCCAACTACATATAACACTACCTCCTTCCATCACAACATTCTAGTTAATTGTCCTTAATTGTTATATTTAATTGTTAATTTTCATCAACTTCGTTAGAACAATGCAAAAATTCTAGGTAAAAAAATGGTTAACTTCGGAAATATTTCTTACATTTCAAATTTTCTTTATTAAGTTATTACTAATAATTATTATTTCAAAATTTGTCTGATTCTTATTCATATTCCTCGCTGCGGGATGGATAATATTTTGCTGGTTTCTGATCATTTTTTGTTGATTCTATAAATTTTGGTAAATTCTTCAAAAAGTTTGAGGCCACTTTACTTTGTTAAATTATTAAATTTATTATTTAATTTTACGTTTTTGGTATTTATTACCATTTATTGTATATTGCTTCGTATATAATATTCAAGGGAAAGATTTATTTCAAAAGTTTTTAACGCTATTTTATGAGCTTTTATCAAAACAAACATGTCTCCAAATAATCGAGCACAAGTTCTAGAACAATTAATAATATTAATAACAAATGTTCATATTCAATACTAAAATGAATCGTGATATGTAGATGTTTTGTATAGGATGAAGTGACCAAAGCAAGATTTTTATGAAACAAAACGTATCAAAGGAATCATGTCAAAATCTTCAGGCATATACGAGTATATCAGTCCAATCATGTCCAGTGAGACATGAGAAGCACAAAGTGATTTTGAAGCTATCCATTCAGATATTTCGATAACTAAAGACAGAAGAATTGAACTGGAACATAATATTATCTATGATTCCTGACAAATTTTGGAATAAGCCTACAACTTTCAATATATGGAAGACTAGAATTAAACTCTTGTCTAACACAAAACCATGAATGAACTGATTGTGGCAGCATCATAGCTGGAAATATTGATGTTATAATTCATGTTAGCTAATCAATCAAGTTTGGAAAAGATGATTTAATAACGGATAAACACATAATTTTGCACAGGGTCTGAGACATTAGTACTTTGATTGAGTAGGAACAAACAGCGTATTTAACATTTGTGCAACTGAAAATAAAACCTAATAGCTAAAATTTTAATACAAAAGAAAATTCTCCATTTTCAACTGTTTTTCGAAATTAAATTTTTATTTCCTTAAAAAAAATTCTACCTTAACATTATTTTCGCTTAAATAAATTTTTAATAAATTTTCTGTTCTATTAGGAGGAATCACTACGCGCGATGGTTTTTAATTACTTAATTAATGTTACATTCTTTATTTACCTTTATTATCGTTATTTTGTATATTCTAGTAATAATAACAAAATATATATTTTTCATATTTATTTATCAAATACAAATTCAATATTCTTAGTAAGGTTTTATTCATTATTTTTATCATTATTATCATTATTATTATTCTGTTTTGTTTTGCAGCTTATTGGTTTAATTGTATACAAGTTTATATTTAATATATTACAAAAAAATGTAGTAACTATCGATTAATAAATATTTTCATGTTTGCATTTTGTTAATTTCACAAATTTTAATTAAAATTGTTTATCATATTTCTACAATCTGCCATCGATCGCATACAAAATTACAAATGAATTGAATGAAAGAGTCAGAAACCTTAAACGATGTGATATATGTTAATCAATGCATATATTCGATAGGTTTCGCTCTTTACTTGGGCGTTATCATATGATATTATTAAATTACACAAAATTTCGCTTTATCTACGAGATTTCCGGATTTTCTTAGGATATGCGTACGAAAATGCTAAGATTCATTTCTAAATAAATTGGATTTCTTTTGATTTTGGCAGTGAACAAGATTTGATTTGTTTAAATGTTTTTCGTGTTTATGTTTAAATTTTCATTTTTACAACTATCACAAATAAGTCTTTTTTCAAAGTTCATACATATATCTGTCGTTCATTAACGATGAACGATGACAAATTATAACTTCTATTTTTAATTAATTATTTTCTTAATAAAGTTGCCCTTTTTAAAGTTCAGTAAACTTTTAACACTTAAATTAGCTGGCGTAGGAACGTCGAACTGGTACAGGTGGTGGAATCTTTGATTCTCGATGACGATGCGGTTTTTGTGCATCATTTGTTACATCCTGTAATAGTAAATGATTGTAATTAGATTTTAGATTGTTCGGAATACATTAAAATATTTGTGTTACCTTACTTTGCGTTCCTACTCTCTTCCAACCATTACTCTTTCGCCAAAGTGGACTGTCTTCTGAAGATTGTTTTTGTTCTAAATCTTTTGATATTGATGGACTGTTCACAACACTTCCGGTCATTACACTTTCATCAAATGTTACTGTTGGTATATTGTCTGGTGTTGATAAATTTGTTATTCGTGACTGATCACCAGAATCACTCGACGAACAACTAGTTACTTGAGCTCTTCCAGCTTCACTCGGTGTTGGACTTGGACCATTATTACATTTTAATATTCTAACACTTTCCGAACAAGATTCATCTTCGTCGTCATCAGTCTCGGCATCCATGTGAGAATGAAGACTACGCGAACTAGCTGATGGGATATTAACTAGTTTGTAAAAATCCTTTGTAAAATCTATACAAGCTATTTCCTCATCATCAGAATAGACAAGCTAAAAGAGAATATAACAAAACGATTAATCATTTGTGGTTCAAACAAATTACCTTAAATCTACTTACGGTTTCTTGTAACAATTGTGAAATCCCTTCAGATTGTGAATCAATCATTGTGGAATTTAAATAACCACTAGTATTCCAAATCCAATCGTGCTCAATATCATTAGAATCATCATCTAAAGTTATAACACCTAATTCCTCCTGTGACATACTCCAGTCTTCCATTTCGGCTGTACACGGCTCAGCCGATATCAACCATTGTTCTGGTTCTTCTGGTAAATCCTCCAAATGACTATTTGATGGTTGTGGTTGACCACTACTCATCGTACAGTAACCTTCATCTTTTCCTTTAGCCGGACTTGCGGATAGTGCTGCATTTTGTGCTTCTAAATCACGGACACGTGTTTTTAACATTGTTACCTCTTCACGTAAACTATCTTCAGCTACAATAGCATCAACAACCTTTCTCATTACATCGTCTAAACAATGTTCATATTGTCGTATGCGTTGTTGCAGTGTTCGATTTTCTTGTTGCATAACATGAAGAAGATTCTCTTGTCGTGCGAATCGTGCCTTTAAAAATGAAAAATAAAAGAAGGTTAATTGGATTGTTTTACTGAGCGGAACATTTACATGATTGTTAATTCAATCAGCCTACATCGATTGTTTAATTCACTACTATCGAATTGCCCTATCACGACCAACCCTTTTCCGTATTTCATTGGTACCTAAATCTGACCAGGTATATCTCTGATCTTTATGGAATCATTTATGTCATTATGTATTACATTGAAACCCTCTCAAGTGTGATATACCTATATTTGATATCATCCAAATATCTTTATCTAAAGTCGTCTTACAATGATGCCTCGTGTCCCAAATAAGAAGGTACTCACAGATTCAAGATACGACAATACACAATTTACATATAATAATTCGTCGCCATGTTATTATTCTGGAATGTTTACTGGGCCATGTCTTACCAAATTTTCGTCGTGTACTTACAATTATCACAAAAAATAAAAAATGTCATTGTTTGACGACTTGTTATTACAAAATGTTTGACTTAGCATGTCTGGAAGAATATTTCTTTCTTAACGCCAACACAAAAATTATGTTTTGCTGGTATAAAAATGGAACGTAATTTTTAACGTTTCTCAATTGAGCATAATTTAAAAAACAAATATTTGAACGAAATGAGCCCAAAACCAGACTCACCCTCATAGTTAATTTCTATAATTTCAATGTCTTAATTCGAAGGTTTCCCTACTTGCTGTTAGTAGTAGCTACTAGCTTAACACAAATGTTTGCTATTCCTCTTTATTCTCAAATTGATTTGGTTGGACGAATTTCTAGGTTTCTTCTGGGGTTTACTTGTATGACAAAATTTTAGGAAACGATTTGTGACTGAAAACGTCCGTTTGTGCCTTTGATTATTGAAGTAAACAGAAATCGTAACACAAATACAAGGGGAGAACCTTTTAGGGTTTATGAAATTACAGAAGAAAAGGAAACTATTTTCGTTTCTTTCTTGAAAATTTGTTTACATTCCAATTGGTTGTGCCTGCTCTGGCAAAAGTTTTAACGATTTTCCAAGTCATCGTAAGTGATAAAATATTGAAATTGAAAGTGCAAATAATACTATAGAAATCCTTGGATATTCTACATCTTAACACCATTCCTGTCCAGATTATTCTATAGTATGATGAGGTGAGTTTGGATGAGGTACCTAAGTCTCTGTTGAGTTGAGGAGGCTGGATGATGGTTATACTTTCTTGATTTCTTGTGTCAATATTAGTTTGCTGTTATTGTTAGATAAACATTAACAGAAGTTGGGGATATTGTTACGACTTACTAAGAAGTTTTTCTCAGATTGTTAAGAAATGGAAACATAACAAAACCCAACCCACATAGCAATAGCTCTTAATGTCTTCTTGTTGTTCAATTAACTTGGATGTTAGAGTTATTGGTTTTTGAGATACAAACGTATTTATTGGTGCGAATTAAATTAGTAACTTTTATTCAATGGCAGTTCTTTTCAGTTCAACAGATCAAGAAGTGACTCAAAATGTGTTGTGTCTCGTAAATTCTATTCAACACGATTTTACGCCCGTGATGTGATGACTTAAACACGTTTCGTGGGTGGAATTTTCATTAAGAAAATTTTTACGTTTTCTTATTTATTTGGTAAATAAATTTATGAATTTTGTATTTAACTAATTCAATGTCCAAAGAAATTGTAAATCTTTTAACTTCCAGTAAATGTAGTTTGATGCTAATATCATATTAATCCACATCGGAAGGTGTGTTCTACGTTTCGTAAGTTTAATAAATTGAGGTTGAATCTACTTGGGAATTTACTGTTTTTTCCAATAGAACAGACCGTCTTCGGTATATCGAGTACGTGAGAAAATTTACTAATGAAATTTTCTTCTTTATTACACCCAGAAGTAGTGAATTGGATACCTACTATTGACTCATGCAATTTTAAAGTTTGCATTTGTAACAAGTTTTATTTCCTGTCTGTGACTACTGTCTAGTAGATAGACTAGACTTATATCCATCAAAACTTTGAAATGTTCTTCCTTGACTCACCTGCAGCACTTTGTGATCTCGACACGCTTGCATTGCTTTTCGTTCTTTTGATTTCATAGCCCGATTCATGCTGTAAAGAAAAGAAGTCCAATCAATTTATTTATTAACTTCATGAGAGTTGTAAATAAATCCATCAAAAACTGTTAATCTAAGAATAAGTTTTCCATTTCAAAGTTGTTTTGCGAACGCTTCGTAATTGAATGGTGTCCGATAGAAGGTACAGAGTTGTGCCTCAAGAGAAATTACAATCATCTTTTCAGTTTGTTTGGTATAATTAATAAAAGTGTTTCTCGGATTAAGATGAAGAAGACGATTTACAAGAAATTCAATCAATTTTAATAATACAAGAAAGGCGAGACTTTTCATGCCTTGGCATGGAATGAAACGAAGTTTCTTTGTCAGAAAAAGAGTATAGAGCATTCTACGTGCCAAATCATTCACGGTTTACAATTCACTTTGTTACACCTTTTGACTCAAAACTAGACTCAAGAAGTGAGTGGAAATTTCTTTAAGATGTTGTACAAAAATTATACCTTAAACTCATTTCTTTAAAATGGTACAATATCATAATGGATTTCGCTTCTTCTCCCATATGGAATATTATATAAAATTGTTGGGAGTGGTTTATTCAAATGTGAGCACTCTTTTATCATTGAAATAATTCCGACATTGAATTCTTGGAATTATTTGGAATTTTCTTCATGTATTTACTTTTGCAACAAATGAATTGTGGCTTTTGTTGGTGAAATGCAAATTGCAGGGAAATGCATTAAATAAATTGGTGCACTTAAGGCAGGTTGCTTTCTGTAAATGTCTCTAATTTTGTTCTATCAATAGCTTCAATTGTTACAGGCTTGAGGTGCTATATTTCCAGGAAATATGGTATTCACATAATGATAGTGGCTTTGTTGAATTTTGCTGGAATTTTTAAAGCAATATCACATCTTGATTTCAAGCTAATTAGGCCATCATAGTGTCATGTATAATAGTTTTGAGTTGTTTCACTTTCATCAGCCAACATGAAAAGCTCTTAAAATTGATAAAAGCATCTTTTATGAAAAATTATCCCAGCATATCTCAACAACTAGAACTCAGAATTTTTATTTATAGCATTAACAGAAACTAGGCCTTGCATGAAGTGCACGTAAATGCAATTAATTTCGAATTCTCCCTTGAAAATGAAAGGAATCCCTCTGGAAATTCAGGTCTTGCATGGAATCATGATTAATCTTTTAAAAGATGGAATCTTTATTTTCAGAATCATGAACGATGAGTTTTAGCACATCAAAGCCATGATGCAAATAAAGAAAAACGAGAACAACTAAAGACTCGGCGTCAACTGCAGCAGTTCCAGGCACCTTTTGTGTTGATTGAAATGAATTAATCCAACCTGAGAGTGTTTTCTTTGGAACGTCATCGTACTCTTTCGGTAGGCTATTCAAAAACAGTGAAGCCTCATCAGGCGTTCATGTGAGCTGATGTTCCCCATGGTGAATTTATGAAAAGCCACAAAGCCTGATATACTAATTCCAGCAGCTTCTTCTAACCAAACCACACAAAGAAGTCGTTGTGCTATTTTGTCACATACAAAAGACTATGCTGCTACTCGGCGATGAGGCTCTTCAACCAGTTTCCATTCTAGGTGAGCAGAAGATGAAGGTAATACCCTCAAACAAACACCTTTCATAAATAAACTAACACCAATATGATTTAACCAGTGAATGAAACCATAACGCTTTTGTCATTCTTTAGCTCCTCATATCACTTTTGGATATGTATTAACAAAAACAACTTAAATTGTAACTTACCTTTCTAGTTGCTCCTTCAGATCTCGCTCGAAAGTCGGTGATCCGCATTGGCTCTGAAAATATTCAGAAAATATAACAAAATTAGTGAATTTCATTTTTAAATCCTTTCTAGATTATGAGAAACTTCAAGGACTACTGGGATTGACAGTTCGATAGATCAAAGATAGTTCGTGATATACTCATGAATGGTAAACCTCGTAACGCTTCTCTATCATGCATGTTCAGTGATATGGTAATGCAATAAACCCAGACGATAAGGGATAAGGATAACAAATAATGGATACAGATGTGACAGAAGTTTCGTTCATGGTAACCAAACAACAGCACACAGCACATCCCAATACTAGATATATACTATATAGTGACGAATGTAGTAAGGGGAAAGTTTTGCAATAGAAAGTGATAATTTTTACTTTCCCTTTTCCATGGATCTACATTCATCTACAGACAAAAATACAAATACAATCGGTTTAAATTCACGTTAAATGTGAACTCAGTGAGGGTGGAAAAAAATAAATTACACAATTTGCTTTCTTTATAAATCACGTACTGTTATCCATAAGGGTCCGAATATGTTTCCTGTGGGTGGCCTATGTAATTCCGGAGTTGCATACCAGACATATCCTATTTGTATTCATACACGAAGAATAAAAAGAGCCTAGTCCTGGTAAAAAACCCGAGTAAGGCGAGTCTAAAAGAAGAATAAATTGAATGGAATGACAAGGACTTAATAAAACTCAGGAAACAAGTGACTATGGAAAACGATCCTGACGTTGTGTATGTCACCCAAAGGGAAAGGTTCGACAAAAGTTACTAAAGTTGTACCATAGAAATCCCTTCAATACTTCGTTATTGTGTTTCATACGTCCATCCTTTTGATGTGGCGTAGACGTTTAATAACCAACGTGCTATGGACGCCTCTAGATTATGGTATTCAACAAATGCCAGTCGCCTGACGTCTGGCTGGCGCTTTTAAAATGACATTTTAATGAACTCTCGAACGCCTACAGTAGGTACATACATACGGATTTTATGCAATGTGCATCCAAACCCTAGCTACCCTTCCCTTGACTTGGGGTAGAATGCAAGTTCAAGTTTAAAGTGGAATTTTTCAAAAGACTTCAAATTGATATTCGTAATTAGCTTTTTGCCAGTGTTTCTATATAAAACCATCCGCTTTCATGTTTCAGCCAATTAAAGTTTGAAGGCGTTCAAATTGTTCTCGTCTCACAAATCAACATGTTACTCTTGTAATTAGGCTAATCAGCAAAAATGAAGATGTTAATTTAGTGCTTAATAACATGGAAATCTATTAAAGCCCAGCAGCCGGGTTAACGCTCACCACATGCGCCACAGGGGGTCCCCAAAAACCTCCAACTGCGGGAAAACTGAATAATCAATATGAAATGGTTTTTGTTCTTTTGATTAACTTCTTGTGACGCCTGTGTTTTCCCCACAATTTTGCAGACTTACCAAAAACTGGTATTCGATTAAAGTGTCCTTTAAGGACTCACTTGTTTCTCAAAATTTCCATGAATCATCGAATTTATTTGCGTGACAATTACTGCCGTGAATTCCTGTCGCGTTTGACTCTTAGAAATATAAAAGGACAGGTGATTCATTTACAAGTTGTCCTTGTTCTAAACATCACTTTAAGACACTTGAAACTCTTTAAAGTTTCATAAGGATTAAACTTCCTTTTGCAATAAATAACACTTCCTGTTAAACGGAAATGCAAATCTTAGCAATCCCTCGGTAATACCCAGAACAGTACGACGCACCCATTTCCCATTTTCAAGTAATAAAGACGAGGTAAATGTTTAACCCTTTCGGGATTAAACAAAAGCACAAAAGTGTATCAGCTGTAATTTACACTAAACTTTAACTATGTAACGCGTATAATACAATGAGCTAAAGGGATTATGCTGTCTCAGTGTGTAAACTGTAGTTCAGTTACAATTTCACCATAACCCTTTTGCAAGGCTCGACTGGGTTGGGCTATGGGAAGATTTGCTAAATGCTGAATTCCATGTGGGTTGGGGTGCAAAATAAATACTCTTCCAAGAGGGTGGGTTTGCATTTCATGTACTTGAGATGATTCAAATGTACCACAGCTGCACGTCTTGCAATTCAAGGAATCCTTTTCACAATACCACATCCTCAACACAATTTCGGCGCAAAACATTAAACGGTCAAAATTAAACACTTGAGAGTTCTGGAAATTTCTGCATCCTTGGAGGTCTTACCTGGAGATTTTTGTTAACTTCTTTATTTTGGTTGAAATTTTCACTTATCTTGAATTCTTCATTACTTTCACTGTCAGTTAATCAAAATTTGTAAGGAAAAACAAGTTTTTTATCACAAAAATTTCAAAAACAGATTACACAAAAAAGTTTTTCTTGAAAATCAAGTTTAACTTAAAGACCAGAATTGAAACTTTCTTAAAGAATTCACTTTTTTCCAGTTCATGTTTTCGTTGTTTTTTGGTTAGAACGTGAAAATGGACTGATATCGCGGAGTTTTCCGGACTAAAAAGAAAAGCGACACTGTTGGAGAGAGGGTGAACGAAGAACCCTTCAACTAAAAAACAACGTTTTGGTACCAACTACCCCCTGATTCTTTACCCTTATTGTAGAATAGTGGTTGTACCTAGTTCCTAATGGTTGTGGTGGTTGCATTATCCCCCTCCAAGTGATTCACTCTCACACTTATGATTTGACTGTTATGAAGGTTTTCTGGTTATGTCAGCTACCAAACAAATCACCCTCTACAGAGCTCCGGGCTAGGCACGCTTCGACTTTTGGGGATTGCCTGGACTATCATTGAACACGAAGCGAACGCTCTCTCGCAAGAGCACGGAAACACTAAAGTGAGGTTATGTTGTTATGCCTATAACTCATGTCTATAGTGGTTGCATTTCTATCCCCTCGGGTCGATGCTTTAAATCGGGATAAGTTGTTGCTTGTGTGTCACATTGTTTCCTTATGGTTTTTCCACCCCCGAAAATGCATTTTTGTATGGCGTCGTGGCGTGTCTTGTTGGTGTTGTGAATGATATATGTTCGGAGAACTCTTTTATTTCCACCTCCTTCAAATCAAATTTCTGGTGGTGGAAGTGGTCGTAGTGGGGAGAATATGAACGATGAATAAAAAACTACCACCCCAACGCCTCCAAACCTCTTCACATTAACACCACAAACAACACAACTCACAACCTTCCAAATAGGGTGACTCGAAAATGTTACGCCGTTAATGGCCGGGTTAATTAATAGTTGATTCATAATTTTATTTATGACAAACTTCAATTACTCCGAGATATTCCAAAAAACGCCTTCTTGAGTTGGATATTTGCTCTAACGATGCCCCAATAGCACGAAAGGGTAGCTGGAACATCTGCTAATGAAGTAATTTTACTACCCTCTTGTCGTAACTCCTAATGGGCACAGACCTGATACGGATATTTAGCTGAATTTTGAACTGTTATTGTTTGCTTTATTAATATAAAATTTTCAAATATGACACGGACAATTCGCCATTTTGAATTTTTGTAAAGGGGTTCGTTATTTATTCATTTCAGTAAATAAAAATTAAATTAAAATCAACGGCCGTTCAGAATGCCCGATGCTCACGTGCCGAAGCGAATGCGAGCAGAATGAGATAGCAACACTCGGTTTTCACTCTTTCTTCGTGTGCTTTTCTTGTGTGATGTTTGTCTACTGCTAATTTTTTAAAAGTTTTCGGTTCATGATTTTTATTTCATGATGCATTTTGAAATTTTGATTGAGACACACACAGAAGCAAATCCCTGCAAAGTATACACACAAGGATTTATGACTTGTTGATTTGAAGAAACGAAAAAAGGCTTTCAAGAAAACCCAATAAAATCCATTTAGAACCTTTGAATACGAAAATACAAATTTATATGTAAATGTTATATATGCGAAATGGTTCTCACGATGACATTACCATCTTCACAAGGACATTCAACTTTTTCCATTTTAACAAAATGAAATATTCCAGGAATACCTTCTTGGAAGTGTGAATGTTTTTGCAAACATTATCATATCAATAAAATTTTTGAATTTACGTATTTTACCCGTTTTTTGGGAAAAAGAAAATATTCACAAGGTGTTGAACAGAGATTTATGCGAGTTGACATGTTGTCTTTGTTCGTTTGTGGTTATTTGAGCGTGAAAAACAAATATCACATACATTACTTGCCTTTGACAACATGAATTTTGTAGAGGTATCATTCGAACTTTCCACATGACTTCATAGAATTTTAAATTAATTTCGGGATAACATCCCTGAAATTCACAGCGCTACACAGAAAAGGAGTTTGTTTCACAATAGAATGTTTGTTGTGTTGTCCAACCCCTAATTTCGCAAATTCCAACTTCAGTCATATCCGATTTCAGATACGGATGAAGGATTTTCTTCAATAAAACATTAGGGACCATTTCTTCCTGTTCTGTGCGTTTTATTATTTTGATCCCTTTCTAATGAAATTTCCCATCAAAACATCCCTCGTACTGAAACACAGCTGGACATGTCGTTCATCTCCAAAATTGATTTGCGAAACTACCTAAACTTGTCCCTCGAAATATCATGACGTAGTTGCGATAGGAAATCTTAAAATAAAAATTTGCCCAGGTGTGTCCTTGCATAATTAATGCCAATACCATATAAATAAAATATCGATAAAGGATTTTAATTAAGTAAATCGACAAAAACCTGGAAGCAATTATTCATTTCCGCCACGATATCCTTCATTTTTAACAAGGATATAGATCTATTTCGAATAAAGTATGTGATACATTTGACTCCTGACAAGGATACCAATCACTCAGAAAACCGGATACAGTTTTTCGTTTGAATAAAATTCATGAATGGGAAAATCCCTTTTTACCAGAGATTTCCAAAAGGTTCCTTCCTTCGACTCTGTTTCGTATATCCCTTAAAATATTTTTGAATAAAGCTTCAATCTTTAAGGAGATGAAAGTGGAATCTGCTTTTGTTGAGGCATTTCTTCATCAGGAAGTTATGTGAAACGGGATGGATACCCTTAGCCACAACACAAATTGTATACCTTTTTCCAACAGAAGTGTCTCTATTTGTGATAATTTCGTCCTGATTGTGTTGAGGACAAAACCATATTTTGGGGATTTCTTATTATCCCGATAAGGTTTTATGATTATTCAATGCTCATTTGGTTGAATTGATCCGAAGTGTGGTGGTAGTTTAAATTTAAATTGACGACCGGAATAAAACCTTAATTGAGTCAATTTGACTGATTTAAAAGGGATTTATCAGGAGTTGTACTTTTGAAATGATATTGAAATGTTTATTGAATTAAAATGAAGGTGATATCTTTAAGAGAATGTATTACTTTCCCTAGTTATAATAACCACCCAATTAAGGTAAACCTTTGAAAGTTGTCAAATGGATTGGATGCAAATTTTCGAATAAACGTCTACAATTCAATGGGAAAAAATAAAGTTTTCAAAGGTTTTTAAAACCAAAACCAGTAATCTAGGAAATCTCAGTTACGAATCTCCTCAAACAGAATCCCAACTTCCAAGTATGGTGGATTTGATGCTGGATAACAAAATTCATTCACATCGTTTTTAAAATGGACAACTAAGTAAAGTAAGAAACAGGTTCCTGTGAATTGTGAAGAGCAAAAGGTACAAAAGTCACAGGTATACAATGATGACTGTAGAAACCTCCGACAAGGAATCTGTTCGTTAAGGTCTGGTTTTGTCCAATATAGAAGATATAAAAACTCAGAGACCACCATTTGTTATATACAAAAGTACCTACAATCGAATACTTGAATATTGGATACATGGTTATGTGGATACTATGGATAAGATATAGTTGTTCAGCTCGTACTCTCATTGTGGTTTTGTTTTCTTAAGCAGTTAAGCAGTTAAGCAGTTTAGAGTCATCGATACTGATCGTGATGATATTTCACTTCAATTAGACCTGATTTTTATGGATTCCTCTGAAGATATGATACAACTTCGTATCATTGTGGATAAAATTATTTTAATTCACTCGGAAACCTAATTCAATTCCAAGCTTAATCCAATTTACTTTGAGTCTCATGTGTTGCAGTGGTTTAAATTCGTTAGGGAATTCCCTGGATTTGTTAAACTTTTTAAATGAAATTAATTTTTCCACCATTTACCAAAGCCAACTTTACTCGTCTTTAGATAAATTGAATTTCTTTTATGTTTATGTTAATTAAATTCAATTTCAAAAGCATGTATACAGTGTGTGTAAAATGTAAATCATGTATCGATTTTCTACGAGAAGGTCGGAATGTATCGATACTTTATTCCATCCCTTATGCCTCTGCCAAAACATCGGAAGTCACATCAACTTTGACGCAACTACATTTCCGGCTCCATCAGGGATAATTACATAACAATCCATTAGGGGGTGGCTTGCAAGTCTTTAATCTTTTCGAAAAAAAAAAAATCCAACTGTGTTTGAAATCATCCCCAACCATCGCATTCACACACATTTGCGTTTTGGGGGTTGGTGTTGTTTGTATTGGTTGTTTTGAAAAAAAAAACACAGGACTGAGGGTGGAAATGGAAATTTTAAACAGGGAACTAAAGTAGGCTATTCAATTTGGGGCTTTGTTCTTTCGACGAGGGAGGTTTTTTACCAGAATGACAATTTGTATGTAGCTCTAAAGGTTTTCCACGTATTGAGTTTATAAGGAAGACAATGCACACACATCCCCGTTTCTGCGCTTGCATAATTTTCAACCGTCACTTCTTATGTGCAGATTCCCTTTTTTGTGGAGCACCTTCCAAGTGGCCCCAAATGACACGACTCGGGTGCAGTGAACGTGATCGGAAATTAATGTTGCGAATAAATTTAAATAAATTTTCGTGGCTAATTCGTTTATCCACTGAACTTGTTTTGTGGTTTTTGCCTTTTCGCAGGTTGTCTTGAATTTGTCACAAGCAGGACATTGACATGGACACACAACTTTTTTGACAGATGTCTCTAAAATTGACTCCCCTATGATAGCCGTTGGCGAAATTAATAATTGAAAAGATTCATTATGAATAATATATGAAGTAATTAGAAGATTTCTTTAGAAGGAACCCTTCAAAAACCTTTTTCAATTTATGTACTTACTGAAAAAAATGTTTGTAAACACAAACACAAATTCCGATTCGATCTTCTGGAAAAAGCGATTATACACTTTTGGATTTGCATTTTCATTGAAAATTTATAACAGAAATATGACAAATTTTAGAGGGTTTTCATTATATCCACTTAAATGCACAAATATTCATAAATACAAAACTGAAAATACCAAAATGTAACTGAATTATTGAAGGATATTATTGTCGTTCAGCTGAAGGATATCTTGCATCAAAGGACTTTGAAGATAAACATGAAAATGTACAAGAAGAAACCCCAATTCAAAACATGGAAACGTACTTGCCAACCCCTTGTATATTAGCAAGGTTTTGTATAATAAATATTTTTGAAAGCCCCAAGTTTTGATTTCCCTAATGCTGTTTTAAATATCCTTGAAACAGTACAGGACTAGCAATATAGTTCAATTGTAAACCATCTGCGGCAGTGAATGTTATAAATTCGCTCTGTTTGGATATTAACCCTTCAGAAGGACTTAAATATTTTTGCAAATATATAGGGGAGAATTAGTTGTGCCACCCTTTGAGAAATTCGTTGCTATTGACAATACCCTTTGAATCATAGGTAGAGAAACCCTTTTACAAATTAGAACGTGGATCTATCTCATCAAATAACAGCAGGATATGGTTTAATCAATACAACCATTTAACAGAACATTAGCAGTAAGAGAAATTGCGAAAAAATTGTGAATATTGCCAATTTACGTAATGACATGTGTCTAGTGAGTTTTTACGCACACGATTACACGCTAACGCTAATAATGTTAAGAGGAAAAACTTGATAGAGAACGCTCTAGATGAACCGAAACGTTTGAAATACCGAAACAAACCAGAGAAGACATTGCAAATTGGTACGAAAATTTGTTCTAACGAGTTTTGATCAACACGTGCGAAGAAACAAACGCCTGCTTTGCGATGCGAGTGGTTACACCGGCAGCGAAGAAAACGTCAGAACAAATGGAACTCTCAAAACGGTTTGATTTTTGACGTACTCGTCAGAACAAATTTTCGTACCAATTCGCGTGCCTAGTAAACTTTGCCTAAATGAGCCTTAGGCGTCTTCCTTATTTTGTATTTTCTTCCTTTACCTCAACGCCTCCAGTTTTATGTCTTTTTCGCTTAATTTTCCTTGAAGAAATTTATTCCTTTTTTATGATTCAATAAGAAAAGGAATTTTAAGGACATGCCTGGAGTTATTGCATTTAGTTAGGCTCGAATTTATCGGAGATATTCAAAGCTTTTTGAAGATGAATTCCTTCAGTCCCTTAGCGAAAATGTTTGATGAGTCAAATTGTTTTGAGTGTTTGTATTATTTAATATAATTTCTCTATTCTTTAGCAGGTGAATTCTGAAATTGTTTCAAGGATATTACCTTGTTTCATTTCTATAAATTTTTAAAGAAGAATTTGTCTGGATTTGTCTTTAAAGCATCAATGAATCAGATGGTATACGATGTGATATACGTTTATATTGAATTGTGCTTTTTTAAATTTAAACTCATTGTGATGCATGCATCAATAAAAGGTGAGTAATTCATTTTTAATCAACTAAAGTGCATCTCTAAAGTGCAGTCAAAATTTGTGTTGTTAAAAGTAATAAAATTAACTTTAAATTTAATCTTGAAATCGATTTAAAACATTTTCTTTATTTGGTTCAGGCTTTAACTACAACATTGAGAACGGTACACCTCCACTTAAGTTACCTTGTCAATTCACAACACTTCCTTTAGATAACTGTTACAATGTTCTGTGGTTCACCAAAACCCCATAAATAAACAAGAATATCTCCAACAGAATATCCACAAAGGGATTAAGTACGCATGTTATTGGTTTCCCTCGATAACACTTTAAGCCCTACACGATATATGTAAATTGACGTCGAGACGTCGTTAAGCAAGTCCAGGCTAAAAGTGCATTTTTACCAACTTAACAAAAAAAAAACATCAAACTGTAAAAAAACATTAAAAACATTGAAAACACTAAAAACATTAAAAACAGAACGTGGTTCTGAGTATAAGAAGAGATAAGAAGTTAGTGCATTAAAATTGCATTCCGGCTATCAACGTGTTAAATGGTGTTTGTGAAAACAATAAAAATAAATAAAAATAGAAATAAAATTTTTGAGTGATATCGTGATAACTCTTTCAGTGGATTAATTTAAAGTTTAAAACATAACAAAAAATCAAACTTAAAATACTCACATTATTAACTTTTTCCTGTAAACGTATGAGAGCTTCTTCGAGTTCGAAGATTCGAGCTTCCAAGACCTCCTGCAGAGATAAGAAATCCGTTTCTTAGGAAAGGTTCGAATCGAAGATAAAAATGAAAATAAAAATATAAATAAAAATTTAAAACAAAATTTAAAAATAAAAATTCGGCAACTCGACGACGATGCACTTAAAGATATCTTCTGCTACATTTCGTTTCTGTTCTTTGGCTGAAATCTTAAGATGATAAGGATTCTTCGATTTTAAAACAAATTTTATGTAAAGAATTCTTAAAAAAACGATAAATTTTTGTTTTTATTTTTAAGAACTTTCGGAGCTGGAATGAAGTAAGCCACAACCACAGGTCATCGCAGAAGAGATTCAACGACCTTTTGACTTGTTTAGCATCTTAAGAACCTTCAATTTTGAAACTGGTTTTTGGCGACTATTTATAATTTTGTTTTAAAAATATATTTTTGCAAAAATTTGTGAAAAGAAGTTTCATTTCTTCATAAATTTAATATCACTAACGAGGAGTTTTACAACGAGAAATCGAAAATGACAAGCTGTATATCAAGTACAAAGTAATTGGATTGCTCTAAGTTATCTGGAAATGTGGTTACCATAGAGACCTTCTTCTCGACTGGTCAACTGGACAACTGGACAACTGGCCTTTCATCAAAATCATCCTACTTTTTCTGATTGATGTATTGCGTATAGTGAAAGCGACAAAGCAACAAACCGAAAGAGAGAAAATGATTATTTGTCAGTTTGAATCGTTTGAGAAACGGGTTAAAATGCGTTTATAACCGCAACCTCAAAACCGATGAAATAAAAACAATTTAAAAAAATTATTAACAAATTCATAGACTTCAAGATCAATTAAAATCTCAATCAGAAACGCCAAATGAGTCATGGCCCCACTTTGATCCAATTTAATTTCATCGACATTGTGTTGTAGCTAATAAAATTGAAGTGATATGATGAAAAATTACAAGTGACTTGTAGATCTTGTGGAGTAGCTGGCTTGATCAGGGTGTCGTTGTTTATTGCATCTTTCACGCTATAAAATTCTATTAAGAAGATTCTCTAAGATGTTCAATGCATCTCAGACTTTTCCAGGTTTCAGAAGTGATCGTGGAAATCTCCTCAAACGGATAAGTTCATTGAACAGTGAAAAATTTCAAGATGTTAAGATTTTCCTTTGTGGGACTCTCTAGAATGTATTCTGGATGGCTGGAGTTGCTTTGACCATTCTTGAGGGAATGGAACAAACTGGAAATGTAGAAAATAAAATAAAAAATATATTCACCTTCATCGTTAGGTTCCGATCGAACCTAATCAAACAAGATCGCTTTGAGTTTGTAACCATGAGGACATGGTAAAGATGAGAGTTATACACCTGTTTCAATGGTTCGCAGGTTGTCATTCAACGTACGACAACAGTTACTTGGCCACAAGATCATTTTCGGGTCAAAAAACGATCATGACAAAATGCAATTGGCCACAAGATCAATGAAGCTATGGTGAAGATGAAGATAACGATCGGTTGGGGTTCTACTAAACAACAGGGGGTCGCTCTGATCTGATCAGATGTTCGATATTATCATAACCTCATCGATCTTCAGAGTTTCTTCGTTTTTTATTCACTCATCGATCCATCGATCGATCGATCGATCTTCTGTGTCAACAACAACAACAACAACAAGTAGAAGTAGAAGATTAGTATGAAGAAAAAGAAGATTCATTTCCTGTCCTTAAAACAACATTTTCGTAGGACTTCTTTAATGGAATCTCAATTGAGTAATTCTTGAAATCAACTCGATGTCAGTGAGTGGTAAATGACCTTCATTGAAGGTTTCTTCATTTGTTTTTTCGATGAACGTTGATACAAATCGCACGTCCCACTCGTTGTCTTGTCACATAAATTTCAAATAGTCAAGTTATCTATTCTGCAACATTCAAAAATTTGCATTTCTTCGAGACATGAATCATTCATGTAAGCTTTGTTACATCGTAATGATACGAATTGAATAACAGATACGCCCGTAGTATATTGAATTGGTTAAACCATTCACCAAATTTGTAAATTCAATGTTTCCGAGGTTGAAAATTCAAAAATCAAATGAAGCGCCATGGAAGATCGAAGACACGTGCTCAAGGTAGTCAGACAAAATGGCGGCATTAGCTTTGAAACCGATCATGTCAACTCTTCAGAGAAAAGAAAGTCAATAATTTTTAAGGAAAAACATGAGACAGTCAAATGCAATTTTACACAGGAATGGTCCAAAAAGTTTTTAGCGTACATTTAGCACTATAAAGTTCTATAAAACACGCAAATTTTCACGTAGCACAAACAATGAGGGTTCTATAGAAAGACAAAATTCACCCCTTTCAGGAAAGTTATAGGAAGAATAACCCAAATTGATGGGTTAATGTTTATGTTCTTTGATGTTTTATAAGTCTAACAAAACTTAATGTAGAACCATGAATGAGGTGTGTTTGAAAATTAAAAAAGCTACCACTTTTGGAAAAAATTGAATTTCTAAACCTGAAGCCACGGAAAGCTCATAAAAAGCTGTAGAAATTTGAATATCAGTTCGTAAGCAAATTCATTGAAAAAGTAAAAACCTTTTCTAAGCTTTATAGTGGAAGTTATAATGCTCTTGTATATGAACATCTTGCTGCTTGATCTTGATACAATTTTTAAGTTTAAATTTAAGATGTGTGATGGTTTAAGAATGAAATCCGAATAACACTTGATTGTATTGTTAAAGCACGTTTTGTGTAATAAAACTAAAACAACTCAAGTCATCTGTTGGAACATATTTCATAATTTATTTTTAAAATTTTAATAACCAAAACGACGTTCTCATTTCATGATACCGTAATCTGTAGCTCTTAAGCTATAGCTGCATAAAATTTTCAATTTTCAAAGAAAAAGTGCTTTTCATCTTTCCCTGAAGACGTTCCATCCTTTACGTAAAGTCATTCTGTAATTACCGTGCAATAAAATAAATCTTTTTTAATATCAACTTTGACATGCCATCGAATTATCCAAGTGAAACCGATTCATGACGTTCATCATTGACGAACGGTTCTTAATGGAAAACCATATAGGTCTACATCAATATCTACATCACAATACACATAGATATCTTTAGGATTTTCTTAAAATAAATTGAAATTTTTGGCTAAACGTAAGACGTGAGTGAATGATCTCAAAAATTGAGATTTATGCACAAATGAAAATTCTTTCTTCCGGGAACTTTAAGGCTTCGCTCGTAAATCACCCATTGAACTGAGTGGTAAACTTCCTCATTTCAAAGTTGAAACGTTCCTCGCTTTGATGTCACCGAAAAAATAATTTACACCCCATTGAGACGAAATTTAATATTTATTTTTTCTTATGAAGCTCAAATTTTTTCAAGTACCAAATTAAATGAAATTTCAACCGTAAATTTTTTCAAATACTTTAATTAAATATTTTCCAGCTAAATTTGCAATTCTATTTTACGTTTTATTTTTGTGGGAAAGCTTTTAGATTCACACCGTGCTACGGTGTCACAAAACTTGATGATTCTACCATGTAGTGCTAACCTAGAAACGCGGGGAGCTTTTTTATGCTGTCGTTTGCGTATATTATCGTGATACCTCATGAATGTTTATCAGCTAAACTTGTGGCCTGGACTAGTTTTGAATTATAAACAGAAGAGAAAGAATAGGAAAAATGTGCCCATTTTGCATATCATTTAAATCCGAATCGAGTTTATCTGAACTGATTTTTTGAAAGCGCATTTCATGTTCCTGAGATATTGATTGTCTGCTTTTGTGTAAAATAATTTATCAATTCGTTATCAGTTTTAATCAAAATAATTCATTTGTTCAAAGTTTACTTGAAGCTTTCGTGTAAAAGCTCACTCACATTAAAGCTTTACAACTTGAAAAGCACTCACCCTATCACGACTGGTGCATTCATTTTGTATTGGTGGTCCTAATGATATTTTCCCATCTGATATTTTGATGAATCTCGGTGGAGCATAGTCTTGGGGCTCGTCTCGTTCATCTTCGCTTTTAAGCTCGAGTGTTGGTCTGCAAGAAGAAAAATAAACATGACCTTTAATTGGAATGTGCTGCATTTAATTTACTTTCAAAAAAAAAAAAACAACATAAGAAGTCATAATAGCACATAAACCAACTGGGTCGTATCAGGTTTTTCAAGTGCTACAATTATTTCTCCCGTCCATTCAAAACGTCGATTTCTTAAGACTTTATTGTGTATAAAGAAAACTTGAATTTAAATCGCTTCAAGAAATGCTACAAGTAAAACTGAATGAAATGTGCGAATTCATATACTGTCTGTGACTGTTTTGTTTGTGCTCCAAAACAGTCACAAAACTCGCAATGACTTCGATGACGTGCGATTGAGACGCCTACGGGTGGCCAATGTTTTCTAACAAAAAATCGAATCACAAAAATAAGTTAAAGGGAAAAATAAAAATTTTGTTTTATTTGTTTGGCCTTTAGCGCTCCAGCTTCACAACTCTTCGGTTTGTATGTTTTTCCCAAAAGTGATCGTAGCCCCCACGAGCTCCATACAGTCTGGGTTGGATGGTGAACGCCAAATGAATCCATACGGAAATTTGAAACGATTTCAAAGTGAGGAAATTTATTTTTGGGGTCTTAACGACTCTTGAATCTTGAATCTCGACTCTTGGACGTATTGTCGGAAATAAATTTGGGGCCAAATGAGTCATGACTCATCACACAGCTTGACCGTTCAAAGAATGCGAGTCATCGTTTAATATATTGTATACCAACAACTACAAGAAGACAAGTATCCTCCGATTGATTGCCAATTGAACTGTTTGCCCTCTTTCTAGGGAATCGCAATCAAAATGCATTGCCCACCTTGACCTTTTGCAAGTAACTCCTGCATCGAATTATGCAAATAGCAAATATTGACTCGACACTGTTGAGCTCCACCATTTGGGGAGCACGTTCAAATCCATTATTCAAACACGATTGTGTAGGAGTTAACGTTTGTTCCCAGACTTTATTCGATCGCAATTCAATTCGTAGGCGATTTTTGCCATGTTTCGTGTTTCATGCGTTTTCAAATGCCTCACAGCCAATATTGCTCCGAAAATGGGGAGCCTACAATAAATTTTATTACTACTCCAACGTCGTAAGTCTTATCAAACAAATCACAAATCGATGTGTTTCATTTTGTTGTACTTTGAGACGTTATGTCCACTCAAAATGGTGTCTTTATCTCTTACAGACTTTTCATCAAATCTCTTCAATAAAAATAGCTTTGAGCTTTGTAAATTTAATGTTTTTCTTATTTTTCAAATGAAACTTTCAGAAATAAAATAAAAACTTCATTTTTATTACATTAGATTGTAATCGGTAGTTGGAGCTGGAGTGGGTGTCCGGTCACAATTCACTTTTGAAACTTCATTCATTTCGATGTTAAATAGTTTGAAATTTTATACCAAATCCAATTTAATTCCACCGGAAGTGGGTTGAGTTACACAATTCATTGAATCCCTCTTCCGTTTCCAAATCATTCTCCTTTTTCGGATATCAATTTTGCGATAACGATTTATTGATAATTTGAAATTTGACACGGCAGACAATTACGAAAATTGTTAAAATAAAATTCGTTAAATTTTGAAAGTTTCCAATTACAAATCCTAATTAAAATTCCCTTCTTTAATTTTTTGAGCAATTCAAGTCTCAAAGTGTTATGTCATACCATTATTATGTATTCTCACGAAGTTTTAACCAATCGATTCAATTAAATGGAGTTCGATAATTTAAAGAACACTTTGCATTGAATCGCCAAGACTCAAGATGACACAATTCCATTGTAGGTGCATGAAAGGAGAAAAATGTTGAATGCTCGTGACCGGGAATCGAACGGCGGACCTTCCGCTTGCCGGGCGGATGCTCTAACCACTGAGATATCCCGAAAACTTTTTCTGTTCCTACATGTATTGAGTCACCACACCATTTAGTTACCAAATCATCATCTGCATGATATTGAGATATTCTATGAGGTTGATCACTAAGGGATATCTTTAAAATTTGTAATTTATTCCATGGTTCAGTCGTTTCCAGAGATTCATCAGGATAGCGCCACCAGCGGTTTCACCAAAATATCATAAATAATTCAGATGCATTCCTCCGTTGCATTGCAACTATGCCTGGCCGTAATTCATGAGGTCAATCTGCATAAGTGAAACTGAAAACCAGAAACTTGGAAAATATTTTCCTTTCGACATGACTAGATTAACTCCAGATTCGCTAAGGTACCTAATAACGAATGGACCCACGACACGGTTGTTGATGTCATCTAAAAATAGACTGCAAGAATTTTCGTATGGGAAAAAAGTAAAAAATTTAAATTTAGTATGATTGCAAGTCATGCAATGCAGGTGCTCAATGCATTAGTCTCAGCTGCATAATTCACATTCACAGCATTCCATCATAATTGAAAGTAACCGAAACCAAAGCATACATATAACCAAACTCATATGTCTGCAAACTGCAACTGCAAACTGCAAAATTTTCAAGTAATTAGTTTGCGAGGTGCAATTTGGAATTTTCAATTTTCAATTTTCAATTTGCATAAAGGAGAAACATTCAATGGAAATTTTCAAAAGTGACTGTACTTTTCTTCGCATAAATTTCCCGAAAATGTCTCCGTGGAAATTCCAAATTAATTTTCATGCTTTCACAAATTTAGACAAGAATTTTCCGAATTTCGCTTTGATGACGCTTGGAACTTGGCCTCTTAAGAAATTTTCTTGCCTTATTTCCTTCTTTAATGGATAAATTTTTGTTGTTGTTGGTGTTATTTGAGGAAGACCGAAAATACTTCAAATATAAATAGAATTTTCTCTACTTTCTGTTGATATATAGAAAATTACTTCCAAGTGAGCAACAGTTCTGTGAGTTAGGGTTTCATAAATCATTAAGTAGAGGAAATGGTCTAGGTCGTTTGTGTTGAGGCTGGGACAGAATGGACCCGGAGGTTCCTTGAGGTTGATTCCTCAATAAATCATGGAACGGATAAGAGGAAGTGTAAGTGCCTTCCATCGGATTAGGTGAATCTATTTGGGATGGGCCTTGATTTATAGAAATATACTTTGGAATGCACTTAGAAGAATCTTTCCTTGTTTCCCGGGGACTATTACAACAGAGTCAGTGATAAACTCCAAAATTTATTCCCAGCAACTCAATTTTCTCGAAATGGTCTTATCAATAAATTTTGGAAAATGACAGTCCAAGTGGCATTGAATGGGAAGAGCAACAAATTGTGCTTTTAATGAGAACAAATTTGGTGTTGACACAACTTTCATGGGATTGTGGCAGGACATCATAGGTTCTACTCGTATCAATCACCAATCTTTGATTTCATTCATAAATCCGAGTTACCTCGCACGTCGTAAACTGCTTACGGTTGCGGTTAACCACACAAAAATAAATGGTTAAATATATAAATAAATAATAAATCAACACCGGAAGACGCAGAAGCAATGCATAACTCATGCCAAAAACCAAAACCAAAACGGTAACGAGCGCCATATTTCTTATTTTTGTTTTTGCAAATTTTTCATGTTGATTTTTTCATTTCACGCACGTTTTAACTCACGAGTTTTTGTGTACCTCGTACCTGTGCCTAAAAAGGTTTTGTAGACATTTTTCTGCAGGTTTTCATGTTTCAGGCGAAACGCGATTATGTCCAGAAAAAACAATGGTAGCCTGAATGTTTCCGCCGGAAGTGCAGATTAGTTGGGCCGAAAATATTTTTCCCACGTGATTTAGGTAATGCCCGATGAAATTCCTTAACCTGGCGATAATTATTTTCTTTTGTTCTTTATCGAATTATGAATAATTCGAAGAAATTCCAATTTTTATTTGGCTCCAAGGCAGGTGGTAGGTCAATTCACTTCGCCAAGAGATGGCTCTACTTTCCGTTTATGAATAAAACATAACGCCAATGGCTGTGGCACGAAGTGACACCAGAAAATGATAATTAGGAGAAATAATTTTTCCAATATTAATTGATTTTCTCCGCATATCTTGAGAATGGAATTCAGTCCATGCACGGAGTTGCTCCATTCCCCAACGCAACTAGAGCGCAAATGGAGTTTAATTGTGAATCGTTAATTTGTGGAAAGCCTGTCATAATTATAGTGTTGAAATTGGCGGGTTATACTTATACCCATCCAACTATAATTAATCGAAATCACTATCCACATCATGCCAACAGGTCTGGGAGCAAAGATACCGGGTTGGATGAATGATCCTCAACCGGTTTTTTGTTTTACTCGAGATGTGTTTCGTTGAAAGTAATAAATTAATAAATAAACCAAATACTTATTTGTTCATAAATCACTAAGACACTTCTGACCTTCAGAGCAGGACACATTTCTTAGCGTTTGTTTTGGCACAAGTGTCAGTAAATGACTATTAAAATGTTACTATCATTTCGTGTGCTACTAATAGCAACAAGTTTTCAACAGTTTATCGGCATTAAACCCGTTACACTGAACCGGTTCAGTGATTTGATGTTTTTGAAAGTGAATTATCGACGATTGTGGCTTTAAAAACTACTCTGAAGTCAAAATTTTACCCTTGAAATTTAAGAGGCAGTGTCAGGCGAATAAGGAAAGTACCAACACTTCCAATTGATTTTTTATGAGCCAGTGGACTTTGGATTGACCTCGCACTTGATCATCGAATATGTGTTTCTTTCCAACAGTGGTTAAAGCATCTGCTCGGCAAGCAGAAAACCGAAGTTCAAATCTCGGTCGCGACGTACAGTTTTCCTCATTTTCGTTTCAGTGTCAAACACATTCTGGACAAATCGTGATGTTGAAAATTCCCCAATTGTCTTTGAAGGGTAATTTTGCACAGATGTTCAAGCACCGTGATATGTTAAATTCCCTCAAGGGTCATTTACCCAGTTGTCACATTTCACTATGAACTGTGTCATCCATTTCAAAATACTGCATGTGTCAGGATTAATCCCGTTCCACCTGAGTTGCAAAAATTTAGTTTCAACAACGACCAGTGTTTGGTAGCATGTGTTCTGCGTTTCCAGGGATATCCCTTAAAAAAGTGGAGAGTGTAATTTTCTCACAATATTCATAACCACTAAATCATGTCGTGATATCATAAATTCCACAAAATCGCAGCTGCACCAGCATAAACGCTTTTTCGGGTAAAATAAAAAATAATAGTGCTCTCATTTTTATGCTGTCGTTTTTGGGTTTTGAACGAATTCCAAAAGTCATTTCGTTCATGTTTATTAGTTTTCCAACCCGGTAACCGGAGCGAGACACCCAGACCCGACATTGCAGTTTTCTATCGTGGAATAAAAATTTTGGACAAATGCCAAAAAATTGCATAAACATTTTCGACATGGAAAACTTTACTTTCCCTATGTATGCGTGTGCTGGTTTTATCTAAACAAACATCACACACACACTCTCACAGGCAGGGACGATTTCGTTCTGCTCTAGAATTTACATCTCCAGAACTTGTGCCTCCAAGACTCATTGAACTATGAAGACTCAAAAATTCGAACTGATTGATTAGTTAAATATTGAGCTCATTGAGCAACCTCAATTCAAATTAGGGAAAGCACTGTTTGGTAAATTTAATTTCCTCCCATGGAATCTATGACACGAAACATGTCGCTTTTGTGTCACATACAAAAATTTGACTAATTGACAACGTCTCAAAGTGTACCGCTCCAATGTTTACAAGGTGCGGCTAAAGTTTGTGTTGGCGCCAAATGCCGCACTGCTCACTATTCGAAAATTTCTCTGACTCAAAATGCATGACAGTCAACATGCGCCAATTAACATTTCTAACGTTTGACGGTTTTCAGAAGGAGGAGAGATGAGGAGGGATGAATTTGCGCGTGTGTCACAAGTGAGGAACAATTTTTCACTTTTCTCTGAATGATTTTTGCAGGATTTTCTGCTCAAGTAATTGACAAGATATTTTTTTTTGAAAATTTTTTATTTGAAATAAATTATACCAACCGTGAAACAATTTTGAAAAATTGTATCATTAACAAATTTAAAAACAAGTTTTTCATAATTTCAGCTAATAACGCTGTGACTTTTAATCATTTCAACATTTCAACCTTGCAAGGTATAATCCATTAGCGCCTACACATTGAAGTACTTAAAAACCTGGAAATGATTAATTTTTAGCCAAATAAGGTTCACGTTTTGGAGTGTGTTATGAGTTTGGTGTCTGTAAGGACGTTCAAAAAGTTTTCCCACAAGACTTAAAAACAAGATGAGGGTTTTGAATTTATTGAATAAATTGAATTTCATTAGTTCTACAATAGATGTAGAAAATATATGGGTATCGATTGGAACAACATTTCCATTCCGTCGTCGTGGGGCTAATCAACAGTTGCGCAACAAATTTAGTTATTTATAGGTTCTGCCATATTTCGTTTCGGTGTAGTTGACATGGCCTCATACTTAACAATAATAAATCGAATTTCTATTTGAGATGACATGGAGATGACACTTTTTTGGAATTCCTGGAATAACACGTTTGTAAACACACCAAACTGGAGTTAATCAGAGTTGAGTGTTGTGTTTCATAACATCATCTTCTTCATTTCTTCATACTAAATCTATTCGTTTTGAGAATTCCTTTAATGACGTGTCAATCAACGCCTTCACAATGCACTCATTCCATGGATTGGATTGCGTTGAAACAAACCCGCGAGAAAAATAGCACAGGAGTCAATCTTCAGAAGTATGTACTTTTTTTGAAATACATAAAAAAACAAAAAATTTCTTTTTTATTATTTCTGGAATTCTATAAATTCCCTGAAGTGCATCAGAGTAGCTTCTAGGCAAGTTGAAGTCAAACTCTTGGAACAAGTGCCTGTCATAGACACGGTTGGGGATTCTCGATGCTGCTGTTCCGAAGAGGTATCTGAAGGATCATCCTCCACGGAATATGAAAGGAGCCGCTTTTGTTGACAAGTAAAGTGCGTATGAACACGAGCATTGATGCATTTAATGCAACCGGAGACAGACACCGTATCGAGGCAATTCCGTTGAAAGAAAAAGGGTAGAACACATTTAAATAAGACTTCACATTATTTAGGGGACGTTTCAAAGTGTAGAACATCGTGTTACAAGACCCACTTCCGTTCCATCTGAACTCTTTCATATGCAAAACAATGCGAAATCCACGAGCAATCCACGTGGATGACATGCAGGAATTTCAAGTGCACTCTGGGGGAAAATTAACTGGGACGCGTTTCTGTGGATAAAAGTTTGGCGTGATGGCACCAATCAAATGCAAAACTCATTTCAATCTCTGTTTCTGTCAGCAACACTTGATATATTTTCATTAGACGATATCAACATCGTGTTAGAATTTCGCATGGTATGTCTTGCAGGGGAAGTTTTCAAGAAGGAGAAATTATTTTAAGCAAAATTCACGCACAGTTGCACACATTCGCAAGTTCGGTTTCTTGTTGTGAGATTTTTAAAAATGACGTTTTCTCGCTCTCGATTTTGTAAATTTTTTATCGTGACCGAAAAAATAAAAATAATCATTTTATTGGAGGTATTTAAAATTCAACGTGTTTTACACACATTTGTGGCATTCATTTCACACTTGATTCACTTTAATGGGTTTCATTCAAATTTGTTTATATTGTATAATAAATTAATTGATATAATCGAGAATATCTGTTATGACACATTAACAACATTTCGAATAAAATAAACATTTTCAAACATCTGGTATTCCCAGAGTTGAGTGTGTGACATCATTTTAAATAAACTAAGAATAAAGTTGACCCAATTCGGAGTGTTTATTTTTGTAAACCACAAATTTTTGTATTAATTATATAATTATAACAGTGATAAGATGTCCGAAATGTTTGCCGTGACATTCGAAACGGATTCGAATATCTCCAGCTAATCCAGAAAGGAGGTTATCAAATTAGAACGTAATCATTGTAGCGACATCTGTGTGTCAGGGTGAATGAATGTGAAAGTCTTTCGTTGATGTATCAAATCACTTTGAATTCAATTATACGTCTGCCTTTGTTTTGTAACCTGCGACTCACGTTTAATAATTCCAGGAAGTGGCGGAATTTTGTAATTACAAGAAGCCAAAATTGCGGTGGACAAAATGACAGACATCTTGGAAAAATCGGACATAATGACTTGATCAACAAAATTGTTTCGCTTCGACTTCTGGTTTTAATGGGGTTTTCTTTACAACGACAATTTCATGGTAAACTTTTTTCTTGGAAAACTTTCAACCGAAGTTAATCAGATTGATTGCCTAGAAAACAAGGTTTTCCAAAACACGAGGTTGTTGAGCGAAGGTAGGCACTGACGGACCCGGTAATTAGTTAATTTACTTCGAGTTAATTGCGTGGAAAAAGTTTTGAATTCTTTTAATGGTTTTGGGACTTCTTCAAATTTATATAACAAACTTTTGAGTGGGCAAACAAAAATTAAAGATGGAGTGTGAAAGCAAGATTTGGTGGAACTGTGAAAATTGACTTTTGGAAATTCAACCCGAGACAAATTTGAACAAAATTATAAATGATGATGATAAATTGTTATCAAACACACAATGCCACGATGAATTTATTTTTTTGCAGGAAAATAATATTGAAAAACAAGAATTCCCGGAAAAGTTGCCATGTGTGGAAAAAGTTTCAACTCAAAATCCAATTTGCATAATCAGGATTTTCTTCTGCATCATGCGAAATCCTGAAGTTTTCACTAAAGAGCTTATAAGTTTTATCATCAAAAACCACAAATTCAGAGGGAGAGTCCCTGAAATCCGTTTATTCCGTCCGGCTTTATTACGAACTCAATTTGAGGGATCTGTCATGTGATATCGAGATGTGATTCGTGTGATACTGGCAGATGTCATTTGTATAAAGCTTTAATTGAAGCAAGATGACAATCGAAAAGTTTATAATAAGGCTAACAACAACGAGATGTCGCTCGATTCGTCTCAACGAAGTTCATTTTCTTCATTCTCCTATTTCCTGTTTCGTCTTGACGTGCTTTCGTTAATTTTGATGTCGCTGGTTTCTCTCAGAGAATTTCATATTTTTCATTCTTTTTTTTTTTTTTTTGCTTTCTTTGTCTTGCCGTGATTTCGTTAATTTTTTGAAGAAATTTGTTTGTTTGTGAGACGTTTAAAAATCTCAAGCATAAGAACTGTCCTTATTAAATTGCGACCACAGCGGACAGATTAAGCTGCAAATAACATGAAATTTATAGCACCTCGTTATCGAACTGTTTGTAGTACTAAAGCTAAAGCCGTCAAATGGACCACATACTGTCCCCATTTACATTGTAAATTGTCGGACAATTGCTTTTCATGTTACGTTAAAAGTTTATGCAGCTAAAGTGAACAGAATCGTGAATCAAACTTGCGTCAAATTGCCCCTAGAATGGTATCAATCATCAGTACATTTTGTTAGGGATTTTATGTAACTTTCAATTTCCATGTTATCTCTGTCATGTTTTGAATAAGACAAAATTGTCCCCCGAAACACTGGCCGCAATGACAATAATTTACTCGAATACCAAGTCGTCATGGAATAATGCCATGTAAATCTTTGCCCGAGAAATCTTATGTTGGCGTTACGATTGCATGCTAACTTTATCAGAATGAAAAATAATTTGAAATTTAATACCCAAAGTGTCTGATATCAGCTTGAAGCCGACACAATATCCTTTTGTTGTGACGACGACCCATGGACAATAACTTGTACATGAACGTGGGCATATTTGCGAATGGAATTCATATGCATGTGTTTGACAGCCCACCTAGCTGGCATAGCTTGAGCTTAACTTTATCCCAATCCGAGTTCTAGTAAATCAAATAGTCTTCTATATAGGCTAGCGATATGAGATCGTCGGAATGAATGGATGAATAGTCTTCGTTGGTCAGCCGCAGTTGACCACCAAGTGCGAATACAAAATCACTTCGTAAATTAGTTTTTATGACTTCAACTATGCGCCACAACCAGCTCATTGCTCTGGGATCGTCAAGTGTTTCTAGTTTGCTGTTAGTTTTCAAACTACTACCCAACCCGGTTCAGTTCAGTTCGGCTTTGGGTTTTATCTAAAAGCAAACATTTTAACTACTTTATAGTCTCTACTTTACATGAGTTACGTAATTTGTGATTTGTTTAACAGACACAGTTCGTGGAGTGTTTGCATTTCTGCTGATTGGCCTCATCAATGCAAACTTTTGTTCCACAGTATGTGGTACGCTGCCAACTCCATCTGGTGTCGGTAACACTTTCAATGAAACTTTTCTTTAAACTGATTTTAATCTCTTTCTGTTGATCGTATCTCTTCAACTGATCGATTCAGAGCTACTGCACTTTTAAAGGAAATTCTTCAACAAATATCATAGTCATCACATCAAATGGCTGTTTTTGTTATTTTCTAAATAATAGTTACAGATAAACAATTAATTATATTTTAATAACACCTTCAAATCCCGAAAACATACAATAAAGCGTCTTTTTACGACGTAGACTAAATCCCAATAAAATCTTGAAGAATTTTTTTATATTTTTCATTCATTTGAGAAATCTCCAAGACGTCGATTGCATCTTAAACATAAAAAATGTGAATTTACATAAATTACATGTGTTTTATTCGTGTTATTATGCAGACATCTTAGATATTCAATGAAGTAGCAGTTTAAAAAAATATTTTAATTCATTTTGATTGTAAAGAATTCTGTTAAAAGTTTAACTGTCTTCTACATTTATGAATCGAAATATAAAACCGACTTTCTTTTTGAACTGAAAATCATATAAAACAATAAAAACAATTTTAACATTCATAAAAACGTTTCTATCAACATGATATCACGTAAAACTGGTTTGAAAGCTTATTAACAATGTAACGACTCAATTCCATAATAAATGAGTTACTAATAAATAAACCAAAAGCAATTAGTATAAAGTAGTTAACGTAAATCATTCTAATTGTTATGAATATTTTATCCATTTCGGACGTCATATAAAACAATTTGAATTAAATCAATTTATATGACCTTCTAAAACCCCAAAAACATGTGGCGGCATCTTTTGAATTTTTTCGTAATTTTCAAAATTTTCAAAATTTTCGTAATTTTCATAACTTTTTTTTCGTTACATAAATGTCTGATAAATCACTGGAGCTTTGAAAAAAGTTTAACCTCTTCATTTTGGTCAAATGGTTTGGTGAGAAAGCCGAAACCTTGCCCTTGGTAACCTATCATTTTTGTAGCTTTGAAGTTTATGTAGTGTAAAAGCATCGTGGGAATTCGAGCTTTTATGATGATGATCGTATGGAGTTATTGACCAAATAAATCCGGTAAAGTAAGGCTAAAACTAAAAACTGCACCCTGAACAGGGTTAATGGAATCAAAATGCTTGTTACCTTGGAAGGGTTTCTGATTCAAAGATTTCAAAGGTTCATGGCCTTGTTGGTGATAATTAATTTAAGGCAAGTCTCTATAAAATTTTGAACCTTTTTCTTGTTAAAAACGTTTCGTAATTTACCACTAATATCACTTGATATCATAAACAACAAGCAAAAGTGTTTAAGAAGTTTTTGTTATTCCATCAAGGTACATGAAAGGTTAACGATAAAATCGAGTCTCTATACAAAACCTTTTCTTTGAATTGTTTAATGTTCCACAACTTCCGGTCACTTTATGACCCGAAGAGCCCTTTATCAGGTCACAGTAATTACAGGCACGTTTTAGAAGGTGTACTTGATGTACTTAAGATTTTCGCGATTCAAATGTTTAATGGGTTTTATTCAACCTTTTCCCTTAACGACTCGGAAGACTTTGTGATACTATCTTTTTTGGAAACCATTGAAAAACCCCCGAAAACGTTATAAGCCCAAAACGCGACTCGTTACGCATGCAAAATTTGATTCTACGTTAATGTTGTTGTGAAATCAAATTAAGTAAAAAATAAAACATTATTTTGGGTTAATTTATTTAAGCTCGTTTTGTTTATTGCTAACACCATCTGAAAACCTCCAAAAAGGTTAACCTTATTCACCCACTGGAATTTTTCTCGCTCGTCTCACAAACCCTTTTTCGGGTTTCAGTAAACAAAATTTTTTAAGGAGGCGGGAATCGCTATGAAATTTCACTCGTTTTAGTGTCGAAAACCTGTCAAATTTGGATTAATTTTGTTGACAGACAACCCGAATTCAATTAAAAAATCCATCGCCAAAACTACCAAAACGGATTTTGTCTTCTTAAGGAAGTGCTACTTGTTACACGTGGGTTTTTATTTTAATACACGTATTTAAAACACAATTTCAATTTGTCCAACTCGTCGTTAAAAATTAACTTTAACTTTAACAGACGTGGGCATTTACTAATCACCAAGTACACTTTTAGTGATACTAAGCCTCCTTCACCTCTTTTATGGGTAACCTCTTCACATAACTAGATGAATAATACTTTAGCACGTGCTAACTTTATTTATTAATTACTTTGATAAGGTACTGATATTGAATTTCTCAATTATTTGCTGACACCCGACTCTATTGATAATGTACAGGCGCCAAACTTTGACGTAATCAAGTTAACCTTTTAAGGGAAATTTATCTTCCCTAGTTACTATTATTATTATAGTATGATATGCAATATTAATTTACCTTCGATTCGTTTTCCATCTTCGTTTGAGGACTCCCAACATTTTAGTGTTTTCAATAATTTCAGGAGTTTAAAAGTGAAAAAATTAATTAAAACGTAATCCTAGGACGAATTCATAATTGCTTGAATTTGTCAAATAAAACTGACGTTGTTTATTTAAATTCTTCATTAACTTTAATTTTTGAATTAATTCGTTTTATATCACTTCACTTCCAATTCATTTCTCACAAAAACAAGTGACTCGGCAGAACAAACCTGAAAAGATGAAAATAAAATCGTTAATTTATTTATAAAATTTCAATTGAAAAAATATTAAAATTCAAAATATATCTAATTAAGAGGAAAACTGGATAAAAGTTTGCAGCTGTGTCAAAGTGCTGATGTGAGAGTCATCTATGAACGACGAGACAATCAATTCAATTCAATGTTGCATTCATAAATGAAGAGACTCCTGGGGAAAGAGTGGTTCTCATGGAAGAACACACTTCCCCAGTGTCAGCGCATGAACTGTTAACTTAGCATAATGTCGTCCTTGATCTTTGTCAGATTGTAAACGAGCAAGAAATTTTCTAGACTTTAAGGAGATGGAATGAAGGAAAACAATTTCCTTTTGTTTATGAAATAAGTTTGCGTCATTTGAAAAAATGTCCGTCCGTTGAAAACGAAGACAACAGCAACACCCTCCCAAGTCATTAACACCGTCATCACATTTTCCTGAAAAGGTTTTCTGTAAAGGTTCAGGTTCTAATTGCCGCCATTTCACGACAAAGACAAAAACATGCAAATGTTGTGTCTTTTAATTTTCCCAGTTTATTTTTTGTGTGTTTTATCTCGATTTTTCCATTTTCTAAACAATTTTCTTGAAGCGAAAGACATGCACACGTTGAAAGAAAAATAAGAAATGTAAGAAAAGAAAAAATTTTCTTTCAAGATTTTGTTAATTAAAGAAAATTTCGTTCCGCCTAATAAGCAGCCCCTTCAATTCGATTTTTTCCCGTAACAAGTCCCCCTTTGGGGAACATCTCCATATCTTTATTTCCATCAAAAGCGAAGAGGATGTTATCTTGTAGCCACTCAACATCTTCTCGTTTTTTCCGGGTTAATAAGACGCTCCCTGGAAGGAGGTTTGTGAAGCATCTTGATAAAAAATTGTCCATTTTAGAGTTTTATTTTTAGCTCCACTTCAATTCACTTTGGATTTATCACAGATTCAGTTCACAAGGATCCAAATCCATCTCGAATTGTTATAGATGACTCAATAGCTCTTAACCCTTAGTAAGGTTAAAAAGCGCAATTTCATGAAGCCGTGATTATTTTCTGTCCTGATTTCCATGCAGTGAAGCCAATCAAAATGGCAGTAATTAAATTGCCCGACCTTTTGACGACGAGTAGACGTTAAGACTTGGCGGTGCCTTGGAGGTTCTTGGTTCGCTCTACGTGAACCTCTCGTCCCCGTAATTAGACTGCTCTGATTTCCGTGATTGAGTTCAATTACGAAAAGTTATTAAATTTCGAATTCCAAAAGTCGACTCAGAAAATCGTTACGTAATCCATGAGGACGAGATGAAATCTTTAAGATAAGAACAATTTCTTCCATCAAAAACTTGCTGCTCATGTCCAGGTTGTTTTAGAGTCATCCATCAAGTTAATTGGAGAATTAGTCCGCCATTAGTTGAAGCTAATTTCTCATTAAACTTTTCATATCCAATCACGATTTCTTTTTGAAATGAAAATTTCATTAACTCAAGTCCATTTGAACCAAAGAAGAGTCTGGGCACACTTTGTAGGGCACCTAGTATCCAAAATCGATGCATTTTATGATACAACGGTTTCCGCATGAATGCATTAATTTGATGCAAATCTATAACAAATTCAATTCATCGAATGCACCCCACCTTTGGATCAAGTACTTCTGTCATAGACAGAAAGGAAAACTGTCAATCAAAAATTGTTTTTGACAAACTTTCATAGAACCAATCCAACTCAACCATATCATGAGCATTCCACTTCACCAAACCCTCCCCCACTTGATGGTGTGTCTCATTAGATTCAATCATATCCAGAACGAAAATGCCAACTCTGAAACCATTTCCATTTCCAATTCCAACTACAACTTCAACTTCGATTTGAAGTGTTGGCCAAAGGCAAGCCTTGTTTGGGATTTCATTAAAATTAGGGGAATTCCCCACAAATTTCGGTTACCATGGTAACGCTGAGCCCTTGAAGAGACCCATCGCAGTGTATCCGTTCAAGAATACTTGACCGTCCTATTGTGATGCGTCCCACTTGGATGACTTCCTTAACATAAATTTGAGGTTATGTCGGTGCCGAGACCGAGTAGTCCTTCCCAATGGAGCACCCTACTGAATGAAATGTTCTTGTTCTGGTTTGATGATGATGATGATGATGATGATGAGGATGATAGGGTCAGTAAGCAGTGACCCTTTTTTATAATTTCCGCCACACATTTCGGCAGTACTCTTATCAAAACTCATTTCCTTGTGGTGTACCACAAATTTCCTGTCTAAGGGTTGCATTTAAAATAAACCCAAAAGGGTACAAGATGTCATGGAGAGTAGTTCTTGAAATCAACTTGGACCCGTCAAAATCCATTTATCCACTCGAGTTATCTGTGCCTCAAAGTCTGGAAAAAACTAACTCCGCAACATGAATCCGAGGGCAGCACATTTAAAGTGCACGCGCTGATAACGTCTGGTCTATAAATTACGTAAAAACAAGAGGCGGTTTGAATCACAAGCGCCATGAGACTCATAACTCCAGCTTGTTCTGGACAAATAGAAGTTGTTGAGAGGCTTTTTGTATCTCCGTGTTATCACGAACTGTTGTACAATGTACATGATAAAAGCCACAAAAATGGGTCACGACTACAAAGACCAGATCCACAAAATCCACCAGAACCATGCAGTCTTTGAGAGCGATTCTTGAATGCTGCACCACGAAATGTGTGTTCTGGATGCATTGTTGGATTATGTTGAAGTGGATGCTTTTGATATGAGCCTTTTAAAGCAAAAACTATTTTCTTCTTTGAAACTTTTTCAAAACCACTGAAGTGATACTTCCTTGTTGGACATGATATTGTAACATCTTCCCTGAAACTTGAATTTGACAAATTCATGCGGAGCCAACTGACCCGGAATGAAAGTCACAAAATTTTCAAAAATTCCCTTGAAAAAATTTATGCAAATTTATGAACCCACTTAACTGGGGTCAGTGAAACAGCATTTAAAGTTGAATTGTTTTAGTTTTGGAAAGTTTTCTGTGAATTTTTTTGAAAATTGGTAAATTGCCAAGAACCAGTTCATTTCCATAACACAAGGGGCTCGTTAAACGTTTGTACACGAAGGAATAAAATATTTTTATTTCTTTACCCTGAAGAAGGGTGTGTACCTTAAGGAAATAGTGCCACGTTTACCTAACAATGGTAGAAGTTGTGGGAAACATTTAGACCGGAAATAGGAAGGTGACATCAATAGAATTAACATTTTTATTTTAGTTTTACTCTTTTAATGAGAACCGAAAAACTGGTGGACACACCAAGGACATGATGCAAAATGAAATGCCGCCAACGATGAATTTTGTTCTGCGGTTTCGCGTGATTGTCTCTATTGTGTACCAGAGGCAGCAGGAAGCCTTCAAATCTCGCGTTGAGGTAAAGTAGCAACTTGAGACGGGAATTCTTTCAATTTGAATATACAACATGATATTATGTTACTTGGAAGGGTTGAATCCGTGCGTGCCACGACATTCGAGCGTACAGAATCCCTAATTACAACTGACGCTGAGTACGTGGCTGGGAAGAAGTACCTATATCCGCGACGAGTGTATAATAGTACGCATCCTGTGCAGAACCTCTATTAGGGGTTGTGTGTACTGTTATTAACGAAATTATTGCTATTACAAGCGACTGATCTGATTGATTCTGTGTCTTGTGTTGTGTCGAGGAAAACATGTTGACACCTACGAGGGATTTCTGCTCCGGATCCGGTTATCTATGGTAGATTGTGAAATACTCTTGTCTAGCAATTACAGAATCATGACTTTCCCTCGGCTCTGTAAGACATGGCCTTAATTTTTTGGTGTTTTGATGAAGATTTCCGCTGTTACAGACTCCAACACAATGCTCTGGTCTGCGAAATCTCAGGCTGTTCCGAAAGGCTTTAACGACACTTGAGAGCTTTGAATTGGAATTTGAATTGGTCTTCAAGTGGACTAATTACGGACAAATTGTAAAGCTCTGGTGGAATTGATTTATTCGAAAGCGGAATTGAGCGTGGGTTAAACCCATTCAATTTTTTTGTTGAGGATTTTACACGTAGGCATTCCCTTTTGCATGCCTACGTTAATTCGGTTTTTGGAAATTAATCAATTGAATGCGTTAAAAAACGACTCCTTTCCTGTTAAACTTAAAGCTTTCGAAACAAACGAGGGAAACCAACAAATCCAGACTGTGATCGATTAGGACTTAAATACGACAGGAAAATCGATGTCACCGAAAGACAGACACAAAAAACAAACAAAAACCATTCAAACAACCCCGGAAACTTTGGAATACAATAAACCACCTGGTCTTAGGGATGGATTTTGGGGATGATTTTCAAGAGCACTCAGTCTTCCAGAGGTACAGAAAGATCTCATATCATCTGAAGAGCTCTTATCATTGGAAGAAGCTGAAGATGTTGGGAATGTGGTTAATGGAACCACTGCCACATGACGACTACGTTGTGCTGATAATGCGGAAGTAAGTCCACTAAAACTGGAGTTTTTATGTCCGAATTTGACACTTTGACAAATGTGGACATGCACATCATTTCAATCAAATAAACATTTATGGAAGAAATGTAATTTTTGATTTTGTTGTTCTTATTCCCCAAAATGTTCGTTATCGATTGAACGACTGATAAGAGTCAGTTTCTGCCTTATCAATTCCAGAAATTTGAGACACAACAACGAATTTTCATTGAGAACGTGTTGGGAACAAATTTCCACCTGTTTCGTGTTAAATTAATGAAATAATTTTGTTTTATTCTTTGGGAAAAATTCATACTTTCTTGGTATTTGTTGCAATTATTCCATGAACCGCGCACTGAATATCAGTGAATTCTTGTTTTTCGTCAAGACAAATTCACATTTTTTCAAAATTCACAACATTTTCATAAGTTTTCTTTGGATTTTTTGAGAAAATTTGGATTTTTCGATTTTTTCCACACGAATCACACTGGTAATCCAAGAAAATGCTAAATCAACATTCACTGTTACATTCTGATGTTAATTTGGTACTGGGATCTCGTTGCAAAATGCTAATAATTCAAATCAGAATTGCACTTCATCTAACTGGAAATAAACAACTAAAATCCGCTCCAATTTGACCGCAACACGCGGACACTTTCCAATATGAAAACCGACAAATGTGCACACAAGAAACTCGAATGCGAATGCCACGACGACCAACGAAAGACTGAAACCGAACGTTAACAGCGAGTGGCAGCTCAGTGCAAGTGATTCGAATGAACCACAACTGAGAGGAATGAACTCGCGTTCATTCGGAAATGTCAAAAAGTATCCGTTAAAATTGAATGTGAGTGAAAGAGACAGGGAGTGAAATTTATCAAAAAATGAACGGATGAATTCATCGGAATTGGGGGAAATTCACTCTGAAAATTCGAATTTGCCGCAATTCATTGGTTCATTTCCACTAACAGCGAATTCGTGCTGTTTGTTACAGTAATGTTATTTTAACATTTTTATGAAATTTTCTTCAATTTTAACCAGAAAATTAAATTTTTCCAAAATGACAATAAACTTTTCATTGTAAAACTTGCCTTGGAAAATGCAAACGAAAATCGATCGGAGATAGTGAACGTTAGACTTTTCCGTCAGTTTTCCGTCTGAATTCCGTCAGATTTTTTTACCCTGGCTTAATTCAGATGTGAATAAGATAAAATAATTAATAACTTTGTGCACACCGCGCAGAGGTGTCTCTGTTGACGACTGACCCTTTTCAAAAGCTGTCATCTGCAAACTATCCCAAAAGCGGGTGGTCCAAAATTTGCGGTCTTTCACGCAGAACCTTCCACTAGCATTTAGTGGCAGACAAGCGTTTTCGAGCTTGTCATCCTGTCAGAGTCATAAATCAAAATTGCTTTTAGTCGTCCATCATCCGAATCTGCATGGCATGCAGACAACAAGGACGTGTGGTGTCTCTGCAGCGATGTAGACTTAAGGGATGAGTTTTCTAACAAAACAGAGGGAACTGGGAGTTCCGCAAAACTGTTACCCCCCAGAAGCGCAGACGAGACAACAAAGAAAGCTCATACTGAAAAAGGTTAAATTTTGTTTTATTTAATTTTCATTTATGTTCAAAATAAAATGAAATAAAAGCTCCATTCTGCTCCACACACGAGGTGATGCATTCAATTATCCCTGAAGACACTGAAATCTCCGTTCAAAGCTGGATAAAATTAGATGAAATCTGGTGAAAAGTTCACAAAATTCAATCGACGAAGGAAATGGGAAGAAGTTCTTTGTGTGATCCCAGACACTGGACGAGGGAATCCCAAGAAAAACGGTGGTGTGCTCTGTAATCCTTGAAAATCCTTTTATTCCACTCAAGCAGATGTCGCGGAGGCGGAAGCAGACAAACATTTGAAGTGAATGAAATGGGGGAAAAAAGGGAATTTCCCTTTTTATATTTCATCGTCTGTTGATTATTGCATTCACTGCAACTTGTTTGCATTTGCAGAACTTCAAGTGCAACAAAGTGATTAGCTGCAGCTGTCAATGCAATTCGAATTGGGGGATGTGAGGGATCCAATCCGGATATCAACTATTTTCCTTTTCAAGTCTCAAATGTTCTTTTTGAACAAGGAGAGAATGATTTTTTTGTTAAAATTAAAACGAAAAATTTCGTGGAACGAATTGGGAATGAAACTTTCCCCTCCACGTGTTTAGTTTACGATTGTGGCACGTTCCTGTTTTCGTGTTTGTTTATTCAAATTTGCCGTTCTGCTTTTGTCGTTTTTACATTTTTTCCTCCATCAGTTTTGTGAAACGTTTTTCCTAAACCAAATTTCAGCATAATTTCTACAATTTGTAACTTATTTGACTTTTGCAAATTGGAATAATTAAAATTTATCTCCATATTCTGCAATTGCATTGGACCAACTTTGACCCACAAATAATGGTTACAGACCCATCAACGTGTCGACACTCCCAAGTTTCAGCAGTTCAACGATCTATGCCCCAAAATGTGTAACAAACGACGAAAAACTTTTGGCAGAAAATGTATTGAGGAAATTTTCTTAACTTTTCCTCAAAGAAAATGTTAAATAAATTTCCCAGTTTTTAATGTTTTTAATGCACCAGTAATGCATCTCTTTTAGAATTTTATTTTTCCTGTACAATGCACTTCCACAAATTTCTCGATTTATAGTTTGCGGAAAAGTTCCTGTTCAATTTCCTGCAGTGTGTGTTGGTGGATTTACCGGAAGTACGTACACAAATCACAAATTAAAAGTTTTTTTTTCTCAATTTTCCTCAAACTAGAACGGAAGTTGAGACGAATGTGAACTAGGATGTTTTCCACATTAAAGGGATGTTTTTTCTGTCCGTGTCAGACGATAAATTGAAGTCTTGCGCGGCCCCAAACAATAACAATAACTTTTAAGTATGTTATCTTTATCTCCAACTGATAACGTAATATGGTATCCAGCATAGCACCAAGTTGTAAAGAATTCTTATTCAATATGCTGAGATGTGTCAAAGTTTACTTTTATGCCATGGAAAATATGTACTTCGCTCGTTTTCTTGATAGCAAACACTTGAATTATTCAAGCGACATAAAAACTATGATAAGGACATATTTCGGCAAAGTTTTTCGGGCAAAAAACTTTCCAACAAACACTTCAATGGAGCTATTTTGCTGTGGGGCAACTTTTGTGAAGTACTTCTTCAAGATTGGAGCCATAAATTAGCTGAAATTAACATATTTATGTGAGAAATTGGATTCCAATTTGCGGAGAAGTTTCTGTGGAAATAGGACACGACCAATGTTTCACTGTTTAATATTACACTGACAATGACACTGATACTGACAATGCAAATTGCTTAACATTGCCAATTGAGTCACATCTTGAAGAGCAGGGCTTTGACCTGAAGTGCATCTTCAGTAAATTCAATTAAACCCTCGGCTAGGCCCGGTGTGTCATTGCACTTGAATCGGATCAATTGTTTGATGCGGTCTCATTAAATTTATGTTCATCATCCAAGAACAAAAAAGAGCTCCGACTGTAATTCATGTAACAACAGAACTGAGATTAAATTTCTTTCTGAATGCATTTCCAGAGCAACAGAATGCACTGGTGCATCTCTGTTCTGTTGCACTTTCTTTCCACGGCTAACCCTTCAATCAGTGCGGTCTCATAACGATTTATAACTCCTTCAACTCGTCTTTAAGTTCAATAAAACAGAACAGATGAAGAAATTTGCAATTTGCATTCTTGCCATCCATCCGTCCATCCAGGAAGACTTCTTTCACCTCCTACAATGCAAATTCTGCGAATGCAAGATGCAAGGGTGCCTTCAAACATAACCTCAAACAAGAGCAATTTGAATTGATAAAAGTCATAATCTTGTGGAATGCACTGATTGCAGATGACGCGTGCAATCATCTTCTGTTGCACTACAGACTGCACAACTGACTGCAACAAAACTGCAAGTCTAATGAATTCATTCTGGAAATGAAATTAAAGAACATCGGACTACTCGAGCATTCGATACCAATATACACGTGCAATTATTATATATTGAACGTGGCACAAACAAGAGGCCACTGACTCTCTGACACTTGACGACGTGAGGGTGATCCGAGATTCAAATGGATATGTCCGTGTCATGCCCAGTGATTTGGATGATCCAGGAGGCACAGTTATTGCTGTAATTTGTGAATTTCAATGAGCTTCTGGTGTCGCCAGTAGCAGTTGAGGCTTTAGCTGCATGATAATGAAAACTGATTCTGTCAAATTGGAGGTATCAATCAACTTCACCAGACGCCAGACCAATTTCAGGTGTCTTGTGTCTCTGAAAGCAGTTGTAACTAGACAGGACACCACGAAGTTATTTAGTTAAGGACAACTAGGTGACACCACTTCACACTCATCTGGACACTGCCTAGAGAAGGACAATTGGTGTTTATCCGGTTGAATTGAAATGAAAATAAGGAAAAACTCCAGCTTGGAAAGGTGAGCTTCCTGAGCGAAAGGGGGACTGAAAATCGATATGGAGCAGACATTCAAAGCAGGATGGAATAACTAGTGTGAGACGTCTGGAGGTGCTACGTCCATAAGGTTCTGCACTTTCAGTAAATTAGAAATACGTGCTTGAACGATTGGTGCTCCCTCTTGAACAGGAAGTAATTGCCCTCTTTATAGGGTTTCACTCGCAATTACACTTCAAGTGCGATAACAATCACGTGTGAACGATTGAACTGAAGAAAAGTTCGTAGTGAACTTTCATTTTTGCGCATTTTATGAGCCATTGTCTTTGGAGAAGAACGCGTGGGTGCATCTTTGCATTTTTTCATACAATGAAGACATTCCCAGGGAAGTAGCATGGACACGAACATCAGGAATTAGGAAAGGAAGAGTTGGGATTTCATCGTTTTGAGCAAAATGACTCCAGAGGACAGTGACAGTGATTGATCATCAACTCTGAAGACATCCAACATGACCCGCAGTTGAACTGCATCTGGTCGAAATTGAAGAGGAACCACATTCGAAATATACATAATTGTGAAAAGTGTTACAGAACATGAAATAAATTGGAAGACTATCAAATTACAAGTCTGCTAATGAAAGCGTCTGTCAACAAGACATTTTCAACTAGAGACTCAAAAAGAATTGAAGCAATTCCAGCTGAACAAAAAGAAGTCACAAGGAAAGGGCCCTGAGGGTCATTTGGAGTTTCCCTTTCTTTGAGAAAGTCGAACACGTTTTTTTCGCTGGTGACAAGAGATGAAAACGAGCAGATAAAACCCGAACAAACAACAGATGGAGACGATAAGGCCAGATCTGTTCCTCTTACGGCACTTGAATTCGGTGTCATGTACCTGCCGACGACCAGGCAACGCGGAAAAAGTGCCAAATAACTCATAGCGAGGTCTCGGAATCCACCTCTGGCCGTTTCGATATCTCAATCAAGCTCAGTTTTTTGGAGACACCAGGTCTCTTAAATACGCCAACTGTGCCATTAAACTACCTCCAAGCTGAGTAACTACGTCTAGTTGTGGTCGTTTTTGGCGTCATGGCAAACGTGTTAAGTGTTCTTTTTTCCACAAGCTATAAGTCATAACCGAACCGACTCAAGTTGTGGTTTCGTATGGGAAAATTTTAATCTTGATCCCAGCTTTTGTCACACCTCAACCACAAAAAACCGTAATTGATTGTTGTGCAGGTTAAAGAGTGGAATTTTTCCAGGTCAGAAGAATCACTGCAATTAAGGGCTTATTCATTCCCAAGCGGATAGCCCACAAAAAGGTACATTCAACTTAAGAACTTTTCCAAGAACATTACAGCATTTTTGTAATTATTTCGAAGGTATTTATCGCTTTAACTGAATAAGTTCAATAAGTCGTTAACCCTGGATTACTAAACTGTCCTGTGAGTGACGTTGTTACTAAACATTCGTAAAAAATAATATGTAATTAACGACAGTTTTTTTATTTTAGAAGTAATAGTTACATTCTTTGGGCTTAAATTTTTTTTTCCACACAGTTGAAAACATGTTTATGTTATGAGCTCTACATTTGGATCTTGTGCATTCCTTCATTCGATGACTTAGGTGAACAAAAGGAGCAAATTTTATTTGAATTCGCCTTGAATGCACAAATGACGCAGGATCACAGTGACTGCACGTGAAATACTGATGGAAGTAATTATGAAGCAACTGTGAATTTCGGGAATGCGGAAGTAGAAACGAAACGATGCCACAGATGTATCGATACTTTTACTCAATACAGTATCGATCGTTACTTGGTATCGATACCGAAAGTACTTGGTATCGGAGGGAAAGTATCGAGTATGTATTTGTAAGTATTTTGAGGCCTTTGGTTTTAATAAATAGACAAGTACATACTCGATACTGTCCTACCGATACCTACTCGGTACTTACTTGAAAGTATCGATACCAAAAGTACTTGTATTCACTTGTTCTTTTTGGAATCGTCATTTTGCCGTCGTATTTTTTACGATACTTTACTAATCTATGGTTAATTGATGGATCGTCATGAACAATTGTGGCCTTATGCCCTTTCAAAATGAATCTCATTTCTTATGAGAGTGATTCATCCTCCCGGAACAAATTGTCGACGCACTGTAGCCAGAATAATAATAGTAAACGTAAAAATTGACCCTTGCCAAGAGACGAGTTAATCCCTAGAGACATACCAGAGGGATTGAGGGACAGACTAGATGCAGAACACATGTTCCCTCGAATGCAGTTGAATACAACTTTCACTTTTCCCACCCTAAAATGCATCACGACACATTTGTTGTTGGATTCGTCGATGCATCAAGAATTTTCCAATGAAAATTTTTCTATTTTGAAGGTTAACTCATGGAAAACCGAACGATGCATCTGCAGATGTTCAACAAGACACGCCGAGGAGACGATTCTATTTTGAATATTTTGTTTATTTTCTTGGACAAGACACGACACGAAGGGCTGCAGTGGAGTCAATAGTAACGGGATGACTCCGGCGACAGTGGAATATGATAAAAATATACACTACGAGTGGGTAACACAGAAGTTTACAAGGTTATCTACGAACCTGATAAATTCCCACGACGTTGACAGTTGTTGAACACTATTGCCATTGTTGCTGCTGACAGCGAAGCGTACACCGGAAGAAGCAACCCCTTTCTTCGGATCTTTACCTTTGTCGGTGGCAGCTGTTACGGCTTTACATAATCCACCCTTGCCGACAGGTCTCCCTGTCCAGGAGCAGCTGCAGTTCACGGATGACGGAGGTATTGTTGTATCGGTCGAGGGTTTCGGTGCAGAAACTCTGCGAGCAGCTAACGGTGTTACAGGAGTCGAAGTTGATAATGGAGTGCTACGCCGGAACTCCACATTTTTGATCTTATCACCGCCACCACTATTGCTAGAGGAACATCGGAATATGGAAAAGCTACTAACAAGGGACAGAGACGAGTGGGGCATAGTGTTCTTCTTTTGCTTTTAACAAGACACTGCTCTTTTGAATATTATCTGCTATTTACTTTCCACACACGCGCCCAGAACACAAAATTTCAATTGCAATGGACAACCAACACGACATGCAGCGATAAAAACTCCGAATTTTTACTGAATTAACACGAAAATTTGCATATAACCTGCACAATTCAATAACTCAAACTTGGTAACATAAAAATTTGAACTTTTTCCTTAATTTTTCACTCGAAAATCACCGAAAATTTCACTTTTTAACCAGGAATTTCACCTCCTGCACACGCACTTGTGTCGGCCATTTTCACACACTACCGAAGTATGAATGGAATTCGGTTCGAGTACCGTTCGATGCGACCGATGATGTGTTTGTGTTCGTGTTCGCAGTTGGCTGGAATCACTCGTTCCATTTCATTTGGTTCGTTCTGTTCTAAGTGTCACCGGGAGTCGAAATCAAAACGACACCAACCCATGGATACCAATCACATTCATACACACACACACACACGCATGTGGTGTATATGCGACAGTACGACCAACACGTGATTCTGCAAATTTCCCCTTCGATCATATGGTTCCCACTGGATTGGGATTGTTCCATTTCAGTTCGTTCTGGTTCCATGCAAACTTCCACCGGATGTGTTTGCAAAAACAAAAACAAACCAACACAAGCTCAAAATCACATTTCTACTTTGACAGTTGCTGCTGGGGGGCGAGAATCCCTTCTTCCGTCATTTTCGGTTTGGAGCTATTTTTCTGCAGGAAATTTCAAGAAAAATGCTCTTGGGAGTGTGGTAAATTTTCGTGACTTTGAAAAATGTAGAACCCTCACTGTGCCGGAAGGTGCAGGAAGAAAAACAAGGAAAGCCGGAAATTCATGTCGAACTCCTTGGCATACCTCCCTGAGTGAGGAATTTGATTTATTGCGGCGAGGAATGCAGTTTCATTAAGCTTTTTTTCAACTTTGAATTCGAATCTGTTCCGTTATGATTTTGACAGTCTATGAATGTGTGCGTGATTTCTTTCGTTCCGTGAATTTCGAATAGAAGAAAAATTCCTTCAATTTCAATCGTAGCTTTAAGTTTTTGCAATTAAAGTAAATCCAACTAGATAGTGTTAGTGACTTTATCTCAGTATACGTGGAGGACAATCTTCCTAGTTTCGCAACTATTATTTTACATAAAAGCGAAAATTTCAGAAACTCAAATAAAAAATTCAAATCAAAGTAAAAATAATTACTAATTAGTTAAATTAATTTTAATAACGTCGGAAGTTACCTTCAGCTTTTCTTGACGAAACATGTAACAAAAATCTCTTTAAAGTTCACAGCGACCCAAGTTATTCTGTCCAGGGAAAGCTTAAGAGTCCGAGATGGTAAATTTAGACTTTATTTACTAGTACATGGTACCTTATTCCTTTCCTCATAGAAACGGTTTTCTCGAAGTGTTACAGTTGCATAGTCAAATGTAGTCTACAATGACCCATGGAAAGGTAGCGGTTTAGACAGTCCAAAGTATGTACTTGCTCTGTCCTTGATACTCTGGTTGTGCTGCGAGAGGGCGACAGATGGATGCAAAACCCTTTAAGATAAAGCCTTCAGGGCAGGTACTCACGTAAACTTTTACAAACAAATTTCATTCCTTATTCTTACATATTCGCAGGTTTATAAAACTAATGATCAACGGAATGTGCCTGAAACTTCGTAGTCTCCGAAGAAATATCCCCTTTAAACCAAACAAATAAAAAAAATATGTAGCCAGACTTCGAACGTCTCAAATTTTTCAATATTCCAAATATCGAATCAGTCAATAAACCGTCTTAACTTAAAAGTGGCATAACAACATCCCCAGACTAGTTGTCTGGAAATTTCACTTTCTGAAATATCCATAAATAAAAGAAGTGAAACTTCCTTGAAGTGGAAAGTTCCTGTGCCTGTATCATGAAGTTTATATTTTAAAAGAAAGTTTTCTGGTATCGTTGCCCTTTATTACACAAAGCTCCTTTATTTTTTAGCTGATTTTATTCTTAAGATTATTGAAACGTTTACTTTTTTTTCTCGTTCGTAATAGAAAGTCTGACAAAAAGCTTCATAAGCTTCATAGAACCTAAAACAAAGGCAGTAGAAAGTTAATTCCGAAATATAATCAATTCCGGGGCATTTCACAAAAAAAAATCCCGAATCAGGGAAATCATCTGAAAAGTAGGAAGAAAATTTCATCAACTGGATATCCTGTTTCAAGGAACTTCGCTCTGTAGGGACGAGGAGCGTTAAGGATATTCATTGCTTGAAGTATTCCTCGATCTAAGCTCTTGTCGATGACTAGATCCCTTTCTCGCTACTCCTCTCTGAGTCATTCTCTCCTTCACCTAATTGACGGATTCTCGTTTACACTTTTCGTTACACTCTGAATTCATGAATAAGGTTTTGCTTCGTAGTTGGGATAGATCTCATTTTGAAATTTTCTTCTTAAGATTGAGCCTCTCAACTTTTTTAAAAATGTCCAAGTTTCTCGTGACTTGTTGAAGCGTTAAATTGGAATGGAAAAACTTTTTAATTATGACAACATTAACCGCAGAATTCCCGTGTAATAAATTAGAGAAAAAGTTTTGCCAATTTCCTGTTGCTTTTAATTGAATAATTAATTCCCACACCTGGAAGCCATCTTCAATCAAATTGATTTATTCATATGCAATCAAAAGTTTACAATTGAATTTATAAATATTTCAGGACATTAAGGATGCCGCATGTTTCACAGGGATATGTCAGGTATTTGCCGTCTTGCGATTTACGGCGATTCTCTTCATTTACATACATAGTTATTCCCAAATGGCACATCCTCAAATTGAAGCTGGAGCCTTGAGAGGTTCCTTAATAAAACTTTAACATGACAAACTTTGACGTCAATAATTAAATTTAGACTCCCCGACGCCAGCAACTTAATTATTGGAGTCATTAAAATTTCACATGTGGTTGGTGTCAAGGGGGGTCACATTTGGCGGAGAGAATCCCTTCAAGTGTATCACAAAGGAAAATACTTAAATTGTCCTGTTTACTGGATCCAAGGATTTTCGGGACTCACATCAATTTCTTAGATTAAATGCACGAGTCCTGATAATGAGGTAATTAAAAAGTTTAGTATGTGATTTGGTTTGTTTGTTATTATGTTTTGGGTTAATTGTATCCTTGAACCTTAACGGATATTATATCTTTACGGAAAATAACAGAAATACCCGGGTATCCTTTTTGTCCTTAACAGGAAACATTTCTCAACATAATATCCTCGAATTCAGGACACAAATTCACTTGTCCTTATTTTAAAACTTGTTTGTCACAAAGGACCTTCCATAAATATTTCAGCCTTTCGTGTATCGTTTTACTGGCTTTTGAAGAAGATTTCCTAGGATTTCTATGTGGCTATACGTCCCAAGAAAGTCGATTAACGACACAACAAAGAAGAAGCATTGCCGACTTTGTGGTTATTAAAATGATATTAACAAAGTGCCCTCAATGCTGGAGAAGATATTGACGGACAGATTGATGTAATTACCTTCCAAGACGGAAACGCATATTCAAATATGAAGAACCCAACAATTCGAGTGAATGACCTATAGTTCTAGGTCTGATCAACCAGTGAGGAATCACTGCATCTTCTATTTCATATACCGTCATATTTCAACTGCACCGCTTCGAATAAATTGAATTAATCGACTTACCTACAAAGTATCATTGAAAAGATTCATAGAAGAGTTTAATTACAGACCATGACGAAGAATGACTATCATGCAAGCCTCCTAGGATGCCCTGATGACTTTACCATTATTGGTCGAATGATTCCATTGTTCAGAGTCCAACAAGAAGAGTTGCACGCGAGTTTGAAATGATTGTGTTGGGCACTTTTGATCTCTACTTAAATCTACAGAAGCACTTCTATTTCTTAAGACTTCTACTTCTTAATTGAAAGGAAGAAACCCGAGGAAAGTACAAATAGCATCTGACGTGGAGATTATCTCGCATTTCATGGGCAGTGGCCTTTAAAATTTTGTTCAACAATTTTTTCGCCTCTTCATTCATTCAGAGGTGGATTTATCATCATGTTCTTTGTGAAATGATACACGCAAAGTTCTTATCGTGATTTTGTTTGCTTCAAAACGAAGAAGTCAATTAAGATGCTTCATGAAATTTTCTTAACCTTTATATTGCTCCTAGACTCAACAGATTCCTGCAAATTGCTCAACATTTCTCAACATCCACTTTAGACTGGAGAAGTTCTGAGTCGTCATTTTGGATGAAACTTATCTACAATTTCATACCTAAGCCGGAAGCATATAAGATGAGTAACGTGGAGGAGGTGTAGGTGAGACGTAGATACAAGGCAACTAGGAAGGAAAACCTATGAAGTTTCAGTTTTTTGAAGTAAATCCATCTTGAATCCGATTATGTACTGCTTTCTGCAAATTCAAAGAAAATTTAAAATGAATGAAATCTGGTCGGAGGAATCATTTTCACTTCAACTCGTTATGAGCAAGGCTAAAGACAAGTAAATGTCGCTCATGCATTTGGTGAGTTCATTCTTTGTTTGTTTCTTTTCTCTTCTCATTCGTGAAGTTTTGAAGCTAAATGTCGACGAATTATGAAGTTTGTGAACATTTGAATAAATTCTGGAGTAAGAAGTAAACTTTAAGAAGAGCTGATTTTGATATGTTATCGTATTATCTGATATGAAATACATGCAATAGAATGTAATGACAAATATTTGAGTGATCAGGTGTTTAACCGAGTAAAGCATGATACCTTATTTCATATTTCACGCAAGAAGCAACCCCTCAACACAACCAAAACACATTCAAAGATATCCTTCATGTACGTCCATTACCATATCGTGAAACGCACCATTGAATGGCTCATTAAGTAGCTAATTATCCACCTATTGATAAGATTAATAAAAGGAGTGTAGTTGGTATTCCTAATTGTTTCAATAAGGTTGCTCACCGCCACCGAAAACATGAACATGACCGCACTATCAGCAATGTTCACTGGAATGTTTTATATGATTTTTTTGTTTCTATCATATAATATACGAATCTGTTATCACTTGACCACACGCATGAAAACCATTAAGACGAATTATAGATAACTTCTTTATGATGTCCAACAAAACGGTATGATGCATAATTGACTCACCTGTTCGACATATGAAATTTTAATGACATTTTTGTGTTTGACGTGCGACCGGTGAAATTTGGGTCAAATTTTGTTTATTTTCATTTAATTAAATTGGTCACAAATCGTGATATTCATGAAGGAAAACAAACTCCTTACTTGTTCCTAAGAAACATGACCAAAAATGAATGTGAAAATTGTTACAAAATTCACCAGGGAATAAAAGGACGGACACAGAGTGACCTTTTAACCTTTAATAAATTGTTTAAGTGAATTTTAATTTAATAGAAAACATTACAAAATGGTAATGACACTTGGAGCAGAGTTTACACGGACATTGTGTTAGTACATGCACATCGAAGGATCTGGTTCGATTTATATGAAATTATTATAAAGGGTTTTGTTGTGAAAAAAGTTCGATATTCGAATTACGTCCTGAATATCCTTGAGTCGCATACAATGACACGACCAGAGTGAGACGATGTGAAAGGGATGACTTGAGCAACACAAAAGCTTGCCTCTGTTCCCAGGGAAGTATTTTATTATACATTCAATAACGGAAGTGAAAGAGTACCTTAACTCAATAACCTAACACATGATTGCACTCAATTTCCATTAGTGTCAACGCTAGTTCCTTGATACCATCCACAAGAGAACGGGCTGGTGTCCTGGTTTTGGTCCTTGGCATCGTGAACAAGGATTCTACGTGAAACATAGATTTATCGATTGAACCTAAAATGTGCCTGATGCCTAAAAACCAACAAAATTAGGTCGAAGGTGAAAGGACTCGGTGTTGTATAATTTAATTTTTCTTCCCCGGAACGGGTGAAATATCCTGGCAAACTTTCATCCCATCGGGAAGACATTTGACCTCTTGCTGGTGTGTTCGAATTTATCGAATCAACTTTATTCGGATCGAAATTTGACCCGATTCTGATGCAGAAAATAAGGGAAAAACCCAGAAAAAAATTTCCCGGAAAAAACCCTGGGAAATTATTTTGGCGCCAGACATTGTTCGATTGTCAACTCGAATTGATATCAGCTTCTTGAGATTTACGGGGTTATCCACTCAGCTTTATCACATAAATTTTTTTCCTTAAGTTTTGTAGTTGTTTTTATAGATCTACAGAATTTCTTGGTGTTATCCGCTCGATATATCATATAGTAACAATGGAAAATGGATGTTTACGTCTGTACAAAAAACAGGAAAATATTTTTGTTGTTAGATGGCGATTAAGTGAATTCAACAATGTTTGACAGGACATTTTGTGCTGAAAGGACGTAAACACATTTGAGTGAATTTGATTTTATTTGTTTCAATTGTTTGTGGCAGTTGCAGTTACGCAAAATTTTAGCCTTAAAACAAAAACCATTGTTAGATTAATGAATTATTAGTGGCTCTAATCGATTTGGACATCGAGCAGACTAGATGCTGCCAAGCGGATAGAAATACCTCCTGGAGGTCGAGGTGTTACTGAACAGTGTCTGCAGCTGTGCACTGAAAGCTCCCCGAGGCTGGACAACCTTTTGCAGCCACAGCAAATTGAGTTGTTTGTCGTGAGCTGCAGTTCTAGTCGTGAACAACCTCTGGTTGGATTCAAGCATGAATACGGAGAAAAGAGAGCTGACAGTAATTCTTTTAGGTATTTCTATGAATTCCTCAGGTATTAGGTTTTCCAATGATACCCGACACGAGACAATTACGCCTGCAAATCGTGCGTTAAAAATGTTAATTTACGTGCAACTACCTTCGGTCCTAATTTTACCCAGCAAAACAGCAATTTCTCTTCTTTCCCGATTACAGTCCTGGAAAATAAAAAGCAAATGCTGTAGATTTATGGTTCGTCCTTTACAAAAATACCCAGCCTTGATAGCCTTTGGGTAAAGTACTTAATTCATGCCAGCCAATTCATTATCCTTCCCTTGAATGCTCTCTGAGGATATCGCTTAACCTAATAACAAGAAGTTGCCATTAACTGCTTGTAGCCCGGGATACGAATAGAACCCTCAATATGATGATTTGTGATTTAAGGACCAAATAAATAACAATCCCTCGGACAGAAGAAGCATGATTGTATGAAAGTCAAAACACAATCATGAAACGATGACAATCAACAATGATTGAAAAATAAATGGTAATGATCGATAATAAAGATACCAATAACCAATAACCAATAACCGATAACGTGATTTTTTGTGACTGCAAGTCTCCATCGTTGTTTCTTACAAGTCATTAACGTCTTGGAGCGAGCAACCGCAGAAACCAAGAAAATGCCATCAGGTCTGGGAAATTGATGTCGTCGTCATTCATCAACAAGACGCTGTAAATGTAAGAAAATTTTCTTAGTGAATGTTGTCCCGTTTTTGGTGTAATTTCTTTTATTTATTCTACCATTTTATTACTGCGGTTTGCAGGGGATAAACCGACAAGTTGTCGGTTTGTGCCGTGTTGACTCAACACTAACCGCAAATATTCGAAAAAGGCATGAACGGCAGACTTCCGCCACGGTTTAGTAGGTAGTACCAGATGCACAATTTTTATGATCCCTTTCTTGGGGACACTCTTAACCCTCCAATAGTTAAAATCTTTCTGAGAATAGGTTATAGAATCACAAAACCACAATTTGGTGGTAGCAGATGAACAGTTTTTGACTTAAATGACTTCTAAATGAACGACAATTTTTAACCTCCGACGCAAAAAGAGGTGTGTTATAAGTTTGATTGCTATGTGTGTGTGTAAACATCGTCTGTGGCACCGTCTTCAACAAATGAATCGATTTGGATGTATAAAATCGTTTATTAAAGAAAATTCACGTTACTACAGCTGTCACATAAGTGTTCACTCCCAATGCATCGGTAAGACTGACGCGCTAGAATTAGAACAAAGGCATCAGGGTTCTTATCAGCGCGCCAATCTCACCCACGCTACACATACATCTATCTATGTACATATGTTTACAATAGTTCTAATACTAGCCTAAAGCTTATGTCTAAATGCGGCAGAGGGCCGCAGTATGGTTGAGTGACACTAAGCAGAAGGCCAATATACAAGTTTGTCACAACAAACCACTATACAAGATCATACAATACTACAGATGCGTTTTTTTTTATTTGAAAGAAGATTTTCTAGCGATGGTTCCTAGACTTGTTTTATCAAAATCGGTTCAGCCTTTTCAAGGTGATCAGCTCTTTTGTTAGCTGTGGTAGGGATCTTAGATGCATAATGGGTATTTACTTTACTTTCAAATATATGCCAAATTTGAAAATTTATCTGAAAAGTTTAAGAGAAGAGGAAGATAACAGGATATCCGGAGGAATTTGCATCCAACTACTGCACAATTTAGTGGTGCCAGATGCACAATTTTTATGTACCCTTTGTGACTGACTTATAGGGAACACTCTTGAATCCTCTAAAGATGAAACTCGATTTTCAGAATCAGAAACCACAGTTTGGTAGTGCGAGATATAAAGTTTTTGTGAGTCCTCAATGACCTCAATTTGATGCTTCCTTTGGTCACTGTATTATTTGTGAAATGCTTGGGTCCTCAAAGGCGAAGATGATAGAATGCCATGAGGAATCTGCATCCTACACCTGTAAAACGACGATGCATTGAAGCAGTTTATCACGAACCCAATCAGTTATAATTTGCAGATATCCGAGCCCACGCAACGGGCGCCGCAGGACATAGCAATTGACGGATTTATGAGGTAAAAGAGCTCATTTTCCACCCGCTATCAGAGTAATATCATGTCAAGCATGATGCCGAGGGATTGTGGTGCATTCAAAGTTAAATGACGTCAATTTGAGGGAATCAAGACGCGTTAATGATACACTTTACATCTTGATCGTGATGTCACGACATCTTCATTTGGGTCCGTAATTGACAGAAATTTTTCTTACTGCTTGATGCACTTAATGTCGTGACATTCCAATGTGATTCGGATGGATGATTATTTGCATGAGAAGGACTGTTCTCTGCAAAATGCAACTCATCTGCATTTCTGTATTTCTGCATTCTGCAGTTAAACTAAAATCAATAATTCAAAGGTTCGGGAACAGTTTGCATGATTCCGGTTGCACCAATGAATGCAATTAAACAAAACAAAAATCAATTTTTAACGCATCAATCCCGAGTTAATGGGTATCTCAGTCCAAGAGTGTCTTGTAAATCCTATTAAAATCTATAAAAACTGAAATTCCCTTATCAAACCACCGGCACATGTCCTGAATTCGAAATAAACCTTTTTGTCGTATTGAATTTTAAGTGAATTTTTCCCCGAATATTGATTTTGATAGCCCGACGAACTGATAACGTAATTCGATTGTGACATTACGAAACCATGTAAATCCAGGTTCCATGATTCATATTGTTTACATGCTAAAAACTGCATCGTTATTTATTGATAATAACATTCGGCTAATGCTGCTTTTGTGCCATACACAAATTCGGGTGGTTCGTACATGATAACTGGGATTTGCGGTGTGATTTATTTGTCTACGCTAAAGTGATACTGTTTCAAGGGATTTTCATGATATCACAAACATTTTGCTGGATTACACTATTACTGTCTTTTATGAATGGATGTCAGTTAACCCGATTTCTTCATTTCTAGAATTATTTTGTATACTATCAGTTAGCTGCTTTTAAAAGAAGCTACATAAATTTCCCTGGAACTGGGTTTTCACAAAACCAACAATTTGTAGAAATTCATCATCATTCGAATTTGGATGGGAAGACCATAATTAGTTCCATGATACCACGGAAATTGTCTGTTTATCATTTCTAATAAGATGCTGTTGCTTGTAACCTATTAGAATTTATCATGTTATCGAGGCAGGCAACCAGATATTAAGTCTTGATTAACAGTAACCCAAAGTTAGATGAACTCAACCTAAACCTGGTAAAAGCTACAATCATTTGAAAATCGTAAAAAATGTTAGTGAAACCTTCACATCAAATACTCGTAAAATGAAAAGAAAACTTTTCCCAGAAATTATGTGCAATTAATTAAAATCAATTTTCTCTCTGAATGCATTTTGTTGCATGTTGCATTTGAATAATTCCTTCTGCTCAACACATCGTTAAAAAAAATTTTATGCTAATAAAACATAACTAAACCTGCATTTCTCTCATGGAATCTGCATTAATTTTTGAATTATATATGCCTTGGCATTTAGGTTTTCTCTGTAGGTTTACGCCTTTCCTCTGAAAAATTGAAAAGTGCAGTTGCAATTTGTGATGGGAAAATTTGATAAATTTTCAGAGAAATCCGTCTTTTATGAACACCAACCTACGTGGATCTGGTTTTATTTATAATAAATCCCACATGGTTGAACAGTGAATGAATTTTATGAAAGAAATTTAACAGTGAATGAATCAATAATTGGAGCCGTCTTGATGTTGCTTAAAGTTTAGCGCCAATAACTTCAAAAGTATTAGGAATTTTTCAATGAAACTTTTTTGAGCCTTGTTTAAAACACTTCTGACTTTCATTTAAGCTACAAAACAAAAAATATTTTCTTACAAAAATTTTCAGTACATACGAAAGAATGAAATTTTCAAAAAATCATTTAAATAGAAATCGCCTTCACTCCGGGGATGAATTGACTCTAGGCTTCTAAGAAACATTCCAGTGAGAAAGTATGTTAATTCCGAGAAATCTGAATGTGCTCTAATACCCACTTCTGGGGATTGTTTTGAGTTCCCCTGCAGAGACAAACAATAACAGTTTGGGGACAGTTTTTTTGTTTTTAAATTGGATCCAGTTCCAAGAAGGTTCTGATGAACAGTTGGATACGACATGACGCGTAAGTTTATTAGCTCTTCAAAACCTGATAACTGCTTATGAATGCAATAAGGTTTGTTTTAATAACTTTTAAATGAATCTGATATGTCCATTGTTATTGAGATAATGAAAATGCATTTCGTCTCACACATTCAGTCATTATGCATTCAAGACACGTCCTGGAGTTTAGAGAACACCCGTGTCATTGACACCGCATTGATCCAATTTGCACCTTCCGTGGTTTCTGTAGCCAACCTTGAAACCACAAATTAACATAAATGAATCGTTATTCTGACCTAGACAAACATGATTGAAAGCCGACAGCTTCTGTCCGGAATTAGAGTCGTCCCATGCACAACATGACATCAAAATGGATGCGGTTCCATGATCAAAGTAAAACGAATCTAACCTGCACTTGGAGCCAACTCCAGATCCCTGTCGATGGGGATTACGTTAAGAAAATTTAATGATCCACTTTTTAAATAACTTCCACCGGATCACACCTAAAGGCGTCTTGTGACGAATGATGACTCGATTGTTTTCGGAACGAATTACCAAAAGTGCATCCAACCGAGATAGATACTTTCTTTTGATAAATGGATGCATCTAGTTAAATGCATCTCACCATAAAACTGATGCATTCAAGATAAGATGGAAGCGGAATAAATTATATCTTCTTATGACGAAACTAATTTTATCACTCGCAACGCATCAAAACCTGAACTATGACACTGACAGCAGAACGTGACAGAAGGAACCGGGTTTTCTTAAACCCGGATTAGTGCGGACTAATTAAAGCAACAATCCGTCAAGAGATTTTTGATGAAAATAAAAGTTTTTCTGTTGTTAAAAATAATTTCAGCTCTTGGAATTTTAATGGATTTTTATTTTAACAAGATATTCTGTACATAATCATAGTTTTAAATTTCATAAATGATAACCATCAGATAGAGGCTGATCGCTTAATATCCTTGATACAAGTTTAATATCCGTTCTACATCAAATCTAACTATCCATGGATGTTCTCATGTCTTGGATCTCAGAAAATGTGTTATATATCTGTTTCTACAAGATATTCTGTAACACTCTTCTTCCTTAAGGAACGTCCTAAAGTGAAAGTAGATGGATTTTTCCAAAACCAATCAGATGGATTTTTCAGCGAAAAGAAAAGGGTTGATGCCTTACTCCATATGTGAGGAAGGGATAAAAAATCACTCTCACGTTGTCGTTGTCACAACGCTCTCCGAAGAGAAAAGAGCGAAGAGCTTTCACTTTAGGATGTGAACTTTCCTTTATGCTGCTGTTCTACAGTGAGTCTGGGAAGTTTCCATGTCGTGAATCTTAGAGCGTAGACAGACTACAGAACTTTAACCGGTTTATCTCGGTTATCCAGTTTAAGTTCGTACTCTTGACGAAACCGACTTACCTATTCTAAAGCCGGTTTTATTTAAGGTATTAGCTAATTGTAACCGGCTTTTTGCCAACCTCAGAATCCATTTTGCTTGAGGTAATGTTTGTTAAACCGACTAAAATTCATCTGGATTTACCGAACTGGTTTAAGTTTAGCCGGTTTAACTATAGCCTGTTAGGGCTATTAGAAAATTAGTCCGGGAAGTATGTTATGTATTCTAATTGCAACAAGATATTCTGTAATACTGTTCTCTAATATCCTTGACACAAGGTGATGTTCTTCAGATTGAATTTAGGAAGTTCTCATGTCCCGAATCTTGAAAAAATGTTAACACGATTTTTTATCAAAGTGGTTGCATGTACCTCCCATTCGTATTTAACTAATGACGCGAAAGAAACGGTTGAAAACCGATTTAAACCTCAAACATTCAAAACATCTTTCATAACTTCTGCAATTTATCTGAAACAACTAACAACTCCTTTGGAGATATGCGAAACTCTTGTATAGCTATTAATATTCGCGAGGTTTAAAGTTTTGTAACATGTCAAGTGGAGGAAATGAAGACCACAAAAACTGCATCTTCAACTCAGGTATATATTTCTTCAGGTAAAATCAACAAGAAACCGCCTTCTGTAACTGATACAGCATTGCGTTAAACGCAAAACATGTTGCAGGGTTTGATAAATTTCCACCGATAAAACCCTTTTAACTTGTAGCTTGAGGGATTGTTTCATTCATTTATTTCCCATTAAATGAAACGATGCCAATTCCGTGGTAATTGACAAACATCATGACACACTTTGGATATGATTACCTTTTTAATGATAAGAGGAAGAATTTGAAGATTTAAGAAGCACCTGCGTCATCTTAAGTAATTTTTGTAATTTTGCTACTTTGTTTCTCGTCATTATGTGCTTTTAAAATGAAATTACGGTAACCAGGAAATAATTCTTTGAAAGTTTTGTAGTTTTTCAAGGAAGGAAAGTAATAAATTCCAGCTTGACGGAGAAGTGTCCATTCTGGATGGAGTGTCTAGAGATCCTTTAGGTTTAGATGGATTGTAATGGATGTGGCTCAGTTTGATATTTAAGGCAACATAATAACTAGCTACGTCGTTTGCGACATTTAGATGTTGGGAAAAAAATGTGCCGCAAAGGACATCTCAACATTTCTTGAATTTCCAAAGTAATCATTCAAGATGACAACTTGAGATACTTCGCAGACGGTCATTTTGCGAATTTTGTCAGACTGGGTAAAAAGTTGCCAAGAGAATTCGTGGTAGACAGTCCCCAAACAAGAAGGGAGTTATTTATTTTATGGGCTAACTCCTAAAGTGCAGTGGAATCCAGGACGACAAAGAGTGTTAGGTATATTTGGAATGTTGGTAGTATTTGTCCGACATATTTGGCATCGAACCAAGTTTCTGTGAACGGACATTTTTTCCCAGGACTGTAACTTTATCTGTGTGACAGGAACAACGTGTTTTGCGTGTGAATTTCATACATATCCAGGTTGAGTTTGTTGTGGATATACGTTTATCCCAGACACATTAAGGAGATTTGAACGTGGTCTACCAGACGTTAATGGATTTGATAAGGATTTACGTGAAATATTCATTCTTTTGGTAATTTTAATTAATTAACTATACTTTGTGGTTCACACATCCGTAACATCTGTTTCTCTTTACACGTCATGAAATTGTACCTAGTCTCCCTCGGAAACAACCTGTAACTGGTGTTATATTTTTATTACATATAGTGTACACAACTCAAAGTGTTTTCCACAGAATGAATTGCAAATGATTGCATTATTTTCAATTGAATGCATCGTTGACGCGGTGCAGCCCTTGTGACGCATAAGTGCATTTTTGAATTTTTGTTGCCTCTAATTAACATTTTTAATGAATTCGATTTGTGTTATTCTTTATCACCTCGTTAACTCAATAATATAAATGAAAAATTAAATTTCATCACATAAAATGCAATTGTGCACCAGACAAGACCACTCGGACGCTCCACATCCTGCACCTCATCGAGTTAATAATTTTATCCAATTGAAGTAAATTCCACTTAATCAAACAATGATTCTAGATAAACGATTTGATAACACTTAACACACTGTATAGCAGCTCCACTTTGGTGTTAAACTTTTACTGCTCTTTTAGCCAAACCGCAACCAGATTATGCCGATGCTATTAAATCGGACAAGTAGCTTTATTGCGTACTCAAACTGATTACTCAGTGAACTAAACAGTGAATAATACTTATAAGTAACTTAGTATTAATACTTATCTGTGTCGTTTATTACTCAAATTATTGCATTTGTTAATGTGCTATTTTGAAATGCAAATGTGAGACGCGGATTTTGTTATTCAATATAGTAAAATTTGTTGCATAGTGAAAGGAGACCGCGCTTGAGATGTGGTTTGGCCAATATAACCAATGACCGCGTTATGTCGATGCCTCTTATATTCTATATACCACATGAAGCCATACGCGCGAGGTATGGTGGGACATCTTGTTCCATTTACCACTTACGCAAGAGATATTTGAAATGTAGATATCATGGAGATATATCCTTATGGAAAATGAAATTTTGAAAATCAATTTTGAAGTCGCTTCCCGAAAACAAGAAAATAGACAACTTGATATTGCATTATGATGGTCACTCAAGAATCTTTCCAGTGCGAAAGACTAAGTGACAAGTAAAACGCAAAATTTCAACTTATGTCTCTCACACAAAGACCAGGGCGGGAGAACCTTTTGAGCGCGAAAGACTAAGTGAAAAGAAAAACAAATGATTTAAATTTGGGCATTTTCTCATGACTCTGAAACGTCATGATTCTCACACCGATATCCGCTATGTTTTCATGATAATATCACCACGTCATGTAACATCACGTAAAACAAGCGACAAAGTCATGATAATTTTGACTATACGCGGTGACGTGCTTGAATAAATTAAAGCCGCGTCTGAATAAGAGAGTGGTTTGTCTAATTCCATCTAATCTTTTGTTTAGTTAGTTGCTATCGATGTAACATTATGTAATAACTCGTTGCTGCTATTAACATTTCCGTCGATGGTTCTTTGGTGTCTTACACGAATCATGGAATGATTGCGTTTATACGGCAAAGTGTGGAAACCACTTTGTCTTGGAAGCAATTTGGATCTATACAAGGGACGGCGGGTGGATGGTCTCGGATTATTATGCACGGAACCTGGTTACAAGACAACCAAGATGGAGTCAAGTCTTGTTAATTTTTTCTTGTAATTTCCGAGCGGAAATATTAAATCTCCTCTGGTAGACTCCGTCTCAAGCTGACAGTCAGTCTCCACGGATCGTTTACATCAAATTGCATCTATACATTTTGTGGGAGAGACTTCAAGACTCGCTGTATTACCACTGATCTCTACTACATCCAGCTCTAGTAGGTACTAGCACATTCACCCAGTTCGATGAATAAAAAATTAGAAGAGAATGTTGCCGTTCCCAGGGTTTTGAGGTTATATTAGGAAAAAAAGTAATGTTTCTGATTGAGACACGATTTACCTGTGATACTGCAAAAATTGCAAGAAACCCTGGTATTGCATGCATTCGATGCATTCATTAGGCAAACAGGCCGTGTCTAGTGGATTATGCTTGTTCAGGTGTAATTGCTTAATCCGTGACAAGCTACGTGTATCATGTCAGTATCACATCAACTTCTTTGTGTCACAAAATTTACTCATATATGACGCTTAGTTTCCAGATCTATCACCAGCACTGCTTCCCACGCAACTACAGGAACATTTACCTTAATTACCAGCAATTCTAGACGCGCTCATCGAAGCAGATGTCGTTGCAATGGGTTGTCCCAAACATTCTTCCCTCGAAGAAGTGGGTACAATTTGTATAATTTTAATTGCATGCCATTTGCAACCGTCACAAGAAAAAACAGTAAATGTCATCTCAAGTGCCAGGTGCTTCTTGAGTCATCATCATAATTGAGGGTTACGTGAAAATACACTTTTTACAGTAACAGCTCTTGAGGAGGTTTCGAGTGGCCAAGAGGATACCAATTAAGGTTCGTTCAAGTTGACTGCTCCATATTTTTCGATGGGGTTATTGAGGAAGACACAATATTTTTTTGGGGAACAGTTATAAGTGGCGACACAAGTTCGTGTGATTTGCAGGTTGATGACACGACTTTCAGATTTCAAAGAAATGTTAATTATAATGAAAATAAAATTTCTGTTGTAGATTTCCATAGATCAAGCCTTTAACTGAAGTGGGTTTAAGATGATAATAAAAATTATGGACAATCCTATGACCATTAACTTTTTAATCACTCAACATTTCTTTCCTAATACAGAATATCTTAACTGGTTGTCTTCAAATACAAATGTTGTAAACAAACAAATTGTCTTGTAAATTAATTCTGTCACTCGCAACATCGTTACATCTTTACATTCCGTGACACATTCCCATTTCGTGAGTCGTAAAAGCGGCATTTCATTTTCAACAAAACAATGAGGAAGAAAATCTGCCTCATTAAAGTGCATCTAACGAGATCAGAAAATACTTTGATGACTAACTGGGAAAATAATTTTCGTTGACTTTTCTTGATCTACCGAAAATCCCTAATTCAAAATCCCAATTCCAAATTGTCTAAAATTAGTTTCGAAATGTGGATCCCTTGTGATGGAGTCTTATGGTTGCTGTTAATGTCAACTGATGTGGTTACATGACGACTTGTTAATCACCAAAGTGTTGAATATTGACGATTTTCTGACGATCGGGGAGAATTTCGAGATTTTGCATGAAATAACAAAACTTATTCCCTTCCAAATTCTTCTGACATGTTATGATATATGAAAGCAATTTTCATGGGATTTGTATCCCCAAACCCGGGGAGAAATTCATTTTAAAACATGTCCAAAATATTTGACAACATAATTCATTGTGCATTATGAAAGAAAAACATTTCTGCTTACGATGCACTAGAAAAATTGTCCATACTTCATCCGTGTCTGGACACCCACACTCAGCAGAAGGTTTCATTGGGAAGCATTTTCATCCTAGAAGTCTCGACTTTCACTTCCACTTTTCATTTTCCGTCCCAGACATTGAACTTGGGACTTTCGCTAATCCTTTAACGTCCAAGTTCAACAGTAAAACCTCAAAATTGTCGAGGGATTGCGATGGGTTGAAGTTGTTCTTTCACTCCAGGAATTCAGTGCATTCTTGTTACTGGGTAGCCACTACACCCTGTACCCTTTCCTTTAAACTCAATCTTCTTAATCGTTTTCATTAGCAACGTCTGGACTTCCTGTTTTGTTACGTTTTATATCGTGCTGTAGATGAAATTTTCATTTATCCTTCGTGAAGGTTTCCTGCCGGAAATTATAATTAAATCCTGCAAAAGATATAATAGTTTTGAATAGCACTTTCACGCTTCCTTTATGGCTTCGCTAATGAGTTTGGGAAAAGGTTACATCCTTAACGCGTACCAGAATCATGTCACCTGGAACCTCATCTCTGAGGAAATTGTACATACTAGCATTTCAAATGTTATCGGTTACGGTTTCAAGACTATGCTACCTAGAGTATCAAAACTTGCATTTATTCCATTAAGGAACTTCAGCCTGTTGTAGTTAAATATTCTATACATTAGCCGAAGCGAAGGCCAACCGGTTTTCGTATTAAATGTAACGAAGACCAATGAAGCAGAGGATGAAAATTTGGAGTCGGTCATAAGCGGACGTATGTTTGGTGCTGTTTGAGTCGGATGCAAAGCCTTATTATATTCGGTTGTAAATAGTATATTTGAATTGTTAGAATTGAGAACTACGACATCCATAAGTTTGATATTTTCATTCGTATTGGCTCCTAGTTGCATCTCCAGATTTCAAAGCCCTGAGAGGTGAAAAGGACTTGATTCAAAAAAGTTTAATTTGCAAATTTATAATTAAATGATTGTCAAGGAAAATTCATTTGAATGCACATTGCAATGATGCACTTTTCCTGTCCACACTCATCTCACAGTTGTCTCACAGTTTGCATTGGTGAAAGTTTTAAGTACAAATTCCAATCAGTGTCTTGTCAATTGCAACAAATCTAATATATGGAAAACATATAAACAAAACACTTAATATTACTATCACAACATGTGATGGGTTATCAATCAGCAGCTAATGGCATGAAGTCATACTTTCCCGTGTCATCAGGTAAACGTCTTGAACAAATCAACAACGGAATCTCTTTCTCATTAATGTAATTGAGGAGTCAATCATTCAATCAATCCAATTGCATCTTGAATTGCATCTTGAATTGCATCTCGAATTTCATCTTGAATTGCATCTTGAATTAAGTCTCCAATTTTGTCCGTTTTGAGGCATTCACCTGGATTGGACTGACCCAATTTCAAAGTGCAATTGTAGTTGTTGTCTTGTTGTATTTATGGTCAACCTGTCAACGGAACGGATTGCTTCCGGTATCCGTATGGAATGTGAAATTAAGTTTCCATCTACTCAACCAAATCTAGTGGCCTAAATTTCTGATTTCTGCAGAGAATTAAGAATTACGAGCCCCCAAAAAAGTGTTGGATCCCATCCATGTTTTCCTGATCCATTTTGGATGCGGCAAAAACAACTTCTGACGCCGGAAGTCTTTCGTTCGTTCCATTTCCTGTAGTGGTTGTGATTGAAAATGGCAGATTTCTTATATGAACCAACCAGGAATTCACTTAAAGTTGGCAAATTCAATTTGGCGCCAGACAAAAAGTGCTCGTACGTGCGAAATTGCCGGGTTCCCGGAACGCGATGCAGGTTGAATGTGACTGGAAAAATGGGGAGCCTTTTGAGGTTGATTTCTTGTTCCAAACTTAACTGCAATTGGGGATCAAGTGATGAGGGATTTCATAAAAATTTTATTAGTGTCTATTATAGGATTAGAGGGAATCCATCATGTCTATGAAACGAGATAAACCTTAAGTGCATCACGTTCTTACTACATAAGTTACAAGCCTGTTTTTGATTGTTTCTGTATCATGTTTATGTGGTGCTGAATTAATTCAATTGCGATGCTGGGGATTTGCCCGGATGTTGACACAAGTCAACCCCAGTGACTGTGACTCGTATTTTGATAATCTTTTCTTAATACTTGTTAGAGATAAGTTATTAATGAAATTATTTCTGGACTCAAGAATCATCAAATCATTGAACATATAGTATGTAGTTAAATGAAAAACTCCCTTAAATCAGTTGCTGTTGCTCAACTCGTTAGATTGATTGCACAAAAGTTCAAACAGCAACGATATCCAATTAATCGGTTCAATCAAACAAAACCCGGTACCACCCTGTGCTGAGCATTTATCTGTGTTCAGTGTACCTGAAAATATCCGGTAATTGTTTGAGCGATTTGCGAATGAGCATGTGAAAAATTAAACAAGAAACCTGGACAGACCCATCGGCGAGGGCACGAGTTATTTACCGTACCGTCAGAAGGTGTCCCAACAGAGGCCAGAAGGTAGACATGATGACGTTCTTGTCATTCAGGACACACCTTCAAAGCAGCAGAGGAATTATTTCCGAACATGTAATCACAATTTCCCTGTGTCCAGGTGAAGGTGAGGTGGAACCGTTGATGGTTCATGCCATACCATGTCTACGTTTTGAGTGAATTTCCAAAGGCATCGATTGTCATCGTTACGGATTAACCAAACTGACAACAGCACCTTCATGACCATGCGGCAGGTGTAATTCCAAAGAGAAATTTCTTGTTTTTATCAACACGAGCCAGAATGGAGCCCATCATCAATTACACTTTTTGCAGTTCAATTAAAGGTGAAACAGTTTGCCGACACAGGTGATTCGCAAAAAACATACAAACAAGGAACGAGAAATTCAATTATTCGGGAGGGAATTTTTATCATCTTCCTTCTTACGAAATTGTTCCAGAGGGTATTTTTAGGGAGAATTCCGTTAAATTCTGTCTAATTGACAAATTTGTACAGTTTTCGAATTTCAGTTATTCGGTCAGGTGACAGATGTTTTGACACCATCCAAGCGGCTCATCAAACGGAAACGGAATTTTTATCATCTTCAACATTTTGAACAAAAACTGCTTCTGAATGAAAATGGCATGCTAGTTGATATTAAAATGAGATAAATGTAATTCCTGTATCCCTCACGTTCACTTCAAATTATGGCCCCAAAACTATCAAATGAACCAAGAGGTTTATGATAAAATCAAAGATATTGCAGGTGTTCCTCATGTACAACCCTCTTATTGATTTACTGAGACATTAAACAATCGGTTCAATGTTAAACAGTTTAAATGAGAAACAGATCAATTCAACACCATCCCTTTCATTTAGAGGGTAAGTTTTATCAAGAAAATGTCATAAAACACTTTCACTTAATAAAATCAAAACAAAACGTTTCGAAGGATGTCGTTGAATATCCTTTATCTTCATTGAAATCCAATTCAATTACATGTCTAAGGGGTAGTTTAGTGCTATATAGGGAAGGATATTACAGGATTTGACAGATGTATGGCGAACGTATTTTATCGATCAATACTTGTATAAACAGAAAATCGGATTTAATGTTTGAAACACTTTGCAGCGAGAAAAGGAAGATTTAATGGCGTGTCACATCCTTTTTTGTGAAAACATCAAAACACTTTCCTTGGAACTTATGAAATGTCCTTGCGGAAGTAACTGTGAACATATTCAAGTGTTTTAGAATAAATAAATGTAACTGATACTTGCTAGGATTCAGTCTATTTGATCCTATTGTTGAAAGTGATTCCTGGAAATTTAATTCTAAATCAAGATACAAGGATTTCACGCTGAGCTATCAAATTGCATTTATTAACATAAAACTAAATGTGCGCGACACCCATCATTTGCGAATGGTTTAGTGTTAGAGAAGTTGAAAGGAAAAACTTTCGATTGTGATTATGTGGCCGCCATTGCGAATTTTGCCAATTCTTCGCTGATGAAACAGTTGAATGCTTTTTGAGTTTTTGTTGGTAGTCGCAAAATTTCTTAGTTGACAGTAAGAAGAGATATGACAATAACATGCCGTCATTATGAAAATTTAATAATTTATTCACACAATCAATTTCCTGTCATGTTAGTTGCTAATAAACTTTCACTCGTTAGTTGGTATTGAGTCAACAGGTGCAACAACACAACACCAAATGATTGGTTGTACTGGTGGTAGTTCGTTATTCATCAAAGTTCGATAACTTCTAAGTTAGCATGTCAACTGGCTATTGAGTCGTTAAAGTTATACACCCACAACATGAGTTACCTTCATTCCACTTCACTGCACTTCTCCTACACTTCCGCATTGTTGTATTTATATACGTTTCGTGCTATAATTATCAATTTACGACGGCATAAAACTGTAGAATTGAAATTCATTCATTCATACCTCTTGCTTTATCAATAAACATTATGTCTACACTGCGATGGCGTTATAATAGGTATACTTTGTATTATGAATGTTGCATCACACCCGGGGAAGCCGGGTAATCTGTGGCACGGAAATGTCCATGGGACAGTTGTCAATGTGCTATTTGACAGGTGATTGATGACTTACTAACCGCTCCAAAGACACCGTCTGTGTGATAACAAATGTCTACCAATATACATGCTAACAATTGTGATATGAATATCACTAAACGAACCGTTTGGGACGTGTCTCGAATTGGGACGTACCGATTCCATGCATTAAAGAAGATGTCCAACAGCAATGAATGGGCGAACCTTTTTCGAGGTGTAGGTTTGTTGACGTTTTCAATAATTTATTGCGAGGAAGTGTCACAGTGACAGGGATGAATCTATTGGAAATTAATGCCCGGTTTTTGATTGATTACTCGGTTTTGTCTGCGTTTAGTCAAAGCAATGAGTTTAACATCAAGAGTACATGGTTTGTGATATCTTTATAATTCTGTATTGTGTCATGTACGATCGGGATAATCTGGATTTACAGAAACACTCAATGTTGCTAAGAGTTTCCGTTGAAAGGATCAAGTCATTGTACTTTCTGACACCATAAACAGGGATCAACGTCGAGTATTTCGACATTTGGAGAAGATCACAATTGACTCGCAAATTTCTTGTCTAGCCGTGAAATAATCAGGGTATTGTTACTACTATTCGGGAGCAGAATTATACCAATCACACGCAAGTAGCATTAGCATGGTATTCATAAGTTTTGGGATTAAGATGAAGTGAATGTCGTGTTCCACCTACGAGGTAAATGTTGTCGCGACAAGCTTGAAACTGCCAGCCAAACCTTTATAACGACATAATTGAATTTGTATCGAACCTAGAACCTATCTCGGTTTGATAAGGTTCCTCCATAAATTTCAGATCTTCAGGATTATAGAAACTTCTTTCAACCAATCAATCTGGAATTTAATTTATTCCAATTTTTGGTTTTTCTAGCTTCCAGTTGACTGATTCTGTGAAATTTCTTGTGTATTTGCATAAAAATTCCCACAGAAATATGACTCTAAAGGGATTCCCAGATGAAGAGATAAAGTCTAACTCCAAGTCAACATTCCATAAAGTTTAGAAATTTAATTATTTTGCTCACTTCATTGCATTCAACTCAAGAAATTGATTTCCGATTAAACCACTTCAATGAAGAGGAACCCTTCTGAGAGTATTTCAAGATTCTTGAACGACAGGGCTCTGAAGGATCTCAATTTGATAGACACCAAGAGATTGACCAACATATCTTGTTATAGCCTTCACTTATCCTGCTCTCCATGAGAATAGTCCAGGTGGAGGTGCATTGAACAGAAAATGTGGATTAGAATCTTTATAGAAATGAGAATTAAAGTCCGAGTCCTGCCTACATCTGGGATCGCCAGGACCCACTACAAAAAGTAACCAAAGATAAATTGGGGTACTTTATATAAAATGCTCGGGATGTCCGGATCAGCTCCCTTATTTTTTAAGAATAAACCTCGGTTTAATACAGCTTCCTCTTAAATTTAACTCAATTTAGGGTGAGCAGTAAAAAATTGTTCGTTATATCCGGTACTCATCCGCTTATCTCTTCCACATGAATGAATGAAGGAATTCAACAATTTTAAGTTTGATAAATGTCCGTTTACTTTTAGTAAGTACTTTAATTCAACTTGCAACGTGTTTATGCAATTTGAAAATGCATCTAGACAACTCCATAGAAACTGAGGCAGACCAGGAGTCTTCTGTGATGGCGCTACATCCAGAGACATGTAAATCATATCCTTACACCAAGTATAGTATAAGATCTGCTCTCGCATAATCCACAATGATTAAATCAAACCATGGAAAAATAGGCTTTCATTTCGTCCTGATTTCCTGATTATGTGCGTCATATTCGAAATTGGATTTTCCAAACATGCGTAAGGACTCATGAATATTTACATCGAATGATTTGGCGAATTACATCGTTTCTATTCAAATCAAATCTGGTTAGACTGAAATGGAATTATTTATCGTCATAAGGACATAAGAAGCATTTATTCTTATCTAATTCTAAGGACATCCTGGATACCGCACAAAAATCTATTGGGGTGACCCACAGTTATCAAGTAGATAATCCAGCTGACAAAGCTCTTATAACCACTCGAAGTCAGTCATACATTCATGAGAGATGCAATCATGAATAAAGTACATCAAAGCTCTAGTCCTGACTGAGTTTCCTGTTGGATTCCAGAACGCACAAAGGAAGACGCAATTTCGACCCCCATCCCCTTCTTGGCGTCTTGTGACGTACTGAAACGTAAATCAAATTATAATAATTCCATAAATATTTATTACACGAAATAAAACTGGTTTAAGGAAGCTCATCCCAGGATTTCGTGTATTAATTTCTTCCTTCCCTATAAATAATATTTTCCAAATGCATCAAGACGTTCCTGGCTAAAACGTAGAAACAAATTTAATGATTTGCTGAAGACTTTTATGCTTTTCATTTTCCGGTTTTCACAAACCGACTAGGCAGGATAAACGCTTCCTTTTTGATGCAACATCCGGCTGCAAGCGTCCTTTCTATCGTCCTCAGAATTTCCGCGACATCTGCATCAGACTAGTGAAAAATCTTTGGTTCAATTGAACTAAAAATCATTCTACTCGTGAAACGAACCATCAGCGGAGACCCACTTGAACTTTTCGATGAACAGAACCAAAGATGTGTACCTAGACTAAGTTTCATTCTCAATCATAGATGGCAGGTACAGCAATTTTATGAAATGCGAGGCACATTTGAAAGCCTGTAAGAAATCCTTTCGTCTGTTTTCATGAAGACTGTATTATCACTGTTTCTCGTGGAAATGAGTTATTTACATAGAAAGTTCAGAAAAAACGTAAAGTTTTTTTCTACAAGACCGCCACAAGTGAACTTCTAGTAGATTCCGCTAGAGACTTGAAATTACATAAGAAAAACTTTAAAAGTCTTTTACTCGGCTTGCTATTTTCTGACATGTCTGTGTATTCATGAAAACCGACGATATAATATTTGAAATTCCCAGATTGCTAGATATCCTCAAAGTCTCTTAGTTATTTGTAGTATAAAAGGATGTTATTCTAAACGCTTTCGTTACTATCCTTGTTTTATATTCCACAGGAGAGGTTATAATTTAAAATAATTCATTAAGTGATAATGTATAGTAGAATTATTTTGACTTCATTTAGTCAACCATTTCTAACAAAGAGACTTTAATAGACGCCCATTAGGGCGTGTTTCTGTCCATAATTCCACATGAAATTGAGGACAACAAAAGCTCCACAAATGTTTTATTACAAACGTTCACGTACATTCGTTTTATTAGGATTCAACTTGTAATTAGCAGGAAAAGTTTTACATTGAAAAGAAAAATACACGATGGCCATTTCACGAAATGTATAGTGCACGCATTGTCCGATTTGACCTGTAGTACTCTTCCTCGCTGCTAAGTTTATGGATGGATTATCTCAAAAACACAATTAGCACCAACACTTTAGTCTTCTTGGTGCGTGACAGAAATCTTTAAATAATTTGTGTTAATCAGGAAAACCTAGAAGGACACATGCGGTTTGCCGGAAAGGGACATTTGCGGTGTGGTCTCATAAATATTTGATGAGCTTTCACGATATCTACCAAGCCAATGGAAAGTAGGTCCTGAAAAGGCACGTGACATATTAATCACAATTTTGAGTCGACGAATTTCAAAACAGGTGTAATTTTTGGTTTGACAAATTATCCCCTTTTTCGTGTTGCGTCACTCGAATAGTCATTAACAGAACGACAACCTTACAGAAAATAAAACTTGAAATTGTGTTTCCTTTTTCTTTCGTCGTATTGCCCGTTCATCGTTTGGAATTCCCAGAATCACTTTTGAATAGAAATTTTCCAAACGTATTCAATAATGAAATTGAATAAAATTTTTACAAAAGAATTGTCAACATGTAGAGGACAATTAATTTACTTCCACATGCCATTGAATGTCCTAAATTCCAAAGTCACGTTTTACATTGAATTGAATAGTCCTGTTGAAACGATATCCCCACATTAAAATTCTATAAAATACCACTTACGACAATGGCATCCAGCCACAAGTCAATCGATAGATTTATACTGACCTGGACATAATTTATAAATCATATGCCGAGGGTTTAACATGCACGTCATACCTCTATTATACAATAGAACTGTGAGAGAATACAAAAGCAGTGGAATTATTTATAACCTGACAAAGTGAAGAATGTTCATCCTACGTTACCCCATACCAGGACATCGATATCGTGTCCTTATCCAACTATTCAACCAGGTCCGATAAAATCCATTTGGTCATAAAAGATGCGTCTGACTTACTTTACAGCAACGAGGAAAATCTATGCCAAAGGATATTGATTTCCACAAGGATGAGGTCACTTCCGAGATTTGGTTCTATTTCCAATATCCGTAGTCAGTGTCACACCTCTCACATTTCAGTCAATTAGGGAACAAACTTAGTATACTCCGTGACAGTGATGTCATGACTTTACTCATTCTTGTGACCTCGTTTGTCAACATGACCTTTGACAAAAATAAAATCGTAAGCAACAACACTCATGGTCACTTATATGTAAAGCGCTAAATTTAGGACGAAACTTTTGCAACTCGGAGTAAATGCAAAGAATGGACTTCGATTCGAGACAAATAAATAAAATACGATAACTGATAAAGTTATAGAAAAAGTTTTTATCACAAGAAACACTCCTTATCCAACTTTACCTCATCAGTAAACAAAACGGACATTCCCTGGAACGTGTTATTGTCGCTTATGGCAATCACAAATCTTAATAAAGTTTTCAATGTAACCGAAATTTGCGTCTTATGTTTGTAACAAAAACACATTTAACCCACATTTGTTTCGTGTTATCTGATAATCCCATCAGGGTATTCGAAGGAATCTTCTGTATCGTTATAGGACACCTTCAGGACATAAACGTCTCGTGTTTTCTTTGGATGGCGTATTCAAGTGGAAGTATCCAGAAGTTGAAAAAGGTATGAAAAATGCATGAAACAGAAAGGACTTGATGGATATATAAATTCACGTTGATGTGTTCGACGTGATAAGGGTTGAAAATTATAATTGCTAATATCGTGTTCAATAATCCAAGGAATCTTCTGGTGAATTTCATATGAAGATATTCTACACAAGTTTGACTTTAATTTGATCATATGTAATTAGTCAAACAAGCTGAAGAAAATTTCGCAGAAAACTAACGTTTCAATATCTCATCAAACTTACACGTTTGGTAATATTACTTCATCTTATGTGATTTTAATCTTGATGTAAAGGGATAAATGCCTTGTGAAAACAGTTTTCTTCCAGAGAGCTTTTATTAAAACAACTTACATAACAATTAACAAACGCGTTAGTTACGTCATTCTATAACAAGTTTCAAACAAAAATAACAAAAACTTTTATAAGACAATTCTTATTAACATTCTTAACTTTTCTGATAATTCTAAAATTCAAGAGGTGATAGTGTCTACGAAAAACAAGTGAGATTCCTGGCTATTACTAAAGCTCGTATAAATTCGAATGTAATATGTACTCGTATTACCATGTGCTATTCAGCTAGTAATACCGTGACTCCCTGCGAATGTTGTCTCCCAAAGCACAGGCGAATATGAATGTTATTGCCTAAAAATGACGTTTAATTACGGACAGATTTCAGATAAAGGATCCTATGTTACCCCAGTTACAGCAGCAGCAATCGGTCCATATCTTATGATCTTGGTTAGCAAGTCATCAATAATGTCATAACATCCTCTCGAGTGAATGAAATCATGATCCAAAACACTACAGTTCTCCACGGTCTTGCAGCATGATTCAAGTGGAAGTCTAAAGTCACTTGGTCCGTTGCGGCCACAGCATTTGAACTATCAATGATAGAAAATATAACTATAAAGAAAAATGTTCATCTACGACATATTGGGACACATGCATTTCTGATAAACTACACTTCCTTACAAATAGAAAGATTCAAACTCAATCACTATATAGAAACCAGGTAAAACGGTTCCGGAAATGAAAACTCATGGAGATAACATGTAACATCAATTGACTAATTTAATAAACAGTTTTATAACATAATGACTAGTCTAGGTTATGCTACATTCACATTTAAAAACAATATTTTAATTTCTATGAACACTTTAGTTTTAACACCTGTTTGCCCTTTTAAAATTTGTACAAGAAATCGAATTCGTGTGATCGAGATCAATACCAATTAATAATATAAATTTAAATTTAGAATGATTTCAAATAATTGAAATAAGTGTTAGTGAGTAATTGCTTACAAACTATCAAAGACAAGCTTAACGTTATCAAAATGCTATTATTAAAAGCGTCCGAAATAAATGCACAAATTTTATAAATTCGCTTAAAGTGAAATTTGCATAAAAATAACATAAGGAATTATCAATAAGTCATCCTTGATTTATGTTTCTTTTTCTGTAGTTCGCGAAGCCTCTTTTCAGTACGCATTCGAAATACGTACAGGATGGAACTAACGATTCCCAAAACCTTCAAATAAAACAAATATAGATTTCTATATTACAACCATATAAATGTCTTACTTTAGTTATAGCAAGGATTCCTAACACATACTTTCCAATTTCCATTATCAATTCAACATATTGTTCAAGAACTTCACGGCATCCTTGTATGAATAAATCTGTGCTGTAAAATCTGCAATCAGGATTTGCTTGACAACAGCTAAGCGGAATGTAGTTGTATTCATAGTATCCGAATCGTCCACAACATTTAAGCTAATAAGAATTGAAAAAATTGGATAATTTTAGCAGCAACAAGATTAATCATATTCTATTCTTATACACTCACTCTTCAAAAACTGGTGTAGAGCTATTTAATCGTTCTACGAAAACCATGTTAAATGAGTGTTAGTTTGTTTTAGAGGATTTAATATCTCTAGTCACAGAAATAATGCTAAAAGCATTAAGAATACTTGAGCTGCTAATTGTATTATCCATTGTGTTAATTACATCAACTTTATTATTACTAAACATTCTACATTGGACGATCATTGTAAGACGTGCAAGAATCTACAGAAGTTAAAAGGCACAACTAGTCAAAACCAACAATTTTACGAGAGTCAATGGTACTAGGTTCTTCTCAATAAATATCCTAACATCTCAATTCAGATAACTTGTATGACAGAAATTTAGAAGTCTGCAAGAGACAATTAAATTATTTAATTAATAATTTAAAAGTTGATTGAAGTAGAAAATGTGTCGACAAATAGTTTGAATGAAAAGCAAAAGTTTTGTTGAAGCATCTTTAAACTTTATTATTCAACCGTAGTACAATTTTATAAAAAGAAAGTTTTCAAAAAATGTTATATATTACGAAAATTACTAATTAACACACATCCTTTTATAACTGCGTTGTTTTATCTCTTAATAAATAAAAGTTTAACAGAATTTTTCATATTTCAATTCATATCATTTAATAATTTTCAAAATGAAATTTCGTTTATGTTAAAAACCAAAATAATTTTGCGATTGCGACAAATTTATTTGTTTAATTTATTTCAAAATGTTTTGTTTGACTAATAGTAGTGAGTGATAATAATAGTAGTGTTATCAAAAATCAAATCAAAATGAAATGTTTTCTACAGGAATGAAGAATTTCAAAAATTGAATCACGTTCTAACACGGATTTTATTAAATATATTTATGTAATCGTAAACCTCTTAAATTTTATAATAATTATATTTTGTTTCGCGATATACTTGCATGTACAAAAATAAATTTATTAAGGTCAACTCCATTTAGTTTATTTTATTCACGGAAATTTATTGTATGTTTCAATTAAATTTTTAAAGCCGACAGAGGTTTTAACACAGTACTTATATAATATATTTGTTTTATATAATCTTATTCAAAATTTATTTTGTATTTTAACAATCGTTAGTTTTCTTATTTTAAAAATAACTTCATTATTGTTCAATTACACATAAGGAATATATAATATGGAAATTGTGTATATCAAAACATGAAAACATTAAAAAACTGTTTTTAATTTTATTGTGTAAATAATGAATAAAAAGTTCTTTCTTAGATATTACATATAAACAAAAGCATTTATATAATATTGTATCGTTTTGTTATTATCGATTTTATATAAAATACAGCTTTTGTTTAGTATGCGGACCTTCGTCGACTGTTTCGGACGTGGTTAGCCAAAGTGCAGGCAAATATGAAGCCAACAGCCTAAAATAGAAATGGTTTAAAATAATGTATTTGGTTTTTGTTATTTATTAAATAATTTATTGTACCAAGGATGAAGCTATTCCAATGCTAACATATCCAAGTAAATTGGCATTTTTCCTGAACCATTCTTCAAAGACATCACGACATCCACTCTTGAAGACATTAGCAGCAGCACAACTGAGAGCATTCGTTTCATGTCCACAACAGGATGCTGGTGGTGCTCCTGCATAGTCCAAGAAATGGTGTTTGCCACAGCAGTTCAACTAAAATACATTTAAAATTTTAATATTAAGATTCTTTATTGAGATGTTAGTAAGGAAGCGAGTTTGTTAGAAAATAAAACTAAAACTTAAAAATGGTTTTTCGATTATGTTAAGAAATGAAATCATTTCAAACTCATACGTTTCCTTAATTTTTATCCAAGTGAATCGTCTCATGCATATATAATATGAAAAATAATTGTCTTATATATACTTAGTAATCAAATCAGCAAACAAACAATATAGTATCTTTCAAAATCTCATTCATGCAGTTTTTGTACATAATGTTGTAATGCAGTTGCGATGCAATTCATTCAGTTGTTAGTATTGATTTGTGATCCTAGTTAAATAAATCTATATCCGAATAGCTTACATGGATATTTACATAATTCGAGTTTGAGTTGGATATCTCAATCAAACTTTTATTGCTCAATTTCGTTATATCCGAGAGTGGTTGTTGTGGTGAAATGAAGTATGGGGGTATCTTTTTGGAAATTTCAGTTGATGCACTGTAAGATATCTTAAATGATAATACAGGGACAATCACTTTTATGTGAAACTTGAGACAATCTGGAGTGAAACGATATGAGAAATTTTGGTAAATGAATAAATTAATGAAAGTGTTTGTGGGGCACATTTCCCCGGGGAATTTAGGACGTCTGGAGCATGGTAGAGCGATATCTGTTGAATAACTGATTAAGAAAAATGGATCATCATGAATGAAAAATGAAGTTAATCCAAGCTTACTCGCTTGAAACTACTCAAAAATATTGCAAAGTTCAAAATGAAAGTTCAATAAATTGAATTGATTGACTTACATTGAACACTTGTAACAGACGTCCATTTTAGGCAAGCATAACATACATAAAACCATTTTAGTTATGAAAATAATTAATTAAAACGAATTTTTCAATAAATCGAAACAATTTTGTTTTATTATCAATACAATTATTAGTTTTAAAATACAAATATTTGTGGAAAATGTATGAAAATTCGGCAATTTTTCGTGAAACAATTTATTAATTTTATTTTTTGTGAGATATGAACGTGATATATGTTTAACCCATTTTAATACAGTAAGTATGAAGATATTTTTTATTTTTATTTTGTCAAATTTTGATTTGACAAACATGTGAACACACAAAAACAGACTCGAATGCATTATGGCCATTGCCTCATTCATTGCATTAATATGTTATTTATATCACATGGCTTACCTGACAGTTAACGTGTTACACTGTGTGGCCAATTGAACTACATATAATATATATTGTACACTTTTTGTGCCAATGACATGTATGAATTCGTGTTCTTGCTACATCATTGTTATATACAGAAATGTTTTGACGGTTCGAAGGGACTCCGTCACGCGTCTTCCAGGATGCAAGAGAGGATTCTACAGAACCATCAACCGAAAATATCTTATGCTAAAACTACGTGATGTTATATGGATGGCCAGATTGAACATAGAACATTTGCACACATTTTCGGGGAAGTTCGAGAACATGATGAAAAGTGATGGTGTTATTGAAGTAATACTAGTCCGTTTTACTGCACTTATTCCATCTGTTGTTTGTTAGAAGAAACGTGAATTGAAAATTGCTGATATTCTCTAACACAATCAAAGCTCAATAAAGTTCGTTTTGGTGTGTGTTTGATACAACTTACAACTTTGACAACTAAGCTTATTGTTAATCAATAATCATAATTAATTTGTGGCTGGGTTAAGCGAGATCTTAACTCGAAGTAGAAATTAAGCGTTCATTTAATTATTGTACGCCGTAACTACATGAAAATATAAAATTTTTAACAACTTATTTGTTAAAATATCTTTATTCGAATCTTGTCATACAATAAGTGTAAACACTGATACAGATGATATTGTAGGATTTAGTAAATCTAATAATTCCGTTCGTTGACGTTCTTAAAGTGTTAAGAATAACAGAAAAGTTTTATTGTATTAAAGAACGTCTTCCACAGAGAATAAAATAAACCTTCGTTCGTTATAACATCTCCTAGTATCGTCTCGCCGAATAGTATTTGTTCTTTCTTATGTGTGCAGCGAGGATGCAAGCAAGTATGAATTCAATTGTCTTTAAGAAAATTCATTAAGAACATCATTTACATAACCTTGTTTTTAAATATAATCTTACTAGGGTTCCAGCCAAAGTTCCAGAAGCTATTAGGAAATATGTCCTAAGTGTTTCAAAGAATCGGTTTAAGGCAACTTTACATGAGAGTTCATAGTTCGAGTGTTCAAGTAAACAGACTCTCATAGTTTGTGGACAGCAAGTATCCGGCAGTGAACGATTTGTTGGTTCAGTGACATAATCTTCTGGGCCTTGATTACCACAGCATTTAAACTATAACACATCAATAATTTTGTAACAAAGAATTTTGTATGTGGTGTTAGTAATACAAACTAGCGTCAGTGAAAGCTTCTGTGATTAACAATTAGGCGTTGCAATTTTGAGGTTTTATTAGTTCTATGCACCAAGTAACGACCAGCAACTCCATTGAGCTTTTATGTTTGAACATTTTTTGTACTCTGGTTATCGTGAGGACTAACTAGCTAATTTTTTGACAACCTGAGTAAAATTTTTCAAGAAAAAAAATGTAAGAAAATTCTCCAATTTTATAAGCAAACATTTCAACTTTATTTGTGGGTTTCCATTTGATGTTAATAAAAATAGAAATTATTTGTACTGCTTGACATTAGTTATTTGTAATCAAAGCGTACTATTCGAATATGAGGTAGTTTAAGAGATTAAAATTGTATCAATTATTTTCAAGACTTTCTAGCTTTTTCAGCACTGTCAGATTCATAAAATTCGTTTTAATTAGGTCTGGCGTGGACAGGTATTCTCTCCGATACGGATTTATTTTGACGTATACGAGCAGCCAGAATAAATGATAACGTAGCACCATATATCTTCAATAAAAGATAAATTTTAACAATAAATACATTTCAAATATCCAACTAATCAGTTCTTACATCCAATATAACCAATACAACCCCAACTCCAAGCACAATATATCTCATAATGTCGAAGATAAGCTGTATACTTTGTCTACAGCCTCTCGCGAAGATCCTAAGACAAAAAGCGTCATGACAACATGAGTCTTCAAGAATAACGTAGTCTTGTGGACCCTCCAAACCGCAGCACCAGTACTATAACATTAAAAAAATTATGCCTCAAATTATCACGTCACGTCCATTTTATGACCAGAGAAAAATGGATATCCTTGAAGAATTTAAAAGTCTAATAGCGGCTTCCATTAAAATCAAAACACTGTGTTTATCCGAAAACGTTAAACTGTAAATCAATTTGCTTTGACACTTAAATCTCGTATGGAGTTCATTTGGAATTCACACAACAAATGTAATTCAGCAAATGGCTAATAGATGGCTTTGAATAAAGTGGAGACATCATTTACCACTCTTGAGTTTCAACATTTTCCCAGTTATTAACATAATTCCGTCCGAACTCCATACTAGGCGTAATGAATGAGAACTCACGCTCTGTGAGTCTGTCTCCACACACACACACACTTTGATTTAATTGAGATGGTATTAACGTGTTAGGAGAAATGTAAGCTTAATGTCTTATGACTCGTTGCAGCATGTATCCAAAAGCAGAAAAATGAAATTAATGTTAAATCACTTGCATGTGATATTCTTGTATGAATTAGTATGAAATTTGAACATTAATCACACCAGCGCCATAAATGAAGTTTGTCTTAGATTAAAATAATAGTAGTTAAGTAAATTATTTGAAAAATAAATAAATTCTGTTGAAATGTGAAAGAATGATATATAAAATTTTATTATTTCAATTTTTATAGGTAAGTCACAAATCGCCATAGATAAAAAAAATTGTATATCTTCTACAAAATATTAAACGTTTATTTTTGATAATTCTGCATCATTTTGAATAGCTTCTACAGTTTCAACGACACGGGCAGCATATTTTCGTTGTTTAAGTATGTCTTTCAACTGATGTGAGTATGAACAATTTAGAACCATAAGTACGACCTTAAATGTTTGAAAATTTTTGTATAAGATATATCATGTCCAAAGAACTGAATATCAAAGTCTTACGTCAAGGATGACGAGTGTAAAAAGAACTGGTATGAATCTACAAAGCATCCAGCTGTGTTCTAATTCCATAATTCGGCTACAGCCACTGCTATAGCTTGTTATGTAAGCTGTACAATTCTCAACTTTTTCATGACAACAAGATGCTGGCAGTGTTTGATTGTAATCTACAAGGTAATCTTCTACACCCGCGCCTCCACAGCATTTTAACTGCAATATGAAGTTCAATGTCAATTTACAAATCAATTAGTTAAAAGCACTTCTAATTGCAGCGAAAACTTTAACCGCAGTCAATGGTTACTCACAAAAAACAAATAATTCACAAAACTCTAAGCTACAATATATCAAAATATAAAATATACTTGAAGGACAGAATAAAAGCAACGCGTCAAATCTGTGAAACACAAACTGTCACACACAAGTGCAGCACGAGAAAGAGTGCGACAATTTCTATAGATGTCTCTTTTCTGATAATAATCGACTCTCTAAATTTGACTTCACAAAACACAACAAATAAATCTGGTTTCTTAAAGAAGTTTTGTTTTTATTACTAGATCTTCTCATCCGAATTGAGTAACAGACACAAAAAAGTAACTTATTTATTATATTTGGTTGCAAAATCTTTTCTCTCTTTGAATTTTTTCTCAAAGCCTGTCTTCAGAACTCCCTCTTCGTCATCGAGCGGCTTAAATTTATTAACTTTGAAAGTGTACACACAATTGATTAGGACAAGGATTGCCTTTAAAAGATACAATAATGTTATTTCCATCCTACATTTAAGCTCAAAGGTATCTTACATTGATTATAACACTTGCAATTAGGGTTGAAACAACTTTCCCATAAATCTTTCTATGCTGTTCTTGCCATAAACCTCTACAGCCACTGCTGTAGTTCGATATATAAGCAACACATTTTCTTGTCTTTTCATGACAACACGATTTTGGTAATTCACGATCATTGCCAATGAAGTAATCTTCAACACCATCACTTCCACAGCATTTATACTGCAACATGAAGTTTATGGTAATATTTTTGTTTTTCCTTGTTTTTATGTGATAAGCTTTTATTTGTGAAATTGTGGTTAATTCAACCAATTGTTGCAGTCCATGGCAAAATGCAAAAAAGTTTGTAAAAAAGTGTGTTAATTAAAATTTGCAAGTTAAAAAATGAGATTAAATGAAAAGCTTCAAAATCACATTCCTTAAAGCGTCATTGGCAAAATGTAAAGCACAACAAGAATTGTTATCGGCGAGAGTGACTGAGAGAGTACGAGGATTTTCTCGTTCTGAAAACAGACGGAGGGGAAATATGACAGTGAACATCATCAGATCAGTCGAGTTTGTTAAAGAACTATAAATTGGGTCACAATAAGATATACGAGAGATAACCTTGTAGGTTTCTTAAAAATGAATGAGAAGTTAACGAGCTTTTGGCAACGTGTTATCTTCATTTCTTACTGTAACAATTACAAAATGATTCATAAGAATTATCATCTCATTATTTTGCTGAACTTTATTTATTTTATCCTATCTTATATAAAAGCATAAAATTCACTTTGCTGCAAAATTTATTTAACACAATTTCTAACTGGTCCGTTAAAAATGTTAAAAACTACAAAAATGATGTGCAAAATTTATTTAAAATTATCTTAGTACAATTATTTGCATTATTTTTCAAGTTATTTGGCACTGATTAATACTATTGTTTAACTGCTGCTAAGCTTTAACTACTTTTTCTATAATTTATTTTTAGTTAATTGATTAAAAGTACTCGAAACCCTAGCTTACGAGCTAACGAAGATCAGAAGGATCAATTCTTATATAAACAAATGCTGCTTTTGTCAATATCTCCAAAATCACAGAATTTCACTTTGACTTGTAGCAAGCTTTTAACTTCACACCAAAGACATCGATCATTTCATTCACGTTTGAAAGCTTTTCAAAAGCATACGATGAAAGCTTTATAAAGGAAATATTTGGAAGTTTACTTAATTTATTATTGTAATTGAGAAAGTGACATATTCATTTTCATGTCTCTAATTTAATTTCAAAAATTTTGAATTTTTTTTTTGGCATGAATTAGTTACTTTACTTGAATTTTGACAACATTTAGTTTTGAATAGGAATCCTCCTTAAATATTAAAAATTTCAATTATTTTTGTCAGTTATCTCATTTATAAAAATAATGTTCTCTTTGACATATAAAGGAAACACGACAAATTGAAATTGTCGTCTTAATAAATTCTTACACTTATCTAGATATTAACTTTGGCATTATTTTGTAGCTATGTTATATGAGTTATTACAATAAATCACATTGGTTTATCTGTGTCTAGCATATGCTGAGGAGATAAATGTTAATTGTTAAAATACTGGTTATTCCAATAATACTGTTGCTCATATTAACTAGTTATTGTGAATGTGTTTCTTGTTAATACTACAAATCTGAAATTGCCTATACTATCTTTATCTTATATGAATTGGAACAATTTTTATTGCTTTTGTATCTTATTATATGTTATTTTTTAAACATAATTAATTTAATTGTTGCATGTACTTATCACTTCATCTAGTTACACTTATTACTATTATTGTATTTCATTTAATATTAATAATTTTACGAAAACGAATCCCTTCTCTTACACGATTTGATATGATTTGCCAACGAACAAGCTAACGAGGCTGTTACAGCCTTAGCATGAAGGAAAAGAGAAAGAAAATATTGTATGTGATATAATCATTATCTGGGTATGTTAAAATCTAGTATCATCTTACTTCGAATAGTGTTACACCAACAGATATGTAGCCAAGCATATTAACTGCTTTTAGTCGGATTTCATTGAATATCTTAGCACATCCACGCTCATAGTTTGTCAAATATAACTCACAAATGGTTACACTTGATGGACAACATGAAGGTATTAGTGTACGGTTATTATGATCTGTTATATAATCTTGTGGATGATCTTTACCGCAGCACTTGTGCTAAAATAAAGTGTAATTTTGTCACTTTCTATCATATTGAAATTTCTCACAAAAAGGACTAAAACGGGAAACAACAATTCAACTAAAATCGAACTGACTTTCAAATAAATTATATTTCTACTTAACAATTTAATTAAAAATTCTAAACATCATGCTAACTTGCCAGTGGAATATTTAATTTTAAATTTTGTGTTTTCGTAACAACATTCCTTAAATGCAATTCTACACTTGAATTATTTTATTTTGGAATTATCTTTGTGACTCAATTTGTGACTTTTTCATTTTTTCAAAATTTCTTCGGTTCTATCACTCTTCACAACAAATTGAACGATCGTCTTCGGGTACTCTTGAGACTTTGAGACAGTTCGATAGACAACAAGATACAGCAAGAGACATAGCCTTCGAAAAGAAGAAAGTTTAATCAGTTTTTTTTAAAGTCGAAACCAGAATAAAGTTTCAAAAAACTTGAAGGCAACAACGAACTTTTAAGTTCTCCATTTTAGAACTTTGCTTTTGTTCGAGTCACAAACGTGTCCTTCTTCTTGTCTCCAACGACAGCTCAGAGGACACTCAGGTACTTTAAGGAATTAAGCAGCACGTGACGGTGACAGTTGTTTTCGAATATCCTTAAACAATTCAAGGACAAAAGCAAAGTTCCTCAATTTGATAATTTACCCCGCTTACATTAAACAGGAGCAAGAAAATTATAACAATTCCAACAAATTTTCTGTAACGTTCTACACAATCTTCCATTGTTGGTAAACAACCTCTTTCCCGGTTATTTTTCCCAAGTTCACATGGAGATGGCACTTCTCTTTCGCAACATGACGCTGGTAAGATTGTGGCATTGTAATCACTTGCATGATTTAGCCCGCAGCATTTAAACTAAAAGATAAATTTCATTTTAAAGTCACACCAGAATTTCAAAATATTTTTATTAAATATTCGATTTATTTCATTTCATGTCTTTTACAGGATATTCAGAATTCTAGGCAGTATTCGATAAACCTAGCCAACGTGGTTTGCGATGGCGTTTCTTGATTGCATGTTGCAGTTGACAACCGACCATCACACCTAGAGTCTAGGGAACATTTTGTTAGGCTAAACTGTTAGCTGAATTTATAACATTAACTCACTGTTCCAGAGACTAGAATTAATAGCTCATAGAGAAGTATCTCAAACTGTCTCTGGAGAATACTACTGACTTTATTCAAACATCCATCGAGGTGAAGTAGAGAAGAAATGTAGGTACAGGTTTCATTACTTAACTTACAACATGAATTTGGAAGTACGTAACTTATATAATCACCTGGACCATGCAATCCACAACAGTGTGACTGTAAAGGATATTCACATTTCCATTAGATGCTTTTGAGTTTTGACATTTTGTTCAATTTGTGCAACAAATACCTACGACTACGTGCAGATGACACGATTGAAGCAAGGATTCATTCAGGGGAACAAGGATCACAAAAAAATTTTATTGATCCGAAGGACATTTTTTACAGAAGCATGGGTATCTACTTATTAACAGACCCGAGTACGAATGAATCATATTGTTTTGAACAACATGAACCACATTAAGTTATTACGGTTAACTGGTCAAATCAAACCGAATAAAATGAAAATATCCACCTGTCTATTTCGATTTTGATTTTGGGATAAAAACAAACATGATCCACAGACGTGTATTATTAGTTATAAATATAATACATTTCTCATATAACATTGTATAAAATCTACATGTAACCTGAGATAAATCCAGTTTCTACGTTCTGTTTTTGTTTAGATATTCGTCAAACTTTAATTTCAGATTATTAAGAATTTATAAATTTTGCAAGTGAAACATCAAAAAATGCATAGCGTGCAGAATTTGTGTAACAACATACATACATCTAACATTGACAAAAAATATATATTTTTAAAAAAATTTCTTGTTCAAAATAAAAATTCACAATGTCTATAATACTAGAGGAAGAAAGTGTTTGAATGCAATTGACTGATTATCCTCTTGTTGTCTACAGAATCAAGTGAATCTAAGAATATCATTAGGATGTAACAAAGGCAAATCGAAAGAGCTGCAGCTGTTGCAGTATCGGTGGAATGCATCCATGACCCTCACATTCAATTCAATTGATCTTTCTGAATTTTCTTATATTGAATCTTTAAGAAATGACGTGCCAGTTGGAAGGCCAAGAACATTTGAAAACCCTTAAAAAATGTTATAAACAAAAATTAATCTTTGTTAAAGTTTCAAACGACTAGAATTGGCTTACTGTGACGGTACAGATTCCCATTATTATAATCAGTAAGAAGTCAATAAACGTTTTCGTAATGTAATCCATAAAATCAAAACATCCACGAAGATAAACAGTTGGTGTTATATAAGTGCAGTTCGTTTCGGAAAAAGGACAACAGGTTTCTGGTAATATAAAGGCGTAATAGTCACCTGGACCATACTTGCCACAGCATTCAAACTGTTGGGAAGTTCAAAATATCATTATATCTAATACAGATATTTCATATAGATTCATATAAGCACAATATGGAAGACCACAACCGGCATTGATTAAGACGCTTGGATAACGCGATATTCATTAACTTGTTAAGGATTCATACAAATCAAACACATTCTTCACGCTATAATATAAAATATAACATGCTATTTGTAACATCGTGAACCATATAACATCAACAACAAACACGTTGCTTGTAAAACATATGGTAAAACAAGAGAATCATAATACTTGGTACATAGAATGAAAATTTCGTAGGAATTTTCCTCAAATTATAAATTAAAATTTGTGCATTCTAATTATTGTTTTAGTGCAATTAAACTACTTGGAATGAAAAAATTAATAATATTAATTTAAATTTAAGTTATATTGTATGCAAAAAAAAAATTATTTTTTTTGTTCAAAAATGTTTGAAAATATTCAAAATGAAAGACTGCTTTTGTTTCGAAATAGTACAGGATCAAAAAGGAGAGAGGTACTATCTTTTATTAAGTGCTATATAATTAAAATCTTTACTTACAGTTCTTTGGATAACATCAATAGCTTCCCGGCCTCCGGGATTATCCTTGTTCTTCCACATTTCATCGAACAGTTCACCGCCTTTAGCGTTTGATATGAACACAAATGCAATGATACCAATTTCAGCCAAAAGAAGGATCAACAAAATGACAGCGTACTAAAAATGAAAATTAATTTTTTAATTAATTATTAATTTTATTTAATTAAAAATTTATACTTACTGTCATTGTCATGCAATGTGACTCCCGAATGGCACCACAACATCCGAAGAATGAAATGAGGAAGATCACAACACCTAAGGCAATGATGAAACCACATGTCAGAACGACTGTTTTCTTTTCGGCTGACTCAAGTTGTTTTGTTGTGGCGATTGCAATTGATCCAAGGATGATCAATGCCATACCAGCAAGCTAAAAGGATTATTCAAGTTTTATTCAATTTCTCCTTATTCGTTACATAACACAACATTTAAAGCTATTAAATCATGATCGGTGTCTGTCTTTAATTGGAGTCACTGAGAAAGGAGCTAAACGCCATTTTGGATCACAAAATACTTTTCGAAAATTCTAATTTTGTTCCTCGAAAATCATATAAACGTGTCCCAAGACAATTTAAGGATGGAGGAAAATCTCTCATTTTGTATTCCAAGCATAATTCTGTGGTAAACGCTGGGACAATAACTCAAATCTCATGTGCTTATAAGGGAGAATTTCGTTATTATCATATTCCGAGAGGTTAACTTGATTATATCAGGGCAAATTTGATAAGGAAATATGTCATTCTTGACCCTCGAGTTTTGTGGTTATTAAATTGGAGGAATCTCTTTCATTTATGTACCATTCCTGGCGACAGAATGTTTTATGATTGTACAAGTACTCGTGTGTCCTTATTATTACATGCCAAGGACGACAGTTTCATGACGCCAGTATGGCGGTGGCGATTTGGGAACAACTTCTCTTTATTATTGAAATAACTTTTTATTTCTGTTATTTATGGGCTTTCAAATATTTCTTAAAGAAAATTTACAATGAAAATTCTTTTGAAGTTTTCTTCACATGAGGTGAACCCTGAATCAACTTGGAAGACTTGAAGTTTGAAGAGAGATTTTTGTAATTTTTATACAATATAACTTTGAGTTCTTCAAACTACTTTCCTCTTGTGTTCCAAGTACTTGCGAGAACACAAATTTCGGTAAAAAGGCAAAACCTAACCTGAATTTTCCCTGACAAGGCGAAACTAAGTTTTGTTTTCGTTTTTTGAGTTCAAATTTTCATTTTATATACATTTACTTTGTACATTTGTTCTGTCAGTTTTCATACCACTACCACTGGCAGTCTACTCGCATACATGAGCAAGGGTAGACTGCCACCAAACAACTTCTTTACCAGCGTAAATGGAAGGCAGTAATTTTTACAAAAATTTTCTTCAATTTTGATTTATGAGCACAAGACCCAAACCATTTTTAAGTGCAATATTTACGGAAACTGGAATTTTTTCGGCACATTAGAAATTTCTAATTTAAGAAAATCTTCAAAAAGCTTCTTCTTATGTAGGAGTCGCAATTTTTTCCATCACAAAACCATGAATAAAAAATTGAAGAAAACAAAAAAATTAATTTTGAAACAAATTTTGGGGAATTCAATTTTGAAACATTTTTGCAGGTCTTGAGACTGTCTCAAGAGATGAAGGAAAAATGTTTTTATTTTTAAATTTTATTTGTCTTAAAGAAATATTCAGTAATTTTTCTTTATGGAAAACACATTACGTAATGCCGACACCAGACACGTTTTGCGTCATAGAACGACGAAATAATTGTGTTTAATTACAAAAATTCCATTTGCAGTTTGTTAAATGAAAAAATTTAATTGAATAGTTTAGCCTAAACCGAGAGGATTGCGTTTTCGCACCACATGTCAGGGTTTTTCGAACAAAATTTGCTCTCCCAATTCATTTCTAAACCAAATTGGAATTTTGTTTGTTTAAAGCTTTAATATTTTCCCTAATTTGCAACTTTAAATCAAACATCACTGCGTGACGATTGCGCTAGTAAAGTGTTGCTGAAATTTATTCACAAACAAAATCACGAAATCACATTTGTGTGTTTGCACAGGGTGTTACAATAAGAACGCAAGATTTGAATTTTTCCGGGGAACATGATTTTATACAGAAACATATTGAAATTTTTACTAATTTATAATTTAAACATTTGGAAATTATTTATAAAGCAACTGAAACATATGACAAAATTTTCGTTTGCAAATAAGCGACTCCCCGAAATGTAATTTTGTTCAAATTCCCTTCTAGAATTGTTGACAATAAGGATATGAGGTTATGTTATCATGTATTCCTTTATATTTAATAATCCTGTAAGGGATTCTCATTTCGGAATGCGTAAAACTTGATTTTCTATTTCCATGAATTTCGCAATGTGATGTTATCACTTGAATCAGTTGAATTACTGATAATGAAAATGCGTAATTTAAATCTCTTGATCAATTAGTATTAGGTACTATCAGTAATCCAATTCAATCTCGGTTTTATTGACAATTTATCACGTTTCACGCTTTAACTAGTTGTGACTAATAAAATATTTTAAACGAATTTCTATTTTTGCTAATTGTTACATGGAAAACGTTTCACAATGAATTTTTATTAATGTACTTAATTTGCATAAAATTTTTAATTACATTTCTGGCATGATGCCATTTTTAGCGTTTGTGACTTTGAAGCAGTCAAACCAATTTTTCACTTTAATATGGATGTTGTTTTCAAAATCATCCACCTGTTGCTTTATAAGTAGTATAAGGTATGAGCCCTTGTGCCGAATGTTTACTTCTGGAAAAATCCGAGGTATAGATGGCGTTAATTTCCTTTAGTTTACGGAATTAACCGAATGAGTGCAACTAATTGACTCACTTCATCCAACATCCTTAAACGAGTATCAGTTGCTAGGAGTTTTAGTTCAAGTTAGGACAATTAATTGTAGTAATTAATTAACTTCCATGGACTGATTGGTGTCGATTCGTTCGTGACTTCACACTTCTGTAGATAACCATAGAACTGGACGGAATGAGTTTATTAGGAAAGTAAAGGAACAAATGTTCTTTTCCCATTTTGTAAGGAGGAAAACCCATCAATATATGCCACGAACACAATACAGTCTCCTGTCGCAAAACGCAAACGGAATAAAATTAACGAATGTTTCATGGGAGTTTTTGTTTTTGTTATTTCCATTTGTGGTTCGTGAATGAAATAAAAATGTGCCTAGACTTAGTATACACGTATTAGATGATTTATAAAAACTTGTTTTAATTAAACTTAAGAAGCGTAACGACGGACGATAGAAACCACAAACGTCAGGCTTATGTGGCAAGTAAAGCTCCGTAGAATTTTCTTCTACTTCGTTTCATTCTTTGCTTGTTTTCAAGAGGAAATGAGTTTTGAAGTCATCAACATTTACGTCCATAAAGAACAATTAGTACTCAGCTAAATGCAGGAAGTGGTTTTAACTTATTGGTTGCTTGACGCTTCAAGTCTTTATAACTCATAAAATTTAACCGTCTGAAATACGATTCATGAGTTCTTTGACGCGATGAACAACACAATGTTGCCCTCAAATGCTTGTAATGAAGCTGCTCAAAAATTTTTCTAAAAGCTTTCAGTTAAAGTCTCTCAAATTTTCAGTTCATTTCTCTTTAAAGATTGAATGAAGGAACAATTCCGTTTGAGGCCCTTGAAATTTGTGCTTCGAAGAGTTTACTAAAGGGATTTTGTTTTAAAGCACTTTTCACTTTAAAAGCTCAGTGAAGTATTTTGTCCTACCATGTCACTTTGACTCACAATTTATTTTTATTGCTATTATCAAGTACGTGAGCATTGATGTCACAAGCTCTCAAGAGAAATTCAATTTCGTTGAATTCTACTAAATCTCAAAATTTTCAAACAAATTTTGAAATAACCTTCAACTTTTCCATGAACTATTCTCGAGATATTCAGGTAAAACGAATTTTTACCTGCAGAAGTTGAAGGTTAAATTGGGTTTTTGTTCGTCATTCAAGATTTTGAGAAGCGTGAAGATAAAAGCAAGAAAAACACTTGAAACATTCTTCTGTTCAAGTTGGAGTGAGACGTGGAGTACAGATAGCCTGCCATTTACACTTTAACTGATTTCGCGGCTACAATGGAGTATTACCTGAATATGTTCTTTTCGAATTAAATGAATTATATTTACTTTCTGGTGAAGTTTCGAATGTTTTGTTTAAATTTTCGAACAGAAGAATTAATGACTTTACATCGTGCCAACAAGTTCTCCCCATTTTATCATAAGCTCCACCCGGCATTTATTTGACTTGGTAATGACACGCACACCTGGGCACGTGGGCACCATCTGGGTGTGACTGACTGTATTAAATTGACTGTTGATTTACCATGGGAATTCATTATTTTTTTGATCATATTATAATTATATTTTCCACCGTATGATTCTCGCAATGTGGAAAATCGTAGATAAAATAAATAATTTTCCACGCTTGATGAAAATGCAATGGTGGAAAATGAAAAACTGATAGGAACACAATTCTAAAAACAACACAACACTTTTCAGTTTACGCCCCTCTTCAAGTGTTAGTGTGTTAGAAAGAAATCGATGCAAACTTGCACTTTTCGTTCGTGTGACATGCAAAAGTGGGAAGAAAGAAAATGGTTTTTGTTAAAAGAAAAACGGAAAAAATAATTTTTTTCTCTTTGTGCTACTTAATTCTTTCCTTGTGGTGATGTGGTTCAACCAAGTTTGTTTTTAGAATTTCAATTTGAACATGAGCAATTTCCATTCAAATGCAATTTATTTCCCAGGAAATGAAAACAGTCAAAACAATTCATAAACAAATGGTTATTGTTTCCACTGAATTTCCTCATTAAAATCGACTCAAACTGAAATCTATTCTAAATAAAATCTAAAATAAACTTAACTCATTTCCAATCACATCTATTTCGACTACATTGTCTTCCTGTTTAGAAAAAGACCATTTTGTTTCATTATTCCCACTTTTCCTTTCGAAGCAGAATAACATTCATGAGTGTTTTAAATTACCCAGAAGTTTCATGTTAACAAAATTTCAAAACCAGATAAGATGCAAATCAGATTTTTGCAAACTAATCAAAATTCAAGCGAAACTTTTCGAATATGGTTATCATCCATGTTATATCTTTATTTTTCACATCAACCATTTTTATCAGCATTACACAATGAAAACGCGCCTTTAAGCGATGTGATATCGTTTTGGGTTATCAAGTAACATTCGAAGAAATCGATAAACAAACACACACTAACAGGAAACGTATCTTTATCTTATCTTGCTTTGACTTCGTAAGCTATTTAGAGATATTGGGCCGGTTTTCTTCGAAAGTTAATTAAAAATAAAAATATCAGCATTAGCGTTTGTCATTCATTATTCATCTACTTTGTTAAATCAAGACTTGTGGTATGACAAAATGACAAATAAACATTCATCAAAAAGAACAAAATTGAAGTGAATCAAAATCACTCATGTGAGTCACATATTCCACGAAAAAGAGTGATCATTTCCCAACCCTTTATCTCGTAAAACCCTCATCTAGATTTATTCGTACTGAAATTTCCTGTGAACTCAACAACTTTTCCAGCCTTTTGTGATATCCCTGAGTGAGTTTCAGTGAATATCCCTGGAAAGCCACTTTCAACACTTTTATCCCCTTTATCCCATTCATTTCGCTGTTGTACAAAAAACGAACAGCTACGCTCCAGATTAGCTAACATGAATAACAATTTAGAAGTTGTAGCTCTAGCTGTTCCACTTTGCGCGATAACACAAAAAAGGTTTCATTATCCCCACCGTGCGCTTTTGTGAAACTTTATGAAGTGATTTTCATCCCTTCCTCACTTAATTTACCCTCGAAAAAAATGTATTTTCTTTTTAATAATTCAACGGAATTCATGAAATTTAAGCACCTTCCGTCACATCCTGGGCAATTATCCTCATCAAACGACACTCTTTGTGGTAGTGAAAACCTGTTTTCTCCCCGAAACCATATCAATAAGGACACATTTTCAGTTATTAGCTCTTTTATTTTGAGTGGTACAAAACACAAAACTAATCATGTGGAAAACACCTCCAATTTTATTGGGGATAATTGGAGTCGGATATATACCGAACAACATCAACTGACAATAAGTACCGGCTTAATTGGCATGTGGATGACAAATTGCGCTCATTTTCGGTATTATCTGTTCAAGAAGAAAATTGATAAGCTTTCCTAATTGGAATTTTCCACTTTGCTGGTTTTGTTAAGGCAGTGAGCTTTAAGAATTAAAACAAAATTTCACTTCTTAAGCTTTCAATTTTTCGTCAGAAGGGCTGCACCCATTTTGGGTTAAAGTGGAAAAAATTCTTAATTGGTTAAACGAGAAACACCATCAACACGTCATTACCAATCCCACTGAACCTTGACCTATGTTTGCTTTTTTAATTACATAACCTTTGTCATCATGCTTGCTTGCTTGCTTACTTGACCTGTAACCTTTTCATTTCGTCACAATTCTGACAGTTTATACGGTTTTCCGGTTGTTATTAATGGAAAAAACAGAAACAGTCGCCATTTTTTGGATAACATAAATCAAGTTGAGTTTCCAGAAATTGGATAAGAAACAGGCAAAAACATTTCTATTAACTTTCGTCATTTGATTAAGGGCAGAAACTTCAAGAAAATGTACGAAATGACATGAAGTAAATTGAGGGAAAATTCTGTCGTCCCTCAAACATTGTAGGACAGGTGTCGACTACAATGAACGGAAATGAATTGGCCGAAAGGAGTATCTTGGGAATTTATTATAACTAACGTTTTACTTCCGTTTACCTTCATTCTGTTGAGGATAATAAAAGGACATTTCGTTAGAGAGAGACGCAACTGTTTGACAATTAGAGTTAGAAGAGCACTTAACCCAAATAAGGGTAAACGTGCCTAGTTTGGTCTCTACAAAAGTATTGCCTTGTTTCCTGGACAGAAGGTGATGTCATTGTCCTTTTAACTGGTTATTCGATTGAGAAGCATGTCTTGTGTGACAAGATTTCAAGGCCATTAGATTAACCAGGAACTGTTGAATCTTGGTCATCCTGATACGTGAAATCGTCGAATTGGGGATAATTTGTACGTGCCAAAAGGAAAAGTTTCATCCAACAGCATCCACATTCTCATGGATAACATAAAGATTTGACTTCATAACACGTACAAAATCCTTTAACTCCTCAAGAATCCATTACAGCCTGTTAAGGATCTTAGGTATACAAGATGCAACATAAACAACAATTTATTCGTCGTATTCATGCTGGTACGAGCACAGCACTTAATAATCATAAAACGAAGGAGGACTGTTATCCTGTATCCTGCATAAGGTCGTATTAGTTACATAAGTCCTGATATTTTTTACTGTCTCTTCCCTGGAATACAGGAAAAGGAAAAACAAATTTTATTTTTAGGTTTCTGTTCCTACCCAATAAGATTTTTTTTGCAAAGGATAAATCCCAGATTTCATGGGATTCCAAGTATCCTTGAAACTATCACAAGACACTTTTGCGTGACAAATGCTATAAAATTCGTTTCTTATCAAATTATTTTTATCCTGTTGTACCTAGCAACGAAAACCTTTTTCATATTAATAGTTTTGATTGTCCTCAGAAGTTGATGACATTTTCCCAAGAGCACGAGTGGTGCCAAAACGTATTCTTGACACGAAACACAATTTTTCAACAAGAATATGACGCTCTCATGACACTTCATGACACAACAGCTCTTGTCCCTTTTAAATAAAGAACTATGAGGCAACGCTATAATTTATCAAGCTTATCCTTCAATTGTTGCCATTGTTACTGCCCAAATCAAGACATCTGGATTCTCAAGACACCGATCACAATTTCTTACCTACAATACGCCCTTAAATAAAAACCAAAACCTTTTGGAGGAATCGTCAAACTCACCTGAAATAAAAAGAAAATTTCTCATTAGGATGGTATTTTTCAAAATGTTTTTAATAATAATTGTTTAAAATTTAGGAAATAGTTTTGAAGAGAATCCCATTGCGGACAACAAGTCCTGCATTCGTGATAGTAATAGAGATAATAACTACAAAATGTTCCATTAGAAACGACACTTAGCCTGCAATTGGCTGCACGGACAAGTGCCACCCTATATCGAGGGGGTTTTGTTTCATTTTGAGTCATTAAAGTGAATATCACATGCTTGATATCACTGAGGTTTGTTGGTGAAATTGCATTTCCATGTAAATGTTTTGTTGATTTACTGGAGTTAATTAAGTTTTCAATTTGAATTGCGCAAATTTCGGAACTTAGTCAAGACAATTTATAACTTTATTGGCAAAGGCTTTCTTATCAAAAAATTTTCGAAATGACCAAGCCCTCTCATCCGGCGTAAAATTGGCACTGACTAATTGTCGGTTGATAGCATTCAAAATTAATCAATATCCAATTCCACTCAAGTGGTTATTCGTAATGGAGTTAAAGTGGACAAAGACATCCTTTATGGTACCTTTACAACATCTTTACTTGTCTCTGACAAAACTGTGATTTTAGTTGTGACACTTTGAATTCTAATTGTTTGAAAAATCCAGCTTTGAATCTCGTCATGATAAACTGTTTGACGTTGAACCCTTCAGCGTTAAGTTACGAACAAACTAATGAAGCGTTTCCATCAACAAAGTGTATAATGGAAAAGTTTCCTCATTAAAAATTAAAAGAAAATTCAAAATTTAAATATATATTTTTTTTTGTTTTTAATTAGACACCACAATCCACAGTTCATTAAGTTCCAAATGATAAACTTTTACATCCGAAAATTTAAAAACTTTTACTTCTTCGTTTTTCTCATAATTTTTTTGTGGCGCCCCAAAATATAAAATCCACGTGGTGTGGGGAACAAGTGTGAAGAATTTTTTTTAAAATTAACTTAATTTTTTTTTTTTTGATAAAATATTTTTAAATCCACATGATTGAAGAACAAGTGGATCGGAATGTTTGTATGAAAACGAATAACCAAACTCGAAGTTATTTAATTAAAGCTTTTCACAACAGGATTCCTTTGAGACAAATGTAAATATAAAAATTCATTTCACGCTATGATGTAATGCTGGACATGCAAATTTTCTTAATTAAGTTGACTGTTTATTAATTTACTTTGAGAATAATTGCGTTATTGTTCTTCATATAAGCACGTACAGTCGTGATGCAATCTTTGATCGTTCGATTAATGGGTTAAAAACATTCATTTTGTATGCAAAGTATGACGTCGTGCGGCCTCTTTGGACGCGGTGAAGTTAACCACCAACAAACAAACATCACGGCTTCCGGTTGTTTTGGAGAAGTTCATACACTTCCTTGTTTGAAAAGGGATTTCTCTGTGTCACATCATGAAAACATGAATCGAGTTGAAATCCATACCACCTACATTCTTTTATTTCTGAAGGACATTTTGACAAAAGGACACCTGCAAAAGTTTAATAATATCCCGTCTACATGGGATTAATTTCAAAAAGTTAAGTCATCCTATCGTCTGCTTACTCATCAAGAGGATATCAGGATCATGATATTTATTGGAAATATAAAAATATTGATGTCCAATAAAAGTTTTGATGTTAATAATAACTTCTGAAGGACACTCTATAAAAAGTTGCACCTTGTTTGTACCAGAATACCAGAAGCAATACGTGTCAATTTAAGACTGACGTAAATTGATTCTTACTGAAATTAATTGACTTTTATAAGACGAGAATTGATTGAAACCAAAATTAAAAAATCATGACATTAATTTTTAATGAATCAATTTTGTGTACAAGACCAATTTGAGGAATCATTTTAAAATGTCAAATCCTTGAAAACTCAAATGGAATTTGTATCAAATAACGTTATATCCTTACGAAATTATTATTACAAAATTAGATTGAAAAGTCAACAGGATATCGTTAAAGTAGATAATTAAAAGATATACAATTTTAAATTTATCTTACTGTGACCTTCAGCAAATCTTCTCTAACGAGCTTTCCGCATAAACTTCTTGGAAAAATGATTTGCATACAATTATAATTTATAACCTAAACCGAATCAACAAGTAAATAGAATTAACCAAAGTTTCCTCAAAATAAATTCAATGTTTGTTATGGAAATATTATTGTTAAATTATTTATTTTGATGTGAAAGCTTTCTCTTTTGGATTTTGAATCAAATAAACTTCCATGAATTAAAATTAAAATTTAATTAAGTAATGCGAAATTCAAAAAACCATAACGAGACGACCTCTAAAGTGGAGTTGACCTCTGTTCAGAGCTATGACTAACTACCGAATTATGTCAATATCAACTCGATTAAAGTGATATCATTTTGGAGCTTTATTTTGGAAGACAGTTTTGGGAAATTTCGATTGAGGTTCTTGATGAGTCGGCTTAATCACAGAAATTCAAAGTTTTTGATAACACCTCAAGGTGGAGGATAATGTGAACATGCCAATATCACTAATATCAATGAACATGATGTCTTCGGGTTTCATTTCAAGAAGACAAATTGGTACTTTCTCAAAGTGAAACCTTTTAAAAGCTTTTCAATACCACATCGTAATCAGTTAGTCACGATCCAATGAACAAACGAAGTTAAAATACCACGTGCTTGTCGTGTTAATTAAGATTCAAACTTGACACCTTCAAGTTTGTTTTAATTATTCACAAATTCCATGAAATTTTCGTTCATACATCTGGAGTTCTTTCGGCGAGACACTATTTTGATGGAACTAAATGTTTGAGGGACAAGCAGCAATTACGAAATTGTGTCAACTTTGAGACAGCGACGAGTTTCGTAATGATGTTCGTTTCAAAATGCAAAGGGGGTTCTCAAACTTTATCCGCCAGTGACGCAACAACTTGAGAATGAAACAAGTTGACAGCATTCGTGTGGTAACACGAATTCATAGATAGTTTTTGAAAAGATGTTTGTGTGTGTTTGTGATTTATTGTCCTTCAATTCTATTCCATTGTGTTTCATCCCCTTGGTTTGATCTCGATGCCAGAATTTCTGAACGAGGTTTCTGGATCTGCAAATCATCAATCAAGGGGTTAAAGCAAAAGATATCTTCACAATGAGTGGTACAAATTTCTTAGAAACCCAAAAACCCACTTCAAATAAAATCAATTTTAAAATTTTGCGTACTATGACTTTGAAAAATTCCAAAATTTTGTTGAAAAAAAGCTTTTAAAATTAAAAATACTCGAAACGAGGCGAGATGCTTGAAAACAAAAAATTTTTTTCTTCGGATTGCGTCATATCTTAAGATGACTTGGAGGTGATTTACAATACCAAGAAGCATCTGTTGAGCTTCATGCGTGCTGATCGTGTACCAGTTGTTGAACAAGTGTTGGAGGATGTTCTTCAAAATTTTTTCATCTCAGTGATCTTAAAAAATTCGCGAAAATTCCTCTTATCGTACGCGGAAGCATTTAATATCTCAACTACTACACGAAGCTCAAACTCACACTTTGGGTGCGGCTTTTCCATATGAGATACACCGTTGCCAATGTTACCAACGTTGCCAAACTTATGAAAATGGCGATTGTTCTAAATTGAATGTGTGAATAATTTTTATCACACACCACCACAACCACGACATACTATTATTAATGTTTTCTATTGACTTTGTGTCGGCAAGCTTTTGCAAACATTCAAAAGAATAAAAAACAAAATTCATTACTGTCATGTTGGTGTTATTTGTTTGTGAGTCTATGACACATTAATACTAGAGAAGTAGCAATTACTCATCGGTTCGACTTGTGTTACGAAATCATGTGACTAAAAATTCTATTTCAGGTGTGGACGACTAGAAAAGCTTTCAGGTACTTCACACCACTTCAGGGCTGTGACCCGTGACTGAATATTGAATTATTGATCATCTTCGACAAACAAATGAGAAAACTCAATTCAGTTCGTAGACAAAGTGACGATCAGTGATCGACATTTGGATCAAGATCAGGCACACAACCATAATTCGTCTGTTACAATCCTTGATCCCGAAGACATTGCTTTGTAACATATTTACAATGAGATATCGTCAAATTTTTTGCAAATGCCTGGCATGTACAAGTCGATCGTGGTCGATCCAAAACGATCGTTAAATTTCAAAAGTTGCATGACAGCTTTGCCCTCAATCCCCTTCAAATTTGGAGTTCTCCATTCATTTGACTTCAAAACAAGATCTGACCACCATTTGCTTTTTTGTCAAACCAGAATTCTGCTTGACACGGTTTTCAACCGGTTTTCGGGTCCGCTCTGACTTGAATTTAAATTGGAAGCGGTTAATTCATGACGCCATAATAAACATGGCGGAGTGCTTTCGTTTTGGAATGTCTACAAGGGATTGGCAGCATTGAAAGGCACAACGAAATTTTACAAGAAAATGGAGAGATCGATCAGTTGATGCGAATTGAAGGACTATAATGGCGACAGTTCGGTTAAGTTATAGTGCCATACTATCCTCAAAACCTTAGTTTGTGAAAATGACACCAATTCTAAATATCGCTCGTTTGCAAACAAGCATATACCCTTTTTGTTTAAGATAAAACAATTCAACATTTAATCTGATATAAAAGGATAATGAAGCATTAAAAATTTACCCACATGGAAATATCTAAATTGGCGGAAAATTCATCCCAAAAGGGTATACATTATTGAGTGTATCACATTTGGTTAAATGAACGGTGAAAAAGTTTTATTAAAGTTAACCACCATTTAATCATCATTAATTTTGTATTGTTACGAAAGCTTTGTTATATATCCATCTGCTGTGTTATAAAACAAATTCTGTATCTTTATTCGTCGGATATAATTGAGGACAATAACAATGTCACAAAATTTTAGGGACAATTCGATAAACCGAGGGAGCTAAAAGGAGCCAATTTACCAGAAATCGTCATTTGTGATGGCGTCATAACTCGAAAAATATATCCTTTCGAAAATAAATTTGTTTGGAAAAATATTCATAAGCCAAGATTCAATTTCTAGAAAGAAATATTGAATCCTTTTCTAGATTCGAGGATATTTTTTCCAATTTTATTTGAATATTTTGCTCAAATCGAAATGGAAATTGTCTGTCATACACACAATATTACCAACATGTACCAGCAGCACAGCAAGTTTAAATTGTTCCTTTCGAGGGACATTGGCAAGGAATCGCAAATATTGGAAAAGGATGGATGTCCTTTAAATGCCACTTGGGCAAACTTAAACTCTGGGATTGTAGGGTTTCGTCACGTCACAACAGAATGTTTGTTTAGGTGAACTTTTGTTGACATTTGAAGAAAAAGTAAAAATTGTTGAGAATTCAGTATTTGTGATGTTTCTTAGAACGAAATGAGAAAGGAACACTACGTCATCCAAACTTTGATTCGACATTTTTATGACTACAATTGACAGATAAGAACCAGAGGTTCACATGATGACCGACATGATTTGCGCTTTAGTCACTCAACGCACTTCTCAAGAAAAATACGACCGTCATTCTATAATTGATATGAAAACACTAAGATGATCGCATTGTGAAATCACGTCATTATATAATAAGAAATTAAGAACCCCCAAGAGCTTTCAGAGAATGCAAGTCTTCACTCGAATTGTTGCGTTCAAGGCTAACTAATACGAGTTTGTTCGTGTTCGTGTTCGTGTTTACTCGTGACTTATCACGCGAAAATTATAAAATGATGTCACGCACAAAAACAAAATGGCTGCTAGTGTCATGGTGGTGGATAAAAGAAAATGGCTCCAAGTGTGGATTTATTTATTTATTAAAATTATTTTCATTCAAATTATTATTACCAACAAACAAGCTTAATTGACTGAAGCTTTTCTCAGCGACATGCAATCGGACAAATAGTGCAAACAATGGTGGTTTGGTGCATACTCGTACTTTAATTTGTTCAAATTTCTTTGTACTTGAATTCAATTTGCTTAAGACGACACAGAAATTCCCCATTGTAGCGACATCCACTGCACAAAAAGTAAGCATTGGATTCATTGCTAATTGTAAAGTACATGACAATACCAGTTGAAGCAGCTCAAGGCGAGGCAGACGTCGACGAATGCAGATTTAGAAAGTTTTTCAAGTCAACATTTTTCGAGGCAATGTAGGTGGACTGTTTTGGGGCCAACGTAGGAGTCTTGTTTGCAAAAGCAATTATCCATTGAACCCTACTTTCTTGGAAACAAATTTGAAATTAGGCTAACGGCAAACAGACTAGGGTTGTTCTCGCTCGGACAGTGAAGTGTTCGCTCCAAACTAGTACAATCTTTCAAATGTACTAGTTCGGTATTGTCGTACATTTTAGTACATAACTACGACAGAAGAAGTAGGACCGATTTGGATGGCTACAACAGAATAGTTCGTTCTCGTTCACTTATAGGAATTCATTCCTATTAACACACAGTACATGTACTACACAAGACTAAGACAGATGTCACAATTTTTTGATTTGATTTCATATGAAGCATTTATCAAAACTTCCCTCTGGCTGACATCCGATATCCATTTATGATTACCTCGGTTCACCCACTGTGGTTTTGTACGTGATGTTCCCAAGTACAAAATTATGAATATTTTTCACCACATATTTGACACCCTTAAAAATTCGTGTGCACTTCTCCCTTATCGCCACGACCTAGTTACGATACAATATTACATTTTCACATTTTACATTTTCGTGTTGAGTTCATAAGAATCAAAATGCAAGTAACATGCACTTTCCTTGATGAAGTTTAAACTCAACAAGGGATCCTTGAGCTACCAACCAAAAATAATGGAATTTTCAAGACGGGTTCCTTCGAAGAAACTTTCCCCCTTTTGAAGCAACTCTTTTAAAGGAAAACAAAACCCTTCAATAGAATCCCATCGTCTTAAATTTTTGCTGAGTACGGTTGAAACAACCCAAAACGCCAACCAATATGAATTTCTACTTCACAGAACTACTTTTGTTCGTTTCTACTGAGGAATAAATTTTTCTACTTGAATTGATTCACTTTTAATGAAGTGGATTTCGTTCGGTTTGATTTTATTGAATATTTCATCTTCACAAGCGAAGAAAGGACATTTTGAAAGGGATTCTTCTCTTCCCACAGCACTTTGACCTCAGTTTGAATGAAAGTTTTCAAAGCTTGTATTGCGAATATTTTCCGTGTCACTAGCCTTTTTCAAATTCAAATTAATACTTTAATATCTCCGCATTTAGCAACTGGTGTATCCTGTCGAAAATAATGAACCGAAAAGAAAAATTTTTTATTTAAATTTTTCTGTTCACTCTGCAGTTCCTCATCTACGGAATATGGTCTATTTTCATTATTCAAACACTCTTGGAAATTCAATTAGTTCAGCTAATATTTGCGAAATGAAATTTTCACGTTTATAATTTGCGGCATTATTAATTATTTCTAATTTTTTGATTAAAGTCACTTTCAAACAAATTTTGTATCAACTGTCTACAGCGACATCTATCTTTCATTAGTTGAAAATATTTCGAATGCAATTCGACTTTGTAAAAGTAAACTTTATCCTAATTAGTAAAACGGTTTACCAGCAGAATTTTCCTTTAATCAACCACGGCATGCCATAATTTGCGAATTTTAATGAAGACACGAGCGGTAAAATGTGAGATAAGGGCGATCCATTTATTCACACCCAATTATGACAACAACAACAGCAACAACAATAACAACTTAAACAAAATGAAAAACAAAATGAAACTGTATCCATAACTGATGACTTTCATTATTATTAAAATGGCGTTTCCGCCATTACACAGGAGGGACTCCATTTTAATTGAATTTGAATAATTTAAAAGAAACTTGAATTAGGACCACTTTATCCTCGAAGATTTCCTCAACGAGGATTTATGAAATCTCAACCTTGAGCTCAAGTGTACAGGAACAATAGACATGTGCAAGTTGTTGCAGCTGTCCTTAAGGGGTGAAACCTTGAACTTTGTGCTTGAATTTATGTAAAAATAAAGTAAATTAAAAAATTTTCTATTTCAGGTCATTTTTAGGGCTCCGTACCGAAATGGTGATAACGGAAGGCTATTAAAATAGGTCTGTGCACGAAATTGGCATTTTGTACTCAAGAAATTGTTTTGAGAGAATTTAATGAAAAGTAACGGAGGGGAAATTTACTTGAAAGTGCTTTAACTTCAAGCTAGTAAGACAATCCTGTTTATTTGACTGGCACAATTCAAATGTCAATTTTGTTTATGTTCGTTCATGAAGTTGCTCGAGGTTACTCAAATGCATTTTGGTACTGTTCGAGTAACGAGAGAGAACTAGATAGGTAGCCACTTCAAATTTTCACAAACTTTGTACTATTATGGCCGCTAAAGCAACAAATATTTTTTTTCTGTGTGTGCGTCCGACTCGCAGTTGCCCACTTTTCTTAATACTCGTTTATGCAACATTTTTATGAAACATATTTGTGTCACATAATTCAGGAGAATTTTTGCCAAAACAATTTTTATTACACAGTCAACGTCTTGGATGCGTGCAGGACAGCAATTTGATGGATTCACATGGATCTGGGTATTTATAGCCAAGCAAAATTCTATTCAAATCAATGAAACTGATGATTCAACCCTTGGGTGTAAGGGGCTGGGGGACACATAAAATACTGTCTTGCCTGGAGATACGGAAAATTAACACTTGTGCCTGAAACTTTTCGGATGCATAGCAGAGCGGGTGTCATTTATTTGCAGGAAGCAGGCTGAAAGGATGACGATTGAAAGTGTGACGACACTTTTATCCCTTCAAAATGGCGAAATCAGTGGTTCGAGTGGCGTCGCAAGAGTGTCAAGTGGCAAGAGGTAAGAGACTCTTCAACTGGGTTTATGTGGAACTTGACACCACTCATGAATCAAATCACTGTCTGTAGCAGATAGAATTAACTGCTTTGAAAGTAGATAACGACGTGCTTTTTGGGTTTACAGATTTAATTTTCATTGTGACACACATTTTCTGGATTTTATAGCTTCGTTAATGCAAATTACACAGTTACGTGAAACATGAAAAACTCTATTCAACTTTGATAGTTACAAATTACCAAGTCTAGCCCATGAGACCAGACAGAACTAAAATATTAAATTATGTTGATTAACAAGTTGAAAATACCTTAAAGACGCAAAATATGAAGATTTTTAGTGTTTATTTGAGCTAATACTTTGGATTCAAGATAAATTGAATTGATTTTTGTAATCAGAAAACCACATGTGCTTTAACGATATATGGATATTATTGAGTATTGATAACGAATGAATTTCAAGTATGTTATTCAATAAATCTCTCGGCAGATTATGTAGTTTATTACGGTGACATCATTCCCAAAATGACCAAAATATGGCGACCACATTCAGAAACAAAATGGCGCATCTCTGCATAAAGTAGTCTGAAGAAAATGCCCCAAATCTTGATCGTCCAATATGATTTAATGATCGTTTTGAATTGAAAATTTCATGAAAATTGCATTTAATTTAATGCTTCGAAAATTTTCCCACAATTTTCCTTGAATTTTCGAAAATTCCCACAGAAAATGACGTGATTGCGAAATTGAAAGTGGCAATAGCAATCAACAGGTTTCATTTTGTTAGTATTTGTGTTTTTGTTATTGTTTTGGTACAGCGTCCAACACAAATACTAATGCATTGTGAATGAAATTTTCTGGTTTATCCTGAAATTCATATATCCCGTTCATTGCAGTTCTGGATGGAAGGAAACCATCAAAATGGAGTCGTCGACATTTTGTTTAGCGAATTTTTTCGCACGTTTCATTTGGATAGATTCAAAATGATCTTCAATACAAGCACGAAGCTTAACACATACGTGAAAATCAACTTTTTATTCTCGACTTATTTGCGTCAGAAGATCGTATTTACGGTTGTTCTATTTTCGAAGATCAACAACATGCAAATCCACAAACTCCGATGTGTCTCAAAAATAAATTTTCCAAAAATGAAAATCAAAATTTAACTTACCGCACATATCACGTTCACAAGGAACAGGATGTACTTTATAACCGAAATTCCACAACTCATTTTGAAGGTTTTTTCAAAATTATCTTTTCACAAAACCTGTAATTTTTGTTTTTCCTATAGTTTTAATGTATTTACTAAAAAAAATTTAGCAATTCCACGTTAGTTTATTTGCACACTTCACGCCGACGAAATAACTAAACTGAAATAAAAGAAAGGATATAAGTCACTTTGGTAAAGGACACTTTGCGATTCATACGCTTTCTCCAAGGACGAAATTTGGGAAAAAGCGATGAAACGAAGTCACTGAAAATTGTAAAATATTAATTCCACTTATTTAATAACACTAACAACTATTGCTAATAGCGCGTTTCACTACCTTTCGCCACTACGATTACAGAATATTACTTTTAACATTCGAGACGGCCTACTAGACACTGAAATAAAACCACTGGCACTGAGTCCAACTGAGTTAATCCCATGGATATCTCACTCGAAATTGAGAGAACTGAGAGAAGTGCTTGAATACACACACATCGAAAGAGACGTTCTCAAAATAAGTTTGATATACTCTACGTCCGAAAAGTTGGTAGCATTTGTACACGTGCTTCTGTTATTCGTCCTTTATTCAACACTAGGCTGATCCTGTTTTAATTTAATACTGTACAGCAAGTATTAGTCGCTCCAATAATACTCATAACAGTTATAACAATAAATAATTATTATATTATAATATTAATTATAATCAAAAAATACAAATATCAATCATGCAAATTTCATTATAATGATTATACAGTAGAACGTCTTTTATCTGTCACCGAAAATGACTTCACAAAGTTCAAAAAATTATAGATTGGTATGAAGGGCAAGTTGAAGCCAACAACACGAACGCATTGATTTTGAGAAGATTGCACATTTTTGCGATGAAGAAAAGTGAAGCACAGTTTGAGCTGTCAAAATTAACCGACTTTTTACCTTCACATTGAATATATTTTTGATTTTTTCGTTATGTAGATATGTATAAAATGATTAAATCGTAACTAAATACATCTTTCGTTAAGTTTGTTGTTTGTGAATGTACTCCTTCCTGACCAGTACTGTAACATACTATTATAGTTATCATCTAATTGTCAATTATCAAATCCTTATTGGATAAATCACAACCTGGTATCATCTTTATATAGTGTCGACTGTAAGAGAGCCTGAAGTGATCCAATGCCAACTCACACTCATGCAAATGATTCACTCTATTGGATTACATCATGGCCGAAGCGAAGCTCACGAGTTCAAAATGCCTCGCTCCATGAACCTGAAATGAAACAAAATGGAGTTTTTGATGCTTCCGACGATGACGTAAACATCAATTTGATACTGGACAAAAACAAGTCAGACAGCTAGAATTTTCTTGTCCCCCCTACGCCCTTGAACATTTCTGGCGTCCAATTCATCATATCCGATTGTGGAGCTACAAACACAAACACAACAACTTCGTGGAGCAACAGAAAACAGGAAATTATCAAATGGATGCCAGTCAAAATACTGGGTTAGTGTTGGATATTTGGGGGGATTGGCATGGTTCTGTTGGGTCTTCGCCATCTCTCCATGGTGGGATCATAAACAAAGGCAAAAGGCGCCAAAATGTCGCGTCCCAAAAGAGCTTTTTCTCATCATCTTCTTCTACTTCTACTTCTACTTCTTTTCAATGGTTGCCAAACAACCACTTGACGTGGAGAAACGAAACAAAGAAAATATTTTCATTCAAATTTAATCAAAACAAAATGTTAAATTCCTCATGAAACTAATAAAATTTCTTGAGTACCTCAAAATTGTAACTCAAAGAAACTTCAAAATGTCATTATAACATTTCTAATTACTCACAATTGCAAAACGTTAGTGAATTTTTCCTTGAATTGTTTATTTTCATAGAAAATTTGCTGAGTGAGTAAGAATCGTTTTGAAGTGCAATTGAAGTTTGATTACCTACTTACCGACAATACAATCGTTTTGTGAATGATTTGTTATAATTTCTATAAAAAGTTGATAATAAACTTCGGACGTAACAAGTGTAACCACATCGAGTACAGTCATGTTCAGAAAGTAACAATTTTGAAAGCGACACATGTTCTGAATGAATACGAAGGTTATATCAAATATATATCTCCCTAGATTTATGAAGCCTAATAACCAGACGATACAGAAAAGCTTCTCATTGTAAGCTTTCCAAAATTATTTCCAACTCCATACACACGATTGTCATCTTTTCAGGGTAAACGATGAATTAAATTGCTCTTTATGAGATCATCCCTTACACAGTTGTCATATTGGTTATGTGTATAACCATTTTGCTATTATCCTTGCACGCACACATTATACACACTGCTAAACTGTTAAACTGTGAAACGTAGTAGAACGCGTGTAACCCGAAAAATTCAACCCCAAAATAAGAATGGAATTCAGTTAATCATGAGTGTCGCCAGCACGCACCCAATCTACCCTTAACCAAATATTTTTGTTATTCCCACAGAATTGTGGGATGATTGTGAGACGGCCTGGTACTGGATATTTTTGTAGGTTTTCCTTGTTACTTTGAAAGAAAAGTTTTTGGCGCCATGAGGAAAATGTCTTATTGGTTTTATTGGCGGAACTAATGAAGGACACTGGTATATCATCAAATAAAATTGATTTCAATTTCAAAAATTATATTTTTCAAAATAGTCAACTACAACAATCAACTAGTCTTTTTTTGTATCATGATTTTAAACATTTTGTTTTGCTTTGTATTTAATTTGTTTTAAATTTTCTCTCATGTATCACTAGAAGCTACAAGAATTTGTTGGTTTTTCTTGAAGAAGGAGCAAAAGGTTCATGTAAAACAATTTTGTGTTTTAAATTTAATGTTTCCATAAGTTTTGCATGCTATTAATGCATAAATAAATCAACAATTTTCCATTTATCTGATTTTGGTTTTTGCTTTAATTGACTGTCATCATTTTAAATTCGTAAAATGTAAAAATATTTTATATCTGAACGACGTTAAAGTTTATATTTTTAAGTTTTAATGGAATTCACTTCCATCTAAGAACGTAAACATATTTGTTTTGTTATTTTTTGGATTATATATTCTACAATTTTTTGAAGGATTTTTAAAATTTTCCCGCACCAAAATCTGTTCGACCCTGCTTCAAAATATTTTAATACATTTGAACAGGTTCCATTCCGACAAATTTGCAGTTGAGGGGTATTGAATACGATGGTGATATATTTGGTCGCATTTGAAGTGTTTAACCCTACAAATCTGTTCGAACTTGCTTCGTTCCTTTAGTTATTTCGTTTTAATTCTAATCTACTTGATTTATTAGTAAGTAATTTTAATTACATTTAATTTATATTTAAGTAAGGGTTTCTCATAAATTTCATTGTTCATATTATGAATACATCTTAAGACCTTCGCTCATGATGCTTATCTTATCAATTATAGCCAAAATAGCTTGATAACTTTCTAAAAATGTTCCTCATTTCTCAAAATTTCACAATTTTAACTCTACTCAACTCACATTCTAATGGTCCATCGTGGAAAAAATCGTAAATCGTACATTCTCTAATATATGAAGTAAATATAATAAAATTGTAAACATTTTAAATACATAATATGTTCTACACAACGTCAAAAAACATAATAGAAATATAATACATATTTGGAAATATGAATAAATTCTGTGTATATAGTCAGTTTGTCTTGGATGGGTTGAAAAAATTTGTTATACTTAAAAAATACATTCTTAAAAATGAATAAATTATTATTATCGATTTTGTAATTGAATTGAATTATTATAATTAATCGTAATAGTTAAAAATTAAAATAAAATCTATCACAAACTACAATGGATCGATCATTTTATCTTTTGTATTTTTGTTTTGTTAATCTTATCCTTGTTTCAAACTTCACACTCATTATTCTTTGAAGTTTAAACGTTAAAAGTTACTCTTGCTTTTATTTTCCTTGTCTAAAAACTAATTGTCTGTCATTTGGGCATCGTTGGAGGTGGTGGTGGTGGAGCAGTCTTTAATAGACGATGACCTGGTGCCATCGGTGATAATGTCATTGGTGGTGTTAGATCACGTCGTCCTTTCTCTTGTATTGACAATGGTAATAACTCATGCTGGCGTTTTGCTACTGACGATACATCGTCTTCTCCAGATTCAGCTCGACCAAGGAGTACTGTCAACTGTATGGCACAGAATACTCCAACGCTCTGAAAAATAAAAGAAATTATATTATCTACTTATCTATTATAAAATATCCATCACGGTGCCATCACTATTTCAATACTATAACAATTGTAAGGTTTTCATGTAAAGCTCAAAGCTCACTGCAAAATCATTGTTGGTTCAGATATTTGCTATTCGAATTGAAAGCTTTCGGTTGAACGTAAACAGTTTGAGAGCCAGTGGCTTGTGAAGAAATAAAGTTTCATCATCTTATGTATCCGAAATCTTAGAATATAAAATCCTTATGGTCGTGAAGCAGAAAATGAATTTCATTCTCCGGAAAAAGGGATTCACTCTTTGAAAGCGGGGAAAATTCATTTTATCTAGATCAAACAGAATGAATTTCTCTCCGCTTTCTGGAAATGAATTGGAAATTTCTCTCCGCTTCCTGGAAATGAATTTCAATCACCGGAGAATGAACTTTTTTTCTAGTCTGAGATAATAGTATTATGGAAACAATGCCACTCACTTGAATAAGAGCAACTGCAACAGCAACAAAGCAAGCATAAAGCAATCTTTGACGAATTTCTGTTGTTAAAACTTGCAAACATCCACGTTGGTAATTAGTTTTGCAAACATTATCAAAAGGATCATCAGATCTTGAGCAGCATGACCATGGGATCGCTAGACGTCTATAGTCTAGTGGACCATCAACACCACAGCATTGTAGCTAAAAGAAAAATTTGTTAATAAATTAAAAACATTTTAATATTTTTCTTTATTACCTGATATTGCATTCGATTCCATATGTGTAGATTATCGGCTTTCGACCGTTTTTCCAGGAAATCAACAAATGAATCATCCACATAAGCTTCAGCTGACATTGGCAAGGTTTCACGCATAGCCAAAGCCCATCCGCAGATGATGAATTGAACACAAATGGCTCCCACCAAGAGGGCACTAAACTGTTTGATAAAAATACATTAATATCTCGATGATTTATCTTATAAACAATATGTTATTTACTAATCCTAGTAGACAACGTTTCTTCTGATTGGTAGCCTGACATCCCATCCAGCACAGGATGAAGGTAAATGGACCAAGAGCAAGTAGAATCGTTGATGGAGCCCAGAACTTATTTTGAACAATCGAAAAATATCCTACATGACCCCAAAGTAGTCCAGCTCCAAAGATGATTTGAGCAGCTCCAGTTATCTATAAAAAAATGTTGAAAATACAATTAGTTCCATTTTTAAAAGATACAATTTACGGCACATAAATTCAAGTGATTCTTGATTAAAAGTAATTGAAACGAAGTTATCTAAGGACTCCGTAGAGGATTACTTGTTCAATAACAATAAACTTTTCCTACATGCCAGAAACTAGGCCTGATCTTGTATTAAATGGATGTTCTATTTAATTCCTTCCGGAAGTGTTCCATGTTTTGCAAAGTTTATACCCACACTGGGTTAGATAAACGCATCCTTAGGAAAGTTACAAAAAAATGAGAAACTTGTTAACAAAACCTATTTAAGAAAAAGAAAGTTTCATTATTTCCATAAAAGAGGGAAAAACTGTAACTCAACTCTTCTCGTTTTAGCAGGGAAAAAAAGGACACTTAAAACGGAGATTCTCTCTAAGGATATTCATAGACACCCTATTATCCCACAGGGTGAAGGCACTGTATGTAATTTACAAGTGATCCTTGTCGTTTATGTGGTTGTGGCGTTTAACATAAGTCTACCACATGAGCACAATGTGAAATAGTTTTCCTTAAAGATGAATGGATGCTTTTGCTAGAGGGAAAAAAGGACGAAAACACAAAGGATATTCGGTGAATTGACTTTTCTATGTTGTAGATCTACTTGTCATTCATTTACTTCCTCGGAAATTCATTAGCATGCATCTCTACTTGAAACGTTTCCTGGTATTAAGGAATCCATGGATTTTAATTTGATCCTTGTAATGTACATGCTCTCCTGTAGTTGGTGCGATGTCGACTTAAGGATATTGCAATCAAACCTGCCATTGCATCAATTAACTTTTTGTCAATGTCGTATGTGGCAAGAGAATTTGTTTTTATTATGCAAATCCTTAGAGTGAATGGAATCAGTATAGATGGAAAACAAATCGTTAACGTTCAATGAACTGTTGAAACTATCGAGGGAAAATAACGGAATTGTCTCGTGTGTCAAAGCAATGAAAGGAATAATGCAGAAATTCTAAGCCGGCCACCGTGACTGCTTGCATTCCTCTTCATGTCCCATGATCATATTGACTCGCCACAATGTTGTGCTTTCATCTCGGTGACATTAGTGAATTTTCTCTCAAAATTTCAAAATTATAAAAGAAAGCTGAAAGCTCTTTCATTGAGATCACATGGAAAATCTTTAAAAGAATTTTTCTGCAATAAATTTTCCTTTTTCGAATAAACTCTGCTAATGACAGTTCAATATAAGGAAACGGAATTGAGTAATTGTTTCTGTGTATCCAAAAAGAAAATGAATTAAAAATTGAATTTTCTTGTTTGAAAACAAACCGAGGCTTTGAGCCAATTTGGGAAAAAATAAGAAAATAAAACAGAATTTGTGGTCACTAAATGCGATAAATGTGTCACAAATGCGGGGCAGGAAGTTTGTGGTTGTCCTTTTGTTTTAAAAGAAATTGTAATCCACGAAGGACATTTTTAATTGTAGATGTTACTTTTCTATCACTCCATTGTGTATTATTACCCTATTATCTTCATGAAGGGTCTGCGATAATGAAATATGAAACAAATTAATGATCACAAAACCTCATCATTACAGAAAAACTAATTAGATGCATAATCATGTGTGAAGCAGATATCAAGGAATTATATCAAGAAGGACGTGTTAAAAAGGATTTAATACAAGCCGTAGGCAATTTCATGTCATTCCTGGAATGAATTAAAAGATCAATCAAACATGAATTCTTTATAAATCGCCTGATTATCCAATTATTTACAGCTAAAAGTGTATTTTGGGATATTTCCACAAATCCGTAGAGAATATATATTCTGACAAAGATTTCCATGAAACGTGTCTCTATCTAGAAATGCTTTCCAGGATAATCAACTATTATATTCCCAAACGAAAGTCTGAGAAATTCCCAAACACCTGGCACGTGTGAATGGATTCCATAAAAATAGCGTGAATTAATTAAGAGATTTAGAAGAAAAGGATTTCATCCTTTTATTTATTCAAACGACACTAAAGCTTGGATAAATAAACTTTTAGTCGTTGCCGTAGTCTCTGTCTGATACACACGACCACCAAGATGTTAGCCAAGATGTCGGAGGTCATGGATTTTGTTATACACACGCAGGACGAGTAATTCCAGGACAATGATTATCACCGAACTAGGAAGAAATTTTTGTGGAAGTCCTTGACAATACACGTTTGTCCTTTAAATCCTTGAAAAAAATTTTATTATGCTGACTTGCAAAAGGGTTAACTCTGATCGTTATGAGCGTTCTCTTGTAGATTGTCAACGATAACTGACAATGTAAAGCTAACAAAGCATTTTTTTTTGGTAAACTTGCGTGTTCAATTACGGAAAAAAAGGACCCAACAAAGTTATGTTACGTAAAAATGCAAATTTATGGGAGATGAGTGGAGCAGTCGTAGTCCTGATATTTCCGAAGCTCCAACAGTCACCCCACCAACATGCGTCTATTAATCAATTCTCATCTGTAAGCTAAAGTTCAAGGTTACAATAATTGAAATGCCAGGAATGTGGAGGAGAAGCTTTGCATCGAACCAAAGCTTTCCTCGTCGCAACTCTGCATCCCTGGTATCTGGAATGCCATAAATACATACAACAGCAGCGTCAGAAGCAGGAAAGCTACGAATATTTCAGAAAGTCCCCCTTCCCCCCATGACACGTGGATACAGAAATTTTGCATGAGAAAGCTTTCGTTGACGTCACGTGTGCGCTACATTTAGTCGTTTTAATTGAATAGAAAATTTTTTCTAAACCCAACTACTTCATGCATCGCTTAATAAAGTTTCTGAAGTCGTTTTAACGTGAGTCGAGTTAAAGCAAAATTGTAAGCTTAAACTGACTCCACATGGGGGGGATAAATGTTGGAACGTTTGCAGATAAATTGGGGACTCCCCTTCTACTCAGAATTACATGGAAAATATTATTCAATTTTCTGCGCAAGTTCTACAAGTCCAACTACTTTACTGCAATGCTTTTTTCAAGGTTAGTATTTTGGAGCTTTTTCTACAAAACTTTAATATTTCATGTGATTTTGAAAACCTTCTACTGATTTTTTTATTATTTAAGATGAACCCTTTCATGCGAAACCGCAGTTCAAACTTTTGTGAAATGTTTCCTAAACTGTATAAAAACCCTTCTGTACATACAATAAAACACTTGTTATTTATGTTTAACCACTTAATAACCGAAACGAAATAACAGTTTTTATGCAATTCGGGTTATGTAGCTCGTAAAGTTTATTAGGTTCCAAACAAACGCAGTATTCCCGGATTAAGGGTTTCCGGAACAAGATATGCCAAACTTGGTACAGAATCCAGATTCCATAAGGTGAAGGCGACATGTTATCCTTGAGCTGTTGATTACTCAATCTTTGTTTTCGTTGTTTGCAGTCAATTTGCGCTAAAGTATGTTTTATTGTCGTAGTTCCTTTTATTTATTGCACAATGTGTATTGTATCATTAACAATATCACATGGGAATTTCAGCAAATCAATATTTATGTGGAGAGTATTAGTTTTTGAGGATTATTACTGACAGATGACGCTCGTGCGTCCTACTTCCTGCCAGTCTCTGCGGCATCATGTTCGTTATTAGAATTTCGATTTCATAGTTATTAGACGAGACGATGCAGATTCAAGTAGCTGCAACAATTCCCTGGATAATTCATACACTTTTCTGGCAATTTACATATTTGTCATACCAAGAATATGTTCGTCCTGCATTCGTATAGTTCAAGACAAAGTTTGACAACTGTCTGGAGCGTTTTCAAAATCGCTGGTAAACAGAACCGTCTTCAGGTTCAAAGAATTTCCAAAGAAATTTAATCGTTCTTAGCTAAACAATCACAAACGCCTTGACTTTGACCTTTGCTCGAGGACGGATTGAAAGGGCAAGAAAAGTTTACTTAAAGAAAATCAAATATTTTATATAAAAAAATACAACGAAGACAAATTCTTTGAAGTGGAAAACGAAGGTAATCTGAAGAAGTCGTTGAAGTGAAAGTGAGCAGGAACAGGAACAGGAGGAAATTGTGTACCTTGAAACGGTCCCTATTTTTCCTAGCAATTGAATTAGGGAAATATTTTTGAACAAATTTTCATATTAAGAAGCTTTCATTAAAATATAAATTGAAGAAGAAATAGCTTTGGTTGAGGTAGGAATTTTAATCAGAGTACCTTGTCAGGTTGTTATGTACCGAATATCCCAGTTCAACTCATTACATCCGGATGATAACCGCTTCCTTTTTGTATTTTCCATATAAGACACCTTCTAATTTAGCTTAAAGCACAATTCAAGGGTTTCTCATTGTTCTTATCAAGGCATCAGGTTGAAGGGTACCTTAAAATTCTAACAAATGCGGGTTACAGGTTTATGGTATTTTTTCGGGAAATTTAATTTTAAAACTTCATGACGCCGTCATTACTTTCACGAGCAGGGTAAAAAGGATTTTCTATTTTTAACGAATTTTACGGGTGTTACAACAAATGGTTGAAAGATTTATTTTTCCCTCAGATTTCGGGATCCTTTTTGGAAAATGTGATTTTGGGATTTATTTCTTTCACCTGATGTCGGCTTGATTAAACTTTATCACTTGTGGAATTAATCAGTAAAATTGTGATGCCCTTCAAATGTTTTTAATAATTTTGATATTCAGATGAGTTGAAAAAATGTATCCTGGTGTTGAGAATTCAGGTGCTTCCGCTCGTTTCGCACCCACGAGATTCGACAAATTTTTTTTCTCTTGCACTCTGTGCAGTCTCGACAGATGGGAGTGATTGAGTCGGAAAATCGAAATCGGAATAACTTTTCATTTAGTCAAACGAATTATTGACGATAACTTTTTGTTACTATTAGTTCCTAATAAAGTGAAATAACATTTCTGCAATCATCACTGATCATTTTAAAAGCGCACTTATTAAATAATCATATGTCAATCAATCTCGATTCGAGCCTGCTGGTATTTTCTAGAATCTGGTAAAGATGTAGGTAGTTCTGGCTACGCTTCAGTTGGCGTTCATGCAGCAGAGAGGTCGTGACATTTAAATAAATCAAACACGTGCAAAAATATAAAGGAGAATAAATTCGTTCGCTTTTCAATACATCGTCATATCAAAAGCTTCGTATAATTAATTAATTATACTTTTAACAAAGAAATTTCCCACTTAATTAACGTCGGCCATTAGTCAGGCTTTAACTCACTTATATCCAATTTAAATGCAATCATCATATTATCCTCACATAAGTTTTCAAAGGGAAAATCCTTATCAAGGATAATAAATTTGTTTTGTGAAAATGGTCGTTGAAATAGCTTCAACTCCTCCCATATAATATAGCTGTCATGTATTAAAAAATATTCCAACTTAACGATTATAAAGGACATGAATTAAAGCTTAAAAATTGAATTCATTCCACTATAAAACTCCAGACATTCGTTATAATTAGAAAGAACAGGCCAGTAAAGTCACATCTGTTGTCAATGATAGTATCTGGTCAAACGATATATCTCAATAACGAAACACTTTAGTAGGATTCTGTGCCAAGATGTGGTCCAGCACTAGAATCTGGAAGTACTTCAAGAAGGATTGAGTCTGGAAAATTGATTTTTCTTCAAGATTTATTGTTTCTTCTGTGCAGTTCTGTTAAGGACTATTTAATTAAAACTTCATGCACCAAGGAACTCTTCCAGTTTTATAGATTTTATCCTTTGTTTTATCCAGTTAAGTTGTTCAGATTTTCATTAGACCAAAGAAAAATATCCAAAATGGAAGTCAATGGAATTCAGGGAAATGTTTCACTCTGTCATCAAGTTGCAACATAATTCTGTTCTAATCAAATCAAAATCAGCTAGAAACGTTCTGGGAAGATGCTCTAGAATAATCTATACTACAGGACAATCCGGATGACCTGAACTGGGAAAATTCCATCGACATTGCTATCGTAGAAACTCTCAAAAGTTTGGCATACATCCAGAATTTTCTTCACGTTCCATCCACTTACCTTGTTTCGGATATCAACTGAACCGTCAGGGAATATTACATTCAACTGATTGTACAGACACAGACTACAAGGTACAAGCTACAGGCATCAGGTTCTTTTTGCTTTTATTCCTATGGACTGTGAATGCAATGCAGTCTTTGTCAACTCAAATGAGACTCACTGGCAGTAAGTCAACGTCATAAAAGGGATTAATCCTTTTTGAATGGAAAACTTCGTTAAAATTCAACATCAACCCAAATTACATGGAAATCCTTAAAAGTTTTCCAAGTTAAATTCCAAAAAAACTAACTAGGCTACTAGAATTCCAGAGTAGGCAACATCACAACATTCGCCACACGCCGCGGAAAACTTCAAATTAGGCTAATAACAAAACCTAAAACCGAATAAGGAAACAATGCCGTACTAACCATAACATCGTGTTTTTCAGGGATTGAGGGATACAGGGGTTGGCGGGTATGACGATGGGTTCAAGGAAGACGGTCTTTGTAAAATTGATTTTGTGTTTTTGGTGCACTCATTTGAGTCCAAGTTAAAATTGAAAGTTTAGATCGTATCGAAAATGAAACGATGCCATGCAGTGACATACAGGTGGAGTTGTTGACACAAAAAAGTTTAGGTTTTGTTCTGTGTGGCACTTTGCGCTCTATAAAACAGAGTGTCTTCCGCGATGGAAGTTATGATTTTACTAAATATGCATATAAAGTGGTTTGCATGAGTTATATGCGACACAGTTTGTTTAAAAGCCGTCATACTAAAATGAAAAGTACAGCGACCAACTGCTAAAACAATGCTCTAAGAAATGCACGTATGCAAATTAGTTTCTTTTTTCCATTTTCCATTCTATTCATTGTTTTTTGAAATTTTGTTAAAAACAGCAAAAATACAAAAAAGGAAAATTCTTCAATTCGTTTGGAAAAATGTTATTCGACAAATTGTTCACAGATGGCTTTGAACAAAGTGGAGACATTTCATCTGCTCGATCCAACGAAGTTTCGTTAATAAAATTTTACAACCACTTGTTGTACGACTTGTAAATAAATTCAAAATGTCGACAAACTTGAAACGTCAAAATTACAATTTCTTCATTTCGACTACATGAATCTATCATGCTGAGGAAAAATATTTTTGAATTTCATTCAATGTGAATACGCCTACAAACACAATTAAATATTCACGTTGTCCTTTTATTGGTAATTGTGTAAGTGTAGATTTACTGTGTCCTTGTGCCATTTGTAACTCAAATGCGTACCTCCACTCAATGTCCATGAAATGAAATCTAAAAAATATTATCCTGAAATAGAGATATTTGAGAATCCTTGCTAGTAGTTGTGCCAGTATGCACCCCTAGAAGCGATGACGTAAAGCAAAATGAAGCTGTGAGCATCAAGACGCGTTTCCCCAAAACGTGGATTTGTATCCAATGACGTAAGCCTCTACAGGGGGTAGAGGGTTTGTTTTCAGTTTGACCTGTTCTGTTTTTTAAGGGAAAAAATTTAATTTATTTGAAGGCCACACTATAAAACGCGTTCAAGGTTGTGCTTCTAAAATGGCAAACGGAAGATTCACTTAAATTTCATTATGAATCCGAGCACTTCAGGCATTTTCCTTGAGGAAACATCCGTTTGTGGATGAGAAGGATTAAAAAGGAGCAAAGCTACGGATTCAAGGTTGAACTGGAGTTGTCTTTTGATTTATCTTGTACAATCCTTCAGTCTGAAACCAAATGTTGGAAAAAAGGATACAACCTACAAATGTATTTTATTTTAAAAAGAAAAAGTGTACATGTCCTTATCATGTGTGTACTTAAAAGCACAGATGCATTATTGCAATATCTTTTGTTTATTGTGTTTATCTGAACAACTTTAGCCAGTAGCAAGTTGTAGTATGTTTTATTGGAACAAATGCAGGCCCCATTTTATTCAAATAGGAACGATTGCTGTTTTCTCGAATTGTCTATTAGTATTAAAAATTTTTCATCTAAATTTATAGACCATCGCGTTATAAGGAAGTGGTACAACGCTTTAGGCGTGGTTTAGTTTTTAATTGGCTGCTATGGTGACACCATTCCGTACATAATATGTGACTTCATTTCATGATCTAATATCCTGTTTAATCTCATTTTGAAAAAATCGTCTGTTGTCCTTAAAAGACATTCATTGTAACAATTCAATTTGCAACAACAACAACAACAAATCATTCTTATGCTAATTTTCATTTAAGAAATGAAGGTAATTTTCGTTTTTCTTCTTGAAGACATTTCGCAATTATTTTCTAAAAGTTTATATTCTTCATCTTCTCTTTAAGAAGATAATGGAAAAACGTGCCACTTTGTATATTTGTTTCCCAACTTTAATACAAGAGAAACTATCCACCAAGGCGCAACGTGAAATGTTACAAAGACAGACAACTGAGAAGGTTATAGCTTTGAAGATGAAGACGTCTTCAAACAAGACACAGCTTTGTTTTATCTGGAATCTTTGATGCTTTATATGTTTTCATCCATGTACATTATATAAGGTAACTGTTTTTGTTGTAAGAATAACTTCTTTATATAACAGATTGAATCGAACAAAGGCAGCATTCGAGATATTGCCAGCTTTGTAGGCTTCTTCAAAGACAATCGTCGTGGATGAAACGGACAAAAGTTTATCCTGATTAAATCCTTGTTACGTTCAACACATATTCATCTTCGAAATGGTGGCGTCAATGAACTTGAACCGAATTTTCAGTTTGAAATGAATATTATTTTTCAAATAATTCTGTTCCACAATTTTTACGTCATGTGCTAATTTACATGTTATTGCATTGTAATACAATCTGCAATGATAATTGAAACGTGAAATATGACGCTGCCAAACAAATTGTACAAGTGATACGTTTTCCGTGAATTGTGTTTTGCGTATTTTCATTATACTATTGTGGGTCGTATATCCGGTTATAATGTGGTTACAATAAATTCTTGTTCAGTTATATCAACATCAAAAGTATATTCAAAATCTTTGTTTCTTTGTTGAATGTTTAAGTCCTTAAAACCACAACAAACGAAATTTCATTTCTTCATGGCTTCCCTTTAATCTGGAATTAACTCGTCCTTTGCCGTCTTGAATTGTGAACAAGGAATCTATTTGAATTGATGGATCGGGTTCCGGTTATTAATATCTTATATTAGAAACACCCGTAGACATATTGTCTGACAAATGGTGGATGTTTTGTGAGGTTTCCAACGGCCTTCAGAAGAACGAAAGACAGAAAAGACTTCATCATGTTTGTGGGTTTCTTTCAAATGTTAAGAATCCTTTAGAGCATCCTTCCACTGAATAACATGCTGGTGGCGGTTCTATTTAATGCAACAACTGAAGGATATAATTGAGTAAGGACTACAAGTGAGAGACAAGGACGAACGAGTTTCAGAAGTTCTAGTGAACCTAGATTCTACATTTTCAGCTTGTACTGAATTGAAACCTTGACACGAGATACAAAATAAAATTGAATTTGTGACCTGGAAAAATGTGTAACACATTCAAACCTTCGTGAGTGTGTTAGTAAGCGTCTACGTAACGTGTTGAAATCGATTATGTATCTAAGGTCAAATTGGTGGGAGCGCTCTACTGTAAAATGATGCACTTCCGGTTACAAGCACTCGCAGCGCTAATGCAACTCCGGAATGGTGTCAAAATGCAATCATTTATCCCGGATCCCAGGATTATGGTTCATGGTTCATGGCTCAAGGCTTGCAACGTACATTTGTTTTGTAGTTTCGTACAATTCAATTTTTAGAAAAACCTGTATTTCCACTGACGTCACAAGGATATGCATTTATAGAACAAGGACAAATGGGATTTTCAGGAATCAATTAGTGGTTACAAGAGTAAAATTGACTTTAATGCTTCCGAAATGAGTTCCAGCAAAGGGATGAAGGGAAAAATGAAAGTTTTTATCGAGCTTAAGTGATTATTCTCGTTATTTTGAAATGAGAACGAAATCAGTGAAAGTTTTCAATGTTTTCGGTTAATCGTAAACATACTTACAAGACCTTTTCTGAGTGCTATATATAGTTAACCTTATTAGGTTTACCCCTTACCTGAAAGGAAAAAATAAAAATTGGTTAGTGATACGTATTTGTAACTTATATAGCCTTATCACTATTTAATGTAATGAGGTATTCCAAATTCATTACGTCCTGGCAATGATCACGTCCAGGCGTTCCAACATACATCAAGACAAATAGACTAAATATACGAAGATCCGCACAAAGAGAAGATACCGAGAATAGCCTGCTGGCAGTCTTTGTTTCTACGTTGACAGTTCTGTCATTCTATAAGAAGTTTCTTGCTCCAGACAAATCGAAACAATGATTTACATCAAGCAGCTCAGGAGACTCGTCTCGAAAGGAGACACAGTTCCTAGGAAATGTCACTCCCACTTGGTTTCAAATGATTTCAAGACAGATGCGGGTTATGACTCATTTGAGGCGACACTCTATGTGAAAGTTTTCCTAAATGACTTTCATAGGACTCATACGTCCAAAAGACACATCATTGTTTGGTAACAAGAAAACCATATATCACTGACCAGGAGAGTGATCTTCGATTTCATGGACAATAAAGAATTCAAGAAATATTTTCGCCAAATTTCAATAAAACGGAAAGAAGAACTTCATGAAATCACGTTTTCGCCATTATTCCGTACGTGATTGCAAAGTATCGAATATCTACGCGACTTTGTATGCAGAAAATTATAATTTCATAGTGAAAATGTTGAAACAGAATTTTCACACCGAAAAACCCGGTAGTGCTGTTGAATGAATTATGAAATTTTCAACCCGAAAAAAGTGCATTCCAGGGTCTTCTTCAATTCTGTGTTATGATAATTTTCATTTTCCAAACTTTCATATTCATTTCCTGTAAGACACGTCAACAATTTCCCACAACTTTGTTATTCTGGGAACATGTCATCGAGACTCCCAGGCCGAGCAACTATCAGGCAACAGTTCCACTTGACAAAACAACATACAACAAGTGCTCGGAGTCAGTTGAACGTTCTGCTGAACAGGGCTACGCCAAGTAAACTCCAGTCCAGACTGGGTCTAAAAATACAAACCGAAAACCGTCCAAGCGTTTTCTTTTTCATAATGAAACCATTCTGCTCAATATCAAACACATGGCGGACAGATTTTCTTCAAGGAAACCCAGTTTTCAATGACTTCTTTCATGTTGCACAATGTATTATAGATCTTATGTAGATCTATGCCCTTCGCATAATTAAATTCTAATGCGTCAAACACTTGATCACATTTTGAAGTGGATAATCCAGAATGTTGCTAAATCGATGAGGCTTTGATAAATGGCGGTTTGTGGCACATGAATCTTAATTTTTCATCCAAATGTCCGAGGCATAATTAATTACTGTTTAATTAATTAACAGTTCTTTTAAAATTAACATAAACTATATCTGTTGTGGATAATTTCTGGTGCATATTAGCTTCAACTTCAAAATAATTGTCTAATAAATTTAGTGGACGTGCAGTCCTTCATGATTATCTTAAAAGCAAATCTGTTATGAAATTCTGCATTTCAATACGTGAAACGTGAGCGAAGAAACGGACCCACGGCAGTAAAACGAGAGAAATAATAAGAAAGAAACACTAAAACGAAACAATAGATAAATGGGAAATAGATCAAGACGTGCTCCTTCTTAATTCAACTTCGTATCTTCCAAATAAACAACGTGAAACTCGTGTTTTGGATTAATAATAATCAAAATTTTAATTATCTCGTCGTTATGGTAACTTCATTTTATTTTAGAAACTTGAAGATGTCCAAAACTCAAGAACACTTCACTGATTGAAGTGTCTTCTGAAAGTCCTGAAATACAAGACGCCTCTATATCGAAAATATCCAAATTCATGATGAAAAGCAATTTTTAGTGATCATGTCTTGATTTGACTGATATCCTTCGTGACAGTGTTGTGTGACAAACGATTGCATGACACTGAGAAGTCGCAACAAATTTGACTTGTATCGTGGCAAAGTTTAAATCGGAAATAGTCCTGAAACTTTTGAATTACCCAAACCATCTGTCGACTTCGACCCTAATAACCTATAAATTTGTATCACCCCAAAAGTCAGTGTAAGGTAAGGAGTTCAATTTGAGAAGGAGTTAAAGTTTGTCTGTGCTAGGAAATCATAAAATTAAAAGGGAAAAACTTTTTCGTATCTGTCAAGGAAATGTCGGAACTATTAGGATGTGAACAACAAATTTCCAATTACACAAATGCATTTAATGCAACGTTGTGCATCAACAGAAATGCACAATATGAAGGCATTAGTGATATATAGAGACATGCTGTCTGTTATACAATTTTAAAATGGGATCAGGGAAAGCAGAAAGTTTTCACAAGTTGCAGAAGAAAAATTGCAGAAAAAGGAAATTACAAGAAAATTGTTGAAATAATAGGAAAGCAGAAGTGCAAGTGCAAAACAACGATGGAATATGCAAAATAGACTTAACATCGGTTTGCTGTTATGCAGATAAATCGTTCGTTACTTTAATGCACAGAAAGTAAAGTAAGAATAAAAAATATGCATATAAGGAATTGAGGGAAGTAGGACGAATATCGTAAACTATTCGGATGTAGTTTCCGGAAGTATGGAAAGGACCTTCAAAACAATCATTTGAAAATGGAAGGAATATTTTGCAGGTGAAATTTTTCATCATCCCTTGACAGGGGATGGGTGTATTCGGTGAGCCCATTCCGAAATCCTTCAATCACGTTATACAGTTCATTTCCCTGGCAGGGCATATTTTTAGAACATACTGTGGAAGGATGAAGGATATGAGCTTTAGCTTTAGTTTCACATACCAACCACTCCTCATGATAACCCTATTACCCAAAGGCACAATTTCGCATTCAAATTGCACTAAAATGAAATTTACGCCATACAGATGCAATTCATTGGGGTTAATAAAGTTTTCACAGTAAATTGTTTGGTTTTACACTGCTGTGATTCGTTTATATCAATTTTAAACCTTTAAACCTTTTTCATTTTATTACTGTTTTTGTTGTTCTTTGTTGTTTTTAGTTTGTGCTGTATAAATGCAAACTGGAAATTCATTTGATTTGGAGCATTGATTTATTGGAGCGGATTTATTTCTTTGAGTCAGACGATAGTCGAGTTTTGAAATACATTTTCCATATGAATTATGAAGTAAAACGTTTTAAACTCTTTAACAATAAATTTAACAATAAATTTAACAAAGTTTTCTGGGGAGACAAAGAACAAATTGGCATTCAAAAGGAAAATGCTGCATAAAACAGAGCTTCATTAGTATACAATTTTCTAAATGAAAATTAAAAGCACAAAATTGTCCTGAAGGTGGTAGACAAAATTGTAGACTAGACTTGTGCCACCCAAAGAGACAGGATTGCCAAACCACCAAAACAGTGCACAGCATCATTTGTACAAAACCTGAAATTTTTTGTTTGCCTAAAATGTCGTTGCACTTCCACACCTGATTTCACTTTCATTAAACCTGATGGAAATAGGATATAAATTGTTGCAGTGCTTTTGTACCGGAAATGCTGGATAACAATACAGTCAGTTACGAATAAAAACTATTGGCAACGTCTTGGAATAGAAAAATTTTTCTTCCTGGAAAATGCAAAGGAACAAAATCTAGAGTCATTAAACTTAAGGATGCGCGCGGAATGTGATAGGTTCAAAGGTTCCTCGGCTTGAATGGGTGGAATTTATTTTTTGGGGTTTTATAAAAATTCTGTTATTCTGGAAATTTTCCAAAATATTTTCTGATTTTTATTCCTTTTCAGTTTTCTTCCAGACAATTTTCTTCGATTTATAGAATTTCTGATAGTAGAGTTTCATGGAAATGGGTGTGAAAAGAAGTTATAAAATTGTTTTCATCCCTTTTTGCATTTAAGGAAGCTTACAAATTTGACATATTTATAGAATTAATTATCATTTGGGGTTTTTTTGAAGTTGAGCTGCTGCAAAAGTTACAGCCAGAAAAATGTTTTTTTGCATAATATCCAAACTGTTTACATACAAAATTCAGGTGATTAGCTTTTATAATTGCAGGTTATTTTTAACGTTACTAGACGAGTAGACTTATTTACTGATTTTCTTCTATTTGGTTCATTTTATTTCAGTAACGAAATACAACTGTCAAATCCTATACATTTGCAAATTTACATTCGATAATAACCGGTTTAAGGGGACGTTCATTAATCACATGAAGTTTTTTAGTAACTTTTTAACCCCCTCCCTCCTTCCTGGTGATATGTGATGAGGTTGGAAAATCACGTGTATTTTTTTAATACAAAGTATATTGAAATTTTCAGAACATTATCCGAATAAATTTTGTAAAACTAAGCATCGTGGTAAAAATGTCCAGAGAGACATTAAAGTTGCAGGTTGTTTTCGACTGGCATAAAAATAATAAAGGAAGGTGTAAAAAACAATATATTTGTAATTGAATGTATTTAATAGACATTGTCCTCGGACCACGAATTAGCGAGACATTAATACACGTGATATCTCGTTATATCCCCGCCTCCCTCCTTGTGATATTTCGTGATTTTTTTCTGAACCCCTCCCCTCTCTTTCGATCTCGTGATTATTGGACGATCCCTAAGGTTGCATCACACCAGCTTTTATTGAAGACTTGGTAGAAGAAGAACAAAGAGAAGCGAAAGAAATGCAAGTAAACTGTGAATCTTAGATGTCAATTTAAAATGTTTGTCACTGCTACCAACTTTTACCATTTATCGAATGCAAATCTACTTTGTTCTTTTGGGAATTCGGATTTCCACTTGACAGTGATTCCTAAAATTGTACGTCAAAATTAATCTATGGAAAATTGGTTATACTACGATCAAAACAACCAAATAGCAGTCCGTGACGAATATCATAATCTCATGGAAATGACCAATCCTTCACATGATATCCTTACGCTGCCATTTTGTTTGACTGATATCCTTCCAAAAATCGTCTTATGTTAGTAACACTCGATTTTGCAGTGCAAATTAAATAACTTCCTGTCACACGATGTCTTCCCCCGGAAATGATGTCACGTCAAACATGGTGATATGTTTATCCAACAAAAATGAGTGTTTGGTGTTTTGCGTGAAAAGTTACTTTGAAAATTTGCCGCTTAAAAATGAGCTTTTGTCGATAATCGACTAATTATTTACATTATTAAGTAAAATGAGGATTTTGTGCTCGCCAGGAGGTAGATAGATACGAGCGATTCATTAGCTACTGTAACGTGGGCCGACACTTAGTTCCATGAAAATCACACCGTCATAATTAGTGTGAATTTATTTAGAACTGATTTTTATTTTTAACACGAAAATCATTTATTTTTCGTTGAAGTTTCTTCGTTAAGTCAATTAGAAAAATAGTGTCGATAAATTTACATCGAAAAAACTTCGTGTAAACACACAGAACTAACCGAAACCTATCAAAAATACGCGCAAACTTGGCAGCATGTGAATTAATTAAAATTGATCCGTCCGGGGTACAATTTTCACGTGTGCAATTTTCCGAATTTCCATGGAAATAAAAAAAGGAAAACTATGTCTCAGTCATTGGCCTTCGACATTGACGTTTTTCCGTTTTTCATGGCAGAACGGATGATATGATAGTGTAGGTTGGATGGAGGAGGTGGAACATGGTAATGGAGTTTCCATGTAAATTTGTTTATTTTCGATCAGGAAAAATGGCAAAATATCAAGGAAGTGAGTTTCTGCGAATTGTTACATGATTTTTCAGTACTTTGAGTAAACAATGAATCAGTAAATACTGAGAAGATTTAGTGAGTTTTTCAATTTTCGGGATTTTGGATCAATTGACCTCATTGCCAGCCTGTTGATGTACTCCTTGTTTTGACGTTTCACTTGAAGATCTGACAGGTTTCCTAACCAGCTTTTCATCACATCGGAGTTTCGCCAGCTGGCGTTTGTCCTTAACAAGTAAGTAAATTTCAGTAGTAACTCGTGAAAAGCTTTTCGAAACTTATGGAAATGAGCTTTTGTTCAATTGAAACTTTTGATGAGCTTGCGAATATGACACTTTGTTTTGGCTTTATGAAACTCCTTGATCTTGTTTTCATTTCAAATGGAATGAATTTTCTTAATTTTGTTTATTGTAAAATTTGTAAAATTTATTTCGTGGAATTTACTCATGTTAAAATAAATGTGTAATTGTTTTCACTTTCAATTGAACAATAAATTTTTCACGAAATTTTTCGCTAATTAATGGAAATTTGAGAAACAGTAAAAGTAAATTAGACAGTTACTAAATTACTCAAAGTCAGGAGAAAGCCATGACACTAATTAGAGAAACTAACCTCAATTGTGAATAAAGAAGGACAACAAACAATTGTGGGAAACACTCAGAAGGATGAATTTTCTGAAACAAATGTATGTTGATTCACAGCTTTTGTGTTAGTGATTTTATCTGAGTATAAGTGTAATACTGGAATTCACTGAAACTCCCCCTGAAATAAAACAGGGTTAGCGATCCCTAACCTTTTACAATTTTTTGAAAATAGACACATTGCACCTAATGGATGGTAGTAACCAAATGATGAATTCGACTTTAAGGCAAAACATGACATCAATTTCGGTCCTCGAATAAACCTCATTTTGTAATCTACAGCATGGAGTACGGTTTGAGTTACAGAAGAATTGAGGAAGTTACAAAACCCGATACGAAAATAAACGCAAATGGAATCGGTGATTGTTTTTATTCTCAAAATTTCGTTGAATGTCTTAAGAAAATAAAAAGTCAAGAATTGAAATTTAAATGTTTCTCTGAAATCTTTCGAGATTATCTTAAGTTAGAATAAGTAACTCCAAGGAATTTTTTATTTGGACCGTTACTGATTAATGAGCACTTTTGTCGATACCATGAGGAAGTAATTCTGTCTGGTTTCTGGAATTTGATGGAGCACTGAAAGTCTTTAATTCGTTTGAAGAAACATCGTCAACGAGAACAATGTAGGAAACAATTTTTATTTTTAGTTTTATTACTCCATATTGTAGTCTTATTTGTAGGGGATTAAGAAATCATGTATTTTTCGTTAAAGGGATTTGTTGTCTCAAGTGTCTTGCTTCAATGCTTTATCCCAAATTTTACATGAAAATCACTTCAATTTGAAAAGCCTCAAAACCAGATATAAAAGAATACAAAATGTAATGTTCTTGTGCAAACTCGGGTTAAAATTAATGAAATATTAAAAATTCACAGGTTCTGCATCGTGTTGAATGACGGAGCATTTAAATTCTGCACAAGGATATCACATGAAACGAAACAGGGAAAAACTGTGACACCAGAACATAAAATTTGCCTACATTTGTTTCAATGTATGCATGTCCTTTATAACGATATCCTTGTGGAGAAGAACTCTGTCTTATAATGTGTTTACCTGCAGCTTACCTTTCTTTTCGCAGAATTCTTTCATAAAATGCTAAAAGAGTCACATAAAGATAATAACCTCATTTTTACCAGAGTGTCCTTTCTATGTTTCTTATATCCTTTGTTTTGTGGGTCGCATGACTTTAAGCTGGTTGGGATTGAAGACATGTCTGGATAACGATTGTTCGGTTGCAGATGTTCAGACAATTTAAGCACTTTCGTCTAAGTACTACTTTCAGTTTCTCTGAGCTATGTTTCTTGATACCAACAACAGTCAATAGACTTGAGAAGTATTTTAAGAAAATTCTCATCTTTAAAAATTACCATGTGTAAAATCACTTTCTATGACGAAACGTCTTCATTCATTCATTCATTCGATCGTTATGATTATTCACTTTCCGCCAGGTGTTGAATAACACTTAATGAAAATTTAATTTCATATTGTTTTGGATTTCCGTTGTTTGTAAACTTTCATCGGATGTTGGATGAGAATCCAACTTCCTTGTGTCGACTACCAAAGCTCTGGAAATGTCCGTATGATAGGAAACTACTGGACACAGTGCTTCCTTTCCGGATAAGATAATAGAAAGTTAAAACAATAACTAAATCATGTGACAATTGTTTCTATTATTTCTTGCACAATTGTGGTTATTTAAGAAAATAGAAAATGTGACAAATGATCAACGGTTAGGTTAGGTTAGTCAAGGCGGAGAATTTGAAAAGGATGGAAACATAGTAGATGTTCAATTGTCTCATCCTCCTCTTCGCATTCGCCGAGGCTGCCGGTTATGAGTCACCAGCTTCGCGGATTTTTCTCTACACTGGTGTGTCTGTGGTGACCACTGCGGTCGTCACAATTGACGAATAAATCAACTTCATTTTTAATGTTATCATAAACACATGTTTCTCAAACACATTCGCATGTTTACATGGAAAATGCATCCGTAAAAATTGTGTTGTTTATAAAGTAGAGTTAATTATTGTCCAAACTGCAGTATGCATTGTCGTGCACATTAAATTCTACAAATTACTTGCATCCAAAATTGCATACTACCTCAATTAGTAGGGAGATATCCTGGCAAAATGGTAGTGATCCGTAAATTAGTTTCCTGCTAAATACGTTCGTTTAATTATGAAATATTGTTATGAAAACATCCTGTTTAGGTTGAAGCAGTTAACTATCCCTTGAAAATCTAAATGGTAACACTTTTTGCACTTTTTAACCCTCGTGAAATAAATGGACAGAATTCATTCCATTTGCAGTCATAAATTTAAATATCCTTCGATAGCTTGAATATTTCACAAAACATGAGAGGCTTTGCAGCAGCAATAAACGACTGTTACTGTCTAATAAAATCGGAAATACACTACAAAAAAATATAAAAAACAAATTTGTATCAACTTCATTTTGTGTTTTATGCAGACAAAACTTTTGTCTGTTATGCTAAAACTTTATTTACACAATAAAAATATAAACAAAATGTCTCCTCATGTCGCTGACAATGAAATGAGGCTTTGTGTGATGAAGGAACAGGTGCCGCCAAGTTTTGAGGGATAAAATACATATATACGAGTATAAAGTTTGAAAAATTTTGAATTTGTAAATTTGAAAATTACGAAAATTTGCCGTAAATTTATTTATTTATTGTGTGTTTATTTATTAAAGTGAATTTTTTTCTGACTTCACACTTCGTTTGTTGTTCTTCTCCAGATTGTCTGACAAATTTCACGGGTTTAATGAAGCCAATATGATCCATAGGGCATGGGCATGGCCCCAATATGAACTTAGCATGAAATATTGTGTAAACAAATGAGATGCGAGAGCGTTAGAATATAAAATGCTTTTGAGATTTGACCCTAAATTTATGATGTTTGCATTGAGTAATGCTCGAGCCAGGGCTGGAGGCATGATTTTAACAAATCTGTGCTAATTAAAGGCAGTCATGGCATTCTGATGGCTCCAGAATGAGTTCAGAAATGTGACCAAAGTTTGAACACTTTTTACTAAATGTTTAAGCCACAAACACTTTATCACCCTCGGTTCTATTATCCTTTTTAAAGTATCCGAGAATTCCCAAAAGGATTATCAACGATTGCAAGCCGGTAATTCAAGATAACTTTCTGTTAAACGAAAGAAAACTTTTCCCAAAGGAATGTGAGCCTCCACAGGAAAGGATTTTCGTTTGAATTCGAAGCCAGTAAAGTTTGGGACAGTCTGTATCCAAATAGAATTTCAATTATTCCTTTGAGCGTTGGTTTAACAAATTCAAATCCATTGGATTTAAATAGATTAAAGAAATTTTCTTTAGTTCCAATTGTCCTTATACGATGATGTATAACGTAAAACTCAATTAAACAAAATTATCCTTCGACTTACGTCAAAGCATCTTCGTTGCGAGGAGGATAATTTCCATGAAACAGGAAGTTAAAATTATGTTAATTTGCTAGAAATGCGTCATTCATACTTCCCACAGTTACTGTGGAAACATCCTTTGAAAAGGAATTTTAAATGCAATTCCTGCAGCAACTTTTCTCCCTGAGGCTTCAAACTGAAGAAGTTTCCTTGAAGGAAGTTGATTCATTAATACCTGTCCTTGTCAAAAGGATGATTGTAATTAGTAGGTAATGTGTTACAGCTGGAAGTGCAAACCTAAAATTTTAAAAAGAAAGTCCATTAACTTGAAGAAAATGTTCAGGAAAATTATGGAAACTGAAATTTGCATGAAAATAAATTTCCCTCAGTTCAATAAAGAATTCAAACTGTTGAATTTGTCAGTTCAATGAGGCAAAATTGAGTCGACTTTCAAGTTTCTTTAGCTGATGTTGTCGACATTTCTGCATAATTTTATGGTCCCCTGGTCACGTACAAAGGTAGGTGCTCCACTACAAACCAGAGCAATAGCATTCAACTCTCGTATACTATATGTAAAACCTCTTCTATAACACTAACACGATAGAGAAGCCGCGAAACTCGTTTTCCGGCCCATCTTTTTCCCCATTGTGACTCCAAGAGCTTAACACGTGAATGAGAGTCATTTGGCCGTTCCACTTTGATTCGTCTGGCGATGGAATGAATCTGTTTCATCTCAAGCTAGATTGAACTCCTTGGCATTTCTCTTCAACTCTTTCCATCATCATCATAAGACAATGCCCTGGAAATCATCCGGTCACAAAGTTGAGTGAAACTTGGAATCACTTTTTGAGTCACAGATTGGAAACATTTCAATTTTTGCTTTCATTACATGAATTTCGGGTTCATGGAGGTTCTTTTCCGGTTACCTGGGATTATTGATTGGCAATTACTGAAAATCAAAAACCAGGTGATGTCTGGTTTGTGGTAAGTTTTTGTTGCTTTCAAAGTGTCGTCAGACACCACCCAAACACCATTTTGACTTGCTCTATGCTATTCCACATCTACTACACGTATTGATCTGGGTTTTGTCTGTTTTCAGACATAATATTTGCCAGATGAAGTTTCTTCTTCCGGTGATGAATAGTTATGTGTTTTTCAACTTGGGCAAATATTCAAATTTTTGTCCAAATATTTACTTCGACTTAAAGTTTACTTTTTCAATTTGAATGTAATTTTAATCAAATCAATTGAAATTGACCTTATCCGAAAATTCGATTTCCTCCTCAACGTTAAATGCGAATTTATTTAATTGTTTAAATTAACTAAAACTTACTTTTTGTTTCGTTAAATTTAACATTTAATCGACATTCTCAAGGACAATTTCGCGGAACGCTTTTTTTAAGAAGTTAATTATGTTAAAATCGCTCAACCATGTAAGTATACCTCTTAAATGGTAACAAAAACTTTTGTATCTGATTCCAGATATTTACTAGCGCTTTGAAGCTACCATTATCTTAATTAACATTTAGGTTACATTAATTTGGAAACCTAGGACTTGAAAATAGAAATACCAGGACATTTCCGCTTAAGACTTAAGACAGAACACTATAAGAGCTATAGTTGATTGTAATACGCTTTTATTATGCGACGAATTTGAAGATAAACACTAGTTCGGTTTATTAATCACCTTTTCAAGAGACGCTCTCTGGTTAGTGTCAAAAACGATGGTCCAGGTTGCGTCATAAAATGCTTTCTATTGAGTTATGCAGCAAGCAAGCAGCCAATGTAGTTGTGTAGTGCGCTACAGCATTACTGCGAGTCAAGCATGAAGCAAATTTAACTTTTTCCCGAATTGTTTTGCGAATGAAATTTGAATTAATTTAATAATATTTACCGGGAATTATTATATTTAGTGATCCTTTTTATGGTATCAAAATAAAAAAGGATACGATTCAATTCCAACGAATTACAATATTTTATTGAATTTAAAATAGCATTTACGATTCATAAAATCCAGAAATAGGCATTTGAGTTCGACGAACAAAAAGGATATGTTTCTTGGAAAAGGGATATTCTTTGACAAAAATTACGATTATGATACTTGAAATTTCACACGAACCAAGAGCACATATCGATTCGAACGGAAATTGATTTTTTATAATACAAAAATTAGCTCAAGGATATTTGAATGAATCCTTTTAACGTTGATTTGTAAAAATCATTTTTCCATGTATATGTGTGTGTGTCTGATGTCTGGCATTGAGTGTCATCTTTCAGTTTTATTAGAAAGGGATATTCTTTTATCCTTCTAATAGAATCCTTGATGAATTCAGGCCAAGAGCTACAAAGTGTGTTATTGAAATTTGCTTTTTTGATTTATTCGTAATTTAAAAATATTAATTTTATTTTTTGACAGAATATGACAGTTCTTGAAAATGTTTGGAAATTACAGATGTCGCTGGCGTGTGTCTTGTTTGATTGATGTTCAAATTTTCAATTCAATAAAAGTTTCACATAAACCCACGTCTCGATAACTTCAATCAAATTTCAGATATCCGCAACCACACACATATCACACATGGAGATATTTGAAAGACAAAACTTTTCAGTTGGGTTATTCTTATATCAAGAAGGATAAGACTTAAACCCTAAAGTTTATTAATATCAAACTAACAAGTTTTAACAAGATACACATGAAATCAACTTGACACTCTCATTTAATGTCGACCTATCGATATTTTGGGTAATAACTACTGAAGGTTTTATCAGAGATTGACCCTTTCCAGATAGAAGGTAGTTTCATGCCTAAAGGGATCATAATGATGGTCATTTCAAGTTAGTGCTAGCATTTATTTGTTATTAAAAGCTATCTAAGAAAATCGTTTAAACTTTCAACAGTCATTTCATTTGCAAAGCACACAAGTCAACGTTCTGTTATCGATGCGCTTTAATTAAGTACCATATCTTGTTATTGTGAAAGGGTAACATTCCCTTTAACACGGGTATTTGAGAGATTCTAAAAATAACAGAAATGGAAAAGGTGAAAAATCCCGTAAAGGTTTCACTTTAATTAGAAAAAAAAGCTTTCATCTTTCATTGTTCACGTCAATATTCACTCGAATAGGGTTTATCACCCTCGGAACCCTTCCGTCAAGGTTCGTCCTTAAGCGATATTACATTGGATTTTATGCAGTGTTGGTGTATCCTCTTCCACACGATGTCGTTATGTTATTTTTTCCTTTCAACGACTCACATCATGTCCGTGCTGAAGCTTTCAACGATTTCATTAAAAAGTGATTTTTATGTCTTACGGAAATTTTCCACTTTTTATCAAGGACCTTTATTTATCCGTGGAATGATGTGAAGAAAATGAAATGAAATGAAATTCAATTCTTTCCCTTTGATTGACAGTTTTCACTAGGATTATGTTGAGGATATGAAAATATTTTCATCACTAGCAAAAATATTTACCCCCATTTTGAGCATTCTTTGAAGAAATGAGGTTAGAGGGAATCCTTTCCAATCGCTAAATCGATGGTGTCCTGATAAGAAAGAACTCCATGATGTCCTTAAAATGTTTTTTTGAAATATTTGCACTAGATATTTGCTTTGCTAATACAGATATTTTATAGCCTAACCTCAAAATCTTGGTTTTTATTATCCTGGAAATACTAAAATCCTTAAGGACATTTCTCATCTACAGTTCAATCTGGCTTTTATCCCTAATAACTCTTAGGCATTTCGATCTTTCTGATAGTTCTTTAATACAAAATAGTGGCGTACAGATGGCGCTGAAGTTATTTCAACTGTTAACAAGTTTGGAAGTATTGGAAAATGAAACATTTCTCATCAACAGTTTGAGGTTTCATTAGTATAATAACTCTTAATTTGATACTTCAAAAAAGTGAAGTAGAGATGGCGCTGATGTTATTTAAAGTTATCTGTCAACGTGCTTTTAAAACTAACGTCGTGCAAAATGAAATATTTTCATTGGAAAACGATTTGAATCGGAAACGAAAATGTTTGTAATATGTAACGAGTTTTCATTTACCCTCGTTTATGATATATGAATTACGTGATCGAAACGATATCAATTTTATGACTTGACGGAAGTCAAGAATCTTCTTGTGAAAACCAACTGCTGCTACTCACATTAACAGAAACTTGTATAACATGGTATCCTTTTTCTATCACATCGAAATGTGTTAGTCATGGAATCCACGTTTCCAGGATGTTTATATTGGAAAGCACGATACCCTCAGGACATCGACTTTTCCATAGGGAAACCTTCATCTCTATCGATTGTCACTGTTGACAGATGCTTGGATATTTATTAGCTCATTTCACATCCGTGGTATCTGGAAATAAAACGCTAATATCCTGTTCCCCTTCCAATTAAAAATCACCCTGTTCCATACTCTGCTTAGTGTATTACTGGGTCAAAGTTTTCAACAAATATGACCGACTGTGAACAGGACAAACTTCTCATGTCCTTGTTAAGTGTATTAAAAAATTGCGACTTTTACATTTTTGTCATAACGACACGAAACAAAAATTCACTTATTCTTGTTCGTGACAAAAATTTTCAATGAAAATTTCATACACTGAAATGGATACTGCAGCAAAATGCAACCTCAATTCAAAAATGCATCGACGAAATGCAGTTGCAATTCGATGCTATTTGATTTTATAAAAATTTTGGGATTCATCAAATTTTTGGTGAATAAACCAAACCCTCTTTGAGGTTTTTTCATTTTACTATATAATATGGGGTTTTGCAGATTATACGACGGTTATGTATATTTCATCAAAAGGATTCGATTGAGAATTTTTGATTTGGGTTCAAAAACCTTTTGAAATCATGTCACCACCGTCTGTCGCCGTGGCTCGTTGCTTTTTTCTGCTGTTTTTCGATTTGAACCCTTTTTGAATTTGAATCAGAACCTTCACTCGAATAAATTCTTCAAATCCTTATAATCGTATTTGTATTCGTTGTGCCATCAATTTACCCTGAATTGGTAAAGGTTTCAGTTTGACTCGAAGCAGTCCCGATGAAACCAAGGATTGAACTCAGAACAGTCATGATCACTAAACCCACAGACACACACTTGTAGAATTTCTACTGCGATTACATGTGAAACCGGTTTTCCGGGCTCAGAGTGTTGACTACAGTTGTTGATTCAACTTTTCCGTACTGTCATCTATTAATACACATGGTAAGTTATCCAAAAATACATATTTGTATTGGAAAAATATTAATTATTGAATCTTTTTTAATTAATAGCTATGAGTCTAACCTTATTGAGTTTGATTTTGTTTGGCATAAGCCTCAGAAACTTTCTGCTTATGATTTGATCAATGATCAGTTGTTAAAAATAGTACATTAATATATGAAAAATATTTTAAAAAAATTTGGATGTAGTAAATAGCTCACCATTAACAAATTGATGTTGAAATGTTTGACTTCGGGAGAGATAAACATTTCATTAGTTTGATAAACAAAAATTTGTATTGAAATTGAAAGGATAAAATACTAAAAACGTTTTTATCGTGCATTTGGGTGAAAGGGTTTTAAAAGTGATAAGAGGCCCGTATGAGTAAAAACTCAAATTTAAAATGATTTTTTTAACAAATTTAGATAATAGACAAATGAATAACCCTCCCTAGAGGAAACTCTGGTATATCTGGTTATCGGGTTGTATAGCCGGAAGTCTAATGGAAAATATTTGGAAAATACCACCTTTTTGTGATTCATCATAAAATGTTGGGTTGGTATTATTTTCATGAAAACTTTTTCAAATAAATCAAAAATTTTATTGAACAAATATCCCATTCAGAATGAGGTTATTACAACTTCAGCCGATCTAGTTATATTTGTTAACTGAATTAAGATGATTTGTTGATACATTTAACAGCAATATTCACATTCCAACACAGCACAAAGTCCTTTTACAAATGGCAGTTTAAGGAAACATGAAGCAAAGTACACCTAATCACTATTTTAGCCAGGAGCATAATAAATTGAGTGTAATTTATAAGCGTCACTGATAAAGTTCAAGTGGTTAACACGCAAGGTAAGAACTTTAATTTTATGGGAATGTTTAATACATAATTTGTTAACAAGTTAGATAGACATTGATTGAGCTCTAACTTACTTTAAAGGGTTTAATGGATGAGGTTTAATCATGGGTTTCGTGATATGTGGAGTCAAAAGTAACATCAAATCAATATGATACCATTTAGAGAAGTGAAATGAGATCTTTGGAATCACATATTATATCAAAATCTCGTACATTAAAACCATGTAATTGTTATGAAGTGAAGAAGATATCTGAGAATTGTATGGAACATTTCCAACAAAAGACTGTAGGTGTTTCTGAGAATTGAGGGCTGGACAATATTGTACGTACATCTCCTACAATTTCGCACTGCATTCTATCCTCGGCTTAAGATTCTTTAAATTCTTAAGGATAAAAACCTTAAATCACATTCAGGAGACGGTGGTACACAAACCTTTCCAACATCAAGGTACACATCTAATCCGTTTTATAGTAGGAAAGTATATTTTTCCCTTAATCTCATGCCTTTAATTGCTTCACAGGATTCACTGCACATTCTGCACACCTTTAGTGCAGTCCTTTTTTGAGAAAGTACTAAAATCCTTGCACTAAAATATTTAATGGTCATTTTATGAATGCATCTGGGTTTTAGATGTGTCACATTATTGTAACGAAAAGGATAAGCCTTTCGCGGGTTTCATGAGTCTTTTAAGAAATCCTTATAACCTTTTCATAAACTCCATTTTGATTTACAGTATGTACTGCGAAGATATTTATATGATTTTTATGTTTTTTAAAGAGGGAGAGTGCATTCTATCAGGAACATGCTGCGTATTTCGTTTTGGGGTTGCCGTATAAACATGTTTTTGTCTGTTTACGAAGGATACGAATGCGTGTTTCTTATGGAAAGTGTAGAATTTCAACTCATTCACTGAATGGTTTTGTTTTCAAATTACGAAGAAAACTATTTCAAACACATGTGTCCGGAGCATAATAAAGAACTGCTTGCAGTCATTCTATCATTTGGCAACATCAGCCAAAAATTCCCCTTATTTTTCTTAACAAATAACGACAAATCAATAAGAGTGGCACTAGAAACCCCAGATCGAGGGTTACCATCCCTTCTCTGCAATTTTATATTTAACAAGGGCATAAGGAACAGGACGTGCTCTGTATTCTCGAGGGTGAGATTCAATGAGACAATGCAATAGAAACTTGAAATAAAACGCAGTTTCAGGATACCACTATTTGCGGTGTTGCCAGACTTTTGGACATGTTCTGGCGGAGATGGGATTTCATTTGAAATGCAGGTCTATTTACAGTGAGTGGAAAAAGTATTCGTACGACGTCTAATTTTTCAGAAAAAGACGAATTTTCCATATTCCTTGATATTTTTTTCCAACGAAAAAAATTTTAATTATAGAACTGAATATGCTTTATTCATTACGTTAACAATATTTAGTTAAAACTTTTACATATACTTTTAAAAAATTAAAAACAAAAATTTGTCACACACTGACGCGCAAAAAGTATTCGTACGGCAACAGTTTAACTTTTATTAGGCTTAATGGTTTACTTAAATGAGTTTGCCAAAGAGGCTCTTTTAATAAATACCCTAAGCTAGTACAATATTCACTCCATTCGAATAGTAAAATTCATTGAATTTGGTCAAAATGTCGCGAAAAGGCTCAGAAGCAACAAACAGTGAAAGGTAGCTTATCAACAGGCTCCACAACAAAACGTGGTCCCTTGGAGAGATAGTAGAAGCTGTTGAGAGGTTTACGTCAACGGTATAGTCAATCAACGAACACTTTTCAGGAAGAAAACGCCTCAAAATATGCGAGGAAACGGACGTCGCCGAATCATAACCGATACAGACAGTAACTTTATTCTACTGCAAGTCAAGAAATACTCAAAATCCAGCACTCCAAGGATTGCTGCTGAACTGTTAAAGCTAGGTACCATGGTTAACGCTTCAAAAGTACGGAACACGCTCCGCAATACTTATTTCCACGGACGAAGAGCACGCAAGTAGTTCCTCGTACGCAAAGTGAATTGCATGAAAGGACTTCACTTTGCTAAGGAGCATCGAAACACCTACCTTGAAGCCTTCAACAAACTTTTTGGACAGAAGAAAGCAGGAACAACATCTATGGCTCTGATGGGAGCCGCCAAATATGGCAGCAGCCGAAGACCGAGTTGCAGCCTAAGATCTTAATTTCAGCCTTGAAACACGGAGGTAGATCCGTAATGGTGTGGGTGTGTATGAGCGCAAAAGGAGTAGGTAATCTGCATTTCATCGAAGGCAAAATGGACCATATGGTATATTGTGACATTCTAAAGAAAAATTTGTCTTCAAGCCTGGAAAAGATGGGTCAGGGAAATTGTTTACTTTTCCAACAAGATAGTGACCTAAAACATTTGGCGATAGATACCCGGATGTGGCTGCTCTACAACACTCCAAAGCTCCTCAAAACCCCTCTTCAATCCCCTGAACAAAATCCAATAGAGCATTTGTGGCAATATTTGGAAACTAAAATAAGCGAAAGGGATATTTTCAATAAAAAGTACTTAAAACCGCTTTAAAGGAAGAATGGGAGACGTTACCTGGCTCGTACTGCACAAAATTTATCAAATCTATGCCCAATCATTTTAAGGCTGTAATAGCTGCTTAGGGATATCCAACTTAATATTAAATGAAGCTGGTTGGCGAAAAAAAAAGGGTTAATTTTACACAAGAACAGTTACCGTACGAATACTTTTTGCGCGTCGGTATATGACAAATTTTCGTTTTTTATTTTTTAAAAGTATATGTAATAGTTTTTAACTGGATATTTTTGACGTTATGAATAAAGCATATTTAGATCTATAACAATAATTATTTTCGTTGTAAAAAAATATCAAGTAATATGGAAAATTCGCCTTTATCTGAAAAATTAGGCGTCGTACGAATACTTTTTCCACTCACTGTATGTACTTTTGGAGTTTACTAGACTTTACTCGAGCAAAAATGAGAGGTTTGATAGAGGTGTCAAAAATTTTTCAAGCACCTCGACTCTACTCGACCAAATTTGTCTAGTAAAATTTTTCAATCTCGATCTCGTTTCCCCTCCATGACGTCACACGTAACTTTCTCAAAAGCCAATCCTGAGATTGAAACATATTGCAATATCGTACGAAAACATACCAGATTTCTCGTACCTACATTTCCAAGAGATTTTTGGTTTCAAACGACAAATCGTTTGTTTATAAAACACAAAACTCCAAACTCAAAAAAATATTCATCCGGTCATTATCACGTGAGTAACACTTCACTGAGTTTTGTGTCAATGCACGAGCGACAACATTTTCTTGAGTAACGCTCGACCACCTGCATTTTTACCTGGTTTCCCTAACACACTGAAAATACACACATGAATACCTCGAATTCTTAGGTTACATGATCTGCTCAGCTTCAACTTACATCGTTGGCTATGAGACTAGAATCAACAAGACAACGCTGCATCTAGGAAAACCTGTTTTCCACGACAACAGTGTGATACTTTCACAGAATGTGTTGAAGGTTTGAAGGTTTTCATTAAGGGTTACCACTGAGCAGTGATAATTCAATTCCGAAAATGACTCATAAAAAGTTGAATGAATTTATTAAAACGATTTAACCGAACAAATGCTAATATTATTTTAATAACGTTCAACTTTGGAATGTCGGAAATTACATTAGCACAAAGTTTGCATTTGATAAAATGCGATGAAAGAAGCTTTAAGTCTTCTGGTAAAGCTTTCGTTCCGTGAATGACTATTCAAAGAATGAACAAATGATTCACTTAAGACGCAAAAATAGTTCTTGAAATTCTGTGTCACTGTTCTTTTTGAAATAATTAACAGAAAACACAGTAAATGATAAGATTATAAACTTCAAAGATGCAAGCACCAAAAGCTGATCATGTTCAATTTGTTGGATTTGTTTATTTCGTTGTGTTTTAATGAAATTTTTATCAGTCATTTCTTGATACCCGATAACAACAAGTTAAAGTACATATTGTAAAATTTATTTACAATTGAAAGTGTCTCAAAGAGTTTATCAAGCTTTATTCCTCGATCGATTAGATATCGATATCAACTTGCACTGGGTAGATGTTTTTAAGACCAAACTGCCTTGAACTAAAACCATTTAGTAACATATTCTGTGACATGTATCACTTGTTATTGAGAAGTTACAGAAGAGATGTTTTCAATTTGTTGACAATCGGGGCAATTCTGTTAATTTGACATACCATGCATTTTGTTGCAAAAGTTAACAGGTTTTCTGTTAAGAAACTGTTATGGTTAAAGGCCCGAATTTCGTCGACTTAAACTTAACAGGTTTTTTGTTAAGAAAGTTGACAGATTTGACTTGAAACAGGTTTCGAAATTAAAATTTGTTCTGACGTAACAGATTCGAAAATAAATTTTTTCTTATAATAACACTTTTGCTGCATTCTCGTGACGTTTCCATTTGTTTTCGCACTGTCACTGAAATGAACATTGAAATGATATCAGGGTGTACATTTCCTGAGACGCAAATCTTTCTGAAATGACTGGAATAAGCACACAGTCCTAATTCTGTTAAAAACCAAATCTGTTAACTTTCTTAAGAGAAAACCTTTAAAGTAACTGAAGTAATACAAAATTTTCATTTCAATTTCAGAAACTGCATCGACGATATCTCCATGTAAAAATGTGTATTTAAAAACTTTCTATTAAAATGGAAAATGTGTATCTACTATTGATTCCTGCAGGATGTAATGACGTAAATTGAGTCAAGGTTAACGTGGAAATTTTCGCACTTACTTCAACATGGATGATGTTAGTGTAGTATACATTCGTTCCCAATATCTACAAATAATCCAATTTCGAAAATTTTCTTGTAATCTTTCTCAGGTAACCTGACCTAACACCAGATTGTAATTCTACGTTTATCTCTTTCACTTCCGCCCCCAACTGCATTTTGTTTTTACAACCTACAAAACCAAGTCTGAAGGTCGAGTCCTTGAAAACTTTGTGTGTACATCAGGAGAATGTGTCGAAAAATGGTACAAAAATCTGAAAATGTTCTGTTGTTTGCAACACATCCTACCAAAATCACAGGGCATGCTCAAAGTCTCAAAGGTAAATTTGAAATTCTACAAAATCAAAATGTTTCTCTTTATTGCAATGGTAACCATTATCTGCACGTAGCCGCCATCAGCTGGGACCATGGTATGTCCACAAAAGCCCATTAGCTGGTAACACTCACCAGGTGTACTGAGCAATTTCCTCAACTTCTTGCAACGTAAAAGACGAGAAAATCGCAAAAGAAGGTGACTAGGTGAGTCGCGGTGTTGCATAATTAAACAGCGATCGTTCCGTTACTTCAATGGACAGTGAACATTTCTTTATAAGGTTAAAATACATTATTTGCTTAACATTAAAAATGAATTTTCTTCACTCACCGTTAATAAGACAACGTAGCTGTAGACCAAGTATTTGAAACACTTAATCCGCTTCGTTATCGTCATTTTTTCCATTGGTATGCGTTTGATTGCAACAAAACGACAGAATCCTTGTTTGTATCCTTTCTACGTATCAACTTTCACTTGTGATTTTTCTGAAACGCACTAAAGCTCTTCCATGGGAAACTCTTTATTTGAACATTTTTGAAGATTTTGAAGGTATTCACTTCACATATTTCAAATCACTTCTTCTTAATTTAATTTGAATTTAATTTTAATTAAAACAAAAAGTGTCTTTTGCGAATTTTACGTTTTCAATGTATGACACTGATATGGGATTAAATATTTTTAATTTTTATGAACACAAAACAATCACAGAAGTAGACTGATCCTGGTAAACCACAAATTTCAAATGAAGAAAGTTTGATAAGAAGACGATTTCAAAATTTTGATTGATTAATTCTGTTCTCTTCGTAATTAATTCAATTTAATTTCATCAGATTCACAACATATTGTTTAAATGAAACACCTGTTTTTGAACTTGTTTTCAATAACTGAACCTTTTTAAGGTTTTATCATCACTAAAACCGTATTATCCCTCTGGATTTCACGAGCATTCCAAACCAACTAACTCACTTCGAACAAGACAAGTGCTACTTGCCAAATGGTATACAATTCACTCTAGCTCTGCGATGATGCTACTACATACGCTACACACTAGCACAAGCTGCTGAACCAGCCTGCTTGACTGACTGCTTGGCGAGAATATCAACAAACTCTGGAGCTTCATATGGGCCCCATGATTTCCCAGCTGCCTTTGCAGAAATAAGTTGAATTTGCTGCCACTTCTGCAGACTGCATTCAAGACAACACTCGTTCGTATTTCGTACACAAACCAAACACTGGCATTTTATCTAAACATTTGTAGGGTATATACTTACATATGAATTTTATAAAATTGTTTTAATTTTTAATTAATTAAATTTTAATTTATATTTTAATTTTATACTTTAATTTCGTCATATTAGATTATTCAACGAATGTGTTTCGATAAAACGAACGGAAGCATGTTTCGTTAAAAAGCTGTCAATGAATCTGACAGCTGTCACTTTTCGCACTGTCAAAATGATGGCGAAATGAAGTTTTAGTAAGAATCACCGGACGATTTAGTGAATTTTTAATGCAAAATGGATGAGTTAGAAAAATTGGAGCACCTCTCATTGGTGTCCAAGATATGTACAGAACTGGATAACCATTTAGGGTTGAACGATAAAGATTTGGGTAAGTTATAATCATATAATTACTAATGAGCATTGAAGTCATGAAGATTCATTTTTCAGCGGAATTTATAATTGACTTGGCGCAAAAGAATAAAACTTTTGATTCATTTAAGAAGGTTTTAATTGAAAATGGAGCTGAATTTCCAGATTCCTTCATTACAAATTTGCTTCGGATAATTCAGTTGATGAAGCATTCATCAAAAGATGGTACAACAAGTGCTCCTGCGATTACTCCAGTTATTAGTGAAAAGGCTGACAAACTAGCAGTACGTTTTCCTGGTTTGGCGATACCGAATGAAGTTCAGAAGAAATTGGAACTTCCAGAGGAAAAACCGAAACCATTTTCGGTTGTTGATGATGCCATGGCAGAACTGGAGGCATTGGCTCCAAGTAGGCAGGATGGAACTGATGAGAAAGACAGCAAAAGTGAAGAAGTTGTAGCGGAAAGTAAGAAAAAAGACAAAGACGAAAAACGGACGAGGAGGAGTCGATCACATAGTAAAGAGCGCGATCGTAAACGGCATCGTAGTCGATCGAGGAATCGGGACAGGAGGATTCGAGACAGAAGTCGATCTAAAGGAAGGAAGCGTAGTAGATCACGGAATAGAAGGCGAAGTCGATCTCGGGACAGACATAGGAGTCGATCTAGAGGGAGGAGATCACAATCGCGTGAAAGAGGTCGACATAGGAGTAGATCGCGAGATCGATATAGAAGATCACGTTCACGAGACAAGCGAAACGATCGCAGTCCTGTCAGAGACAGACGTCGTAGTCCATCTCCCATTTCAGACGATCCAGAGCCTGGAAAGATATATACTGGCAAAGTAGCCAACATTGTTCCATTTGGATGTTTTGTGCAAATACTCGGCTTGCGGAAACGATGGGAAGGTTTAGTTCACATATCTCAGCTTAGGTCAGAAGGTCGTGTAAGTGAAGTATCGGAGGTGGTGTCTCGTGGGGCCACTGTTAAAATTAAGGTTATGTCAATTTCGGGGCAGAAAGTTTCTTTGTCTATGAAGGAAGTGGATCAGGCAACTGGAAGAGATTTGAACCCTTCATCACATGCCAACAAAGATGGTGATCTCAGAGATAGAAATCCCGATAGACCAGTAGGAGGCACATCAATGTTGCACTTGCAAACAAACGTGGATGGCGAGGAAGACGTTACTAGGAAACGTGTAACGAGAATTTCAAGCCCAGAACGATGGGAAATCAAGCAAATGATCTCGTCTGGTGTCATAGATAGATGTGAACTACCTGACTTTGATGAGGAGACTGGGTAAATATATAAATCTTTCTTAAAATTTTTGCATTTCACTAACAAATTTCATTTGCAGATTATTACCAAAAGACGAAGACGACGAAGCTGACATTGAAATTGAAATCGTTGAAGAGGAACCACCTTTCCTCCAAGGACACGGAAGAGCATTACATGATCTATCTCCTGTTAGAATTGTTAAGAATCCTGATGGCTCTCTAGCCCAAGCAGCTATGATGCAGTCTGCTCTAGCTAAAGAACGTCGTGAACAAAAGATGTTGCAAAGGGAACAAGAAATGGACACGATTCCTACGAGTTTGAATAAGAATTGGATAGATCCTCTTCCAGAAGGTATGCTATATCAGTGGAATTTATACTTTATAATAATATTTCTATTTGTAGAGGATAGCAGAACGTTAGCAGCAAATGTTAGAGGCATTGGAATGACACCACAAGAAGTTCCTGAATGGAAGAAGCACGTAATTGGTGGGAAAAAATCTTCATTTGGAAAGAAGACTGACATGTCACTGGTGCAACAGAGGCAATCACTTCCTATTTTTAAGTTGAGAGATGATCTAATAAAGGTATGTAACTTTGTGAATCATTTCAACTGCAACTTATAACAATTTTAAAACTATTAGGCCGTTACGGACAATCAAATCTTGATTGTAATTGGAGAGACTGGTTCTGGTAAAACTACACAAATTACACAGTATCTTGCTGAATGCGGATTCACTGCACGAGGGAAAATTGGATGTACTCAACCACGTCGTGTGGCTGCAATGTCCGTTGCAAAACGTGTTGCTGAAGAATTTGGTTGCCGTTTGGGGCAAGAAGTCGGTTATACGATTCGTTTTGAAGACTGTACTAGTCAAGAGACTGCCATAAAGTAAGATTTACTCATTCAATCTGTTTACTAGAATGTTATTGAACTTTTTTGTAGATACATGACGGATGGTATGTTGCTCCGTGAATGCTTAATGGATCTGGATTTGAAGTCATATTCAGTTATTATGTTGGATGAGGCTCACGAGCGCACAATCCACACAGATGTACTGTTCGGACTTCTCAAACAGGTAATTAACTCTAGAATTTTTTTGTTCCTATAAAGATTCTAACAGGTTTGTTTTGCAGGCTGTACAAAAACGACCAGAACTCAAACTAATTGTAACATCAGCTACTTTAGATGCTGTCAAGTTTTCGCAGTATTTCTTCGAAGCACCGATTTTCACAATTCCTGGGCGAACATTTCCAGTCGAAGTTCTGTATACAAAAGAGGCAGAAACTGATTATCTAGATGCATCTCTTATAACCGTGATGCAGATTCATTTGCGTGAACCACCAGGAGATGTTTTGCTGTTTTTAACTGGTCAAGAAGAGATCGATACTGCGTGTGAAATTTTGTATGAGCGCATGAAGAGCTTGGGGCCGGATGTACCAGAATTGATTATTCTACCAGTTTACTCTGCTTTGCCTTCTGAAATGCAAACAAGAATCTTTGAACCAGCGCCAGCTGGAAGCCGCAAAGTGGTCATAGCGACGAACATTGCAGAAACATCCTTGACAATTGACGGTATATTTTATGTGGTTGATCCTGGTTTTGTGAAACAGAAAGTGTACAATTCAAAGACTGGTATGGATTCATTGGTTGTCACACCAATATCTCAAGCAGCAGCGAAGCAAAGAGCAGGTCGTGCTGGACGAACTGGTCCAGGAAAATGTTACCGATTGTACACTGAAAGAGCATACCGAGACGAAATGTTACCCACTCCAGTACCAGAAATTCAACGAACTAATTTAGCTACTACAGTCTTACAGCTAAAAACCATGGGTATCAATGATTTACTTCATTTCGATTTCATGGACGCTCCACCAGTGGAATCCTTGGTAATGGCTTTAGAGCAGTTGCATTCTCTATCTGCTTTGGACGATGAGGGATTACTAACAAGATTAGGACGAAGAATGGCAGAATTTCCCTTAGAACCCAATTTATCGAAAATGCTTATTATGTCGGTAGCTCTTCAATGCTCGGATGAAGTGCTGACCATAGTATCAATGTTGAGTGTTCAAAACGTGTTCTATCGCCCGAAGGATAAACAGTCTCTTGCTGATCAAAAGAAAGCAAAATTCAACCAAACAGAAGGCGATCATTTAACACTCTTAGCGGTATACAATAGTTGGAAGAATAACAAGTTCTCCAATGCATGGTGCTACGAAAATTTCGTTCAAATTCGAACCTTGAAAAGAGCACAAGACGTTAGGAAACAATTATTAGGTATTATGGATCGTCACAAACTCGATGTTGTATCTGCTGGCAAAAACACCGTTCGTATACAAAAGGCAATCTGTTCCGGCTTCTTTAGAAATGCATCGAAAAAAGATCCACAAGAAGGTTACAGAACCCTTGTAGACTCGCAAGTTGTCTATATTCATCCTTCAAGTGCTCTTTTCAATCGTCAGCCAGAATGGGTAGTATATCATGAATTGGTGCAAACTACAAAAGAATATATGCGTGAAGTGACAACTATTGACCCGAAATGGCTTGTAGAATTTGCTCCATCTTTCTTCCGATTCTCCGATCCAACAAAACTCAGCAAGTTTAAGAAGAATCAACGTTTGGAGCCTCTATTCAATAAGTATGAAGAACCAAATGCATGGAGAATATCTCGTGTTCGTCGGAGACGTAATTAAGCGTAAATTTTATAATTTAAGATTTTTACTGGTGTATAAATGTTCTTAATTACTTAAATACACAACAAACAAATTTAGAATTTCTGTTTCCTTCTGGCGCTACTAGTGTTTTCTTCCGGCTCTAATAACTCTTTGAAATCAATAGTTTTCCTAAATGGATTACCTTCCTTTCGCTTCTTCCATGGCGCTGTGTAACTGGGTGGAATTTCGGAAATCTTGCGGCGAGGTACATGTCTTAAGGCGTAGTTCCAGTCTCCTGTTTTCTTGATATCAAGCAAAATAGAAGTCATTTGATTCAAAGTGAGGGATTTTCCAGATCCTTGTCCCCATTGTAAATACTTGTCCAGAGGCAACCTCGCCATGCGTAATCCTAGTTTCTTCGCTTTAGCTAATGAAAGTGGTTCATTGTTGATCTGGAAGTAAATCAAGTGAGTTTACACTGAGTGTACATACAAAAGTGAAGATACCTTATCGACTATTGATCCAATAATGTAAACATCATCGTGGCTATAATCGTATAGATTGTTTCGACAGTGTGGTGTGAGATATACTAGTCGTTCCTTGGGAAATACTTTCGTAAAACACTTCTCATGAATGTTCATTGGGAATGATGGCTCCAGCATTGTAGGAATATGTTTGTGCAAGTATTTCATTGTGGTTTGATCCATATTAACATTACAAAAATGAAGATCAAATGGTTCATCATGAAAACGATTTTCTGCGAAACTAAGCATGATTTGTTTGGCTGTATTAATAGATTCTCTCTGTGTCATATCACTGTCGTAAGAACAATCGAACACTAGTTTTTGGCCAAACTGAATAGCTTGAATAAGCCTACAAGAAGAAAATTACAAGACATCAAAATAAATTCCACAATTCTTACTTGTTATTGTTCCAATGATTGATAGTTGAATCATATACTCTCAGAAGGAAATTAGTGTGTCCTAGTCCATATATTATGTGGTTGTTCTGCTCGTTTTCTTCTTTTTCCCTTGCCTTTCTAGCCACAAGCTCCTCTTTTTTCACTTCCTTTTTGACTTCCTTATTTTCTTTTTTCTTTTCTATATGCCACAAGAAGGCATAATACTTTCGCCGAGCTGAGCGAGTGTTAAGTTTCAACAAATACTCCCAGTGCTCGGAGCTTAGCAAAGCTGGATCTGGAGCTTTCCTTCCTTCTTGACGTGACACTTCAATTTCAAGTTCCAGCACTTTCAACTTACGATCTCTGTCTAAGTTACTGTGATCATCCTCATGTTCGACAGTGTTACTCAAGAACCGTGTTATGTATGATTTATTAAAATTCCATTTCACTACACCATCCCTTAATTGTGTATTTGATCTATATTGATTGGAACTAGAATTTTGTAGCAATTTTATGCAGTTTCTTAACATATTTCTGAAAGGTTGTGCTTAGCCGGGCGTCGTGCCTCCAATAGAATCAATACTATTACCTAACCTAACTTTAGAGTGGTGTTATTACAAATTTTCTTCAATTTACAATAAAATACTAACTCTACATATGATTTAACTCAAAACAACTAGAAAATGATTAGTTATTCTTAAATTAACCCGTAAATCCGTAGAAGAATTTGTTGCCACATTTTTGTAAAACAGAACCTCAGATGAACATGAGCCGCTGTACTCGTATATCTGTTAGGAGAATGACAATCAGATGTTTGAAGTAAACATTCTATTGTGGTCAGTCGAGTGGGAGTATTGATTCCTTCATTGAAATAAATTAATTAAAATGCTTAAACCAAAAGCCTTAACACAAGTTTTGAGCCAAGCAAATACTGGTGGAGTTGATAATACTCTGTATGTTTTAAATTTCATCCGTGACAGAAATTTTAAGTTTTTCATATCATCTTTTGCAGTTTGCTTAGTCAAGAAGGTGCTCTTCTGGCATATTCCGGTTATGGTGATAGAGATGCTCGGGTTACAGCTGCAATTGCTAGTAGTGTCTGGGCAGCTTACGAAAAACACGGACGAGATGCATTTCGAGAAGATCGTTTGAAATTTGTTCTACTTGAATGTGAAACAGGGCATGTTGCTATTACACAGGTTGCACATTATTGATTAATTACTATCAATTAAATGATACTACTTCCTTTCAGGTGGCTAATCTCTTACTTTGCCTATATGCTAAGGATAATGTTAGTCTTGGCCTGCTGAAACAAAAGACAATGGCTCTAGTTAATTATTTGGAAGGCCCACTGAAGGAGATTGCTTCGTCTTAGATTATTTATCTTGTATATGATTGATTCGTCATAAAGTGCATAATATTAATTAAGTATCTGTATATGTATTAGCATAGTGTATCTCGGCTGCATAAATATATGATAAATTGAAATCACAGGGTGGTTGTAATTAATTTTTAATAAATTTTATTTTGGAAAATCAATCATTTTAAAGATTTTCTTCAGAAAATCCTGCACATCCGAAGTGTTATATGGTTTTATACCAGTTTGGCCCTCTGTCGGAAGTTCATTTTAGCTGAATTTTGTAGTAGACGAGCTGTCAAAGCATTGCTAGGAAAGTTGTCACTGAGAAGCGTCTTTGGTTAGTGTTTTATGGGAAAATAATTGTTTCGTGCAAAAATAATGGCTCTGATATGTGCGAGTAAGTGAAAATAATGAAATTCGAACATGTTTCAATGGAAATAAATGTTATTTGGCACATTTTTAAGGTTTGATAAAAGTTTGAGGTTATGCTATAAAATGCCGTATATTTCTAGTTACCAACGAAGTCCCGGATCATCCCGTTGTGTCGCCGATGTCCGGAGCAGTTTTTGAAAGACGAATTATTGAGAAATATATCATTGAGAATGGTTGTGATCCAATTAATGGGAAAGACTTGAAAGTTGAAGATTTAATTGAAATTAAGACGCCTCCAATAGTCAAACCGAAACCGCCAAGTGCTACTAGTATTCCAGCGACATTAAAGACTATGCAGGATGAATGGGATGCTCTGATGCTTCATACATTTACGCAAAGACAACAACTTCAGACAGCTAGACAAGAGTTAAGTCATGCTTTATATCAACACGATGCTGCTTGTCGTGTTATAGCTAGATTAAATAAGGAAGTGTCTGCAGCCCGTGAAGCTTTAGCTACATTGAAACCTCAGGCTGGTATTACAGCTGCAGCATCTGGTGTATTGCAACCTGCAATTGCTGCAGAAGCTGGTGGTGTTGCAACTCAACCAGTCGAACAAGCTGGAATGAGTGCAGAAGTCATACAGAAGTTACAGGATAAGGCTACAGTCCTCACTCAGGAGCGTAAGAAACGAGGTCGTACAGTTCCTGAAGATCTGCTTACACACGATCAAATCAAGACATTCCTCACAGTTGCTTCGCATCCTGTAAATATTTATATTCATACAAATTTCGTTATATAAAATGTTTCTTCCCATCAGGGTCTGCATTCAGCTTCTGTGCCGGGAATTTTAGCTCTCGACATAAACAGTGCTGATCATAGCAAGATTTTAACTGGTGGAAACGATAAAAACGCTACTGTTTTCAATAAAGACACAGAACAAGTTGTGGCTGTGCTCAAAGGTCACACTAAGAAAATCACGAAAGTTATATATCATCCTGACGAAGATACTGTTGTCACTGCATCACCAGATACAACCATCCGAATTTGGAACGTGCCAAAGTAATTACTTATGTTCTATGTTACTTAATCTTAATTAATTCTTTTCCAGTGCTCAAACTCAATTACTCTTACGATGCCATGATGGTCCTGTCACTGGTCTCTCTTTACATCCGACTGGAGATTATGTGCTATCAACATCATTCGACAAACACTGGGCATTTTCAGATATACGAACTGGAAGGCTTTTGACAAAAGTATTAGACACTGGTGAAGTAGGATTGACTACAGCCCAGTTTCATCCTGACGGTTTGATTTTCGGCACTGGCACAGATGATGCTCAAGTGAAAATTTGGGATTTGAAAGAACAGAGTAATGTTGCAAACTTCCCCGGACACATTGGACCCATTTCGGCAATTTCATTTTCTGAAAATGGTTACTATTTGGCAACAGCAGCTGATGATGCATGTGTTAAGTTATGGGATTTGAGGAAATTGAAGAACTTCAAAACTATACAACTTGACGATGGTTACGAAGTGAGGGATTTGTGTTTTGATCAAAGTGGTACATATTTAGCAATTGCTGGAACAGACGTTAGGTAATGTTAAGAAGCACTGTAAATAAGGTTGATGTTAATACTTAATCCATTACAGAATCTATTTGTGCAAACAATGGCAAGATTTAAAAATATTCAACGATCATACAGCACTAGCCACTGGTGTCCGTTTCGGAAAACATGCCCAATATTTAGCTTCAACCAGTATGGATCGAACCCTTAAATTATATGGAATTGAATAATTTATAACATGAAACCATAATCCTTGTAGTGATTATTTTATACAATAAATTCTGTCGGCGTATCTTATGTGAGTTGAAAGATCGTATTCAATAATAAACAATATTTTATTTCTTTGAAATGTCCTTTATTCTTCCGTAGATTCTCGTTTGTACTTTAAAACTGAAAAACCAGTATTCAAATTGAAATTAGTGATTAGCTTCAAGTCAAGTGATTTTGCAAAATCTTTAATTTTTTCAAGAAAACCAGCAACTTCTTCCTTTTTAGCTAAAGAATACAGCTTTGTCTCAAATACAAGTAGAGCATTTTCTTTACAAATCTTCAAGAATGTATCGTTGCAAAATTTGAAATACATATTACCAACAAAGATTACATCAAAGAACGCTTCGAAAGGTGGTTTGTTCCAAATCTTTAAAATGTCCTCCACAGAAAGGTAATGAATTTTTATTTTGGGCGTTGGAATGAATTTAGTATCAAAATCTTTCAGTAAGACCTTTTCATCGCTTCCTTTTAGTACTGTGCCGGTCACATCCAAGACCGCAGCTCCTAGCTTATGACCATTTTTGTCTTCATGTTGATAGTCTCTTCGTTCATGTATCTCAAACATTATTTGAAGAATATTCCTTTCAGCTATATCACCTGCACGGTAATCATTGACTCCATGAAGTGATTTCATCATATTCAAATCTGGACAACGAAGTCCAAATGTACAAAACGGACCGATTTCGATGTCACCTACGTATCCACGATGTTTGAAATCTTTTCCTTGTTGCACCAGTCCTACAGCAAAGGTTTTGTTTGCTTTCGCATGATCGTGCTCTGGAAATACAAATGCTATTCCGGAATCTCTCCAGATTCGGTACTCCTGCGAACAAATCTGTTGAGCGTTACGATCTTTAAGTCTCATTTGTAAATCCCAGTCGAAGACCCCATCTCTATAGTCATAGCGAGTGCCAAGGGCTTGGTGCACTCGCTCTCTCCAATATTCTTCTAATTTAAAAATGTGATGCTCATCAGGTTGCCAAAACCTGAATGCTTGCACTAAACCATCACGTTCGCGGTACTTTAGAGGTTCTATATCGAAAATTGGAGCATTCTCCTGTAAATATTCGGCGTCTGTTACAAATTTAGTTAATATTTTGGCCTTAGCATCTGTGTAATTCCGTGAAGAAGCATTAACATATGAGTTTCCATAAATGTCCAGAAACAAATATGTCCTGCATTTCAATGAGAACTCATCCTTTGGCTCAAGAGCGATTCCAACAAGTAGCATGTTTCTTGCTATTAACTCCACACATCCATCAATTACGTAAAAGTCTATCTCCACATCATGTTCAAAATTTCTAGAAATTGCTGTTAGGATATGCCTCGGATCTCCACTTCCATACAAGAGGACGTTCAGTTTAGTTGGATTTGGATTTACGTGCTTCTTGTAATCCAGAATAATATCAAACGCTTCACTAAAACCCCAAAACATTTTCAAGATTTTATCCGGTTTAAGTTAATTCGTTTAATCCAGGCTTTTAAGTTGTTTTGTTAGAAATACTGCCTCAATTTGTTTGTTCAATCAAACGAGGGTTGCTACGATATTTCTACAATTTCCAAAATTAGGGTGAAAAATTTCAATAAAGTCAAAAACGTTTTTAAGATCTTAGTTTCTTAACAGGTTCCATAGTGTAGCGGTTATCACGTCTGCTTTACACGCAGAAGGTCTCCAGTTCGATCCTGGATGGAACCAGTGGCAAAAATTTTTATTTTTGCATTTTTAATAAATTAAATCGCTCCAACACGTGCAAATTGTTTGAATCATTTGCTGGTTAGGTTACTGTGAACATGATTAAAGATATATTATATCTTTTGGATATCTTATCCCAAAACCCTTTGCTTGAATCTTACTAAAAATATAAACAAACTTTTAATGTGAATTCTGCCTCTTTATTATTACATCTATAATTTCATGCAAAATGGAAATTTGTTAATTCAATAATAATAGTTATTAATTTCACATGCAGCACGCTTTCATAGATAAATCAAAATTTCAATAGACCTACACTAAAATTCATTTATGTGATATTCGTTTAGCTTAAAAATATATTAAAACATTTCATTTACTGTTGTTTATGTTGTACTGAAATCATAAGTATTAACAACAACCAAACATTTGACCAGAAATCATTAGGTTTTCCCTTTGTATTATACTTTTATGAAGTAAATCCGAGGAAAATAGCAAACAGATCGAGGTGTACATTTAAATTAACTTAAAATGTGCTTCATTTCTGTTATTTGTTTTGAGGGAGCCTTTTAACAAAAGATGGTGGTATTCCTTGTTTCAACAGATTGATTTTAGAATATTCACTTAAATTAGGATTATAATGACAAATAGCTTCCCAGCATATTTCACTTAGTTTTGGTATAGTAACCCACATTTTGTATAAATCATTCGTTCGTGTAAAACGTCTGTGGATTTTAATTCCTCCAAATATATACATACATCCGTTTCCGGATGTCGCAGCATCATGAAAGTAAATTAATTGTGGTAATTTTGTTGAAACGAACAATTGCCATTGGAACGTTTTAAAATTTAGCTTCCAAATATCGTCAAAATAAAAGTTAGTGGCACAGCCTCCAGCAATCACAGCTTCAATTCCATTTTCAGTTTTGTATTGTACGCAAGAATGGCATCTTCGAGGTTCCGGATAACCTCCATTTTTTCCGCAATTCGAATCTGGTTCAGTTTGTATGTATTCCCATTTATTTGATGTTAAATTAAAAGCAGCTATTGTTTTCAAATCGAATACTTCTTCTGATGTACCACCACCTAATACGTATATCCTATTTCCATCATAAACAATTTCATGTCTATAACGACCAGGTGGGTCTTCTTGTATATCAGGCTTACAAATGTAAACACATTCCCATTTCCACGTTTCTAAATTTAAGCGGTAAACGTCACAAGAATAGTCATATCCTGTTGTCCCACCGATTGTATATAAACTATTATCGTGAATCACTATTGACGATCCGTAAACGGGTGTAGGTAAATCACCATCCACATCGAGTTGTGATATCATATAGGGAAGTGATTCTGTGTTGAAAATGTGACAATGATTAGAGCAAGACTGTCCAAATGGGAAACCCGTTCCTCCAAATATCTGAAAGAAATATTTTTTAAAACTTTCATATCATTAACACCCTGGTTAAACTCACAATTATATTGTTTCCTTTAACAATCATTGAGTTAGAAGCTAATTGATCTGGCATTCCACTACTCGGTGAAGTCGGATCAAGGCACAGAAACCATTTCTTAGTAACAAAATTAAATTTCCACAATTCTTTAAATAATGGTGTTCTTGCAGCACCATGGATCAACGCCAAAGCACATCCTACTCGCTGGAAATCCGGATTAAATCCACCAAAGCAATACAAATCAGATTCCGTACAAACAACTCTATGACCACTCCTCGGTGCTGGATATTTGCTAGAATTAACTTGTCCATGGATTTTTGTCAATTTAAACGGTCGGAATACAAATATATCCTTTTGTATATCCATTTTCTCCTCGTGATCTTGATCACTAACCACAGTACTTTGAACATCCATTTTTGGCAGAATACGAACTGCTTCTAATATATATACGGTGACTGATACAAGTTTCGAGTATATGAAAGAAAGAAAATGTATTACATTAATTTCCATTACAAAGTAAACATTTATTTCATAACATTTTCCAATGTAATTAACATTTACATTGGACTAAACGACATTTTATATTTGTGAAAAATGCTACGAAACTTTTTCGCTTTTGGGTTCCTACGTCAAAGACATTTTTCGAATTTCGATTTTGACATTTGTGTGACAAGTGAAGTGAATTCCGATGAACAGGATGACAACGTACCAGTGCAAATACAAAACATGTGTTAATTCATATAAATTATTTGTAAATTATTACATTATTTATCATTAAAACTATCATGTATATTGCTTTATTTAATTTTAATTAAAAAAAAATATATTTTACAAAAATTTTGAAAATTTATTGAAAATTCTCTAGTACCAACAGTGAAAAATGAAAATGTCAAGGAATGAACCAAGAATGAACACCGAAACAAACCAAAGAGAGAAACGAATGAACGAGGAACGAGCCCAAATCTAGAACGCACTGTCACACCAACTGTCACTTTGTTCTGAGTCTTGTGGCGATAAAGGCTGCACTTGAAATACACACAGTTCAAATGTCGTTCAAAGTTTCAATAAAATCAGAAACGAAAATCATTCAAAAATGTCTCGTTCTACGTATATTTGATAATTGATTATATTATTTTTCGTATTATATAACGAAATTAAAAATTTCTACTTAATTTTATTATTTTGAAAATATTCAAATTTTAAAATAAAACAAGTTATCTGTGATAGTGTAATAAAGAAAGTAAAAAATAAATAATCATTTCTTTTCAATTTTATCTAAGATAAGTTTCACTTAAAAAGTATAAAATTAAAAAATCTATTTTAATCCCGAAAATATCTGAACTACCCAGTTGTCGTGAATAATTTTTTCGCAAACTGTGTTTTGAGTTTCAGTTAACAAAATTCATAAGTGTTTTAATTTATTAATTATATATTTCGTATCGTACTTAAATAACGTAAATTCGAAAAGAAACAACCTACAACTTGAACAACAGGAGACAACCCAAACAAGGAAATATGGATACTGATAAAGAAAAAACGCGGGTTTACAAAATTGTATTAACAGGAGGTGAGTTTGTATCATAAATATTAAATATTTAATATTATATAAGGAAAAGTGTATGGAAAACTTCTAAAACCATGTGGTTATTGAAAATTTTCCTCCTTATTTACATTTTACGCATACATCAGAATGACAAGGAAACCATGTGTACCTTGAAGGCTAAATGTTCTACTCTACACTAAACGCTCTACGGAATCTATAGACTTTTCCACAAAAGACTGAGTAATCAATGGCCCCTTGCACGTGTTGCGCTGTACAATAATATAATGGTGTTGACAGATTCTACACGATGCTGGAAGTAAAATAAGTATTAGCATATTTGATTTTCTTGTTGTTTCGTTTTGTTCAGAAATTGATAAAGATAAACTCACACATTATCAAATTTTGGTGATATATAGAATAATATAGGTATGAATTGCGACTATTTTGAGATACTGCTGTTGTATGCGGCTAAATACGCATGAGTTTTGTAATTTTAGACGAAACCATCAAATTTGGCGCATTTTCATTGAGTGGCTTTGGACAAATTATTCAAAATGAGAAAACCTCATTCGCTTTCATTTGATTTCGCTAGAATTGGGAACGACTATCACTTCCTCTTGCGAATGGCGTAAATCCTATAACCACGTGCTTTTATTTCACAATTTTAAAAATATCGATTTGCTAAAACCTGAACATAGAGGAAGGACTGACGCGACAGAATCTTCTTCTTCGAGTTGTATAGACTTCCCGAAACCGAAAATTAGGTTGCTCTATTATACATGATTTTCGTATTTTGGATGATGAATCACATTGTGTGGCGGTGTCTTGTTATATTTGCAATTTAATGTTTACAGAACCCATTATCACGTGATTTTGAAGAAAATCTGATTCTTTGGAATTTCTAATTCTTGGAAGTGTTCAAGATTCTCTTACTAATGCTTGTAAAGATATACCTACATCACTCTGGAATTGAGGGATTCCCTGTTGTTGGTAATGAGAAGTGAGGAAATGCGCTAATGTTGATTCTAGTGTCGCTATCGGGTATTTTTCTTCATACCTCTTGAATTTGGTTGCATAAAAGGTTATATTGGTTGTGTCATAAGCCTTATTAAAGCAAAAGCATTTCAGAAACGTTGCTGCTAAAGAAGTTACGAAATAAATCCTTATTATTCTGTACAGGAAAGTGGCAATAACTCAATTAACAACCAAATAACTAGAAAATGGCGCCTAACCTTCTGGGAAGGAATTGTTCTAGAATCAAATACAGTGATAACTCGAGATACGAGATTGATTCTCGTACCTCAAAGCCCAACTGTGGCATAATAAAAAAGAATGTAAACTGGTTTAATAAAGTGTATTTGTATTTTGGCTACTTAAATGCAACTTACACACTTAAATGTATGCGGCGGGATAAATTAAACTGTCCAAGAAGATTTCTGTCCGGCCGTTCTTCGTATCTCAATTGTTGTTCGTATTTCAAAGTACAAATATCAAATATCTGGTCGTGTCTCGAGGTACCACTGTATTAGAATAGAAACATTTGTTCTTATTGAAAACGTGACAACTGCTACACCTTTCATTTGTACAGTAAATGAAACCAGTAATTGAGTTGTGAAAGCATGAATGAGCTATATTTTATTACAGTCGAAAGTGGACAGTACAGGAAACATACAAAAGGTTCTAGGTCAATCGATAACTCATAAAACCATCTGGAATATTCATTTTTACCAGGTTTTGAAGTATTCATCAAACTGAAATATTGAACATGACGCAAAGTTTTGGTATTTCATTTGACTTCCTGTGCAATTATCATCTGCAAAACTGTATCCGGTCCAGTCATCTCAGAGGATTTTCACAGAATTTCAATTACTTGTGAATTTGCGTGGGTGGTATGATAATATTATCAGGAATTGATTAAAGATTTTGTCTTAGAAATCAATAGGGATTTCAGTGGGTTACGTTTCTTAATATGAAAATGTTCTCAGTAGGGTTTACCAGTTAATACCAAGTGAATCGGGTTACATCGGGTAGATGTTATTAGAAACCCACAGGAGATTTTAAGTTAAATGGGGTAATTGTTTCATTCAATAATAAGCTAACATTTTGAAAAGATAATAAAATTTTATTGATTCCATTCAATACTTTATATTGTATGTTCAAGTAAATGTCAAATCACGGTCACAAGTCTAATGATCCCAAGTATTTATGTTGATTTTAACGAATCACATAAACATTCCATTGTTGTTTCAGTGGTTTTACATGTTTATCACATTTTATTTTGAACCTGTAACATGTACCTAACTAGTTATGGGATACAGAAGTCACTCAAGGAATGATTTTCATTTGACATTTGACCGGCTTATATCCTTGTATCCTTAAATCATATTTGTTTGCCAACCGGACTTCAGTCTGGTTTTTAATTTATCTGCAATAGATATACACTAGACACACCACACGTTTGTCATCCAAGGAACAATGTCGTTTGATAAAAAATAAATTAAATAAAATAAAAATAAAAACTTTTGTTGCCTTTTTTTATTATTTCCTATTTGTTTTGGCTTCTTGCCAAATAGAAAAGTTTAAAAAAAATATTTAATTTTTTATTTATTTTCACTTTGAGTAACTAATTTAGTAGTGTATAGTCGTTTTCTAAATCTTATTCTAAAGAAAGTATATTGTTATTTTTAATTTTTATTCAAAAAGCATTTATCATGTCTCGTGATGAGTTTTAATATGATTTTAGGAATTTTTATATCTTCCCTGATCACATGATATCTCTTTGAAATACATTTCATGAAAATGAAACAAACCACAAATACTCGTAAACAAGTTTAAAACCATAAAACTAGTTGGTCGTATTAGAATTTTAAATTTATCACGCAACACATCTAGGATTTTATTGCTGCTTCATTAGGACAAGGTTTAGTTTTAAATGTGATTTGGAATTCCCAGAAGAACCTTTTCTGGGGAAGGTCCCGAATCGCAGTTACTTTAATGATTTGAAACGTGACCTTGTTAAAACTCTAGACGTGAAATGGTAAATCTTTTATGAGAGGTAAATGGTTAAAAGAATACTTAAAAGATAATTAACTAATAAAGTTTAAAAATTTCTCTACCAATCGGAAATGTATCCCTAATTGAACTATTAATTCATAGTGTATGACTTTGACATGATTTCGCAATTATGTATGAATATCTGATGTGCATCGAATCAAATTTATGTAATAACCCTTTACTAAATGAGCTATTGGCGTACTTATGAAATCAATCATAGTAAAGTGACTGGATATATTATATTAGAATATCATTTTCAATAAGCATATTTCACATTGTTACGAACGAGGTTAATCCATTTCCAGATTCAATTTATGTGCAGGTCCGACTCGCACTTGTCCACTTTACAAAACTAGAAAAAAATCCAAAAAATAAAAATTGATAGATATCTATGACGTCGTGTAGAGAATAAATTTTCCCCGCTTTCAGAGAGTGAATCCCATTCTCCGGTGAATGAAATTCATTTTCTGCTTCACGACCATTAGGATTTTATATATTGAGATGTAACAAATCCGAAATTCTAGCTCATTCAAAATTATCAACGACTTCTCTTACGATCAATGTCGCAGACTTGACTGCCAAGTTCGTCGACCTTAGGTCCGTGGTACCGCTTCACCCTGACTGACTTCACCCCTTTACGGGATCGATAATTGATGGAGATACAAAAATTATTTGTGCTAATATGGAAATTAAGAAGAATTTTATCGGAAATTTTTAATACTTTTTTTAAGTAATTAGTTTAATTAAAATAATTTCACTCTCGATTTCAGGACCATGCGGTGGCAAAACAACGGGTCAAGCAAGGCTGTGCACATTTTTTGAAAATCTCGGATGGAGGGTAAGTTATCAATTTATGAAATAAGAAACAAGAACTCTTAGTAATTTATAGTGTATTTGTTGAAATTATAATTTATAAATTTTAAATTACTTAAAAACACATAAAATACAAAATTAATAAATCAACACGTAACATTCTTGTACTGTGACTAGTTAATTAGCAGTAAATGTTTATTATTTAATTATTAAACACAAAAAAAAAAATTCATTTCAATTAGTTGTTGTATAATTGTTGTACAATCATTTCACTTTTAACTCCTTGGACGAGTGTAGAAAAGTATGCAAATTGCGAATTGCACAACATGAAAATTATCCTTTTAGTTACTTGTTATATGTATATGTACTGTATGATAACTCGGACATTAAGTTCAGATATAACAATTCGCAAATAATAACACCTTAATGTTGTTTCATAACAGCTATTGTAAGAACCTTTCTTAACCTTCCGCGGAAACTTACATATGACTCGCTTCGGGCATAATCACTTGATAAGGTTTCAAAGCACTTTCATTAATTATACTCGTTCAACTGATACTAGAACTGCTTGAACTTGTTCCTCAGTTTGATAAGACTCACGGACAATTCGTTTGTATGCAATTGCATTTTCATAAATGCTTCCGCATAGTGCATCATTGAGATACTTTGTAGTTTGTAGTCATATTATATCACGAGTGATACAGTCAATCACAAGAAAGTAAAATCACAATCTGAAAGCAGCTAAACTAATACAAACGAAATATTTTTCAAAATTAATTAAAATTTGAATAAATCATTTCCGAGATAAGTTGCGTAACTAGTATTAACTTTTGGCTTCTATTGATTATTTTGAGTCATAAATGAGCCATTTGGTGGTCAACTTTGAGTTGTTACCAAAATGCGCGAATGTGCTATCGCAAACACGTGCCATCATATAACTTCATGTTTAGCTTGATGTGTTTTTCTTAAAACTAAACTTAACATAAAAAATTTCAAATTTAATGTCCGAGTTATTTGGTAAATATCCTCTTAGATAAACACTATAACTTGTTAGCTAAAAACTTTTAGCTTTATTTGTCGCAATTATAGTTTTTAAGTTGCATAATTGAAAAACTTGACTTTTGAAAAATTGAAATTAAATTTTTAATTTAACAAAACAATTAAAAACAAAAAATTCATGCCTAAAAACAACATTTTTGGGCTCAACAAATGAAAAAATGAGCGTTTCGTTTATGTCAATTTTTTCAGGTGTTCCGCGTACCTGAAACGGCTACAGTTCTTCTCAGGTAAATGCCTCTTAAATTTTGGCATTCATTGAAAAAAAAAATTATTTTTTTCATTTTTATTTTATAATTATTAAAACAAAAAATTAAACAGCAATAACTCAATGCAATGAAAAACCGAATACATGGTTTTCAACTGAAGCTACAATACTATAATTTTTAAAAAAGTTTTTAACAATTTAAGTATGACGAAGAACATGACAGCAACAGAATAAATGTAATATATAATTGATTAAAATTTTATTTTCTATATTTTTGTTTTTGTTGGAAAATGGTTAAATATTTAAGAATTCGTAAATAATTTTTGATCGTTTTATCGAATTATTTATTTTCCAGTGGAGGTATAAAGTTTTCGGATTTGAACGCTGAACAAGGTGAGAGAAAACATTGCTTATATTAATTAAATTCAACTGAAACCAATGGAATTTGCTAGTTGTTAGAAGAAAAGAAAATTTCTTAATTATACCATAACACTGTAAGGAAATTACTAATAACAAGTACAACAAAATTATATTGTGAGAGTAATTAAATTCAATCTTGCATATCACTTAACATGAAATCGCTCTGCACAATAACATGGACAGGACTGTTACATGCCGCTGTCAAACCAAAATCGCTGTCTTCTTTCTACATTCCCTTATGTCATTTGGTTATCTCTTTTAATATGATTGACGGACATTTGTAAGTTTAATGTCCTTGCCATGATTGTGTCTTTTGAAGCTATTCGCCATAACAGCCAGGTGGGCTGAAAGTTGTTTTTCTAAATTTAAAAGCAATTGATTATAAAAGATTCTAGTAAAAGCACGTCCTTCTTTATTAAGATAAAGACAAAAAAATTTAATAAATTTCTTTAAAAAAAGGTGGAGCCGTAATTTATGAAGTCACTTTTATACCTAGGAAAACGATGACCTCTCCGAATGTGGCCTGCTCTTTATATTATCTTTTTAACATTTGGAATAAACAAATTGATTTGAATCACAACTGGACCACGCCCGGCATTCTGAAACCCCGGTTCTATAATCTTCAAAGGAATTTTGTTAACACAGTCTGACCGGAATTAAATTTAAATAAAAATCAATTTATTTTTGGGAACGAAATATGACTTCATTTCATTATTTTGGTTATTTAATTTGAAAAGCTCCAGTGTGTTAATCAAATGAACGTGTTAATTCACTTTAAGTGTATAGATAACAAAATGAAAATTTGCAAAATAGTTTGTGCCTCATTTACGAGTCACGTTTTTAAATTAACCTCACAAACTTGAAAACGTCAAAAACTTGAAGCATTTGAGTAAACAACTTCTAGAAGCTATCACTATCACACCAAATACTAGAATTTTTGATAAAACGAAAGTTCTCGGTTATCAGTTGAATTTGAAACATTCACACTGCAACGCAGATTTGGTATGTGGAGGTCAGAGATTAAGGCAACAGAATATGCTAAGTTGACAGTTAATGCGCAGCAATTACGCAAGATGTCACTATCGAGTTTATGTGGTATCCATGTCCTGAGTAATCTCGCCATTAAGTTGTTTGAAGTGGTTTTATCTGAACGATATCAATAAGAGTTTAATTAATAATTTATGTTTTGATGGGGGAAAACAAATAATTCCGAGTTGCAAATTCGCAGTTTTTCGCGAATTATTATGACTGGTTTCGAAATGAAACGATAAACAATATCCAATAAGTTCTTGTGCATTGCTATTTGCAATTGACCAAAACACATTTTCCTGTATATACCATAAAACAAATAACAGCGACATGTGTTACGTATTTTTCACGTGAATGCTAATTTAATTACCAAAGTGACTTCCAGACTTATAGGTACGTGTCATTTCGTAACGAAATTACTAATATTAAATCGAACTGGTCGATATTCAATGTCATTGTCAGGTTCTGATACTCGTATAATGCAAAAGTGTTTATCTTCTTACGATGAAAAAGCGTATCAAGTACAAGTGAATCTCCACCATGTAATTGGATGGATTATCGGAAGTTACATTGTCCGCCTTTGACACTGTTATATCACAATGGCTTGTAGTCAAGTATTATACACTTACAAGTTACATTGCAACTTGTGAAACTTCTTGTCCATTCCTCTTGAACTTGACCTGATAGATGGAGCTGGTTCGCTGGTTCGATGATTCTTCTCATACACATTGTGAGCTGTTGGCTATCATATCCGGTTATATGAAACGATAATGGAAAAAAGGTATGATAACACAATTTCATTTCATTCTGTTGAGTAAATAAATGAAAATTAAGACACGTTTTCTCTCGGTTTCTGGAAATTCACACAATGAAATAAAAGTCATTGCCTTACTTGATATATGGTACATATCTCCAAATTTATGTGGTTTTGGGTCAAGGTGTTAAGTTTCCATGAAAATTTCGTATCACTTCCTCTTTTATGTTTCACAATTCTTAAAGATTTGCATCAAAATATTTAAATTCTGTACCTTAACACACGTATTTCGCAGAAACTTTTTGGAAATTTTCCAATTTTCCCTCGCAGCTACACCTACAACAAACCGAAATTTCCATAAAAGTTTGCGAGAAAATGAAAATGTTACGAAATCAGATTAAATTTAGTTTAGAATAAAGCACAAACACATCTAATTTGATTGATATATACTTGTATAAACAATCAAATAACTTAGATAACCAAGATATTCAGAGAAAAAATTGCATTTTTCGTTGATATCTCCTTGAATTCAAAGTCACGCTAATGTTGCATCAAAAACCAAATTCATTGTATTTCGTGTAGAAGTAACATTATTATGGTTCTATAAATAAATTAAAATTCAATTTTCTATTTACATGAAATAAGCTTTTGTTTAATTAATAATTATTGGGAAAATTTTAGAATACTTTACAACGGTTTGCGTGCTTTTCATGTCTGGCAAATGATGGATATTGACAACATTCTCATGTAATTGCTTCAATCATTTTCCAATTATGTCAACTAAGTAAATTTTATTACTTTCTAAGAAATATTTAACATTTTGCATATTTGTCAAGCTTTCAAAATGTGAAGGAATTCTCGTTTCAGCAAATAATTGAACTTGATATGCTGGGTTTCGTAGACTAAATATTTATATTTATATACACATATCATTTAAGGAGTTTATTCAAAATTTTGTTATTACTAAATTGAACTTCATTGAGTCACTAAAGTAAAATAAAAAAAAGTAAAATAAAAATTGATAGATATTTATGACGTCATGTAGGAAATGAATTTTCCCCACTTGAGTGAATCCCATTCTCCGGGGAATGAAATTCATTTTCAGGAAGCGGAGAGAAATTCTTTCTGTGTTTGATCTACATTAAATGAACTTTCCCCGTTTTCAGAGAGTGAATCCCATTCGGATTTTATATATTAGAGATATGAAACCAGCGATAACCCAGTTAAATTCAATAACAAACTTGAAGTTTCCTACAATATCTAATGACGAAAACATGTTTTACTGATATCGATAAGCCTCCTAAAATTATTTAAGAATACCTGTACTAATCCACGAATTCACCAATTTTCGAGTTAACTCCAAGTATTTGGTAGATAAAACCATTAACTGATATCGAAGTGTGTTTACTGAGCAATCAGTCGCGCACGACAATCGGTGTGATCTATTCTATTGACCCTGATACCAAATTTTCTGAAGCAAAATAACAATTTAGTTTTAGTAGCTATGTTTTTGTGTTTTGCTAAATTGAAAGCGTAAAATGTCGGAAGCTATTGAGTTGTAACCTTCAAAACACGTGACGAATAAGTTGCAAATTACTATTTGGCATTTTTAGAATCTCTAACGAGTTTCACGTCATGATGAAATTTAAGAGCTTCATCACGCAAATCCTCTTAAACACATTCTGCTCGACAATGATGAGCACCGTAAGAACATAAGAGTAGCACACACGAGTAACATAACGAATTACATTTACTCCATAAATGATCCTTAAATATTTTGTAAAGAATTTTTCTTAAAGACATAACGACTATGATACCTAAGATATTTATGTACACTCTGCTTCATAATATATGTAGTACATAAAATTGTATTATACATATCTCTTGCGCTTCAGAAGTTTCTCAGCTGTAAATTTTATAACTCGTTACATCACTCAGGGAAAACCAACAAAACAGGCAACAATTTTAGATTCATGAATAAAACATAAAGAGGGAGATATCAAAGTTTAAGAAGATTTTAGCTTCAAGCTAAGTTTGTTATTTAAAAACTGAATAAATTGTGTTTCAATTTCAATTAAATATTTAATATGTCCAAATGTGTTTGAGGAGGAAACAATACAACCTTTTTACTACCTTCATTTTTAAAGCGTGATAACGGAATCTCTATTAATATGACTTTCCTGTCCGTCCGTCTGTCACAGGACTGTATCTCTTGAACCATAATAGGTAGACACTTCAAATTCACACCGGACACGATGAATCACAAACTCGAACCAACATCAATTCACATTCATCCGAATTTCCTTCGATTTATTCATATTTTGTTGCAACCTCGTTTAAACAAATTTCTCACATATTACTTGAATCTAAATTCTCAGATGAGATTAACTGAAAGTTTTGAAGAAATTGTAATTTTGTGGAATTTAAAGAAAATGAAAATGAATCATGTCGCCAGCGGAGTAAATTATGCCCAGTTATTATCGAGAGCTAATTTGTTCTGAATAAATTTCATTTTAATGTTTAACAGTCTCGTATAAAAGTTTTAAAATTTTTATTATTTACAAATTATTTTTAATTATTCTCCCAATTCAGAAAAATCATCACAAAATTTTCTATCTAACATTGCTAATAATGAAACTACCGATCACAGTACGGTTGATTTAGCAGCTTCATGCCCAAGATGCTTAGCAGCAGCAGCTAAAAAGCCACACAGTGAAGGTAAGTTTCATTATTGGTTGATTACGTTGTTGTTGTTTCTGTACGACATTTCATTTAACAAACATGTACAGTACAAGCTCGATAATTGCAACCCTAAATAATCGCAACTCCTCAATAAACGCAACTAGCTGTGACCAAGCACGTAGAGTGTAAGGAAAATTTCACTGACGTACGAGTGATCATTGATTTAGAGATCACTTTCCTCTTCTTTCTCATTCATTGAAATGTGTTACTTGGTTATTGCGTTAGCCCCAGTTTCCTTTAGTTGCGTTTATCAAGATTGTACTGTATGTCATTATGAATAACATTTGCCATGTGTTAATGTTAATAAAATGTTTTCCAAGTTTTCAATCACTCTGTCACTTTGCAACACCTTAGCCAAAAGGTTTGCTTATTAGCAAAGATTAAGATATCATTATTCCTTACACCAGAATTTCTGTTCTTCTGGTGTGAAACGACATTAGACATCATTGCAACCATGGCCTAGTTGATTAATGAGAAAACAAACAGAAAATCAAATACAATATCTTCAAGTCCATGTCCATATTAACTAATGTTGTCTTATACATGTCGCCTGCCAAACCTATTCAAAATAGAAGTTGAACTGATGCCAATAGGTGAACAAATAAGCCGAACTGAATTACCGTACCCGCCTCGGACATCAGAAAGCACGTGAATTCAAGTGTTCACATTTTATTTGCTCAATTAAAAATAAATTTAAATGAAATAAACAAACAACACAATTGCAAGTACTTTCCCAAGATCAAGTAGTATCAAGTTGTTTCATGATTAAGATACTTTAAGGCTCATTTCTTGTTCTTGATGTGTCGTTCTTGTGCCACGAAATGAACTTGATATCAATTCAATGAACGCAAATATATCTCGTCTTTATTTGATTTCTCATTGCGTGCTTGTTGATTGTGACAAACCGAAAACAATTCCTGATGTTGTCAATTGTATCTATGAAGTGATACGTACGTACTATACCATATATCAATCAATCGATTTATATAATTGCAAGAATCATTACTCCTTATCAAAACACAATTGAGTGCAGAGGCAAGACTTTATTTGTTATAAAACAAATTTATTTAACATCTTCTATGCAGATACATACTGAACTGTATCGGATAAATGTTTCAAATAATTTTTGAATACTACAGATTCTGAGACTTCTTAAAAATAAATCAAGATTGAATAACATTTTGGCAGAGATTTTTGCCAAAAATAATCTCTAATTTTTTCATCACCACAAAATTACATGCCATTTGTGGTGAAAGAATGGGTGTGTCAAACTTTCCCAAAGTCCCGAAATAACATAATTAATAACACCCGAAATGAGACATGTCCAATTCCTTATAAAAGAACTCACTAATGATGTTCAAGTTTGGCACTGATAACTTCGCAGGAGCCTTGTCAATTCGTCTGTAATAAAGCTATACACGCTCTGTGATGTTCCTTAAACAATTCTTTGAACACTACTATCTAATTAGCTCTCTACAGTACAATTTATGTTGTCAACTTATAACTAACAACTGCTATACGTGCAAAAGCTTGTGTTACTGAATTGGAAGTTTTCTTTTCTTTTATCAAAACCAATGGAAAGGTACATATTTTTCATATTTATATAATTATTTATAAAACATTGTATTTATTATTTTTAATTCTTGTATTCAATAGCATACAAATTCCAAGAAAATCTCATACGGACTATGGTTCAAATCGAAAACACGTACTTTGAGCTGGGACATTCAAGTGCACGTAACTGCTTGATAATATGTGATCGTGGCGTTATGGATGCTACTGCCTGTAAGTATAAAATATGATATACACTAGTGGAATTAATTCTGGACACTTTTAAAAAAAAAATTATAAATTCTTCATTTATTTATTATATATCCATCATAATTTATTCCACATGATCACAACAGCATTATTTTAACCTAACTTAATTCAACTAGTCGGTTCAAAATTCAAAAACATAAAATGCAGGAAAACAAAAAATTTGTAAAAAGTGAATTGAGCATTCCCAGATTGTCTCGTTAGGATAACGGTACTTTTTAGTGTCGCCGTTCCTCACAAATTTCAAACGAAATATGCTTCTTTGAGTCACGAACTGTTTTCAATTTTTTAAAGGGAAAACTGAAAACAAATTAACAGAAATTTATGTTGAAATAATGAGAATAACAATCATAGTTTACAAAAGAAGAGTCAAAATATTAATATAGTACAAATTACAATGGAGTATCATCTTAAACTGTATAAGAAATTAATAAAATTTATTTAAATTTCTAATAGACCTCACCAAAGACAAATGGGAAAAAATGATGGCTGCAAACAACTGGAATCCCATCGAGCTCAGAGACAATCGTTACAATCAGATTTTGCACTTGGTCTCAGCTGCAAATGGAGCCGAAGAGTTTTACACAATTGAAGATCATGCATGCCGATCTGAAGGTGTTGGTCTAGCCAGGGAATTAGATTACAAAGCAGCTGCAGCCTGGGTTGGTCATCCATACTTTGATGTAATAGATAATTCTACAGAGTTTGAATCAAAAATGAATCGCATGATTGAGTCTGTGTGCCATAAATTGAATATTGATATTGGTGATCGTCTCAAAACCACATCAAGGAAACTCAAATTCTTGGGTATACCCTATTATATTATATTTTAAGGAATTAATTTTTCACAAATTACTCCCTTTTACAGTGGCCGAACTACCAAAAGACTCAGATTTTCCACCATTTCAAGATTTCGATGTTGTACATCACTATTTGCAATCGTCTGGACCGAAAATCCAAGCACGTTTACGTAAACGTGGACAAAAGAATCATTGGAGCTACATCCATACAATTCGTCGACCACATCTTCATGGTCAATCAGTAGAGGTTAGAACACAGTTAACCCACCGTGATTACATTAATCTTTTGGCGCAACGTGATGATGCTCACTTTACTATTTACAAGAAGCGAAGATGCTTTTTAATTAATAATCAATATTTCCAACTGGATATCTATAAAGAGCCTAGTCATCCAAGGTTTGTGTTATAGTATTAATCTAAAATTTCATTTGATAATGATGTATCCATTAAAAATCAATCTAGATGCAAGGGGCTTGTTTTATTGGAAACATATTCCTCATTAACAGGCGATGCGCTTAAAAATTGTATGCCAAGATTCTTAAACATTGTCAAACAAGTAACTGGTGATCCAGACTATTCAATGTTTAACTTATCACTTAAGGAAGACTGGAGTATTTCTAAGAAGTTTTGTCATTCACTTCACGGTAAGGAATCCAAATATCAAGAAGATGCAAATGAGTATGAGTAATCAAAAAATCAAAATCAAATCATATTTCATAGTAAAATTCGTTATTATTGATAATAATAATAATAAAAATAATGCTTAGTCGAATAACATAACTTACAACTATTCCTAGGATTGCTTGAGTTTTCGTTCTTCTTTGGCGATAATGATCATGTAAACAAATCATTAAATATTCGTAATTGGAACTTAAAATTTTTAAGATAAATGTAGAATACCCTTTGGATGTGCAACTCATCTGTTTTGTAACCAAAAATCGTTAGGCTAAAACTGTCATATCTATTTGTTATTTGCTTTGCAAAATTAGAATGCTTAAAAACGCACGCTACAATAATATTTTATCAGAAAATTATTTCAAAACCATTTAATTTTTATCTTCTTTTTTTAATTTGCTGATATGGGAAAAGTCATTTAGCTTTAATATTACCATAATAACCACAACGCTTTTGCCGTATCAGTTGAAATATTTGCTTTCAAACAAACACTCAAATCATTTGCTTGATTTTCATAAAACATTTCCATTTGTTTCAAATCGAATTATTCTATTTAGGTTTTAATTATTTCAAAATAAATTTATTCTTGTTTCTTTTTAAAATCAATTAGAATTTACTGATTACTATTATAAAAACAAGCAGTTAAAGGTAAAAGCCTTTTCTGTGTGATTAATGGAACGCTGCTAATTCAAAATTTAATACGAAATATTTGCGACGATTTTATTAAATAATATTTTATCGGATACTTTTTGGGTAAATAAATTTTACATACTAAATGTATTTTTCGATAGTTTTACGCTTGACTGTATTAACAATTTATAAATAAATTATATTTTGATTATATAGAAACCAATCGAGCCTTAGCTTATTCTAATAAATGTAAATCAGTATATAGTTGGTGATATAGTGAATGCTTGACAGTGTGTATGTACATGATAAAATTCTAATTGTTGTTAATTGAAAAATTTATAAATTATTTGTTAATAATATAATGAAATCATTTTCTTGTCTTTTTCACAACTAATCTCCAAACTTAATTTCAAATAAAAAGGAATCTGTGTGATATATTTTGCGAAATCTAAGTTTATGTGTATTTTAATTAAAGTGAAAGATCATGTGTTATAAATACAAAAATTATTTAATAACACCATATTAGAGGTGGACTTATGAGAATAGCTTGTATTTTATGTAAAATTTTGTTCTGTAATCTCTTAGTATTCGTTTCTGTTTATATAAAGCGTCCTAGATTTTAAAATATTAATTTTTGGGTAGGACTTATAGCAAATTTAGGAAGATTTAACGAAATTCGTGTTTCAGTGCAATGTAACATGCCGTAGATACTTTTATTGATTGTAACTCGTAACGATAAGTTCAACTGATTTGGTGGAATTTTCATGAATTTAAATTCAACAAAACAAAATTATTGAAATTTAATTGGTATTATTTGGGATAAGGAAAATATGAAAATTTTGTTAAATTTAGTATAACAGCTTCTCTGCATGGCATATATTTTCAACTAAACAAGCTTTTATCATTTCCATTCTAGTGTTAAATTTAAAACTCTTGATTTAAGTTGTTCTACATTTTTAACTAAATTCAATTTGAGCATCCAAAGGAAATTTGAAATTTACTTGTGTATGATTAATGCAAAAAACAAAAATTAACCAAAATTTAATTGATCAAAATTAAAATTTCCAAAATTATTACTCTTACGTTTTTAGACCAAGAGGATGTTGTTGAGAAGAAAGCTAAAACAAATGGCATCACGAAAAAATTATTAAATGGCAAAGCTAAAGGTTAAAAGTGAATTTAATTTTAAGTTTTATGAGAGTACATTTTTGATGATGAGTAAATTTTGAAAAAGTTTAATGTTAGATCAATTTTGAAAATTTCAAAAATAAATGTATCAAATTTTAAGGTTTCTCCTTTTTCCGAACAGTTTCAAAAGATAAACGAAGAAACAAGTGTAAATGGTTCTGTCTTTTCAATCAAGATAAATGAAACCAACTTAATATAGTCTAGTCACAATATACAATGTTAAAAATCAAACAGATAAAAGCAATAAAATAATATTTATTAATTGTTGTAACAAGGACGATAAACATCATAGAAAAAGCACCACCAATCTTTACTAAATGTGAATATTTTAAAATAATATCTTAACTTATTTGAGGAAGAAACCAGAATGTACTTTAATGTCAAATTTAAAAACTTTAAAATTCACAAGTTCCTGAGATTTTTATCGTGTAATGCATAACCATTTCGGTTGCAAGTTAAATTCGAATAAAATTCATTAATAGTAACATTGAATGTCAAAAATTTCTTGTTACCCTTAACTGAAAACAAACTTTTCCAGGCCTTTTATATGAAACTGCAATTTATAAATTTACTTTTGAAAGATCTATAACATATTATTTGTATCTCTAAATTTAAAATATCTACAATTTTTCTATAAAATCTCATACCTTCATAAATGTAAATGTATTCGTACATATAAGGCTTTAAATTGTAAATTGAATAAAGTAAAATAAACAAGTAAATAAGAGAAGACAAAGAGGATTTTAGTTATTAATCGTATGATTGCAATTAATTTTGATGCACATACTATGACTATTCTATTGTTATTTATTGTAACGTTGGAAATAGAGGTTAAATGAATGTTTTTAAATCAATGGTTGTTGCAAATTTTCAATACCAATCAAATAAAAATATTTGTAAAAATGATTAAATACATGGAATAGTTTTCTATCCAAAATAGTTACTCTTTGTAAAGGCTTCGGAGAAGTGAATAGAGAAAATGTACTTATACAATGCAGAAAATTTATTTATAAATCTTAAAAATTTCATGAGATTTATTCAAGAATATGTGTATTCCTTAAGGGAAGAATGGACGGTAATAAATATCTGTGAAGAAAATGTCAACTTGTTTTTAATTTCTCATTTATTCCGTGTTGAAGTCTGTCCTACAGTAGCTTCCAACACTATATCCGTGTTGAAGAGTCTGTCTCCATGATGACTTTGTTTGAGGTAACTAATATATGAAGCTGTTCATAATTATAATGTTAAATGAAAATTAAATGAAATGAGTTAAATTTACTGGAGGAAAGGATAGAGATTCAGGTAGAACCTTCCAGAGTTGAGTTGGTTCGACATGTTTAAGACTTTATTGATATTTTGAATCTGGATGGTGAAGCAGAAGAACCAAAAAGGATATGGTTTTGATTAGAAATAAATATAATTTGAATTAATTTAATGATTTTAAATTTATAATTTAAAAACGATCATCTGCCTCAAGACGCTTCAGCATTTTATTCAGCGGAAATGCTTACAAAATCCGTCTTCTAGTACTTCCGTGGGCGAATTTTCATCTGTCAAATGTTGAAACAAATAGTGGCGAAGTTCGTTGTAAACACGGCGAAGAATTTTAAGGTGTTGGACTGGACGTGAGAGCTCAGCGATTCTACTGAAAATTTAAAATCAAATTGCATGTGACTACTTGAGGCATTGAGGTTCACTTAAATCCTGAATATTTTAAAGAACTACAGTTCTGGGTGATAATTTGAGTACTTCGCGAAGATGCAGCATTGAAAAGTACAAATTGGGTTAGCAATATGTTCTAGTTCTGCCGGAGAATCGAAACCAAAATGAAATTCGCATTTAATTATATATTCGTGCTAATTTGGCTAGCATATTTGATATCATCTGGAGTCTACTTGTTTTCCAAGGGATTTCTATTGTCTCGTGTTTCACAGAAAGATATTAGTACATGTCGGAAACTGTCGGAAGATTGGAATGAGGTAAAATCCACAAAATGAGCGCAAGTATTTTTTGAGGATATTTCAATAATTTTCTTTTATTCAAGGAGTACTACCTAAACCGTGAATTGGTTCAAGAGATTTTCAAAGATGTTAATGCATCGTCAAGTCTGTGTCTTCCGAAGAAATCGAAATTGATTATTCTAGTCATTGATGCTTTAAAGTATGAATTTGGGGCATGGAATCATGACACTCGTCATCCATTGCCGTATGAGAATAAAATGCCTATATTTACTGAGCTACTAACGTTGCGACCAAATCACACACGCCTTTTGAAGTTCCGAGCAGATCCACCAACTACGACACTACAGAGATTGAAGGGATTAACTACAGGAAGTCTTCCAACATTTATCGACATTGGATCGAACTTCGCAACGCCAGAAATTAATGAAGATAACATCATCGATCAGGTACGTAAAACACGATCAACGTTGACACAAAGATGTGCTTATTACGAACTTCTTTGTAGATTGTAAATAACCGTCTCAAAGCAGTGTTTCTTGGTGACAGCACCTGGACTGAACTGTATCCAAAACGATTTATGCGTGAATATTCATACCCCAGCTTTGATATATTCGACTTGGATACAGTCGATGATAAAATATTGAAACATTTACCAAACGAACTAGCTACTGATGATTGGGACGTTCTGATAGCACACTTCCTGGGTGTCGATCATTGTGGTCACAAGCATGGACCGATTCATAGTGAGATGACTAGAAAGTTAACAGAAATGGATAAAGTTGTTAGGTATGGTGATGATATGGTGTAGATATAAATTAACACATTTCTTTTAGAACTGTTGTAGAAGAAATGGATGAAGATGCAACACTGATTGTTATGGGTGATCATGGTATGACGTTAACTGGAGATCATGGTGGTGAATCGAATGATGAAGTTTATTCAATGCTTTTTGCACATTCAAAAGTTAATCGGTTTGTTTCAAATGACTATGGACTACAAGACGGAATAATGCAACAGGTAAAATCATTATTCAAATGAAATGTGAGTAACTCTTTGAATTTCGTAGATTGATCTTGTGCCAACATTATCCGCAATTTTGGGTGTACCAATACCATATTCAAATTTAGGACTAATAAATCTAAACGTGTTACCCGAAACACCAGTACCACATATGGCTAAATATCAAGTGCTATTGTTACATGCATGGCAAAATGCAAAACAAATCTACAAATATTTCTATGGCTATGCACTTGAGAACAAACGAACATTTCAATATGATGAAATGGAAGCTATTGAAAATAAGGTTTTAGTACTTACCCATCGTGTTAATACGGTTTACAGTGAAATGGCATTTCGAAGTCTTATTAAAGATCTCAACAGCAATTTACGGGAAATTTTAGAAATATGTAGAAGTATTTGGGTTAAATTCGATGCTAACCAAATGTCTCAGGGTCTATTAATGACATTTCTACCAATATTCTTTTCATTTCTACTAATTCACAATTCTCGAGCTATACAGTATTCAAAAATATTTACAAGTAAAACAATTGCATTTATATACTTGACCAATATTTCAGTCGGTATACTAGGCTATAGATACTATAAGGATTTATCAATGCGCACCGAAGAGCACAGCATTTTATTTGTGACAAACATTTTAAGTACATTTATTTTAGCTTTTTTAACCGTACAAAATTGGCCGGAAATTGCTTTAAACTGGAGTCATATGAAACGTTTTGATAATTTGCCAACACGTGTGATATTTTTAGTTTCAGTTAGTGTATTTTTCTCGAATAGTTTCATTGTGCAGGAACAGAAAATACTATCGTACTTACTAATTGGACTAATCATAATTGCCTTGTATGAACTTGTGCTGGTCAATACTAGACTAGACTTAAAAACCAATTTCAAGTGGACATCTTTTCTAAAATCAGTGACTTTTCGCATGATATTAATGGGAATATTTGCTATAGTGCTTTTAAGACTCTCATACAGTCTTTTTAAATGTCGCGAGGAACAGGGAAATTGTACAAGCTTTTCTGAAAATTTTGACTTCTTCCAAAAAGGCAAACACCAGAAGCTTCACATTCTCACAGTGGTTGTTCTGGTTTTACATACAACCTTAACTAGAATTTACTTACGAAGTTGTGGAAATTTGACTGGATTTTCTGTGAACGTAGTTTTAGCACGCTACGGTCCTACAGTGGCAGCTATATGTGCTGGAGGTCATATTCTCTTAGCGCATAGTGCAATCAAAAACATAGAAAGAACTCACATTGATGCAATGGCATGGATGGTGTATGGTCTGTTTGCCTTGCAACTCATCATACTTCCTATAAGTCCCCTCATGGCTCATGTGCTTCAGCGAAAGACAACTACGACGATTTCTGTAGACACATCCCGAAATATTATCCCAGAAATATTCAAGAAAATGAAACAAATGTATGAGGGTGATGACAGAGATCGTCAAGATGATGTCCCTATCGTATACGGATTGGCAACAACATATTCTTCAACTTTAATATCGTTCAGCGTATTCTTGGCGTTAGTTTTGGCCATTTTACTGGGTGCAAAGGCTTCCTTGGGAATATTTTTATGCATTGGTGTGGCTACAGCGCTACTTATCATTCATTCAACTCTAAGGTACCGAACATCTAACAGTTTAGGTAAATTTATTCTTCTTTAAGCAGGTTTCATTTATTAACAGATCATTATTTTCAGAATCCTGCTTGCAACCTTCGTTTACAATGATCGTAAGTTGGTTCCTACTGGAACAATTCTGTTTCTATGCCACCTCGCATCAACCAACAATGTCTCAAATCGATTGGCGTGCAGCATTCGTTGGACGTTCAGCAAAGTTTGATAACTCAAATTTCATCTCGGGAATCCTAGTTATTCTGAACACATTTTGTGGCCAAATTCTATTTTCTATACTTTATCCACTGTTGAACTCTGAAACCTTTACACTGTATGCATTGTTTCCGAATCTTAAACCGCGTGTGGTTAAGAAGAAGAAAGTCATTGAAAGTAATTTCCACGTAATGACGATACATAAAAGTGAAACTTCGTTACAAGGAAACATGAACGACTTCGACATCAAGCACGGGGAGCTAATGCTATACGAAAACGAGGAAGTTTTTATTGGTTCAGTGTTCAAATTGGCTTGTCAGATATTTATGCTACAAGGAACCAGGGTAAGATAATTGTATATATGTTTTAATATGCATTTTAAGTAAGATCGTATACAGCTTAACTTGTAGTTGGTTTGTATTCACAACCGTAATTGTTTTGAATTAGTAAGAGCGAACCTTTTCTTAATGGCGCTTAATTAAAAATATTTTAATTGCTTTCAAACTTTTGTCATAGCAAGGCACTATTGTCGGAAAAGCGAGTGGTAATTTTTCAGAAATCGAACATGGAAAATGGCAAATGCATTTCACAATCACATCAAGTATAGGCCTAGAGGAAAACGTGTATTTACTTTCAAGGAGCTAGTTCTCCTTCGTTACATATTGAGGACACTTTCCGACGAATATGTCGAAAATTTAGTGCACATTATGCCTCGCAGACGGCATGAGATTATAGACGCTAATGGTTATTGGACTAATTGCTAATATAATTTCGCACTGCTTCAGAGCATGTCCTATTTATATGTATGTAAAATAAAAAACTATAAATAAAATGAGCATAGATTTCACTGTATACGATCTTACTTAACAGACTGTATATAAATTGTATCAACGATTATAATTGATAAGTCTACTAACAAATGTATTCATTAATTTCTCCTCAGGTATTTTGTGCAATGATGGCTTGTACTATACATTGCCGGCATTTAATGGTTTGGAAAATCTTTGCACCGAGATTTATATACGAAGGACTAGCCACATATGTTACATTGCCAGCGTTAATATTTGGATATCTGATAATCGTTCGAGTTCATTTGTCAGTTAGCAGATTAATAAGTAAAATAAAAAAGATGCAATAATTATTATTTATTTGTAGTATTTTGAAGTAGCATTTTAGTTGTTGATTTGTTTTTTGTAACTCTTACATTCAAACTGTCGTTTCAAAAATAAAAGACCATAATATACAAATTAAGTTAACAATAACAAGAATCCTAAAAGTCACAAAGCACGAAGATGCATTAATTTATTTGTAAATAAAAAGAATGTTAGAAAAAATTGTATTCTATACTGGCAAAATATTTTCTTTTTCAATAAATTTTCTCTTCTAAAAATTAATATTTTTATTTTATTGTTTTCAAATATACACCTCAAATTAAGAACAATTTTATTCAGTAAGAAAATCATTTTTCCTTAGTCGTATCACGACCCCGTTGGGATAACTGCAATGACTTTTTACCAAATTGTGAATCAGGTGAATAGCAGCAACTTATATCTCGCAACAGGTGATAACATGATTCTAATTTATTAATTAATATCTTAATAAAGTAATTGTTTTCAAATGTTTGTAGGTTGAAAAATACGCTACGTTTTACAAAGCGTGTTAAATTGTGTAACCGACGAAAAAACCGAAAGTATGTCATTATCTAAGCTAAACTCTTTAGAATCGAATATATTTTGTACCATTCTAGTCGAAGATTTCGTCGGGGCTTCTCATTAATCTACACGAAAGTCACATCCATGTTTCATTCAAAACGAAAATAATGAAAAATCATCTTTAATAGTTTTCACGGAAATAGTATAAACTTCGAAACTATTATATTCTAAACTTCGAACCCACCAAAAACCTCTAGATTTTTCTAAGACGATAATGTACAATCAACAACTTTAACTTTATTCTATGAAATTTACTGTGCAGCCGTTTTATACTGATAAAATTATCTTTAAAACACGTTACAAAACTCTCTCTCTACAAACATATTTTTAAGATGTTTACTCTAGGATAATATTAATTTCGATAATAACTTAATTGTATTCGTGATATGAATTTAGCCAAAATATTGTAGTTCAAATATACTGTAAGATGTTTTTGTAATTTCTTCGTGTATTTCGTAGATTTTATACATAATCAAATTGTTATTGATATTTAGATATGACTCGAGATTGTGAATGTATCTTTCTACGTATAGTAATTTTAAGATTGCAGATAAAGCCATGATCTCTATTTTATATTTGATGTTACATGGGATTTTCTTGATAGCACTTAAAACAATACATATCTTGTAACCAATACTTTTTCTAATTTGTGAATTTGTATTAATAAAATTAAATTGCTCGTATAAATTTAAGGATAAAGTTTTTATCAAATGTTCTTAATATTAATAAAAGAATTGTGATGCAATAAACTGCATTCTTTTTTATTGTTGATCTTGTCAGAAGAATTTTTTAACATTTTGAAAGGACGAAACTACTTTTCAGTAGTTTATAGAGTTGAAGTGATCTTCATTAAGGCATACTTACCACTTTCTAATCTGTGGAAAAATGTTCAAACTCAAGATTATGAAAAGTCGAACGTGTTTAAAACGTTTTATTCCTCATTTTTTCAATCTATTCTGGTATATACTACCTTTACCATTCTATATAATCAGACCTTATCTATGCACCGTTTTTTTATGTGGACATGTATTCAACATTAATAAGTGTGAAAAATGTATTATGGATTGTTTTGGTGATTAAAAGTTTATAGTCTAAGCGAAAAACGTTCTTACAACCCTGTCGAATATAAGTTTCGAAGACGGCTTATTGGATAATAATGTCGAGCATAAGGTAAAAAGCATAAAATCAGTCAATTCTTAAAGTTAAATTGGAAAGTCTTAAGTTTAAAATATGTTACAATTTTGTTCTAAGTTTTGTGTAAAAGTTATGATAACTTATAAAACAAAAACATGTTTGAAGGTGATATTTAAGGAGATTTGGAGGTTAAAAACATGGATTTTTTGGGTGATTCAGTGGATTTCCATCAAAAACAAAATTCATAAGTGTTTATATTTTTTGTAGACATTCATATTTAATTTTACAAAATACAAAAGTTGGTTTGTATCTTAAATTTAAAGAGAATATAAAATTTATTAATTAATTTATCGCTTTTCTCGCAAAACGAAGATCATTTTAATAGTGGATAACGAAACATTTTAGTATGATTCACAAGTGAATGAAAGTAAAGCATTAAATAAAACTTAAATATATGAAAAAAAAATTTTGCTAAAAAAATAATTGTTATAGCCAAAAAATAAAATAATTTTTTTAACAAAAAATTGATTTAAAAAAATGCAGTCGAACTTAAAAGATAAATGTAATTATATTTTTGTTAATTTGATACATTTTTGTGGCATTTCTCCATAGTGAAAGTCAAAAATAAAAACTTTTTGATTGTTTGTCTTAAAAATATCCAAACAAAATAATAATTTATGAGTTAAGGAATAACTTAACCTAATCCGCATTTTTTCATCGTCAATGTATGTTAGTTAAAATTTAAGTAAATTGGATTTAATTAATTGTTTTCAACCAAAAGCTTTTTGTTGCGCATATATTGTTAATAGCAAAACGCAGTTTTCAAAGAACACTTCAAGGGAATTAATATTATGTGATAATTTATATTTTGTTTTGAGTCGATTTCCTAATTTTGGCTTTTCTAATTCATTAATATTTTTTCTCTTCATTTATTCTAGATTTCAAATGTATTTACTTCAAGCAAATAATTATGACAATTATTACATTTATATTTGATTCAATATAAACATTTTATTTTCATGGTTTTAATTAAAATGTGCGTCTTTTAATTCTTATTTTAAATATTTCCATAATCGTTATATTTATATTATAATAATGATGTATTCAATTGTTTACATAATTTCATTTTTGTTTTCTTTTAAATATCTACATAAATAACATTAAACGTTTTTCATTTTCTCATATATACGATTCTCTTGTCTAACAATATATTCGTTACATCGAATGAATTATGTTCATTATTAAAAAATCAGCCTTTCTTGGTAAAAGTAGAAGGAATTTAAAAACAGAAATTTTATGAAAATAATCAGAAAAACGTAAAGAAAATATTGTGTTTTAAATAAAATTACATAAATTAATTTTAAACAAATAATATAAAGTTAAGCAATTATTTGTTTTAATTATAAAATAAGGCATGTAATAAAAAATACAGTGGAGGCAGTTGTCATTATCATAGATTAGGATTAGGCCGTTTGTTTTAGATACGTTAATTGGAAAATTCAAATGAATTATATTGAGAGCAAACATGGAAGCTGTCTTACTTAAATATTATTAACCATTTTCTGTTAATTGCAATTTATCTAATATTTAATACTTGCTTATTAAGATAATTTTTCTTTAATTAATAAGTTTCTATTATGAATGTTGTATACTGTGAATTCTCTAATTGGAAGACAGTTCACATGAAATTTATTCATTTAATGATTTTAAGAATTATTGATTTCATTAACGTATCTAAAACTGTATAATAAAATGGAGGTTTATATAAACAAAAATAAAGTGCATTTGTTCCCATAAAATATTTAAAGCTTAGAAAATTATATGAAGAAAAAGTAGAAAAATGAATTGTTTAATTACACAATGTCGGGGCTTCAAATATTTCAATTTGTAAATTACGTTTCATAATAATTACATCGATACTATTTTGTTCTTTGATTAGAATTAGAATTAACTGTCTTAAACATTAGAGAAAAATATATTTATTCATTTATTTATTTATTAATATTATTATCAATAATAATACGTATGGAAATATGATATACAAAATACTTGTTGCCGCTCTTATATAATATAAAATGCGTGTATGTGATTGTTAAATAATGTGAAATGTGGTTTGTTTGGCTTATTAATTGTCCATTTTACATTTATATTTTCTAGTAGATAAAATTATGTGCAATAATAATTACTTTGTGTGTGTTTTGTGTTATGTGGCATTGAAAGTAAATAATTATAATATTAAATAAAAAACATTAGTCCTCTCCATTTTATATAACAACATGACGACACTTTTATATATTGAAATATTGAAAATTGTTAATTAATAATAATCAAATGTATTTAAGATGATAAAACAAGAACAATAATATTAACTAGATTATTTTCAAAAGTTTTTGCTTTTCTTCGTGTGTATTTTTAATATTTATAATTAGCAAAATGCACTTTAATTCTTAAAAATTCATCTTTTTTGAGTCATTTGTTTTTTAACCAATCGTTGTTAATTTTATCTAAAGTGCGAAAGTTATATTTCCGATATATTTTGTGTTTGTTTCATTAACATTTCAATAGATCGACCGGTAGTTGTTTTTAACACGTTTCTTTGTCACATTTTCTCTATATATTATATATGTATATATAATTAGAATATCCACATTTTGTATATAATTCGCTTCGTGGATATTCCATTTTACTGAATTCAAAATACTTTAGATGAAATCGTAGATTTTTATTGTTTATCAGTATGCTTGTGCTTCTTTATAATCACTTTGGTCCAGGGTGTAAAAATCCTCTAATTTCCATTGTAGAGTTTCAAATGTTGGCCGTCTCATTGGATCTTTGTGCCAACATTCAAGCATGATTTCATATAATCTTGGTTCACAATTTGGCGGACATGGCATTCTATAACCATGCTCAACTTGTGTTAATACTTCAGCATTGGTCATGCCTTTATTAAATAATGAAAAAATTATATAAGTTATAAAATGTACGAAATTTTATATAATACTAATGGTTTTACCTGGATATGGAATTCGTCCGTATGTAACTAATTCTGTTAATAAAATACCGAAACTCCATACATCGGATTTTATTGAGAATTTACTGTAATTTGCGGCTTCAGGTGCTGTCCATTTGATTGGGAAACGTGCACCAACTCTTGCTTCGTATTCATCTTCTTTTATTAGTCTAATATCACAAGTATTTAATTAGATATCATAATTTTCATAATTTTTAATTTTTAATCTCACCTAGCTAAGCCGAAATCAGCTATTTTAACGATGTTATTGTCAGCTACCAAAACATTTCTTGCTGCTAAATCTCTGTGAATGTAATTCTGTGATTCTAAATATGCCATACCAGCAGCTATTTGTGCCGCCATATCAATTAGAATCGGCATTTTTAAGTTCCTCCCTTTACCTATGAGTTAATATGAAAGGAAAACATTTAGAATAATATTATAAGGAATATCATCACTTTATCTACTTACCCTGAAGGTATTCAAGAAGTGAGCCATGTTTCATCAACTCTGTGATAATATAAATGGGTTCTTCAACAGTGCAAACAGCGTACAGTTGAATAAGTTTAACGTGACGGAGTTTCTTCATGATTTGTGCTTCAGCTAAGAAATCTTTTGGATCCATTGTGCCTGTAAGAACAATATCCATTTAGTGGATGTTTTTATTAAAAGTGATTTTCATTAAAACTAACCAGATTTGAGTGTTTTAATAGCCACTGGTGTTGTGTTGTTCCACAATCCTTCCCATACTTCACCGAATTGTCCTGAACCAAGTTTACGGACAAATTTCAATGAGCTACGATCGATTTCCCATTGATCCCGTGTTCGATGCGACAAACCTTCTGTTACAGGTTTCTCAATCTAAATTTTTGAATTTAATAAAATTATAATTAGTAATAAAATTTTATTGATTACTCTATTTTATTGCATGTTTGCATAGCTAACATCAAAAATGAATATTTCTGGTGTGATTAAACATGAGTTCTCTACGTAAAATCAACATAATGGATATAAAGAAATAACATCGTGGTCATAGGGAAATGTTTTAAGTGAAGAAGAATTAACCACAAGGTTAAATCAAATTCCTTTTATATATCAAGGTTGGTTGTTCTAGCGAGGAAAGTGGAGATTGACAACTACTCGAAGACATCTTTAAAACATTTTTAAGAGCTAAAGGAATTACAGATTTGCAATTTTGAGTAGTTACTATCAGATATTTGCTGACTACTTAGTAGCTATAGTGATACGACATTTACAAAACTTTCGGGAATATTACATACATTGACGCAAAAGGGATTCATGTCTTTCCGTTAAAGAATATCTCTTCGAAGAGCATGTAAGGATAAATCAAAATAAATATTAATAAGTGTAGTGGCTAACTAAAAATGAATACTTAAAAAATAAAAATTTCAGTTTATAGTTTTTGTGGATAGTACCAATTACCATTGTAGTGCAATTCTAAACTTGTAGCTAGTCGTACTTGCCGTGTTATGAGAGAAGATTATAAAAGTCAATTGAGTGATTTGAACACTGCATAAGGTCTGCAATATGCAGTATCCTTGAAGAATATCAGAGTTAACAAAATAAATTAAAATTATAAAATAAGAATGATTTTGTTCTCTAATGAATTGCTTAATGTAATGAATGTCTTAACTCATAACACTTTCTAGTTGTGTATAACTTAAAACAAAGTAGCTATAATGCCAATTTAAAGCGTTAAAACAAATTTTAAGTGATATTTCAACGATATGATTCTGGTGGATGTGTTGAACACATGAAAACATTTAAAATTTGAGGATCGCTTGTTTTCGTACCTCAAAAAGACCCAAGAATTGGTTTGACTAAACAAAAAATATGAGAAAAATATAACTTAATCAAAAGTTTTCCATCGTATCATTATTGGGATCTTATAATTAAATAATAATAATAATAATAGTTATTATATGTTTTTAACATTGTTTATGTCTTAAATACTAACTATTCTTAAACCGAAACAGATTAACATAAAGTTCTATTCAAAAATTTATCGTTATTAACTTTAAAACTATTTACACCTAATCAAGCGTCTTGTAATTATTACCTGAACACATGGTTTGCATAAATTCACACATAAACCATCGGAATCTTTTGAATAATGTTCGACGAGTTCTTGAAGGGTTCTGAAATTAAAACGATATTCATATAGTTATTGGAATATTTATTGAATTTTTTAACTGATTACCTAAATGTTGTTCGACGGGCAATGAAAAATCCTCCTTCGTCAAGTTGTCTAATACGATAATGTTTAACAGTGTCCCCGTCACGTACTGAAAGTATGAAATGTTTATTAGTTTAGTGTTCCCAAAATTTCTACTAGCTTTTGTTAAACAAGAATTGTACGTTATTATACTACCCTGATGCTATTGCGTAAATATGAAATACTTATAAAAGCTCATCAAGATAACAAACGACGTTAAGGTATCAATTTTGTAGGGAACAATAGAATATTCCACGGAATAATTAACTTTTCTTGTTAAGAATATTTTTTAATTGTATAATTACAACCTTTCGATTGACCTTTCTTCCAAACAAACAAACTTGTTTCATTGTTATTAAGGTGGGATGATTCTCAGAAGTTCCAGTAAATTCAAGTTGAGTGGAATATAAACAATTAAGTAAACACTTATTAGATATGATTGATTCATGCAAACAAACTCTTTAATATAATGAACATTTCACGTTATTAAAGCAAGTTTGTGTCGTTTTAAACTTCATGAAGAGATGATTCAATAACCATGAGAATGACTCAATGTTGTGGATAATGGTACTCCTGTGATACAGTGTTATACACGAACATGAGTACACCATCATGTCTAGACAGGATAAAAGGGAAGATTTAATCATATTTGAAAAATTTTTGTACGACAAACTTTTACTCAACATGTCCTGATGCTAAATTGAGGTATAAAGCAAGTCCTGTGATACTTTTCCCTCAAGTGTTTCTGAAGTTTTGTATTTGAATGAATCACTCTGTGTGATAAAAGGTACATATTGGATATGACAGATGATTAAATTAGATACAGGGTCATTGGACAATTTGTCTTGTAACTTTGTAGCACACATAAGCTAGTGTTACAAGTATGAAACTGAAAAGTTTATGTTTGTTGACATGTTTTTACATGTTGCTTGTGTAACAAAACATTAAAGTAATATGTTTACATGAAAAAAAAAAAACTATTTAAAATAATTATTATGTATAGTGAAAGTTACAAATTCTCACCTGATAATGAATAATCATTATGTCGACTTTCAGAATCCCGAATGAGGAAGGCGCCATGTTCATTTTCTGGTAGTAGCAGTTTCTTTTCAGCTTCAATACGTTTAATTTTTCGGAAATACCATCTGAAAGAAATTAATGATACGATCAATCGAAGATCAATGAGAAAAATATAAAAGTTTTATTTTATTGTACAATAAATATAAAATTAAATGTACAGTGATCGTAAGTACTTTCTGAAACAGCACATTTTGCACTTTGCATTTTAATTGAAAACAATCTATAAAGTGCATCGGGAATATTGTCGCCATATCGACACCGATAACTGATAACCGATATAAAATAGTTAATTTAAAACTTCTTGGAGGTCTATACAAGAAATGACAGCGTGTTGAACGACAACAGCAAGACGATACAAGGTAATTAATTGGTGAATGTGGTCCGGCGTCAGTGGCAGTGTCGATAGCAGTTACTATAGTTGTTGAGGCGAAGACGAATGTCCGTATATAACGTAACAATATGAAGCACAACCATTGGAATTCAGGTTAAAGCGATTTTATTAAATCTTAAGAAGAAGAAAATCATTTAACAAGAAAACGATGCTTTCAAAAACATAAAAGTGTTAAACTTTTGCAGTGTTGTCTCGCCACTTGTGGATTTGTGGAGAAGAGGGTCAGTGTCTGTCTATGTCCGTCAAAATGGAGACTCACTGAATTATTGGTTATCGTCAAATCACAATTACAACTGCTACAGCTTGAGGCTGGTGTATCATTGACCCGGAAGTAATGCCGTTGTCTGTTTTAAAGAAACATAAAGAAAACAAAACGAAAAACCTAATACATTTCATGACGTTTTTCTTAAATATATAATTTCAAATAAAAATCGCAAAACCAAAGAAAGTCATTTGCAGTAGATTTATTAATAACAGTATTTCTTTGGTAACCATGACAACATTTCTCGAGAATTGTTTGGTGTTTCTTCACAAATTTACAACAATTATGAATGAAAATTCGAATTATTACGAAGTAAAAATTGAGGAAAAAAGAAATTGTGAAAAATTATTTGAAAATTTTGTTCGAGAAATTGTTATTAAATATTAGCAAATGGAATTTGTTACTCTTGTTAATTAATGACAATTATTTGAAATTGTGTAAAGTGAAATTATGCTTCGAGGAAGTAAGGAATTTTCCATTTGCTTGTAACAGTATATTATGCAACATCTATTTTTAAGATAATCTATTAGAAATTGTCCATTTATGGCAGTTATAAATAGCACTTCCATGATTTGTTCATATGTTTAGTGGTTTTTAAGCGTTTTAAATAATTTGCTGTTTTTATAGATAACCAATTTATGATTTTCCATATCTTCAAAGATGTTACACTTGGTGGTTCTTTGATAATTTTTCTTTTAGAGTCTCAGACTTCTCTCTAAAGTTTGACAGCTTCAAGGAACGTAATGAGATAGAAACATTTCGTTTTCAAAATTTCATTTCATTCATTCGTGTTTGTTTTTCCCCGTTACGAGGAAATGAATTTCTTTTCATTTTACGGAAATTTTACAGCTTATCGATTTTTGATTTTCAACATTATCAGTTTTATTGATTTTCCGATTTTCTCAAGCGAGAAAAACTTTTTAACACTTTTCCGCCAATGAATTACATGATTATCATATTAATTTACACAATTAACTTTTAAATAATAGACCAAAATAAAGTTTCATCCATAGAACCGTGATAATATTGCGAAACATTCGCTTACAACATAAATTTTAACATTGAATACCTGTTTTTTTTTTGCTAATTATTTTATTATATTTAAATTTCATTCATTCATATTTTGATTCACACACTCAAAAATGAGTTTACAAAAAGAAAACCCAGTCAAACCTTCAAAATAACTTTTCAAAATGTCGTTTTCAATGACTCCACACATTTTTAGTTCAGTAGTCGTTTACACGAAATATAAGACAATAGCAAACCGTGTTATATTAACATTATTAAAATATTTTTGTTTTATGAATAATATATTTATTTATTTTTTACTTTCCACTGTAAATCACTTCGATACTAAATTAGCTTTCCACAGATTCCACAGAAGCTTTAATCGTTTTGTGAATTGATTTTCGGCATTTTCTTGGAAAATATTTTGAATTTTTTTCATTTAAATGTTATATAATAATCATGTTAACAGTAAAAAATTTCATTTTTGGAATTTATGATTTTCATCACATTTTTCAGTTATTATTCACCACGTGGATCGCTTGTAGATATTATGAGAAGCATCTAATACGGACATTTGGATAGTAACAACTTTATTATTACCTTCGAAGCTTTATTAGTCCTTCAAGCTAATTACGAAGTTTTGATTGTGCTATTCTGTTGTTAGTATAAAACAAAAGTTTGTAATTAAAATAGTTGTTGTATCACATAAAATCAAGATAATTAGATTTGAGTTCGGTTAATTACACAGCATGAATGCAATGTTGAAGCTAATTCCAAGTAGCTACAAAGTTTTTATCGGTTCCATATAGTTTTTCGGGAAAACAAACAAAAAGTTTTATCACAATTTATCCACCGGAAACGCTTCTTGTTTTCGATTAATTAATTTGCAAAAGCTTGTAACGTTATTCGGAATGATAAATAACTTCCGAAGTAAGTTTGTTTTTGTCTTCATGATAGTAGTATTATTAAAAATATTATTCCAATGTTGTTGTACTTATTCTTACGGAATTTTTATGTCAATATTAGGTAAATGTTGCTTTTGTTGATTTAGAATGAATATTATCTGATCACTCGAGATAATAATTTTTCATTTTTGAACTAGTAAAAATAAGTTCAAAACTGGAGTAGCTTGAAATTGGGTCCGGGCGAAACCGGATTCTAACTCAATTCCGCTACACACACAAACTGTGTGTGCAAAACGAAATTGGTATTTTTCATCTCCTTTTTGTTCACTGAAATATTTTCTCTCCTTCTTGTGTCTTATGCCGCCATTAATCAAAAAGAAAACTTGATTTCATCACAATAATAATGAAATCATCATTGAGTGTTATTGTGTGGTGCAATTTTATTTAAGAAGCTTTAACGATGATGAGTCTACTTTCGCACGGAAAGCTTTTGAAACAGATATGATTTTGATTTTTCTTTATTAATAGAATAGTCTAAGTTACAAAACATCTTAACAATAGGTTAACCGCAGTAAACGAGAGACGAAAATACATTAAATTCATAGAATTATTACCACAAAGTAGAAAATAAATGTTGTATGCCGCCATTAATCCGTATATCAAATGATATTGCGTTGCATGATATGATATATAAAAAGTAAATAAATTTCATGACTTTATTGTTTTATATATGAGAATGTTCTTTACCCATGATAACCACAAACTTAAATGTTGTGTGTTCAATTCAAACCAATTTCTTTGTGGAACGAGTTAAAAATGAATTCAATTTGAATAGCTCAGGGTTACTGTATGTCAATAATTGTTGATCATCTTAATTAGGCTTTTCATAAATTCAGAAAATTTAAAGTTAATAACCTTTAAAGTGAACCTTCTGAAAACCCAATCGTGTTAACATCACAATAAAACGTCTGGAACAAATAGGTTGCTTCAATTGAATGTAATTGATACAAGTACCGCACAAAAGAAAAAATGAAATTAGGCCAAGTTCAGTACAAAAATACTATAAACCATTTTGTGGAATTGAAATTGAATGTGTACCATCAACGAAACATGCAGTGAAACCTTCAATGTCAAGATCAACTGAATTTCCATGTCTCTATGAATTAGAACCACGTTTTGATCTTATTAAATAAACATTCAAGTATCATTGGCCTTATCAATTGAAATGGGGTTAAATTAACATTTCATTTGACACAAACCTATGACAATTTGGTTACCAATTACCGAATTTTCCTAAAGGTTAAATTGTCTTGGACACACAAGAATGCCTAGTGTTAGGTTTTATGTTTATTTTTGAATGTCAAATACAAAATACAATTTAAAACCATAAACCTTTTCTCGTCAAAATATGTACCTCTGAAGGTTAATTTTACTATTTTTATTCACTTGACTGGATATTGTGCAATTGTCATAATACGATCTTCGTGGAAACACTTGTTACCTTCAAAGTTAGTTACACATCACGATTCTTATAAGCCCTTCAAAGTAACTCCATGTTCAAATTTGAGGTTAACAATTTTGTTAGTAAACAGAATAGGGACGAAATATGAATATTAAGAAAACTGAAAAGATATTACATAAAATTGTGTATTGCACAATAAAGAAACAAAACATTTTATTAAGTAACTTGTGTTGGGATATCGATTACAAATTATTACATACAACAGAAACAGGAGAATCAGTCTGCCAAGACTTCTACAACAAGAATTCAAGCAGTTATGCAACAATATAATATCGATTCTATTTATAGGGATATAAAGACAGGCATGTAGATATTGTAGGATAATTCTGAATATCCTAGTACTGGAATCCCTATTTATGACGATATAACGTAAGACGTTCAAGATGTTTATCGTCTTATTGTTGTGTATTACATCAGTATGAAAATCTATGTATATCCAACAAAGCATAGTGGTTATGATTGATGGTGGCAATGGTTACATTCATGGTATTATGTCTGCCCACGCATTCAACTTTTAGCTACTGAGTGAATTGAACCTTTGCTGTTCAATGAATTGGATTTATTTTAGTAATACATGAATGGGTTAACGATTATCCTATTTATAGTAACTGGGTTTGGTTTCAACACGAATCAGGATTGGTTTGCTTAAAATAAACTCATGCAAGATGGGGCTAATTTTGATTTCATTTCGGAGAACTGATCAACATTTACTTAACAGTTAATTACAGTAAATTACTGTTCTCGGGAAGCAACGGCAATAAGTACAAAAACCCAAATTAATAGTAAAGGTCAAGTAGAGGACACATAAAACCTAATCGCTTTAGGCAAGAAATTCCTTAAATTAATGATGTGGTTCGGTGTCAACAGACGAATTTCACAAATATTTCCAACATTTTTCTTTTAAACTTTCGAAGAAAATCGTCTCATGTAGAAATGTTCTTAAGAAGATTGTTTGATTTCTTTCTTATTGAAAAATAATTTTAACGATTAAAAGTGAAGAAGAAATTTTAATGCAAGAAAGAAAGAAGATAGAAAAATTTCTTTGTTAGTTATACTTGTATTTATTTTTGTTCAAACGCGTCTTCAATTGAATTATTCAAAGAGAATGCAATCAAATACCGATGAAGTGAAGAAATAAAATAAAAACTTGTAAGACATTCATGATATGAAAATGGAATAAAAACTTATTTTCACAGCCAAGCCAAGTTCATCTTCTCAAGGCAATTTCAACGAAAGCCTTTTTAATAAATTCTCTCAATGGCGCCATCGAGGAATTTTCTTTATACATACTTGTACTTGTCTCTACAAGAAGTTTACAAGAAGTAGATATAAATTTTTTTCGAAATCCAAAGAATTGTGACTTTTCAAAGTCACAGTCTAAAGTGGAAACGCAAGAAAATTGTCTTAGATGCAATCGATGCAACAGTTAAAGGTGATGCACAGCTAGAATTCGACCATAAAACTTTATAAGATGTCAATTACAAAGTCACGATAAAGCACTTAAACAAAGTTCTTTGATGGCATTTTGAAAATGAATTTTTATAACTATTATCTTGTTTTATAAATAAAATTCGTCTTTTCCAAAATGTCGAAAAAATTTTGTTTTCGTGAAAGTCATTTTTGATTGATTGAAGGTCATCTCGGTTTTATGGGGATATCTTCAATATCCACTTGAAGAGATATGATTTTGACCAGTTAAACGTCAGTTAATTATTTGTGCTACTTTTTGTGTTAATTAACATTTTATCGTTAGTTAGCTTTGGCACGAATTGCGGCAAAATTCGGCCTTGATCCATGCTACCGAAGAAGATGGTGTTGCTGCTTCTTTGAAAAGTTATTTAAAATAATATTTTCTTCAGTAACTGTATACTTTAAAATAAATAAAATTAAAATTTCGTATTTTTGAAAAATCCCCGTCACTGTAAATTTCCAAAATTATTCAGAAGGTTAAGTTTATTTTGACGGTTTTTATACGAAAACAAAATCAACATTTTCACAATTTTCTGCTTTACATAAATGATTTAATTGAATTACAGTGAAATCCGTTTAACACGTGTTGTGTTAAAGGATATTGCAAAAAACATAGATATAGATATGTATTTACTAAAAATCGATGATATGAAAACATCCACAAGAAATTAATGAAATTTAATATAAAATTTTGAAGTTTTCTGAGAAAAAACTAATTTTTTGAGTTTTTGGAAAATAATCCGATATTTTTTTTGCATTGTTTTTTTGAGCATCAAATTTGATTTTTTTTTGGAGCAGTGAAAAACAAAATAATGAAATGTACATCGGTTTACAATAGACGGTACTGACCAAAAGTTTGTTCCTAGAAGGATTGTTCAACCCTTGATCACTACAAAATGTTACGACGGAGAAAACCGTCGTCATAAACGAATTAGTCGAGTGAAATATGGGAGGAAGCACGAATTCTTGTCATAGTAAACGCATTGGGACGAAACTCGGCGACAAAATATTCCGCGACGGAAGAAAATTGTCAAAAGCACTGGAATGTGCGTCCCTGAGGGGAAATCTTTTCGTGTTAAGAGAAAAGTATTTTGTCGGGATCGTTGTATCATTTCGTGTTAACCGATATTTCGTCTTGAATTTAATTGAAGATAAACGCACATCGAGTTGAATGGAATATATTGAACCACTCATTCATGATTAATCAACAAAGAATTCCCACCTGCATTACCTTGGAAAAAAGAACTTTACCTAAAATGACAAACCTGTGAAAATGTCTCCACAAACAATAACACTGCACGCGAGTTGTGTGTTTTGTAGACTGCATGGGTTTTGTTTCCAGTTAAATGTATTTTATGTATGCTGACGCAAATAACATACTTTGTTCAATGCAATGCAAATGCACGATTGTGTGATTCATTAAATTATTTAAATTGAATTTTGTTAGAATGGAAAACATCTTTGAACTCAAAGGAAAACTATAAAATTTTAACATTTTGCTAACGGAAATGGAGCATATACAAATAACTATTGACCTTGATCTCAACATAACCTCAATTTGATTCTCATTTTAAAGGCAAATCATTTTTCCAAGTACTTTCCATTGCACTGGAATAAAAAATGAATGCGACATTTTATATATCTACAGAAACAGAATAGCACAGCACCTTTACCTGTTATAGTTTTTGAAATGCATTCATTGTTGCATACACAGTTCATACACGGTTTCGATTCTGGTTAATGTTTCACAAGAATTGTTGTTTAAGAATGGAACATTTCCACAATGAAATAATAAATTCAACATTCGAAAACATATATCGGCACAGTGAAGTTAGTAGCAGGTAAAGTAACGAAGTAAAACAATTGTTATACCCGGAGGGTAATGCACTTTCACCTGACATTATTTTTGCCAAATACGAGTAACACTAACAATTGCTGCTATCGAAAAAAGATGGTGATTTGAAAATCGAAAACGAAAATGTCGCCATATCATCTGTCTCTTTCTCTATCAATGGCCGTAAGTCATCGCGTTACATTCACGAGACAATTTTTGAAAGCGTAAAAATTTTGTATTTCTTTAAAACTTTTAAAACAACATTTTTTCGACGTCATGATTAATTGAGAAACGTCTTATAAAATCTTGAGTAATTTTCTTGTGATGTAGAAATTTATTTTTGATAAAAATGAATTGCAAGAGAACTACTTTCGAAATTTTATTTTTTGGCAAATGCAGGGTGTTAACACGTGCGACATTTTGTTTACTTGTAATTCCACGAGATAGCGTTGCTGTCAGTAGTTTAATCTTAAATTTTATCTTAAAGATTCATTGGACAATTTTAACTTCATGTGATATATACTGTGAAATGTATCCAGTAATGTTATTCGTCTATACACCAGTATCAGTATAACTATTTATTTTGTATAATTTTCTATTGGCGCCAGTTGCTGATGGAGTTATTCGTGTTATAAAACGCACGAACAGAAGGAGTAACTAGTTTCCGAGAAATGTTGGAACGTTCGAGAAACAGATATACACGCAACACAACATGAAATCATGTTAGACGGATGGATATCACTTAGTTATTCATTTATTTATTGTATATCTTCTTTCAATGCAGACGTACGTAATAAAGTCCGGATATCCTGAGGGTGTTTTCAATTGGGATTTACAAGATATCTTGTATCAACAAATCATGAACAAATTCTAAGCATCGAAACATATCAAAAACACCAACATGTTATTGTAAACAATTCAACAAATAACCCAATATCCATGTCATAACTTTCATATTGCAAAATCTTATTTGTCTGCAAACCAAAAGCTACAAGTCAATGGAAAATTTTCAGTTTATTCAAAAAGTAATTGGGTTATTCACATGCATGTATGTGATATTCATACAATCACATGCTCATTATGTTGGTACCTGCGTATCGGAATTTCCAAATTGACTGCATTGCGTAAAAGTTGCACACTTTTTTAATGTGTTTTTCAATGTGATATTGATTAATTGCTCTACGAGATGTTAGTGTCACAGATTCATGGACTGCAACTGAATTAAGATTGAGTTTTCGAAGAAATCCTCCACAAAGATGCACTTCGTTTTAACTCATGTTGGTGTGATTTTAGGTTATACGATATTATAAATGAAACTCATTAACCAAAAACGTAAATAATAAATTAATAACATAAGAAAATTAATTTCAATTTAAATTCTTAACTGATGATGCACTTAATTATTACACAATTATTCCAATCAGGTATGGAAAAGGTCAAGTGATTTGTTATTGAAAAACAAATGAAAAAACCAGAAATGAAAACTTGACCAAGTGCTAATCGCAATCGATAAATCAAAATTCAAATTGATTTTCTATAGAACTTATCAATGTACTATAGATGATGATACTCGTTTTTGGCGCCTTTACAAAGTATCATTTGATACAAATTTAATATAGAAAAACAATCTGCTTGCTCGTGCATAAAGAACATAACAAATTTAATAATTGCAATAGTTAATATTATAATAAAAACCATTAAAAATTAACAACAAAATCGTATTCTGAGATATGTGATATTGTCGCCATCTTCAATTGAATTGAAAAGAAAACCTCATTCTTACGTAAACCAAAGAAAGAAAAATTGAACATTGGATATAGATCAATAGGAACGGGTTTTCCGTTCAACATGAAAATTGAGTGATTGGTTAAACTTAACTGAGAAACAATTACTCTAAGAAATCTAGTAAGTACTACAAGACGAATTGTAAAGTGATATTGACTACACTGACAAGGGAAAAATACAGATGATATTATGAAATCATTTCTTCAACAATTGATGCGAATACCAATAACTACTTTTGTCCCCTTCTGATACCATGTTTTGAACATAATAGCTCATGGAAATTTTGTTGTCAGTTCGTAGTTGATCAGTTGAGTTGATTGCATAAGCGAGTATCATGTTCAAGCATAATTCAATGTGAACGGCAAAGTCATTTAAGGACAAAGTTGATGGGAAAATATGCAATTTTCTTTAACAATCCATTTGAAAGTTGATCAATTTCTTAACTCAGTTGATCAACTTTTTCCCGAAATGTTTAATTTGAAAATTTTTTTCAAAAGAAGAGTCGGTGAAGTATCACAAATTGGCATATATGAGATTCTCCTTAACAATCCAGCTGTAAGTTGATCAACTTTTTATCTGTGTTGATCAACTTTTTCCCGAAATTTAAAATTTGTAAATTATTTTCAAAAGAGTCGGTGAAGTTTCACAAATTGGCAAATATGAGATTCTACTTAAGAATCCAGCTGTAAGTTGATCAACTTTTTATCAGAGTTGATCAACTTTTTTCCGAAATTTTAAATTTGAAAATTTTTTTCAAAAGAAGAGTTTTGGCAAATATGAGATTCTCCTTAACAATCCAGCTGTAAGTTGATCAACTTTTTATCTGAGTTGATCAACTTTTTCCCGAAATTTTAAATTTGAAAATTTTTTTCGAAGGAAGAGTCAGTGAAGTATCATAAATTGGCAAATATGAGATTCTCCTTAAGAATCCAGCTGTAAGTTGATCAACTTTTTATCTGAGCTGATCAACTTTTTCCCGAAATTTTAAATTTGAAAATTTTTTTCAACCGAAGAGTCGGTGAAGTATCACAAATTGGCATATATGAGATTCTCCATAAGAATCCAGCTGTAAGTTGATCAACTTTTTATCTGAGTTGATCAACTTTTTCCCGAAATTTTAAATTTGAAAATTTTTTTCAAAAGAACTTTCGGTGAAATATCGTAAATTCGAAAATATGAAATTTTCCTTCACAATCCACTTGGAAGTTGATCAACTTACTATCTTAGTTGATCAACTTTTTACTGAAATTTCAAACATGAAAATTTTCTTCAAAAGACGAGTCGGTGAAGTATCGTAAATTGGCAAATATGAAATTTTCCTTAACAATACAGCTGTAAGTTGATCAACTTTTTATCTGAGCTGATCAACTTTTTAACGAAATTTAAAATTTGAAAATTTTCTTTAGTAGGACAGTCCCGAAAATTCCGTAAATTGAAAAATGTGAAATTTTTCTTAACATCCACTTGAAAGTTGATCAATTTCTTAACTCAGTTGATCAACTTCTTACCGAAATTTCAAATTTGAAAATTTCTTTCAGAAGAACAGTAACGATAATTACGTAAATTGAAAAATATGAAATTCTCCGTAACAATCCACTTGGAAGTTGATCAACTTATTATCCTAGTTGATCAACTTTTTACCGAAATATCAAATTTGAAAATTTCTTGTAGTAGGACAGCGCAGTCACGAAAATTCCGTAAATTGGCAAATATGAAATTCTCTTTAACAATCCACCAAGAAGTTGATCAATTTCTTATGTAAGTTGGTCAACTGTTTACTGAAATTGTAAATTCAAAAATTTCTTTCAATAGGACAGTTACGATAATTCCGTAAATTGGCAAATAAGAAATTCTACTTGACAATCCAGCTGTAAGTTGATCAACTTTTCAGCTGAGTTGTTCAAGTTTTTGCCGAATTGGTATAAGTGGAGGGAAATAAAATGTGATTTAAAGTCACCACCTTCGGTAAATCGCTGCATTGCACGAAAAGTGCATGACATAACTGCAGGGACAACATGAATGCAGTTGCGGCAAATTCGAAAACAAATTATAACTATACTTAAACAAGAAGCTAACACGTACTGGAATAATATAGTTAATCGAAAAAGTTTTCAACAGAATCAACGTTTCTTCGAATGCATACATGCCAAAGTTGAAAAGTCACGGAGTCACAACATGTCACAGATCATCCACCTTAAAGTGCAAGGAATGCATTTATCATTTTTAATTACTAAAGAAAAGTGCATTCTCAACATCTCGTGCAACTAATTGCAATTGTAGCACAAAGCACCACTCCAGCATCACCCTGTACCCACTTCTGAAGTCATTCATCTTTGAATCATATGCAACTTATGTGAAACTTTGTGTGAGATATCAAGAAAACAAATAACAGAAAAATTCATGTTATTACTATGGAAAGTGTTAGTTAGTAAATTTAGTAACCAGTTTAAATATAGCCAAGTCTTAAAATAGACTCAAACATGATGGCGTCTATATTTGTTAGTTTAAATTGTATTTTAAAAAAGATTTTCACAAATTAATTAGTTAACTATTTTATGCAGTTTTTCTTGCAACAGCAACTTGCAACTGCATCTCGAACCCAACCTAATGGTTATGGTTAACTCAGCTATGATTGCCTTATAACATGGTCATTCTTGTTTTCACTATCTATTTTTAAACTAGCTGCAAATCTATATATAGCATATATAGAGTGGATATGATATTGCAGTAGATATAGATTAGCAGTAGATTTGCAGCATCTTTTGAAATGGAGAGCGAAAAAATTGCTTTTATTTTGTGTTTGTGAGTGCGTGTGCTTTTGCAATAAATATTACCTCTTTTGAAATGCTAAAGAAAGAATGCATTATAAATTAGGAAAGATGCAACAGAACAAGAAGTTTGACCAAAGTCCAAAGAGAGTCAACTGGGAAATCTATTTATAAAACTTACAGCACAGCATGAAATACCTGGATATACATATAATATGCAGTATGTGCCTGGACATCGTATTCATGTATCCTCAAACAAGCTATAAATTTAGATATCTTCTTTTTTTGTTGTTATAACCTCTCTTTGATTTGATCAAACCCCTGATCATGGTTTATGATTACAGTAATTTCTAAACGTCGTAACTCTAAAAATATCTACATGGCATCGTCGTCGTCGTTACTTTCATCATATGTAATCATGTGTACTATATACACGAAGGAGATACTACTCGTATATCATGAAAGAGGCTACTTGCACTGTGGTACCTGATTATTGCAACATTCACAATCATTTTGCAATCATTGTACCTGATGTTGCTGCTGTCAAATCATGAGGTTTTCCCAATCTCATTGTTTGTCATGATAAATTGATGAATCATTTATTATATATTTTTTTTTATTTTATTATAAACTATTCATATAGATAAGAAACGTATATTCTGTTTAATTATGCATTAAATTACGTCCTCAATTCAAGTCTACAGAAATTCGATCTATAATACGTTTATGCAACTCGTTCTCTTTTCAATCGATCGCAATCGAAATCGCATCGAATTGAAACCATTTCTGCCAACTGTAGCATGAAAAATAACATTTCTATTGATAAACCATATTACCAACAAAAAAATCTTCTTTGTATTGCATCGCATTTTCATTTTGTTGTTCAATGAAAGTTTTGATATGCAACATTGTCATCTTGAAGTGAAATAAGTGAAGAACGAAGTGAGAAAGGAACATGAATTTGTTTTTGCAGGAACACAGTTTGTAAATTGCCACTGAGGAAGAAAACATATAGTTGTCGAAACAAATTTGTATGACATATATAAAAATAATAAAAAGCGCATAAATGAACCAGATATTCATTCTTAAACGCTTTTACTAATTTCCACAACCAAACCAAACCCGATAAATTTGTTGTTATTAATTTTTGACAAATTTTATTTGACTGAACTCACGTCAAATTGATTAAATTTTATTTTTAGAATTCTGATTTTATGTTTAATAAAACAAACAAACAAAAAATCTTCCTTTTATTGCTACGAATTTCGAAACACGTCCCATTAGCAAATGCTAAATTCTAGAGAAAAAATTCTGTTTTATTTTGAATTGAGTTAAACCCGATTTTCAAGATTGAAAGGTCAGTAATTTTTGATGTTTACCATCGTTTAGCGGTCTGTGTTATATAACACCTGGGTAAAAAAAATGTAAGATCTTCGCAACGATAACAAAGGTTTATTTTATAGTGGCGCTATTAATTTCAGTTTCTTGACTTTTTGATTTTTGTCGTGAATCCTATATGATGCTACTCGTGAAGTCATATGCTGGAAAGCGATTGTGACCTCATGATTTCAGAATTAAACGATTCCATTTTGAAGGAGAGATGTCTCTGAGGAAAGTATAGTTTTACGGATGACTGTCTTGGTAATTGTTTATGGACAGTAAAGTTTAATTGAAAATTGCTAATAAAAGCTATAATATTAAAGACAATATCTTGTTAATAAATTATGGAATGCCAACAAACATGCTGCTAAAAGACACTAAAGTTTTGCCCTAAGGAAAATCATGAATTCAATTAGGATAATTGATTACCAGATTAGATACTGAAATGGTTATATGGAATGTAAATAAAATTCGCAGAAAACTATTAAATAGAAAAATAGCTATTACAAATAAATCACAGTGAATTATTTTCACTAAATTCAGTAACAAGCAGTTATTCAAGGAAAAACAATATTAAATTTCTTTAAAACTTTGTTTATCTATGCAGTAAGATACATGCGTATACAGTGTATATAGTATATGGATAATAAAAAGTTAATATCCACCAGACAGACATTGGTGATATGAAGAAATAATTTCACTTTGCGTGATTTGCACTTCAAAGATATGGTAAATGAAGTCTGTGACTTGAAATGTCTGATTTTATGACATAGTTATAGTAGATATCGTGATATCATGATACCGTGATATCTCATTCCTTGATAATGACGAGGTATCAATTCGTGATGGAGTTGATTGAGTTATGCCCATGATGTTAATGATGATGATAAATCTAGTTGACAGTAAAATCACTTTGAAGATATTGGGATATAGTTATATGAAATTGGTTCAATCATGTGTAGAAACCATAAAATCTATAAAAGTAGTTGCATACCTCGTGGTTATAGTCTGATTCACTTAAAACAACATTTTTCCATTGAAGCTATCCTTTGTGATATTGAAAAAAACCTACTTGAAGCGGATAAAGAAATAAATTACTTTTGCCTAAAGAAACATGTCGACCAAATAATTGTTCTACATTTTGTCGATTGGATTATTTTAATTACAAGAATTTTAAATATCACCCATTCCGACCATTCACCTGTGATTTTCTTTTATGGCACCACAACACATTGGCCGAAAGAATTTCGTCGCCAACATGGTTTTAATTTAAACTTAATTGTGTATGAAATTGCTGCAGTTTCTTATTAAATCCATCTAACAAATTCCAGTACTTTATATCTAATCAAGTGTTATTAAAGTAGTCAGTGGTTAATTGAATTGAACACAAGTTATGTGTTGAAGATGTTGGATACCAATTTCACGTAATAAAGTGATGTTATCCATCATGATAAAAAGCAGTTAGCTTACTATCAGACATTTATAATTGGATGCAATTTCTAATTATTATTACATGATGACATGATTCTTCATGTTGTATTTTATGCATTAGATATCTTCTACTCTAAATTCATTTACAAGTGGTTTATTTTGCAAGATCTTGTAGTCAAATAAAATTTATCAACAGGGAGATATAAGGAAATGCGATACTTTTATAATAAAATTTTTATATTAGAATACCTTCTAGTGATAAATATTTATTTCATTGAAAAATATTATGAGAAAAAAGTAAAAATTTCAATCCAGAAAAATATAAAAATGGAAAGGAGTTCACAAACCGTTACAAACGTTCTCGACTCCTTATCACGCACACTGAGATCAAATCACTAACACTAATTCAATGAATCGCAACAATATGAGAAATGCACTCATCCGAAAATGAGAAAGAGAAAAGTACAATTGTTTCACATATGGTTAACCTCATTCTCCTGTTGTTCTAAAATATTTTTGACAATAGTGTCACACTTCCAGTTTGGAACCAAAAAAGGGTCATTGTACGGGGCTAGAAAATTTATTTTTCGGGTAGTAACATTTTTTGAAAAATATCAAAACAATTTTTATAAAATTAAAAATTCAACACTCGTCGTTTTTATGATATTCTTTAATGGATTAAACGAAAAATATTGTTAGTCATCGTTATTTGTTATTGAATTGATGTAATTTAGCATACATGTATCACAAACACATCACTATGTTGAATTGAATTAATAAATTTAAAAAATGATGAACTTTCGGGACACCGCACTTGTTTCTTTGTGTCAACTCAGTAACGGTACGTTCCTCCATATTTAAATTGAAGGTTATTACGAAGATAATTTGAAGAAATCATTTTGTAGATTAACATTTTATGTCCAGAAATAAACGACATTTTGTCGAGTGGTTGATCATCAAAAGTTAATACTCTCATTAAAAGCACTTGGCCCAACTTTACAAAATGGCGTCATAGACATAACGGATAACCAAAATGATAGCCGTGTCCTTGAGATTTTGAAAAATTTGTAGAAAGTGACATTTCCCGACAACCTGGCTGACGAATTAATTGTTCAGACAAATGTCAAACTTTCACACAAGATGGCAGTAGTAAATAGAGACATTAAAATGGATTGGGAAAATAATTTTAAATAATTTGTTGTCTAATAGAATTCCAAATGAATCTTAACGAGATATCCGAATGAAAGATTACTTTAAGATGATGCCAACGTCTTTTGAATGAATAATATCTCATCACGTGTATTACAGCGTGTTGGTCTCCGAGTAAGTTGAAAAGTAATTTGTTATTGACTCGTGATTGAACCCGGTTTGTCTAATAAATCGAAGTGATTATGAAAAACTGTCGATTGTTTGAATTATGTATGGAGACGGAGACGATTTCAGTTGTCATATTAAGAACGGAACATGTGCTTGGGTATCTTAAACGTTTATTGAATTGAAATGATAATCAAATAGGACCTCCTGCACTGTGTGACTCAATTCTTTTCTCAATTCAAGAATGTTACAAAGTACTTACGACCTCTAGTGTGATGTATAACAACAAGGACTTACCTGGAAAGAAAGAGAAAAATTTGATTAGTAATTTGAAATATATTTAAACTTTCTTCATCAAATCTTATGATAAAAGACCGTCTTGAGAGGAAGTAAATCGATGTCAAACTTTTCCTAGAAAACGTGAAGAAAATTTCTTCATTCAGAAAGCGCCACTCAACCACTACCCTTGAAACGTTGAAGAGAGACACACACTTAATGTGATCGTGACAAAAACTAATAATTATTAGTAAATCATACTCAATGAAAGTTTAATTAACTTTTTATAAAAAAGCCGACCGCTTGATAATTAGTAGAATATCAAAAACTAGAACGCGAAAATCGATTTTTCATTTATTAAAAACTCACACTTTTCTTCGAACCAATAAAATTGTTGGTACTAATAATTATTAATTTCATCCAAGTTCATTTGATAAATGGCGACAGAATTCAGTCATTCACTTTCTAAAATTTTAAATTAATAACTAAAGAAAACTTTTAAGTACTCAAATAATAATAAATGAGAGGTTGATTAAAAGAAAATCCAATTGACCGATCAAGAGGTGAAACGGCGAGACGTCAAGTTTCATTCATAAAAAAAAATTTTTACTAATAATTATTTCAAATAATTATACTTGAAAATCAACGACGAAAGTTCATCATCCAGTCATTGTCGTTTTGTCAGCTTAAACAAAATGGCGGCGTTTTTATAAAAGTAAGAAGAAGAAAATAAAAATTCAATTAGTATTCCGTTAGAGAAGCTAACGTTTTTATTATGAACTTTGACTAATAATTATTATAAAAATAAAAAAATAATTTACAGCAACTCACTGTAACGGAAAAAGTCAAGTACGTGCGTTCATCGTTACAAGTGACAGATCTCACTCAAAATGGCGGTTCATGTTAACGGTAACAACTGTCAACTGTAAGTGACTTTACATTTTTACTTTTTTCACAAACAGTTGGCAACAGTGACTTATTAGCGGTACGTAACGTAATTAAATAACAAAATGCCATAAGTGTTAAAAAGTAAGAGAGATAATTTTATATTTTTCTTAAATTTAATATAATTAATTAATTTCGAATTCAAACCTCAGAATAATTAATGTTTAAAAAATTTTGACAAAAAGATTCTTAACCAGAAGAAGAGAAACAAGAAAACGTCAGATCAAGCACACATGGAGTCAAACCATGATAAGAATTTTCAGTCAACACTAATACTTAACGCACCATCGCATACAAACGCAATCGCACATTATGAATGCATTCATCTTGTTGTTGCGATGAAAGTGTTTATGAAATTGAAACTAAACATTTATAATCATTCATTAAAGTGAAAATGGCAACAAAGTGGCAAAGTAGCAGAGTACTATAAGTACAATGCCCTTTTAAACTTTATACAATTGAGAGTCGAAATTGTAATTGAATGAAAGAGAGGAGAATAATTGAAATATTCAAAATGGCGTTTAAAAAAAAAAAGAAAATAAAAAATAATTTAACTTACGGTTTTTCATTTAAAAATTCACCACGCGTAAATTCGGAAAGCCTTCGTGATTTACTTTTTTTCGTAACAACATGTTGTTGATGCTGCTGTTGCTGTTGCTGTGGTTGTTGTTGTTGTGATGTTGCAGTAGCTACTGTTATTGGTGATATTGATGTTGAAGAACATTTTTTAGATAATAATGTTGGTGATAACTTCTTATTGTTATTATTATTATTATTATTGATATTATGATTAGTATCACCATTTATTAGATTAATGACACTATTACAATGATTTGTTGTAACTGTTGTTTGGCTGGAGTTATTATTGTCACATAATAAAATGCCATCAGTAGTCTTGTCTATATTATTGTTATTATTATTATTGTTGATGTTATTATGACAACTTGATGTTGATGATGATTCCACAATTGGTGGTATACATGACGATACAGATAATTGTAGCAGACTATTACCATCTGGTGATGTTGTGGTTGTTGTAGTTATTAAGTTACAGCAACTTCCAGTAATTGAATCAATAAATTTTTGATTATTATTATTATTAGATTTCTTAGTGTTGCCAGATAAGAACTTCTTTGATTTAAGAACAGGCGATGGACGTGGTGATGTTAGTGGACTTCCACCATCAGCAATAGAAACAGTTGATAGCACATCGAGTGAATTGGATTTGAAGATATGTCCATAACGGAAACGATTCTTGTTAATACAAGAATATAGTATATCATCTGAAGTTAGTAGATTATCTCCAACTGCATTAGAATTTTTATTCGATTTATTCATATCACTTTGCAATGGCAATGATGATGATGTATTGATATTATCATGATCTAATTTCGATAGTTTCGTCATAACGATATCACAGCTTTGCTTATTATTAATCGTGTTATTACTAATATCATTTGAGTTACTATTATTAAGATTATTTGAATTACTACTAAATGATAAAATATTTGAAAATCGTCTCATTTTAGCTGGTTTCTTTATCTTTGGCACAGATGGCGTACAGTATTGTGATGTTTGTGTATCAGTAGGATTTGTATTATCATCTTTATCACATTGTGATTTTTGTGTTATATCTTTAACCCCATCATCTGTGTGGGTGGTGGCTTTCAATGTTTCGTCATTTTCAACAATTTTACTAACCAGAAATCGACTTTTCTTACTTTTACCACTTTTACTAGTTTTCTCTTTGCTTTTATTATCCATTGAGGTTATCGAGTCGATTCTCTCGTTTTGTATAATATCATAAATCGTGCTGTATTTGAGCGATGATGATGATAAACTCAACTCGTTATTAACCGTGTTAACCGTGTCAACACTTTGACGTTTTTGTATAATATCGTATATTGTACCATTGTATTTTAGAGACGAGTATTTATGATTATTTGTATTTAAACGTTTCTGGAACTTGTCTGAAAACGCTCGTTTACGTTGGAACGCTCCATTATCGTTTTGTTCTGATTTATGATGTAATATCTCGTAAATTGTGCCGTATGTCATATACTTGTCATATTTCTGATATGTTATATTGTATATTTCATTCTTTCTCTGAATTATATCGTATATCGTTCCGTACGATATTAGTTTATCGTAGATTTTATAATTTGTTTTATAAATTTCATCTTTACCTTTTTTAACGATTTGTTGCTTTTTGTTACTATCTGCTATTGACGAGGTTATCGATGATGATGTTGATACTGCTGATGATGATGATGTTGTCGATTGTTTGAATGAATCTCTTAGTGATTTTAGATTGGTTTTCTTGTTGCTAGTGTCGTTATCTTTACGGGTTTTGTTACCAGACAATGATGAGAAGAAATGAAGTGATCTACCACTTTTATGCTTCGAATTTTGTCGCTTAAACTTTGATGGTGTATTAACAATGTTGTCACATTCTTTGACCAGCATTTTAAATTCTTCATATGATTTCCGTCGTAGCTTTGCTTTTTCATTATCCAATTTGACGAGTTGATTATCAACTGTAACGCTATTCGTTGTATCTTCGATATCACCTGATTTTGTTTTTACTGGAAATTCTTCACATGATTTACGACGATTTTTATCATCAAGTTTCTGTTGTTGCTGTTTTGTGTACGACTTGAAATCTTCTGATGATTTCGATTTGGATATATTGTGATTATCACTCTGCAACATGATATCATCTTCATCTTCATTTTGATTCAATTTATTCATTTCGGTTATTATCTCCAAACTGCTATTCGAAAATTTCTTTGGTGATATTACTTCAGTTTCGTATAAATCACATGTTATTGTTGGTATTACTGCAGTTGTTGTTGTTGCTGTTGTTGTTGTTGCTGCTGTGGTGTTATGAATTGTACGAAATTCTTGATACGATTTTCTTCTCAATCTTGTACGTTCTGCTTCTGTTATTACTTCAATGTTATCTCTAGGTATTGGTGATAGGGTTTGTGGAGTAGTTGCTTTAGCAAATAACGCTTTAAATTCTTCATAAGATTTACGACGATTTCTAGATTGTGTTAAACATTCCTTTAAATTCAGTCTCGCTATTTTCTCACCTTTATCCAAACAATCTACTACAGTCGTTGCTGATGTTGGGACTTGAGTTTCTGTTGGGATATCCGTTTGATTTTGATTTTGTATTGTATCACAGTTGTTACTTGCATCTAATTTTTGCATTTCAATAAATCCAGAATCCATGGAGCTAATGGTGCATGTTGAATCGAAACTAGTCTTACGACTACCAGTAGTATTAGCTGGTAATTGAACTAAACCAGGTATGCATTTAGATACAGAACTAGCCCCTTCTCCTGCACCGCTACAATCTAATACAACAAGTTGAATATTTTCATTGTTACCAATGTCCTTGGATTGATCTGCATCTGCACCAATATCATTAGCATTGGATTGTATCAATGATAATTTATTGTTATTAACTTTATTAGCTTTGTTAACTGTAGCATAAACTGGAATTTCTGCTAATACTTCTCGACCAGCTAATGTCCCCGTCTCACCGATTGTAGCTAATCTTATATGGATGTCTTCTTGTTTCATGGTGCTATTGGTTGTGGTTAATTTACTTTCAATACCTCCTACTGTCTTCAAGTTAGTTCGACAAGTCTTCGTCTTACGATTAATACTTGTTAAGTTCTTACGGATTTTTGTTGGACTCGTTTGAAGCTTTCTTGAATATCTATTCACCACGTTGTATATCGGATCTAGTTCATGTTTTGATTTGAATGTTGATTTAATATATTTCCTTAAGATTTTAGTGTTTTTCGTGTTTCGACTGCTGCGATTCAAGTTACTGCATTTCGTACTTGATACTGATTCATTCATACATTTGGCACAACACAGGAATTCATACAAAATCTCATTATCATTAGTATCTGGTGGTGTGAATGTTGAGTATTTCGGTTCCATTCCACTATCATTGCTACTTGTACTACATTTACGACTTCCATTACCATCAGGTGGTTCAAATATCTTTTTCGTGTTATCTACTTTTTGGCAAGTTTTCATAATGCTACTATTACTATTATCTTCTTCATCAATTTTATTTAATTTCTTACTATTGCTATCATTATCGCATCTCTGTTTCAAATGTCCTCCATCTTTTATCACTGCACTTTCTATACTAAAACCACTCTCTAATAGTACAAATGTACCATCTACAGGTAATATCAAACGTCCTTCAGCTGCAGCACTTACTAATTCATGCAAGGCCAATACTTGCTTCTCTGTAACATTCCCTTGAAGTTGTATACCATGAAGGGCAAACGCTGTTGGTTTATTATTCACCGAATTCGGATCAGAGCACCAAACTACAGGCATTGTCGTCATGATTAAATTGTTTTTTTATTTATTTATTTATTTATTTATTTAAATATTCAAATCTTCACATACTTATAACCACTTTCTACAAAACCACATTGTATTATTCCATTCAATATCACGACACGGCACTTTTATTGTATCTTTATATATCAGTTTTTTTCTTTAACAGTCTTTATTATTTATTACATTTGTTAATAAATAAATAAATAAATTATACAAAATATAAAAAACAAAAAACTTTTTTTGGCAAGATGGATAACTTAAGAAATAAATTTATTTCTTCTTATATCTTTTCGTGTGGTAAGAATGTTCTTTCATGTTTCTTTTGCTCATCGCAAATGTTGAGAAAAATTTTTACGAACGTGACCTAAAAAATGATAAATAATTTTTCTTTTTGCCACAAGACATAATAATGTTTTATTTCGAAGAAAGAAATGTTGCGGTTTTTATTGAGAATGTTTTGTAAGGAATTTTTTCATATTAAATACAATTCTTTCTTGAATAAAATTCAAAGGAAGGGCGTTATGTGATATACTGGATGCAATAACTGGAATTTGATTTTATAAAATTTTCAAAATTTTTCATATAAATGTGACTTTCACCATGGATAAACGATCACATAAAATATAAAATGACACTTTAATGTTAACAACATTAACTGAATGCGACACAAAACTAAATAAATATTGATTCTATAAGACAACTGAACTGAACTGAACTGAACTGATACGTTAGACAGAAATTGACAGAATCTCCGGTTACGTTCTTGCTAATTTTGAACGTGACACCGATCAATCCCTACAGCTAATCAAAAGATGGATTTATAACTAAACAGCTAACTAGCTACAATATCTACTTAAAGTAGATAAACTTAACGGTACAACTGCATTATTTGCGGATAACTTATTTACTGATTATGCGAAATTCAAACAAGACACTCTTCGAGTTGTTACTTGTATCTACTATACTGTTGCTGTGGATTCTTCCATACATAGAATTGATCTTTTCTTATATGAAATTCCCTCGACGATCTGATTTTGAAAGCGGTTACAACAAGCATAGAGGACAAAAAAATATATTATATGCTTTTTATGGTCAATTCTTGGCGAGTTACGATATGTCAGTAACCCTTCTGGTTTATGATGCGGAAATATATCGGCTTGACTTTACTCAGTGATCTATTGATCAATTGACAATTCCGTCTTCTTGTCACATTCTCTTATATGGAACAGATAACACACAACGCATGCAACATTGTCCAAACTCAAAGAGTGTCAAAGAACAAACAATTATCTGGGATATATGACCACTTAACGTGGTATGTGCTAATGTATGTCGCCTAGTTACGCCAATGATTATGTGGTATTCAATGGATTTATGGACATATTTCTAGAAGAGATTAACCCTTCATGATTCAACACAAACGTCAGAACCATATGAAAACCAGGTAAACACAAAAAGCTCTTAAAAATCACGACGAGTTTTTGGGAAATTCTACATTTTTATTAATGAGGAAATTTTGTTAATAACCTAATAAAAATGTTATCTGCGATATCTAGCGAGTCATGGCGTCATGTTGACGCAATGAATTTTGTGTTGAATGAAACAGCAAAACTTGGGTGTTCCATTTAATAATGTGTTTAACTTCAGGGAAGTGATATAAAGCAAGATAGTCATAAAAGCAGGAAAAACTAAAGTATCTACTAGTAACAACGTCAACATACAAGTTTCGTGGTAAAGGATTTAACCGGTTTCAAAGAATTTACATCGTCTATAAGACAATCTACTATTCCAATGAGGTAGAATTGAGCCGTTCTGTCCGTAATATGAATATGACGAAATAGTGGTATGGGGCAAAAGCACATGTCATACAAGACAAGTTTAACTTGACACGGGTTTTTCATGGCACAAGACGGAAGCTGGAGTTGTTCTGAAATATTCAACATTAAATCCTATGAATAACTTCATGACATGAAAAAGAACGTCCGCCATCTTTGTGTCACTATTCTAAATGAAATGAAACCAACTTCATTGGAGCTGTTCCACATTTGACAGAATCGAAGGAGAAAAATTGCCTTTCGCTTTGTATGGAATGCAGGTGTTTTTTTCTTAAATCATTTCTTAAGAAAATAAGTTCACGGTTATTTGAATTAAATGTTTCTTCTACAAGTTATTGTGTGGAGACGCCTTTCATGTTGTTTGCAGTGAAGTCAGGGGTGTGCCGTTTGGTAATGAATTAAAAATGTTAAATATTTTATTAACATAGTGGTTATGTTGAATCAAAGAGATTTCTTTCTTTAGATCAATAAAGTAGAGAAACAGCCTAACAAAGTGTGTGAGTTCACGCAAAGGGGATGGATATTTTCCCCTTCTTGATGCAACTGCATAAGATTCGCGCGCCTAAATTCGACGAGTGATCATTTTTTCGGAAACTTCGTACTCGTCATAATTTCTTTACTTAAATTTTTTTTTTTTTTTTTTTTGGTAAATATTAGCACAAATGATTTTTTCATTTGATTCAAGTTTCATCTCACAATACCGACTATATGCGCGTAATTTTGGTATCAAACTGATATCTCCTCATTGTGGTTGTGGTTCTGTATATCATTTGCAGGTGTTATAATATGAAAATGTTATTTGTTTAATGTTATTTTTTGTCGAATCTATTTAATCAACTCTTGCACGAGTAACTGTTGAATAATTATTTTTTGTTTTGTCTACCATCAGAACCGGGTGAAAGTCAATTTGAATAGTTACGTCTGTTCTGGGGTTTATGTTTAACTCAGAATGTTGACGCAAAATTTCTGTTAATCAATATCATGTTAAAAATATATAAAAATATGTAAACATCTGAGATTAACACGAATATCAAAACATATTTTCCTCCGTCAGTTCAAGTGCTAATACTTTTCAAATTTACTTAGTAACAGTCAATCAATCAATTTATTTCCAATTATCGAATTTCTTGAAACTGCAATTGCGCTGTGACGCCTGTATTTGCGTGTAGATTGTCAATCAACTTGAAGTTGTTTGAATACGTGACACCTGTCTTTATATTGTACTTTTAAGTTAGTAATAAACTCCATTCAAAGTCAAACTGATTTCTTATTTACTCAAGAACCAGGAGGTAATGTTAAATAAATGAACTAATGATTTGAGTTGATATAGATATTGGGATATAGATGGCACAAGGATTAAATTTTCAAAGTCAGGTTCGTGAATTTATCAAAAACATGAAAAGTCAATGAGCTACAGTTAATGATACAACCACGAAATGCAGGTTTTTATCAGGTTTTCATGTTAAAAATGCATATATCTACGTTTCATTAAAATCAAGTTTATGGTTTCTGTGAAAAGATTATGACATCGCCGAAATATATAATTCAGGCACGTGTCGACGGCGTTAGAAACATGTAAAACAAAAACAAAATCCATGGTCAAATGATGTATTACTTAAAAGTATAAAACAAAAATGCTAAAAACTATCATCCATTAAAGAAAGTTAAAAATGTTAAAAACTAAAACCAGTAGGAGTTTATAGTTAACATAACAAACGCTGCACTTGTTCCAGAGTGATTTGCATCAATTCAACATAAATTTAAAACAGTTTTAGCATATGTACTAAAGTGATATGATTTGAATAGAAAATAAGCAGACAAAATATCAACGTTTAAAAGCTTCTGCACTAAATCGTGCGGAAAACTGCATTCAACAATGTTGCCGTGAGTTTGAGGTTATGTAAAATAAAAATGAATTGAAAACACGTAAAAACGTATTCGGCATTTTTGTATCGTATTGGTTGAATGATTGTTAAAAAATTGTTTAAATGAAATCCAAAATGAAAAAATCAACATAAACTTTTAACAATTAAAGTTTAGTTAGTAAACGTTTCATGTACGAGTAATTTATTTTGTACCAACTTAAACGTGACGTACACTTAACGTGGATCAGTTATTGTTGTGTTATATGTAGTATACAAAAAATATATTTTTTTTTTAAATTAAGCAAAATTATATCTTGTCAACAATATCACATCCAGCTTGAGTTTAGAAAATTGAAAATTTTTATTTTCTACAAAATGAAAATTCACTTGCAAAGTATAATTTCCACCGCATTCATGCGAAAAACTTAAAAAAACCAGCAAGAAAAAGTTTTCAAATTCCGATAAAAAGTTTAAATTTCCGATAAAACTTTCACGATTTTGACATAAAAGTTTTCTTTTTTTTCGGAAAAAAATATTTAATGAAAAACACAAAAAAATTTCCATCAAAACCAGAACAAACTGTTTGAACTGGAAAACATTTCCTGGAAACATTTTTCGATTTTATTTTTCAATTTTTCTCGGAAAACTCAATAAGCATTTCTTTGATTGTGAAAATTGACGCGAATTCGTGCAGGTGAAAATTTAACTGTTATTCAACTGTAGAGTAGAACAATAATTCAGCCCTTAAATATGATATTGATTCATTATTTATGAGTAATAACTTGTCAAACAAATGACTATTAATATCATGTCATCTAGATGTCATATAAAATATGGAATAACCATTTGAGAATTCCGTGCTCACTAGCCACAATGAATAACTCAATCCAATGTTGACTTTTGTTTTTAGCACATGTTAAAAGTTGCAGGTATTTCAACGGAAATGAAACTTCTGCAACTATTATATATACCAACATTCAAATAAAAATCATTACCTGCATAATTTTTATAGTGTGAACTTGTAAATTGATTTGTAATGAAAATTAAATACGGACAACCTTAAGACGTGATGTGATGAGTAAGTGAAGTTGTTCATTATGAAAATAGTATAACAAACACGATTCGAGATAATCTAGGTTATAAGTGCATTATTTAAATTGTATTTGTATATTTAACAAAATCGTGTAAGTAAATAGAAAATTTGAAGATGATAATCATGAACGAATGAAAGCTAAATTTCCGGTTAAATCAATTTTAAATTAGGGAAAATTATTTTGTAATTTGTTTTTGTGGTTAAATAGAAAATAATTTCTTCAGTTGAAAATCTATTATTTGTCATTAGATTTTTAAATTTTCCTATTACACGGAGAAAATGAAAGCAAATTTAAAATTACAAAATTCACAAGAGAAATGTTGAGGACAACGAACTGGTCGTGCAACTAAATCCCTTACAGTCACTCGAGCGACATCTCTACTTCATTAGTTGAAAACTCATTGAATTCTTGAAAGATTCTTCGTTGTTGAAATTTGACTGTTTGAACTTTTATAAGAGACACACTCGATTCGTCACACGTGATCAGTTAGTTCAATAATTCGGTGTCAACAATTTCTTCTGACACCCACATATCATTTAGCACGATCTACAAAAGGTGAACCTTAAACCAGTTTCTGCCATACAAACATAACACAAAAAATAAATAACCCTAAGGTAGGCATGTGTTGCCAATAAATTCATGTTGGACAGATAATATCAACACGTGGGCAAATCGATTCTTGTTTCTTGTTTAAGTGATTGTTATTAAAAACTTGTTTTTAAAATTATTAGGTTTTTCATTTTGATTTTATTTTTAATATAAGACACACTTTTACAAGCTTTCATTGTTATACAACACTTCAGTTCATGGATAAATTAATTAAGTTGAATTTTGTCAAATTAAATTCAATTTGGCTTTAAGTCAAAATTACTTTGTGAAGTGTTACTCAAGCGGAGAAATACCAATTTTTTGATATTGTTATGTTGCATTCTTGCTAAAATGCCCTCCAAGCGAATCGGAAAATTACTTGGATTTTGGTATTTTTCCATGCATTCATTGGAATCGATTTAAGCTTTTACTCTCCTTGAAACATGTTTCGACAACAACTTGTTGCTTCGTTTCTTTCGTTTCTTTCCTTTTGCTCATCTTCTGCAGTTACGGTGAGCAGAAATTTTTCCCAATTCAATTCTCAGGAGAATTTGTGGAAGAATATTTGTTACTGTGAAAGTGAAAGATTCTGATTCAGAAATTTCTTAACGATGACCAAAGATGACAAGGAATATAATTTTCTTAAAGACGCATTAGAGATGACTATAAGGTTTTTTAAGATTTTCCTTGTACCCGGATGTAATTGAAGGGTGACATGACCAGAGACATGAGCGTGTAATTGATTGTTTTCCCAAAACTCTTGAAGTGACTCACTAAAGTCGTGAAAAACATAACTCTGTGAAAATTCGAGATGATAATGATACCTCTAGCAAATCGCCGAATCATGTTTAAAAGTTTTGTATAGCTTCTTAAAATCACTTCTTTGGTGAATTCTAAGAAAAGCATTCGGACACAAAAACCGATTAAGGTCAAAATGTTTCGTCTGGAATGGCGATTCGCAACAGAAAAATAATTAACTAAAATTTAGTTCAATTGAAAAAATTGCGCAAAATATTTCATTCCGTTCCACTTGGCGAATCTTTGCGTGTAATTAATTAGAATTGGTGGGATGAAAATTTCCCAATCAACTCAAAGGTGGAACACGAGTTTTTGTTAAACAATTCCTTTGAGACATTATCAGATTTCTGAGACCATAAGACGCTTATCTTCTTCCCTAAGTTTAGAGGAAACACAAAAAGGAATCGTTTTAAACTGATACAGCCCATAAAGGTAAACATTTCCTTTTGTGGGGATACGAAGTTACCGTAGGCAAAGACTTGTTGTACTTTAATCCTTTGTAAATAAGCTTTCGGATCCAACTATCTGCTCACAAGAAACCTTCCTCAAACCTTTTCCTACAAAATGTATTCCACGTCCGACACATCACCCTGTAGCCTCTTGAAGTCAAAGACCAGTTTAGCATTGCATCACACAAAACGATCGCATAATCCCCTTCAAATGAGTTTTACAAAAAAGCAACAAACTTATATATGTATTACAACTAACGGTTAAAAAGCATAACCGGCATTTTTCTTTAAGACGCTAAGATTTTGTCTTCTAAAATTTCTTCAGCTTTCTATTTGGGACAGTCTAAATTCCAAAAGAAATTGTAAGTTTTGTGCGGGGAAAACTTTAAAAATCAACAATAAAAAACCAGCAACATTTCTTTAGTTTAAAATTTTTTAAATGAAAATAAAATATTTTAACAAAATTTACAAACAGAACCACAAAAGAGGAGAACTTCCAGCACGTGATGGAAAAATTTTGAAAAAAAGTGAAAAATTCAATAAAACATTTTTAAGTTTTTAAATTAAACTTTCAATGCACGTTTTAAATTTATCCTCCTTTTTTGTGTTCATTTCTCTTCCATCAAATATCACTTATTGAGTTTAACTAAATAGCAGTGAGTTGAAATTGAAAAGAGTTTTTAAAAGATAATTATAAGTTTAAAAATCAATAAAACTAATTTCCATTTTTGTAAATTTTCTATCCAAGACTCGAATTTTAAAAATTGAAAACAGCAAAACACAATCAACCACTAAAACACTGAGGATTTTTTAAATATTAAAAATTGATTTTTAAATATTACTTCTTAAATATTAAAAAAAAAACAAATCTTTAAAACAAGTGAAAAACACAATTTTATTTTTAGTTTTAAATAAAAATGAGTTTTTAATTTTTTACTTTTAAGTGTATTGGTTGTTTTAAGAATATTTGTAGATTTGATTTTCAATTTGAAAAGTTTCAAACAATCACTTCTTGTGTTATTGGATTTAATGCACTTTGTTAACTTAAATTTAACATAATATTTTTAACACTTATTTTTAAAACATACTTCATTCAAAAAAACATCAACGAATCGATCGCGCCCCGCGACACGACAATTTCCACATTTTTAAAAGTTTCAATTTTGTTTTTAATTTAACATTTAGTTTTAACGTTTTATTTATAATAAATTTAAAGCACTATAAATTCATTAAAAATAAAATTTATTTTTCCGTCTTTGAGCAACTTTTGTTTAACAAATTTAATTTTTGTTTTATCACAAAACGTTTTTAATTTTTAACATTTTTTTATTTTATATTTAATTCTTAATAAAACCGATTCAACCGCACGAGAAACGCGTCTGAATTGTGTGCGATATCAAAGACGACTGAAGCTAATTTTCGATTTTAAATTAATAATCGTATTTAAAAAAGCATGTGTTTGTGTTAAAAATAAAATATTTGTTTGTATTTAGTTAGCACAACTACATTGTTACAGTATTGTTTAAACTTGTGGTCGACTGCATTTCTTGGAAGAAAGACTTGAGGAATGGATAAAGGTAAGACATTCGTTCAAATGAAGAAACTGCTAACGAACACGTGTACAGTGCGTTTTGTCAATGTGTTATTCAGGTGATATTGAGTGTAAACTGAGTTAACCAGAAGTGGGTGTGTTGGTTTTCATAGTTGGGGATAAAATTGTTGGACACCGATACTGATGTGATCGTTTACGAAATAACTTCAGAATTTTTGAAATTTTTCATTTTTGTTTACTACAAGATCATGAAGTGTCTTAGAGTGTTATATAATGTTATGGAATAACAAACAATGATTTGTGAATTGAACCACTTTTCTTACTTCAAGACTTCCTCCACCCGTTTCTGTGAATCACGTCAGAGAAATCACCTCACGATCCACCAAGAGACGTGCCTCTTTGAAGTCTTCGTCGTCATCGAAGACATCATTGTCTCAAGACTCATGGAAAGGAGCCACCTTGAAGGTCTTTCGTGTTGTTTCTTGTTCATCAGAAAACAATAAACAATTTGAGATATGAATATTTTATCAAGATATCTCGTATGAAAACCCATTAAGACACAAAACTTGTCTTAAACTTTGGCATTCATTCGGAAGTGGAATTTGTGTTGAATAAAAGAAAAAATTCACACAACCACAAGTAGATATATACTAATATCTGCTAATAACACTTACTAGCTGTTATTGAAAATACATTTTTTGTTACGAAAATTCCACGAAACTGCACCATTGGCTTGCAGTTAGAACGCTGCATATGTCAAGATCTCATATTTACCAGTTCTCGGACCAGCGTTTCATGATTAATATCCCACACTGATGTGATTTGAATATTTAATTTATTTCATTTTTCTGCTGTATACCACTTTCCGTTCCAAGTTTGGAAACATAGAATGGAAGTTACCAAAGAAAAATTCATTCTACAGAAAGACAACTCAGTTGGAAATCCATAGAACTTCATCTAACGTGACTGCCATGCTTGATCTGCTCGGAAAGTTATGAAATAATTAAATATATAAATAATACTACGAATTTAATGAAGAAGGGAAAACTTATGGAGTTTTTGGGGCTAAAGTTTCGACAAAATTTTGTTCCTTCAGAGAAAAAGTAAAAGACACCGAAGTGCCACACAAAGACTTGGCGATAGACTCTGTGGTTTCTTCAAGCCCAAGCCGAGCTGCAGCTCCAACTTCAACTTCCACAGTGGAGACTCAAATTTTTTGGACACTGAAGGGAGGCTCCAGTTTTTTTAAATAGAAACGGACAATTCTCTCCATAAGTCTTTGAGGATGAGAAAGGAGCAATCATCCCCGAATTGACGCTACGATTTAAGCCTGGCGATCAAACCGAGAACTAAACTTTTATTGGATTTTCAGACGCAACCCAAATGGAAACATCTTTTTGATTCTGTTCTTGGTGATCTTGTAGTGATCACAAATACGGTAAGAGTATTCACTAGTGGTAGTGGTTTGCCCGGAAAGCAAAAGGTGCTGGTTTTCCTTGTGTTCCACATCCTCATGCATGACGAGAGAAAGTGAGCAGATTCACAAAGGTGTCATTCATTTGCAGCGTTTGGTGTCTCTTATTAAATGAGGGAAAACCATCTCCGCGGGTGAGGGTGGCCATTGATCATACACACTTTCCTGACAAGCACCAGCACTTATATCAGCCTGGCGATCAAACCGTGAACTAAACTTTTATTTCATTTCCTAACATCGTTCATAAACTTCTTGAATATCTTAAGGACTGTAAGGAGCAAAGCTTTAAAATGCAAAAGGACAATATTGATCCTTACCACAAAGCTTCATGAAGAGCTATACAGTGAGAAGGGAAAGTGAGAAACTGGAAAAAGGTGTCCATCATTCACAGCGTCCTGTGTCTGTTCTTAAACGAAGGCTCCCAAGGGTAAGGAGGGTCATTCATCACAAACATCCAATTCATAAGTGCAAAGCGCAATAAAAGAGACGTCACATTTTACACGGCCCAATTCCATCTGGCGGTCAAAGCGCGAATTAAATTTTACAGCTTCCACCTGCACTTTACATGCACTTTATATGAGTTTTATTGGTTTATCGTGAAACTTAAATCGGAAGAAAATGATTTTTTGTATTTTTAAAACAAAAATTTTTTACGACTCAATTCGATCACGTGCTGCAAATGGTATAAAACCAACCTGACGGAGAAAATGAAATAAAAATGTTACTGTATATAACATGGAGTTGATTGATTAAAGGTCGAATTGAACGAAATTCTATTCAATTTGCATACTGACTTCTGAAACGCCCTGTACAAAAATTTTGCGTTTTGAAAATGAGGAAATTTTTGTCCCATGTAAACTTGATTTAAACACCAAAAGGTGACACCTTGATCGGGCTTTTGTCGATAGTCTTGTGCTGCTATAAAACGAGTTAATTAAAGTGAACAAATTGGCGCAATTGAATGCGGAATGAACAAATTGTCCTTATCAGAGTTGTTGATGATTTCCGTGGAAATAACATTTTTGCAATATCTTCTTCGGAATTTTGGTTTCTGTTTAAAGTTGCACATCATATCCACTCGATGTCATGCAGTTCTGATTTATAACATACTCTCCATGGGGGGTTCGTATTCAAATGATCAATGACCTCATTTGTATGTGGAGGGCAATTTGTTTGAACTGCAGTCACAATTTGCAAATCATTGTTTTGCACATGACCTGCTGTGATTTTGTGAAATGTATACTGCATGACAACCCTTCTTGCAGAAACTTGGACAAGACGTCTTGGATACTACCCGTTGGAGGTCTGTTCTCGTGAAATTTAAAAGAATTTTCAACTTGACGTGATTTGAATTCAATTAAAAATGAAATTGTTGTTAAGTCTAGAAGAAGAATTTAGAGGTGGTGGACTTTGTACTACAATTAACGATTAGTCTTGTGCGAATCTTTGTTATAACGTCAAGCACTTGGCACAGTGATCACCACTAACAGATCCCAATTAAGATAAAACGTTAATAACACTTCGAAACTAATAGGAAAAAGTTCAATTGATCTGACAATTGCAAGTTCCTCAGTTCCATTACAAATGAAAACATGAATAATTATTATTTTTTAAATATAGTTTTCATGTTTTTCTACAGATAAAAATGTTATGCAACTGATCAATAAAAATTCCTGAGTAAATTGAAAATATTTTTCAAGAGTATGTCATCGACACGGAGACGCTGCTAATTTGCAGTTCGTGATATTTACCAAATGAACTTTACTACTTCCGTGTCGCGATTTGGCACACACACACACAAATGTCTGCGCTTGTGTGCAGGATCATCTTCCTACCACGATCAACGTGTATTTCTTTCAAAACATGAATGTCATTCACCCCAGATGGCCTTGAGTCATGATGGTGTGTGCCATTTTTTCTGGAAATGCGCTCATAAGTGACGCGTGATGATTTGTCACAAAATTTTCTGAGTTTAAATTTGTGACAATTTGGAAAATGTTATATTAGATAAGAAAAGAGTACATAACAAATGAAAGGTACATTGACGTGATCATTTCCAATCACGTTAAATTAAAATTCATAGTGTATCACCAAAAGATAAGTTGACAATATTTGGATAATCCGCAATGGACATCATGCCGAAAAGACTTGTTTGAAAATTCGTTCGCTCAAGAAATCTCCTGGAGTTGGAGTTTTGAGATGGAAATATTTCCATATGTGAGACACCTGGCACAATATGAAGGAGTCGATTGGATACGTGAACCTTAAGTAAAAGGATTTAGGGATATTCCTCTTGTCTTGGAACCTTAGGGATTACTGAAATGAATTCAGGGAAGTCCTTCATAACACAACAGATCATTTGAGTGTGATCTGAAATGGAGTCAGGGCCTCATGGATCTTGTAGTGTGTTGAAAATCTCATTAATCCTCATTGACCAGTACTCAACTCATATGAAAGGGATTAAGGGAAGTCCCCGCAAAACAAAATGAAATCACGGCCTCATTACCTGATTTCCAGTTGGGGCAAGTTTTAAAATTTTCATGGAATTTTCGAAGAACCTTCGTCACAGATGGCCGTTTTCCAAGAAGCATTCATTCAGAAGAATTACCAGATATAATTGCACCTCACTGTGAAAACCCAATGTGGAGACAAACAAGCCTATTAAAAATGAAATTAACATGTAAACAGTTTCCGTGTGATGATATCTTGAAATTTGGCTAAAGTTGTTTCGTTGACAAAATGCAGTTTTGATTAAATATTCGTTTCAAAAAGTCAATGGCACATCTCAAGTTTTCCGAAGAAAAGATTTGTGCGTAAGACAGCGATATGTTATGATATTGGAAAATCCCAGAAAAGCTTTCACTTTCTGAAAAAATGGAAAAAATAATAATACTAATAGATTTACATAAACACCTTGACAGGGTGTTAAACGTTTGTTAATGGAAACAATGTTAATGAAAATTTCTTGAGAATTAAATTGCGAAAATTCCTGATAAATCGGATACTGATTGTTTTGCGTCAATTCCGTAGAAACTTTCAATAATAATAATTATTAGTAGATCGTTGAATAACTATTAAGTAACGATTTTAAGAATCGCAGATGGTTACCTATAACTTGGACGTTAAGTTGCATAAGGAACATGTGGAGTTTTTTAAAATAATTGAAAAGAAAAGTTGAAATACAGAATTTCCACATGAAGGTGAAGTCTCTATGGAACAAAGAATCTCTACAGAATCTTCTTAATCTCCTCTGAAATGGAGTTGTTCATGTTCTTTTGTTGCAACAGACCAAAGACTTGGTAAATATTGAAGAAACAAGTTTGGGTCGTCTACATGTACCAGATCCAGGTGTACTTTTTTCCCGAGGTAAATGTAACCTTAGACGTTAGTTTAAGTGCATGTTGTACCAACATTGAGGAAAATAAGACGATACACAAAAATAAAATAATATTCTCAATACTCTTATATGGAACTGAAGTGATAGAAGTATCTCACCCTGAACACCTGACAAGGAGCTCCTTATGTGAATTGATGTGCTCAAGACAAACGGTTGTGGTTTAAAGTTGCAATCTTTCAAGACGTTCTTCTTGTTATTTTCTCTTTCTGTTTGTCTTTGTTTCCTTCAACTCACTAATTGCGATAACTTGAAAATTAAACCTTTTTACATGTTGTAAGGTTTTCATAAAAAATTCAAGAATTTCTGAGAGATTTTTCGCTTTTCTTTTAACAATCAAAACATTACAAATGTGTCATCAACCGCAAGCACGTCAACAGCAAGTTTGTAATGTCAATGAAATTCGATGACATTTGAACGAGACCACGATGGCGCCATGAGTAAATATTAAATTTAATTTAAAAAATAATAAAATGCAGACATTTTTATAGTTCTAACGCAGTTTTATTTCACAGGAAAATCACATATAAATTAAAAACAAAACAGAAACTGTTTTAGTACGGAAGAACCTTCAGCAAAAGTGAATAAAATTTTTTGAAATAAAATGTTACCCTGTGAATAAATGTGAATCAAATGGCATTTTATTAAAGAGACTATTAATTTTATTTAATATACATTTTTCTGCAATGTAATATCCATTAATGGATTATGGTATCAAGTGTTAAACTCAATTAATAACTCTCTGGTGATGTAATCTCTGTGAAAGGTTAACACACTTTGCAGCTATTTAAACTTGAAACAAAGTTCATGTGACATCTATTCGCTTTACTGTTATAAATGTCAATGTTTTTAATTTATGTTTATTATAGTAAAGTTTTAAAATCAACCAAATTACATTCTCTAAAAATAGGTTTTGGAAATTAGTCAAAGTTTGTCACAAAACGGATTTAAACTTTAAATTGGAATTTTTATAGGACCCACTTACTAAAAATAAACTTATTAACATAAAATATGTTTTAAAATTCTTCCAAAAATAGAAATGCACAATTCAAATGCATTTTCAAAGTGCATTCCTTGTGTTATTCAAATTTTGTTCGTCGTTAATTAGAATGTAAATGCTTTAATTAAGTGAATTTCGTCGTTTGACGAAAATTAGAAAATTTTTATGTAAATAATCAACACAGAAATGCATATTACAGACGTCACATTCCGTTTTGTCGTGTAACTTGCGTCTTGTCGGGGCTTTCCTACATTCATTCATGGGTTTTTATTAAAATCCAGTTTAACTACGCATTTTTCATTTTATTATTAAAATAAGTGATAAATTAAAGTTAATGTAAAATCAAGATAAAAAACAATTTCCATTACAAATAAATTATTATAAAATGTGACAAGAAAACAAACCATTCACCATTATTTGCGGATCAAAGAGTCTAAAACGTAAGGATTGTTGTGTCCATGTCCAAGAAAGGAGACGATATAGGTACGAAACAAACAGGAGACTGTAACCTTGTGGCGGTATTCTTGGAGAAATAAGTCGCGGCACGTATAGTGTAACGAGGATGAAAAAAATCCGGGAAAATAAAGTTTCAAATGTACATTAACTATCATAACAAATTTCTAAACAACTTTAGTTGTTTAACAAGAAAATGTCCTGCATATGTTCAGAATGTGAGTTTGTGGCTTTAACAATCATCTTAATATATAAAATCCTAATTTCATTCTCTTTCATTCACCGGAGAATGGGATTCAGTCTCTGAAAGCGAGAAAAATTCATTTTATGTAGATCAAACACAGAATGAATTTCTCTCCGCTTCCTGGAAATGAATTTAATTCACCGGAGAATGGGGTTCACTCTCTGAAAGCGGGGAAAATGCAATTACTACATGTCGTCATATATATCTGAAAAATTTTTAGTTTTTGCCCTAGTAGGTACTAAATAATTTGCTAACATATTTGAAAAGTTCCAATTTAATTTTCTGCTGGTTGTGACTTATTGACATCCCAAAGATGAAAAAATAGTTATAATCCCAAAGATGCCACCCTGTCCAAAGTACGTGATACTTTTAATAATTTTATATTTTGAAGAGTCCTTGACAAAATTTCTTAATTTTCCAAAACGATCTAATTACAAACAAATAATTCGCGTTTCTGTCATACAAATTGTGTGCAACTTTGTGTTGTGACTACACTATAACTACGTTTTTCTTATAATTTCAATGTTAAATTGCCTCATAAATTACCAGTAAAATTATTTATTTTCCATATCACACACAAAGGAAATGAACAAAATTGACAATTTGCAGTATAATCATTGAAAATTTTTTGAATTTATAAATTCAAAATTCAAAACACAAAATTCAAATAAATTCACAAATCGCGATCGTGCCGTGCGAAAGAACACCTACCCCGCACTGCGAAATACATTAACAACAACAACAATAAAAAGAACAGTAGAAGCAACAGCCGGCAAGGTGTTCTTCTTCCGCTTCCTGCCACAAGTCACGTGGTGTCGTGTGATCAATCTGTCAAACTCACGTCAAATTTGCATCGAAATGGCGGAAATTTTTGAAAAAGAAAAATGGCGAAAAGGGTGCGGTGCGGTTTAGTGCAATTGGAAATTGATTTTGGGGAAGTAAAAAGTTTTAAATAAAGAATTTTTGTTTTATTTACACATTTAAGTAGTTTTTTCCCCATACTTTTAATCATACAAACGTGATTTGGTTTAGAAGCAATATGGTTTTGCATAAAATCACTGATGACATGCACAACAACATCGAGTGAACGGTTAACCTCAAGCAGGACGGAAAGAAAGTAAATTTAGTAATAATTTATTTTTGACAATTACATTTTAATATTCTAGGAATAATGTAGCCCTGGAATTATAAACAGAAGATATGACAACAAACATTGTTTTGCCGGCATCGAAAATTGTGGCTTTGTTGCATTTGACAAAGGAAATATAACGACAGTGTTTTGATTGCACTTGAAACTGGTAATGACTTCCTTGAAAATTCGGTGATTTTTCTTTTGAAATGAATGGGGAAAATGCTTCCGGACATTTAATACCTTTTAATGTGTTTTGTATTCATTTCATTCTTCGATGCATTTGTCAATGTTTACCAGACAGTGTTTAATTTATAATAGATTTATGAACGATTTGTAGAAGGAATCACTGAATATGAAAACACTGCACTCTTTTACACTGCAGCAGTCTTAATTATTATTATGTACAGTAATACCGCAATAGAAATATAAAGATGTAATAACAAACAGGCACTCAGTGGCTAAGAAATAAATACATACAGAATAAAATATAACTATGTGTTGATTCCGCGCGACAAGTCAATCGATAATCGAGACTTGTGTGACGCTCAAACAAAAGACGAATCGAGGAGGTTTGAAAATCGCGTAACTCTGGGTTCGCGTATGTCGGGGTGGCGTAAGTCGAAGTTGTTATTTCCATGACACATAATTTGTTCCAATACAAATTGTCAAATTTTCCTCCATCAAGATTGGTTACACTATACAATATGATTCTCAATTTATCCTTTAATTTAATTCAGTGTTTTCTCGAAGTAATGATGGACAAAATGTCAACTGCTCTGACACTTGAACAATTGCAGAAAAATTGTCACTGAATTTGAAGTTAATTCAAACACTGTCAGCTGCTTCGTACATCACTGCAATACTAATTTGATATTAAATAAAATTAAAAACGAAAGGAAAATAACAAATTCACTGTTGTCAAGATAAAGGTGTGAAATTTGTCAGCTGTTGCTTTAAAACTTTAAAACTACAAAATAATGTGCGGTAACGAACAAATTAAAATCATGACATAAAATTCATGTAATCAACTGCACAGAGAGTTATTATGTAATAAACAGAAAAATCAGATTGACAACATTTGGTCATGCATATAAAAACGAGAGCATAGCCGCGCACTATTTTAATGATGGCAAAATGGTGGTTTTTCAAAAAAAAAAAAAAAAAAATAAGTGAAAAAAATAAAAACAATTTCAACTATCGACCTACGTTCGTTTCATACTGTATTTCACAAATTCTGGACAATGACACACATTCATTTTTTGAGGTTTCTTTCAAATTTTTTCAGCTTCGGACATTGCCGCCACAACGCCGACATGTCTGGAGGGAAGGCTTCTTCAACAACATGACGGTGCGACTATTAATTTGTGAAATTAAGTAATTATTACCTAAAAATTGGTTTTTATTTATCAAGACGATGACCGTAACCTTAATTTTTTTGTAGTTACAGAAAGATTTGCATTGCACAATGACACGAGTTGCTACTTTTTTCTTCGCAAAACACATATAATAGTATCTACTATTACTCAAAAAATGTCAAACCCGAATTGGGAAAAAGTTCACTTCCCAATCGAAACGATCAAAATGCTCCCAAATATATTTGGTGTGTACGAGGCCATCTGTGATTATTAGAACAAAACTAAATGTACATAGACAACTGTGAAAAGAAAGGTTGGCACAATTGTGTGAAACAAGAATCATCTCCGGAAAGGGAAATGTTTAATTCCGAATTGAGGAAAAATTCATTTCTTAGTTGAGACGATCAAAATGCTCTCAAATCTATTTGCTGTGTACCAGGTCATCTGTGATTATCAGAAAGAAAATAAATTTACAGAGCTAGTGGAAAGATTATGACCCGACACAAACGAGAATCTTCTTCGGAACGGGGAAGGCTCACTTCCAAAGTGGGGAAAATTTTACTTCTCAGTTGAGACAGTGAAATCCATTTGGTGTGTACGGAGCCATCTGTGATGATAAAAACGAACCAAAATTTACAGAGATAACTGTCAAATAAAGATTATTGTCAATGGTAGGATGATGACCTGACACAATCGTCTGGAAGCATCAATAACAGGAATCATATCCGGAAGAAGAAAGTATAAGTTCTTTGCACTGCAAGCAAGTGAATGCACTTTTTCACTGCAACTGAATTAAAATTGAATTAAATTAATTTTGATGAATTTGTAAATGAATAACCTCATTCAGTATGCACAGTCCACAATGAGATATAAAAACTTTTAACAGTTCAATTTAAATGATTGCAATAATTTTGAGTAATAAAACAATAGTCGCTGGTTAACAAGTAACTTGTGACAATATTGTCAATTGCATTTCACTTAAATTAAAAAATAAAGAATGTTAAGTGCATTTTTATTCATTTTACTTTTCGTTTATCAGTTTAAAAAGCAATAAAACCTTGATTCACAAGAACGACAACGTTCAACTCAAGTTAGATGGCTTGATAGGGTCGAGGTTGTTGTAGTGGCTAAACTGAATCTATCGAATTGCGAAATTTGTTCAACAAAATCCTTGCCTTGATCGAAGAGTAGAGTAGTAATTAACGTTTTTTTACTTAATTTAAAAAATGCAAAAAACATGAAAATTAACTATCGATAAAAGGTTAAAAATTCAATAATTATTCAAATGGGTAAAGCGTTAAGTGGATGCAATTACGTTTTTTATTGCAATAGAACTGCATCGACCATGGAAGTCTAACTGGCGCAAACAGACATTGATAAGTGCATTCAATTGCATCGTTAAAAGTTTAAAGAACGTCCTTCAGAATGCAATGAACCCAACATAGATGTTGACATTTGCTGGAAATTGTATTTGTGCATTGTGTCTGGTTGGATTGTTTCTATTTTTGGTCACTGCTAGGAGACGTTGTTAGCTGTCAATGATACTAGAATTCCGATAGTGTTGTTAAGTACATTCATCAGTCGTAAATGAAGCTATCCTACAAACTATACAAGATAACTTGAAGCCGAGTCTTATTTACGAGCTGTAAATGTCACTCTAAGTGGATTCCATTGTGGCCAGTCCAATACACTCAGAGCCTTGTGTTGTAATGAAATTAAATTAAAATGAAAATAATTTTGTTTAATAGATAATAATTGTTACTAACTTCTAAACAACATGAAATAGGTGGTTTCTGCTTAATTACTAATCAATCAATTAATTTATTAAGGAAACCAAATTGTCGTACTTCAATAGAAACGACTTCAGCAAAACCGTATTCGATCAAGGATAGAAAGAAAACTCTACTAACACCACTGCCATCTGTGGAGTAATCCACACAAACTTCAGTGTGTCTCGGGTTTAATGTGAAGCTGTGCTAAAAATTCAACAAAAATCTTTCGAAAGGTCAATTCTCGAAACTGTAACGAATTAATGATGATAAAAGAAATTGCAATTTTTCAACTTTGTAAAATGCAATTTATTAAAAATAAAAATAAAAATCATCAGATAAATGCATCAGGCGGTGAATTTAAAATTTATATAATTCAAACGCATGCAAATCCTTAGGCATGACATAAAGAAACTTTAATTTTGTACTATCATTAATCACTTAAATGGTTTAACGAATTCGTGCATCGAGGAGATATGAATACCACAAACAGATAAAACTGTTTTCCATGAGGTTATTAAACTCGCTCTTTTTAGGCCAGAAATATATTTTTTTTTTCTGAAAATTTAAAGTCAAACCGCATACATGGTATGTATTTGGTATGAAAAAATAAATAAAATAAAATCCAATCCATGACATATCTGCTTGCATGTTTGGGGATTTGGGGATTGAATTCAGAGAAATCTCTGAAGACTAATTTGTTTTAATATTTTTATTTTCAGTTTTGAGTGAAAAAAAATTTAAGGTTCCCCAAAGGTTATTAATTGTCTGGAACCGTTGTAGGTGTCTCGACATGAAACAAGTTTTCTGCAAATTTGCAGTCATAATAAAATGCATTGACCTCTAATTGGATCTGTCCTGAACAGGATGTGACCCAAAACAACATAGCACTGGATTTTGCCCGAATTTAGAGTACGGAAAAACCCTCTCCTTGTTTAATTAACAAAAATTTGCATATGAAAACTTATATTTTCCGAACAAACTACTTAAGCTCCACGAGCTTTTCTTAGAATTTCCCACACGAAAACTAATTTGTTTGAAGTTAATTAATTATTTATCAAATGTTCCACTTAAATGGCTTCATGTACGCATACTAATTATTTCAAGAGAAACGTTCAAGAGACTTCTCTCATAAAACCTTCTTGTCAAAGTTATCAGAGTGTTAATAATATTTCCACTTAAATGACTAATGAAAACTATTTAATTACGAAAAAGGTTAAAACAAATTTTGTGAATCAAGTCCACAGATGTGCTTTTTGTTTTTACAGTCTTTAAATAAATATACCTAAATGTGTCAATTTAATTTATTGAACACGTAATTCATATTTATTATCAATTGAATTGGAATTATTTAAACAATCATTTCATAATTGTGGTATTAATAAGTTTCTTAAAATAAAATTGGTGTCAACAATTAACATTAACTGGGTAAAAACTGAATTCGGATCAACAAAACATCCCTCTGCCTCGTTCTACGACATCTATGAGTATGTGGTCAAATTTCATCTTCACATAAGTAGTTGTAAAACATTTCTAAATGTCGCGAATTTTGTAATGAAATTGTTTCAGTGATTGACTGATTTCTTTCAACCAATTTTGATGATTTTGGTTGTGACATTTCATCAATAAAATTCACATTATATGGAAATTTTTAACATTTTGTAATTAAGTTCATTAATTAATTAATTAATTTTAAATTTCAATGGCGTAATCCATACAAATTCCATTGAAACATTTGTCGGTGTGAAACATCAAAATGTTTACACGATGAAGAAAAATTTGCATAACCGAACGGCGTTTAGTAAATTGGATTTCACTTTGTGGCAATGGCAACATCAGTTAACTTAATTTAATGAAATTTTTCAGATTTTCCCAACGGTAATTTACATAATTAACATATTTTCAATGTATAAATGCATTTTTTTCGCGCAGTTATTTTGTCGGCAAATTCACAGCGACACACGACCGATTATAAGACTGAGAGACAGCCCCTGTCGCCATTGTCTTGAAGTGCCGTTGATCTACAGTTTTGTCATTTGGCAAATGTTTCTACGTCGAATAGAAACGGCAAACGTAGTTACTACAATTTTATACAAAATCTTGTTAAAAGCGATTGGTAGCAGCCAATCAAGGTTCCAAGTTTCTTACTTGCTTTACTTCGGAGAAATCCACAAATCCATTGAACATGAGAAAACATCACGTAACAGGTGCAAACATATTTACATCCACCACAACCTCCACACCTGTTCCACATACACCAAACTTCATGGCGACAAACAACAAATATTTTTGCTACATTTCACTGTCATTTCACATGACTTTCAATTATTTCCGGTCATAAAACAATTTAACAAAATTATTCTACTTACGGTTCAGCTTCAATTGACTTCAACTTCGCTACGTAATTCGATGGTATGTATCCTTCTTGTTTTGTTTTCTTGCTTCGTGCTAACCACCAGTCACCCTAGAACACGAGAAACGTGTTAAATTAATTAACGAAATTTAATTTTTCATCTTAAAACATTAAAAAAATTCAGATTTGCTTCCCACAGACTCCAAAGTTGGATTTTCCAAATTCATTGAATTTGTTAGGTTTAGGCATACAACAGAAATTTTGCGACTCAAACTGAAATGTGCTTGGATGTGAGTGTGTGTGATATTGAAAATGTAATTTTGCGAGATAGTATATGTTATTAAGTAGAAAATGAAACAATTTCCCGATTGATCAAAAATTCAAAAATTGATTAGTAAAAAATTAATTTAAATAAAAATTAGTTAAAGATTCCAATTTACAGTTTAACTCTAAAATTTTTGTTTTGGTGATAACAGTTGATAACGTCACAAAAAATGTTCAAAGAAGAAATCAATAAGATATTTCTGAACTTTGCGGCTTTTATCAGCTTCTTGAGGAATGGAAATAATCTTTGCATGGATGAAAAACCCCCACATGAAGTTGTTTATGACATTAAGTCTATCATATTACGTCAATATCTTCTTTAATCTTGAGTGTTGATAAACATAAGTCGTTACGCTGACTACTTATGTTTATATCAAAAAAGTATGAATCTCCAAAAAGTTCACAGGAAATCCTTATCAACACTGAACCATACACGAGAAATGTTTCCTTTACTCCTTTAGCCTCCCATTTCGCATTTACTGTATGAAATAAACCTAAAGTTAAAGGTTATTTAATATTAGTGAAGTTTCGTCATAGAAATGTGTGATTCATGGAACTGGACACGTTTGAGGTTTACGAAAAAATCTCGTGTTATCAAGTTGATGAGTGACTCATGAGTAAAGTTTAGGAAAACCCTCAATGTTAGTTCACACGAGAGTATACTATAGGATTATGGAAGAAATGTGCAAGAGGTATCGAATTCATCTGTACAACACTCCGTGACATGAAAACAAAACCCACTTTTCAAATTATCACACTGAATTCATTTGGAACCACGCATTTTTGGAGCAAAAATTTCTAAAAATTTCCTTATAAAACCGCGACATTCTGACGCCTGAATGGCAAGTTTCAACTCAAAGTTGCACTGCATTCTAAAAGTGTGACATCATTTTTAAGTGGAATCAAAATTTTCTTAGTTTCGAAAGCTTGAAAAATTCAAAAATATTATTGAGGAATGCAATTGTTTTAGAAATCGAAAGCTTATTATTCAATAAAATCGTTCACGCTTCACCAACAGTTCACGGCGATTGAAACGATTTTCATCGTCAAATTGAACCGATGTTGATATTGTTTCCAATTGATTTCAACATTAAAAAGTGAAGTTATAAAAATTGATTGAAAATGTTTTGAGTCAGGGAAGCAAAACACGTGGAGTGAGATGAATCTTCAAGTTTGATTCATTTCAATTCGTCATCTTAAAACTGATTGAAGCCAACTTGGCGGGAATTCGTTGCCAAACCCAACAAAACTATTCCAATTCATTTTCCAACCACTTGAAAGCATACTGGAAAAAACCACAGAAGTCAGTTTTTATGGGCAAGAAAAGCAGATAATATAAAACCCCGAAACCCAAGAAGACACCACACCCGAATTGAAAAGCAAAAATTTGAACCAAATTCATGAAAAACTGGGACAAACCCTACCAAACACCGGAAATAAGATATATCAAATATAAATAAATCTTTACCATTACAGGAGACGCCATGTTGTTGGCGGCACATGTCTGGTGAAGAAAGAAACATAAAATTATTAACAATTTGGAATTGGAAATTTCTCAAAATATTAAAGGGATAATTTGTTATTAAAAATTTCAAGTTTGTTCGATTCTCAACTGGGAACAGTGACATCTCTTAATGGAAATCTGGACACTTTTGTAATTTGTACTATATTTTTTAAACTATGATTGTTTTTCTCATTATTTCAACACCAAGCATATTTCGTTTGAAATTTGTGAGGAACGGAAACACTAAAAGGTCCCGTTATCCCAACGAGACAATCTGGGAATGCCTTCTTATTTTTATTCATTTTTTACTAATTCTTTGTTTTCCTGCATTTTATGTGTTTGAATTTTGAACTGACTAGTTGAATTAGGTTAGGTTAAAATAATACTGTTGCGATCATATGAATATGAGATAAATACAATCATAATGGATATATAATAAGTAAATGAAGAATTCATAAAAGTGTCCAGAATTAATTCCACTTTGGTATATTTAATTTATAAGCAACACATAGTGCATTCAAGTGACACAGTTTTAAACAAAAAAGGAAACATTTTTCCATGTCCTCAAGAACTAACATCTTGAACTAATCCATGCACACTATAAAAAAAGTGTAACCAAGGAATGCATCCTTTTCAAGAAGATATTCACTAGAAGTTATGAAAAGAAACTAGTTTGAATGGGCATCTTGAAAAACTATTGACAGGACAAATACGGAATGCTGAAAGCAGGATATAAGGTGAACATTTTAACATTCCATAAATTTTTGATACGCAACCAGGTTCAAAGGAACCCTACTGTGTCAAGAGTTCTTATGACATTGTGCAGAAGGAAGTCATGAATGAGCGGTGGAATTTGTTCTCATAGAATCTGTGTTGAGTCATACATAACTATAGTACGTAAATGATAAATCATGATGTGACTAGAGAAGGATTACGGATTTCCTTTGCAATGTGGCGTTTCATTAGATATTAGTATACAAAATGCGTATGAGATATTTCAAAGAAACTTTCCAATAATACGAAATCAAAGGTTCACAATGGAGGCTAGTCTCTTGAAACTAATAGAATCTACAATAAGTGGTTGAGATAGACAAGACTTATTAATTTTTTCCCACAATCAATGAACCAGACAATTCCATGTAGCATAAGGGGGCTACTGGCTACTGGTCGCTATCAGACACGACATGGTCTTGTATCGACAGCAACTACACTCTTATCATGATTACCATAATCCATTGAAGTGTGTGAGTTGATTCTGTTTAAGTACGGCTTATTTTAAACGGATATCTAATTTAAATTCCTCCATCGTCGAGTCATAATTTCCTGTAGCAGCAAGTCAATGCTTGCCACAAGAATATGCTAAAGAGACAAATGATTTTTATTTTATTTTATAAAAAATTCTTTAACTCAGTCAATAACACAAAACACTTGTGATATACCTATATAGTTAGTTGTATTGTATGTGAGAATTTTTGCAAGAAAAGTATATTTTGTGATAAATGTTTGAAATGATAAGAATGTTAATTTGTTACTATCGTTTTAAATTTATCTTATCAATACTAGATAATCACATTTACAACGACGACACGATTTGTCAATTATAAACTTATCCCCACTTGATACATAATCCCTAGTGATCTTGTAAAGATTGGAGCATTCCAGGAAATTCAATTTTAGTTTCATCTTAATTAATCAGAAAAAGAGGACACGGACAAAACGTGAAGAAATCCGAAAGAATCTTCTCAAGACGACATAAACAAATGAAGGCCATTCTATTGGAAGACACGAACTAAAATAGAAATAGAAAATAATCAGGGCATTGGGTAATTCATCTGATTTCCGATGGTTGGCAACTGATTTGAGAGACAATTTAATTGATCACAACGGATCAAATCAATGGATCGCATCCAGACAATGTGAATGAGGTCTTCCTCTCATGAATTCGAAAATGATTATGGTATCGTGTGGAAATTTCATTCAATTGTTAAGTGAAGTGTATAGAATCACCCAGGCACATAATTCACAAATGAACTTAACGTTAAGAGATATTCAATGTCTGTGAATAGAAAGTTATGAAGATGAGATGAGTATAATGATTCTATCACAACTAACCTGTGTATCATTCAATATTTCTAAATGTTCCCCCTTACGAAAACTCAAATCCTCATCAGTCCTAGCATCATAATCATATAATGCAACAAATATCTTTGCATTCGTACTGGATGTTTCATTTTCCGGAATCTGTGGCACAGGACGTATCTGTTCCTGTGGTACTATCGGCTGCAAATTACCAGCTACACCATCCGATAAATCCTCTATTGTATTTGGACGTTCTATTTGCCCTTTATCGAGATCTTGTTTCTGACCTCTTAGGCAGTTCCCCATCTTGAAGGATTTGATTGATAGCCACAGTGTGTATGTTTGATGTAGAAAATGTTAATGTTAAATGTTAAGTTTAAAAATATTTTTAAAAAATTTTATCACAAAAACCATTCACTTGTCTCATGTGTAATTAAAAATTATATTTTATTAAATTATTTTAATTTTAATTTTTCCGTAATTCGAAACACTACTAACTTCCATAAACACTCATACACGGTTACGTTGAATTTTCACTAAATGCGGGGGCACTTTTCATCGACTCTTCTTTTTTACTGCTTTTGGGTAAATTATTCGGTGGTGTTTTTTTCACGAATTATATTTCATTACTTAAACCACCGCTTTAATTAATCTACAAACGATAATTAATCGTTTTTAATTATCACATTAATTGAATTGGATTATTATTAACAACTTTTCACTCATTTATTTTTGGGAAACTTGCGAAAAACATGAAAATTCCATACCCATCTCGAGTGGTAAACCAGGGCGCGATTCAACAATATGGCGGATGACAGTATTTTTATTTTGTTATAGTTGTCTCTTTCTGCCGCATTTACACTCAAGCACTTCTGGGTAGATGGAAAACTTTCTTCAATGAAATCTTGTACAATTCCTTTTTGTTTTCGTTTTCAAACTCAACCAATTTTGACAGATTTTCGTGTTTGTTTTGCGTAACATTTGCAGTAGTAGAATTATCAGATTTTCACAATTCAATTAAAATTAACGCGTTTTTACAATTACAGACATTTTTAAACAATTACATTACTTATAAATTTAAAACACTTTAAAATTAAAGCAAAAATTCACTCAAAATGACATTTGTTACACTAGTCCCATCTATTGGAAAAAACCTTGCAAATTTAAACTGACTCTGGTTCAACATTTGTACTGTTTTCTTAACAAATTTGAATAACAAAATTTTTAATGAAAATTTCAATTGGCAAATTAATAGGATAACCGACATCTGGAGTCTGGACATCCAAGTACATCTGCACAAGACTCCATTAACCTGGTCTGTAAATATACTGGGATCACAGTTACAGTCTGTTAAGTAAGATCGTATACAGTGAAATCAATGTTAATTTTATTTATATTTTTTTAGGCCGAGGCATTGTGCAATTATATTAGTATTTAGTCCACAATTGATCACAATTAGGCATAATGTCCAATAAATTTTCGGCATATTTGTCGGAAAGCGTCCTCAAAAAACAACGAAGGGTAAACTAGCGGATTCAAAGTAAATACATGTTTCCCTCTAAGGCTATACTTCATGTAGGACCAAACATTCTCTATTGGATGAGCCTCAGGTTGGCTATTGCCACTGGCTTTTCCGACAAAAGCGTCTTGCTATGACAATAGTTTCAAAAAGAATTAAGAAAAGGTTCCCACTCATTGATTAAGGTTGTGAATACAAACCGACTACAAGTTAAGCTGTATACGATCTTACTTAACAAACTGTACTACGTGGACCAGGAAAATCCCTCCAATTTCACGAAATTTTACGTAGATAAACCATTATTCTTTTCATCCTTGTTTATAATCTACAAGACAGTTAAAGTATTTTTAAAAAGTTTTAATAATCCTGAGACATAAATTAAAACCTCTACATTTAACGTAGACAATTTCACCAAAATTTGTCATGATTTGGAATTACATTAGGACAATTTTCAATCAACCTCTAGCCCTGTTTTCATCCTGAATTTGTTTTTCTTGCTGTTGGACAAGTTTGAAGTAAAGTCCATTGCGTCGCATCAGTTCACGATGTTTACCAACTTCAGCGATTTTTCCTTGATCAAGAACTACTATTAAATCAGCGTTTTTAATTGTAGAGAGCCGATGAGCTATGACAAGGGTAGTTCGATCTATAATTGCTGTGTCCAATGCTTGCTGAACGACTGCTTCACTGGAGGAATCTAGTGCACTGGAATGAAATGTTATGAAAAGTTATAGGAATGTAAAATTATGTAAGAATTTCATGTACCTAGTGGCTTCATCCAGAATGAGAATTGTTGGCCGTTTCAATAGTGCACGAGCAATTGCGATTCTTTGCCGTTGACCACCACTAAGTTGTATTCCTCGTTCACCAACATTCGTTGAATATTTTTCCGGTAGATTCATGATGAAATCATGCGATTGTGATAATTTCGCAGCTTCATGTACCTAGAAATGTTTCATTAGCAACACATTTGATACAATAGCAAAATGCATACCTCCATTTCACTCGCAGAAGGTTGTCCATAACGTATATTCTCCAATATGCTAGTTGCAAACAAAATCGGCTGTTGTTCAATGAATCCAATTAGCTCGGATCGAAGCCAATGCGGTGATAGTTCTCTGATATCGTATCCATCGATTTTGATTGACCCTGAAGATGGATCATAGAATCTTTCGAGTAATCCTGCAACTGTGGATTTACCAGAACCACTCGCACCGACCAAAGCAATTGTTTGACCTGGTTTCAATGTCAAACTGAAGTCTTTTAAAACAACCTACAATGCAATGCTCATTGATTCATCATCAATTTGAATGCTACTAGAAATTTACCTGACCCTGTCTAGTTGGATATGCGAAAGAAACGTTTTCGAAACGTATTTCACCTTCTACATCTTTGTCTGGAATTGTCAGTCCTTTGAGAAGATCTACCTTTGGCTCTACAGACAAATACTGAAAAACAAAAACCAACAATTAAGAGTTGCATCCACATGAGTAATCAAACACATACTTCAAAGACTCTTGATCCTGCTGTCATGCCCCTGATCATAGTTCCAATCAATAAGGAACCTTGTGATAGTGATCTTTGGACAGCCTGAGATGTAACCAAAAACGCCATCAAGTCACCTGGGGACAGACTGTCTCTGGACATCAAATGCCCACCTAAAAATAATGTTGATAGCACCATTCTAGAAGTTGACACGTTTGAGAGTCGATTTCATTTTTCATGTGTTTCAAATACCCATTGATGAAAAAATTTGTTAATGCCTGAAAGACAGCAATTCCATGCCCAAGACGTTCAGCAAGTACTGCGGCTTGATTCGTTTCTTTTGCGAACAGACTAATTTCTTGAAATTCACATGCACTTGATCGAACAGTACGAATGTTTGATATTGCCTCCTCGCATACTAGAGTAGCTCTCTCTGACTAACAATTTGGATATTTCAAACTCAACTTAAATGTTTCTTTAAACGAATAAAACTTACTTGAGCTTGAGCTTCCTTACTCAATTTCCGAAGAGACCGACCAAGATATGACATGAATGCTACAACGGCAGGCACAGAGATCAAAGCAATACCAGCTAAATGTGGTGAAATAATAAACAGTGAGACACCACCACCAATCAATTGAGCTGCACTCCTCAATCCTTGCGAAACGAATTGCTTAAAGGATGATTTAAAATCTTGGACATCAGCAGTTAAACGATTAACTAGTTCTCCAGTACGATTTTCATCGAAAAACGATAAATCCTGAATGATAATTTGCTTAAAGAGATCTTGTCGTATTTTTGCTGCCATCTGTTCACCAATTTGGCTCAGCATAAGAATGTAGAAGAATGTGAAGCCTGACTAAAATTTTAATGGAATTATTCATTGTTACATCACATCACATTATTTCATACCTGCAACATATAATACCCCAGCAAACGGATAGCTGGCAATTTAATACTGCTGAGAAATGCCTTTGAATCAGTTGCCTCTTTACCCAATGAACTTATGTACTTCGATAAAGTATTAACTAAATCTCCAAGCAAGTTTGGAATTCTTATATTGAAATAAGCAACAGCAATTGCAGCCTAGAAGTAACATTTATTTGTGACTTGCAACAACAGGACATTATATTATATATACTCACGACAATTGCAGCTAGGAACTTTAGAAAATGTGGTCTAAGATAACGCCAGAACTTCTTCCAATCGAAAGGTGTGTTCTCATCTCTTAGTGACTTCGGGGTTAGTCCTACAGAATGAGAAATGAGTTTTTAAATGGTTTTCAGAAACATTGTTTTAGTCAAGAATCAAGTCTGAGGTACTTTGGAAAGGAACTGTGTTTTATTTAAGCTAGTGCTTAAGCACTTTTGCTTTCTTATAATTGTTACTACCCTTTAGTCTGTCATCATAGTTCGTAAGGCTAAGTCTGGTTTGGTTGTGGTTCTGTCTCAAGATTTCTAGTGATATGTTAGGATGCTCGTCTAATGGTTCTATTAGCTTGAGTGCTGTGTCTTTTACATATTTGTCTATAGTTTCTAGTCTTAGACCTTTGTGAAAGTCCGTGTTCTGGCAGATATGTAATTGTTTCTTGTTTGTTTTGGACGTTTCGTAATATGTCCTGACACTTGTAGATCTACGAAATTGTTCAACCACCTGTTAATCTGTCGGTGTCACATTTTGCGATGAACGTTCTTGAACAGGCCTTGGCAATTATCCCAATCGACACACCGCAACCGCCGAATAGGAAGTGTTTGACCTTTGAACTATTTTTAGTTTCACTAACGCCTTTGGTGTTGAAAAAATCTTTCACAGAATTTTTGTAAAACTTATTGGATATATTTGAAATATTTTGTTGTGTTTTTGGAACATTTTGAATGTTTCTAAAATGAAAAATGTTTAAAATTCTTAAAAAATACTTAAAATTTCAAATACGAACCTTAAAATTAAATTCTTACTGCAATTGCTTAGCAATAAACGCAACATTTTCGCACTTTTCGTTTTGTTACACAATACTAAAACTAAACGCTGGTCATTTTATCACTTTATTGTTTTAAATTAATTAAAAATGTAAATATTTATCCTCAACAAAAGTCCGATGCCTCGGAAACCTAAACCTTCGCCTAATGTTTTGGTCGAAAACAGCTGATCGGATTTTTGTTTCCACAATTCCTCAACCACGTGAATGAAACGTTCCTTGTGGTCGGGTAATGCTGTGTGTGGTTGGCGCGATTTTTGAAAGTCATAAATTTCACTTTGAAGTGACGATTTTAATTTTAATTATTTCTCAATTAATAATAATTCCATTGCCTTAATTGTTGCAATTAAAATCTTTTATCATATTCATGTTAATTAGACACATATTACCATATGTGGGAGGATGTAGCTCTTTGAGTATGTTGGTGCAAATTTATTCGAAATTTGTACTAGAAACATTCCATAATTGGAAGTTATTAAAATTATTTTAATTTAAGCTTAACATACAAATTTTTGTTAGTATTTTAATTAATGTGTGGAATCGAATTTCGCATACCTTGGTGAGTCATAAATTCAACAAAATGGCTGCTCTTCATTTAAAGAATCGTGGAAAGTACCAGTTTCGTTGGTTATGATTCTGGAGTAGCTAGATCTGTCAAAAACTGCTGTTGGCTTCATTCGTGCGAGAATTTCACTGGAAATTAGTTAATCTGAATAGGTGAGAATGGAAAGTAATATAAGTAAAATAATAAAATCAACTGAAAATTCTAAACTTAATGACCCAACCTTCTTTTTATAAATAGAAATGGAATAATGACGAAAAAATTTCTTCTAGGTTTTATGCCTGGAGTTGAAATACTAGACTGAGAAATTGAAGGTAATAATTTCTTATTAGAAAACGAAAATTTAAAATAATCGTAAGAAAATTGAAGGGCGTACTTCAGTTTCTTTGTTCCGAGATGGATGAGAGCGGCAGAATGGAAGCCAACCATTTATTGGCACGATATTTTTATTTGGGACACTTTCATCCAATTATTTGTTCCGAGAAAGTTTCTGTGGACGATGTGAAGCTCTTGGTAACAAGGGTGAACCACCAGGACGTGACTGAAGCATTAGCAGCATTGCAGCACGTTCGAAAAGTGGATGTGGTAATATTCTTTATTAACTATATGCAAGTATGAAATAGTATCAGGTGAAATAAATGAATTTGTTTTGCAGATATACTCCTTCCTTGCACGATATCTCGCTCGAACCGATTTAGAGCGGGAAGGCAAAGATGAACTATTGAAAACGATTGCACTATCGATGACCAATGGTGAACGATTTTTTACATTTGTCAAGCATTCAGCAGAATTGCGTAAAGAGGAAAATAAGAAAGGTTTCTCAAAGACCACACGAAAGGTTATCAAATTATGGTATGATGGGAAAATGCCTCACAATCTAGCAGAAATGCTATGTACTAATTTCGGTATGTTCGGTTGGACACATGCCGATGTGATCAAACTATGTCATATCAATTGTAATAAACTCGGATCTAATGCAATTTTATGCAAGGCAGCATTTGATCGAAAGATAGAAGGAGTCTTCTCTGATGGAGCAGGAATGACGAAGTTAAAGAAAGTTCTTGAATTACGACGATTTGAGGGTGATCCGAAAATTGTCAAAGATATCATAGAAACGTACAAACTTACCATCGACAATATACCAACTTATTTACTACGCTCTAAGTGTATTTTCAAATATCTCATAACTAAAATGACACCAAGGCATATAATGAAACATCTTTTAACCTTTCATGACATGAAATTATTGCGCCACAAAGAAAATTCTCAAGCTCTTGTTGATCGTTTGTCAGCGGAAGATTTGTTCAACGATTGTGTTATGAAAACCAGTTACCCGATTATTATTCTATTAACTATACGCAAGTATGAAAAGCAATCTCGTTATATTAAGCCAGTAAAGGTTTGTCTAAATATATTTTTATGCACTCGTTTTGAAAAATTTTAATATATTTTATTTTAGAAAAAATTTTACGACAAGAAAATCAAAAAGAATCAACTCCAACCGAAAAAGTCCATCATCACTGCTATGTACAAAACTCTCGAAAATTCGTTTAAAAGTTTGAAAGCGATAACTCATCACTACCCAATATGTGTTACAATCAATCTACAGCAGAATTATAAGCACAGTGAGTTGATTCAATAATATATTTAAGGAAATTTTTGTTACATTATACATATTTCTAGAAAAAGTCTTTGGCTTCGAACAAATGTCATGTTTGGATGCTTCAATTGCTTTGGGATATTCATTATACTGCAGTGGAACACAGGTGACTGTTTTAACTTTTGACGAATCCAGTGTGCGGCCTATACCCTGGAGCAAAGATATGGACTTCAAGAAAGCTTCTGAACTATGCAACGAAAACATGGTGAGATCGAATTAAAAACCAGTCAACTTACTAATAAAAGTGTTCATGTATTATTTCTCATATTTAAGAAAAAGAAAAATATTGCACGATTGGAGCGTCCCATTGCATACGCAACTGAAAAAGCGAAAAAATTCAACTTATTTATAACCATCGTGTCATCATCAAGTTTGGGATCTAAGAAACATAAACCGCCGACACAATGGTTGGAAGCTTATAGAAAAACTATCAATCCAGATGCCAAGTAAATTATCATTATAATTATTTAACTACAATTTATTTCATAATTATTTTAGATGTGTTATAATTAGTTTGAAACGCCACAAACCAGGATTACACCATGAACCGTACGTCGACACAGGTTTTTTGGAAATCAGTGGAATGACTGAGGAGGCATTAGGTATCATAGAGGCCTTTCGTGATGGATTATTTAAGTAACATCATTAAAAATGAATTTACTATTTTTTTATACACCAGTGCTTGCACTATATGTTAGATTATTTCCTATTTTGGTCAATTAATTGATTGAATTATGTTATTGCTATTGACTATTTAAGTTTAATAATGAAATTATTAAAATACTTTTAGGAATATTTAATGAATTGTCAATGAAATAATTAAAAATTTTCTAAAAAATTCTATTTCTTTGTCTTTAAGATTCAATTTCATCTTCAACTTTAGGATTTATCCAACAAGACGATTTGCATTTATTCTAATAACATTCCGCTTTTGAAAGAAGCTATTTACACTTAAGCTTGTTAAAGTTTTATTAATCAAAAATTTTCGGATATCACTATTATTAATGAGCTAATTAATTATTCAAAGTATTTAGTACGTGTTGCTGAAAATATAATTGGAAAAGTTCAGAAAGATGTGCATTAAAATTACAATTCGTAATTCATATCTCGAAGATGTTGAACTATGGAAAAGAAACAAACAGAATTTATTTAATCAAGAAACTTTAGAAAATTTTCATTTCAAACCCTTACGTATAGCACTGTTTGTTGGCTCAGTTGCAGTTTATCCAATTCATTTTGTCCGGAACTTCATTTCCGAGTGGTGCTTGTAAACTATTAAATATTCAAAATGTTAATTTTCAACTTAACTTTTTGGGTAAAGATGCATGGAAACTATGGTGATAGTATAGGTCAGTGTGAAGATGAAGTTTAATAGTTTGTGCAGTTTTGTTTTATTCATGAAAGGAAGAGATATTTAAAGAAATAATCAGGATGCAAATTTGGGATAATATTATTTTGTGTTTAGAATTTCGGTTGAAATAAATTAATGGCTAGTTTGAATTAAATTTTTAATGGTCTCTTATGATATAATTGCAAATAGCTTTGGCAAAACGCACTCAAGAACAAAACCGGGAATTCTTTTTCTTTATCATCATTATGAAGTATTATATTTTTGCCTTAAAAGGAAACGCAAGGAATAATAAAAAATTCAGAAAAGGGTTGAACTAAGCACAATGAAAGTCCATTAAAACTTAAATGATTTGGTTTTACGTTTTGCTAGTGCAGTACAAGGAGGTATTCATGAATCCATTAAATTTTACAAAGGAAGGATTCTTACCTTGGCACAAATTTACTTTGGTTAACTTCGTTCCTATTTATGGTATCAAAGATTCACAGTTTTCAAATTTTATCTTGTAAAATAACTTTCAAAAATTTCTTTAAACTAGAAATGATTTGAGTATTATATTTTTCAAAGTGGTTTGAAATGCAACAGAATGAACATCTTTGGAACACTCCTTGCAGCGAAGATTTTAAGAAAACATGGGAATATATATTGTGAATTGTACTTCTGATGACTTGGTGGGTAATATTAAGAAAATCTATTTCAATTTATATTCTACACAATCAAGTTTACCTTCGAAAGATAAGTTGTGTGTAAACGAGACGTGATTTACATAAACCCAGATTGAGAATATTGATTTTGAGGTAGGTGTTTTTCATTTTAGAGTTTTAGTAAAATGGTTCTGTATATATCATGAAACTATTTAAGTTAATCTAATTCTATGCATCCCACAGTTCTTCTCATAGATATGACAATATTGTATGTTTTTCGTATATATCGCAGCTAGTGCAGTTATCGATAAATCTTCATGTGAAAAACGTTTCTCATTTAAAGTGATTTTGTTTTCATTTTGACTTCAGATAGTACGTGATATGGGAACCAGCATGGTTACTTTAATATTATAAACTCGATACCCTGGTGTGCACTTGCACCTGAAGTTAAGGTAGGTATGTACATAGAGTTTTGTAACAATGCTTTCTAGCATAACTACAATATACACAGTCAAGTTTGAAAATGATTTACTGCTTTTTCAGGTCGTACACATTTTCTGTATGATAACCGGTTGATGTAAATTGATAGTGTAAACAGTCCACTATCGCAGGCAAAACCCTTAGTTACATGTAGACCCGTATCCAAAAATATGAACATGAATCCTTGTAAAACATACTATAACTCCAGGACTACTTATATGTTATCTGTATAAATTATTTTTTGTAAATATTATGAAAAATGCTACCACATTTAACTTGTTTCACCACCTTTCCATATTCTCCCACACAATATATGAATGACAAAAAAAATGTATAATTTTTCCATGTATATTACACACGCCATCAATCCCGTATCCTGAATGTCCTTGTATCCACGGATGAGCCAGTTTCCACTTTTGGGATAAATTTCATGATTTATACTTTATATTTGACGGGTTGGGTTTATTCAAGTGTGGTCACATCCTGTACTGGATATGTTATCCTGTTATCCAGCCTAATACCAATCCTTGAACAGTTTTGTGATTTCAGTATCATTCTGCTATGTAGTCCGCTCAAAAGTGAAGTGGTGACAAAAATTTTTTTAAATATATTTTAACGTAGAGTATTTTCCAGAAAGTCCTTTTTGTACGATGGGAATCCTGTATCTGATGTGACATGGAATTTATTTATTTTCGTTTCTTTCTTTTTTAAATGAAACCTTGTATGACACAAATGTTGATAGGACACGATTCATTTTATAAAACCGAGCCGAAATGTCCGATCAGATTTATACGGTTTTTTGAGATTTTACATATCTCATCCTGGATATCACTCAGCAATCTTGTTTCGATGTATGCATGTGGGCATGTATTTGCACATCATTAACTCATCAATTACATAAAATATATAATTAAACATTGTGGAAAGTGTCTGAAGAAATCGAGAAGATGAAATTATTAAGATATCTTTACTATTTCAGGTTATAAGGTAATTGTATTGTTTTGAAAAGTTTTGTTGGCTAACTATAAATTTTCAATAACTAAAAGAAATTTTAAAATGATATTAAATAAAAATTTTACAACTTTTTTAAAACTTTCTATTTTTTTATGTTAAATTTATTTCGATGCAAGCTACACTTTATAAAAAATGCATTCCTGGGAGTAAAACTTTACCCTCTAAAATGTGTATGAAGTTATTCAAGTATAAAGTGGTTTATGGGAACTTCAGGTCGTTTAGGGATACAATGAGATTGCGCCAGTTAAACGAGAGAGTTTAAATATTTTTTATATAAGATACTTAACAAGATTTTAAAAATAGTGGAAACAATTTTTTTAGTGCATCTCACCCTAAGGAGATTCACGCCAATTCGTGTTCACTTTTTAGGAGAATCATAAAAAATTATAAAATTTTCAATATATGCAATTCAGGATTCAAGGATAATACACTTCTACTCGTTGCAGCTCCTGTCATCGTGTCTTCATTTTACAAGTTTCAAGTACTTGTGCAGATGCAATTTCCTCTTGAACATAGTTCTGGTGTGGATTTTTGATGAAGATTAACATGAAGATGACTTGGGTTTGATTTATTTTCATAAAATTCATGAATGATAATGAGGAAACTTTAATTAAGCTTTTTAGTTAGCATGAAGTAGTTTAACTTTATTTCGTCGAAGAAACGCAATGAAACACTTGGAAAATTCTACTTTAAGTTATACCAACATTTCAACGTCAAGTTGAAGTTTGATAATCTGCCAAATTTATAGCTGATTAGATAAAGTACTAGGAAGAAGTATACAATTTTTATAATTAACATGAAAAAGAACTGATAAATAAGAAGACCGGAAAAGGGAAGTTTTCGTAAAGGTCCGATTAAATTTCATAAAAAATATGTCGAAACAAGGAAAACGCGAACAATTTTCTTTTAAGAATTTCATGAGAGAAACAAGGACGAAACTGAAACTGAATTTTTTCCTTAATAAATAAAAAGTTAAGTTTACACAGTTGGGAAAAGTTTTATTCAACAAAATCAACTTGTAGACGGTTGAATAGCTGAATGACCATTGGTTATTCGAACGTAAATTTGTGTTTTCTAGTTTATTCTATAAATTATAGAGCTTTAATGGAAATTTTCCCACGAAAATTCGTTTACAAACAAATATTTTCTTTATAATCAAAGCAGGTAGATTGAATTTTGTCCATTTCATAGAATAAAAACCTATACAAATATGGTTAATTAATGAGTAGGTCCCCAATTCGATTTGCGATAAATGTTCTGGGAATGGAAACAAAATGAAAATAACCAGAAACCGCTCGTGGTGAAAGAATTCACTTGAAATAATTTATTTCGTATGTATTTGTTAACGAAGAACGTGTGTGCGTTTCATACAAGCAACACAAAAAGCACAACTGTAATCAAAACTTTCTAAAATGGCGAAAATGGCATTTCTTGAAAATCATTATTTCTATTCAAATTCCAATTCAATGTTTGTCTTTATGTGAATGTGTGTACTTTAAATTATGAAAACCCTTTAATGGCTTCATTATTGCAACTTTCAAAATCGTTAAACGATAAATAACAATTTAAATGTATTCCAATTTGAAATGTTGAATAGCTAGCTTATAAAATGAATTCGCGATAAAGTTTTTGGTTAGATGTTTGTTTTGTATGTAGAGTCCTGTCTAGATTGTGAATCCTGGAATTGAAGTCTTTTAGTTTTCATGAAACGTAAATGCCACTACTTCTTGTTATCTACAATTCTAAGTTTTATATGAACGAATACTATTGAAGGTGTAGTCGTTTAGAGCACAAAAAAGGATTCATAGGATATCCTTGTGGTTATAATGCCTGCACTAACAATTCTTGCAAATTTCGAAACGACTTCCAATCACGTATATAGTGGGGAGTCATAAGACTAAAAAGAAGTAGGAGAAGGTTGTAAAAGTTTACGAAAAGTAGTGACAAGACCGAAAGGATATCAGGACTGCATAATAGTGCATTTGGGAAACGGTGAATGCATTCAATTCTACTTTTATTTGTCCTTGCCGTGAACGAATCTATAACCATAATTTGAATTGTTTAAAAACGTGAAACGAGTATCACAATGAAGGTTTGTAGGAAGAACAGTGACAAGGTGAAAGAAAATATAAAATTCTCTATTTTCCAGTCACCCTGTATCAAATACTTCAACAAATTCCACTTCTACATTCATGTAGTAGCTGAGATAGAACTATCCTAGATTTTATTGTAACTTATGAGTAAACTTTATTACATCCCTGAAGTATAAAATTACATGGGAGTAGAAATAAAAATCCTTGTTTGGCTCTTCATAGTGAAAACGTACAGCTCTTCATATATTAGAAGGTATCCCTTCGGTGTGATATGCGATGTAATGTTAACACGTTCCGCAAATTTTTACTATACTCCCAGTTCCCGAAAGGGACGAATCAAGATCCTTGTATGTGCTATAAAGGACCAACAACTAAGTCTCATACTTGCTATTAGATCTGACTTTTACAGTATTCGATTACAGGACATACTAAGCTTATATAGTAGAAAGGAGCTTACCACTATCCCACACTGAGTGGTGAGTGGTTGCAGACGGTTAATGATAACGAGGACATTTTTTTTTTTAAAGTAATGTGACAGGATATAAAATGATTTATGTTCACGTGTGGATACTTTAGTTTACGAAACGTTTCAACATCAAGATTCATGGCGTTCATGTCAAAGATCCTGGAAAGAGTGTTGGCAAAGTTTCATCTAGTGAAAAAGGATTTCTAAAGATCAACGTTACCGACATCCTGTTGCTAAAATTGACGTTATCTTTTCTCGAGCGTTCAAACAGTTCTTGTGCCACCAACAATTTGAAGAAGATACTTTAATGATATAAAACAACGTGACACAATGCTCTATACCTGGAGGTAATATAAATCTGAAGTTAGTAATATACAAAGTGTTGTAAAACCATATAACAGATGTAGTTTATTGAGAGAATTATTCAATCTAATTTATTTTCTATTCGCTGAATTTATTACCGAGCTATTTTGAATTTTAAATCCAAATTTATTACATGTGTATCATATGCTACAAACAATATCACCTTTATATCCTTAGCAATAAAATGTTAAACTTACATGATTCCAATTAAATGGTAAATTCAATCAAAATTGAGATAATTTCCTGTACAATATGCATGATATTTTAAGGAGTCGTAAAAATGTCCTTGCAAGGATTTGAAAAAAAAAATTTTAATTTAGTATGAAAATGAAATATTACGATTCTAAAACAAAACAAACACGCTCAAATGTACAAGGATACAAGAATCCTGGGTATGTACAATTCAGGATTTTGGGTTTGTAGTACAACATGATAAAGCATGTGACAACAAACCGAAAGCTAATTAAAACCACTGCGTAAAAAAAAATTTTAAAATTGAAATTAGGTCACAAGGACTACATTGTTCATTTTGAAAGGATATCAGATGGGGTTTAGGGATGTGAATAAATAGAAATCATATTTTCCGTGTTTTTCATGATTTTCCATTTGCTGTTTGTATTACAGAGTTGTAACAATTTTAGGACTCTTCTAGAAACTTCATTTTTGCTTCAAAGGATATTGTGATTAAGTAAAATACAAAATAACATTTCAAGGATCAGGATCGGAAAACTTCCTTAAAAAAAAAAACAGAAATATTTTCACGGTCAAACCAAAGATAAAAATATGCTTTTAAAGGACTCCCACATTCCCACATTTAACTGTATTAAAGTGAAGTCCTTGTGTAGCTACAAAATCCCCAAATGAAATGGAAAGCTCCTGAAATGGTCAAACCACTTCCGACAAAAAAACGAAGACAAAATGGCAGGGAAAAAGAAACAAAGGTCCTGAATAATATGAGTGGATACATTTTAGTGGCACTTTAAATGAAAATGGCACCGATTTAACTTGATTCTGTTATACGTGCCAAGGATTAAAATGATTACATTATGGTCCTGGAACACAGTGAAAGGCATTTATTTCGTAAATTGTATCCATTATTGCATAGATTTTGTTTCAACTTAAGTATTTGTGCTTTTATACATATGTATTTGTTTCATTTTAATTCATAATACAAAACAGGACATTATTTTTTTTCCTTCTATTTGTGTATCTTATACAAACATAAAATTAAGCGTATCAAGTGTTCATATACGAATGGTAATTCCAAAATAAACTTCAGAAGATCCTTCGTTTTCTCCACTTCTATCCATTATTTAATGTTGTGCTTGAATTAATGAAGGTATCCTGTAGAATTTCAATTGAACTGTTATTCTCAATATCCTTGCAATTAAAATAAGACACTCATTTTGGCTACAAATTAACATCAGTGTAATTAAGACAATTTCAGGCTTCTGGAAAGTGCGAATAAAAAATGTCTCATTGGGTCATTACTTCCCAATAATTATTACTAATCAATTAAGCAAACTGTTATGCTGTTATTAAATCACAGTCAGGATATACTACAACCAGTCAATTCATGTTAAGGATGTTTCATTTAATGAATTTTGTTATCTATGTTAAATTTGCCTGATTTGTCCTTATATGAATTGCATATTTTGACCTTAAAATAAATCACAAACACAAAAATGCAATGAAGGATTTTAAATTAAAAAGCAAATAAGAATAGAAAAATGAAACTTTCTACTCGACCAGACTTTCAATATCTCCTGGCTATTTTGCTTCCCTTCAGGATTTCTCATAGATTTTTATTTTTTTTAAAGGAACTCTATAGCATAGGTAATATCCTGTCTGAAAAGTTTCTCTTCCTTATCCTGTAACATTCAACTCATTTGTATTCCTGACGAACCACCAATGTTACCGAAAAGTTTAAGTAAAAACTAGGAAGGATCAAAAATTTGAGCTTCATCCTGAGATGGGCAATGACTTTGTTTACCTTGTCGTCCTTGGGGCGTTTTTAGTATTAAGGATTAGCAGTGGATTATGTTTGTATTGGTGTCCTGTGGCAAACTTTATAAGGACTAAAGAACAAGTTTCCTTCACTCACTTGACATGTTTTGAATTGATTATGAAGACCAACTGAAGGATCTAAAAATGAACTAAGAAAAACGAAATGAACGAAACATGAACGAAAAATGGACGAAAAATTGTAACAAAAAGGTCCTTATCTTGGGTACATCTTTCATGTTATTTCGTTCCAATCCTTTCATGTTGAATGGTATGCGAAAAAATGTGTTATCCTAGGACTTTCATACACACCGTCTTGCATACAGCTTACTCCAAAGTTTGGTTTCTCCAAGGATATCCAAAGTAAGACCCAAGGATTTTTAGTGTGGTAAGGAGTAGAGAATACCTCTTTGATTCCAACTGAAATTACTATGATTTATGATGTTATCCTGAACACGAACACGAATATTCCAAAAATTTAATATTGATTATGAACGAAGAAAAAAAATTTATATTTTCCACCATTTCCGGTTAAGGTTCTGTATGTGTTCAAGTGTGTTGAGATTTTGTTTCATATCAAAGACATGAATTAATAACTCTTGAAAGCGAAGAAAAAGGATATCCCGAAGATACTGTTTGAAGAAAAATGATTAGATAAACCCTTTGCTATACCCATACTTGATTGTTATTGAATTGATATAAATGAATAAAATTTTTCCATGATATCAATCAGTTAACATGAATCACAAAGTTTTACTTGAATCCTTACGAAAGGATCTCCAAAGCACAGGGCCCAATCAAATCGAGTGAAAAATTTCAAATCATTTAAAAACGGACAAAGCAATTTCTTGAGGTGATGAAAGTCAGTAAAATTGATTTTTAAAGTCTAAAATAAATTCAAGGATATAACTTTGAATCCTTGAAGGATATAAATCACATAAACATGTGTAGGATCAAAGTCAGTAACCTCATTTAGGGTTAATTTCTAATTAATAAGTTAGGAATATCCATGTCAAAATACATCAAAGAATAACTTTCTTCCCTCTTAACCAATCATCGTTTTCACGTCTTATCATAACCCTCGAAAGTATGACGGAAAAACTTCCGGCTGTAATCTACATCCTGTTGAAAGTAAATATTTACACGCTATAATTTTTTTTATGGATTAAATATATAAGGAAGATTAAAAGGAAATTTCCTTAAGATTATGAAAGTCATTAAATTTTCATTTACCAGCTCCTTCATTAACTCACATAGATAGCCGTTTCAGGATATTCATGTTTATTCAGGTGGAAATCAGTTAGAACGAAAAATCCTGATTTGGTTATTTGCACAATAATTATAATAGGTTAATGTCAATAAGATTACTTGATAATATTCATGGACAAGAATTTAGTGAATAATTATTATTGAACAAGCTTTGATTATTAAGTGTTTAATTAGGAAAATTTTGGTCCTTTGTTTTCATACCAATATTTCTTACCTTATAACATTCAAAAATGTTTTGTCATGTGAAAAATTTTTAAATCCAGATTAATCATCTCAACAAACATTTAAATCGATTCAATCAATTTTGATCGATTACATTTAATTGTATCTACACCATCATGTGTATCTATCTAGTGATTACCTATAACACTGATATCAGGTGATAGCCCTTTGAGACGATAGTGATGTTGTTACAGTTTTATATCGACATATATGTGGATAAAGTTTGATCGATGTTTTCATGATGAGTTTTGAGGAAGTTAATATTTTCTACAAATTTGAACTTTACGTATAAGTCACTTTATGACATAAACCTCACTCAAAGTTTGTGTTTGAGCTGTCATAAGATTTGTGTCCTTTCGCAAAGCTTTAATCCTTGAATTTAATGTCTTGAAGAAAGATGTTTATTTGACAGAAGAATGGATGCACTTTCATATTATCCGTTTTATGTTATGAAGAGACAGTAATAAACTTCCTTCATAAGTTAATGCAACTTTAATATCAAAACTTGAACACAGCTAACAAAGTTTCTTAAGTCCTTGGGTCAGAACATGCAAGACGCATTATATGATTTCTTTGTCCTTTTTTTCAAGTTTTACTTAACACAACTAGTAGCTGCAACTGGATTTTAAAAAATTTATAATGTAAGATGAAATATTTGCCATATAGGGATAGAAAAAAAGAGAAAGGATAAAAACAGAAATAGGAAATGCTAGTAGCTAGTGAAGTGAAAATATATATACATTCATTTTTTCCAGTATCATTCCAACTTGATATCTTCTCAAGTATAGCACTTAACAGAGGCAGGGCTTATCCACGTGCTATATCCACGTAGTTTTCGTTATTCTAGTCGAGAAAGCTCATAGCAAGTCCTTATCATCAGTGAAACGTTGTGAAACATGGTATCTCGATTTTTAGTTTGAGTGATAAATCATGTAATATGTTTCGATTTATAACAAAATATTCCGAAGTGTTTTGATACATCAAGTACCTATCAACTGAAGTAGATACTGATCAGATACACTCGTATATTGTATATATAATAATTTTTTTTCATCTTTATCTTCAATTCGCAATTCCAATTCGCGTCTATAAGGAATCCAAAATGGTGTGTTATTCCCTGTATAAGTTGATACAGGGGGGAGACAGTTGTAGTTGAGTTGAGTATACAAGAAACGTTAAAATGTTGAAAGCGTTTCCTATGAGCCGTAGGGAGTTCCATAGATATGTATATTCCCTTCTCAAGGACCTCTATTCCCTTGAGCATAGGTATACGAAAGTATTTCACCGTAAGTACTCAACCTACGAGTAGCTACAGAATATTTATCATAGTATCTGTATAGTATATGATTCTATGTTTCTTTTACTTTAGGCGGAACCAGCTAAAAACGACTTTACGAATGTTACTTTATTTTCATGGAATGATAATAATACAACGAAACATGATAACACTGAAAAACAATCTTGTTTTTCTCAGGAACAGGACTTTCTCATGAGAACGTTTTCTTTTCAAGGCTCAATGGCAGTTAATACCTGTTGTGTGGGTGATACGTCTGCAATAGAATCGAGAATTTAGTCATCTTTGTTACATCTTAAACTCAATTTTTCAAAGTTCTTCTCCTTGATTGTTTCATGAAATATGGGCTTCAAGTACATTTTTCTCAATTGAAATAAAATATCAATTGATGTGAAAACACCACCACCACTTAAAATACAAAGTTACATTCTCAATTTTTTTTAAATCAAATTTTTATGAAAATGAAATCTTGGAATTTCGCAAACAAAATTTTCTTTTTGGAAAATATGCTATTAATTCTGCCATGTGTCAACACATTGGAATGGTGAAACTGCACAGGACAGCTTGAATTTTGGAAAATTTAATTTTTTCCAACAAGCGTTTCGTGCAAGAGAGTTTTTTTCGAATAGTCATTCACGTAACGGTGAATTATGTTTTTCTCTTTTGTCGATGACTTGTTTTAAAATTTTCACATTTGTCTGCTCTTTCGTATTCGTGGCAAAGGTCAAAATACATCTTTTCACAATTCTTTCTGTTAAGTTGTTTTTCAACCACAATTTTCTGTTTTAAATCTTTAAAGATTTTCTTGGAAAAATAAATGAAAATATTACTCAAATATCTGCGAACACATCAAAGTCATGTTGACACATTAAATGTACAGTACACTTTTTATATAATGTAATTAACATCAAAGTGATGTTAAGCTGGAAATGCCAACACCAAAAGTAGGTACACAGTGAATTATCAAGGATCTAAGATGAAAATTCCTTAAAAATTTCAACCGAAAGGTAAATATTTTTTCACACAGATTTATGCTTGGTTTATATTAAATGTACCGTGAAAGTCCTTAAAAGATTGCCTTAAATAGTAGAACGCAAAGTTGATGCTTATAGAAATCCCCAACCACATCAAGGATGACGGTTGTACTTTATGACGTACTTAGATGGTTGGTGGGTGTCACGTTTATTTCCCTTATATAAAATTATATCCTTGGTACAACATTGCAAAGGTGAATGCTGCCAGTTCAAGATGTCAAACTGATGTACACATACAACTTTTGAATCTTATCCTTTTATGCAAGAGTAAGGTGGAGTTTAGCAGAGTTCCTAGTTCAGAGGGTGTTAATGTTGAAGTGCATTTCTTCCAAGTAAACATTCATTTCACGCGGAAGGAAAATACGTACACGCTCCAATTGTTCATGTTTCCTTATCGTCTCCATGTCCTGAAGATGTCGCTCGAGGATCAAAAGAAGATATTATACAGTTCTGTGGAATTTCACTCAAACGCATCCATGACGAATGACTTGTTTCGGTGTACTTTTCTTCTACATACACTTTCAGATTCCTGTTCCCTTTATCCTGGTAAGTGTATTCTTGGTTTTATATCCACTACACTCAAAATTCATCATTGCTATCAAATTGTCATAGCAATTTTGCTTCTTAAGGATTTCCACATCAATTCTCCGGTTTTAATGTGGAATTTAACCACTACAAAGTGTTCTTAATCGAATTTGGTTGAGGGTTTTCATGTAAGCCTGATAAGATTTAATAGGTTTTTGAAATATAAGTATGGAGATTTTTAACTTCCTGATGTTTTGACGAAAGATTTCATTATACTCCCTTAAGCAGCGTATTAAATTACATGGCGAACTAGGAACTGTGTTTGTATATTGAAATATTTTCGTCTACACATTAGGAATTTTAGAAATTATTGAATTTTACTTATTGCCAAGCAGATGGCATTGGATACTGCAAATTGAATTTTTGTTAAATAATATTTTAAGCATCTGAATGTGATTTGTTAACCACAATTCAATAAACTCGAATGCAATAATCATAAATTTATAATGGAATGAATCTAAAATCTGTTTATGACTACACATCCTGACGAGCAAATAACAATGTCCTGTTGAAATTGGCTTATTATCCATGTGGAATAAAACTAAATTTTTAAATGACAAAATCGAATAATTTAATTATTTCATTTATAACATGAAAAACAGCCAACTGTCAACTTCTGAAAATTAACTCAACCAGAAGTTATTTCATATAATTTTGTCAATTGAAATGGATTTTGTTAATTTTAATATTGTAAATTTTTTTAGTTAGCTTACCATGGTAAAAACCACAAAATTCATATCATGTAAATTTATCGTAAAACAGTATCCAATTTAGACGTAAAACTCTTGGAAAAACCGTAAAAAAAGCAGTGGATAATCTCGTTAATATGTACTCATGCAACAATAAATTTGATACTCTGCTGATAGGAGGATTTATCGCTTTATTAACTATCAAAACGTTTTTGGTGAACCAGGTTATATAATGTAGCCACCGCAATAAAGTCAACTTATTGGGTGATACGTCAAATTTATTGCATTCAATGAAAACCGGGTGCTGTTGTCACTGTTAGCCCCTAATAATTTAAACAGCATCGTTGATACCATGGGTGACGGTCATAGCAATTCCACATGTTTATCTGGGTAAACACACTTTTACAACCCCCGTATGTATGATGGGGTATAAGTGATAAACACATAAACACGTACTTTCAATTTAACCAACATCATATCCATGTGAATATCACAAAAACCAATGAAGATTCATAACGATAAATACATGCCGTTGTGTAGAGTTATTCAACCACATAACACAAAACATAAAATAAAACAAAAACACAACTAAACAAAAACAAAATAATATAAAACCCACGATTCACCCTGAAGGGTGTCTGGGGATGATATGTTATACAGGAGAGTTCAGAAACACTGCAGCTATATGCTCTAACAAAGGACATGCTTTAAACAGGACTTTCCCAGGACATGATTTTATTTAATTTAAAATACACTTTTTGTCATTTTTTGTGTTGCCCTCCACAGGATCAAATTTATGAGACTCTAGTGAATGTGGTAGATATAGAAATTGTCTCTCATAGTCAAGTGAATCCCTAAAACCTGATTATACAGATACTATGTTCTAATAACTGTAGGAGATATGTTTCTTAATATTTATCTGAACAAGAAGAATTGTAATTGAATTCTGCCTCATTTGTAATTGAATTCTCCACAACCGATTCAGATTTCGCTAAAGTTCATAAAAATAATTGAATTTTATTAGATGACAAATGGATTACCAAACATAACATGCAGTTGACTCAAAAATCCATGCACTTTGAGTGAGTGCATCAGAAAAATTCAGGATAAAAATAAAAATTCTACCAAAGTGGAAATGCATTAGTGCGCCCCAAAATCGTAACAAGTTGTACCTAACAAAAATGTGGTGGTAACATACAATATTAAGTTTGGGTTTGATGGTGTTTTTGACTTCTGCAATCTGCATCGTGTGAGCAGATATTGAATCAATGGAATGCATAATATATTCCATACTTTGAATAGAGAAAACGCAAAAATAAAATCCGTATGTCAACCCAGATTTTGTGGATTTCGCATTAAATCAATTCCAACTTGTTTCTGAGTAAATTCGGAAAATAAAAGGAAAAAATGTTTTTAGGTTTCACCTATTTCAGGTATCGTTTTTACAGTCCTCAACACATCTTGGTAACGTCAAGTACATTTTTGTCCTTTTACATGTTCATTCATTCAGTAGTCCTGAATGATAGCCTTATCCTGGCCGTATGTGGTAAAATGTGTTAGTTGTACTTCTTCGTGTAAACAAGCCACATGCATGTTGCAACGAATTGAGGGGGAAAATTGCATTTTGCATGCATATTTTCCGAATGAGCACTTTTCATGAAAAGAGAAACTTTCGTTTTTCAACAGTATCCTTATTTTTAACGAAATGAAATGGTTCCCATTTTGTGGAACACCATTATATAATTCAGGTGACTTCATTTGATGAATTGCATCTGGTTTGTAACTGTTACATGACCTCGTCATGAATTCTTTTGGTATTTTCTAGGTTTAAAACATCTACTGATGATAGATCCTTATTTGAATATCAGCGAAGACATTTATTTATTCAAGCTCCTGGAATTAATGGAAAGGGGATAGAATAATGAAATTGAAAAGTATAAGAAAAATATCAAATATATTAATAAGTGGAGACGTTTTAGGATTCATATATTCTGGAATAAAGTAAATTCGCTCCCTCATGAATTATACATCAACAAGGATAAAAACGTTACAGTATGGAGAGTGTTATAGTACCCAAACTCCATTTGATTTCGGTGTCCGTTTTATAATTCCCTTGAAAATTGAAAATGTTCAAGGTTTTTAAGGATAAATTTAATTTTTCACTAGCAAATCGAGGAAATCCTCCCTTATTCCCATATGAGGAGTGCAGTCAGACAACTACAATTTCTATCTTCTGCTCCTTGCATTTCAGGTGCAGTCATATCCCAAGACTCGAGACGACTCCGACGATAACCAAGTAGAACGTTAACAGAACAGGTGAAAAGTTAATGTAATTCAAATATTCAACAATTCGTCGGAAACAATAAAATTCCCTTAAATTGAATGTTGAAGTCATGACGGTAAAATGGAAATTAGGATATTCTAATTCGTATCGTCCTGATTCCATATGATTAAAATTGCTAAAAGGATTTAGTATCCTCTGACGTTGACGATTGGACTATGGGTTAAAGGCGAGTTAGACGATTGACTAGACTAGACTACTCGTAAATTCATTCATTTGGGATTCAGCAAATATTTATTTTATCCTCAATCAACCTGGTACGGATGTTATGATTATATCGATTGGTTCGGCCAGAACATTTAAACAGAAAATAGTTTTAATTAAATTCAGTATTAGTATGTAACTTTAAAAATTGTGAAAAATGTGGCTAATCTCAATCCACAAAATATAATTCATTTCTTTGGTTACCTGGTATGGTAAATCTTTTATGACAAAATAAACCAAAATATACGAAATAATATGAAAAAATTGTTTTCAACGCGTGGGTACACATGTTGCTTAAGTATTTTAATTAATTTTCCACACATTTTCTATATATTCAATGAATGGAGAAGACGCTAAACTTGTGAAATATTTAAGTTCAAAGTTTTCCAGTGGTATTTTCCTTATTTAAAAATTGGCGAAATTCCTTTGACTTTTCAGCATATCAAAACCATTTTAGGGTTGTGGCCCGGTTTTGATGTTGCTTTTCTGGTTGTTTTCAATTTTAGCTAATTACATGTGAAATGAAATGAAGTGGAAATTAATTGATTTTTCCGAAATTAGAACGAAATGATGAAGAAACAAATGTTAATGTAAGACTGTCATTGAAGGAATTTCAATTACATGGTTACATTCGAAAACTTTAATCCTTTGAAAATGATGAACTTTAAATTATATTCAAAATAGATTTAAATTTCAAATTTCAATTCCTTTGCCTATTTAAAACATTTCCCAAACCAAAATTGGATCGATGCGGTTTGGTTATTTCAAATGAAATCAGTTCGTAAACAAATATTCAACTTTGAAATTGACAATATCTGTATAAAATAAATGAAGACAGATATGGACATGAACGTGTCTCATTCCTGTTACTGAAATCCTTTCAGCAAATGAGTCCAATATCTGTTCCTTTCAAAAGAATAAAACATGATGTGTCTTTTGAGACCGATGAGGTAAACTTTATGTAAATCAATTGATTATAACCACATGGAGTGTATTCATACATCATATAGTTATGTGATACACAACTTCTTGCCAGGATGTGACTACTGTCGTCGTAAAACTTCTTGACAATTTCACATCAAATAAAGAAGATGTCCATATTGACTTGTCGTAAGAATGTGAAGTTTGTGTGTGTTTTCAAGAGAATATGCTTTTCTTTGGAGATATGAAGTACAGAATTTATATTACATGAGCCTGATAGACATGAAAGACCATTCGAAAAAGGCAATTTCTTATGTGATATCATGATGCTCTAATGGAAGGGATGATGTTGCTCAGAAATAAACATGTAGATCCGATTTGAAAGGACATTGAAACTGAAAATTATTGAAACAACGACAGACAATTTGTAATGCTCAATATCACAGATCAATTTCATGAATTTACTTAAAAATATGGTTTCTGTCATGTGGGCAAACAAAGTAGGGAGTTAATTTTCTGAATTCAAAATAACTATATAAAAAAATAAAATTGCTTTTTGATGTTGAACTCATTTTTTACATATTAAATTGTTTATTGTTTGTAAAGGAAAATTAAATAATTTTCTGCATCAACTATTAGTGGCGTAAAATCCATTAAAATGTGAATGTCAGAAACAACTTTGTTTTCATCATAATACGAAGTATGTATCGTTGGCAAATTTATTTTCATTATTTTGTTTATTTACTAATTGATATGTAAATATAATATTATGAATTATATGGGAAAATATTTCATGCCCATTGACGGATTTCACGGAATTCAAGTTGACCTCTTTAAAGGATATGGTTTATACAGTTTAAATATTGCAAAAGCTACAAACATTTACCCTTACAAAATCAGTTCTAGAAGACACAGTTTTATTTAGATGCTATACAAATCCCCTAGAGAGAGTATCATGTGCTAAAGTCAAAGCGATTTGTAAAACATGACACGAAAAGTAGTGCATCCTTGAAATTCTACAGCACAACGATAAAACAAAGTTAGTTTTCTAATTTACAATTCAAAGAATCTACAATTTTGATAAGCTAAACGTATAAAAATGGATACAAGCTTAAAGGGTTTCAACTTCCAAAAAGGACATTGTCAACATGCACTTTTCATTCTTTAGTGTTGATCCATGAGGTTTGCTTTCTATTACAGTCACGTTGAGGTGAAGCAAAGAGAAAGTGTGCAGGTTACTGAATATCCTTTCAGGATGATATTCTCCTATATCGTCTCCAATAAAGAGTTTTCTTATCCTTCTATATTCCTTAGAGTTTTGATTTTGTTTTCTGTTTGTATATGTTGTGACACATCCTTTTGGATTTATGTAGCCCATTTACGGAATATCTTACACTTTACTTCTATAACACTTAAAATGCATTCCATATAAGTTGTTGATACAGAGAGGACGTTATAAGCCATACACCTGTCATAAATGTCGAAATATATGAAGAAAAGTTTGTGATAACTCTGTACAAAAACTTAATTTCAGTTGGTCAAATGACCAACTAAACCATAAATATGCACCACGATATTTATGATATCCTTTCAACATGTTTCAAGGGATATAGGTACGTGAACAGAATCGATTCTCAATGAAAAACAACATTTGGCATATATATTTTTCTCCACTATACCTATACCAATTTGAATATTGATTGATATTTGATCATTCTAAAACCAAATCAAATTTGATTGACATATTCCAGTACCGGCCAAACCATAAATTTCAATTCGTTATATTTTGGTTTGGTGGAAAAAATAATTTTTATTCAATTAGTCAAATTGAAATTTAATTGGAAATATTAGGATATCCATGTCGTGTGCTTCTGATAGTGATATTGATTTATATTTCCAACGTGTTTTTTACAACATTTCCAGAAAATTCAAATTAATAAGCAAATGAAATTCAAAGAAAGACAACATAATGGGAGACTCCCTGAAATCAAAAATTTCAAACAAGATGCTTTCTTTCACAAATGACACAGCAGCGCGTCATTTACAAGAAACGTCTCTGCATTCCAAGAATAAGGAATTAGGTATCATATTATCCTTATAAAATTGTCTGATACATCAGCTTCTACATGACATGTGAAAATGCTCTCTAGACTGGAAACTTTCGGCTTTTATTTCTTTTTATTTCTATGATCTCTTCAAGACGGAAAATCACAAAGACTTGAATTTCTGATAGAACCTTGAATTTCTGATTAAAACTTTTCCATACGTGCTATTGAGAAATTTATATATTTTTTGTATTCAAGGAAATCGTGATAGACATTTTTTTGTGATACAAAACCCATCAAACTAAATTTTTGCATTTACAAACTTTCAAGTTCGTCTCTGTAATAAACTTTTCGGATTTTAAATTGGTTTTTTCGAAATCCTAATAAAATGGTCATTACTAAATCCTATCACGTTTGATTTGTTAATAACTTTCGAGCTGTAACCCCGTCCATAAAATATCCAGGATTATATTTGAATCCTTCCGAAACCATAACTTCAAGTCTCGTCAAAGCTCAGTTTGAAGAAACACAACAAAATCTTGATTGGACTCCTGGAAAACTGCAAGACTTGCTAATTGAATGACCTAATACGAAATTTTCTACCCTAATTCCAAGTCCTTTGTGAGAATTTTGTATACCTCAGCATGTAGTAATTATATCTGCTTTCATGTCCTTATTTAGTTCTTTGAAAGATTCCAGAGAAATTCATATTTTGGTAAAAGGTCTTTTGTACTCTAAACAAGTCTTTTGGGATTTCATAATATTGAGGTTATGTTATAAGACAAATAAATATTCGTTCAATTTGTGTTTTGAAGGAAAACAAATTTTCCTGCAATTAAGACAATGAATTGACTTGAAACCGTAAATTTCCATCAAAAGACCTTTGGTAATAACCGTTTTGTGGTGACCATCGTCTGGGGTTTATCTTGATGTAGAAGTGGACATGATTTTCAAAATGCCAAAATGATAAAGGGACTTGAAGCAAAGGAAAACGTCTCAGGGACTTGGAATCACTTTTATAGTATGACTTTGGGCTAAACACAAACTCCCAGAAATGAGTTCGTATGTGCTAAAGGTCTGAACTGGAATCTATTTGAAATTACTTTTAAATCCTTTCATGAATAACATACATACAAACGTGATGTCCTTGCCACCAGATAATGCGTGTATGTCGACAGGATATTCGAATATCCTTTGTTCAAACAAATACAACGAATCCCTCTCGGGTGTGTAGTATTGTGGTGTACCCACTTGGTTTTGTTCAACTTCATATCACAGTACAAAAGAGCTATACTGGAAACATATTTGAAAGAACAACACTGCTAGGACAAGAATTATGCAAAACATAAACTTCATTACTCCAAAGGATTGTGCGAATTGTGAACAAAATTCCAAAATGGGAGTTACTCGGATGGAACGAGCTGTGAAGGATTCAGGTTATGATTTTGGTTACTTTTATCTCGTGTATATAAGAAAGGATATTCGCCAAAAACTAGATCCTTTTGTACTTACATAACATAACATCAAATCAAACAAATGGAATAATCATCAGGATAACGTTGGGCTTTTTAGGATCAAGTCTGGTCTAATATTTACTCTTGTGGTGGCACATGGGAATCGTTGTGTTTTGTACAGAATATCCCTTCGCAAAACGATTATTTCAAAGGATAATCGCTTACAATTCACACACAAATAGGCGTGGATTTATATAGTTTCTGTTAGCAGGAAATTGACTTCCTTCTAACCAAACATTGTAATTCAAAAAATATGAAGTAGAGATGTCGCTGTAGATTGTAAGTTGAAATTTAATTTTGAGTTTTCTTAAAGTTCATGTAGATGTCGAACATATAACATGAGAGTTGAGACACTCGTTTATTGATGGGAATTGCAAAACTCGTTATGAAAAAGTTATGAGTGGCTATAAGGACATTTTCATTTTGAAGTCCTTCTACATGTGATCCACGTGGAAACCACTTAAAGTTGAGTGCATACAAGAACTTTTAGTACATTTTATGTACTTTTCATATAACACCCTTTTCACAATTTTCCATAAACAAAAGAATTCAATTTATAACTTTTGCAAGATATTCATGTTTCCGAAGCTTTTGAATATATTTTTTCCCACTTTTACATGGCAACAAACATTGAAATTCCTGGGCGAAACATTGGAACTATTCAGCAGCCCGAAAAGGCTTTCCATTAAAAACCTACAAGGCTCTGTGTGTTGCAGTATCATTAAAACCCATTGATTTTCCAATGTATACCGAAACTGACTTTTTAACTCGTTGGAAAAAGGAGTAAATAACCATTTCCTGGTGATTCGATGTATGTCCAGTGTTTGTTTGAGGATACAGCGTGATCATCGTGAAAAGTAAAAGAATCCTGGACACAAGTGTTTCCTTTGTCTTTGAAATGACAAACAACGATTTACAGTAACGTTAGCACTTCACGATATGTCGAAGATTACCCGTTTTCAGTAATTTAATTGAATTTCCCAGAAGCTCCTTTTTGAAATTCTCATAAAACTTTAACAAGAAAATGAAGTTTTTCTAAGGACGATAATTAATTAGTAAATCAGGATTTTGTCTGATTAGAAACATAGAAGTCTTAGAAGTCTTAGAAATTTAAATACCATCCCTTTGATTTAGTCACGGAATATTCAGTAGGTATAGGCTTGTTAATATCCTGTTTCCTGAAAAGCATTCTATAACACATTCACGTATAGAAATTGAAGTTTTCAAAAGTTTATCTCGTCTAAATGTTAAGTATAAATCAGCTTTTATGGTAATTGAAATAACCTCAACGCTCAAACTGAACGAGTCACTCGTTTACAACATCTAACGTGCATTAAAGAAATCCTCTCATGAAAATAATCCTTTTAAACTTAACGAATGTAAGGATAAAAGATAAAAAACTCAAATAAGAAGAGTCAAGGCTGCTTCAATGTTTGTTATAGATACCTACCTGAAAGAAATCTTGGGTAAAGGATGAAGGAAATGAAGTTTATTTGTTGAAGGTCCTTGGAAGGAATAGATCTTAGATGTATGAAACAAATAAATTGAAAATCCTACAAATCTACAACACTGTATTCCTTCTACTCTCATCCCAGGACATAGGTTCTAGCTTCCAGGATATTTATTTTTGTTCAGCGTTTCAATGTTTGTTTCAACAAACAAACTATGCCAAAGAGACGACGTATTGCAGTGGATTGGTAATGGTTCTGTAGTTGTATCCACAGTTATGTAGAAGGATACTTATATCCTTTGAGCTTCAGAAGACTGGAATATATATGCTAACTTATTTGTTTCTCGTATACGAATACGGCTTTTTCAGATAGTGCATGCTTGTTGCCTTTGCTTTTATGCGATTCCGTTTAATTTAGCACTCAAGTGGCTGTAATTTATTTGCTCACGTTTCCTTTAACAGATGAACAATGATGGAAATAACCATTAAATCGTATGGCATCGTCTATTTTACGCCAGTATCGCAATCGTCATCGCTGTGTCGCCGCTATTGCTGTTGGGTTTGTATTGGAATATCCTGTTTCTTGAATTCGTATTTCCCATTTTTTTCTTGTTGTCCTTTTTCGGGCGTGAAAATTTTATTTGATGTAGATTTAATAATTAATTGAATTTAAAATCGATTCATCTCAATACACTGACAGACAAACAGGAAACGAAGGATACACGCAACAAATCGAAATCAATGTACCAATGCTTTTTAATTTCATTTGCTTTTGGTAAATGTTCCGACAATCATTTGATTATGAATTCTCGGTAGATTTCACCAAGCTCATTATAGCGCAATTTCAATTAAAGCAATCGTTTCGTTTAAGCATAGGCGCCAACCAGATTGATTTTGCACTCATTCTTAAAGATAAATTGAAGTAGAGATGTCGCTAAAGACACAAAATTGTTTGAGTGCATAAATTCACAACGTGCATTTTAATTGTGATGCAAATTTAATTTTCATGTATTTAAAAAAGTAAATTTTCATGAATGAAAAATGTGAAGTATGTTTTAGAAAGGTTATCATAACTGACAAGGATTTAAAAATATGCAAGGATAATTCCATGATGTATGAAAACTATTTGAAAAATTTGTTTAATGCAACTGGGGATGGTTCCGGGTATGGTTTTGTTCACTTTCTACATTACAGCGGTAATACGAATATTTATTCTGCGAACCACTTTGCAAGTTTCTAGACAATCTTCTTTTAGGTCAAAAGGTAACATCCATTTATATTTTATGGTCATGGACGGATCCTTTTCCATCTGGGAATCTGTGAAACCTTGTTTGATTTCCAGTTGACAACAGTCAACATCATTTAGTTATGTGGTCGTTTTAAAGTCATCCAACGAAACGAGAGGAAGAACGACGTTCATGTTCATGTTGGCGGAAGTTAAATCTTCCTGGCTTAATGATACCACTTAGAGGTAGGAACACTCTCCATGGTATATAACATGGTGGAAAATACATCTTTAGTTTTATGCTGTTTTAAAGATATTTGATATGATGTTTGCTTCCCCATAAACGTTTCCCAGCATCAAATACCCACTTAAGTGAAGCTATTAGATATTCGTTTGTTGATTTTGTTCCTAATTGCTTGCATTCGTCCAGATTGGCACACTTTATGAGGAAGTCTCAGTGTAAAGGACAGCTTTATTTTTCCTTAGTTTCTAATAGCTAGTCAAAGTTAATTCGTCAAACATTTTTGCACTTGAATTCGACTTTATTCTTCCATCTTCCATTCGACAGGATTACTCTTGTTTGTGTTACATTTTTCACAAGGAAACAAGGAAGTTCTTAACATTTCAAAGCCCTTGAAGGGATTTTGAAATATTCTCATAGAGTAAATATGACCAACTCGTAGCATATTTGACTTGGCTGCAAAACGTCCACAACCAATTCATTGGTCAAGTTGATTCCTCTTAGGAGGTCATGAAACTTGATGCGCACTCTTGTGTATTTGCTTAGTGTGCTTTTGATTAATGTGCATCAGCTAATTGTGCATTGAGTATATATGCGTTAACTGATTGTGAATTGTCTGAATGTGTATCCGTTTGAATTTTTCTCATTAATTTTTATCGTAACGAGCAACTCCATTTAAAACCAAAATTTAACGGACTTTGTAACGTCGTTCGAATTAAAAATGACAAGCAGTATTGGAACATATAAAATATGTTCTCCAGACATGTATCATTTGAAGGACCAACACTAGCACTCATCCCGCAAAACCATCACATTTTCTAAGTTATCCAAACAACTTTGTACGAGTAACCATAAAATTTGGCTTTCCAAGTGATTATGAAAACTCCATACGATATGTCATGAATAACCCTACACGAAAATCCACATAGGCCTGTGTCGAGTTAAGAGAGATATCTCCATTAAGGACAAAAGGAGTAAACTACGGCTTTCAAAGGAACTAAATAACATATCACACTCATGACTTAATCCTTTTGTCCGAACTTTTCAAAACAATCTAACCCACATAAATAACGACGAAACCAAAATCTACTCTCGTCCTGAATTTGTGGTTGTTGTCCGAAAATTTCGTTTTGGTCAAGTCATTATGAAAAATGAGAAATGGTTAAAAATTCGTCCTTTTTAAAAAAATTGTTTTACTTTGTAGCACTTGCACATTAAATGATGTTGTAACAGCGCAAGGATTGGTAAAGTTTTGATCCATTTTACATGTGAGCAATCATCGTATTTTGTCAAGTACTTTACAATTTAGAATAGCAATCACATATAAACCAAACCGTTCATGGCAACGGGTCATCCAACATATGTCCACATGTTATTCAATGTGTGCGTTATTTATGGACTTGACCAAGGATCAGCTAAATCAAGTTGGGACAACGAAAATGGTTTCCAAATCCTTCTCATACAGATTCTCCTCTTTTTAGGCTTACAGCTGAAACCACTATGTACATCTCTTTCTCTACAAAATGATGTCATCGTGATAGGCTTATATCTACATAAACATATAAAGTACAACATATTTCTGTACCATACTGAGTTGATTTTGAAATCCAGTATGTCCTTGTTTGCACTACAAAGAGCACTGAATCTCTCTAACAAAGTCGATTGATTTATTTGGTCATACTCAAACACACGTACATTCAAATACACGTAAACACAGACAAATATACATATGTTGAAAATGTATGCAAAGCAGTGACTGATTTATGTTGCCAAGTAAACATTTTCTATGGCAACAGCTTTCTTAACTTTCAACTGGTTTTGAATCTGGTATAAATATTGACTTACAAGTATAGGATACCCTCAAGTTTAGTGTCATATAGTATGTCCACAATGTGATAAACCTAAACTTGATATAGACTTGTGTACCAAATTTACCAGACTGCATTGTTTCAAGGACAAGAATATCCTTAAAATGATAGAACGAAGTATTTATTTGACAAAATCATGATTTCGTATTTGATTCACGTATGGTAGACGAAATGGAATATAATAAATAAGTGAAGTAGAATAATAAATAAAGTAAAACTAAATCAAAACCAGGATAAAATCTGTCTGCTTAAATCATGGGAACGGATATCCTTTTTACATTTATTTTTTCGTTTTTGTTTTAATAGACATCGGACATCGGTCGATTGCGTGACACAAACAAATAGAATTGTCCATTTTTATTAAGGATCCTATTTTTTACAATTCTCTATGAAACAGGACTTAAGAGGTTGACATTTTCATCTGATTGTCATGTGAGATATTATATAAAACTTGTTATCTCATGAAGGATAATAGATTCTCCAAAGGACATTCATTTTTGTTTTTCTGTTGAATTTCACTTGTGTCTTTATTGCTGGAAATTTTGAATTGATTCCAAATGGACAAGGACTAATGGACAAAATGTCCTTTTTGAAATTGTAACCATTTTTCTGATCATTTTGCTATAGCTACAATTAATAATATTATTAAGTGGATTTTTAATTTACCGGATGGACGATATCTTGTAATTAAAGCTGATTTAAAGTAGTGAATAAGGACACAAATTTCTCATTACAAAGAACTTCCTTCAAGAATATCCAAAAGTTAATCATTTAAGGATCCACTTCAATATTCCTTTTTCAGTGTGAGAAATTGAAAAATAATTTGTTGTGTCCTCAAGGCAGAAGGAGTTCCAGGATAACTCAAACATTTCGATTTTATTTATTCATCCTTTGATTTTGCTCTTTTATTGATATCCTTGTTGCGCGTTTTTCAATGTCAAATTAAAGATTCTACAATTTATCTTGTCTGAATCAAATTATTCAGGATTTCCTTGAAAGGTATGCTATCACTCACGGCATGAAGGATCAATGATAAAGTGCAGAAAACAACACAACAAAATTGGAATAAAGATAAAATTCAGAGTATGTAAATATTTTGAATATCTTTTCGCGTCTCATCGAGGATTTATTATATCCTTCTTAGAAAAATTTAAAAATGAATGAACAAAAATCATGTTAGTCATTTCGAAAAAAATTGCTCGGTTCTACAAAATTTTAAACAATAATTTTATTTAGGATAAAACTATATAAATAAGATACAGAATATCTTATCTTAGTTTCAAGTCAAGGCTCAATCACAAAAACAAAATAAAATATTAAAATTTCTATGAAAAAAGGAGTCCTTTTACACTGATCCTATGAAATACGAGTCCTTACGACTAAATGGAATGACTTAAAATTGTTGCACTTTAACCTAATACAAAAAATATAATTATATATTTGAGGATGTCCTTGCGAAGTTTTTTCCCGATCCTGCCACTGTGGCAGTGTATACGAGGATATCCTTGTTTAAGTTATTACTAATAATTAGTCAGTTGTCCTGGCATTTACTAATACTTACAATGTAATGATAGTCTTAACTTAAATTAAATTAATGTAGAGACGTAGATCCTTGTTTAGGGTAAAAGTCTTGGGTTGAAGCGACCCATAAACAGGATAATTCCAGTCGGGTTGTGTCTTACGAAGAACAGGAATGGCTTGTCAAATCTTAATCTCGGGGCGTCAGGGATACGGGCTTGTCTGGGTCGGAGAGGTAGTGGGAGTTCTAGGTATTTGGGGTCGAGAAGGTCATCGTAATAGGCTCTGCCGTTGTCCTGGATGCTGAAGTCGTCCTGCACTGTTTCGGATCCGTCTTTGCTTGCGATTCTTCGTCGGAGCGGTGGGGCAGGGTACATTTCGACGTGGTGGTGGTCGGCGATCTTGTCTTCGGCACATGTGCTGAATGTGTTGATTTGTATCATGTCTGAGAGAAAGACATCTCTCTGTGAGGATCCGGTTAGACCGCGCAAGTCTGCGCTTTCGGAATTGAAGAGTACTTTGAGTCCCATACGTTGCAGTCCGAGAGATGCATTTACGAACGATCTGTGAGAGAATCTTGGAAGTTGCACTTCTAGTCCTGGACGTTCCATCACCGTCATTAAGATACGACTCCAAGCATTCGAACTGATTGCTGTGCTCATCAGACTGGCTTCAAGACGCTCAAGATTGTCTCCTGGTGCTGCCATCCCTTGCTGGCCTGGCATCATGTAGATGGTACTGACTGTTTCATAAGGTGCACCGAAGGCTACGAGGGTCGCATCAAGTTGTGGGTCATATCCTGCACTGAATCCTGTTCGGAACACGACAGCGGGTATCGGGACAAGTCGACGTTGCCTCACTGAGGGATGCACTTGGAAGAACATCTCTCCGTCGCGATCGTGGGTCGTACCTCGACTGCAATCAGTCTAAAAGGAAGAAAATGGTTAAATACGATTCTGAAGACATGTCCAGCTTTGACTTACCTGGAACAAATTCGCTGCTACTGTAGCCAAGGGTCCAGTGACCCACACATTGTTGGTGCGCAAGTATTCCATGATCTTCCCCATTGTGTGGCGTTTCATCAGTAGATTCGTTCGCCGTCGGACGATATCGTTGACCACATTGAAGTTAACTTCTTCGACGTGTCCTCCGTACAGTTGCTGAGTCTTCTCTTTGAAGAATTGCAAGACTTTCCCATTAGCACGGTCTGTGAATATCTCTCTAACGAAAGCGGCTGATTCAACGTCTGGATCCCTGGTACCTTCAACGGATTCAGTAATGTTCTTGAAGACGAGGTGAGGATTGAAGGTTACCATGTCGTCCAATCGGAGGATCTCATTCATTTCGCCAGATGTGCTTCCTCTTGCGCCGAGGAATACCATCGAGAGCATCGATGTGACCGCAAAAGGCGACAAGACCAAACTTCTTGACGGACTTATCTTGTCAGATGTGATCGATGTCCAGTAGTTGAAGGCGAGCTCATTACAGAGCTTCGCGAACTCCTGAACGTCTTCATCCAAGTATAGTGTGCTAGCTTCCAATCCCAAGGACTGCTCTGGGGTTGGGTCCAACTTGACAGGGGGACGTGTGACATGAGTCACTTGATTCACTTTTAAGTTGCTCAATGCTGGTGGCCTCACCATTGGACGTTGGTTGTTGTATTGGGTAAATTTGTTCTCGTTCACAGGATATCCTGGTTTTGGCATGTTCAATGGACTTGCAGCTGTAGAAGTTGTGGCTTCCCCAAGTTTGATGAAAGGACGTTCTGGGTCAGAGAAGTCGTATGTCGCTTCGACTGGTGATGTGACTCTCTTCTCTGAGTTGTTCGTGAAATTCCCCGGTAACCTGTTTCTCTCCATGCTCTCTGGGAATGGAATTATAGGTAGACCTGTAGTCGTGGCGTCTTCTACGGTCGTCGTCTCTTGTTCTTTAACAATTGCAGGTGTCGTGTCTTCATCAAACATCTCTGTGGTTGTATCAGGTTGTGTTTGGGTTGTGTAGACAGTTTTTTCTGTTATGGTTTCTGTGGTTTCAGCTATGCTCTCCAGAGCGATCGTCGTGCTATCGACTTCTGTTGTTGTCTGTTCTTCAGAGATGGTGGAAGCCTCATCAAGATCTTCTGAAACTGTTGACGTGGTTGTTGGGGAGTTGGTTATGATCTCGACAGGGACGAAACCACTTTCTTCGCTAGAAGATGTATTTTTAACTTGTAAATTTGCTGTTGTCGTTGTAAAGCTTTCTTCAGGTAAACTTGTGGTCGTCTTTAGTTCAGGTGTGGTAAAGTCTTCTGGTGTATTTTCCACTGTCGTTCTCTGCTCTTCCTCTTGAGCTGTCGTGGATGAAGACTCGGGTTGACTTGTTGTTGTTGGAGTAGCCGTCACAGAAATTTTTATAAAATTATCCTTTTCGTCTTCTACCTCTGCGGAGTGGTTCACCTCAATTGAAACAGATGAGGTTTCTTTGACTACAGACGTCTCGATGCTCACATCCTCTTTGCTCTCTGCACTTTCTTCACTTTCTACACTCTCTCGACTTTCTTGCTCTGCAAGTGTTGTTTCATCGGGTCTATCAGCTGCAGTTGTCGCCATTTCTTCCTTGTCCTTGACAGTCTCACCCAAAACGTCAGCACTGATCTTTGCAATGTTGGAATGTCTGTGAGAAGTTTCGTCCTTGACCTGTTCGTCTTCTTCCAGTCCGACTGGAATTGTCGAGGACGGACTGTCTGTCATCTGGTTCATGATGTCAGACATCAAACTCTGAATGTCAAGAATCGGTTCAACATCCAATTTAAGTTCACCCTTCTGGACATGCTTCACCGCATCGTCAACAATATTGGAAGCTACAGTCGCCACTTGATTTTGGAAGTCTGACATCTTTTGATCCTCGTCCATATCGGGAATGGACATGGTGTCTTTCATATCCGCTTCAGGGATTTGTGCCTTCTTGAGATTTTCTTCAATGAATCTATCAATCTCCTGGGCGAGTTTGCTTGGTGGCTTAACAATGGGCACAGGAATGAAATCAGGATGCACTCCAAATTTAAGGTTTCCTTCATCACTGCTTGACTCTTTCTCCTTGACTTCTTGTTCTTCTTCAACTTTTGTGAGAGCAGCCTGCTCAGGGATTTCTTCCGTCACATCTTCATTGTCCAAGATAGTGGTTGCGTCAGAGACAATGTCTTCAGTTGTTGTTGGAAGGTCCTTAAGGATTGGGTCTCTGAGCTCCACAAAGTTAGGCTCAAACATGACTGTGTGGGACGCAGGTTCAGAACTTTCAACTGGTTTTGCCGGACGGGTTGTCTTTGGTGGTGCATGGCTCGTTGTTAGTTCAACAGTTGTAGCCTCTTGAGCTTGTGGTGTCTCGTTGAAAGGCTCTTCGTCTTGGATCGTAGTCTGGGCTTTGAACTCTGTCGACTCAGTGCGTCGCTCTGTATGCTCATCTAATTTGAGACTCTCCAAGATCTGGTCGAAGGATAGCTTAGCGTTTATGTCAGCTTCGTCATCGCTCAAAGATGTCAGAATCTCGTGAATGCTTTGCGTGGCACTGTCTTCGTTGCTTCCTTCGAATGCAGTCGAGCCTTCGTGGCGGTACAGAGTGCTGGATTCCTCCGCTGACGTCGAGGAGTCTTCAAAGCTTTCGGTTGTGGCTGTAGCTGGAGCTACTGTCGTTTTTGTTGTCGATGTTGGTGTTGGGGTTGTTGGTGTTGGGGTTGTTGGTGTAGGTGTTGTTTGCGTTGGTGTCGTTGTGGTCTGTCTGGAGGTCGTTGTCGGTTTTTGTGTGGTTGTTGTGGTTGTAGAAGCTGACGTTGTTGGTGCTGATGTAGTTGTTGTAGTTGGCACTGAAGTAGTTAAAATTTTTATCGGCACTGTTGGCACCGGTTCAGTAGGCGTTGTTTTCACGGTTGTTGCTTCAAGGGTTGTGGATGTTTGTGGTTTTGATGTGGTTAGGATTTCTGAAACTGGTATCGTCGAAGAAACGGTATAGATTGTGGAATCATCTTCATTCTTGACTGGAGGTGGTGGTGTCTTCTTCACAGATATTGAATCGAATCTGTTGAAGATTGGTTTCACTGCCAGTGGCTCGGGGGTTGTAGATGGCGTCACTGTCTTTATTTCTTCATATATCACATTGGCTGTCGTCGGAGTTGGTGTCGTTGGAGTTGGTGTCGTTGGAGTTGGTGTCGTTGGAGTTGGTGTCGTTGGAGTTGGTGTCGTTGGAGTTGGTGTCGTTGGAGTTGATGTTGTTGGAGCGGCTGTTGTTGGAGTAGGGGTCGTTGGAGCAGCTGTTGTTGGAGCTGCTGTCGTTGGAGTGACTGTTGTTGGTGAAGATGTCGTTGGAGCCAGTGTTGTTGTTGGAGGAACTGTCTCGGCAGCTACTGTTGTAGTAGTTGTTATAGTGGCAGCAGTCGTCGTTTGAGGTTTTGGTGTTGTTCTTTTCCTACTCGGTTTCGGCTTAGAAGGCCTTCCTTTATGTGTCGGTTTCACTTTTTGATTTGTAGTCACTGGTGCTTTGCTGCTATTCTCAACAACATCTGTGTCTGGTGTCATAACGACTTGATGTGGTCTGTTAGGGAAGACATCATCTCCTGTATTGCCAAATATAGCAGGAAGGATCATAGACCATGACGAAGACACATCTGGAGTATCGAGTACAGGTCGATCATGTGAAGTGTTCTTCTTCCATTCAACTTCCCTTGTTAGTACATTCTGTACATTCTGGACAATATCCCGGATATTTTTTTCGGGATCTCGATTGTTAATTGGGATGCTGTGTACGATAGCTCCACTTTCAACATCTCCATTGGCGACAATACTCTGAATCTCTTCGAGAGTCATCAACCTCTTAATGAGCTCTCCATTATCGTCGAACGTATAGAACTCGTATCTGTCTGGATTCAACAAATTTATCGGACTAGCTACCTGCAATGGTACCATCGGCCTAGGTATTGGCTTTCCAACAGCATCGGTGAACTGAGGTTCGTCGCCATTGAGAATGACGGACACGGAAGTAACCACACTGAAATTAAAGAAATAAAATTAGAATAAGAATCGCTTTCATCGTAAATTTATCGGACTGTTTTCATGGATTCAGATCCCTAAGGTAAGAATGACCCTAGACTTGTATCAATTCCGGGTCTACCTATTCGATTTGCCGTTATGTTTGCAGAGAACCTTAAATTCTCAGAACGCGGAAGAAAAACGAGTTACAGTCAACATTGTATGTTGTGCACTCTAAATCACTATTGATATGTAAATACACCAATCCATGGAATAGATGAATAGCCACTGTATGGCAAAAACTTTCCCATAGAAGAAGAGGCGATAAAAACTTTAACTCATTCGCAGAAGTAGAAACATTTATAGATGGTTCTCTATCCTCACAGTTGTACCAGTTAAGTTCAGGTGTTATTGACACGTTTAGCACTTGTCCAGAGGGTTCTTTTTTCTTTTATATTTTACAATTCTTTGTTGAACACGTTAACTGTTATGCATCAGACAACAGAGAAAAACGTGTGAATCATGTGGAAATGAATAAAAATGTCAATTTCACAAAATCAATGATTCGATGCCACCACTGAACGTGACCCACATACCATTTTTTCGGAGTTCACAGATCACACAGCTGTTGTACCGTTCAACGGATGTCGGTCAAGTTACAAGAAATCTAAAGAAACCACAAAATATCTTACATCACAAACTTCGAAACCCTTGAGACTGTCGTTAAGAAATCACTTGTGAACCAAAGAGTTTCGGCGGAAGTCACCTGGATATGAACTGGACTCACCACATCATTGCATGTGACTCTATACATGAGACGTTCGGCATTTCATGACCAAATGATTTGCATAACCAGAAACGTGGTTCATTGATAAACTCGAAATCTTAAAGAAATTCAAAGTCATGGCAACGAGAAAACATTCAGATTCATTTTACCAGAGCAACAGGTAGACATGACGACAAGTGTTTGTTTTGTATTTGGTAATTCTGGCAGCCAATGACCTTAAGATCCACAGAATCCAAGTTGATTCTTCTTGGCGACGTCTTGGAGACGTTCTACGTATTCTTCTTATGGGAACGTGACCATCTGGGATTCGTTAATTATAATTATCAAAGCTCGAATCAATGAAATCTCTGACACTTTTCAACAAGTAAACTCCATGTGACATGGTATCCAATAACCACAACTCGATGTTGTGCAAATGATACTCATTACGATTACGTGACACTTGAATGGATTTGTGTTAATCCTTTTCGAAATTAAGTCAAGTATGCCAAAGCGGAAGGTAAATATTTGCTCTTTTATCCAACACCCGGTTTGGATAATTCATTCAAAGGTTTTGCTACTGATTTATCAATGAGATTTCGTTTATACTAGAATGCATTTCATTTGATTTGCTCATTTGGGGACAAATTTAATTCTTGATAAAATAAATTTTTCTTACCTTGATCCAATTACTTTCTTCGTATCATCATTATCTACTTCAGAATTGTGTTTATCTGCTGGATAAGCACCAGAATGGTGCAGCATTAGCATTAGCAACAGTATCCAAAACCTCATTTTAATGGATAGCCTGGAAGTAAATGTTGGATTTATGTTAGTGGCACATTACAAATCCTTATTATTTTTATTTAATGTTTCAAATGAGGAAACTGTATAATTAAAAGTGCACTTTAAATAAAATTACAAAATATCACATTCTAAAACGGTTGAAAATAACCGTTTCACTCTCAAACTCATCGCGTCGATTTTGTTGTGAAAATTATTTTTTTTCTAAGCTTTTAGCTAAACGACCTTCGTTTCTAATTATTTCTGAAAGCTTTTTGTAATTTTCCTTCCTTACTAAAAATTAATTTGTTAGTTTAATTGAAATTTAAAAGTATCAAACTTCCCGAAAAACTTGATTGCCACTTCTTGTGATTTCAAAGACATGTTAGTTGATATGTGACAGTCAAGACAAAACCAGGACACCAGAAGACCAGGTGATGTTCTACTTCAATCCCGCTTTGTCTTAGATTAGAATCATTTGGAACACACTTGAACATAAACCGTATGTGGAATAGCCAGGACCAGAACACGTTGACTTTCTGAGAGAATAATGAAATGTTCACATCCCAACGTCAATGCGAATGTGATTTTTTGTCCCTTCCTCACATATGTACAGTGGTGTTCCATATTCTTAGACCCACTGCCGTAAAATGAATTTTGAGAGAACGTTTTCTACTGTTCTATTTCTACATTTTTATGTTTTTCCTTTTTTGTTGTGTTTCATGGTCTCTTACCTTGGAAATGGGTGCTCCTATTTCTGGATAAACATTTTATTTTCAACTGAGTCCCTAATAACATTAGTTTGTTTGCGTGATTGTGATTAAATTTTTCTATGCGAAGGAGTTTCAAAAAGTACAAAGTTGCATTAATCAAGGATCTTACTGCTGCCAAAAGGAGAACATACCAAATATTGAGTTTTTTTTCCAAAATCACCCCACCTGTGAAATTATCAACAAATGTTATAAGACAAAGAAAATTTCTTCCATTTTATTAAATGCTGGCTGAATGCACTTAAAAGCGAAAAGACAGCAATTGGGAAGCTTCGAATTGAAACAATGCGATTTTTTAAAATGGGTCTAATAATATGGCACACCACTTTACATGTAGTGATGCATCAATTTAGTTTCCCTGCGAAATTCATCTGTTGGATTTTTCAAGAACGGCTCGAAAACCAGAATATGAGTTTTTCTTTGCGAAAGTGGGAACGGACAAAGTTCGGCTTTTACTTTAGGTGCACAGAGAGAAAGGGACAAAAATCACTTTCAAATTGACGTTGGGATGATCGTTTCTTTACGAATAACTATACTTGTAGAACGAATGGAAACTTCCATAGCCACCCTTCTACAGGATTTGAATGAGTTCTAGGGCTGTTTCCATCACGACAGAATTTTGAATTTAAGAAATTAACCTTTGAGAATCTAAATTCTAGGTTTAATTTACGAGAACCTTTTCTGGTGTGATTTTGAGGTTTCATGCGCGAAATGAAGGACCATCTTTGTGGAAAATTCCTGATGTTCCTCCCTTGAAAATAATTAGAACACCTACAGTAGATACAAGGCATCATCTTTCAAAAACATTTTTCATTTTGTGATAATAGAAAAATAAGGAACTGAAAATTAAATAAGCCCAAGTGGGATGACTTCGTTATTACGTACGTCATGTGCAAAATTGTTTGAAAGGTTCGTCCACCTACACCGTCCAAAAGGTATACCAATTTTTTAAGGAACTTTTGATAAAATGTGTAGAATTAAAATAATTCTTAATGAAACAAATCATGTTTAAAGCTAGACGGGCTCCTTGGAAACGCGTGGCCAACCAGTCCTGGAAAAGTTTATTGGAAACTTCAACTTTATTGGCTTCAAAGTCTGTAAGTCTGGAATGCTGTTGCTGAGAAACATTCGAGAAGGGCACGTTTCAAAAGTTACAAATATAGATTCATCCTTCTGGATTTAAAAGAAAATCTCTACAATACGTTTGTATCAAAAGAGTATCCTTGAAATATGAAAAAATCCCTGAAGTCACAAATGATATCCTCTTGAAGTTGGCAGACAAAGTGTGACTTTTTTGACCTTAAAACGTGTCCATGACATTAAAACTGGCAAAAACCTTGATTCCATGACTTTCAAGTAAACAACAGAGAAATAATTAAAAGCTCAGATAAGCTAAAGTACGCAAAAGTTTAAATCTTTCCAAAAGCTAAATTATTTAACTTAATTTAAATATTTAATTACGTTTGTGGCCAAAGGGAGCATTTGCAGCATTTAACAAAAATAGAAATATAAACAAAACCATAACAGAAGGGTATAAGGGATGATTTATATAAATGATGTCTCTGGGCGAAGGGTAGACGAATGAAATGAAGAAAACATTAAAGGGTGTCATGTATGAAGGACAACAATATTTCTCTATGTTGAATGATACCATTTGACTGACACAACAGTCACAGAGAAAAACAATCCCCCAGGGAGGCAAATACCAACTTCTGATTAAAGTTAAGGTAAATATTAAAGTTTGTCAAATATCCTTCACCATTATTGTCTTCTTGGTTAATTGTGTACCAAGGATTCCATTTTAGAGGTAATCCCATAAATTCTCCATCATTGTCATTAGTATCATTTCTAGGTTGATGGTCATGGCATCATCATCATCATCATTATCATCATCATCGTCGTCGCCGTCGTCTTGGCTGGATTCATCTTCATCCTTCATTGTAATAATAATAATCATCGTCCTTCTTCTGTGATAGCCACCAGTTCAAAGGACCCTTCTTTGAGATCGTGGAGCTCCTTCCAGAACCACGGCGATTGTGACAACTAATTGGCTTAATCGCAGTTCTGCTCATTCCATGTGAATTCTGCAAATCCTGTGAAATGTTTGAGCTTCACCCGGACCCCCAAGGGTGTTGTTCATTAAACAAAAAAGAATGCAGGACACAGAATGCTCTGAGCTGTTTTGTCCACAACACAAAGGACTGCAGAGCGTGAAATTGGACTTGCAGCCATTTGGTCAAGGTAAATAAAATTTGTATTTTATAGGGATTTTTGAAGTTTTCAATAGCCGCCCAGGGATAGACGAGACCATTGGCATTCAATGGAAACTTTTTCTAGTGAGTAAATGTTTTCCATCACGTTGTGATAGGCTACAACAGACATTCACTTCTTAAGCTAATCCCATTTTTTGCAAACTTCAATTTCCGTGTCAAACACATTCAAAGTTTCTTTCCACTTTTAAGGGTAAATTGAACATTTTGGCATCAGGCCAAAATCAACATCAATTTGACCTAATTCCTGTCGGTTAACTCGCAATTGACCTGTTGCCGAAATTGGTTTCATGTTTGAATCAATTCATAAATATGTTGTCAGCTATCTTGTTCTGTGTCAAGTCACTGTATCTGTCCTGTTCTTGTGTCACGTAGATTTGTCCTGACCTGAAGGTGAATATCCTGAATGTAGCGACCTTTGAAAATTTGAATTTTCTCCACCACAGCCAATCCGTGAAACTGACTTACTATTAGTCCAACACGAATGGGTTGTCCCCGTTTATCAGAATCGGAAAATCAGGGAAATTAAACCCGTGCTAAATTTTGAAAGAAAAATTTATATGAAACAACCGAAAATTTATTGGACTACCTTTCAACTGGGTCACAGGTCAATGCTGTGAAGTTCAAGGGATCACGAAATTTTCCCATTTGCAATTTAGATGAGTGGTTTCACTTAGTCTCATTAATATAATTGTGTTTTTTTCAGTCGCTTGCGGTTTTTAATATTTTTCTATTAATTTTTCTATTTTCCAAAAATTTCCTTTTTTCGCGTGGATATGAAAAGTGAACTGAAATTAGCATAAGAGTTGTAATTAGGCAATGCTGGGTTGTGCTGGAATTGTCCATAAATCCGTGCCTTATTCCAGGCCAATGTAGCTTACAAATCCAAGCAGGGGGCCCGACTGACGTATTTCACTTGTTTTTCTATACGAAATTATTCCTCTTTTCGTTTTTATTTTTTTAATTACCATCATTATGCTTTAGCCTAAGCTTTGTCATGACTGTAAGAATTCTAAATTGAATATCAGATATACCCGCAGAATTCTTCTCATTTCTTAAATTAGTGAAGGTCTGTCTTTAATTAAGGGCACTCAAGAACATTTATTGGGCGCAATACGGGACAGAGTACGGGACTGGTTTATATTTTATTGTCTTAACATATTCCACATTTTGTGTGGCTATTGCTGTGTGGTATCTCTTGAGTCAAGTGATAAAGTATCTCGATTTATTTAACTTTCTGAAGGGAAATCTGCTTAAAAATGTCCCGATTTTAAGCTCCTTAATTGCTATTATCCTTGACAGTTGGGAATTTATAAACATTTTTATAATATGAAAGTTGTTGTATTGCCACGAGGTTTTTTGATAAAGTTACTCATGTTGCTAATAGATGCCGCTGGAAGCAAACATTGTGACACATTATGATGTAATTTGGGAAGGGTTATTGCAATGTTTCACTTCAGAAATTTCATAATTTTGAAATTAACAAAAATTCACCATCAATTTTTCTTCCAAATTACATTTTGATTTCGAGTTTTTTGAAAAATATTTTTGTTGAAATAAATCACAGATCAGAGGTCAAGATCGTTGCGATGGTAATTACAGTACAGGTACCAGTTTCAAGTTGATTGGTTCAAATTAAAATCGTCGAGATCGTGTTTGTCAATCTTAATTCAATTAAATTCAATTGGTTGTTGCCATGATTGTGCCAGTGCACTTTCGGAATTGCCTGTTCAATTCGGGTATGATTAATTACAGGTAATCACGCGAAAGACAGGAATTCTGCACAGGGACGGACACTATTCGTCAATCAAGTGAACAAGCACTCGAATCAGTGACACTATCCCAATCAATGTCAAAAGCCTGTGGTAATTATTTACGAAAATTCTAGAATGACCAAAATGGTTAAAACTCAGTCAAGTCAAGTGTTGGAATGTGCCATAGAACCTTCAGGTTGGTCTTCCCAGGAAGAGGAAACGAACCTGAGTTGATAGATGAAATTACCAAACACGAGCAAGAAGAGAGATATGCATGTCCGCCAAGTCTGGGGATGATTCCCTGATTCTTATAGACGAAGAACTGAATGGAATATCACTCATTCAAACTGTCATGAAAACTAATGACGAAGAACCTGGAGGATGATTCTCTGAATCTTCAGAGTCATGTTAGTTAACAGACAGAAATACTAGAACCAACGAACCCAGGATGAATTCCTGAATCTTCTGGTTGGAGTCTCCCGAGAAGAAGAACTGCATGCAATTCTTATCTTCCAAACTGTAAAGGAAGGTTCACATCCCAACGTGAACGTGCAAGTGAAAGCTCTTCGTGCAAGTTTTCACGAGGACAACGCGAGGGTGATTTTTTATCCCTTCCTAACATATGGAGTGAAGCTTGAATCCTTCTCTTTTAGTCGAAAAATCCATCTATTGGATATTTCAAGAATTACTTTTTCGGTTCGAAAACAAGAATATGAGCTTTTCTTTTCGAAAGTGAGAACGAACAAAGTTGAATCTGTTTCACTTTCACTTGAGATGTATCGAGAGGGAGTAATGCATCACCCATATGTAGGAAAGGAACAAAATCCGCTTGCACGTTCACGTTGGGATGTGGACCTTCCTTAATGTATCCAAACTGACAGACACATGGGTAGGATATATGAAGTCTAATATGGACAAATCGGACGATGATTCTCTGAATCTTCAGAGTGATATCGGTTGACAGACAGATATACTAAAACCAAAGAACCTAGGATGAGTTCCTGTATCTTCTGGCTGGAGTCTCTTAGGAGTTTTGAATGTCTCTCTAGCGAGATATAAATCTATGGTGCTTCTCAGATTGACGTCTCTCAAGAACAGGAAGTGCATAGTACAGCCATCTGTCAGCATAATGAGGAATGTCTCGACGCAACAAAAAACGCAAATTACCGCAAATTGTCAACGCTCGAGTACCTCTGCGAGGTGAACGCACAAATAGCTGTGATGCGGTTCAAATGACACCAATACCGTTTTACCTGTGAAGCGTATCATTGATTAGTAACGGTAATTATGCGGTACAAACCCTTTGGAATTTATGGTGATAGCAGGAATGGCGGTTTAGTTGTTTTGTTTAAAGTGACGTTAGGTTTTTTCCTCTCCAGTCGGACTTAATTTTAAATAGCATCTTGCGCAATGATGTGTGATGCAAGAAACGACCTGTGCACGATAAAATGGCGTGAATTTTATCACATAAATTACGATGCTTGAATGAGTAGGCTTATAAAACTCTACACCTTGGGAAGATTCCATGGGATGCACTCATTCATTAAGTAAATCATCAATGAGACGATGGTGGAAAAGTCACAGATGAGCCGTTACAGCTCATCTTAGGACCACAATTGTCTTCAAGGTTTCTCGACAGTGCATCACTGGAACTTTAATCATTCACAAAAAATGCATATTAAAATTTAGATGAACTCAATGCTCAGGAACCATAAAACAGGCCAATTTGTTATAAAACTCATTTAAGTGGTTTTTAATAACTTGAAATGTCTATCAAGTTCACTTAAACTCGATGAAAATCTGAATGAACCTGACATGAATCTTAATTCGTATCTTAAGACGTTTCGCTTCTTAGTTTGTAAGTCATTGATTAAAGAAATTACTCTCGGAAAAAATTAAGAACAGTTTGAAAATGTAATTTTTAATTTTGTGAACTTTTTAATCAAGACCTTTGCATATTTCAAGTGGAAGAAGTCAAATTTAAGTGGTACGTGGGATAATTTCCAACTCGTCTTGTGACCGACTTAGTTTCTTAAGACTAAATGCTTTTCAAAATCAAGTAAGAATACAAATAAATAAGAAAGTGTCAAATATAATGAGATATACAATTTTTGTTTTATTTCTTACTTTCACTGCAAAATGTCTACGTGAATTTGTCCAACTCCCACAATATCTCATTAAAAATTTCGGTCATTTTAACTTCCGCAAATGATATCTTATTTCACCTGGAAAAATGTACTTTCTCGCACAATGAATTCCAACACGCCTCGTTGGAAATGATGTCCAATGAAAGTTTAGTACCTAATTAGGTGAATCCACCTGCCTAATTCAACTTTATAATCAACACGTGTCGTTGACACATCGGTTTTCATCAAATTGAACTTGAACTTCAAGAGCTTTTAACGTTTTTAGCGATCATGAGGCTATAACAATTTTATAGCGGTTCAAGTCGTGAAGTTTGGACAAATATTTGTTTTTCACAAAATGAATTGAAAGTTCGCCTAAAATGTAAGACGATCGGACATTCTGATCGCACGTTTCTCATGCTCAAGAGACACCATTTCGTGGTGGTTCCTTTTGAGGTAACTGGTGCAAAGATCACAGTGACCTATTTTAATTTTTTTGGTAATAAAAGTAAAGAAGTGAATGAATTCAAATATGAAAAACTTGAGAATATGACGAAAACTTGTTTTTGTGGAACAGGTCATCGACGCGGGTGATCATGTCTTCTTAAGTCATGGAAATATTTTTCGTACAAGACACTACTTGTGAAGACGATCACGATTTTGGCAGTTATTTTTTTTTTTACTTTTATCAGGGTATTTCCAATTTATACCGACTTACTTTTACGATGTGAACCGGAAACGTATTTAAAGTTTTTAACAAATCGATCTTCATTAATGAGAAATTTAAGAAATGAATAATTCGCATTTTCATTGAATTCGATTCAATTTTTTAAAGGAACGAAAGTGTCATGTGCTTTTCACAAGAAAGCTTTCACACTTTGAATTTTCTGTTTAATTACACTACAAAAGTCATGTATTTGAAAATTCGCAGAAATCCGTATTTGAACAAAGAGAGAGATTTTCATATTCATTACTTTTTTTTTTTAAATATAATTTATTAAAAATATTTCTTTTGACGAAAACCTGAATAATCATGCAGATGACACAAAGTCACAAGCTCAGAACGAAAAAATTCACAGTTAGAACAGCTGACACACAAATGAATGAAACGTAACCGGAATAACGGTCTCAGAGATGAAGCTTTTATCACTTAGTCTTGCCAGAATGACAAAACAAATGTCAAAATAAATTCTGCTTGACTTCTATCATACTGAACGAAGTTCTATCAGCACCACGTGTCGAGCAGTAAATTCGATTAGTGAAAAGTTAATAAATGAAGCTTAATAAATGAACCGAAAAAATTGAGCTTTCCAATTATCGTGCGTTCGCTTAATTCCAGTGTCAGGTCGATCACCTGAAAGGTGTTAATTCATCTGGAAAATTTCCCGGCGTTCTGGTTGAGACACTCAAAATTTTCTTGAAGACGTTTTTTATTCCTTAATTAGTTTAAGATGTTTTTAAGCAATTCTGTTAAATTTTTTCCAATCACTTCTTCATCCTTAACTAATTCTGATTTGATTGGAAGTGTGTCTTCTTAAAAATTTGTTCGTATTTTTCTTAAAGACTCAGTATTTTCTTTGGGGGAAACATCATTAAGAGGGCATTCCCCGTAACAATAAATACTTAATTTAATTTTCAGTTTAACACCAATCGGGATTTTTGGGCGATGGAATTTTGGATTAATTAATGCTAATATTGCTCATTCTAGTAACATCTTCTTCTGCTTCTTGTTTTATACGCTATGCATAATTAATTCTTTCGACAAAATTATTTTGTTATTTAACTATAAAATTAAAAGAATGTCGACAGCAGACGGTTCGTAAAATTGACATTTTGAAAACATTCATAAAAAATATAGTACAATATAGTAAAAATAAATGAAAATCCATTTCGAATTTCTGACTTTTGCAAATATTCGATTTGATGCATTCAATTTGTCCGTCTTGCGAATGAACGTGAATGAATGGCAGCTCGTGCTTGTAACAAGTGAAAGGAATTTAATCGCCAGTACGCCTACTTTAATAAATATTTAACATTTATTGAAGCACACGAAAATTCACTTATAACACCCAGGTATAGTATGTACTTTCAATACCTTATAATACCTGCTGTGAAACAAAAGCTTAATTAAAGTTATTTTAACTCATTCATATGTGGATGAGCTGATAGGAAGTGTATCTATGCAGACACTGTAATATGGAATTGCTTCATTTGAAACGTAAAAAAATCTCTCTGCACGCCATATAAGTAAAATAGTTTAATTAAACTGCATTCAAGTGACTGCTATATAATTATAAGACTTTGAAGATAAAAATTAGATGCGACTGGGATTGGTACAACTGTACAGGAGAAAATGACGGAATACAATTTTTCTATAGTAAATAGACGAGAGATGATACCATGTGATATTATATTACGTTCCAAGTGTTGAAGACCCTTTGCAAGATATTGGCTTTATACATAAGATATAAAAATATTCACAAGATGACGATCTTGTCGAACGTGCAATGTGATGTGATTCAACTGGAGTTTTATTATAAGTTAATTGCTGGTTTTAATGTTACTTAATTTTATGTAATACATTCATCTTATATTATCTCAGAAGAAACCACTCTTTCATCTTCGACACGATCGACATCGACATCAACATCAACATCAACATCGACATGAGACTGAAACCGATCGATGGAAGAATTTAGATTTTTCAAATGATCTCGTTAATAGCAGTAAGTGGATATCATGATACCGGACATGGTATCTAGTTATAGTTCGTTTATAATAGAACATTTTACCAGCTTAAGAAACCACTTTAGATCACGATCGAACGTTTTATAACGATCGCTTTCAAATTGTTCCATGCTGCAATCAAATGAATGGAGTATTTTCAAATCAAATTACCTTGACAGATATCTACATATCTTATATATGTATGTACAAGAAGCATGTGACAAAACAAGTTTTCACTGTAGCCACATTGAGGTGCAATAACCGATGATAAGACGTAAGAATTTGTTATGAAGATGATAATTGATTACGTCCGTTTGTGCGTTTAATTATTTAATGAAGTGTTATCCCAACGTGGACAACAGCATAATTAACTTTAATTGACATAATTAAATAAGGTTATACGCGTTTATGTAGTTTCACATCAATGCCATGGTCGCGGTCGAAGTAACGACAATTATTTTGTAATATCTGTTAAATGAGGATGTAATTTTGAAAACTAGAAATTCTCTGAGTTTTGTGGCTTAAAACCCAGAATGATCCGGTCAATGCCAAGAGGTCTGAGGCTTCTGCGTATTGACGGTTTGCAATATAACCTCGTTTCCAGTACGAACTAATATCTACTTCGTTGTGGTCGGATTTACGAAGAAGAATTGAATGAGTTATTGGAAGAAGGTACTTACTAACAATGCAAAGAGTTTGCTGCAAGAACACTTTGTCCGAAAACAAACGCAAGAACTAATAATTTCGAAATAAATCTTGGTAAAAAAGACTGTTTTGTCTAAGTTTCTTTCTGAATGTGAATAAAAACATTCACTTGGAAACCCCAAAAATGTAAGTAAATTAAATTAAGAGTTGAGATATCAGAAATGTTACTCAAATATATTACTTAATTTAACTCAAAATAATTATCCCTTAAGGCAAAGAAAGTGCACTTCACTTCCTCAAAGATGACTTACATTTGATTTGTTCACAAAACCGCTAGAAAGAATTAATGTGATGGAAAAAAGCGCAAATAAATTCCGGGTTATATAAGAAAAGAGGGACAAATGTTGTGTTGCTCAACATTAACCTGACACACATTCCGTAACTGGCTTATTGCTCAACATCATCATTTGTCCAGACCACATTCATGTAGATAGATAGCCGAGAGTTGTTGAACAAATTAACTGATTGATGGGTTATAAAAGTGGTTAAACACTATCAATATATAAACAAAGTTAAAATTTTTCCAACTCGTCAAAGATGTCCATCATTCAAAATCTGAGGGTGGCAACCATTTCAAAATCATCTAATTGTGATAAACTTCATTTTAGATGATTTTTCTAAATCATCCTAATCGATGTAATACACTTTTATAAAAACCCAATAATTGACCTTTTAACATTTTACTTCATGAAATATTTGATTGACAACCCAAGACGACTACCGAATGAAGGTATGATTTAAGTATTTCGCACTCAACATTATCAAATGAGTAATTTTTGCAGTAACAAATTACGTAATATAAGACACTTAACAAAAAATAAAAATAAAAATGAGCATATAAGAAATAGTTTCATTACCCTTAAGTAATATATAATTGTAATTAAGTATTTGAAAGTTCCAATATCGAAATTGAGGATTTCACAAAATATAATTTCAAGTAATTCTATGTCGACATGCATGTGATATTGGTACATTAACAGATATAATCAAATTTTAATGCACATCTGCAATGGAAATGTCAAGAGAATGGTTAAAAATTGAAAAGAATCTATTAAGAAACGAGCTAATATTATCTCTGTTGGTTATGCCAGAAAGGAATTTTAAAAATAAATTGTTAAATTTTATTAAAGTCTTTCTATACAACTCAATGATATCTCTTGACCTGAGAAATGTGTTTAATTAGCGAAAGTAATTAGTCGACTCTCACTCGTAAGGAAGAAAGTAAATTGTAGTCCAAGCCACGAAGAATGTCGCTAAATCCATACATATATATTTTTATTTATCATATTATTGAAGACGTTATACAATAACCAAATGAAGAGGAAGAAATGTTAACAAAATTATAAGATAACCATGTAAATGGTTATTTCGAACATTTCGAGGTATGAAATGAAGACAAGTTATACTTTCCACGTCATGCTTAGCTAGCAAGTTGTGAAGATGAAGATGATTAAATGAACAACAACTCCTATAGAAGATGTAGAGGAATGCGAAAAATATGTAGATTCAATAGATTATTTGCATAATATATGCATGAATTGACAACCGAATTAGTTAGAGTTCCGTAAAGACAGTTATAGCCGATACGTCATGGATAAAATAAGAAAATGAATAAGATGATGATGGTATTGCATAAGACACAAAACGATGATTACGAAAAGGTCGAGTTGGGTCAAGTATCTTGTTTGATGACACTGTTCAATTCGAGAATTTCCGTGAATTTCTGTGGAAAATCATTAACCGCGGAAGTCTATGAACCAAATCCAAGCAATGTTTCATCCAACTAGGAAGTTATAGTTTCATATTACACCATCACTTGAGAATCTATTCAAGAATGGTTTCAGATTCAGTCTATAACATTTCACAAATGACAACGACAAATTCTGGATAAGACGTGAAAAATAATGTGTTGACCCAGCAAGAAATTATCGTCGCATTTTCTCTCAAACAGAGTTGACCCAATTCCTTGAGTTAGGTTCGCCTTGAGACTTAGAAGATTGGTGGCCAATTGAGGATGCTACCATATGCATTCCATTGAGATGGTGTCAGAATATCGATTACGTTATAGCACTCAGCCACAAGAGACAAGACACACTAGTGTCGGAACCAGAAAACAGAAGAAGTCGGAAGAGTGTTCTATTTTTCCTCCATTTCTAATTCCGCTTCCGTTTATTTCCAATCTGATAATTCCTTTATCTTTTCCTTTGGAATGTAAAGAACTGAAGGAAAATCCTTTTTTTCTCTTCCACAAGGACTCTTTTCTGGAATACACTTCCCTTTTTCGAGATTCCTCCCCCCATTCGACTTATCTTCGTTCTAAAAATTCTACTGGATCCTGGATAAATCTTTTCGTTTCTTTATTTTTTAATCCTTGATTTCAAACTCGAGTAGCGGAATTTTTGTTGTAATTTAATTTAATCAAATTACTACAACCAAAACTGAGTCCTTTGAATCTGTAATCGGTTTGATTGTGTTTAGGATTCAATCCGGAGCCTTCCTAGAACGTTTAAGGGAATTATGCAAAAAATCGGTTTCAAGTAAAAATGAACCTTTCAACTCCTGATAAAGGCTGAGGCTTTAAGGAATCTCGGGTTTATCTACTCGTTTAAATTTAAGGATCAAATATCTTTCGGAACTTCAACAATCATGGAATCTGTGGAGTGAAGGCGTTAGTTCCAATGCATTACGTTTTTGATAACAACCAATATAGAATGTGTAAGGATGTGGGAAGGACATTCATGTTGTGCTGTCTGAAGGACATTGCCTCAAATTTCTTTGATTTATATTTTTGTCTGATAACATAATTTACGACAATTCGTGCAGACATGTGCGTGAAAGAATAAAAAAAAAATCGCAAGCATTCATGGAATATTTCCAAAGATAGGCATCCTTTCGTCCTGTTTGTCTACGTCGATAAAATACAGTTGTCACGTAGTTGTCACAAATATTCCAGCGATGTGCTTCACCTTCTCACAACTCACGAAATCGTCGAAAGAATGTGTCTGCGTGATTAAGGTCAGGTGTGTCAAGGACATGGTAGATTCATTACGAAGACAGTTTGTCCTGCACTTTGGATATTGTAAACTTAAAATTGTATTCACGACACCAGAATCCACAAACCAAATGTGGGAACTAAGGAATCACCCTTCAAAATCCACAATCCAGTTCACATTTAATTCATGCAAATTTCACAATTAGAACGTGGTCTGTTATTAAAAATTTCACATAAACCCATCATGTGGATTGTGGATGGTAAGAAATTATGAATCTTAAGAAATACGAATTGTCTTATGAATTAAGAAATGAATGGATTCATGGATGATATTAAGTTAAAATAAAGTGACGTGCATTTTACGAAGAGATATTAAATGAGTTAAACTGACAGATGGACGTGAGATGTGTTATCATGCTGTGTGGATTATGATTTTTGTATATAATTATCTCTTCACATTTTAAAATGATATTGTTTGAATTATCTTTATCTGGAAGTCAAATCCAGTCAACAATCAACGGAAAAATGTAGATGTTGTCAGCACTGGTTTCTTGGGAAAGTCACATTAAATTTGATATTCTGAATTGTAATAATTTATCCGTAATAATTGAACAAATACATCGATATGATTTTAATAATTAAATCTAATCAATGAAACTAATGAAATAACTATAGCTGGTAGTGTTATTCAATTAGACATGTGAAGTAGATTACGTTGTATTACGAACATGAAACACATAATTATCTCATATAAGAGAATATAATTACGAAAAATTCAAAAGCTTTTAATTGAATCAATTGTACAATTCTAAATTTACAAATCCGCCAATTGAAACTAGGTTTTTGGTTCTAGGAATATACAGTCAAACGAACGACAGAATGTGAATGCTGTGGCCATTGCTAATATTGAATGTCAATTTGAATTGATTCTAATTGAATCTAATATAAATTTGAGCTCAATAAGTGCACTTCCTGTTTAACCAGGAATAAAACCAATAGTGGCATGAGGCAACATGGATAATGGATGGATCACAACTCAACGCAACAAAGGTAACCAGTAGCTAATATGACTTTATGTACATCATTTTGTGATATTGCACCTGTTTTATGAAACTGTTGTGTTTAGAATCATTCAGCTAATTAGAAGGATCAAGACTATTCAAATCAGGATTTTCGGTGTTTATTCTATTTAATAACGATTTTAATCTATTCAATACGAATTTAATTGAAACATTGACAAATAAATGAATAACCTTTTTGGAATGTCCATTCAGTGATAATTATTATAACGATTATGATATGCAATTCTATATAATTTATTCGTTTTAAGTAAATTTTCAACTTTCAGGTTTCGTTAAAATTGTTTTCAAAAATTTTTTCACATCAAGCTGATAATTGAAGACGAGTTGCTGATAAAAAAGAATGTTTAAAATTATATAATTTTCATTTAAAAAATGAATTCCTTAAATGTTTGCGTTTCAAAACAATTTCAGAAAGTTTGTCGCCTTGACCGGATTTCGAGGTAAAAATTTTTGCACAATAATTGCACTTGAATAGACAAATGAAAAAGTAAAATGACTTAGTAAATTTTAAAAATGAATTCAATTAATTTATCAAAAATCAGAATAAATAACAAGCAAAATCTTGAATTAGATTTGAAGTGGTTATCCGCCATAAGGTGCACTTAAATTGATTTGCATATCTTTGCTTAAGCAACGCCTCAACATTTCAAGATCATTTTGAGTCTCATGAGAAGCAAGACTTCCTCAACATGTAAAGAACTTTAAAATAAATAACTAGACAACTTTAAATCCACTCTAGAGAACTAGTTACAATACTGTTCCACATTTCTGCGTTATTTTTAATGTTTAAATCTTGCGAAAAAATCTGTAGTCATTGTTTAAGAAAAGAAAAAGATATATTTAATATAAGAAAATAGCAACAATAATTTACATAAAATTCCGTTTCAACTTAATGCAAATTCACTGTTTTATTGCAATTCACTTCTTTCGTACTGTCCCAGTGACTTTTCACTGTCTTCAAAGCCACAATCAATTACGATTCTGACACAATTATTTAAAGTAATTTTCAATTAAAACTATAACAAATAACAGTTACACGAAACGAAGTTACATTCTATTCAATAACTGATCTGTCATCAATCATTTTCGTTAGTTAAAAATGAAGAAACTTAATTGGAGTTGATGCGAATCTGAAAAACACTGGGTTGATTGAACGAATTCAATATAAACTGATAGAACACTAATCAAACTAGTTGTTCAACTTGTTCAATTGATAAAACTGTTATCATTCATATTTTGACAAGAATCATTTATTTACAGATCAATCCTTTCAATATTGACTGAGATTCAACTTCTATAAAGAATATAAACTGTCAAGTATCCCTTCAGATATTTGCTTTTATGTTGTTGAAATAAAGCGGAGAAAATCACTTAGAGAGGAAGTTGAGAAAATACTAGAACATAAATAAATAATCACTTCATGGCAATACTTTTTATATCTTATCACTGCATCAAGAAATTACTCTGAAATTGTTTTACAACATAAAAACCAAATAGAAAAAGTAAATGTTAATGATAATGGAATAAAAGTAAAGAAATATATAGCTCACGAATCGAGTATCTAATTGAAAGTTGCTGGAGTGTTGTTGGTCAAGTCAAGGTACAAGATGCGAGTATCAAGAATAAATTGTAGATCTACAAGAATCCTAAGTGGAAAGAGCTAATGCCAGGTTACTAACATCAAGTCTAGGTAATTATATCGAAGAGGATTCTAAAGAGGTTAACCACAATGGTATATACCTAAACAACTAGAAAAACCTAAGGAAGCTTCTAAAGAAGACTAGGCTCTAGCGTGATCATACCCTTTAGAGATCAATGAAATGACGACGATGATGATGATGATGATGATGATGCCAGAACGAGTTTTTGTCTACGATCACGGACAAACTAGTTGCATTGCTAAGAACTAAGTAGATCTACTTCAAGCTGAAGGTAGAGTGCACAAATTGTTCTACATTCCATTGAATTGCGTAAATTATGTTTTTTAAAAGGCTTAACTAAAAGCAGGTTTCACAAAGCTTGTGATCAGTTCATATAATGTAAAAGATATAGAGAAAAACAATGTTGTAGATACTTACAGCAAACCCGGAGAAATGATTTCAGATCAACAAGACCTGATCACCCACAATGATTAACAATCTTTTTAATATATATTTTTTTTAATTTTCTTGGAACTTCAAGTTTACATAAACCCGGCACGATCACAGGATTGATTTCAAGAATTCAATTCTTAAGAAAAAAAATATATTAATATTATTACGTATTTGCGATGAAATATTTTCGTGCTGACGTTTTGTTTATTTTGATAAAATACAAATAAATTTTTTATCCTAATTATAAAATCACTTTAATTTGATCACGTTAATTAATTATGGAAAAACTCAAAACAAGATCACTGACGATCACTCATAAAAAATTTTTATATTTTCTGTTTATCCGGTTGAAATCCACTTCTATTTTTAGTTCTTGCATCAAATCCTAATCACAACGTCTTATTGCACTGGATATAGGATATTGGATGTGATATTATGTAAATGTTATTTGGAATCTTGTTATTTACTTGGTTAGTTCTACCATTTTGGAGGAGTTAACTTAACCATTTGAAAGACACTCTTTGACTGAATCGCGGATCAGCTATGAACTGCTATTGCTTGTGCTTTTCTTATGAGAATACTGTTAAAGACAACTGGATATGATGGAAATAACAGCTACAATCTGCGCGATATAACTTACCCCACCACTATGCTTTCGCTTCTTTTTCACTTAACACTTAAAGATACTTTCAGGTGGTTATAGAAGTTGATGGTCTTCTTCATTTACCTCTGCTTCTTCTTTGTCTTATTATTATATTATTCACCTTCTTTTTCTTCTTCTACTTGCTGCTGTTGCTGTTGGACTAAAGTGGCGGTTTATTCAACTCATCATTAGTATAAATATTAGTTTTAGTTTAGAGCTAGACTTTGCTTATTGATTTATTCAACGATGAAAGATCGATGATCGCTTCAACAAAACCAGTAGATCAGGAAGAAGTCTAATTTTAGTTCTATCGTCGTTCTTATACTTTCCCTTCTTTCTTCTTTCACTTGCACCAGGAATCATTTCCTCATTCCAGAGATAGCCGGAACCTTATCAAGGGAAAATAGGTTTTTTGGAATTTCCTTGATTACAATGGAATTTTATTTCCCACAAATGCTCTTTGCCTATTTTTACTATACTTCGCTTTTGTAGGTGAATAACATTTCAAAAACAATTTGCATAACATCACGCTGTTCTTAGTTGATTCAGTCACGTTTTTGGTTTAAAATATCAATCAACTTTGACGATTTGAAGGCGAGACGAATCAGGCCTTATGGACATAACGTGGTCGACTGTTCTGGGAATATCTCCTGATTCACCAGTTCTCTGTGATTTCAGAATAGGATTCGTGATGTCACGTGAAACTGTGAGGTTAGAGTTAATTCCTATGGTGTCCTTACTAAAGGTGTTGAACCTCCAGTCCTTGACTGTTCTGTGAATATCTTCGGATATACAAATTTTCAGCGACTCTTTTATAGAAAGATACCTAGAAGAGGATAAAGTTTACCACTGTCTACTCTCTTAGTCAGGCTGGTACGCCTGGGCATGCAGTGGACGAGCGTTCCTGAATATCACCTGATTCTTAATTCTCAAGTTACCAATGATTGCCTTGTGGAAAAATGTGAAGAATAGAGTTCATGATATCATGTAACATCATAAGGTTATCAGTGTCAAGGTTTCTGTAGGTGCTAGCTCAGACCCAATACTGGGTTTCCTATGGTGTCCTTAATGAAGACTCCTCACTTAGATTAGTAAGGTTTCCGTTTATAGATTTCGTCTCAATTCTGGTGATAGGTTATTCTCACAAATTTTTGAATATTCATAACCTGCTGAGAGTAAAATTACACGCCTCCAGCTTCCCGGCATGGGTTTGCTGCCTTGCATGGACAAATTGAAAGTGAAGTGCCGCTCAAGTGGTTATAGTTATATGCAGGTAATTGGTAAAAATAGTGAAAGTTCAAGTAACTTGTTATTGGAAAATCATTTGGAATTTGATTTAATCTAAGATTTTAACAATAAGACGATCAAATGAAGAGATACACGGTAATAACCTTTAGTTTAAATCAATATCCAGTTAAATTCCTTGGTTATGTGAATTGTTTGACAAAAATGTCTTCAAATTAATAAGGAGACAAGAAAAAGTTTAGGTTATTTTGATATGTACCCGACCACTGCTGTTTGAGAAGGACTTGAGTCCTTGAACAAGAATATCTTCCAAGAAGTCCCACAATAATTTGTTCAAGTATTCTAGAATATGTAGAAAAGGAACAGAGTGATGTCACGATATCTAATTTTAGTACAATTGAAGATATCTCCATGATAAAGTTTCATATCCTTATTAGCTTCTCATGAGTTATTTGCAAAGTATAATACATTTATATCGTTTAGCATATAAATAAGTTGTAGACGCCAGAATATGAATATATGAGAAGATTGAATTCTTTCATATACAACAAAGTATCTTTATCTTCAACTTTGTGACAAGGATATTAAATTGTAAAAACAAAACGAAAATGTTGAGAGATGAAGTCATGTGAAAGTCGAAATGTTCTTCATCTCAGTTGAGTCATATTTTAGGAAGTCACAAATCATTTGTATTCATTGATCCTTGAATTCAAGGATTTTTTCATTCATCTGTAATTCGAAAATTGTATTGTGCTTTAAATAAAGTGATATTTTTGTTAAAAGGATTCTTGATGTCTTAGAAATTTATTACGACTCAGGGGTTACTCAGGAATATTCGTGGTTCTGTGACGACTGTCATTTCCGCTTCAGCAACCACGCTACAAGAGAATAAAATGCCATCGCCAGCACAGACGCACAAAACGAGAAAATGTTTTCGTCAACAAAGACGCACAAAACGATAAAATGTCATCGCCAACAAAGTCGCGCAAGACGATCATATGCTATCGCCAAGACTGCGCACGAGACAATAAAATGTCATTAACTAAAAAGCATCTCTACTGCAACTCTAAAGTGGACCCTACTGAAGTTACGCTAACCAATTGTTGACAACGGACTTACAATATCAACGCGGGGCCTACTAAATGTCAGAGTGTTATCATACCAGGACTACCCAAAAATAAGACAGCAACATCAAAGATGATACCAAAAGAAGATTGACCAGTCAGATGTTTCGCGAGATGATATCCGCTACATTTCTCCACCTAGATAGATATAATCAACACTGTCCAAAATAAGCGTGTCAGTCTTATAAATCCATCAGAAAATGGAACATGCTAAACATTTGAAAAAACACAAAAATTTTGGAATTTCATGAACATGTTCCACAAATTCATTCCGTTTCCAATAAGACCTCGCAAATCTGTTCACCAAATTTTGACGAATCGAATACAGTACAGTGACTTATTGACCTCCATTTGACTGAAATTCTGTTGACTTTTGAGTTTAGCGGTTGAAATCAAATTTTCATGTAATTAACCCATTCACCATCGACTCGCCTGGGTCACTGGTTTTCAACAAATCCGTTTGGTATTTTCCATTTTCACGGAAAAACCGCATTTTTCCATCTAGAGAAGACAAAATGTTCATCCAATTTTCAAGATATCGTGTTGAACAAAAAGTTTAAAATGTCTTTGGGAATTGACACATTCCAATGTACTGAAACTCATCATGCTATCCAAATCCATGTGGCTCAATGGATCAACGATTCAGTGAAATAATCGATCAATGGCTCAATAACTAATTGAAGTTAGTGTGGATAGGGTAACAATTTTATTTTGGAATTACCCTCGAATGAAAATATTTTCAATGTTTTGCTGAAACACAAATTTTGAAGAATCCATCAATCTGTGGTACATCAAATCATCCATCGATGGGTGGATTAGATCGTTGACGTAATACTGATGTAGGCAAGGCCGTTTTGGACAACAAACCTTTCATTATAATGTTGTGGCATCAGATCTGTAGCATTACTGTTGCTGTTGATGGTATTACAAACTGAATAGCCCAATCAAAATCTGTATGAGGAAACGTTTATTCTCTCGTTATTACGATGGATTACATCAGAACCGATTAAGTTCACTTTTTGGACAATACCCAATCACTTTGTTGATTCATTAAAGTCATGACATTAAAATCACGGTGAAAATTTTTCAATTAAAATATTTTGGCGTTGGTCACCTGTTAAGGTAATTAATTATTACAAAATACCGAGCAATTAACACAAACAGAAGTCAATCAGAATTTTACTTTCAATGCTCTACATTGTGATGAACTAAATGTGTTATTTATAAAGTTCACAGTTTCATCTTTGTGACCTTCTATCATTTACCAAATTTTTAATTACAACTTCAATAGAATGTATAGCACAACAGTGGTCTCTGCCATCGTCATATCTAACGTCAAACGATGGGTCACGAACAATGCAACTTTGACCTCAAAATTGTTTCTAACAAAAACCGATTTTTAAAAAATTTTTAAGTGGTTTAATGTTTTAATTGTACTACGATCTGGATTAGTTTTTATTTTGCTGTAAGAAAGATCGTCATTACCTTGAATTTTCGTTGTTTTCAGACTTTTAGGCTAGAAAAGCTTAACCTGATCGCGGTTGACACGAATCTATATCACAGAACTAGACGAGTTCAAGGTTTTTGTGTCGTGCTACGAGGCGTTTTTGTTAATTTTTCAGTTGCGCTTGGACGGTATGATTTACATATTTCCTAGAATAACTTGAATTCTTGAGAGAATCCTGTTAGAAAACTTCTCGGCGCCACATAAGCTCCTTGACGGCGCTTAAGTCTAGACTCTTGCGTCGAGAATCAGGTATTGAAGATATCAGGTATTTTAGGTGCAGCTTCAATACGGTGACGCAAACATGTCACAACAAAAGTGACTTTTTGAAAAATGTCATCGACTTCTTAACGATTTGTTATGAGAGAATTATTGAGCTTGGGACTGGTTTTATTGAGACCTTTCTCTGAGAGAATGTTGATGAAAAAATTGAATTAAATCAAAACGGTAAAGTTTAATAAATTCACCCTAGAGATTTGGCTTCTTTACGTCTTTTATCTGATTCATTAGCATGATAATCGTTGTGATATGCTAATGGTTATGGACTCACTGTGACATTGGCTTTGTGGTTTATCTCAAAGTCGAGGTGACAAATGACACGTCATGTGTTGGGTGAGTTTTTGTGGGAATTTCAAGAATTTTATATATTCTTAGAAAGAAGAAAGTCTTCGAAACTCATTTATTTTAAAGCTCAGAGATGTCTTTTAGCATTCATTCCAGTAAGAAGAAGAGATAGTTGACCATCTACTAAACCGAAGAGAGAAGCATAACATTTGGAGAAACTGAGAAATTAAGAAACGCATACTCTCGAATTTGAAATTGTTCCCGTAAGAGAACACAAAAGAAGGATTCAGTAAGACTCCTTAAGTTTGCTATTCATTTTCATGTCAACCACACCTCAAATGAAAGCTGAAGCAAAAGATTCTAAAAATGACGTTTGGAAAGAGGAAGCTCTTTCCCCTTGAAAGCTTCCAGACTGACGCTGTCTTTACTGCAATTTGATGAGAATTAAGAAACTTTCTGCGTTCAAGTGGACGTAATACAAGTGGACTACTGACCAAAATTCGCGAGTAAATTGTCTAATGACGCTTTCTTCAAATTCTTTGTTCTTCGAAAAAAGAAGATTTCTGCATAGAAGCTCTGAAATTTACGAATTTGCAACAATTTAATGTAGAGAAATAAGCGCGGAAACATCGGGCAATGAGTGTAATCACATTTTAATAGGAAAAAAAATTATTTTCTTTTTGTTCATGTATCATTTATAAGAATTTGAAAACCTTCCAAAAAACCTCTTTATCAGCAAATTTCAAGAAGTCGCGGTATACCCTAAACGATAAAAGAAATTTATGAACTCTAAAAGAAAGTACCTTTTCAGCACCTTTACCTTTTTTTACGATCAGGGCTTGTTATCTTTCACTTAATATCACATCAACTAGTAGAAAAGCTAAAATCATGTTGACGTTGAGTTGGTGTTTTGTGTATTTGGTATTTTGAGAGCCAGCATGGACGTCGTGATGATTTTTACATGATTTCAGTGAAAATTAGCGAAAGATACGTGGCTGTTTTGGGAACAAAAGAATATTTTCACTTAATTTTACCTTGTACCGAAGTTTCGCGGTAATAAACGCTTCTGTTTAATGGATTTTCTCAGTTCATAGTTCATGGAGAAGCTTCTCCGAATTTCCATTAGATGCAACAAATTATGCACATGCACATGAGGAGTTCTCCACATTCACCTGAAGTTCGTGACATACCACTCAGACAATGAAAGTTCCTCGTGTGCATTTTAATTTGCATTTTAAGGTGAAACTCCCAGAGACAGCAGGTGTGGATTATTTTCATACTTCACAGGTTTAGGGAACGAACTCGGGATTCCCGGATTAGCCTTGACTTACTCTCAACGGATTTGAATGGAACGTGCCTTTCAAGGTGAAAAATAAAAGGTTCCTTCTTATTTATTAGGGAAGAATGTTTAAAAGGGAAATTCTCAAATTTAGAAGCTATGCTTTCTTTTCACAATGTCTGCTCCCCTTCAACTTTAATTAAGAAAGGTGAAGTTTTGAATCCGTTCTAAAAGTTTTCTTGGAATTTTTATGGTATAATCAAACCCAGACTATTCAAAATTGTAACCCAAAAAAAAAATGAATATAAACATATAAATGGATTCCTCACACATAGCAAAATTCCGTTGATGTGAAAGAATGCTACCCTTGCGTTGCATCCCTTATATGAATTGAAAGGAAAAAATATTTTGGTTTGATGTTTTCCATATCCTTACGAATATCTTACTGGAATCATAATCAAACGGACCTTTTCATTTCTGATTTTACTTTTATTGACTTGATTTTTCATATATTATATTGGAAATATTTTTCTGTTCAGGATATTCAACCTGATATTTTTTCTACCATGAAAATTTTATTGGGAAATTTCAAAAATTTCATTCACATGAAAAAAAAAGGGTAAAGTGTTAAAACGTGGCAGGTATTTACTTTGAAAATGGTTTCACGTTGTTGGGGATATCTGGATTTGTTTTGGGATAACAAGGTTTGTCGAAATATTTTTCGTTTAATTCTGGAAATGTCCTAGATCATTTGGGAAACTATTTTCCAGTTATGCAGTTGATATAAAGCAGAAGCGTTAACTTTGATTATGAATAGCAAGTTTAGATAATCATAGATTTGTCGGTACATTTCTCACGACAACGAATGCTTAGTTAGTGGTTAAGTCTCATTATTTTTATGTAATCAACCAGACCCAACCAAGTACTAAAACTAGAGTACCCAGTTCATAAAATCCAGTTAATAAACAACAAAACCCCACGTTGCATTTCATCATATCCAACTTGGGATGTCATGTAAAATTGCAAACTTTCTCAAGTATACCTACCTACCGTCGATTGTTGTTCATGATAAAGCTCATGATACTAAAACCCAACAATCTTCATGGCATTTTGCAATTATTCAAATCATACACAAAGATGGCATCTTGTTTTTTCTAAAACCTTCACAATATCTCGAACCGTATCAAAAGTCTCTAATCAATTTGTCATGTAACACGATTTAACCAACATAAGCATCATATCGAATGTGATTGAGATATCTACAAAGCTCATGCAGAAGAATCAATTGGTTAATTGGTAAACTCAAAAAAACAGCCCAGTCTGTTGTACAATTCAGAGGAAATGTTATATAACAATAAATGTTACGTGACACACCTTTTGCACCTTTGGGCAACAATTGCGCCCAACATGAAGTGTGCTACATTTATGTTTTTTTTTTATTTATTTATTTCTAAGACCATCACAAAGTTATCGTAAATCGTCTTTGAGGCTTTTGAAGAATCAATCAAGATTTCCGAGTTGAAGAAAGTGCGGGGATTAAAGATCTTGAAAGTTGTTTCCCAATCAGTTCGTAAACAGCTCAAGAATCACTTTCAAAGGAGATGGTGTCGTTTATGTAGACTAATTCAGGTGTAAAACTCATCTTGAGACTACTCTTTTGCAAATGCTATGTAGGTACTACAGAATGATGCTTTTAACGAGGTATCAACGGGATAAACGGTTGATGTCCTCAAGTTCATGTGCTTTGAGTTCGAAGGAGATGTGCCTGATAACGAGGTCATTAAATTGATTGGAACGAATGTGATGCATCTTATTTGAGGATAAAGTCACAAATACATACACATAGTTTTGGTTTCATGGGAAAAATGATTTCCTCTGATTAAAAGTTTTAAATTTTTAGCTTTGAAATTTGCGTTATTTGCCAAAAAAACACGTCTCATTTTCGAGGCAAAGCAGAATCTCTGAGGTTTGACAACATTTGGTTCGTGACTTCCTTTTGACCACGCGTAAATTTCGCATTCCACGTGGAGCAGATGGGTTTTTGTACATCCTTTGTGGTGTTCCTTTTCAGGGCATTGTCTTTGGTCCAAAATAAACGTAGTTTTGGTTATGACAAATTTGCAGGTTGAAATGCTTCACAAATCCAAAACACAGGTATGTAGATATGATTGTACTTCTGTTGAAGAACAAAAATTGAAATAATTCCATTTAGGAGGAAAAAGGACTTTCTTCAGGGACAAAGTAAGTCTAAAGTATCTATTTCCTTGAAGCAACCTTGAATCGGATTTCATGAAAATTTGTCAATACCACAAAATGGAATGAAAAAAAGAAATAGAAAGAAAACCGAAATTTATGTACATCTGCTTCCAACAAGGATAAGACCAAAAATTTTAGTCCTTTTCACAGGAAGAAGTTTAGTACGAAACCATGTCCTGTGATTTATTCTCAAGACGATAAAATATTGTCCTTTCCTATCTACTGAAATAAGGGTAGCCATTTGTCCTTTTTTGGTATACCAAAATGAAAGTCTGAGGTTTTTGGCAAAATGTTGAATCGAAGTAAGGACACTCTAAGGATTTCATCAAAATCACAATCACAGGACAACGGACTGTTGCAATTGTTTTAAATGAAACTAGAAATTTCCATAAACCACCAAGTTGAGATAAATTGAAATTGATAGTGTTCTGAGGCTGTTATTGTGTGGAAATAATTTTGCAAGGATATTTAGGATATTCTGAGCACACATCCTGTTTTTTTTCTGTATACATGCTTTTCAATTTTGAGCATCACAACTCGATTCAGAGTCTAACATATTTTTCAAAATTCCTGTTTTCCATGCAAACACAATTTTGTACGATTCGAAAAACATCCTTTCTGCGATGTATCGTTTAATGAATTATGTATACTAAATCATTTTATACATATTAAAAATCGATTTTACAGCTTTAACTCGAGCCTGGTTGAATCGATACTGAATCCCCTGGAAGAATTTCCACAGACATTCGATTTTCTTTGAATATTCAATGAATACCTTAATGGATTATTGATATTTTTGAATTATAAATTTAACTATGTTAAAATACTTTCATTGACTTTTAAGGGTCCCTACATGATGTTGGGGCAATTGTTGTTCTACGAATTGTTAACAAGATGTGTGCATCCCTAGGAATGGATTAATCCATGAAATCTGCGCACCAAATCATTATCAAGTTAAAATCCTCGATTCTGACAATTAAAGCACACGGGGTTGAAAAGAATCTCAGAAGGTTGGAAACTCACAACCGACAGGCAATGCAAAGAATGCGAAAAGAAAGAAGAGATAATTGAACATCTACTATGTTTCTGCCCCGCATTGAAAAAGAAAGTAGAAAAGGGAAGTAGCAGATGTGCATAAAGTACACAACTCGTAAGAAACTTTGCTTAGAAGTATAAATGTCAAAGTGCTAGGGATGGAATAAACCCAGAATAACCAAACTACAATAAATGTAAACTATTACTTTTCTGTGAACTATGTGTTCAATATTTGTTCTCCTCCGTGTACTGATGTCCATCTGAGACATTTGAATGACATGAAATTTCGAAATATTTCGTGTTCGAGTGTATTAAAGTACGAAAAACCAACTTTCGATAAAAGAAAAGACGAAACATTTCACGCAAATTTACTTTTTTCCCATTAAAAAGTTTTGCATTAAGCATATCCGAAATATATTGAAGCTTTACGATTTTAGGACAAGTTAATTTGTTAGTTTTGTATTATGTAAACATGTGGAATGAGTTATTAATAGTAGCTACAAGTTCTGTAAGTAGTTTCTCGTGTTCGAAGTTTTTGAAAGTTTTCACATTTGAAATTTTACGAAAATTGTCTACTCATTTTCGAAAATGTAGACTTATTCGTTGTAACCAAAATTCAATTCATAATCTGAACTCTGAACCTGAAATCTATAACATTCTCTCATGTATCAAACATCCATCATTTGGTTGGGTTTGTGATACTAAGGTAAGATTGATTTACTTTGCTAATACAATAACAACAACACAACAACTACAAGAACAACAAAAACGGTCGATTTAACCTTTGACTCAATATCTGTTGTGTACACAACTCGATTCATAGTGCGTAGATTGTTATGTGCTAATGGTATTGATATCACCCACACCTTAAATGAGTAACATTTCGGAGTCACATCCTGTTCGAAGGATTCTGGATTTCTGGTCTTCTTGCTAGTTTGCACGTTTCACCTATCACATGTAATCTAATCATTCAAGTGTGTGATACTGACAAGAAAAACAAGGTGTTACATGTCAGTAGATACGTTCTACTCGTACACGCAACCAATAGCAGATTTTGAATGTTATTCCAAGCAATGAATTTTAGGTGATGTTCTCGGGACGTTTTCATTCCGAATTAGATTTTCAAATCAATTAGAACGTTATGTCTGGCTTGACACATATGTGATATAGAGTGATAGCTTCTTGCTCTTGTAGTGATCCATCAAATTGAAATGAAAAACTGTTCAAAGAAGCCACTAACTTTTGTGAGGTGAATTCCATGATAATGACCATATGCAAATGAGATTATGAAATTTGCAAAGCATCTATCTATTATCTTAAAGCAATTTTGCATCTACTAAAACATCAGACCAGATGGAAATTTTTAGTCAAACCTTCAAACAATGAGCTCATCAAGTAGAACAGGTTCAACCCTTTAACGAAACTTTTCCAATTTGCTTATCTCGTGTTATATAATTCCCTCATTTAGAGAAACTTCATTTCTCGTTTCTTGTATTGAGAAATTAGAACATTTGCATTTAAAAAACGACGTGAAAAAGAGTTTAAATAAAAACGCAGTGTTAAGAGTATTAAAAAGTAGAGGGTAAAGTTGAAAATTTTTTAATTAAATTAAAGTACAAAGTTATATATTTTACTGCTTTACCACTTTTATTTTTCGGGGTTAAAGAGAAGAAAATTCATTTTCAGCATGAAATTACCTTCAACAGGAAAGTTTTCCTTGCGGAAACACCTCAACTTTGTGTGTTCACAAGGTGCCAATGAAGGTTAAGTAGAATTCAAGGAGTCTCTTGGTGAAATTTCATTGACAGGATCTCTCGTGGTATAATTTCAAGGAGTTTTCGTAAGTTTACTAATCAGAAAGATGACGTCAAACCTGTGGGATCATACCTGAAGTATGAAATGCATTTAACTCTTAAAAATGCCACGAAACTTTACTTCTGTAGCTGTTCGAATTTCAATTCCATTCAAGTTCGAATTCCTGTTTGTGCCATCTGTAGATTTGCATGATCTCGAGTTACAATAAATTCAAATGCAAATAACCACATGGAGTCTGTAATCGTTGGAGATAAATTTCTGTAGCAGATAACAATAAATGCGTGAATTGTGGTTGCTGCAAAAACGTGCATCGTGGTATATGAATGAATGCACTTTGAAAATGCAATACCAATCCCACGGGGTTGATGGGATTCAACGAAGAGACTCACACATTCCATTGGGAGTTGCAGTAAAGACAAGAGCGTTGCTCTTTTAAAGGGCGACAACAAGAAAATTTTAAAACTCACAGACACGTGTTAAAAGCCTTGTACAATGCAAAAAGTTAAACGTGGTAAATGGTAAATGGAAATATAAATAATGCAAAAAAAAAGAAGGTCCTTCCAGGTCGCCCTCGTTGCCATCCTTTTTCGAGAGACGACAATGAACAATGAAAGGTTGGAGAAGTCAATTTCATGCAATAAAAAAAAAGGATTCGCAGACATGCAGACATGAAGGGAATATTTTTTTATCCTTGTCACACACCCTCATATCCTTGTGAATATATAACGATGTCCTGTCAGTTAAGAGCTGCCATGCATTTATGAATTATGATAAAAGTCAGTAGTGCATAACTGACGAAGGTCCTTGCCGCAAGGACACACTTTAATTTACCTCAATCGAAAGGATTGGTTTATAATGAGTCCTTGAACTTGCGTTCTGCATAATTTTCCTGTGAATTTCCCAGTGAATTATCCTGTAAATTATCCTGTGAAACGTGAAAAAATTTATTTATTTAAATTCGTTTACTATTGCAGAGTATAGAGAGGAATCAGAAAAAAGTGAAGTCTACTCAACACAGAAAGAAAAAGCTGATTACACCTCAAGAGTCCTTAGACAACAAACAGTGAATGGTTAAAAGTGTTGCAGAAGCATAAGCAACTTTTTTCGTTATCCTTGTAAAACAATAAACAAAGGCAATGTCTAAAGGATGAGTTAATCTGATGAAGTGCTGAAGTCTAGACGAGTTGTATCTTCTGCGTTTGACAGGATGTTCATCGTCAATGGTTATAAGTGCTGAGAGTTTACCTGTACTTTCCGAAATTGATAACTAATGAGAGTTGGGACAGTTTCAATAAAAATATCAAATTGATTCTTAAAGGTACCTTTCATTTTCTTAGTTTCTAAATTAAATTTCTCTACGGAACGTCCAACCAATTGACACTAACAAGAATTTTCACCTGCAATTATCGTTTTCTAGCTACACCCAATAAAACTGCATTTCTTGTTACATTTCACTCGTAACCCGTTACTGGATCGCATTTAGTATTCTTAAAGGTAATTTCCTGAAACCAAAACATTCCACTTATAAAATAAATTCTCTCTATGGGGCACGTTCACCATGCAGTAATGCAGTAAATTTTCGAACTAAAAAAGGTCAGTGAAATTATTTTTTGGCAAAAGTTTCTTTTCTTCTTCATAGCAGCATCTTAAAAGAAAGTAATAACGAAATAAAAATGTCAATAATCTATGCAAATTTCGTTTAATCGAAATGCCATTCAATTCAAAAACGTACAAAGTGCTGGCACATGACACCTTCTATGTCAATGGCTTTTTACCTGTAGCTGTTTAGCTTCTGTGCTTCTCATTTCGTATTCAATTGACATGATACAGACTTGACCGTGGTACTACTACTGTCTACTTGTCAGTAAAAGTGCGCCATATTTGACCTGTTTGACAGACGTGTTTGGTGTCATGTGAAAAGCAAAAGTTTTTATCCAGAGGAACTGATTTAAATTAAAATTAAATTAAAATTCTAGAGGCTCCAGGAACTTCGTTTCAAGTCAATGAATCCTCAAATCTTAACATGTCTGTTATCCATCAGAAATTCAACACCCATTGAATTGATCAACACAAACCAGTAACTTTCAATAAATGATCAACTGTGAATAAAATTGATCTTTCCGAATCAGATCGTAAATTGCATACTTTCTGGCTATTAACATAAATTTCTTCAAAAGTTTGCAGAAATTTCGAACTCGAATTCAAGTTTAACTGAGCTTATTTTAAAAATTTTGACAGCTTTCATCGATCAATTTTGACGTGATTTTTGTATCTCTTGTGGAGTCACGATAAAACGTTTTTGGGTAGATGGTATGATGAGCTGCTGTTTAACAACAGCAGAATTGAAACCGGAAATGATAGCACACCCTTAGCACACTATCAAATAAAGGAAATTAAATGGAAAACTCCCATCAAATTCAGGCTACAAAGTTGAAAGTATCGTTAATTCAAAAACATTATCGATTTCGTAACACTCAAATAATCACATCCGATTTACAGATTTCCAGAATCATCTGACGATGGATAGAGTGAGACAAAACGAAACGTTTCCGATTTCCGTTCAATCAAAATGCCATTAACGCACATCCTGTGTTTCATGTAAAATCGAAACGTTCTATTTCCGTTTCTTGCTCTTATAAAAAGGGGTTTCGTATTACAATCATTTGAAATTGAAAGCTCACGTGTTAGCACCTAATCCGTTGAGTCATTTTGATGAAGTTTAAAAGGACAATTTTGTTTTAGGCTTATAAGGAACGGTTACAGGAAATGGATGTTCTAATCCTTAATTTGTGAAGGTGATTTCACTAATTCCTGTACCGGATAAACTATCAAATTCAAATAGTGATTCAACGCATTAAAGACATTTGTGACCATATCGTATGGACATGGAATGGATATTTGCATACAACGATTGCCAACAGTTGAAGCTTCGAGGAAATGAAACTTCTGGAAAGTTGATGGTTTTAAATGAAACATGCTGTCTATACCTGATGTAATATAGCTCTAGACACTGCAATGGGATGCGTTTGTTCTATAGCCTTTTCATGAACGTAAATGTTCATTACTATCATAGCTCCAAGGGTTGTTTGCCATTTAACGTTTGCACGAGATTTTATATGTAACCCTCGAGAAAAGTTGGAGATTCAAAGTGAAATTAATAACAGCCTTCATAAGGCTATGTTTGACTTGAAAAGTTGTTTGGTGAGTTTGCTATGATACAAACCTGTAACACTGTAATATTTAGACTTCTTTCAGGTATATCACACTTCCTGAAAAGGGTTTTAATAAATATTTGCATTTCATATTCATGAATCTTAACTGGAAGCTTCATCGCATTCTGTTAAACTTGTAACTTTATCTTTACGTTCACTGTTGGGAATTATTTGTTCTTCGTTCATCTGATAAAATGAGAAAATTTTCCATAGCTAAACTTTACCTCTACCTTCTATTTGTTGTGATTAGCTCATTTTCACTCAAGGTTGTACAATACTTTGGAGAAGCTACTCAGAGTTGCAACACTCATTGAAAAGTTTGTATTGATTTTCGTTTTGGAATAACATTGTTTTGCTTTTAAGGATATCTAAGGATTACTAATAGGATGAAGATACATTCAAGCATCAAAACTGTTATCCATTAAACTTTCTGTATACCTTTTCAAATGCAATTTTCTTGAGTCCGTTCAATAGAAGTGATGAGTGAATTACTGACCTGAGAGTGATTTTTAAAAAATTCATTTTGTGTATAAATGCAATATCACTCATGATGACAAATTCTCCCTTGATTATAGATGAGTTATGCCTATTGTATCCCATTGAATATCCCCAAGTAAGATGTCTGTAATAAAGATAAATTCAAGTAAACTCTGAGTCATTGAGGAATTTCTTAATTGAAATAGAATAATTATCGTCCGAGAGAATATTCAGTTATCATTAAAATGTGATTAAGGAAGAATATTCACATAACCAACACAAATGAAATGGGATAGTAAGTGAATAATTAGATTATTACAATAAAATTCTGTAAATTCTCCTATAAAATATTTTGATTATTAATGCTATTTCAGGAAAACCATGAAGTCATAAGCCAGATTCAATTAAAATACTCTAGACAGGATAAAAGAGGCGCCAACTAGGCAACAAAAAGGTTTGATACAAGGACATGCATACAATCATCCTTCCAAATGGACGTGTTTCGTTTAGATGAAGGAGTAGGAGGTTCTAATGGCCATGGGAAGGTACCTCAATTAATTAAAATAACCATAAAGTTTGGTGGTTGTACTGAAAATACCGAAAATGTAGAGTCCTTTTTCAGGAGAATATCTACCTAAAAACATTCAAAGCACTTTAAGGACTCACCATTAACAAGATATTATCTCCACTTGGACGTCTTAGGCGCCGTACCTACAATGTGAATGTGTATCATGTATACGAGAAAGAAAGGATACATTGTATCCTCGAACAATTCCAGGATGTGGTGATAAGATTCACAAAAGGGTAGGTGAGCTAAATTACCACCGAAAACTGGAACCATGTTTGTTGAGGTTCTACACATACCATCACAATTGGACTGGAATTTTGTGTTTTCTGAGTATGGTAGAATGAAGTTATGGTGGTAATGGTGATAATCATAATAGTAAGAGTAGTAATTTAATAGAACATTTACATGTGTGTACACAAGAAAAGAAAATTCTATAAGATATGGAGATATGAAGATACGACAGGATTCTAACAAGGTGTACAGTAGAATAGTAGAAGGATATAGAATTAAGTAGTTAAATGCAATCAATAATAATTTAATTTTCGGTTTTGGTTACAACCCCTGCTGCCATGTTTAAGGATATAACATTTATGGTGTAGCTAATAAAATGGCTGAAGGTGTGTGAGAATGAACTTGTCCTTAATTTCTAAATAAATTGGATTATTTCAAGTACGACTAGAGTGTCTTGTTGTTTATATAACATGAACATAACATTTGGTACATTTAACATTTGAAAGTTTTAGCCTTTCGTATGAGATTAGTTAGGTTTTGATAGCTAACTTGTGGATATTGTATGAAAGTTTTAAACCAAAATTTGTGTGGATTCCAGCACACTTCGTGGTATATGAAATGAAAGTTTTATGTTTTATTTAGTTATTGGTATGTAATTTAATTCAATGCATTGACCGTCATTTCTTTCTTTCGTGTATTTGAAAAATAGATAACTGTCATAAGATGAAGTTTTTGTAATTTATCAAGGGTTGACGACCTGTATGTGAAAAAACCCATATGGATATTCCGGAATTTTTAAAATTCTTATAGGACTACGTGCTTCACTTCAATTCGTTGTAATATCCCATTCAAGGAAACCTTATCATAATTGATAACTCAATTTTGATTGTGACGGTACGTGAGCAGTTTTTCTTTCGTTTAATCTCAAAAATCCTATTATCCTTAAAACGGAGCTGATATTTTTGAGCGGGTTTCAAACATACAAAAAATGAAATTGCCAAAATTATAAACGGTCTAGGATAAAGCACAATATCGTAAGAATGTATAGTATAATCGGAATTACGTAGACATATAAGAATGGAAAATTGTTTGTACTCTACGAAAATGTGAATATCCTTACAATAAACAGTACCAGTATCCTGTGAATAGAAGGCGAACAAAGTTATTTGAAAGGACTATAAGTACAAAGATAAAGGATTTGTGATTTTGACAAGAGGATCATATTTGCTAGATAATACCGCATGATATTCGAGTGGATATAAGAACATATAGTCATTATTATAGGCTTTGTAATATGTCATTGTGTTTGTATTGTACTCAGATATTAAATCAAAACACGTATGCATCCCCATGTATGTGTATTTGTTCAGTAGGGCGTGTGTAAATTTATCTTTCAACTCCACCCAAAGGACCCTGCTTAATAAATAATCTTTTCAAAGCGAATAAAGTTTCCGTGGCTTTTCTAATGCTAAAGAAAATTTTCAACCCTTGAAGACGTCATGTTTTTTCAGCCTGAAATTTGGATTTGTCTAACTTAGTTAAAAAAGGGTTTTCGTCTTTAATCGTACGGGTAATATCGTCAACATATAACGACTCAATCCTAGACAACAAGCGTGTTGAAGAATCAAAGAAAGAGATTATGTTTGATGGTTTTAACTGAAATCAACTTTTAATGAACTCAATACCACGATTCCATGCGTTGTGTTATCAAAACACACATTTGTATATCTCCAACAAAAAACCAAAATCCAACGTGCTTTTATCATGTCTAAGGAATATCTCGAGAAGGATCCAAGGATGTGATTTTAATCCTATTGTTGATTCGAACAAGTCCACCCACATGTCGTTAGGGACTAGCTGACGTTTCGTGGAGAAAGCTTAACAGCTTAAAATTCCAACATGGAAAAGTTTACCACAAATTCTCCCCATTTGGAACCGCGATAACGCATGCAGTCTCTCGTCGTCCTTCGAAGGAAGGTCTCTTTATATTTAATCGTTTGATGTAAAATTTTACTCCTTCTAGCTAGTATCCTTAGTAGATTTTAATGCTACATCACCTTGAGAGAGTGGAACAGTATCCTGACGTCCTGATTTGTATCAAAAGCCTTGGCACCGTTTTCATACGAGAGTGTTCCTTAATGGATGGAAATATTCAAATGAAATACGAAAGGGATTAAGTATTCGGTGAAAAAGTTCGGTTTTCTTAGTTTGACATCAAACATTACCATCAAGGAAGTCATGCCTTTTGTTTCAACATTCGTCCTGAACAATCTTTTCTAAGACTTCCAAAGCAACGGGAAACTTCTTATACCATAACTTGAGTATTTCTATAAAAAAATTTCTTGAAAAAGTCAAAGTAGAACTTTTTGAGGTAAGGAAATTTTTATCTTCCACCCTGATGGTTTGTCCTTCGTTTCCATTCAGATAAGAAGAGGGTAAGAAGAAACGGAAGAGCAGCAATCACAGGACCTCACTTAAAATATACAAAATTTTTCATAATTTCATGTGCTCATGAAAGTCCTAGCACAAAGTAAACGACTTCAACATGAAAAAGTTCCTTTTGTTGATCCTTTTCATGTACCACCATTGGAAGTTTCTACGATAGCTTCTGTTCGTGGTCTTTTGAGCCTTGCACAAGGACTCACTTCTTCACGGTGTAACGGCGCATTCGTTGCAGGCAAATTTGAATACGTAAAAAATGCATGTCTTTCGTTTCCTTGCATCCTGTTGACTTTGTGACACCGGGTACACAACCCAGTGATTACAGAAAATTAACATTTTTTGAATTATTTAAAATGAATGTTGCGGCCACAAGCTGTGCAGCATTGATGACAGTGTTCCACTAAGTTTGACGGAGTCCTTAAGGAGTTTTTTCGTTACATCCACGGTGGCATCTTAATACGGAATTACATGGAAAACAAAATTTAGAAAATAATTTTGAGGATATGAATTCAACGACTAAAAGTAATACGAGAATATTCATTTTCAAATATATGAAAATCGATTCGACGAAATCCTTTAAGGATTCGAAATTAAAATTTCTTGTAAAAATTTGTCGATAACATTGAGAAAAGGGATGAATCTCTTGATTCCTTGAATGAAATTTATCCTTAAGCCATTATTTGAGTATATTCCTGGAAAACAAAAATAATTTTTAAAAGATGAAAGATTCAACCCCTAACCCTCATACATATGAGGATTATAAATTAAATGTAAAATGTTAAGGTTCAAGTTCACAAATAACCCTCCTACGCTCAAGGGTGTGATGTCAAGGTGTAGGTGAGAGAAAAATATACAACATATATCAGCACATATATCTTTATGTATATTTTTCACTTTATTGTGAAATGGTAAACAATCAACCACCACCACACGCCAGGGATGAAAGTTTAAAAGAGTTAACTTTTGTTTTTTACCCTTAGCTTGATTCTTCAACATCTTTTTTTCTAATTCCATAAAGACTCACATACGTACCACTTCAACTTAGACAATACCAAGTTTGAGGAGAGTTTCTTTATTGATTATTGAAGTCATCCCCAACCAGTTACCTACATACATACCGACCCATCACCAATCCCATCTCAATGAAAAGTTCTTTGAGTACTTTCAGCATTGCTTGTTCATGCAAAGTAAAGAAAACGTTGATCTTGACTTTGAGGAGGTATACATAGAAAGAAAGTACCTACTCCAGTTCGATATCCTTCCTCTCGAACTTGCACGAAGACGAATGGAAAAAAAAATATTAAGTCCTTTTGATGAGAAGTCAAGGAGATATTCCATGTATTCATGGACTTGAGGGTAATGAAGGTCTTATACAGATCACACCCTTAGCACTTAACTTACACCCACATTCAAAACATCCTTTACGTTTTGTCATTGAGCGAATCGTAAAGTTGCTAAGGATGTTTTGTAAAGTGTATCGAAAGGATACTTCTAGTTTCTTACCTAATTATAAATGTCCTCCTTAACTATCACAATACTTTGTAAGCACATCATATATGTGACATTTGAAGAGATTTAAGGTTCACCATAATCATGAAGGTTTGTCAAGGAGTCACATATTATTGAACTTTCAAGAACATTTTAACTTGGACGAAAGGGACAAGGACACTACTAGATCTAAGTTTTTGAAATGATTACAATTCCATGAAGTTATGACGGAAAATTAATATTTCCAAGGACATGTTTCCTGGAAGTTCATAGTTTATTCAAGGGCATACAGTTTGTTGTTAATACGAGGAGTTACATATAGTCGAAAAATTTAGAAGCTATTTTGGGTCCGTTTAGATGATGATCCATGGATCTATGGCATATAAAAGTATTTAATATTCCAGACATGTTTACACATAAAAGTTTATTTAAATTTATTATTCATGGATATCGGGGGTAGTACGGAATTGTAGCATACAAAAAATAAATGGATGATATCCTTATAAGGACCTTCACATCTTCGCTTATATATCTGATTTTTATTTTTCCTATTTTTATGTAGGTATGTCCAGAAAAGAGATGATACCGGAATATGGTTTTGGTAAGGTTAAGGAAAGGTAGACATTTTCAGGGTTTGTTTGATTTTGGACGAAACTTTCATGAATTCCAGCACACTGTCCTTTTTAGTGTCTGTATATATTTGCATATGGTAAATGATTCTAGAGCATGCAAAATAATCAAAACTATTTAACCTGAATCGAATGTTTTCCTTTTTAAGGTACAAAAACCTAATTACCTCGTTAATTTCATCCTCAAAATGGGCACGTGTCATGTTTGAACTTAAGCCATTTCCTGTTTTCCAAGGAAATGATTCAAAGACTTTCATTTAAATCACCTGAAAACCAATAAAGATAAATCCTTCAAGGGATGTTCCGGATCAGTAGACTCAACAATAATTATGTAGTTCTGACGTACAAGTGATATCCTAGAAACGATTCATTGACATGATAACAAGAAGTCCTTCGTGGAATTTCGAAGAGTATCTTATAAAATTTCATCCTAAGTACTTCCAAGAAATATTATCATTTTGATACGGATAAAGCAATGAACCCTTTCTATAAAGGATAATCACTTGGTATAACAAAAAGGTAAGTGTATAAATTTTATAGATAGAACCACAACTTTGACGTGAAATATTATCTCAAAAACATGCATAAGTTTTATGACACCATTATCCTTAAAAAAAATCCTCCAAAGGATTTAGACTCGTCCACCTGTCTGTTATATGAAATTTATGTTTTTATATCTCTAAAACACATACATACGTAAAAATCACATTAAATGAATATAAATTGATGGTACTGAGTCCCATCTTTCAAAAAATGGCCATACCACATTATCCCTGATGAAAAATTACATAAATTTGGTAAATAAATTTTATTTGTTCTGCAAGTCATTCACTCATCCATCTTCGAAATAAGATATTTTTGTATGAAGTCATGTAGATACTGGAATTTTATATTTATAAAAACATTGTCCTGATATACGAGTAATACAGGGAAACTTTCGTATTTTGTCAACAAAACAAATTAGATGACAGGAGGAAATAAAATTTTTCTTTTAAATCGATTTTCTTTTATTACAGGACACTTTGGCCTAAACACCTTCAAAAGTTACTTCGGAATTAAGTTGGAAAAGTTTGTATCCTAATCCTGCCTAGAATTTCAGGATTTTGAATCTGTGTCATCGTTAAGGTAAAAGTCACTCAAATCAAGGACATTCTATTGAAACACACGACAAGGTTAAATATCTTCAAAAGTAGTAGGTGCTCCGGGATTCCGCCATTAAAACTTTATCCTTTTACAAAAATTTTTCATGGAAAAATAATAAATAAGGGATAAAAAAATATAATTTTTAATGCTTTCCAAAAACTTTTAAGCCCTTAATTTTTGATGTTTTCTCATTATATAGAACAAGCCCGTGTTTTTTTCTGCGTTCCATTTACAAACTGAAGTTGTTCAACTGCGAAATATAAAATACAAAAGTTTTTCACAAACTCCTGCATTATTCATGTCCAACTTAATATCCTTCAAATAAATAAAATTATTTCTTCTGGCAGAAATTTTAATAAAATTTTATTTCAATTTAATTCAAAAAGAAATTATTTTCAAAATAATTTGATTCTTTAGCTGTAGCAGTTAAATATGAAAGCCTCAAAATCCGGAGGCTACTTTTTCTGTTGATTTCAAAAGGACATTATTGCCTGGAAATAAACTTTTTAAGGAACTTCTCTTCTCTTCTCAAGTATATAAAGTTATCCAATAGACATCTGGACTGTTACAAATCTATTCCCAGAATGTCCTGGAGGAAATCCAAATGTCTCTTATTTGTAACTAAGGAAGCGTACTTGAACAGTAAACTTAATACGATACGTTGATTCCAGTAACAGTTCATGGATCATTTCGGTGTAATCCAGTTCAGCTGTTTGCAACCTCATTCCGTGTTTTATTTCCAGGTTACGAGTTGAGAAAATTTCAAAAATAATTTTTAATTTTCATGTTGATATCCCTGTCCGTGACCTTTCCTCACGAAGCGTGGTAGAGATTTTGTTTTATTCCTTTGAAAATCATTTATCCTGCAGGCATTTGAAAGGATGTTCTGTAAAATGAAAACAAAATATGAGCGTAATGATATGCCTCTGTTTGCTTAAATTTGACCTCGACCTTTTCTTGGTAAAACTTTCTACAAAATAACACTTCAAAGGATTACCCCAGTATTAGGTGGAAATTAGCAGCATTGGATGCCGAAATTCAAAAGCTTTCTGAAAATTTCTGATTCTGTTTGACTTATCATCTGCAATGCGCTGGCAAATAGCAACTTTTTCACTTTAAAGAATTATGATTCTGTACTTAATTCTGGCCAAGCTCATGCTGATGCAAGTTATTTCCCAAGAATTTTAGTCCTGTCAAGCGTTTGACAGTTTCTCTGGAACTGATCGTGACTTAATCGATAGCCGTCATCTGCATGTAACAGCTGTTAGTAATAACATTCAAGGAAGTGATATAAAAATAATAAACGCGAGTTAATTGAAACTGATATTGCACTTTGTAATAGAGCGCGATGTCATGAATAACGCTTTGTGCATCCGAACACGACCGTAATAATGAAAACTAATTAAAAGGAATATTTAACAAATTCAACAAAATCCTTCATATGGAAGGTGGAACACGATGAAATTCCCGAGGAAAGAAAGGGTACAACATGTCAGACTTCCGAACTAATGAAAATTGTCTTATGTAACTAAGTTTGTCTTGAATGTCGAGGAGTTGTCTAGAAAAGACGATCACATGTAAGAAGGAAGTTACAGAAACTTCACAATATGTATGTATGTATCTGACAGATGCAAGTTCTAAAAGATACTCGTTACATCGACAACACGACGTCATGTCGAAATGGGGTTTGTGCCCCAAAATAGAGAATGCCCCTGGAGCATGAAGGTATATGGTGCGGTCGGTTTTGCATATGCTCGATTTGGTGCATCACTTTAAAAGTTTGCGGCTATTACGGTTTCCTGTGCTATTAGTGTGTTCCACCAAACTTCACAACCAAGATACTACTATTAGGAAATGATTTTCAAGTTAAAGGGTGAGTTTACAAGATACTCGTATTTAGTCTGTTTCCATATGTGCTACACCATTTTAAAGTGCTACAACCAGCCACGAACCTTTCGTGCATGGTCCAACAAATATTTTCTTCTGTGGGCTACAGAACACATCCTGGAGCACATGCCAGAAATATCCCACTAAAAGTGATATATTAATTAAAACTTGTACTCTGTGCACACTAACACATTTACGATAGAAGTTATTCTGATTTTGAAATTTTGTTAGATGCCAAAACAGTCACACAAACATATACCTAATTGTGAACTAATACAAATGCAATTCCAAAAATACCACCGAAAGTATTTAAAATTTAACTTAAAAAAGTTACCCTGGATCAAACACATTCACACATGAAACTGTAGAAAAGGACTTTCCTGAAGTTTTCTAGTTCCAATTGTGGATGTCAGGTTAATTAGAGCATGGAACTGAGATACAATTTAAGGATCACATGTTAATTAATTTAGAATGGACTTTCACATGTGTGTATTCATTATCACTTATGTGTTGTGACGTCAATGTTCACGAAAGTTATTAAGGATGTGTCACAGTCGAAATGAAATCCCTTTCAAATTCGCCGAAACATCTTTTTGATTTTCGTATCTCATCTTTAATTATTTTTAAAATCATCTCAAAGGTCTGAGGAATATCCTGTCACAGGTTTCTTTTGATCCTTGATGCTACGTGCTGTATCTATAAGTAAAAATTTAATTTTACAGAATGACACGTTGATATACTTACAGGTAATTCAGGAAGTGGCTCAGCCATACTTGGAACAAGATCTCATTACTGATCACAGTGACAACATTCACGTATTTAAGTGCAGTAGACTCTCGTTTATCCGCGGTGTTGGGTGGCGTAGCGAAAGCGGATAAGCCGATTACGCGGATAACGCACAAAACAGATAGCACAAGAATGACTTGATTATGAAGAAATGAACAAAAACAATGAGCAAATTTACGAATTTTTATCAGCAAATTTTAAACTGAACAAGAATGCATTTCTTTCCTTGGATTTTAATTGTAGTCCTACCTTTTCCATGCCGCGGATGAGCCGCCAGGCGGATAACAAGCTCACGGATAAACGAGAGTCTACTGTATTATGAGAATTTATCACGTTTAAAGTCACAAAAATTTTAAAATGTTTCTTGGAAACTTTTTTTTTATTAAAATCCTTTATCAAATTTGAGTCCTTTATAAAATTTTCTTTATAAGATGTTTGTTTCAGTTTCCGTGAAGTGTTGAAAAGATGTCAACTTAAAAAATAAATGCGTGGGTATCATATGAATTGAGGGAACAACATGATACACAAAAGAATAAAGAAATGTTCCTCTGGCAACGTCAAGTTTTATGTCTTTTAAGAAATAAATATCGTCTTTTGTGTTATAGAAAAAATGCTTTTAGCGAAAGGAAAACATTTAGATTAGTCAGGAAGTCATAAACGAACATTAAAGCAAACCGGAATCAAATCAAGAAACATTCAAATGTGAATGACGTTAACTAAGTTAACATGCTTAAAGTTAATTGTCCCTCAAGGATCAAGGATAACCAATCGAAATAGCAAACTGTTGATGTAAATGAATGTAATTAAATTACAGAAAGCATACCATCAAAAACATGAACATGAAAACATACTCGTGTATGCCATGAGCATAGAACGTCCAGAAGTTTGATCCTTGAAAACACTTTAGTGGAAACACATCTTTCTAAAATGTTCATCATATTCTTGATATCCTTGAGATGATTCAATTCTATTTCTTGAGTTCTAAAGAAAACTTTGTTTCGAACTTAATTTATACACAAAAGTGAATGAATGAAATAACAATATTATTTTTGGTTATATTACAGCAATACGATAGGGACGAATTTTAAGGATATTTTCTTGGCACATAATCTTGGATACATTTGGGGCATCGTTTTGTGACGAGTGCTGTTCACAGTTTCATTGAACATTCAAACATTTAACAAATTCCAGAAAGTTTATCTTGTGTCTATGACAGCTTTGGGATGCCTTCAGCTTTTGTTATGTAAGGAGTTAAACCCTTTACTGGATATCTGACATTTCTATTGATACCAGAAATATGTGTGTGTTTGCAAAAGATTTTTTTGGGTCAAATTTGTTAAGAAGTTTTTATGAAAACGAGTCCTGTAATAATCAGAATCCCGATAAAGACGAGATTCACTTGTCAGGATTTAAAGCACAATTCGCCGAAAATTTCACATTCTTGAACATTTCCATCTTGAGTTGAAAGGTGAAGGGTTTATTTGAAATTTGTTTTTTAAAGCATGGCTTCAACACACATGAAGAAAATGTATAAAAATAAAACTTTTTCCGACATTTGTATGTATCCTTTTTGAAATCCCAAGGGTATCAAGAAAGCCTCCAAGAACACAGCTAATGTTGACATATCCGGTTTTGTTTTTGAATGTTTCAAATTCAACAATGCGAACGAAATAGAAAAGTTACTTCTGAGTGTGTCAGGATTCTTATGGAAATGAAGAGTTTCCAGTATAAAATTGTGACTAAAACTCAACAAGGAACAGAATCAAGTTGAGTTGTTGTTTCAAAATGAATAAATAAAACGAGGCTTCCAATTCAGGCATTTTGAATAACATCTCATAGAATAGATACGAATTTTTTATAACTTTGACATGTACAATATGGGTATTGTACCTGTGAAAACCAAACAAGAGTAAATGAAATTCTACGAACTCACTGACAGAATGAAAAGAAGAGTATAATTGGAAATGTCAGGTTGTATCTGATGCTGTCATCTTTTCAATAAAAATATACGAGTAAAAATAAATTCCCACGAGAACCAAATGTTTTCGAATTCGCATTTCATTTGCCCTTAGTAACACACAAAAACAGGCTTAGAATTATTTTGAAGGTAATCCAATTGACATCACTCCATTTGACTTGTTGGAACTGCCACGTGTATCAATTATCCGAGAGTGATATCCTTTGAAATGATAAATGATAAAAATAAATATAAAATAAATTCAATTCAAAAATCAGATAGATCAACTAAACTGCAGTACATAGAATGTAGCTTCTGTAATCCCAATGGAATGTTATAGAATCTTGAGTTGAAAAAGTTTTATGTACCAAGTCATTCGGAACAACTTCTCAAAATGACAAATACTGCAATGAAAACAATTTTGTAGCAGCTGATACAGCAGAAACTTGTTTCACGTTATTGCAATTGTAAAATCGTTTCTTGTATTTTGACTTGTTTATAACGGCAGGACATGTAGGAAAACTTTCTACGTAAGGATAACGTCTCAAAGTCAAAACAGATATAGAATGAAAATTTGAATTTTGTTATTGTGATATACGTAATTTTTTTGTTAGTACCTAGTTTAACTTGTCTACGTTCATTATCCTTTTCGTACTCAGTCCGGATGTTATTCGTTCCAGTCTGTCCGGCATCACAAAAACTCTGACGTTAAGCATATTCATCTGGTTTTCTTATGATATACAAATGGGATACAGAAAAACGCATGTAATATATCAAACAGGAAACAACGAATTTAAGGGTTGATAAAAACACCTCCAAAATAGTTTATCCTCTACAGTTGTACAAGATATCTGCATAAACGCTATTCTGGTATATTTATTTGGGTTATAATACGAGTATCACCTCCCTTCAAGAAATGTTATTCAGGCTTTGTGTTACATGTGATTGTGTCGTTTCTGGGAAGTTTTAATTCAGAAAGTTTTCTTACATGGACGGAACAGGATATAAAGCAAATAAGAAAGTTTATATCAGACAAAAATACAATAAACAAAAATCATGGTTTCGCGTCTTTTAACGGAAAATTAGAAGTCCTGCAGTAGTTAATTAAACTGGACTTGTATAGAACTTTATAAATCATATGTGTATGGGTGTGCCAATGAGTTACCCTCTGTGATTAGCTATTCATCCAATTATGTAATCCCAAAGACAATAATTATGAGAATAACCCAATTAGACCGTAATAAATCTTAACTGATTTCGTTCAAGATTAACTCATCCATAAAATTACAAAGCTTGAATTATTCTTGCAACGTTTTGTCAAAACTATGAAGAAGCACAAATTGTTCATGGTCAATTGCCACATTTATTAGTTTGTACATAAAATGAAATCAATAATAATATATAAATTTGTATGAATTGTTCCCATGAGCGATATGTAAGTAACCAATATCACATATTTCCGAAGTCTATTATCCAGGATCTTGTACATGTAATTACAAATATCTAATCCTATCTAGCCCTTGGCCTTGTTTAACAACCTTTAAAGTTATAATTAAAACTTGCACAACTAAATTGAGGTTTTCTATATCTATTCACAGCCTTAGCTCGAATCTTGATTTGTACTTACCCTCCAGGCAGGTGTTATGTTCACAAATTAAATTTCAAGAAACAATCATTTGGATTATTGGACAAGATTCTATTTTCACGGTTTTCTTAACGATTCCAACAAGATTTCGTGTCAAATCTTCTTTTAGCAAATACTATGTCGAACTCAATCATGTCTGTAATTTGATAAGGGAAACTTATGGCCCAGAAGCTAATTTCATCTTCTTTAACCACACAACATATCTCATTAACTTTGTGTATGTTAACGAAATGCTTCTTTCCATCCAGTGGACGATGTCCAGAAAAACTAGTCTAGACATCGGAAGCCCTATGACCACATGGAGGTAGCTATAAATACATTTGAAGGCAATAAATTACTCCAACAAATCCAAGAGTGTTTGGTGCGGAAATTAAGACGACCACAATTTTCCCAAGTAAAAATCTTTCTTCTCCATAAATCTTTAAGACAACCAACTTGATTTCAAAGCTTAAATTTGCATTTGAGAAACTTGACGAAGGTACTGGAGCTACTGATGACTCCATGAATATTTCAAAAAGCCACATCCTTAGCATAAGAAATAATCCATGATCAGTTACAGTCCTTTTTGGAAGCAATTGCACAATTCCAAAATTCCACAATTTCAGATTCAACATTATAGGAGTGTGGTTGTCCCTAACCAATATTCTAAGAAAATTTACTTTCTGCCATTTCGACATAACATACCAATGTAATTTATATACCAACCAAAAGGCATCTCTTGTTATTGGCATCTTTAGTGTTACATAATCAATGAGCATATCTGGATTATTTCACTGGACGACTTACCACAAACTCTGATTGCAATTTATACAAGACGTCAGGTTGAAGTTGGAGCTGTCCCTGGACAACAGCTCAACTAAACATCAGAATGGAGTAAAGTACACGCACAGACTTGTAAAGGATATTCCAAGGATTCCTATCATTCCTTCTCATTATCATTGAACTGGGATACCCAGATACGGGTCAGTTGTGGGCTTTCTTGTTAAAATTTATGCTACCCATCCGAGTTGAACCACTTAAGTTATTGGTTAGACGTGTGGTTGGTTAGAATTACGGGTATCAGATAGTACCAGAAACCTCACCTCATTGACGTCGACGTCGACGTCTACAACATCCTCATGATCCACATTATGTGATAAACACAACCACAGGATTATTCTTTGAGATATCACTGCACCACCTGCTCTTAAATTTGTGGTTTTCTTTGATGGCATCATGTTTTGCTTTTGTATCAAATTAACATTCATTTGGCCAATATCTGAATTTGACCTCGAGCCATTTAGTCAAGCATCCAACAACAGGATTTCATCCTATACCCGTTTGGGTTCTATTAACAATTCCACTTCATTTTATTTAAAGTTTTTGGAGACAAGACACCACATGATAAAGTACAAGCCAAGAAAGAAAAATGTTTCAAGATAAAAAATTTATCACTACATGGTAGGAAGATAGGGTGTACAGATACGTGCACCCTTAAGAACAACCCTTGAACATGGCGGAAAAATTATGCAATCATGTGAATTTTTGAATCGTTCCTCTGATGTTTACAAATGGCGCAAAAATGAACTGGTGTCTTCGTGAAAAATTTTTTTGTATTTTGTTTCCGGAACACTTCCTCAGGACTCCTGGGAGCTTCACGCCCCAATGGGGGTGTAGACAGAAAAAAAAGATAAATGAAAAAATTTACACATTTGTGTAAAACGAATTTCACATAAATATTTATGGAGGAAAAATTTAAACCGTGCCGTGTATTTGATTTATTTATCTCCAACGCAAAAGTCAGTTAATATATTTTTTCATGTTTGTCATATCCACAACTATGACATTTCATTCCCTTCGTAACCCGGAAATATTGTTGTATCTTCTGAAACTTTAATAATCGTTACCAGCGCAACTGAATCCATAATATCTCGTAAACAAATAAATTGGCAATATCAACCTTCCTGGAAGTATCTTAATTTTGTAATCGGACAGTTCCAAGGCTCCCAAGAAAATCAAGGTTTTATTGAAGCCTATTGAAAAATGTATTTATAAATGGAAAATATTGTATGAAAACATAATAACGGAGAATGGAAACTGGTTTCATAAGGTGCATTTCTATTTTGGTCACTTAAGTGACTTACGCACAACTTAAATTCATGGTTTCTGTTCGGCCGTTCCTCGTATCTCAAATATTGTTCGTATTTCAAAGCCAACTTCGTTTGCTCGGCGGCTCGTATCCTAAATATCTTGTAGGTTGCGGTATTCGTTTCTCGAGGTACCACTGTATTTCACTATTTAGTGTTTAGTCCTTGAACTTTAGCAAGTTTGTCATACATACAAATGTGACAAGCAAGTATTTAATTTCATATTCTGGAAGTAGGACACCTATTAATAAAGAACAAACAATTCCACAATTAGAACCTTCTAAGAAGTGTCTTAATTCGGTGACTGTAAAGTTCCAGGATGTTCAAGGGAATGAAATGATGTTGAAACCAAACATTCATTTTAGATTATATTTAGTCCAGTTATTTGATACTGAGTTTTGTTAATATTTGTCTGTCAATTACCAAGTGATTTCCTCCATATCCTGCCGATATATTTCCCCAGAATTCTCTGTTTTCTGACATTTCCATAACATTGGGAGAAATGCTTAAAAGCAAGCATGTAAACTCGCAATGTAAATCTTCCTGGAAGTGTTTTCATTCTGTCACTGGCAAGTTTTAAAACTCCCATAAGGAATGAGGTTATATTGAAATCTAAAAATCATTCCCTATTTAACCTCTAAAGTCCGGTTATCTAGAAACTAAAAATGTCATATATCTAAAACTGTGGCATTTCATTCTCTTTACATTATGGACATCGTGGAAATGTTTCTGCATCTTCTAGAATTTGAATAATCACTACCAAGGTAACTCAATCCCGAATATTTAGAGAACAAGCAAATCTGCAATAAGAACCTTCCTGGAAGTGTTTTGATTCTGTGGCTGGAAAGTTACAAGATTCTTTTTTCCCTATTTCGAATTTGGAGTTAGGTTCTCTCTAAAGCAACTATCACAAGATTCTGGAAATGTTTGTCATAGATACAACTGCGACAATTCAGTCGCTCTATATCCTGGAAATATTCCCCTAACGAATTCTGTATTAATACTTAATAAATAACAGCCAAAGTTACAAGCTTCTCGGAAGTGTCTGATTTCCGAGGTGATGTTGAGATCAAAAATTCATTCCCTATTTAGTATTTAGTCTTTGAAGTACAGGAGTGTCCTTAACAATAGTTACTGAATTGTTCTTAATATTTCTCATATACTGGAGATATTCCCCCAGGAAACATTGTGCGTATGAACCTTCTTGGAAGATACTCATTCGATTTATTCCTTGACTGGAAAATTCAAATGAGAAACATGGAGATTTTGAAATAATCCGACATGATATTGAAGGATGGCCGCTAAAAGTAAACATCCCACTTTCTAGTCCTTGAAGTTTCATGGGAAATTAAACTCAATAAAGCTAGCAAGGTGAACATACACTTCCTGTACGCTGGCAGGAATGTTTGCATGTTTCTTATACATTAATTAACTCAATTAAGTATGAACTTTGCTCCTTTTCTGTCGTCCTCATTTACTCCAAAAACTTTAACCTCAAAAATTTCTCACATGCTTTTAAGCTAACACACATTTCCGGGAAATAATTTTTCATTTTTTCAGAAAACTTGCAAAAGTGTTACAAATTTGCACCCTTTTTCATACCGGAAGTAAATCGGCACGTGAAAGTTTATAGTTTTTATGTACGTGAAATGGTATTTATATAATTTTGAAAAAGTTATTTTAAAACGGAAGTTCAAAATTTAAAACGAATTAAAACCGCTTCAAAGTATCCAACACGAAGTGGTGCTTACTGTTCGAGTTTCTCTTTGCATTACGGGGTTTATGGAAAAAGGAACAGGCAAACCAGGAAGTATTCCTTACAGGATAGGACCTGTAGTGTCAGGTTATATCTTAATTAGTTTCTTGAGTGAAGCACATTCGCCCATAACCTTTGACCTGCGAAACCTTCAATACATTGACACTTAATTTGTTGAATTTACAAACACCCAGTCTGTGGAAGCTCCTTCTACAATTTCATGCCCCCAAAACGCTGAAAATAAGCAATTTCTCAGTGTCAGATGAAAAATTGGTTCAGAATGTTGAAGAACTTTTTTCTCCACTTCAAATTTGAATGAAGAAAGCACCAAAAGTTTTCTGAAAATATAATTTTACGAACAGACGGGTCCGTTATTAGTCAAATAAATTATGCAATTTTGTCTGTATTAAAAGAAAAAGAAAGTACTCAAAAGGACAAAGTGATAAAGAATAAGGATACCACTTAGAGAAGATAATGCTATGAGTGAACAACAGCTCTAGGAGGCTTGTCATGAATTGCGGATAATTTGTTTATTTCGTCCTTTTGGTAACAGAAGTGACTTGGAAAGTAAGTCGATGGCAATAAATCACATGAAAATGGTTAAAATTAATTTCAAAGTATTGTATTCCAATGTGACACTGGAGTTGTCCATTTACACTGACGTGAAGGGATCAAGGATTCAATATTATCATAAAGATAACTTGAATTCGAATTGAATTCCCTCTACATAACCTATTACTTATTTTAAAACAGAGTCATTATAGAAGCAGTGATGAGGAAATATGTTCCACTTAATGAAGTTCATAAATTGTCTTCTTATATCGTTTCCTTGGTGCACTCAAATTCAAGACGTTGGGATTCTTGTTTGTATGTGAACGGCTCAAGATAAACTACAACTCAGAGAAATGCTGGAAAGTAATTTAAGAGTAATTCTCAAAGCAACATCTTAAAAATACACACTTACACACACATATCCTTTAAGGGATGAAAGCTTTCATACCCCCAAACCTGAACTCTGAACAAGCCAACTTGTCATCCGTCACCAACGACGACGAGGATCTTATACAGTTTTTTATTCCATAACCCAGACTCTCTATGATTCCTCTAGTTTATCCTTGTAATTGTTAGCATATAAAAAATTGCAAAAGTCACTTCCTTCTTTTATATACATCTATGTATGTATATGTATGTATGTATTTATGTATGATACAGGACGCTTCGCTAGCTTTCATGCTATACACTTTGATTAAAAGCCCACTTACATGCTTAAGATACCGATTTATTCCAGTTACTTAAATCGCATACTCTTTTAAAATAAACTCATTCACTTTATGTCTTCGTCCTTATTAGAAGACTTGTCCTTAATGGATCTTTGTGTGTGTTTGTATGTGTATGGCGAGAATATCCTTGAATTTCTTTCACTACAATTTCATTTTCATATAACAAATGCTAAGGATGTGATTTTGAAATATTGCCAAAGGATCTAAAATTTTATAAAATGGATACCTGTAACCTGTTTGAAAAGATATGAGGTTTCATCTTCAACACAAATTGATGTATTCGTTCCATCCAATCAAAACTTTATTGTCCTTAGGCTGAAAATTCAACTGAGTCCTTAAAGGCATAAACTTTCCCATAAACTTGACGCTCAATTGACTCTGATTGGGCCTTTATCTCTGGAATTATCCTCATTCATATGGCTTCGGCTTGTATGAGGGAAGAAATTTAATTCCGTTTAACAAGATTATCCTGTGGAAAAGTCCTTTTTGTTATTAACTTAAAATTGAGTCTTACGATAAATTTCTCGTTGTAATTCACTTCGAATATGAGCCACTTCAAAATTGTCCACCTACACTAAGGATGAAAATGCCAGGTTTGTGATTTTGATCCTGCTGACTTAACCGAAAAACAAGGAAGGATTCCAGGACTAGAAACCTTGCTCCAACATCTATGCTTGCTGGAAGGAAAATTTTAAATAGACTCCTGAATTATTCAAGAGGCATTAAAAGTTATTACGAGTGTTACCTAATTTACAAACAGTACTGGTTATTGTAACATCCCTTAAGATCTGAAACCGTCATGGACGTTGTAGTGTCCTTTAAGATGTCACTAGCAAACTGACACAAACACAATGATTCATACTTTTGAATTCTGTTACAAACACATTCAAATCTACAAAATCCTTCTGAAGGATTTTGTGCTTGTCCTGTCCCAAATTTTGATGTCGGGGTAAATGACTCAACAAGGATAATGCTTAGATTATCAATAGTAACATCATGATTTTCTCATAGATGGCGTTGTAGTTCCATTCATAAATTTTAATATTCAAAATCACTTCATACATTTAAAAGGGTAGAGGCGCCAACAATTCTACGACGAAATTATTCTTCATGAAAAGGAAGCGGGTTGGTCAGGACTGTTCGAGCATTAATTCCTTGAATGTGTTAATCATGAGGTTAACTTACGTTTGTTCACTTATTAAAATTGATTTAATGAACTGGCCAGCAAAGAAAAACTCCTAGTTGAAAATCTGTATCTGGTCAAGGACTATAGTCCTGTTTATTTGGTTGATTTTTTTTCCAGGACTCAAGTCCTTCCCGTCAAATGCGTGGAAAACTCGTTTTACCCACGCCAAGTTTTTGGCTTTTTCTGAATTAGTTGAATGCAACATTTTTCCACCATCTTAATTGGATTTCGTGTTTAATTTAAAAGCGACGTTTGTGTTTGTGTGAGAGAGAGGGTTTTAATTAACATTTGGCAGTAGTTACATTTCGACGAGATATCCACATGAAAATTGTCGGGATGAACAGTTTGTTTGTGGTAGTTTTGCTTGCGGAAGGGTGAAAATGTGAAAATGTGTTGGCATGAATTATCCTCTAGTTTTCGAGGATTCCAGGACAAAAGGACATGACAATTATTTGTAGAGAGTTTCAAAATTAAACACAAGAATTTCAAAATTTTCTCCTTTAAACAAAAAAGTGTATTTTACACAAATTATTTTTGTGGAACTCATATCGTCACAAATCTAATTGAAATTAGGATATCCTGTTCATATTAAATCAGGACATAATGGCATATATTTGCATGCAATTTACGGGTAATAAAATCATTTTAATTACGATATAATTCATTATACACCAAATGCTATCCTGCACCGTATGTGGAAATAATTTGCCTAATTCGTATATTAGCGTTTGTTGCGTAAGCAAATTAAGGACATTTGTCAAATATAATTTTTTTTTAAACAAATTTTAATTAAATTTGCTTAGTTGGTGTTAATTCAAACATAATTAAACAATTTCATGCGTTTCTATGAGACCATTTTTTGTTTGCTTTTGTAGGACCTTTCTCCGTGTATAAGATTACACCAGGATGCGTTACAAAACACACACGTCTCCCAAGGTGAAAGTTTGAAAAGTAAATTACATTGACTATCCCAGTTTTAGGATGACAGGACTGTAAAAGTTTCGCTAAAACTTTTGTTTTATGTGGTCGTTAAAATTTTCGGAAACAGGATATGGTCCGCCAAACATCAACATTACTCTGCCACTCCTGATTTTCATTTCAGCAATATCGCTTCCTTAAATATTATTTGTTGTAGCAAAGACGTATCCTTTTTCATTTTAATAACAATATTTGTTGGTATCGTCCTTCTACCGATGCCCCTTTGCCTCTTAATGTGGGAGGGAGGATCATGTCCTTTTTTATATCTGTGGCTATTTAAATGGCTGCCCTAATTCTAAGAACAATTTGTCCAATCTGGTCAAAGACTTTGAAGAGAACCTCGTTCCATCTAAAACTTGATTGAGTTTATTAAAGTTTTCGATTTCTATTTAAATCATAATCCAAAATCCATCTATATCCTTTTAAAGGATATTTGATTGCTGTGTGCTATAATAAAGATAGTATTTATGATCTCATTGGAGCTATTAATACGCAATAGAGAAGTATTAATAACACGTGAATCCTTGTGAATACAGTTAATGGACCACAACCGCACAATATCTATATCCAATGGGGTATCGTATAAAGCACATAACCTAACAAACATGTGGCTATTCACCTGTGGCAGCAGGTGTCATATCCGCATGCTATATAACCAAGAAACCCTCTGATATTAAATCACCATATGTTCTAGCCATGAACAAGGACGAAGCAAGGATATATGGGTAAAAGTTCATTCATTGGAAGGATACGGATTTTATGAAACATGGTTAGTAGGCAACTCTGTTACTGGGTCGTAGGGGTAAGTGTTAATAAATTGCATCTCTACTATAACTTTGTTCTTTACTATACACATATATTCTTGTTGGATATAATATTCTAACTATAAGGATATTCATGGAAAATGCGTTTCGTTTACGTGCGTTCCAGATTGTTTTCCTTGTGCACATCTTCGTGATATGTTCAAGTCATCTATATTACATTACGACAATATCTACAATGAAATCCCGAAGGAAATCTTCCAGAAATAATTGCTGGAACCCTTGGAAAAAGTTTTTTTTTAGTGTCAGACAGTTTGATTCATTACAGAGAAGGAAAATTTTATCACTTCAGAGCGCCAAACTTTACTTAAGGCTCACGTTAATTGCTTACATATATCTTATCACAAGAACGACGACGATTCCATAGAAACAATGTGAATTTGTTTTATATGTAGGTATGTGTTTGAATGTTTGTGTGATTTCATTACTTCAATTCCCGGTTATCCTTGTTCCAAGTCAAGGAATCGTGAATCCAGAAAATTCGTCTTTTCTCATGTGTCCCAGTTGGAAATTTACATCATTTTTAATGCACGTTCTCGTCCTGTCTGGAAAGGACATTAGCGAAGGACATTCTATGCTTTTATGGAAATGCAATTCATTAACCGAATTTTCATTTCGTGGATAATCACTTACACAATGCAAGGATTGCAATGATTGTTCGGAAAATTTTCGTCCTTTTTACGTTATTCCCATAACGGACATGTGGTCGTAATGAGAACATTAAGGATTATCCTTCATTGTTTTGGGTATGTCTCTCATTAAGAACTTATCTTAAGGACAATGGTTTGATAACTTCGCATTTTATTGTTAAACGATGTGTCCTTGTGCATTGTGTAGACTTGCATCTGGTATTATGCGATTTTCCATTTCAAGGATACAAGAAATCCTTTTGTTCTTATTATCTGATTATTTTCAAACACTCTACTTGTCTGTCTTGTGAGTTAAGGTGTCTTTTATCAAATTTATAAACCAATGTCCTTGTTGGTATTTTCTTGTCTTAAATGACATTTATGCACAAGGTTTCGATATCCAGTAATGTGTAACCTGTCCCTTCAAGTTACCCTTTCCCACCCTACTTCAGTTGAAGCATACAAGAACGATGTCTGAAGTACAAAACATTGTTCAAGGACATTTTGATTTAGTACAGGTGCAAAATAAAGAACAAAAATTACCTGCAATGCGCAGACGATCCACAATTAATAAAAATTATTTCCATCGTAATTAAATGTGAGTATTTACTCTGACCTTTTTCTGTTGTTGCTGTTGTTGTTCAAGAGTGATATCCAAATGAAGAAAAATTGCAAAACCTTTTTTACTATCTCTAACAGAATATATTCTCTATGGAAACCTTAACTACCAAATAACGTTATGCCAATTAGCTCCAACCCTGTTCCTCCATGAAGTCCTCATAAATCAGTGAAGCACAAAAAAGGCTTAAATGTCTTGTTGCAAGTGAAATGGTAAAATACCCAGAAACCTTATTCAGGTGAAATATATGACGACATTTGGGAAGAGGGTTTTCTTACAAATAATAATTTTCCAAAAAATCTAACATGGAAAATCTTCCGTTTTCTTTTAACGTAAATTTGAAATTATTATCAACAACATTTCACCCTTAGAACAGGAATGAGGTTCAAGGGTTGTGCCATTAAAAACTGGGTAATTCACCCATTTTGACCGTAAGTACGTCCCACGAAATGTCGCGTGTACCAAAATTGCGACAATACAACTTTTAAGGCAACATCTTCCGGTGTGTTGATGAGGGTGGAATTAATTTTCCGGGAAAGTGAAGAGAAAAATAATAACACAAAAGAAAATATATAAATTTTTTAACTTTTTCACAGTTTTCTATGGTTTTCCACGACATGATTAGAGATAACTTCTTGAGATTTTCCTTTTGTTTCTCACACGACGATGTGCTTCTTGATTTCACAAGAAAATTTTCCTGGTTGTGATGAAAAACTTGTTGCCTTGGAATTTGTTTCCACTCGTTTAGTGTAATAATAATATTTTCCCTGTTATCACTGACATTCAAAGGTATTTTATCACAAAGCCACACACATATATTTAAGGGTAAAGATAAATTCTTTCGCGTGTGTATTAAATTTCTTATCTTTATCAAATTTTTCCTTGTTGCAACGATAACTTTAAATTTTTCGCGAAAAATGAAAACTCATTTAAAAAGTTTTTCTTTGAAAATATTCTTTTTATCAAAGAACTCATTTCAGAAGTTTAGATGCTTCAAGGATTCATGGATTCATGGATTCTTCAAAAGGATATCATTTTCATTGAAAATTTTTCAGGATTTTGTAAAGTTTACATGGAAACCCAACAGTTCTTGACCTCAATTTTTTGATTTATTCAAGAGATATGATTTCAATTTCATGGGATCATTTCATTTACAGCTTTTCTATTTAAACTCCTAATACGTTTGAATCCAGAATTCCTACCTCTTATACTGATAATATTTATATAAATGTTTTATTTGCAAAAATTTTAATAACGGTTAACAATCTGGGGTCTAAGGAGGTACTTATAACTGAAGGAAGAGAATACTTGAGTGAAAAGATACAAAACAATTTGTTAGATAATCATTAACGCAGACACGGGTAGAATTGGAAAAACACGAGTTTCAAATTTCCAAGAAATACAACCTTGTCTATCCAGAATAACACGATGTCTGTGGCCATAAGAAGTAGCTTGGCACTAAAATATACCCAACCAGCAAAACAAGAGAACCATTAATCAGCTTTCGAGCTGATAATCATTCATTACGAGACTTTTCTTGTGGTTTCACGGATCGTCCAACAAATAGCGAGAAAAAGTTCGGAAACTTCATCGGGTAAACTAGTTCATTTCATAATGTACAAAGTGAACTTAATTAATATACAACGAGAAATGTTTACTAACTACAAACATAAAGAATAACACTTTTCCTGACCCAGAGACTAACTAGAAATCGCGTTTGACTTTGTTGCAGTCCTAGTAACTAGTTGAAATAAACATCCAAAATATAGTTAGCTTCTGAAAGTTAATGGACTTCCTAGAGCTTTTGTAAAGTACATAGTGACTTGAAGAAAGAAGGCGAAAGGCTTTAATTAATTAAATAGCTCCTTCCTTTATTCATTAAAGTTTCCGTTTTTACTTAAAAACCCAACAATGACGAAAGGGAAGCTATAGTGATTGCAAGCGTTTGAACATCCTGGTTTTTGTAGTTTCAACGCTACAAAATTCACCGTGTAAATAGTTTGAGTTTAGCATAAATCTAGTGTTGGGTCGAATACCCAACTGTGTGGTGTAGTAAAATTTCATATCAAAACAATATTAATGATCTGCCATTACACCCGCAGGAACGATCAATTATCCTTATCAATACCCAAACCGCTTCCGAGAGATTTATATGCAGTAGACAGGTAATAAATTTGTAGACAAAATGGGCAATTCTAGTGCACCCAGAAAACTTAATCCCACACCCGGATGACCACCCAAAAACAACCGCAAACTATTCATGCTACAGCGAATTTCCCTGAAGGGTGGTTTCCCACTTTTGCAATTTAGTGAGTTTTGATATTTTATTGTGCTGAATTGGGAATTGTACTAAACAAATTTTGTCTTTTGTCGGATTTATTTAAGATTAGTGAAAGTCCTTGACCCGTGAACAATTAAGGATTAAATATATTTTGACGTGTAAACGTCTTTCCGAATGAACGTTGGTAGTCAGTCAAAAATTCTTGTGTTACAAGACACCGTCATATTTCAATCACTAATAAAGCAATAACGACGGTTGAGGTAACAGTGGATAGAGCATATTTGTACGTTTTTATTGTGCAGCGTTGGTTTTTCCCGTGACGTTATCGGGCCAGTGTAAGCGCGTACGCGTGATTGCTGTCAATTAGCGTTGGGTAAAACTATAAATGAGTGTAACGTGAGTACGTGTTTAGCTTGGACGTATATTTGGGTGTCATTGTAAAGAGCTTGAAAAGGAAATAAAGCGAAACATTATGAAATTGAAAACTGAAAAAAAATTAAAGATATCGTCTCATATGAGTCGTAAATATGTGCCGAATTGAATAGAAAGCAAATCAGAGAAACCTCGCATCAAAAGAATTTAAAAAATATCAAATATCCAGTGAGCTCATGTCAGAGCTACGGCAGCATCGAACAAGAAATGAAAAAACGGCGCAAAACAATAAACTTGTGGTTTATCTATTCTGTAACCGTACTACTCTATATAATCATTATATTGAAGAGATTGATTTAAGTACATACTAATAAAAAACACTTATTATAATTTAATTACGACGTTTTAACGAAAAATCTGCAATGCAGACCTTGACTATGCCTTTCGGTTTTTTAATTTAATTCATTTAAGGACATACAGGAGAAACATTTCGTACTCCAGATTATTCATCATTGAGTAATCAAGACAGATGTGTGCAGAATGTCCATTTCTGCATATAAAACATTCATTTATCCGCCGAATACATTCACATCAATATAAGGATATTATACAAAACAAAGTGTTACTTGGCGGTAGCATTCAGGTACAACATAACTCATGGCCAAGGTTTTCTTCCTTTTCCAACAGCCATAAGAATAAATCACTTGAAAATGGTTTTCCCTATTAATCAATTAACGTTTACCATAAAACAAAACAGCCTCTAAAAAAGAAGGGTTAAAAACATGCATATATAATACAAGGCGATAAATTCGATAAAAGCTCGTAAATTTAGTGAGAAATATTTCAATATTAAAATGTTGTTTTTTTGGTAAACACGTATCCTTTTTCTAAAGATATTTGTGATAATATTCGCAATATTTCTTATATGCAATTGTGTTTCTATTGTATTTGTGAAAAATGTATTCTTTAAAAATGTTAGTATTTATTGGAATATTCGTGTGCTGTTCACAAATTTCCTTGCAGGATAATAATTCTTCTTTACCTTATATTTTCATGTAAAGATGTTGAAGGTAACTGGGTTATCCCAACATATACAATAACTACAACAGCAACCAAGCCTTTTGCCCCAATCTGATGTAAGAAAATCCCTAAAGAGACATTACTGAGTTCTCTAATGTTTCTTTGAAATTTATCTGGATCTTTGTCCGGATACCATTTACACCATTCCACGTCCACATGTATACACACACAGTGAGACAATTTTACTCATCTACAAGATCCTTTTTACAAGGGAATTCAATAAAATCCCGCATTGCACATTATGTAGAATAATTTAATTTTCTCCTTCGAATAGCTCGAAGAAAGTAGTACTTTCACTTATGCTAGACATTCGTTTATATGTTGGGTTTGGTTTTATAACAGTGATAACCTTGACTGTAACGACAGTATCTACTTCAAGCTGTTATTGTTGTGGAAGCTTATTTTCAATTATGAGTCCTTTTTTCCTGTTAACTTAAAAACGATTTTTGGATCCCTTCCGGTTTTCTGGTTAAGGATACGTATTCTCCTGTTAAATTTTTGTTAAATTTCAAATTAAATCAATTCTTAACTCTACATACATGTATCCTTTATTGATTTCATTGCAGAAATCACATGTCAGCGTGAATCCCGCGTAGAACAACTAAACCACAGTATAGAATAAATAAACCAATTTGCCCCAATTCCCCAAAAATTACTACTCCAAATTCAATTGATTAATCAAGCAATTGTCAGGCACTTCAATTCGATTTGTTATCAATTTCGTTAAAATAAACATTCGAATACAACTCGATTTTGGACAAATGAATTCCATCAGAAGTGAAATACGAAATGCAAAATGTGAAAATGCAATAGAATGAATGTTATATACCTGAAAAGTCGGTGGTTTTTCCTATATAAAAAAAGTTTTCAATTCGATTCATTGAACAAGGTTTGGTCGCTAATTTCAATGCAACTTTCAAATGTCTGCAACGTAAAGATAGGGAAAGCCGATTTCCGGTTTGTGTTTTGAAATAAATTTCATAGTTATATGGAAATTGTTAGGGTTTTAGTATAGACGAAACTATTTATTGGTATGCCTTGAACCTTTACTAATTACGTGCTTATAGGGCATGGCCGAATTCGTTCCTTAATTTAAGGTATTTTGCATGAACCTCGTCGACTCTCGTCGTGATATGTTCACTAGGTTTTTGTATTATCACTTTTCAACGCAATAATTGATTTTAAATCGGCTTAAAATATTGAGTAGGAAATTTAATTCTAATTTTTAAAAATTAATGTTTAATTCCAGGTCAATCAAATAAGAAATTCACAAGCAAATTTAAATTTCTAGCCAACAAACTTGAATAATTCCGTCCATTACCCATGAAAGTCCTTTTGAATTTATTTACATTGACTAATGGACTGGACACTTTTTGACGAAACAAATAAATGCAGGATGCATTTGAACGGAGTTAAATGAATGTCTCAAGTGAAATGGCAAAATCGTGTTTAGCTAGAAAAGGCAAATGTCTTATTAATGAGGCATCGCAAGTAGATTGAGTTTATATAATGGACACAGATGTTTGAAAAGTCTGGAATTGTCAAAAGTGCCTCAGGAATTTTAGTTCAAAAATGGTTTCAACTTGTGCCTAACACTGCAGTCGACTTTCATTAAGAACAGCCTCAAGGCGTTATTCAAGGACTTCCTCAATTTCTCACTTCATTTCCAAGGAACTACTTGGCCAAAATCGAAAACTTCAAACTAAACTCACGAACTTAGCAACTGGAAGAAGAGTAAACTCTAGAAAAGTGAAAACTTCTCAAGGATACAACAAATAAAAGACACGAAAAGATGGTTAAGTATAAAAAGGATGTAAAACACCCTTGAGAGTATAATTTTTAATTAAATTATGTCATCCCCCTTTGCCGAAACGTCTTAGTGCGAAAAATGCCTTCATTTTTTATTCACAACGCGTTCAAAACGCCAAAAGGACACTAACTGCCAGAACATCCCTTATTCATTTTGGGTAGACATTCATGGTAGCCAACCAGTTCTGGGTATCATCAAACCCATAGAAGAAGAAGTTTGTTGTAAAAAGTGAGCCCTAATTGGGATTAATTAATCACAGCCTCAAGGAGAATCTACTACAATAAATATGATTCCAAATAACAAAGTTAAGCTTTTTAACAACAACAAAAAATGTAATAAAAAAATTAAGAAAATTATATTGCGGGTCTGAAAATGTTGAGTTTCCTTAATTTACGCCTCCTTTTCCTGTTAGAAACTTCATCGTCTAGAATCGTCCTGAATCTTTGTCCTACCAAATATAAGTAGCCAAAAGGCATTGTCAGCCATAGTCCTTCCAGACAAGTTTACCAACTTCCAATTTGAAAATTTCCAAGTTCCATTGTCGGTAAATAATTTTTGAATAAATTTTGCAGATGGAATCAAATTAATTGAAAGCTTCAAGTTAGGGTATGAGTTTTGATTCTAGAATTTTCACATTTTTTGGGGGATGATTTATTATGACCAGGCGCAGGGAAAAAAACTGGGAACCGGAAATTGGATGAAACATCAACTTATAAACCTGAAACTTGTTAATGATGAGTAGAGAAATATAAGTATAAGATAACTCTTCAAGAATTTCGTGAAAATTTCCCAATGGTACATTTTGGGAAAATTTAATTTTCCCTATTTGGAAAATTTCTTGTCAAATTGTCCTGCGAATAGATTCAACTGAGGAATTATTTTGATGGATTGCAACTTAACATATACATCCTCTCCTAAAATGAAACATCCCGAAGACATCCCCCAAAAGGAATTCTCGTGCCTCGAAATCGTGGCACTTTCATTGAGCCTGGGATCAGTCAAAATTCGGAATTTCGAGTTTTTGGAAAGTTTCCAAGTGTTTACAATAAATTTATAGTCGTTTTGGGTATCATCCCCCTTGTGAGGGTGTTTGATGCAAAATTGCCAACTCACAATTCCAACCATCAAAGTTACTTTATAAAAGTCCAATTTTGATTAATTTCGCTTATTTTTCCTTAGCATTAAATTAAAATAAATTGATGGAAACGTTGCGCATTTGAATTTCTGGGAATGTCCCGGATAAAATGGAATAATTTTATCCAATTTTACGCAAACAACATCCCGAATCACCGGGCTTGGGGGTGTTTTTGAGACATGAAACAAATGTATAAATTTCGTTTTTTTGATCCTTTGAAGGACCCTTTTTTCGTGTTTGAGTTTTTGCCCAAATAAGGATAATAGATGGCTTGGAATTTGTTTTCGTCAAAGAAGGTGTCGCAGGACTAATTTTTTTGTCCTGAATTATGCGATGAGGCTAGACACTGAGGTCACACCTTGGAAGCATTCGGTGTGAAATAAGTTGATCCGCCTGCAGTAGAAAGTTCGTGGAAAGTTCAAGCAAAGTGACCAAGTGCAAAAAAGTGTCTCTAAAGTTGTCCTTTAATCCTTTGCATACAGCACCATCGGCCTACACTCAAGTTTTTAGGGTTAAATTTTGTCTCATTTTCGTGCTGTATCCCAGTGTATGTATTCGGATTCCTTTGTTTTTAGTAAAAGGATAATTGTTTGTATGGTTTTGGATAATCAAAGCCTTGTCATCCTTAAATTAATTACTTGAAGGATTTTGAGTCTAGACTCTTATTCTGTGTATTATCTGCAAGATGTCACAATGATATCGGCATCCAAGACACAAATTTAATCAGAAGAACAAAGAATCTTTGTTGCTAGAAAACAGAAGAAGGATTCACAGGAATCCTGGTCAAATGGCGAATGATATAAACGAGAACGAAATTTAAGCATGATTTAAATTTTTATTGCAAATGCATTCTACATAAAATTTTTATGAAACAATTAACCTTAACTGTGCCTGACATCCTGCTGACGGTTTTTGTAGGAATTAAGGACAGAAGCCGCGTCCTCGTATAGTAGTAAAAATGTGAATTTAATTTAAAAACACAATTTTCATTCTTTTTTAACTTGAAAAGCACACTAAGTTCATTCGTGACACTGTGAAATTTACAAATGACAGTCCTTACTTCCTTGACTTAGCTTCCTTGTTGGGCAAACAGTTTCCTTGTGAACGATACAAGATTGTCCATGTGGACTGAGGTGGAAAACTGATAAATCTGTCACTCAGGCTATAACAATACACCAATACACACTTGAACCATGTACACACCTTAAGGATGTGTCCTGTGAGACCTTAAATATAAGAAATAATTTTTGTTACACTCAGTATTCGCACAGTCATTTTTCATCATTTCCTTGTGAATATCCATTTTTGTTCTTCGTTAAACCTACATGAATGTATTATATATTTGTGCTCTTCATCAGATAGAAATTATTATCCTGGAAAATTTATATGCTTCCAAAAAGGACAGATGCTAGACAAGTAACCATTGAAGGACGATGTGTGATTATATTTGTGTTAAGTCTGGAAAAACAAAGGACTCAAGTTGAAGTCCTCATAAATTATAATTAATCAGAAGGATATTTCAGAAAGGATATTCCGTAAAACCACTACATCGAAACATCTTAAGGACTCCTGACGAAGGAAGTCAATTAATTTCCAATAATTCCTCTATGATCGATGAATTCGATACTTTTTCCGATTTGCAAATCCTTTTTGTTAGGAATGTGTGTGTTCGTTTATGCGTATAGGTTTGTCCTGATGTACATTGAGTGGATCCTTGATATCCTTGTGAAGCAGAAAGTAATTTAACTGGTTTTGTAATCACTGGGGCGGGCAATAAACATCTCTTGTCCTTGTCGTTATCCTTTTCAATATGAAAGCATGGTTTCGAAGTCAAGAGATTAATTACACTCGGATGTCTTCATCAAAGTGAAAGATTTGTGTTGGTATGCGGATGTGATATTTAGGGTATCCCCATGTCCATTCATTCTCTTCTCACTTCACGACTCAAAGAATTCTCAAAGACTTTTGACCAACAAAATAATGACTGAATTATTCACCGTATTGACGCGGACAATATGCAACAAATATCCATATGGCTGACACATTTTATTATATCCCATAGTTTTCATTTACAGGCCGCCATTTTGTAGCGTGTTGGTTCTTATTGAAATTTTTTTAACCATTTAAATTATATTTTGGATTGATTGATTTTCTTCACAATTAAATAAATAATGATCTACTTCTTGTTTTATAACGATTGGTTAATAACTTTTAATGCTATAGTTCTGACAAGTCGCTGAAAACTTGTTTCGAGAAAAACTTGTTTGAATAAATGTACATATGAATGTATGTAGTTGTGTGCATTCTGTTGTGGGTTGCTATTTACAACCATTGCTTTTGAGCCAAATTGAATTTCAGTTGGGAACTTTGGGAATTTTAGGTAAAAAGGTCGATGGCTCCACAATAAGGCAGTACGGCGTATTTCCACTTTATCCAACGCTATCTATGAATCTTTCACTGAATTACATGTTACATGTTACACCAATTCATTTGAAATTTTACCACACATTTGGCACTAGAATTTAAAAAATAATGAATTCTCTTGGAAGTTTAAAGTTTTCTGAGTAATGTGAGGCACAAGCCTGCAATGTGTTCCTTTTACAGGCCCTGTGATTCACCAACTCTGCTGTTCTCAAAAAGATCTGTTCTGAAAATTCCATGACCATGTACTTCGGGCTAACTTAGCGTTTTTATGACTAACACTATCTGGCAATGAGATATACGTTTGTGTGTGAATATATAAAATTTCTCTCATAAAAAGTAATCAGGGAACGATTTTGGAGCAAGTAAATCAGTGACAGAAATCTCTAATATTAGCAATATTGATCCATCACCGAACATTATGTGGTAGCAATAGGATGTATCAACGTCCTTTATTGCGTAGAGAAATAAATTTTAGTGTATGTAATACAAAACAGACAAGAAGAAGAAGCAGGAAATAGATAATACCAATAACAACAGAGAAAAACTAAATATTTGAAATAAGGAAATCGCCTCTTAGAAAAATTACAACGAAATAAAATCGTTTCGAGTGATTCCATTTGTCAACCGATAGATGGATGGATAGTGCTAATATCCGGTTCCGTTTGGATCCATTTTTGAGGATAGATTTGTGCTACTCGTGCCGAGGACATGTCTAAGAAGGATAATAAAACCGAATTACGCCCTTTATTTGTCATTTACATAATTTTAGTTGAATTTCACTATATTTTTCCTTGGCGTTGTATAAGAGGCGCCCAATGAATGGATCCCGAAAATTTTCTCGGGTACTTGCCTTCAAAAAAATTAAATTGAATGAAGATAAATAACAGGCGTTGGAATATTTTAATTAAATTTTGTTATAGACAAATTAATTGGTTTATTTGAATTGAAACGAACTTTAACTGATGGAATGAATATCTGTTGTAGTATGTCTATTTGAAAGGCTTTCGGTTTTACCTCTTCCACAAAATTTTCAAGTTTAAATAGATTTTCTAAGATTCTCATTAATTACACATTTAATGGAGTCATGTTCTATACCTTCTGTGATGTAGTGATTTTGAAACAGAAATTGATGTTCTCCTTCTTCTTGTTTCTTAGCATGAAATCTTCCCTGTAAAATATTAAATCATGGATATTGTAAATCCATGGAAATCGTTAAATTAAGTAGGGTATCAGCCGTAAATGCGATAAAAATATATTTCAACATCAATTCAATAGAATCCCCAAACCTAAAGATCCAGCCTAACTGAAGGTATCCATACAAGTTTCATCCTTAACGCTATTGAAATATTGGGAGTTTCAGATATTGAAAGTTGGAGATATGGCAGCCTTACTTGTGAAGAATTTGTGTTTGAAGAATAAATGGTTTCCTATACACCACTGCTTGGAGACAGTTTATCTTCAGATATATCTCGATAACTGTACATGATATTGTAATATTACAAAAGATATCGCATTCATATAACACATACGCAATGTTCACTACCAGGAATATTCGATTTCCTGCAAGAAGTATATCTTCAACATTTCATTTTGCTCAGAAATTTATGCAAAATTTAAAAATTCATATTTCAATTTGGAATTATAAAATAACATGAAAGTTTGTTGAAATCACTTCCTTCTAGATGATACAAATAAAAGAGAATTTACTAGGATTTACAAATATTTAATCGAGTTTTATTGCATGTCCTGATATCCTGTCTAATGTGATAATGTCGATGGAAAACATCTTTTGAAACATTTCCACACGTGTTGATTTGGCGATTGTCATTTGATTTCTGTACCAAATGTGACACTCCATATTATTTCCATGTTTTGTTATACAAAATCACGAGGTAACTTTACGTTGTGAAGAATGTGATACGGTCCACGTTGATGTCCTTATGATTGCAAATGAGGTTTAATCCGATTTGATTCCAATTTTCGTATTTGATAACAAATGATATTCATATATCCGTCTTGGAAAAATTTATTTTTATAATAACATACTGTAATACAAGCTATAACACGTAACATACATAATTCGAAGATATATTTATATTTCACCATACTACGAAAATGGGTTTCCTGCGCAATATATTACCAATGTAACAATACCTTATATGGTTATTTATGTCGATGAATGTGTTATTAATAGGATATCTAGTTACAAAATAAATTGAAATTCATTCCGGTAAATTCTGACCTATGTTCCATGATTCGCGCTCACTACAGTCCCCGATTTGTCACTAGCATGTGAAGGTCACTTTTCCAAGCAAAAAGTGCACTCTCCATTGATCTCTCTCACACTAAGGCTAGGGTTACTATGCACGCGAATTGGTACGAAAATTTGTTCTGACGAGTACGTCAAAGATCAAACCGATTTGAAAGTCCAATTTTCTCAGATGAGTTACTGCATGTTCTGACATTTTCTGTTCTGCCGTAACCACTCGTATCACAAAGCAGGCGTTTGTTTCTTCGCACGAGTTGATCACAACTCATCAGAACTCGTCAGAACAAATTTTCGTACCAATTCGCGTGCATAGTAACCCTAGCCTTAGTGTGAGAGAGATCAATGGAGAGTGCACTTTTTGCTTGAAAAAAAAAGTTGTTTCTATCTAGCACAGAAGTAAACATGCAGAGCAAACTAATCTTCAAGATCGTGGTTGACTTGTGAATGGAGTGGTTATGAGCTTGCTGCATAACGAAATGAAACTGGGCTTCATTCTTGGTATTATTGGTACCAGTTGGCAAGAATTTCTTTGGATAATTTAAATATAAAATTGAACCAATTCGAAGCTCATAAATCACCAAAGTTATTAAGAACCCACTTAATTAACGTATTAATAATTATACAACAAACCCAAGCAATTATTAATGATTTTCATAATTCAAACAGTGTTGGAGTGTTAAAGATTTCGCTTATGTGATACACACAATTCCCAAAACATCCTGAAACGTGTAGCAAGTGTCCTTGTGCACTTAAGTATTAATAAGTCTATGAAAATTTAATGTTAATTTCTCTGTTTGTATTGTAAACTTTCAACAAAATCGCATTAAACTGTGAAATACGCTTAGAGGAAAATTAAAATTTTATTCAATCAAAAATAAAAAAGAATTTCCCGACTTTCTTCGAATAATTTTCAACTAACACTTACAATAATAACTCTAATTAGTATCATTATTACAAAATGTACTTAAACAACATTTTATTAATACATATTTGTATTCGAGTGAACGTGAGTGTTTGTGTAATATTTTGTTATTAACTCATATGCATAAATTAATATTCACACGTTCATGTTTGGGAAAAATTAAATTTTCATCTTGTAAATTTATTGAAAAAGTTTTAATTTTTCGTTGAGTCATATTTGAATCCTTGTTGAGATTTAATTAAAGTTATCTAGAGTCAAGCTGATTATGAGAAAATTGTCACAAAATTGTTGTTGTTTGAAGTGTCCTTTCTCATATTTTATTCAATTTGTAACTTCAAGGACCTAAAGTTTTAACTCAAATTTTTCACTTACTTTATATGAAGTGTTAGTTACTATTTTTTTATTTATATTCTGTTGCTGATTTCATAAAAAAATTTTGAAAAACTGTAACTTTGGATTAAATTGTAAAGAATTTCATCAGAAACTCGATTAAAAATTTATCGAAATTGGTAAGACATGTTTTGAAATCACAAGACGAAAGTTTGTATCGAAGAATTTTAAACAAGTCCTTAGTGAAGGACGTGATTGCAGGAGTTGAGCCAAAGTTTCTGTATTGATTTGAATCCTATCCCATTGAATTGAATAAAAGTAACTAAGTGAAGTCAGTTATGTCAGTCAATTTATTGGCTATTCAATCAATATTCTGTCGAATTTGTTGAGACTAAAGGGGGCGACACAGGATCTGGATGGGTTCTGGAGCCGTTGGTCGCATATAAAAATTGTGTACGTTTAGTGATTGCAGGCTGTAAAAGGAACAGTTTTATGTCCTTATCATCATAAAGGGATAAAATACATCTATGGATATATTTTTTTCCATCTGAAGATGAGTTAGTTTTTGGGACATTTTTATAGCTTTTCTTCACGTTCTTTTTATAGCTTTTGTCAGTTTATCGATACTACGTGAATGTTTTATTGCTTCTTGTATAAATCGTAAATATTAAAGGGAAATCTTTTTAACTGTCTTGAATTCCAACTAAAAATACTATAATCAACATTGGAAAACTATAAAACGATGATGGAATTCATTCGATTCCTTATATAATATCACTCTGCGATTCATTCCCAGTCGATGACCAGCAATTGAATGTCAATGAGCCTGGAGTGGCTTTGTTATATAAAGTGTCTATAATTGACACATATTCATAACATTCTCCTTCGTATATCTTCACTCCTGTAGAAATCCTGCAGAAACCATTTCACGACTTCCAAGATGATTAGGGTAAATCCATATGAGAAATATCTAATAATGCATCAAAGTGTCCTTTCAAACAAACACAAAACCTTAATTTAATGGACGTGAAACTTTATCTGGAGTCTTCCTAACCTGGAAAACTGTGCCCCATGAACTCATCAAAGACACTGCCCGGAAGCACAGAATCCTTGTATTTTCAAAACTTTTAATTTGACCTAAAAACTGATTCCTTTTTCCTGAATTTTATGTGTTGAAAGGTGGTGAATAAAAAATCACTGTAAAATCACTGTTCAAAGTGATAAAGCTATAAAGAAAAAGAGTGGAAAAAAATTCCCAACAATAGTTTAAATTGAATCCTTTATAGAACTTTAATTGTTTTAACAATTAAAGTCGTTGATAGTGACTATAAAAAAAAGTTTATCGCCTTCATTTAATCCTTCTCAAGGATCTTAAGGTTTTGCAATAATTTTTTTACGATCAAACATTTTCCAGAAATGCTTAAAAAGGATCCAGATATCCGTACCACAAAATCACTGATTCGTTATTAATTTGTGAATGAATAAAACCCTTTTTTGTTACTCAGAACACAATTGGAAAGGTCCTTTTTCCATCCTTACCAAACACAACAGACTTTCTCGTCTTTCGATTGAGTTTTTCCGATAAAAATTTTCTGATGTTTTGATGGAATAATTAAAATTTGTTGGGATCAACCCCGAGAACCCGAAGGGCGACATTTGAAAATTGTTGAATTTACGATATTTACGTAAAGATTTTATTGGAAAATTTCATTTCCATCCCTTAAGACGATCGAGCGGATGGGAAAGGTTAGTCTAGGACAATAGGTTATATTGGGTTTGTCGACTTGTCTCTTGCGGAAACGGAAACTGGTTATAATGAACGGAAAATTTTGAAATATTGAAAATGTCTGAGAAATGATGTGAAAAGTTTATGGAAACAGCTTAACATATTTTCCGCATTTTTGAAATTCTTTGTATTATCCACATTTTCCATCTTTCGTGCTTTTCCTATTTCCCTAGGAAATCGATATTCATCGACTGTAAAAGTACTTAAAAAGGATTTCGCTTGGATAATCACAGAGTTTACAAATTACTTACAAATCATTGAGTCCCACAAGGATATGTATGACTTCGTTGATGTGTATTTTCATGTGTATATATTCGGGTGGATACAAAGCTTTTGTTATAGAAAGTTTGAGTTCTAGACCCATAGAGTATGATTAACTCGAACCAGAACAAAATAGAACAGAATCCTTCATCCCAAGGATTCGTTATGTGCCTAGGATTGTGGCTTGTATTGTAATCAACACTTAGCCTTTACCTAGGAATTTTCTAAACTCATCTGTTTCGTTTGGGGATAGAGTTCATGTGTTCGTGTAGAGGAATTTCAATTCAACACAAGTTGTGTATTGAAGAATGCTTTTTAACCAATCAACCCTGAAGAAGTCCGAGAATTGAAAAAGCTCCCAATGCAGAACATTTCAGAATAACCTCTTGCATAAAACACTTTTAATTACACCTGGGTGAGTTCTTCTTGAAACTAACGCATTGACTGAATTAGTAAAGTGTACATGAAGGTGACCTTTCCAACATTACCTGGTCCATCAAAATCCTTCACGTATCCTGTTTGATATCCATAAATCTTATTGCACTGATCTCTCACTTATTCATCGCTGTCAGATTTGGCGTTGCCTCGAAAAATTGCCTTAACCTAGAGGAACGCCTTCATACATATCATATGTTCCAAGGCAGTATTAAAGGCACTTCTTTGTCCTGAGAGACGAAACATAGCTTACCTGATGTGGTTAATAATTGAATTTCACCCACTGAACAATTCCAATTTGAAGATGAAAGCTTTAAGCAAACGAATTTGGTCAGTCTCTGGAAAATTTCAACTTAAGTTTCAAAGGAACTTTTTTTCGACCGGAAAAGGATAATCTTCTTGAAGGTTCGTTCATCTTTTTTACTTCATTTGTCTCTTCTTTGTTATTCTGTAATTGGTTTCTGTTCTTAATGTTTCTTCTTCAAGGGACAAATATAAATTTAAGGGATTTTATTTTCGATGTTATGTTCTTTTAAGGATGTTTAGCCAACTTTTATAACAGTTCAAATTAAGTGGCACCCAAGAAAATGTAATAAGAGGGGGCGAAAATTCTTACTCTCTCTATTTAGGTACTACAATATAACCTTATCATTTCTCTAATACTTCTTGAGTGATTTCGGTATCATAGTTATTGCAAATATAACAGAGAAAAATTTAATCCCCGTAACGTAGGCTCTCTTAAAGAAGTCTTTCGATTGAATTCGAGCACTTCTCCAGTGTGATTATGGAAAATACACAGTTACAGGAACTACCCTCGGGAAAGTTCCAGGAATCATTGACCTCTGCGTTGCACGAATTCTGATATGTCACAGAAATATACTGCAGAAACCATATATGTAGTTGCAAGAAACATCTTTCTCTGGTGCTAATCACTGATTTTAAATCACTTCTACAATGTGAGTGCAGTATGAGTATAGAAACCATACAACCACAAGGAAGCCCCGCTCGCCTCTCAAGATATCTCATTAATGAGTTTGTTGTGTGTTGAAGTTGAGCCACTGCTGATGTATCAGAGAGGAATGAGTATAGAAACCATACAATTGCAAGAAACCGGTTTGAGGGTTGTTGAGCGTGTGTCACAAATACAAAAGGAATGAAACCAATTTTTTATTTTTTAAATTTGTTTGTTTTTGCAAATTTTTATTACTTTCTCTCATCGAATTCCGCCATTTAACAGATTTTTGTATGATCAACCATTATGACATTAATTGTATAGTCAGCCTGCACTTCACATTTTATTTCTGGGTTGGATATTTAACATCGGATTTTTTCCTGTTTTTGTTTTAAAGGTCTTAAATCATTTACATTTTCTTATAATTTTTCTTATTGATATCATTTACTTTGTTTCTCTTAAACGGCCTAAGATAAAATCTTGGCGGAAATTTACGAGATCTCCAATATAAAATAAGTTCCTGTTTTTTATGTTTTTGTTAAATTTTATTCAATTAATTTTAATTTAGTTAATCAAATTCTTCTTGTTTTAATGTTGGTACATAACCTTCAATTTATTTGTTTTTTACTATACAAAGTAATGATTCTGAATAAAAATTTACGTTTTTATTTTTAATTTATTTGTTTGCAGTGAAATGAAAATCTTCAAAAAATTAAAAATTGAATTGGAAAAAATTATCACATTGTCTTTTACGTTTTTTAATGAATTATTTTCTTTATAAATCTTTTTAACTATTTTCAAAATTTTTTTTAAACAAATATATCTGTTTCAAAGAAATTCAATTAAGGAACTTCTTATCGTATTCGTATAATAATTATTAAATATTATTTTCCTCCTATTTTTTAAATTTAATTTGATTTATTTTTAAGAAATTAAAAATTTATTTGTTACTTAAAATAAAAATGAATTTTTATGTAATTTTATTATTTTACAATGAGGAAACAAATTCTTATTTAGAAATTTTTTTGCAAATATAAATTTTTCCATATTAATTTGGTTTTAATTTAATTAATTTATTAAGAGTTTTTCTTAAAGAGGGGATGATATTTCCTTAATTTCCTTTTTGTTATTATTTTATTTGAAGTTTGTTTTTAATTTTTATATTAAATAGATTTTTTTCTGGTCATAAATCAACTAACAATAAATTTTTTAGTAAATTTAACTATGGATATATTTTTTAATGGTTTTCATTTCGTCATATTTTCGTCACCATTCAAATGAAATTTTAATATATATATATATTCACTTAAATACTCGTATTTATATATTTATGTGTACTTGAATTAAATATTTTCATTATCTGTTTCGTTTTCATTATATAATCAATTTTGAATTGTTCATAATCATTTTCTGTATTCAATTTAATTTAATTTAATTTATTATATTATAATTTAAATTAATTTAATTACCTTTAGATTTACTTGTAGGTCTTTCATTATTTCTGCTATATGTATATAATAATCCTTATGTAATGTATTATTTTGTTATTAGTTTTTTGTTATTATCATATTTATTATAATTAGTATCGTAATATAATTCAAATTATATATATTTCAATTTATCATAATTATTTACAAAATCTGAACACGTTTATACATACATATTTAATAAATTATTTAATCCTAAGTCATGTACAGCGATCTGAAAGAGAGAAATAATCTTCTATTAATAATATTATTTGTTAACCATCAAATCGTGAAAGCATAAACTGAAGAAAGAAAATGAGTCTTTGAATCTAACAATATTTTATCGAAACAAGTTCGACCGATGGCTTCGACTGAAGCGTGATCGAAACCTGAATTGTAATGTGAATATGAAGAGATGACTATCGTACTAAGACCTTACAGTGAGCGGCTCTCACGTGACAGCGACGTAATAAAAGTTTCTTACATTAACAGAATATTGCACGAAATTTACATAAACTTATCCACAAATTAATACAGATGTACTTTGTTTGCGGTGGTTGCTTGCAACTGGCTCATAAATTCCGCGTCAATGAAAGAGAAAAAGCTTAATAATTTTCTGTTTGAAAGGACATGAAGTGGTAATGGCCACTATCGAACGTGTAAATTACGATCAGAACTTTCAACTAAAATCAAAATTCCATAGAATTATTTCCAGTCAAAAATTTCATTTTATGTTGTAAAATTTGTAATGAGTGTGGGAAGTTTTGGAAATTTTTAAATGAATTTCCATTATCACTGAAACTATAGTAACTGAATTCAGTAAATCAAATTGAAATTCTCAAACCAATTCCAATTAACAGGAGAGTATAAGGGTGATGGGGTAACTGAAATTCATATCTACATTTTCCGGGTGGTATTCTTGGTGAAAAACAAGTTTTAAAATGAATTCCATTTTATAGGAAATTTTCATTGTAAAATCAGTAAACATTAATGCTGAACTAAATTTTAATTCACTGCAGTTAATGTGATTAAATTTTATTAAGTATTTGTATACCTTGATGGTTATATATGTGGAAAATTTTCGATTGGTAATTAAATGTGAATCAACTGTTGCAGAAAATTAAATGTGAATTCAATTGTCACGGATTCTTAGCCCTTATTGGGCAGATTTTAACCCTTGCTCAGCTAACTAGTTGTAAAAATTATTTTCATCATTGCATTAATTGGCCCTGGGGTGATACACAAGTGGTTGTTTTTTAATAAATCTGATTGTGCATCGTTTCATTGTGTGGCGTCGTTTTAATTTTCCACTTTTATATTTGTACTGTCACACACATCCGTGAGGAAATTTCACGTGCTGCTATTGAATGTGTTCCAGTTGGAAGATTTGTTTTTCTCCATTACTTTTTCGCATCTTCTTCTTTTTCTTTCCGTTGAAATTAGCACATATTTGTAAACGAAAAAAATTGTTTCGAAAAATATATTAAATAAGGACACAGTGTATGTTGTTGCGAGATATAAATCAGAAAAATGATTTTTCCATTTGCTATGGAACCACACTGTTACTTCTAAATGTTTTAAATTCCATCAACAACTCAGCATCATACCTTACCAGTGAAAAAATAATATAAAGAACCACAATAAAAAGTAACTTTTTAAATCACCGATTCGTGCTTTCGTCCTTGATTCAAACATTTGACTCCGTGTTCCATACCGCGTATAAGCATGTTTTTTAAATCCTTTTAAATTGTCCTTCCAACTTTGTAAGGGATTATCTTGTGGTAAAAGTATAAAAACCAAATAAACTGTAGTATGCTACACGAAAACAGAGCTAGTGTATTGCAACATATATCCTTGATATGATTGCTGCCATCTATGATATATAAAAAACTTAAACTTTTAGTCACGTAATGTGTCCACATGAAAACAAGCTTCCTGGAGTTTTTACAAGAACTTTCCTGAATTTTACGAGGACTTCTTTCTTTCTTTAAAGAAAAAGTAAGTTGTGAGATGATTTTATAACAAAGAATAATATTTGGCTTGTGATTCTTGACGCGAACAAAAAGGATTTCTTCTATGAAGGACTTGAGTTTATAAAGAACACATTGTCATGTTCTGGAAAATATGATTTACGATAATTTTGTTCGTTCACGAATCCTTAGAAACCTTTGAAATTGTTAGATACTTTACAATTGTTACTCTAAATCAAATTGCTGCATAGAAGTTCCTGAAAGACATGATACAGGCTGCTATTTATATTGAGCACATTCTTGAATGATGTTTTCATTTAATTGGATATCGGTTAATCAGTTTTATTTCTACAGAAAATCCTTTATGTTTAATTTCATATTTCAGTGGTATCCTTTATTTGAAATTAATTGCTATTCATGCGAAAATTCTGATTTTGTGATTTCCCGTAAATTTGGTTGGAACTGATTGAGTTGCGAATTCTTGTTTGGAAATAAATAAGTTAATACATTAATTAAGCATATCAGTCACATGCTGTAGATGAAATTTCCATGAAAAGGCATTAATTAAACCATTTTGACTGACTCAAAATAATAAAAATTGAATTTATTCCAAGTATTGCTGTGTCAAGGATATACTAAAGGCTGAATGTTCCAAATCCTGCTGGGCATTTGACTGACAGTTATCAAGGATAATTTCAGTGAAAAACTAGCAGTTGCCCAATTCTACTTTAATTGATTGGTCTCTTGGTTAACAATAAAGTGGACAATCAATTTATCCGTTTTTCATATTATTAACTTTCAAATTCTTTTGTCTTTATTTTCATAGAATTACATATAAAGTTTCAAACAAATTCTATGAAAATTTAAGATGCAGTTCAACTGGCATCGTGTTCTGAGTAAGTTGTTCTCAACCTTTATTTGTTTTATTTATTAAGTTATTTGATAATTACATGAAAATGATAGCACTTACCTATGGACTAATATATTCAATAGAACACACGGAACTAATAAAGTTTCTAGTATCGTTGCAATTCGATCAGCTGACGATGTTTTTCTCCTGGAAATGGCAGCCATATTATCTCCTGAAAGAAAAAAAGGATTCGAGTATAATAAAAAATAAATTGAATAACTTACATGAAATATAAAGTGATAAGAAGCTATAAATCAAATACTTCTCAATAGATAAATTGTTTCCTATCATAATTCTCTACGGAAAATATTTTTCTGCTCAAGTCGTATTTGGAGAGTTTCCAAAAGTATTTTCTAACCTTCATCCTGGCGAACTTAAATTTTTAAATTTCTGGAATTTTGAAAAATCAAGGATCCGACGATTGTTTAGTATTTAAAGATTGGAGGATTTTAAGAGATTCGTACATTATTCTCTTGTATGCGGCGATTCTGCACACGTTTTGTAAATTCAGAATTGTGATAAGAATCTGTTGTGGACGTGGCAAAAGAGTCCTGTAAGTTTGAGGACGAGGAAAAATTTCTTTTGTGGTTGTAGAAAGTTTTATCTGCAATTATCTGAAAATCATTTCGCATTCTGTTTTATTTATCCAATTTTTTCTTCTTCATCGAAAAATTATCCTTTCCACAATGTCCTTTCTTACACGAACCTCACTTTCTGGAAGACTTGTCCCTTTGTATATGTATATGTTTTTAGATAAGGGCAGTATTTATCCGTTAAGATACGCTTCATACTATCCACTCGAAATAAGATATCCTTAAACAAGGACAATGGAACTGAACCATTCTTCCGGTCGAGTGATATAGAATAATTTACACAGAACTTTAACTAGAACAATAAACTATGAAACTATGAACAACGACATTATTACAACAGGACATCGAGGATGGGTCGTAAGGACATTCTCATCTTAGTCCTTCATCTTATATTTCCTTTTCATATTCTCCTTTTTCTTTTTGTTCTTTTGAGAGGAACTGAAAACTACTTCCGCTAGAGCAGATGGAATTTCAAGCATACTGAAATGAAGAAAGTTCTGGATTGAATATAATTTTTTTCAAAACTTTATGAAATTCTTTTTTTTTGATTTTTGAAAATAATAATTTTTAATTAATTTTTAATTCTTTTTTCCCTTATGAAAATTTATTATCTCTTCGTAAAGGAATTTCACCATAATAGGGGAAAACTATGAAAAATATGCATTTATTAAATTGTGACTTCTTACGTACCATTTTAAATGACGAAAAATATTTATTCAGGATATATAATTATTTGTAAATCAAAATTTAACTCGTAATTAACTGAATTTTATTGGGTATTTATTTGGTCAATAGTTTATTAACATTCAAATATTTTTGTAAACAAATTTTGCATTCGTTTCCATGAATCAGCCAACTGCTTTTCAAAAACATGAAATTTAATTAAATGATGTAACGAGATAACAAACACAACATGTCGAGGATAACAAAAAACATGCAGCGTAAAATTGTTACAACAACCTGCATTGGGGAGAACGAGATATATGAAAACATGTTTTGTTAAAAGGAAAACGAAAAATCTCTCAAGACCAAAAATGTGAAGATTGGAAGACTGAAGTAATTCCTTCAACTCCTCTGGTTCGAGTACTTGTCAATCTAAAACTAACAATGTGAAATAGAGGCACAAATGTTTGGTTGCCAATAATCGATTTTGATTCACGCCTATGGATATTCCGAGTACAGGACTGGGTTCGTCCCATTATCACCAAAGAAACAAATTTCATCGAACAATGTTTTGGTTTTTGGAAAATGTGATTTCATAGATAACGAATTATCACTTGCATGTTATGTATGGTGTCACAGATGGAATGGTTGTTGTGACACCTTAACCATGGTCTCATCACTCATCCCCAATACGACGTTATCTAGTATATTCCAAATGTTTGTTTTAAGTTTGTCCTGGTCGATGTGATAAGCTAAGCCCATTTTCAGTTGTGTGAGCCAAAAGGAAGCCACAAGACCAGCATGATATATACTACATTGAACTAGAACTGCAAACGGATGCATCAATTGTCATAGACCTATCTGAGAACAAGTTTTTCAACTATTGCCACATTGTTGAGCATTGTGGATATTGCATGAATTATAGTGTAAAGTGCTATTCAGGAAATAGCTATAGTTTGGGAGGATTAAGTTCATGATGGACTCAGCTCGTCCTTTTCAAGGAATATTGGAATCCTCAAGTTCCTTGAGTGCATATGAATATCAAACTTCAGATTATTCTGCACTATAATTCACACTCTGGAGTGTATTTTGAAATGCAAAATGCCGATACTTTCAACATGTTATATATTCAATTTGTATTCGTTCGAGAGGCATCTCTTCAGGGCTTTTATCTATTTTACAACTTTGTATTCTTAAGACGGCTTACTTTAAAGACTGATTCTCAATTTTCAATCGTTATCCTTCTTGATGGAAAATTATTTTGCAATATTTTCGATAATACTCCTTTCGAATGTAAGCAACCTCTTCAAATATCTTTAACGACTCGGGAGCAGATTCTTTCTCTTGACACAAGATATGATCCCTTGATGTCAATTATTGTTTCATATATATTTTCATATTTGCGCAATCCTTGTCGACCACAATGTCTTCTCCCATTCAACTCGAGCCTTTGAAGACTTACCGAGTGTGTCAACTATTTCTAGCTTTGAACGAAAGACAACAAACTCCATCTATGTTTGCGGTAGAGAGCAGCAAACAATTTCATCTGGTCAACATAATAACAAGCCTTTAACGTGGGTTCAATTGTGACGACATGAAAGGAACCCCACACGTGAAGCGGGTCTGAGTCTAATTGCAGATACACAAGGATTAAATGGAGCTAGAAAAAGGCGCTCTCAAAGGACATTTTCATGGAGAGGGTATTGAATAGCTTCCAACCTTAGAACAGAACATGTCGTCATCAACACCGCCAGGTCATCAGGAATACATAAAACTTCATTTCTTGAGTTTGTATGGGTTATAACCACCACTTATAACGACTAAAATAACACTAATAATAATTCTAATAAGAATAAATGACACCACAACCGTGTTAGGTAAAAGGGCTAATAAAAATAAACCTTTATCCTTAATACTACTATTTTTATAACTCACCTTTTGATACAAATACGTATATACTAGCTGGTTCTGTATTACTTGCTGAACAGGTATAGTTACCAGAATCAGCTATTTGTGGTTCTCTAATTATTAGACGACTCTGGGTCCGTGGCCCGGGTGTTGTTTCGATTGTTATATCACGTCTTGAATCGTAGTAATTGATAAGACGATCGTTTTTCTGCCAATATACATATTGCGGTGGTGTTGGACTCTGGAAAATCAAATTCAAAAATTGTTATTCATCAGCGACATTATTATGAAGTTTATTTACTAAAATTTATTTTAAGTTTACGATCAAGCACATGTTGTTGAATGGAAATTTTCACAATTGGATTAAGTTCAAATCCATTTAATTCAATTTTAATATCCTTAAACGTGCACGTGGAATTAATTTTATTAAAAAAATAAAATCGCTTTCACAGTTCAACGCGTCTAAATTTTCAAGGATTCATTCCTTTTTTTCAAAAACCCTAACGAGCTTCAGAAATAATCCGCAGAACCTTAGTTAAGGATAACCAACAAAATCTGTATGAAAAGCTAAAACGTCAAAAAAACGGATTACCACCAAATTTCAATTATCCTTTTCAGAATATAAATGTGTATTTGTGTGAGTGCGGCCAAGGATATGATTACAATGCAAAAATTTTGTGATTTATGAATTGCAGTAATCCCCTGCCATTTGTGGATTTGCAGGAAAAATTTCTAGCCAAGTATGGATTTGAGTCACGTCATATCCATTCTGCATAAAAGTTTATAACGCAAGAATGTAATCGGTGTATTGGTATGTGTGGTGGTTTAAAGGAGTTTCCTGAATTTTTTTATGATTCCAAAGTCCTTTAAACCGAAATGAAAAGGATGTATGGGACATCTTCCGTATTGCACCAGTCCAGACATATTCAAGTTGGCTCAGCCATAAATTTTTAATCGCTAAGGCAAGGGAGTCCTTTTATCACAAAGAAGAAACATACCACCGATAAAATGAAAGGTTCAGGATAAAATACCAGCGATTGCAGACGAACATTCCAAAGAGTTAGAATCAAGAACCCTTCGATGTTATGTGATGGAACCCAACGTTATAGCTTCAAGGATGTGTCAACAATTTTCTTAACATAATAAGAAGGTTCGAACCCTTATTCAACGTGTCGGAAAGCAGGAAACCTTTTTAATGTGAAGTGCGTGAACAGACCTTTGAGTGCAAGGACGATTATTTGGAACAAGGATCAAGAGCTGCTTCAGCTATACGTGCTGATAAATCGTTCTGTCTGAGTCTTTATGAAGAAATAGAAGGATTTAAATTTTGAACCCTCTTAGACATTCAAATTGTGTTAAGGATGAAATTTTGTAAGAGCTGAACCCCTTTAAAAAATCGCAAAAGGGACTTTTAACTTTTAACCCGAGAGCGACCCTTGAAAGAATACTGAGTCGCGCAATTTATGCTCAATGTCAAGGTTGTCCTTGTTCACAAGTCCCGACATGGAGGGTGGATTACTTATCATCGAAACAATAAAGGAAACTTATTTATTCAATGGAAAATTCCAAAGGATAATTTACTTTTAAAAGGCGCGTCTCGCTACAAACAAGGACGAACTGAAGGATAAGCTTTATGTTTCATGAAATTTTACTGCAATATTTTTGAAAATTATACCCATCGTTTAAACTTACCTTTTCAATAATGCAAACCAGGTTTATGGTTGATCCCATGTCGACATGAAGCTCTCCAGAGCCAAGGATGAAGGCTTCTGGAACAACTACTTGAAGATTGACGAAATGTGATATAACGCCTGTCGATGTTGACACCTGAAACGATAAAGATTTTTTCTAAGTTAATTTAAAAAGGACTACAAAGTTCGAATTTCATTTAGTCACACACACCGGAATATTCAAAAAGTTACAATCCGGCAAAGCCTGATAAGTCCTTTTTCAGACTGACGTTTCAATCTACAGATTTGACTTAGCGTGGGAGAAGGACATTTTCGGTTTGTGAAAAGTTTAGCCAAATTAACGCGTTAAGACTTTCTGATTAAATGAAATCAAATCAAAACACGTGTCCTTCTAATTAAAGAAGTCACTGTCAATAGCGTAAAGTTTTCGCACACGTGTACGAAGAAAAGCACGTAAAATGAAAAGATTTTTCTCATTTTCAAGGATGTGCTCAAGGAAGTTTGGATTTGCGGATGTTTTCATAAGAAAATTTTTAGATTTTCAATAAATTCATGATGGCGTATCCTTTGCTGTCCTTTGCTAGCAATGCGGCTTTACAAGAAATTTGATGTTTGAGGCGTAATCCTCCGAAAATAACTCAGTCACTCTGAAGCAGGACATTTTCCTTTTGATGATAATCTTAAATACACCAGTGAACCGAAGATAATCCTTGACTACGGGTCATATTGACCAGTTTTTGTAAATCCATTCTCAACTGCTCGTGCCTCAAGACGATAATAAACTGAATGGATACAGGGAGGACCACGCATAAATCTCTAGTTTCTCTATCGAATGTATTGATCCAACGTAATCGAATTTTATGCCGCTAATACACGAAAGGATACAATCGAAGTTTGCTGAATTCCAGCTGAAATTAAATTCCAATAAAGGAAAAATATTAATTTGACAGGATGTGTTTTTTCCATTCAACACAAATGCGGTTTGCTGGCATATCACACTGTTACTGGATCAAGGATATACAAAACACATTGAAACTCTTCACATCCTGGTTATCCTGGTGAAATAGAGTAAAATATTTGCAATATCATGTTGAAAGGTGGATATTTAATAAAACAACCATTTGTCAGTGTGGTCAACATGAGGCAATGGTTTGAATTATTGGAAACAAAGAGGCAATAGCTCCACCAGATGCTGGTGTCGTTTATTTTAGTGGACACCATTTGACTGACATATATTATACATTAAACACTGTCACAGTTGATGGTAATATCCTTAAACTAGGTTGGCTACTGACATCAGTTACGACTTAAGGGACATTTTCCAAGTACAATATCAGTGAAATTACAAATCAATTAGCACGCATTCATAGCTTGATAATAATGTTATAAGCCACGCATTACATGACACCAGTACAAAGACATATTCAAGGACTCTTTAGAAGAAAAAAGAAATATTTGCAAAGAACAAATACCATTTGTGTGAACGACACGTAATTAAGTATTTAACAGGATTTCGCTTAATAACCGATCGCCATTATAAACAATATGTTATAAAGGATGTTGATAGGTCTTTTATGATAAATGAATGGATAACGATGTTATCAAGAAGTCAAAGTGATAAAAATCAATAGAAGCACAACATTCATTAGTGTATGGTTATATTAAGGACTCTCATCAAAAGAGACTCTTTGATTTATCTAAGGACACGTTTGTGATAAACAGAACAGAATTATCACAAAAGATTTTGTTAAATGAATATAAGGATTATTCATATCCTTATATTCATTTCTTTACAAATAATATCCTAAACGATTTTCCTTTGAAAACAACACTCACCTGACATTCGTACATTCCATGATCCCTTCTTTGTACGAATTTGATTTGTAATGTCCATGTATTAGATCCAGGTGTATGTAATATAGCAAATCTTTCATCATTTGTATACATCTGCGCTCCAGACGACAAAATATGCCAATCTCTTCTTCTTATCCATGATATTTGATTCTGAAAGTTTACCAGTAAATGTGAATAAGGATATTGTTGATGTTCTTAATACGAAAGAAAGTCTAATAAATAATTCTCTTTTGTAACTTTAGTCAACAACTAAATTTTGTGTTTATGTGAATGGAATATTTATCATATAACAAAGTTATTATCAATTTTTCGTTTGACTACTAAACGTATTTCACGACGGTGGTGAGTCAACTACATGTGTTTAGCTACGGTGGTAGGGATAAGGATATGCGAATAGGTTCTTTAAGGAAAACACAACTTACACAAATTTCTGTTACATGGAGATGACCAATACGTTTCAGGAAAGGATATTTGCCGGATTAGGGCTGAGAGCGTATCTTTGTTCGTACAAGTATCGAATTGAATCAGTTAGAATAAACCTACACCCTAAGATATCCGAATCGATTCCATTCAACTTTTGTCGCAAGTTAGAATTTATTTCTTGTCATGCAGTAGAGATGTCGCTGACGAAAGTGTGATGTCGATTTGATTTGCGCACATGTTCTTGCTTGATCTATTTTTATTTTTTGCTGATATTTGGAGGATGTTATTTTTGAAAACCATATCCCAACGAATCACCTACACTACATGATTCTTCCAAGGATATGTGTCCCGAAATTAGTTTCATTTTGGCATTTCTCTTGAACCATTCGAAGCATAAAACGCACATCCAGTCATCGGGAAAATTCCTTAAATCATTAACGTGATATATCATAATCCTCAAATTTCCTTCGCGTGCAAGGCTCAAGGATATGCGGAAGTGACACAAAATTGGAAGATAAAAACAATTGCTTCATGAAAAATATAAAATTCATCCTGGTTTCCTACATGTATTCGCAAGGAATCACATGAACCAAAAGGATCATAAAGAAATAATAAAAAAATATATTTTCAGGTAAAAGGGAAAAATTTTCTTGTAGTTTTATTGATCCTGTGGGTGAAATCGTGAAAAACAATATTTTTCCGATTTAATTTTGGAAGATATTCGAATTGGTGTTCTTCCTGATTTTAGCTGATCCTGAAATTTACTATGACGCAATAAAATGTAAGGCAATTCTAGAAAACTTTTTATTAAGGATTCCTCTTCCTCTACTTCCCAAATTTTTAGTTATTTCTTTGTATTAATTGAAAATAAGATCATACCTGATATCTATTCAATATCCTTCTAACGTGAGTGTCTCGAAATGATTGACTAGAACTGGAAGTGATATGAGACAAAACATTTTCGAAATTGACAAATGTATTTCCGCAAAATCCCTGCTTTCCGGTTTGATTTTTTCGAAGTCAGCAATGGTGACAATTCAGTTGGAAAAATTTTCTCGTTTTGACTAAAAATTTTACCCGGAAATTGTTATGTTTTTCCGGAAAAACTTTTATCCCACGAATTTTTCTGTGTGGTGAAAAGTGAAAGTTTTTCCGGAAGTATTTGTTTTATTTTTCATTTGTCAATTTTCGATTATTTTGTTGTTTTTATTTTGTTATTTTTTTATCCTCAATAGATTTGGGGGTTAAGAAAAGAACTTTGAGTCACGTACCACTGCGAAGACTCAAAAGAAAGTTACAGCAATTAGCAACTTCTTATTGAGTTATCTTATATATGAAAAGAAAAGAAATGTAGAAACAAAAATATTTTACCAACATCAAGAGTTCCGGGCGTAAACCCTACCAAATCAATTTTTCTTTATCACACACTTTTATCCCTCATATACACAACAAAAAGAAAAAGTTTAATTTCTTCCAAAAACGGAAAAAAACTCTCAAAATAACATCAGCAATTTGTAAGAGTTCGCTTCAACAAAGTTTACCTAACATCGCCATAACACCCCATTTATCCCGGAACCCGCAGTAGATTCTAAGCGAAAAGATAAAATAACTTGTAAAATCGACAGGAAAAAAATATATGAAATACGAAAGTATGTATAGTATATAACATTATCTACAACTAACTCATGACAAACAAAATATCTTTGGAATTTGTAACCTTCCCTTGGGTTCCTCCCAAAGGACACATTGAGAACGTGGGTCCAACATGAGGTTGACGAAGTTTCAACTCGTACGAGGATATGAGCACGAAGGTAAAAACTTCAACTTACTTTTCTATAACATTATCCAAAAAGGATTTTCAAGAAACAAGCAACTTGAAAAAAAGAAAATCAAAATTTTGTACATATTTACCATTCCAGGTATCAACTAATCTCATCTCAGATTCTAAGGATAACATCAGGATATGATCAAGGCGACCTGGGATGCTATAACCACACACGAGTGTATCTTCTTAAGCTTTTGAGATCCACTCGAAAATTCCTTAAACATGTTACAACTATTTTTTTTATCATTAAAATATCCTTTTTCCATAAAAGCATGGAAAAAATTTGTAAACTTTTACCAACGTGGATTTATCCTCGAAAGATTCCTCAGCATCCTGTGAACCATCTGACGTGAAACTTTTCACTAACTTGCAGTGTAAGATGCAAATTTGAAAAATGCAAAATATACAAAATGACAGACCGGTTTGGGTATCCTTAAAATAATAATTTTATTTTGAGTTCAGGTAGAACTTCTTTTATCATCATCGAAAGGATTACATAAACGAAGCACATACGCTTTTAAAAATTTCTGTCTGTTACTCTTTCAAAGGATACAACTGTAATGATTCACGAATATGAAAGGGATTCTATATTCGCTTTGACTAGATAAGTGCTCTTAATGAGTTTTCATTCAAAGGCGATTGTTTTATGACATAAGTCCTCAAGGATTTGGGAAGTTTTCAAGAATCAAAAGAACATGTGTATATGCGCGTCTAGGAACTAACAGTATCGTTACACTTCCTGGAAGAGGAAAAGAAAAATCCTAGTATTCTGAATTACAGGATCAACAGAAGTTTGATGAATTTACGCGATATAGGACGTACAATATTTGCCCACTTTTTACCATGCAATCAACGTAGTCGTGGATAAACCACTACAGTCTATATCTCGAACGTCTTAAAGCTGTGCACGTTTTATTATCAATATGTGTCCAAGACAAGTCGATGATGATAGAAACAAGATAAAATTTCTTAATGGTACAGTTAACCGTTTGGGTTATTTCTACCCCATTAATCAACTCGATTAGGTATGAAAGGACAATATCTACAGAATATCCCATTTATTCTTCATCATGTTGTAGTGGTTGTTGTGTTGAAAATAAAATGGACACCAGCAGTACAAGGATATCGCGTTAAAGACGCTACTAAAGTAGAGTTATAAGATGTCACCACCTACGAGTTTCGTACTGTGGTCAATAAGTTATTTTAATAACTTCTACAGATATCAATTTGTGTTGCTGTTGATGTTGGTGTTGTGCTGAAACGAGTAAAATCAAACGATCGTCCTTTGCTTGATTTACGAGAATTGTTTTCAGCTATTGTTTGCCGAAACTTTATCAGGACATGTTCACAAAAGCCCTTATGGTGTCCTGTTACTATAATACACTCCAAAATGACTTCTACAGGCCATGAAACATATTTGATTGCATAGACGCGAATTCCAACAGGATTATTAAATGTTTGTCATTCAAAACAAACACTTTAGATCAAAGGATAAAGAATAAATGTTCTGCAAAAGGATGTTGTCTCAATTTAATTGCCTCGTGGTCCTTAACGCAGGATAAGGGAACTGTTACGTGACGATTTTTCAAATGCCTCCGGCGATTATGTTAATAGTAGTAAAAGGATTTATTATGTCGTAATCAATTTCAGGACGGGATAATCAAGACAGTATGTCTTAGAAGGTAAGATTCTGTATCACCAAAGGATATGGATATGTAGCTTGTATCAGATAACGTATAAAACAATCGATCCAGTGTCATGAACCCGTTGTCACACTTTCAATACAAGTACATAATATGCTATGTCAGGAATGTGATACTCTCCCAAATGTAATCATCCTGTCCCTGTGAATATCTGCGCAAATAAAAATTTCTAACATATAACAGTGAAACATTTCAATACGAAAAATTCTGGTTCGTCATGCAATCCAATGCGAATATGGCTGCCATCAATCACGTGATTGTCAACGAAACATTTGTTCAAACATTGACTGTGAAAAGCAGATAAATAATATTTCCTACGTGTTCAAGGATTTGTGGGAGCAGAAGGGTTCATGACAATTTGATTCAAATAGGAGGTTAAAAATAACTCCTACTTCATGCACGTGGAACTGTATTAGTATTAAACATTATCGACTTGACTAAATTTCATAGTACAATGAAACATTCAACATAAATCAAAGAAACATTTGATTTATGAAAAGGATGTGCTCGCAAATGGTTCATAATTAATAAATGACAGACGATATAAAAAATTCAATAATTCCTTCACCAGTCAAATTGAACTTTCTCCGAATATGTAAAAATAATTGTACACAAACGACAAATCCTTTTTCCTCGGTCACCTTTCGTATTAAACAAGTTAACGATATCCTTTAGTGGAATCGATATCCTTATTAAGATAAATTGGTTTATTGGTAACTTAATTCAAACGATATCCTTATGATAGCGATAAAGGGAAAGAGTTAAGGATATAAGTGGAAGGATAACTTTAGGGATACTACTACTAGGGAATAGAAAACTGCAAAGCAACACACTACTAAACATTCACAACTGTAAGTACAGTAGGCGCTCGGTAATCCGGCGTTTAGAGAGTACATGCGCATTGTTCGTGACAGAACACAAAATAGTCGTCTTCGAGCATGCACATTTTTCCCAAGTGTCGCACCGAATTAATTTTACTTCGTATGTTCTATATATGTGCATACTTATAAGCAAAACTGCGTAATAAGACCTACATTTAAATTCTTTTTCTGTGAAAATTTTTCGATACAATATATTTCCCATATAAATCCAGTAAACCGGCAGTTCCAGTAATCCGGTATAGGTGAAAATTTTCGGTTGCCGGATTATCGAGCGTCAACTGTACTTTAGTTAATTTTCTTTTAATATTGTGCTTTCTGTGTTGTCATTTTAATTTAATTAACACCAAAATTTAAACAAACCCAATTTACACCCACTCTGTCCACTCCGGCTACTTTGCAGACCAAGAATGCTGTGCCTCCCAGTTGGACGGTGGTATTGTGCGCCATCATCTGGAAGATAAGAGTATAAAAGAAAGTATTCTAGGTAACACTACAAGGATAAAAAATCAATGTTAAATGTATGAAATTCATCAAGCTACATTGCTCGAATTCGAAATTCAGATCGTCAAGTACGGGACATTGTGCGACAACAATTCTGGATTCATGGAGATAACAAATTGGGTCCCTAGGGCTTTAAAACATCCTTGTCGAAAACTTGGAATTATTCACCATTTCAAAGCAACGACCCATAAGCGTTAAATACTTCCCGAGTTTGGCACAAAAGTCCACAGCATTTAGTTGAAACTAAATGAAGCAATCAAAACTTTATGTTCAATAATACTAACAACATAACGAAAATGTCCTTTTTCATTTATACATATAAGACAAAGTTCATTTCTTGCTTTCAAATTAACAAAAATCACAAAATTAAATTCATTTAATTCCGCTACGTTATGACCCTTTTGTTGGTATGCAACAAAGCATAACTAACTTTTCACGCTAAGGATAATAAAAAAGTTACCATATAAACTGAGTTAAAGGATCCATTTTTGCTCAAGGACGATCCCTTTTAAATCACCTTGACATGAGGGCAACAGGGTTAAAATGCACATCTCCTCGTGAATGAGCAGCAATTAAAAGTTTTTGTTAGGATATCAAAGTTCGCCGTCACCTAGACCGGATCGGGACCATACCATATACCACACCCGGGTACTATAACCGAGTAGTACGCCCATGGGACTTGGGGCATGTTGACGTGCTTAGAACGTATATTTGCGCAACAGCCAAAAGTTATGAATGTTAAATTGCATTAAATTCCATTCATTCTTGATGTATTCGTCATTTGGCTTGGCATTCATTAAGACTTAACTTGAAAGTTTACGACACTGGTCGTCCTGGCAGGACAGGTAATCAGGTGTATCCTGTGAATCCTGTGAATCAGGTGAGTTATGGTAATAGTGGTGCTTTTCTGAATGTAATCAGACTTTATAGTCCTTGTTCAATTCGTCAATGCGGTAGAAATGTACAAATTTTCTGGGTAGAGCCTATGAATCCTTCGAATCCTCGACAATAAAACATTTTATGCTGACAATAACCAGAGATTCACAGAGTATCGACCGTGAAAATAACCATGAAACGTTTGGATGGCCAGGAAACAGGAAAGGTGTCCTTACTTCCACCAACTCAACTCTGATCGATAGACAAACAATGGTGTAACGAAAAATCAACAAGTCGTCCTTCTGTGTGTATCTGTCGCAGGACGATGTTAGAGAGAAAAGATTCTATGCCACGGAAGTAAATATCTACACCTTAAATTCGTTGGTTGGTATGTAAACAGAAGGCAGAACAGAACTATACCACATATCAGGTGGAAACAGGATATATATCACTGCCAACGATGAGGCAAGGACAAACTCGAAAGTCACCGAAAAAACTTTGAAAATGTCAGGCGAGAATAAAATCGATTTCCTGCCTGACATCCTAATGTCCTAGAAAGTCATGATAAAAGATTCACTGGAATATCCTGAGGCATCCCATATCAGTAAGTTATCGGTGCCACCCTTTGATTGCTTGTTTCGATGTGATAAAGGAGTGTGTAACATCCCTAAAGCGTCATATTTTGGTAGAAAGTTCAGTTCTACCATTTCACATGTTTAAAGTCAGCCCCAACTTTATTTACATGGAAACAGGTGTGCTGTAAATATTTTATTTTTATTTGGGCACGTGCTTTGGCCATGTATTCAATAAGTGCATACAAACTGTATATGTATGAATTCAACTTACCTCACTATCCTCAAACATCGGGCTATCACTCGATTCGAGGTTATTCGTTTCACCTTTAGCACTTGGATTAACACCTCCAGCTTCCATCCAAAGCTTTTTCCAATCGCTATCTGTGAGTATTGATTTTTGATCTGGAACAAAAAATAATAACGAATAACAGATATTGAAAGTTTCATAACAATAACATGTGGAAAAATATTTTTATATCACATGCAGTTATAGTATAACTTGAATTTATGTCCAATTGAAACAATATTCCATTGTGGTAAATAGTAATTTTCAAATAAACAGCAAATCATTCAATTACACAAAGTGATAACAAAGGAAACTTCATTATACAGAATATTGTTATATGAAAAGGACGAAATTATTCAGTGCATCGAAGAATGCAATTCTTTGGGGGCAATTTTAAGTGAAACTCAAAACCTCTCTTAAGAATCCTTCATAAAATTACTTAAGCAAAATTAAGTTTGATGAAAGGATCATGGGATCAAAGTCTAATTTGGAGCCATATTGTCTCCTTTTTAAATATTCTCCACTGATGTACTCCATCTAAATAATTGATTTAACAATAAAACTTTACGATTGCAATGAATCTGCAAAATATCTTTTTTACGCGGCAAAAGAGGATGTTCCTTGTTTAAGGATTATGGTCTTAGGGAGGTTTTTGTTGTGTCCGTATCTTCCGCATAGCACACAAGGGACTAAGTTCATTCATTTTTGGGATATATTTCTATAAGAGATAAAAGCGATTTGTGCTAAATAACTTTATAGAGATGTCCGCATGTGTAATACATAAAGAGTAACGATGACAATGATATCATGTGTGTATGCTTATATAAAAATTTCGTTTCAATAAACCTCCATAAAAAAAAACTACAAAGAAAATAAATAAATGAACCGAAGAAATGAAACGATGTCGATAACACAACCCTCGAAACAAGGTCCTTCCTCAAGTTTCTAAAAGAATCCGCCAATGATTAGAATCAAAGTGAGATTTATGAAACCATAACCAATTTTGTATCCTTTTTGTGGTATAACCAAGTCATAAAAATGGCCAAACCTTACGGCAAAATCATCTTATGTTCAAAAGCATTCTGGGAAATTTTCGATTTTCCTGAAAATCAAAATACTATACCATTCCCTAAGGGATAGTCCTTGAACTTGCTACATTGTCTTACCACACACAAAATATCCTTGATCCTGAAATTGAGAACATACAAAAGATATTTTCGCAAACATGAAACACAAAGGAAATTTGCTTTCATTTTAAATATCCTTAAACATCATGACAGTTTATTAACTTTTTTCTTGTTCTATTTCAAGGCAAATTCCAACAAATTTCTGACAACACAACACGTCGTCCTGTGGGGCATATAAAATATACATTAATTACACTAATAATTATGATAACAGAATGGATAAATGGCCGTTTATTACTATTATTACTTTTATTCAAACATGCCGTAATTGTCGACACATGGCTCATGGCCCAGAAGTGTGACATGTTCATTAATATTGGTTGGCATGACACGTGGGTCATAGTCCTGACGAGTTGCCAATTGAGAATTCATTTTTTGACAAACCTTAGCTTTGTGACTTCATGTTTTGTTATCCGAATTGTTATACATTGTCAAACAAAAGGCAAAATTTCATTCGAGTGTCCTTAAGACTTCGATTTCAGTCCTTGAGAAGGAGAAACACATTTAAAGTACAAAAGTCTGGGAGTGCCCTTGAATGGAAAATTCAAAAACTTTAAAAAGGACTCTGAAACTCTATTGTCTGAGTTCAATTCTTGGCCGGGAGTTTCCATCGGAAGTTCTTCGTACTTCCTCCTGCTTCCTGATAGATTTTTCCTTTACAATAAATCCGCCATCTTTCTTAGTTCTTCCCGGGTAGAAACCCTTCCTGCCGGATGTGACGCCCAGTTCTTCAAACTCTCCTGGGAAGTCCTTAGTGCCCTTTAGCATGCTCGACATGTTTTCAATGAAGGTTGCATTTCATGTCGATTTTCGTTCGAATCCTTGTGTTAACTTCTAATTGAAACCTTGAAGTAATGTCCTGAAGCCAGAAATGTATGAAATTTTCATTACTTGATGCCTTGAAAAATTTCCTTGAAGATTTTACACGGAGGACTTCAAGAGCATTATAATGGCGTAGTGTCCCCTTCTATTTGACCGCGATAACTTGTAAACCTGGCTTTTGTTTGACTTTTATAGAGTACCTGGAGCCTATTTGTAACGACTGGCCTCACACTAAAATTGTGGTCTCCAGGCAAGGACCATCTGCAGCTCAGTGAAAAAGGATATTCAAGCTAAACAGGAATCTCCGGATTGCTGTGAGTTAAGTCCATGAAAGAAAAGTAATTTTGAGGAAAAAAACTTTTGGAGTGTATTCCCTTGTCCCTCGAAGAAAATGTATGATGCCCCATCTTCGCTCTTAGTTACATAAATTAACAAGCCCGCCCTTAGGTGATGGCACGTGTTTTCCACGCGTTTTAGTTCCATTCACATTGTGCTGGGTATATCTTGAGAATGTAGTACGAATCATAACTGCAAGGGTAAGGGGAGTCTTGTATAATATATATTACAAAATTTTTTTTCTTTTATTTGGGACTTTTTTGTACTCCGAATTAAACCACAACATTCCAGCACTTTGCGATGAACAAGCCTCGAGTAAATTCGAAAAATATTTTTTTCCTGAGTTGCGGATGTTTTCATCGTTTTGAATATTTCATTTTGAGGGATGATGTGGAGGGTAGAGATATATAACAAACTCCTGTTCTTTATTTAGGGGCAGTTTCTTAATAAATTCCTCAGTAATGATTTTCAAAGTTATGTGGGAGGTTTGTTTTGGTGTGAAATAATGAATCCTTGGGACGAAAGCATAGCCTGCAGCATATCGAGGAGTTCAGTTGTGTATCACACGTGTCTAGGAATTCGAAGGCTTCGGAATAATGATGGTACTAACAAACAGCTTGAAGCCTGTTCCAAAGCCCAGGCAAATTCGGAGGAAACGAAATTTCGTAATTCATGGAAAGGTCAATATTATCCTTAATTAAGTACTAAGACACGCGAATTTATGTAGAAAAACGTTCTAAGGGTTCACAAGGATTTGTGCTTCAGGTCACTGACTTTTCACTGATTTGTGCTTCAGGTCATTGACTTTTTGTGAATCCTCATTCGGGAATGTTGTGATTAAAACTGAAGCCAATTGAAAAGGATACTTTTCAAAATGATAAGCTTAGGCATCCTTGTGACAAATTCCAGGAACAAGTCTGATGGATTTCAGGAACAAATAGACTTGACAGGACACAGGTCCCATGTTACACTATCGTGGACAATTTGTCAATTTCATTTCACAAAATTTACCCAATAAATTTAAAATTTCCAGGATTAAAGGATATCGGAGAATGACGACATTGAATCCCTCTGGTATCGTTACAAATAGCCTGATTAATGCAGATGAGCTGGTGTACAAGTTTCAGTGCTAAAGAGATAAACCAGGCTTGTGAACCTTGGCAAAACACCTTCTGGCTGTCATTCAGCTGTGTGTAGTATAAGTGAGGAACACTCTCAATAGTTCCATTGTAGAAGCGCAGAACTTTGATCCCAGAATGAGTTTTAATGTGCAATTACGGAAAATGTATTTTAGCTGAAGTTTTAATTAACCCACTTACATCTAAGGGCTGTATTTACTAGTTAAGCTGGAGTATCAAAATATAATACACAAAAACTAGTGAAAATATTATAAAAAACCCTCTCATGAAGGATTTGCATATAATGAATTTGTGAATGGTGAAATATTTCAATAGACAACGTTTTAATTTTGTAAAATATTTATGAAAAAGTTGAAATATTTCTAAAATCATGAATTACAAGAGCTTATTCATAATTTTATGATGTGCTATAGTGCTTTTATCCTAGGAATTTTTGTGCATCACTTCCGTTAATGAAATATGCTTATATGAAATATATTTTCTATCATATTCAATGCAACGTTCTCATGTGATATTCTAATAAAAGGAGAAGTTTAACTCGAATTTCAGAAGTTTTAGAATTCAGGAAAATATTTATCGCCTTTCACATTTGACAGATTCCATTAATACTGGGATTTGGGATTTATTACTCCTTCCAGGTAAGACATCCAATTCATTTAAGACACGTCAAACTGACTTGCGTTCTAATAAAGATTGATGGTGTGACAGGATGAGGATGTTTCGGACAAAGACGTTATTTGAATAAGAAGTGAAAGGGATTCCTTTGGAGAAGACTAAAACTGTAAGTAGAATAAAGTCAGCAGTTGTAAATCAAAATCCTTAGGATGTTTCTGCAAGGATTCTGTATAAAACCTTCAGACCCCTTCAACAGAAGACTCAGGATGTTATGCAACTATGCGTAATAGTGTTTATAGTGCAATAAGGAACCATGAGGGAACTGTACTAGAAAGAACTGCAGACCGTGATACATGGAGAAGACACAAGGATCCTGGAAGTCTTCTTCAATGGACAGTACCTATGGAATCCAATGAAAGCTTTTAAGGATCAATGGTCAGAGAATTCGAGAAACTTAGTATCTTCAATAGAGAACGGGTCAAACGCACGAGAACACCTTGGGTATCCTTTAAAAGTTGAAATTTTATTTATTATTCTTGTAACATTTAGTGAATCTTTAGCTCTGCCTAATCCTTAAAACCAGAAGTTTCTTCTCACGCCACTAGGAAGGCGAGTCCAAATGTGTTGTTATGAGAAACTCCTCAGAGAGTTAACATCACAGAGTCAGACTCCTTGGAAAAAATTAGTGTCTTAATAGTTCGTTATAAACGTCACATAAATCAATTACCACTACATGTCAATTACGTTAAAACCGCAATACACCAACACAAGTGTCATGGCGTAGTAAAAATTCTGCAGAAACTAATAAAAATTCCATTATTCACTTAAACGAAGCCATTATGAGCAGTGACTGGTACTATACCCATTTTTATTTGAGCACTTAATCCTAGAAAGATCCTTAAAGCATCCTTTTTCTGCTCATTAAGCCATTCCACAGTTTTACCTTAATCAAGTTGTATCCAAAACAGAAACACAAACACAGCATTGTAGAGTATCCTGTCCACAACACTATCCACAGCATTCAGTCCATTTTCAGTCGCATTATCCTGTTGTGTGAGATGAACTCTTGCATTACGAGGTTTATTCTATCTGTCCATCTTTAATAATTAACAAGGAAATAAAATTTACTCGACATTGTCGAACTACTTAAATCCAATTTTGCTGAGTATCCTTTCTGCAATTTCTTACACGAACTAAGACACTAAGTAAGTATCCTTACGAGGATGAAAATGTCCAGTTTCCTAGTTCTGGATGTGGTACATTTGTATTGATAAAAAATTCATCGTTTTATCGTATTACATGTATTGCACACAATCAACCTGCATAATTGTTATTAAATTGGATTAGCTTGAGTGTATCATTTCACGTTATCCTCTTCTTATGCTCTTGAGTCCTTTCCAATCCATCCTTTTAAGTCCCACATCTTTAACAGTGGATACGTAAATTGTAATTAAGTCATTTTCATTTTCAGATTGAGTAAATTTTTATTATGCGCAATGTTTCTCGCATCCTTTATAATTCATGAAGTCAGAGGATTCGTATAGGCTCTGAGAACTTCTTGAAATAATAATGGGCCAGTTCTTTTTGTTCCTAACTTAAGTAACTTCAATCGACATGCTGGCTCACTTTTTGAGAGTTGAGACCCTTGGTGGAGATTGCTAGATCGGTATCCATCCTACTTCTGCTCAAACACTTTCGCCAATACCCCACTCGAAAGTTACGGTTAAAGGAATAATGTGAGTAAATAAAAATGCGTTTCGAAAACAAGGATATGAGCTTTTGTTGTCGAAAGTGAGAGTGGACAAAGTGGAAAGTGTTCAGAGAAGGGATGCATCACTCCATATGTAAGAAAGTAACTAAAACCACTTTCACTTTCACGTTGAGGTGTGAACCTTTCTTAACTTGGCTCAAGTGCGTTTTCAAATTTTTCAATTTTTAATGGGTATATTGAAACTTTGAATTAATTTGTCACGTACAAAATACACTTTAAGAAAGCTGATGGATGAATGAAACTGGCGATAAGTCATGAAACACACTTTAAGAAAGCTGATGGATGAATGACGAGTAGATAAATGTGCATGTCCGTCGAAACAGAACCAATTAAAGTCGTTAAAGGCGTTTCCAATGCCAGCTTGGAGTGAATTGGATTGGCTTACATGTTCTACTCGTTTTACACGCACTCTGCCATATGGGCCTCTTGTGTAATCTGTGCCCAGCGTGGCGTGAAAATATGATCTATTTCTATGTCCATCCTGGAGTGGGAAAAAGATTTATTTCTGAGCGACGAGATCATTCGTAATATGCGACGAATTTTTGCATTTTTTAGTGAAATTAGGTAAAACTGCAAAAAAATTATTCAGCCCGAATGTATTAAAGTTATAATAATTCAAATATGGTTAGTTTATTTGGAAAGAATATTATAATTTTGATAATTAAGACAATCCACTCTGGCATTTGAAACGAGGGCCGGAGTCAGCTTCAACACACTCCACTCCAACCTGGCATTGGAAACGCGCCTGAAATCTGTTGAAAGGAGAAACTTATTGGACACTCTTGTAAACGATATTAGTAATAAATACATAACACATGAACTGTTTCTCTTTAAGCTTTTCCATTTTGAGTTAACGGAATACTAGGATGAACGATAATTTTGTAGCAAACGAATAAATTTTCCTACAAACTCCAACCAATTTATCCTTCTTGTAGCAATCATTTTTACCTCGTTATGAATCAATAGCACTTTCAAATTAGTAGCTTTTAATTGGGTAATTTTTCCATGAATAAAATTATTTTAATTTACCTTCAGAACCTTCCACTTGACAGCAATTGAAAGGTCGTTGAAGGGCGTCATTTTGCAAATTAAATGAACCTTGACTTGACAACGAAGGTACGTGGTTACATAACCTACATTTGAAAATAAGCGAAACGAAGTGACACCCTTTAAATAGCTCGGTTTGAAGAGGGATTAATATTTTTCATTTTCCTTTTGAATCAACTATTGGTTGCCAATTCCAAGGCAACATTTCATTTATTGGAAATACGAGAATTTTAATTATACTAAGTGAAGTTGATAACCATCAGCCAATTAGAACGAGTCCTTTTTTCAATGTTTGTATTCTTGTTAACATCCAGTTACCATCATCAAGTTATGTTGTAAGTCATACTCAACAGGACCACGTTGAGACCTTTCTTGATTGTTTCGATTTTATATAAGACACTCAAGATGGCGTACAATCGATATAATTTGATTGCGGTATCCGAATCGTATCGGAAACGGTTCCCTTGTAATCACATAAAAATAAATACCAAACGTCTACATTTTAGGGGACTTCCATTGTGGACATACAATGCTACTATAATTTTGATGTTGATAATAAATTTGATTGAAAAATTTTGTTACGTTTTCCCTATTTTAGATTTTATGATGAGATTCTTTAAACGATATTTTTAATATAAATTTTTTGTTGTGTTGAAGTAATTTTCGATCAAAACCGATTTGTAATAAAACTTTATTTCATCGGGATAAAAAATGCAAGGACATTTCAAATAAGGACGAAATTGATATGGGCTCTAGTCGCGTTCAAATCTAACAAATAAATCGAACAAATTCCAAATTCGTCTGCGAAGGTCAGCATGTTTTATATTTTTCCCTTCAATTTCTATGACAAGTGACCTTTCCATTTGAGGTAATCCGATTTTATATCTGGATGTCTATAACACTTAAATAGATTATTACACAATTGCTTCTATTCTTGGAAGTGCAAACTGCGTCATCATTCTGGGGATATTTTAAGACCAAACATTCAGGCAACAATTCTTTCGTCCTTCGAATTGTCCAATTGATTAAGCACAAAAAAGGACGTGGGAATATCATTGATTCAGATATAAAATATGAGTGAATAAAAATCGAATTAAATTAATTAAATATATGCAATTCAAATACGAGCAAATTTCCTGCAGGGAACACCGAAAAAAGGTGATGTGAAAGGATAAATTACAGGATTAATTAAGCCAAAAAACAGTGACGATGACATATTTTATGCCAGTGGGAAATAATGAGTCCTTGTTGTTGTTGCTTTTGTCTGCTTGTTTTTTGTACAAAAAACTGCAAGGATAACGCAAGGATATTAAATATATTAAATTTTGTCATAGTAGTATGTTTATTCCATGTCAGAAGAATGTTAACGCCAGAATTTAATGTTTGTTCGTTGTTTTTCACCAGGAAATTTTCATTTTTTATTTCAACTATAATGTATCATGGTCGAAAGGACCTCGAGCAGTTTCTACTTTATTTACCCGTTCAGTGTTGGAACAATTGTTCCCTAGTGTCCTGCGGAAAAGGACATACAAAATAAGACTACTTACGTGAATTGCATATACGTTTATTTTTTTGTTTTTGCATTTAAGGACATGCAGAAAATATTTTGTCGCAGCAGGGAATTTATTACAATGTTTTGCGTATCAAATATTTGGCAGGATTAAAATTCAAGCTGTAATCCATCTTGCAAATAATCTTCTCAACAGGATAAGAAACAAGTCCTTTCCTTGTAAACGAAGTATAAGATTATAAATATCTTCAAGATGGTTTCATTCAAATGTCGAAGGACATTTCTTCTGAATTTCCATTTATTTATATTTTAAAAATTTTACTTTATGCACTTTGCAACACATTAACAAAAAATGAAATTTTATTTACCTCAAACACAGAAGCACTTTATTTAAGAGTCCTTTTTTAAAAAATTCACAGGAAAACAATCACTTTACTAAGTGTACAGTGAAAACCACTTCAACCGAAAAACGAAAGCTATTATCCGACATTTTCCAAAAGTTTTTGGTGTATTCAAGGCGTTTGTATTTCACCCCAAAGCCCCATTTTCATTTTACCCTCAACATTACATACACATGATTTATGCTTTTGCAAGTGAAAAAAAAATTATTTTCCCATTTACAATGGAAAATAATGAATTTCACGTTTTTTCCTTGAATTCTGGAGAAATTTTGTTGGTGGGAAATGCGAGCGGAAAAATCATTTTTACCTTAATTCGTTCCACCTTCGAAACACAAAGTCACGACACCATTTTCATTTGCTCGCCAACCGTGGATTTTCCAATATTTTATCAAACTTCAATGAAAAATTACTCACTTGAAACAGCTCCTCCATTTAAAATGTCCTTTTTCCCAACGTCAGGGCTAGGAAATCCTTGGAATTCTTCATGAAAGTGTCTCTTAAAATCGTCAAGAAGTTATAACACATTTGAAGCATTTCCTTCTTCCTCAATTTACGTTTCCGGTCATTTAACTTATTTTTGTATGTAACATACATAATCCTTAAGGGATATTTTCCATGTTACAACGTGATTTGCTTTAAGTCGTGAAAAATTAAATGCTTTCAAGTTGACACGAAATCCTCAATTTGATTCAGGATAAAAGCAAAAGTTTCTCCATACAAATCCCGGGGAAAACTTTTTGCCCCCCAACCCAATCAAATCAGGATTTCCAATTAAAACTTCCTGGTAACATAAAAAATGAATCGATTTAAAGGACACTATTTGTCGGTGTTATTGTTAACTTGAAATTAATTTATTAAATTTTTCAAAACGCTCCCCAGGTTGAACAGTGGAAATTTGTGAAAAGTCAAGGACGGATCGTGGAAAAATGTCGGCTAACTTTTTTTCGAACTTCTTTGAAAATTAATCGAAAGTTCTTGTCATTTTCGGAAGTTCCTCGAAATTGAAGCTCGAAAGTCAATTAAGACGTAACTGTTTTTGTATCTGGCAAATTAAAAGGATTTTTCGGGAAAGACATTAGAAGTCTTCCTGTGGTTACTCCAGTAGAGCAGAACTGTCAAATCCCATACATTTATGTAGTGCAAAATAATTCTCGATAATAGCTGGGTTTAGATTCCTCCACTCGATAAATAGTTAAGAAGAAGGTTGCGTGTTCAGATCACGTCGGGGTCACCAATTGTAGGAACATGAAAGGAGAAAAATGTTGAATGGTCGTGACCGGGAATAGAACCGCGGACTTTACGCTTGCCGGGCGGATGCTCTAACCACTGAGCTACCCCAAGCACATTTTCCTGTTCCTTTCCATGTTCCCACATACATTGAGTCGCGACATAAATATCCAAATTGCGTCGTAGTTAATTTTTCTTGCCACGAGTTTAATTTTTTCTTTGAATTTCACAAAATGAAATAGCTCCTTCAAAGCTTTGGAAATTTGAAATCAAGTAAAATACGAGAAATTTATGAACTGAAGTGGGTAAAAGTTTGTAATCTATCCAGTGCAAATCCGGGCTATTCTATTGCTGCTTTGGATTTGCACTCGATTTCGATTACCAAAGGAATACACCTTATGACACGGGTCGAGTGTTGAGAAATTCTTACTTGAAACTTGAATCCCTTTAGGACTACGAACTGCAGTCTAGTTCATTTGGACATTTCGTATATTATCTCCTCATAAAATTACCTCCATTGAGTCCTCAGGGAAAATGTTATAAAAAGAAAATTATCATAAGATATTACCTACATATCCCTTATTCGTCATATATTTGCAACAAAAATTTGTCTGACAATATTTTAATTTTCAATGCGTCGTAAAAAAAGGAAACTCGTAAACAAGTGAAATTTCATAAATAAAAATTGGTCTATTTCACCCGAGCAATTTTCCATTTTGAAAGGATATGCTAGATGATATACGATGTACGTTATTGCATATTGTAATATAACCCATACAAGATCCTTAAACATTAAATCTAAAACTCATAAAATCCCTTAACATTATTTTGTGAGAAATCTACTAAAAGTTCATAAAAAAATAAGGACAACAAAATGGCGGAATAAAATGAAATCCAGGTGATATAGGCTCATGACGGAATCAACATTCAAGGATGAAGAATGAAGGATGAGAGATTAAGGAATACACGAACACACCAGCCAAAGGACATGATATTAATTTTAAATTGCAAACTCATGGGGAGTAAAATTTTTCATATCCTTACCATTTCGCAAGGATCCTTGTGAATAAGTAGGTACACGACAAATTCACATTGCACTGACAATTTTAAATCGAACAAGTTTTGCCATTTCCCGCTAAGGGATTGAGGAATAAAGGACGATTAAAGGACGATGTGAAATTGTGAAGCGTGCTATGTTAAATGCGTTGAATTTTTTTTATTTCGTCCTTCGTTTCTCCTCATCATCAGGACTTGGCACATTTCTTTCCCTCTCCGGAGATAAGAAAATAATAATTTCTGCTTCTTCGACTGTTAAATCTTCAACATTATTTTTTTTTCGTGTTGCGCATCCTTTTTCGAAGGATATTCCCTCGAGGGAATGTGTAAGAAGGAACTGTATCCGTTGCAGATAACTTTAACCTGGTTATTTGCATGCATAAAGAATTTCCATATGACTGTAAACACACTATAGGTATATAATATCCACTGCACGAAGTTGATTCAAAAGTAGATTTGAACATAGAAACCTAAAGCCGAGATACAAGCTGGATAAAAACTTGATTGAGTATATTTGCATGCATCAACCCGTTCCGTATGAATATGTATATCCTGTCGACGATAATGAATTATGTGTTTTTTGTGTGTGCGTGTATAGGAGCCCACTTCAGTCGTATGTGTTTAAAACATTTTGGAGTCCTTCATAGCTCGTAAATATAAAATGACAAGCAAGTATCAACGTTCAGAATACGAGGTAAGAACGTTCATGTTCATAAAAATATCCTTTTTCGTCAGGACACATGCAGGAGGGTCTGTATGGTGTTGTAAGGGTGAAATAAAATATTTGTTAAACTAAACAAATTCCGCGTACTTGCATCCACAAACACATACATGAATGCATGAACAGGACCTTCAGGGAAGGCGAGTTATCGCTTCTACAACAGAATCCCCATCAGTCCGACTTAGAGCTACTTTAGCTTATAACAAGGATATCTTATTATATAGTAAATGTTACTTGTTATATGCACTGACTTACCTGGCTCTAATGTTGTCGCTAGCAGGATGGATGGAAGGCATAGCAGGATAATACGAACTTCGAACATGTTCAGCATTATACGATGTTATATGTTTGTTGTATGGTTCCAGTGTTGTTTTTTTTTGGTCACCTTGGTTGGGGTTGTGTTTCTTTTTGTTTTGTTTATAACGATATCTTCAGTTTTGTTTACCAATGAGTATATCCTTACATGAATGTTTCATGTAGACCACGTTCTAAGCGCTCACTTATCGTGAATGTCCTTTCAACTAGAACCTCTTCTTACTACTTCGAATATTTTTTTGATGATTTATATAATCTACTAACACTATAACTCTCATATCCTTCCAGCTGCAGTTCAGTTTAAACAAGTATCCTTGAAGGATCCCATAAGAAATTCGTTATATGAATAACGTATCAGATTCATAATTTACAAAAGGATCTTTTCAGTAGATTTTCCTAGTTAGTGGTTTAAGGATATTCACATAAATTTTCCAATAAGGATATATTTAACTAAAACTCATTTGTCCATTGTTTATTTACGTGTTCACTGATTGTTACTCAAATTTCGACTCGTATCCTTATAGGATTTACTTGTATATTTGTATATGTGTTTGTGGTTTATTATCAACAAATTCTTTTTTGCTTCGTAATTTTCGTAGAAATCACATAAACACTATTCTTATACTATTCTCTACTACGTAACAATATGCTCCTCAACACAACACAAAGAAAACACAAAATAAGGACCTTTTTTCCTTTAACTAAAAAAGAAAAAAAGGTCGTAGTTCACCTCTGAATACGTGAAGATTTAGTAAATAGTTTTTGCTGTTTTTGTTTTAGGTTTTGTTGCTTTTGTTTTTGCTTTTGTTTTTGTTTTAGATTCTTCTTCTTCTTCTCGTTATTGTATAACAAATGTTTTTGGCTTGACAACATAATTTTCGTCTAATCTTATGACTTCATACATAGATACAATGATTATTACCAACCAAAAATAAAAAAATATATATAACAAAAATGTATTTTCTTTCCGTTTACTATTATCCTTGTTTGTCCTCTACCTCCTTTTCTATATCAAATTAACACACAATTTATCATATAACATAACGATTCACTAATAATTTACTAATATCACGACATAACCTCATATCCATTGTCAAGTGATTTGAGCTTTGATGGTTATAGCAGCTGATATTGGCTTCTTCTTACGACGTGCCTTTTATAATTTCCCTCGTTATTCTCGATTTTGCTGTAAAGATAAGAAAATCTTTTGAATATTATAAGGACGATTAACCTTAACTATAAGGATATAAGGACTTAGCAATTGTTGAGAGACTTTGACTTTTAATTCTATATTGTTCTACTCAATAAAACGAAATTAGTGCAACGGGTATTGTGTGCGTTTTTGTGCGTTACTTGCATTTTCAATGAGGTTTTAGTTGGTATTATTTGCTCGATGGCATTTTGGATATTCACGTTTAACTCAATGCCAACAATTTTCCGCTAATCATTTTTCCAATTTGAGTTTCCAAACCCAAAGGCTATTGAATTGTAAACGCATCTTATATAATTCAGGACATCCTTTTCATGAGAAATATTGTTCAACAAGTGGTTATAGGATAAAATTCATTTATTGAAAATGGCATCATATGTGACACAGAAAATGTCACTCATGTCAAAGGTCGGTATGTCTGTCCTTAGGGCAAAAGGGCTAAAGTCACATATAAAATGGAAATGTACGACAAGGATGTTTCACGTTAGGCATTCTCCCACGTTTGACAATATTTTCTTTTATTATGTTAATACGACGACAAGTAGACGTCTTTATTGCATCGAGGGAGAAACGAAGAAAAGAAAATGAGAAAAAAAGGATATTTTATTTGAATTTTCTACTCATTTGCATAACCTCACTTCATTGCAGAAAGTTTCCGTATCCTTGAAAAACCTTCGCCATCAATTCAATTTCCATTTGTTGAGCTAGTCTACAACCAGCATCATTCGACTTAAGGATTAAGTGTAGTTTAGCATTTTAAAAGGAATATAACCACAAAAGCCAGGAGTGATTTTAAACCCTTTCACAGGAAAATAAAAAAAAACGAAGTGTAGTTATGCTCATCAAGTGCCAAGGAATAATTGAAAATACTTAAAATCCTTAATTGCAAATCGGATACCATTTCAATTATTTCAAATGTCCTTTTCTTCCTTTTCTTGTCTTGCATCAGAAAGATCTTCTTTATTGAAAGGGATTTTTTCATTGTCCTTGTCTTATTATTTGAATGTTTCTTACCCTCGTCTTCGGTTTCAATTACACAATATCTGATTGTGATATCATTGTACTAATGAAGGGGTTTTTAGTACTTTATTTACAATATTGAGTTTCATTAATTGAACCCCAAAGGAAGGATATTTGTACGATGGAGAAAGGAAAGAATGGAACACTTTCTTCGCACTTGTACGTGTATCCTTGTTCAGAAAATTTTTGCGTTACAAGTAGTTTGAAAATTGAAACAAGGAATTTAAATTGTAATTATCGTTTTGTGAAATAAAATGCGCCTTGTTATAAACGTTAACACCTTGTTAACGATAAGAGAGATCACGTGATATCCTTCAAACAATTATTAAGCTAATAATCTGAAAATCATTGCATTCTGTTTAAAAATTGACTTACAGGTTAATGTCCTTACAAGAATAGACATAGAATTCCTTGCACTTCATTACATTTCAAAACGTAAAGACAGACAGACAATCCTTACAATGAAAGAAACTCAAAAGTCCTTTTCCAAGTTTCAGGATAATTGAGAGGTTCGCGTACGACCTTATGTCAGCATAACTTGAAAACTTAAAGCATATTGAAGCACTTCATGTTGAACTCAGCCATTTTGCTTTTATTGTATATTAAATTAATTGTGTTGAAGTAGATCCTTTTTCTGCACACACACACCCAAGCATACAGATATAGAAGAATACAAAAGAAGACGCAACAAATGATTTCAATATTCAAGTCGTTGCCATCTGACACTATTCTTTAGCTCAGCCAATTCTTAAGAGTCCTGCTCGCCTTCAAGGATAATAAATATACTTGTAGCTGTTGTATATTACATAATATGAAGACGTTTGCATGCAGCATGATATTCTTAACAACACAATGCAGCATGAACTTTGCAACACTTCAATGTACTTAACTTGTTCACTCATAACCGAAACCGCCCAAGAAATGTATGAGCTGGGACAGAATAACGAAAAGGATACTAACGAATTGCTGAATGAAATTGTCACGTATCCACGTAACATTCTTCTTCAGTTTCTTTACTTATAAATCGTTTCTTACCATGTCAATGTATCACATTTTGATGGTGACAAATTTCTCCTTGTAAGGATAAAAATTTGATTGTCATACGATTTGTTTCAATAACATCTTCATTACATGAAAGTATATTTCATTGAACTCTTATTCAGGACAAGTTGAAGAACCACTTGGACCCTGTTTGAGTTATCCTTGAAGATATCAGATAGATTAATTCAAACACACAATTGAATGCTGGCTCGAAAGGTTCCGAATTGAATAGGCGACATTAGAGTTATTTAATAGAAAGGATTGCCAAGTATTTCCTATCATCCAGCACATTCAAAAGGAAGTCATTCCGGGTGTGTCTGTCTGTATACTTTAATTCAATACCGCAAATAGGGAAACCTGAAGGAAATTTCAAGTGAAAGGATAATTAAAATTCCTTTTGTATTTCAGCTTGACGTAACTAAGAAGAAGAATATCGTGGCAAGAAGAAGATAGCAGAAAATGATATTTCCACGTTGGTTCAGGAAGGTAACTGGGAACTTTTCAAACAACGATGAAAGACGGAAAATTCAAAGATGAATAACTGGACCTAAATAATTACTCCCTCAACGCAGGATCTACTTATTCAAGTTATATTTTCTTCTTCTTCTTCAATTGTTTTGTCTTTTTTCAGACTTCCTATTCCTCAAATTAAAACTCAGTTGATTAAAATTCCCTTAAGGACATCCCAAGCCATCTTTATTGTCCTTATTGGCTTCCTTTTGCCATTTGATAGCAGTTTTTCTTTCCTTAATTCATTTTATTCCTAGCTTCAGGACAATCGACACTTTCTCGATTAAGAATAGTTTTCATTTGGTATTTAGGCCAATTAAATAAAATTTCTCGAAAGGATATTCCAAAGGACAGTTGTTCCGTGACTTTTTTGGTTTCATAATTTGCATCGGTGACAATTTTTCACCTTCATTCAAACCATTTAATTTTTATCAAACAAATCAATCAACTTTCCTGTTATCCCTTAGTGATTAGTAAGGATAATTAATTATCTTCCACAATAAACCAACATTTAACGACATCACACATGTAAATGTATCCTTATAAAACATAATTTCATCGTAAATATTTCATTAAATCAATTTAGTTGAATGAAGAGCTTCCCTCATTCATTTAGCTTTAAGGATATTAACAGAAATGCGACATTTCGAGTTTAGCTCGTAACATAAACTGCCAGGACCTATGAATGTATTCAATTAAACTAATGAAGAAAGTTGATTAAAGTCGATGTGAGGTCGATGAAAATTAATTTCTTTGAAACATTTTCACTGAAAACGAATTGAAACAGTACAGTATCCTGAATATCCTGAATATCCTTGTCATGTCATTCTTCTTTGCTAAATCAATTTCTAATTAAGAGCAGATGTTGATTTAGTTGAGTTCGTTACATGGAAAAATTCCTGAAGTTTGGTCTGGATGAATGTGAAGGATAATGAAAAGGATATGATTATGAAGAGAAAGGAAAATAAAATTGAAATTTGATTTATTGAAAAGGAATTAAAGTCAGAATGTTGAAGAGAAGAATTAAAAACTCCTTTAAAAAATGAAAAAGTTTCACAATGCCATACTTGCAGATCCTTTTTTCCAAGTGACAGAATTCAAAACAATTTTGCAAAGTACAGCTTCACATGAAACACGATTGATGGCACAGCATATGGCAGGATAACCACAAGTAAATAAACACGAACCAAAAAAGCAATCAAAAAGGATATTCAGAATGTCCTTGATGCTTTCAAATGTATTACTCGTAGTAAATTTTTATTATGCGTGTTATGCGTGCTTGGAATGATACATTCACAAATTGGAGGCATATATATTTTTGCGTTCTGAAAGGATAATAACGTTTGAGTGACTGACATTTGTAATTGTTTATTCTTAAGACGATTCCATTTTCATAATCGCAACTAATTCATGTGGAATACGAAAAGGACGAGATCCTGAAAGTTGTATCAACTCGTGCACATGTTACATTTTGATTTGATTGCGTAAGTGACGCGCATTACCTATATGTCCTTTTTTCCAAATTGAAACATATATTTTTTTTGTGTCGTACTAGACTTTTGGCTATACTGGAAACGTTGAGTAGCAAGAATTACAAATCAAATCGACATCCTTTCTCACCCGCCGTGCTCAGCAGGAATCGTTTAAGGATATCACGGAAAAACGAATTGGACAAGAACTACTTTTCAGTTTTTTACTTTTTCACATTTAAATCGACGGAGAAAATCTTTGTCTCGTGAACGGCTTCGAGTGCATTTTTTCAAGGATCCTCATGTTTCGAGGATGATGAAAAACGGATGAGGTCAGCAAAATCCAACCTGTACTGCATATGTCTGGTAAATGTCCTGAAAAATGTTCATACTTACTTTAGTGCAATGTCAGTGCCAAGAGTTCTTTTACATTATCCTTATGGTATTCTCCTTTTTCCGCTTGTCTTGTTCCATATTACCCAAATATGAGTGAATAATGTGGGTTGGAAAAGTTGACAACAAAAATGAAATGTACATTTTCCATGAATCATTCATTTTGTTTTTTCATGTTTTTCACATAAGACACTCAACATTTGGATTTTGTCTACACGTGACAGTTCCATGTACTAGATACAATGAGATGATAAAAGAGCATTTGCTATTTGTATCATTTCATTCAACAGAAACTAGTAAAAGCAACGCCAGCAAAATGTTATTACGAATATCACCTCAGACATGGTGTCACTAATTCAGCTGTTATTCAGCCAACTCAGCGACATCAGCTGAATTGCACTTTTCCGTTGTATCCATTGTTGTTATCCTGTAAATTTCACCTGCATCAACGACTACAAAATAGAGGAGATAATTAACTAAGAGCAAGTTCATCCACCTGTATCATGTGATATAGATGCAGATACATTTGACTGGTGACATTAGATCCTAAAGGACTTGCAAATTTTGAATGAATAATTTGTCGTTATTTTAGTGTTGTACAATTCCTTAAAACAGAAAGGATTTAAATTTTACTTTTTAGTTACTTAGAGCATACATTTTCAAACCATTTAAGCACAAAATCACGTAATTAACATGTCCTTGAACATGTTATTGTATCATTCATTTTGTAACAATGAATCGAATGAATCATGTGTGAATATACTATAAACAGTAAATGAAAACCATCGGATACAAACGTCAATTTCCGTAACCTCAGCTGAGGGAAATTACCTTTGTTGGTCGAAGGATATGGTATCAGTAAATTATAGCATTCACTATAAACTGGTCTCAAGATAGTTTTGTACTGTTGTCTGTTAGGTATATAATAACCATACAAGAATTGTTGTTTGCGTGTCCTAAATGTGAAGTCTTTTGTATACAAACAATTTCGTTAACAAGATCTCATGGAAAATGAAGTTACCACCACAAACATGATTTCATACCACACTATGTATGTTGTCACAGAATCCTTGATGCTAGCGTTACGAGTTTTACAAGGATACAATCTTCTCGGAATTGATCTCAAAGGACCAAACGGAGAAATTGCTTTCCAGATAGAGTGTCATTCGTCCACGCTGAAGCTTCCAGTTCATCTAATTTTCTGTCAGGACAATGAGTCCTTTAAATATGCACGTACACGAACACATACAAATAAATTTTGTATATTAAGATACACCAAAACTCCCTATAAACGCTCAATTATGAGAACGAAACAAATTTCCAGGGCTCAAAGGACACTCCCAGGAAGACATCGTTCCATGAAAATTAAAATCAGAGAACTAGGAACCCCAGAAATGCTCAAATTAATTACCTTCTCATGGAATAGAATGTCTTGAAGTGACTGAGTGCCCATAAGGATAACGTCAAAGTCCTCAAAATTTAGCCAAAAGGGAAATCACGAAAATTTTATTTCATGTAAGATGCTCGTAAAAGTTGAATTCTATTATCATGATTTTTATATTCATTCTTTGGCCTAAAACGAAAGTCCTTGTTATCAAGTTTTCCTATTGTTTTATTCCAACAGGATTATGAAATTCGATAACAGATACGCATTAACTTAAAAATTCTTAAATTAAATAACGATTTATATGGAATATCATTCTCATTTTTGCATTACTAGAGAGTAAGTTGAATTCGTTTTTTCCTTCTCTTCTGTTTCAAATACACATTGCAACGGTATCGTGTAGAGGTATCGTGTACAGTGAGTGTGTGCTGAGCATCAGGTTGCTTTGGTTGTTTCCGAATTTCTTTCGCCTCAGATTTTGTAAATATTTTTAAGTATTGTTATTAACCAACAAGCTTTTGCTTTTCAGAATAATATTTTTTATAAAACCACAACAGAAAAAAACAATTCTCTTCTGTTGCTCTTAACTGAAACCGTTTAATCAGAGCTAAGCTAACCACTTCACTGTAATGGTAAACATTTCATTACATGTCAAAGGAATAATTTACCATACTTAACGAATCCCCTGTAATTTCTTTTTATTCTTCTCCAAACTCAACCACATGGAGCACATGTAATAAATATTTTCATAAAAATCAAATAAAAATAGTTACTTAATCGTGAAAGATTCAAATGGAAAGTAAAAATAATTTTCATAATTGATTGCTTTGTTTCTCATTAATTTCTTTGTACCTCATTAAGTTAAGAAATACACTTGATGTAAATGAGTGGCACAATTCAATTGTATTACTAGCCAAACCCTTAATGGCAGAGGGCTAGCATTTGAAGGCGTCTTAGGGTGTGAATTATAGCACCACAAGATGGCTACGTGGATACATATAACCAAAGTGTTATGCTAGCAATACTGTGAACTTCTTGAAGGAATTGATCGATATCTCAAAGATTGATTGGGAAATTTATTGCGTTTTTGTGTCTCAGCAGGACTGTACGGTCTTTGTGCCGGAATTACAATCAGGAAGTCTACTTACATTCCAAATAACTCCTACAATATCTATTAATCTAAATTAAATATTGATATCAGCTAAAACTTGAGCATGTCAAAGTCACTCTGTGTAATGGATTTCATTTTCGGCTTAGCGTTTTTACACACAGCGACAACCCACTGTGAGAGAGAGATTCAGATATGAACGTGATTTATATCAATATCTAATCGAACTTTCGTAAAATACACAATTAAGCCGAGAATAATTAGCAGGATAACATAAATACTTAGCACAACTTACATAAAGTGCATTATCCTGGATGAATCAAAAATTTTCCAAGAAGTAACTTCCACACACAAACTTGAAAGAATGTGCTTTGACTCATTTTGAGTGAATAATTTTATTCGTTCTTTTAGTAGTATCTACAGAATTTTATGAACACTTTTAACGATTATTACTATTTTGTCATTTTGTTATATCACATAAACTTTATCGTGATTTAATTTTCAACGAAAATTAACTTTCATTAAAATTTATGTCAATTTAAATGACTTTACATAGACGTATTAAATTTAATAGTTAACTATAAAAATATAAAACAAATCGAATTTTATAGTGAAAATAGAAATTTCAAATTTTTAACCAATTTTTTGTATTTTAGTATTTCATAAAATTGCATCATTTAATGAGGTAAAATTAAATGTGTTTGTTTAATTTAGCAGGTTAATTATATATAACAAATATTTTATGTTTTCCTAGACACCATTTGGCGTGATAAACATCCTGTTGGTCGGGGTACGTTAATTCCTTTGTTGACGTTTGTCTATTGCTTACAATATCATAATATATAAACAGAAAATAAATATAGTCCAATCAATGGGAATGTGGTAGTTTCTTTGCAAAATTATTTTAACAACTACCATATTTTCAAATAGTCTTTATTAGCAAACCACTTCGACTAATGCTGTTCACGTTTGATTACTCGAGATGGTGTGTCACGTGCCTCATTATTTGAGTATTGACCACCGAGCAAGAAACATCACCACCACCTTTGGAGCAACGTTCGCTGTTCATAAACAGTTCTTGCAATCGACCACACACTACAAGTGAATGGTCGCCGTAACTGCGCAGACACCAATAATAGGTCTGTTCACGTACTTCCCAGTTTACTAGAGTGTACTAGACTTTACTCGAGGAAAAATGAGAGGTTTGATACGATTTCGCTCTGTTACTCAAATAGTAAAAAAAAGCTTGTGAGTAACATCTAGCGACTTCGTAAGCGGCATAAACAAATTTGAAATTGTCAAATGAACCGCATTTTCATAGCAGCTTGAACTTACTCAAGCAAATGTCTCGAGTAACATCTAGCACTTTCCAGCATATTTCCCCCCCGTCAGTTTTTGTCAAACACTCTCAAAACAATTTTTTGAGAGAGTACAAAAATGCCAATATAAGAGAGTACAAAAATGCCAATTTCGTGCTGGGAACATATTGCAATATACTCCGAGCAAGTACGTGAACAGTGAACAGTAATACTAGAAACACAACAAAGAGATGACGATGTTAATAGATCGAAAGCCCTCGAACCATAGGTACAGCCAAGGAAGATAACAGACTCCAAGTCGTTTTACAAACTCATTCTTACTAGTTTTGTTTTATTTAAACAAGAATGAAACAAGAGTATTAGAAATTCAGGACACAAAAATCTCAAATTAAATTCACTTGGAATATAAGTGAATTTTTGAAAAGCCTAAAGGCAAAACGTTAGTACCCACTCATGTCTTAACAACTTCCTTTTATCCAAGTGATTTTATTATTGTAATAAAGAAGTCAAACTGAAAAGTAGGTAAATCTCACTCGAGCGCAATTTATCCTTTCATCCGGTTGTTCATTTAGTTCTAATTAAAATTAAGGACTTCATTTTCAGTACTAAAGAAACCTAAAACCACATTAACTAAATATAAAGGCTAACCATAGCTTCAAGTGTATTTACACTAAATTTAATAAATATTATTTATTTTGTTCCAAAACGATGTTACAAAACTTCAGCTCTTGGAAAAACACCAAAAACGGCAAAAACTTTCACAATTTTAACGCTTCCTCATCCACAACCAACTTCATTCAAAATCCACAAGGAATAGAGACGGACTCAACAATTTTGTAGTGTGTCTGTACATGAAGTTGAAAATTATTTCCTACTTTATTTGTTGTGGGGTATTTTTAGTTTCGTTTTTAATGTTATGGATTGCCACAACACGGGACAAGGAGTGCTTTTTCAAGATCACTTGCACCTCTTTGAAAATGATACATGGATTTATTTAAAAACTTTATTTATTCTTCGTTTTACTCGTTCTATATTTTATTACTTTGCGTAACTTAATGCTTACGGTACATGAATTAATTTTAAAAAGGTTTTAGTTTTCTACGTTAGGCACACTTAACCTGTCGTAGCTTAATGCTTACGGTACATGAATTAACTTTAAAAAGGTTTTAGTTTTCTACGTTAGGCACACTTAACCTGTCGTAGCTTAATGCTTAAGATACAACACTCGGAAATGGACACAGATTTCTGACTTGAATTTCGAGTTTGAATTAAGATATAACGCTCGGAAATGAACACTGATTTTTGACTTGAGTTTCAATTTTGGGTTAAGATATAACGCTCGGAAATGAACACTGATTTTTGACTTGAATTTCAATTTTGGATTAAGATATAACGCTCGGAAATGAACACTGATTTTTGACTTGAATTTATGATGGTTCCCTCGAACTTGCTAGGTAACTTGAGAATTCGTGGACTTAAATTTGAACACACGAATGACCCGATTAATACAGCTTTCTCTTCTGGACCCTGGAACGGCTTTCGGAAGAAGACCCCTAAAAGAACTCTACTCCTGCTTTTTATTCTTTTTCCGATCGCGCTCTGCATTACCGATCGACATTCGATTGTCCAATCGGCTTGCATGGCGGGAATCGGAAGTGGTAAGCGTCACCACGCTTACCAAAAGGGGCGTTCCTGTTTGGTAACAGGTCAATTTGTTTAGGCGCCAAACAGGCGTGTATTCTAGAGATGCTGTCATAAATTCTTGCCGAGAAGCGGCAAGGTTCCAATTACCAATAATTCACAAATAATATTTCTATATTTTTAAAAAGGGTCATTAAGGAGTTATATTTCAGAAAGAAGAAATTTCGAGGTTCGAGTAAAACAAAAGGGAAAAGATTTGGTAATTGTTGAGTTATTATGTAAGTGTCCTGAGGACAAGGAAAAGGGTCGAATTTTATTACTGTGTCGTCGACGGTTTGTCGACGACCCAGGGCGAGGGTGCTAGAAAAAGGGACCTACCTGAAAGGAGAAAAGAAAAATAAAAATAGGGGTGGTGACCATATGGTGATTTAGAGTTCCAGGATTTGTTTGTGGCATGAATATTTCGCATGAATATTTCCAATTGGACTCATTCATGGGTTCGTATTGGATCATTTCTTTACTCTTGTGGTAAATTGATTCGCGGTTTACGCGGTTTTCATCTATTTTTTTCACAACATTTCCCTCCCCCCTGGGAAGAAAATTTTTCCTACCGAAAAATTTTCCCATGGTTGGGTTTTTCGAGGTGTGTTCAGAGATCAGTCCGAGGTTGTTTACAGTTACTGAATATATATATAAAATTTGTTTTATCTTAACCTCCTATAGATTTAGTTATAATTAACAACAATATCTTATTACGAATTGTTGACGATTTCCTTCAACTACATGTTTTCTCTTATGGACTATTATGTATACTAAGGTTCTTAGAAATTATGGATCATATTGATTGTGAATTATTTTTCTTACGTTATAATAGCGATTCCGCTAAAGGCTAAATTCGTATGCGACAATTGATTTATACAAAATATTTCTTATTTCTAGCATGTACAGGTAATTCCCTAACTTTGTATTGCGTGAATGTTCTTGTATATTTTTTTTCTAGATATATATATATTTCTTTAAGTTCTTGTATATTTTTCTCTATATATATATATATATATTTCTTTAAGTTACTCGACTTGGTAATTAGCTGGAGGGGAATTGGTTAGGAGAGTATGGGAGGGAAGTATAACTTTAAATTGTTATTATGGACGCGTTTATTTTTGTTCCGGATTTTGATTGTACTATTTTGCTTGGAATTAATGCAGGTGATAGTGTAGGGACCGTTCCATAGGGGAGAGAATTTGTTTAATTTTACGGGATTTCTTATGAGGACTTGGTCGCCTACTTTGAAGCGTTTCTCTCTAGTGCCTTTGTCGTAGTATTTTTTTGATATTTGTTTCTGTTTTAGGGCTAGTTCTCTAGCAATTTTGTATCCCATTTGTAGACGTGCTTTTAATTCATTGGCGTAATCGTCGTAATTGTAACAAGTAGAAGGGGTACTTTGGAGTTGACTAGGGATAACGGCCGGAAATCCGTAGAGTAATTCATAGGGTGTATAATTTGTGCTTGTATGGGGTGTGGTATTGTAAACAAACATGGCATAAGGTGTCCATGAGTCCCAGGATTGGGCATCCTTATCTACGTACGATCTTAAATATTCAGTCAATGTTCTGTGGCTTCTCTCTAGGGCACCATTAGTTTGGGGATGATAGGGGGTTGTGGCTAATCTGTTGATTTTCAACAATTTGGAGACCTCGTTAAACATTCCTGCGATCAGATTTGCACCTTGATCGGTGAGAAGACTTTCGGGTATGCCGTGCTTACAAACGATTTGAGTGACGAATGCTTCTGCCAATGTTGTTGATTCTACATTACGAATAGGGATTGCCGCTGAGAATTTGGTTAAGTCGTCCTGAAAGGTTAACAGGTATTTGTTTCCGCTATAAGAAATGGGTAGAGGTCCTACTACGTCTAGATATACTCTTTCAAAAGGCCTATTGCAGATATTGGGGATCCTCATGGGGATTCTGGGATTTTTGGCTACTTTATTCTTTTGGCAACTCTCGCAAGTTTTTATAAAGGTAGCGATGTCGCTAACCATACCTTTCCACCTAAATTGTTTTTGGACCCGTTTAAGAGTGCGGGACAATCCTTGGTGTCCGCCAGTCGGTAGTATGTGGAAGTCCTTTAGAATTTGCTGGATTTCTTGTTTTGACTTGGGATTTTCGACTTGATCGAAGTAAAGGGTTACAGTTACTTCTTGCTGATTTGATGCCTTACGGATCGCATCCTTCAGGTTTATTTTATCTTTAATATTGGAATCAGGGGTGGATATATGCACTTCTTTGAGTTTAAATTCTTTGCATTGGCTTAGTATTTCTTTCAGAATTTCTTCTAGGTTTATTTGGTCGGATAGGGAACGAATGGGGAGTTTTGTTTTATATATATGGTATTCGTTTCCGCTTTTGCAGGAATACCTTTTGTATGTGTTGAATTCTGTGACCTGGTATCCCAATTTGTCCTTTAGCTTGCACTCCAAGGTGCTGTTCCGTATGGGCAGTAGGAAGAATTTGTGTTTTAGGTGTTTGTTGAGGAGAGAATCGTTCCTTTCTGAGATAAATGTCTTTTCTTGAACTGGGACAATAGGATTACTAGGTGTTTCGACTTCGATTTCTGGGGTTTGCTTTAGGCATTTTGCCTGATTTCTTGTGACTACGTTGACTTTCGCTGGATCTGGATTATCTCTTAAGTGATTTTTCGGTCTTGGAGTTAGATTATTCTTATCTTCCGACTTTGGCTCTGTTTTTAATTGATCGTAGGGTTTAGAATTATCATGAGATTTAGGATTTATGTCATTGGAATTAGAGTCAGAATTAGCATTATGATGAGATTTAGGATTTATGTCTTTAGAATTAGAGTTAGAGTTAGCATCATGATGTGATTTAGGATTTATGTCATAAGAATTTGAGTTAGAATTAGCATCATGATGTGATTTAGGATTTATGTCATAAGAATTAGAGTTAGAATTAGCATCATGATGAGATTTAGGATTTATGTCATTAGAATTATCATGAGATTTAGGATTTATGTCGTTGGATTTAGAGTTAGAATTGGCATCATGATGAGATATAAGATTTATGTCGTTAGAATTATCATTGGATTTAGGATTTATGTCATTGGATTTAGAGTTAGAATTAGCATCTGATTTTGGGTTGGTTTCTTCTTCTCCTATTCTTCCTTCTTGAACCGAGGTTCCGTTGACCGAAGTCAGGTTGACCGAAGTCTGGTTTGTACTTGACAAACTGGTGGTTTTTGAATCTCCTTCAGTTTTTTCGTTCGTATTCTCGGTTTCTTCCACAGATATGGCACGACTAAGTGCATCCGCGTTAGTGTTTAACCGACCTGGCTTGTGGATGACCTTATAATCATATTCCTCAAGCCTAATTCTCCATCTCATTAGCCGTGAAGATGGGTTTTTGAGGTTCATTACCCAAACTAGGGGTTTGTGATCGGTGATCACAGTGAATTTCCTACCGTATACATACGGTCGGAATTGTTCCACTCCGTAGACTATTGCCAATAGTTCTTTTTCGATGGTGGAATATCTGGTTTCAGCTCCATTCAATGCTCGACTGGCATAGGCAATGGGTCTATCGCACAGTTCGCTGTTTTGCGAAAGTACCGCTCCTATGGCTAAATTGCTAGCGTCGGTGGTTACTAGGAATTCTCTCTCGAAGTCCGGATACGCCAAGATTGGGGCTTTAACTAGGCAGTCTCTCAATTCACAAAACGATTCTTCACACAAGGCGTCAAATTTGAAAGGTACATCCTTCTTTAGTAATTGAGTCAAGGGTTTAGCGATCTTTGAGAAGTTCTGTATAAATTTTCTATAATATCCCACGAATCCAAGGAAAGCTCTTACGTCTTTTACCTCTTTGGGTCGTGGATATGTCTTCACGCTCTGTATTTTAGACGGATCTGGCTTGACCCCTTTATCTGTTATGAGGTGTCCTAGATACATGATTTCTTTTCTTAAGAAATGACACTTCTCTGGTTGTAATTTTAAATTATATTCTCTCAATTTCCTGAATATAGTTATCAACCGATCGTTATGTTGTCTTAGATTGTACCCATGGATGACAATGTCGTCCATATAGATGAAGCAATGAATTCCCTGGAGTCCAGTGAGAATGTTATTCATTGTTCGCTGAAAAGTGGCCGGGGCACCTTTCAGACCGAATGGCATGCGAGTATATTCGTAGTGGCCGTATGGGGTACTAAACGCAGTCTTTTCACCATCCTTGGGATCCATTCTGATTTGATGGAATCCGTTGGCGAGGTCGAGGGTGGTAAAATATTTAGATTTGCCCAATTGGTCCAATATATCTGTGATATTGGGCAATGGATATGCATCTCCTATAGTGACTTCGTTCAACTTCCTGAAGTCTACTACGAGTCTCCACCTCTTGTTTCCTTGCTCGTCCGCCTTCTTGGGGACCAATAACAATGGTGAGTTCCATGGACTATTAGAGGGTTTGATTATGTCGTTGACCAACAGCTCCTGGACTTGTCGATCGATTTCCTTCCGATTCGACTCCGGTAATCTGTAGGGTTTAGTAAAGATAGGGGGTTGATCCTGTTTGGTTTGGATCTTGTGAGTGGCGGCGTTGGTATAAGATAAATGGTCGCCTTCGATAAAGAATAAATCATTGAATTCGCGACACACGTCTATTATGCTTTCTACTTCCTCTTGGTTACAATGATCTACCTTGATGAGATCCTTAAGTAGTCTGATTCGGTGTTTGGTTTGATCTTTCTCGTAGTTGGGGATTACCACATCGAATTCTTCGAGATTTCCGTAGTCAAAGTTAATGTTGTCCCTGTTTAATATGATTTCTTCTTCATTATAGTTGAGGAGTAGTATTTGCATTGATCCGTTATTGGGCGTAGTGATGGTGTTTCCTATTATAACACCGGGTTGGATCTCCTTGCTCAGGGAGACAATCTCGCCTTTTGCTGGCGCTGGTACGGATACTATGATTTCAGCACGGGCAGGGAGAGTGAGGTACTCCTGAGTATTTAAATTTGTGGGTGCAACCATTGTTTCCGGAGGGTTGTCCATTGAGATTTCGTTTTCCTTGAGGTTTTGAATCTCCTTTATTCCGGGGATTTTTCCCAGGGTAATGACATGGCGCTTATAATCGATACTAGCGTCTGTTTTTGACAAAAAGTCGTGTCCTAGCAAACCTCCGAAATTTAAACTGGTTCCTTTCCCAATTATTTGGAATGAATGCTGGATTTTCAAGGTTTCCTTCAAGTTGAGTGTCCCTAAGACGGATCCTTTGGTAGGAGTCGAGTTTGAAAATAACGTATTGACTTGGTACGTGTGATTCTTGTTACAGGGTGTATTAGATTTTAATATATCTTCCCTGATTAGACTAATTTCAGCTCCAGTGTCGATTATGAATTCGACTAAGGGTTCTCTACTCACATCTAGTGGGAGAGCTATTGATAGGGTAGCTGGAGTGATCTTGATTGGTAGAATTAGTGGTGTATGTCGGCTTGGACAAGTTGTTGCGAAGGTTGGCCGACATTCGTCCTTCGCCCTTGAGAGTTTCCCGGATTCTCCGCTTCTGGAATTAGGTTGGGTTGCGGGTTGTTAGAAGTATTTATGGTTTGAGGTTGGTTAAACCGGGAGTTATTGTATAGCCTTTTGCGGCATTCCTCTATGGAGTGACCAGGTTTCTTGCAATACCGGCAGACCGGTCGAAGTGCATTGTCGTTGGCATGTGCCATGAAATTGTTGGCTGGCCTACGTGGAGGGTTTTGGAATTGTGCGGGACGATTCCCTTGATTGCATTGGGGTGACAGGTGTCCGATTTTCCCACACTTATAACAAGTGGGTTTTGTATAGGGTGGCTGGTTCGTTCCTCTATATTGAGGGTTTGGGGTAGCTTCATCTTTGGGAGGAGCAAGGGAGGAACGGGTCTCTACTCGAGTGGCATGTTCTAGTATGTAATTTGTTAGAGACCCTAGTTTCTTGTCTGGGAATACTTTGGCCAACATCTGAAGTTGACTATTGGAAAGTCCATCCTCAAAGGCTCTAACTGCCTGACGTTCATTGTCTGAAAGGAGTGCGGATAACAGAATTTCGTCCTCTGTATAGGCTCTAGTTGCCTCATTTAAAAGAGATAGGTTAGTGGTGATTTTCTGGACGTAGTCTTTTGTGGTCTCACCGGGTTTTTGGCGAGATTGGCTGAGTTGCGTCTGTAGGTTAGTTCGCGAAATTTTGTTCTCGAATTTGTTGCATAAAGCAGTTCTTAATTCTGACCATGAATGTATGGGGTTGTATTTTAAAACGTCGTATGCATTTCCAGATAATTTGCTCCGAATAATCCCTAAGAATGTCCTCTGTTCGCTTTCGCTGCGGACAGTTTCATACATATCGTCTGCGCATGATAGGAATTTATGCAGATCTCTAGTGTTTCCCTGAAATTCGGGTATCAAGTGCTGAGTGTTGTTCAAGGAGAACTTCCGTTCATTGGAGGGGGATGGTCGAGGGGATTCCTTGAGGGATTCCTCCTCTGTGCATTGGACTAGAAGATCAGTGGCCCGATAATATTCGGTCTCGGTTTTTTCAAATAGTTCAGTGTATGCTGAATTATATACTTCAGGGTTGAAATTTTGGGTGAGGTTTAAATGGGTAGTTTTAAATGCCTCCCAATATTCGTTTAATAATTTGATCTTTCGATTTGCGACGGATTTTGCTAATTTGGTTGAGTTGGAGGGTTCTATCCCCTGAGTTAGTCTGGTTAGGAGTCCACTTTGCTCCTTTTGGAGTTTGAGGACTTTGTCTGCCGGGTTATGTATCTCCATCGTGGATGGGTTGGCAGATTCGTTGTCCTGGGGGTCTATAATTATATTCTCTGCGGGAGGATTCAGTTCGCTTAGGGTTTGCATAATGTTTTCTCTAAGTTTGCCGATTCGTGTTATGGTGGTTTTGTAACACCTTGATTTAAAATATTCGTGTGAAGGGTCAAATTTCGGGTGATTTTTAAGCTTGATGTGATTTTCGTGGAAGTTCTTTTGGAATTTGTCGAGGGATTTGAGGGCTGAGTTAAGTGTTTTCTTGGAAGGCGATTCCTTTACTTCCCTAGAGATTCTTTTTATTTCTAATATAATTTTATCTTGTGTGTTATTTAGAGTGATATATCCTCTTTCAGTCATGGCGTAACAGACAGATTTATGAGTATTTCCCTACTCGTGATATAAAGAGATTAAATAAAAGAGACCTATTGGCATACCGTAAATGGATCTAAATAATGCGTAAATGACGGCCGGAATAATGATGACTGAGAGCGGGTTATATCCTAACCATAAGAATAATGTGATGATGAGGAGTCGTTTCATATCTTGTCTTAATGCAAATTCAGGATTCTATTGAACGTAGGATTTTCTTCCTGGTATTGTTCTGAGTTAGCTCTGCGGGAGGGTACGACCAGATAATATGCCAAGATACAAAAATATATTAGAGATAGGACAATCAGGATGGCTACCGTGAGAGTTAGTTTGAGATTATCATCCATTGGAAATTTGCTAAGGGTCCTGAGTTGATAAAATTTTCTCTCTCTACTTTTCCTTTTCCTTCCGTGTATGTGTTTGTTTTTTTTTTTTTTCTAGTAAGAGGATCCTGGGGGAGAAATAGTCTGGGGTTCGGTTTCTGGTAGGCACAACAACATATAGTAGGCAAGAATGCACCGTTGACTACGGGAATTAAAGAATTCTGGGCGAATTATGCAATCGATGTTGCATTCGAGTCGGAGAGATCTGACACAAGTCCAGAGGGCGTCAGTATAGATTTCTTGTTCTTCTAAGGGGAGAGATTCGATAAGGGCTCCTACTCTTTGGGCAAAAACGAACTTTTCGTCGTTGGTCAAAGAGAAATTGTCCATGAGAGTAAAAAGAAAATGGGTAAAGAGGGAAATTAACTTCGTCGCTCTGCTAATAATAGCAGTTGATAATAAGCAAGGGTACTTTGTCCCCCGTAGGACGAAAAAAATTCTGAGGGAAGTTCTGCGTTAGGCGGAATTCGACAGTTTAATGTTTCCAAACACTGTTGGAGAGCAGCTGTTGTTTCGATTTGTTCCTGAAGAGGCAACCTAGTTACCTGATCGCCTACGCGCCTAGCGATGCTTAAACGTTCCTCGTTAGTGAGGAGTGTATTTTCCATAAAGGGGGATTATAATGAATCAAGGATAGGATATTAACAAGTTCGCAGTAGCGTTGAGAAAGATATCAAGGAGTTTTATCCTCGTTCAAAAGGTTTTCAATAAGAGATTCAAAGGTTAATTTCCGAATGCCCACGCAATACAATTACAATTTTATATAATTCTGATAAGTGTCTATGATAAATGTCTATGTATATCGTAAAAAGGCTTATATATATATATAATAAAAAGTATATAATGAAAAGGTATATGATGAAATTGGGTGGTCTAACCTTAACTGGAACTCCTGCGTTGGGGTTTGATTCCTCGAACTTAGTAGAAACCCTCGTTGGAGCAGTTCTGGCTCATTGATGTTGCACTTGTTGTTTATCTTTTTTTTTTTTTGAACTTGTTTTTAAAATTTTTGTATTATGTCTCCTCAGCCTGGCACGACAGGGAGACTAGCGCATTCTTCTAATAACGCAGCTAATCGGCAATGCTAGCCGTTTTTAGGTTTTATTGTTATTAATTTCACTTGTGTAGTTTTTTTTTGTAGTTTATTTCACTTTCTAGATTTTGTAGTTTATTTCACTTTCTTTATTGTCAGGTTTTATCGTTACTAATTTCACTTGTGTAGATTTTGTAGTTTATTTCACTTTCTAGATTTTGTAGTCTATTTCACTTTCTTTATTGTCAGGTTTTATCGTTACTAATTTCAATTTCGATGATACACATATATTTCTATTTTGTTATTATTATTTATTATATTTTCTTTTTTCACTTGGGACTGATTTTCTATCCCACCGCTGCCACCATTTATTTTTGTTGTGGGGTATTTTTAGTTTCGTTTTTAATGTTATGGATTGCCACAACACGGGACAAGGAGTGCTTTTTCAAGATCACTTGCACCTCTTTGAAAATGATACATGGATTTATTTAAAAACTTTATTTATTCTTCGTTTTACTCGTTCTATATTTTATTACTTTGCGTAACTTAATGCTTACGGTACATGAATTAATTTTAAAAAGGTTTTAGTTTTCTACGTTAGGCACACTTAACCTGTCGTAGCTTAATGCTTACGGTACATGAATTAACTTTAAAAAGGTTTTAGTTTTCTACGTTAGGCACACTTAACCTGTCGTAGCTTAATGCTTAAGATACAACACTCGGAAATGGACACAGATTTCTGACTTGAATTTCGAGTTTGAATTAAGATATAACGCTCGGAAATGAACACTGATTTTTGACTTGAGTTTCAATTTTGGGTTAAGATATAACGCTCGGAAATGAACACTGATTTTTGACTTGAATTTCAATTTTGGATTAAGATATAACGCTCGGAAATGAACACTGATTTTTGACTTGAATTTATGATGGTTCCCTCGAACTTGCTAGGTAACTTGAGAATTCGTGGACTTAAATTTGAACACACGAATGACCCGATTAATACAGCTTTCTCTTCTGGACCCTGGAACGGCTTTCGGAAGAAGACCCCTAAAAGAACTCTACTCCTGCTTTTTATTCTTTTTCCGATCGCGCTCTGCATTACCGATCGACATTCGATTGTCCAATCGGCTTGCATGGCGGGAATCGGAAGTGGTAAGCGTCACCACGCTTACCAAAAGGGGCGTTCCTGTTTGGTAACAGGTCAATTTGTTTAGGCGCCAAACAGGCGTGTATTCTAGAGATGCTGTCATAAATTCTTGCCGAGAAGCGGCAAGGTTCCAATTACCAATAATTCACAAATAATATTTCTATATTTTTAAAAAGGGTCATTAAGGAGTTATATTTCAGAAAGAAGAAATTTCGAGGTTCGAGTAAAACAAAAGGGAAAAGATTTGGTAATTGTTGAGTTATTATGTAAGTGTCCTGAGGACAAGGAAAAGGGTCGAATTTTATTACTGTGTCGTCGACGGTTTGTCGACGACCCAGGGCGAGGGTGCTAGAAAAAGGGACCTACCTGAAAGGAGAAAAGAAAAATAAAAATAGGGGTGGTGACCATATGGTGATTTAGAGTTCCAGGATTTGTTTGTGGCATGAATATTTCGCATGAATATTTCCAATTGGACTCATTCATGGGTTCGTATTGGATCATTTCTTTACTCTTGTGGTAAATTGATTCGCGGTTTACGCGGTTTTCATCTATTTTTTTCACAACATATTGAGGGATTTTGTAATTTCAGAATATACGATCTTAAGTCAACTGAACACTGCACTAACATTGTCACACTTTTGGAGTTCTAGATTCTGTTGTATCTCCACAGCTCTATTAGAGTTTTAAGAAAGATTAAACAATTTTCCCTGTTTTAGTAGTCCTTGGAGCAAAATTTCCCATATGGCTTTTGTCTACTTTGAAGTTTTGTGTAACAAAATCCGTCCTTCAAAGGATAACGTTGAATGTGACATTCAAGAAATTTTGATGAGAAGCAGGATTCTGGTTTTGAGGCAGTTTTCAGATTCTACTTTCAATAAAATTCATACCTTTGGAACTGGGACACCAGAAACTGCAGGTGAAGCCCGATGGCTTATTCCAGCAATTCCTTGCTTGGTTGAAGGTTCTGATTCTAGCAATTCCTTGGTTACGGTCTGACATTCGAATCGATCATCCTGAATGTGTCACTCAAGCAAGTTTGATGAGAACTTGAATTCTAGTTTTCAACCAATTTCAAAATTGTCCTGTTAAAGGACATTTCACTTTATAGAGTTAGTGTTTAGTAGAACGGAAATCACCCAAGCTGGATTCTAGTTTTCCATACAAAGTTCAGTTCCTCAGAATCGAAGCTGCAAAAGCTTCAGGGGAAAGAATTCAACCCAATGAGTTCGCGTACACTGCTAAATGTGTCACTTACGGAATTTCGTCCTCTTTTGGCCCCTTCAAATTACTCAGATGTCTGTTGCAGGAAATCGTTTCTTGTGCCTTTCTCAACTTCCAAGAAATAACATTGAATCTGTTCCTTATGACGTTCTGATGAAAATCATAATTTCTAAGGACTTTTCTCAAGAGACATATTTCTTCGAAGGATTCAATCAAAACGATCCCATGATGACGCAACATCTTGAGCTGAAACTCGTGGATCACATTCCCCAAAGTTGAAAATTCTGGTTCTACGAATCAATGAGTTTCTTATCAATTACCTTGAAGTTATTTTAGAATTTCCGCGAATATATTGACGTTAATCGATAACCAATTACTCAACGCAATGGTTTGGAATGTATTCAATCAAAACTTCTTACTAATACAACAACGAAGATTTTACAAAGTTCGACGGGTAATATAAGACAAATTTGGTTAGCTTGTGCTTCATCGATTGAATTTCATTGGAACATTTACGCCAAATTTACCATGATTTCAAGTTTGGCTAATTTCATTAGAATACCAGTTAATACCGTAATTCGAAGTGGTGCAAATTATATGCTTACTAAAGTAACATTAATTAATGAGAAGTGTTTCTGAAAGGTAATCAATGCTTAATAATTGGTTTATGCGTTAACTCAAACCATCCCTCAAGAGTTCATTCTAGGAAAGATCTAAAATTGTCTGAAGCACACTTCAATGGAATCGATATTCATGCCAGAAGGTTAATTTTCAGAGAAAAGAATGTTTCGAAAATTGTAATGAGATTTTCAAAAATAACTTCAACAGTCAGTGGTCATTTTCATTGCGAATAGGATATAAGACTAGCTAAGGTGCAAAATGTCTAGTTATAATAAAACGTCAATAATTAGGGAACAATTTGAGCAGCTTGTCTGTTGAAATATTTTGTGGACAAAGTGGTCGCATATAAATTTTGCCAAAAGACTTGCAACGTGACTTCGAAAAGAATTCCAAACACTGACAAAAGGGATGAAGGTGGAACTTTGTTGGGGATTCCCTTAAAGCAATAACTTTTGGAAAAATTTAAAAGGCAAACAAGAGAATAAATTCCACCGCATATAATTTTGCCGTAGAGAACTATTTTGCTATAGAGGAGTTTCTACACCATTCATTACTTGCGTGTATTTGTATATCTACAGAACAGAAAGAAATTTGTGGCGCCCGAAATTCTGTCCTTATTTATTCGTGGCTGCGACAAATGTAATGGAATTGAGGACGAAGCTTTTGCTGGTATTCCAGGGTGGCATTTAATATTTCGATTCATTTTTGGCTGCGTCCCTTTACCCCCACCGTAAAAGGATTCTTATGAAAATTCAAATCACGAAATCCAATTCAAGCAAACGTATGAAACAATTTGACTCCTCCGAAAGGGTACCAAACGTGCTCCATTTTATGCATGTCCTCCCACTAAAAATGGTGACCTACAACAAATGATGTTAACATATTATCCTCAAACCATATTGAAACCTCCCCGGAACAAAGATCCCAGCGAAATTAGGCTTTGCGTGCCTAGTTCACTTATATGCCTAGTTTGCTATAGGTACCTGAAGTTTTATTTTTGCATAATTTTTGTTTTTTGGCAAACAAAAAAAACAAAATACCTTCTTAATATCCTTAAAACGGAATATCCTTATTTTTGTTTCTCAAAATTTATTTACGGCAAATAATAATTATAATCGCTTTGCCCTGTTTCCAAGAAGTCCACGAACTGAATAACGTCAGGAAACATTTCGGGAAGTGTAGGAAGGACCACCCTCCCGGAAGTTGAAAGTTTACTTTGATCCTTGATTTTGGATACGATACGAAAGGATACGATTATTTTTTCGTGAATGGAAAGAAAATTTTCGATTTATTTTTGTGATTATTTTCAAAGAAACTTTTAATATTTTCATATTTTTATTTTCAAAAAATTCAAACAGAACGAAAAGGACACGAATTGCTTTCAGGAATTTCAGGATTCTCAGGGTTTTGGTTACGGAGAAACCGAAAAATTAAGAAAATAAATTTTCCAATTTAAGTGATTTTTCCTGTTTACCTTTTGATAGAACCCTCATACCCGGCGAAAAGGTTAAAAAGGACTTTTGTGGTTGGTTTGTAAGCGAAACCGGACTAATGCCAAGTGAAATTAACTCCGTAGCAAGGAATATACATCCTTAACACTTTTTCAAAAAGTCCCAAAGCGGTCATTTCAGAACGGTGTACAAGGATCCTTTTTCTTAAATATAATGCTCAAGAGAGACCTTAAGGAAATGGGAAACCTTTTCCCATTAGACGCTGTCGCAGGACCCTTTTATACCCATTTTGCTTACGTGTTAAGGATAAAAATTTCTTTCGTGTGTAAATAGAATAAAATTAATTTGCAGGTGAATAAATGTGAGTCACTTGCCCGAAAAGGACTTTTATTTGATATGTACAAAAATTGTTACTAAGAAGGACGATTCTCCTACGCGCAAAAATGTTTCTACGTAACTACGAGGGTGTTTTCTCTTGGAAATTTAGAAACCCCATTTCAACACAAATTAAAAATCAAAGCTTTGGATGGGTCCTTTTAAATTTGGAATTGAAATGATGAAATTGGTACCATGAAACGACGTTTCCAGGACACGTTATTCATTTCAACTTGTCGGTCAGTATTAACTGGTGACTCTTTGTTTCTGCGGAATTGAAAATTTAGTTAAGGATGTTAGTTTAAATACAATTAAACAGAAGGACATTTCATGGAACTGAAAATATGCTTTCAAAAACGAAAACATACAAACGAAATCAGAGGTAACTTTTTAGTTACGATGAAATTATGTTTTCGTTAAACATTTTTTTAGATAGTTTGAAAGGTAAACGATGTTACCTGACACTAACTAAAATGAAAAAGTTTTAATAACTAGAAAGTCAATATTTTAATAAGGATCCAATTAAATTGTGCTTTTAATGTTACATATATGCAGACGGGAAATTATGGTATTGAAGTTAAGTTTTAATTATTATTAGTATGTTCTAGCTGTACCTTTTTTGATATTACACTTTCAAAAAGTTTCTGGTAGCTAATTAACCTTTTAATGGCATAACATGTTTGTTTGTTTGAGAAGGTCATGTTCTGTCGATTTAGAATTAAAGTAAAGTTATTAAAATTATATTTATGAAGGTAACATGAGGGGTTTTGCCATAATAAAATCGTTTACTGCGGCAATAGACACGCTGTAGTTTTTAGGAACTGCAACATTTGAAATGGATAATGTAATTCGGAAAATGTGCATATTTAACTCCTTTACCAAGTAACGCAAATTGTTTTTTTATCAACAAAATAAACAAAGAAAAATGATGATCCTTGGTATTATGGCGATTATCGCTATTTTGTCATATATGCTGTGTTAGACTATTCTTTGCAAATTTAAATGCAAGACATTTCTTAAAACGTCAATTATTGTGTCACAATTAAATTCGCGATCAATCCATTCCGATTCGAATAAGTTTTAATTCATCCTGTCGTTGACACTATTTTGTACTACTATTCATGGATACATTTCATTTTTAAAAATGACTAACTATAAAATTATCCTTTATTCCTGTTAAAATGTCATCGGTGTGACCGAACATAACCTCATTCAGCTGTAAAAGCGTGAATAACGTAATACAAACTCCAGCAGAATGGTAGTGATATTGCATTTGGCATATAGTATGAGACGAGAAATCTGCCTCTGGAGAGCTGTCATTCACAGAATCATAATTGAATGACACAGTTTCAGGATGAACGATTGTAAAATGAACAGAATTGCATTTTATATAAAATACAGGGATATACGTTGAACAAAAGCTGGATCCGGATAGGGTAAGTTATTGTAAGTAAAGTAACATTTTCTATTTAACCTAATGCCATGGGAGCACCTGGTTTCAGTAGAATCAGCTAATTACGATGGATTAAAGTGGTTTGTATGACACCTCAGAAGCTATTCAAATGCGAAGCATATAAGAACTATTATCACAATCATGATGATGATAATAATCATAGTTTGAATGTATATAGTTCAGAATTTTATTCATTAAATTGAAAGAACCTTAAAACCCAGGGATTCTAATTAACACCCTTTTATCCTCATTGAATTTTGTTTAGCTCACTGTGAAGTGTTGTCGGTTTTAGCTTTGTGGTTTTATGATGCACTGTTAAATGTAAAACGTGTTATATAAAACACACGTTTCATAACTTCATAACGTTTCAATGTACAATATTAACCTTATAGTACGTGGGTGCGGATGAATGTCTGTTTATGAATTTTAATTACATTCAATGTAAACTTTAACCACTGCATTCGAGGGTAATACTACACAAGGACGTTTATAATACTTTCGATAAATTTTGCTTACATGGGTTATATACGACCACAACACATCATGTGAAGTGTATTTGAATGGAATATTAAGTAAATCGTGGATCCATGATGCCAGTCAACTTTAATGTGTGCTCCTTGAAAGTTTGGACAATTTTATCTTAAGCAACCCATAATTGACGAAAAATCCTTACGACAATAGAAGATAAAGTGGAAAATATTTTAAGTAATCCATGGACAAATGCAAGCTACTGTTACAGCATCTTTCAGGCAAACAGAAGACTGCAGTTAATATAGCAGTCTATTACTCTTTGAAACCTAAATTTTTATGAGAGTGCTTCATCACGAGCTTGGACAATAGAGCAACACACAATTGACGAAAAATTCTTACGCCAATAAGACATAATAAAGATGGTGACTCACACATGCGATTGTGGCACATGAGGTAGGTCAGTGGTTACAGCATCTGTCCGGCAAACAGAAGTTTCGAGTTATCAGCCGCGACACACATTTTTCCTCATGCGCTGAGGATGCATAATGATTTCCTCGTGTGCGCTCCTTGAAAGTTTGGACAATAGAGCAACACAAAATTGACACAAAATCCTTACGCCACCAAGGGACAAAATTGCCCAGAAATTTGAATCATTCAAGATGATTTTCAAAAACTTCTTTTCATATTTTCATCCCTAAGCAAACAAAAAAAACTTTTTCTCCCTCAAACATGATTGCCTACAACACATTGACAAGAAAGCAAACCCACTCGAGAAGTGAAAGAGGGAAACTTTTCAATTTCCTTAGAATTAATATTGAAAATCCAAAAGCTTATCTCTTAAAAATACAAAAAAAAATGTTTCGTATGCACATCAACCTTTATCTCTTGAGAACATTCATAAAATTTTAAACAAGGCTTTGCTCCAATGTACATTCTCCCTCAAATATCATCCCCCATTTGGATGTGGTACAAACACCAGAGCATTTCAAAAACGAAAATTCTAAGTAAATGCGATTATTACTTTATGAAAATTTATAAATCAACATAAATAAATAAATAAAAACGGGAATAAAATACAAGATTTAAGGGTAAATTTGATTTTGAGTGTATTTTAAGTAACTATTTAAGGATAATTCGTGTGCAATTCGAGGTAAAGACAAACATACAGTAACATTCTGTTAGAACGTTTACGAGTTTCATTTAACAGTCAGTTTTTATCCTTTTTACAAATGGGGGAATACGAACACATAAAAAGGTAATTAGGGATAATATTCACGTTGTAGCACATCCCCAATTCAAGGCTCTAAATCTCCAAATAACACGAATCAATTAAACACATATCCTTGTGAGCCGCACAAGGCTTTACCAAGGCTTCAAGGATTAATCCAAACCATTACCTTAACCAAGGTTCTTTATGTCAGAAACGTGCTAAGGATTTTTGGTTAGAAGCTTTTAAGGATGCATTGAATATCTTGTATATAGTTGTGTAGATTTTAAGGACTCAGAAAAAGGGAGTAAATTGTTATAAACATTTATGCCTATTACCATTATTGAAAACAACGATATTGTGGTGACATACAGTAAACGTAATTATCCTTATTGTTGTTTGTCTCCATCACCATCATCATTAGATCCTCTATCTATCAAATGGATACAAGGTTCTAGTGCTCCATCGCAAGGATAATTATCAATTTGACTTTATTTTATTTTTTTAATAAACCTTATCTATATCCCCTTCAATATGATGTGATTTCAAAATGAATGAATGCTAAATTATTCATTTTACATTAAATCGATTGAACGTTGTAAACAAAATTACATGATTTTGTGTATAATATAAACATCGTGTGTTAGAGGTTTTAATATCCATTTTGCAATGTCAGAACATTATATTGAATAACTGATTAGAGTGATCTTAAATTTACATTATCTACTTGTAATCTAATTAGCTGTGATTATAATAAGATATTCAGTTTATTTAAGAGTGTTTTGTTGTACAACATGTTGTGGTTTATTGCGACAAAATTATCATTTAGATAAGACTTGTTGTGAACATTAAAAATAATTAAGAAAATTTATTATAATATATATATGAAGAAGATAACACATGTTTTAATGCATGAATTTTATGTTATTTGCAATTATCTCTTATGAAAATGTATTCTCGTCATTATCATCATCATCATATAAGTTTTGTGAGTTATTTGTATAAAGTACATCACAATTTGTTGGTTTTACATCAAACAGAAGATTATTTTCCGTCATTTTTATCATTTAACTTTTATGCAACCTAATTAGGTAACATCATATTTCAGGTATTAAGGACATTTTCTTACATATTTGATATAAACCACACCTTCAGATGTTATAATCCGAATTTATTTTCATTAACCTGATACTCATGACCGATTAAGGTTATATGAAGCCTGCGAAAGCCTTTAAAAAAGAAAAGAAAACAGTAACACGAATCCGGTTATATTGTTAACGATGCTTGAATAATTGACCTTTAACCTGAAATAAATTGATGCATCCAAGGGTTTTGTGCGCCGTTACTTTTAAAACCTACAAAACTCAAGTTTCGTGCCTGATTTGAAGTCGTCAAAACGAACCGTCAGGTTGTCAAAGAAACCTTTTTTCTTGGGAAATTAGGAAAACAAGGTTAAATCAAGTTGAAAGCGATTTTCCTTTTCAGGTGAATTGTTTCAATTTCCCAAAAAAAATTCTACGAAAAAATTGTGAAGTTTTTTATGCCATCTGCGATTAATTTCCCATTTCAAAGGAAAGAATAAAAACATTTCCAGGGATAATTTCGAAAGACGTCATAATTTTCCAGAAATTTCTTTGGAAAAACTTTGACAAATACGGAAATCTGAAAATCAAAAGTTTTTTTTGGAACAACATGAGGAATTATCCTGTTGCAAAAAAGGACAAATAAATGAAGAAATTTCCATGAAATATTCACCTGAAAGAATACACGAGCTGAAATAAAAATTAATTTAAATAAGGACAAATAACAAGCTCAAGGATTTTTTCGTAGTCACAGTCAAATTGAACAAAAACCATCATTTTTCAAAATTCCAACCTTTGAACCTTTTCGTACCATTGAAAATCCTTTAGTATATTTACTGTGCCGTTTTTTGTGTAAAGTTCTTCCACTTTGATGGTAACACGGATAATGGTGCCGTGAAACAAATGCCGGTGAGTAAGGATTTTAAACGGATACGGATTCATTAGCATCAAACGATTTCGCTTGCAGCAAGGACGAGAAAAAGTATCGACATCAGTGGCATTAACGCTGACGCTGACGATTATGATGACAATGTTCAAAAGGTTCTGTTACAGAAAAGGTAAATTTTCAGGAAGTTCGCCACAAAGTCCTTACTAACGAGTGTTTCTGTCAAATGGATTTCGTCTTTTGAGGGATAAGCATAAGGATCGTTTTTAGCTTACAGCTTAGTGAATCTGTGTTTATCACAAATAAGTTTCAAGGGAATCAGGTCTTATCATTTATCACAAGAAAATCTTTTCATTGCACTGTCTTTCTCTTTTAGTATTCTCTATTTTATTTTTCCTTACGCTTCGGAATCAACTTGATTCCATGCGTCCGCTGCTAGTTGCCTGTTTCAAGCTCAATTTTTGACTTGTGTTGCTTGCATTTTCCTACTTAGTGACTTATGCGCTGAGATATTGTTTTCTGTTCTTTGCTTTCTCACTTTTCGTTACTCTCCAAACTTGTGTGCATTGTCTCCATTTACATTTTCAGTCCTTGTGTTTTTTGTTCACTACTTTAATTGAGATACTTCCTCCATTCAATTTAAATGAACTTTTCAAATTTGACATTTACATGACATTACCCGCATTAAATGAAAATTCACTTCAGTTCTGACAATTTCATTAGCCAGTTAATGCAAATCATAGTGAGAAACATATTTCCTTTTCCATCCCTCAAAACAAAAATCCTTTTCTGAACTTAGATTTCCAATACGATATTTTCATGATAACACCCAAATATCTCCAAAGTATATCTTGAAGGCTACTCTGAAAAACCGATTTGTATATAAATTTTTTTATTAATTTCCACCACGTCACCATGAAAATCAATTTTCCCTCTTCAAATGACTTTTCATTTGAACAGTATCACTAGAAAATATGTTTCTCTACACATTTTGATTTATATACAATATTATAACAGAAAAAATTGATGAAAACCATATCACTTTACGTACTTGATATCATTTTTTCAATGCGCCATTAGACTGCCGTCGATGACAAACAACAAATCGGCGAATGGTTAAATGATAAATCACTAAGCATTATATGATTTAATACAACCTAATAAAATTATCCTGATCACATTCACGGTTGGGCCCATAAAGTGTTAGAAGCTATTCGTGGAAAGACGATACCATCAGAACCCTTCGAGGGATTCTGTACTGCGGAATGCACGATGAACCTTTTCAATGTATCAGATAAGGTTCTGTAAAGAGTAAATACATTCCAAGTATTGTATGGAATGTACACGAAGAAAGAAAGGTTGTGATACACTTTGAGATTTCCTGCATAGCTTCCTGGTTTACTTTTGGTTTGAATTTTTCTAGTTCATCCCATTTCGATTGTGAGCAAACGGACACACCACAATACATCGCCACCTAGGTAGGTGCAAATCTATTCCCATTAAGGAATCCTATTGTACCATTGGAATGTCCGCAAGCCAATATCAGATTTCGTTGTGTTACCCAGATACACAGCATGCTCCTCCACAAGTACATACATGTGTGATCCTGCAAACATATATTGAAAGGGTTATATGCAAAACCTTATCCTAGTGCTACCGAATGCGATGCAAAGGATTTCAAAAAAATTGCTTCGAACATTGAAGAAAAATTTTCCACACATCCCAATAACGATTTTCTCCATTTTCATCGGAAAATTCGTTTATTTGAAACCCATTCAATGTTGTTTATGCACACAAAAGTAGTTGCTAAACGAAATTGCTCTTTTGGATAGCATGTCTACTATAAAAAGGATATAGATATAGTGCACCAGTTCACAGTGCATTCACTGATTTAATCGAAACCATGAAACACATACACAAACACAATAATAAATTAAACAATTTCGTTTTGTTGTAGTACTGAAATTGCGTAATTTATAAATTGTGGCATACCTCGGTTACGGGATACGATCCCAGTCGATCCGTATCCGGGCTAGAGTATTCCTTTTCAATAAGAGAATTGAATTTCAAGAAACGTGATGCTTTTGTGCAACAAATGGCTATACCTTGCTTTTGATAAACCATTGTGAGATATAGATATCCTTTACCTGGAGCACGTATGTGCACTCTAATATTATTTGTGGGACATAATCGAATTTCAGGAGACTGGCTTCAAGGATATGCTGACCCAGACCATAGAATTCCTCCTTAAAATTTAAAATGTCAAACTGAATTCATTGAAAAGCCGTCAAAATCAAATTTGAACCGCAAGGATTCATCAGATTCGCCGACGCTGACTGATCCCTATGCTTAAAATTATCCAAATTGTGGTTGAATTCGTAATGAGGAGGATTCAATCGATTTTGATTTGACTTTACGCCATCAAAAACCGCGTCAAAAGGACCTCATTTTCATGTTTTCAATTTAAATTTGATTTTCTCCTGTTCAGCACTTTCTTCAAGGAGAAACGCCTTAAAAACGGAAACGGAAATTCCTACACACAGGACGAAGAGAAAGTTGGAAATAAAAAAATTTGATTTAAATTTTTTCCAATTTTTTCAAGAAAATTTTCCCTTTCTTTTTTTCGTTTTCCTTTTGACGTGAAAAAAAAAAGAAAATTCTTTGAGAAAATTGGAAAATGAAACATGGCTACATTATAAAGTTCCAGAGTTAACTGGTTTTTGATGAAAATTTAATTTCCTCAGACCGTTTTTTTCACGGGTTTTTCAAACTGTGGAAAATTCATCGAAAGTTTGATTTTTTCCCAGAGGGATTTGCGACTGGAAAATTGAACAGGGAAATTAAAAGCCTTGACATTAAAAGAAATTTCAACCCTGGGAGATGAGCTAAGGAAATTTTTAATCCTCCTTTGATAGTTTAAACAAGTTCAGGACTTTCGGTTAATGCGTTAAAAAAATATGAATTGTAAGTATGTATATATATGTATCACAAAGAAAATTTGATTGTTTCTTAGTTATCAAAATCATATGAATTAATTTTCACTTTAGGCTAAACCCTAGTACATAAACGCAAATATCGTCTAGACAAGAAACTTTGATTTACAAATAGGAATATCTCGAGTGTAGCAAGTTACATCAAGGACTATTCTGATTGAGTTTATCAAAATTTTATACAAAGTTCAATAACATGTCTAATCGATATCAATTTCAAGGATGTTTTCGAATATGCCTTAAGGATATTTTCAAGTAATTCAAAACGTCAAGCACCTAAGGACTGTTAGTCTTGGAATTAAGAGGCAAACATCAAAAGGATGAATTTATAACGTAACTCCTGGAATTGATATGCCTTTCAACGATTTTATTAACCAAAATGTAGTCAATTTACCAGCCCTGGAATTGGCATAATTCAATGAAATCGAGTAATATTTTTACGATAGAAAAATGTTAGCATTTTCCAAGGTATAGCGCTAAAACTACAACAAAATATAATTTATTTGTATCACGCTTGGTTTGTCATCTAGCTCCAGGCTCCATTCGGGAAGTGTAGGGATTATGATGATGATGATGTTTAGAGTTTACTGTATTTGAGGAAACGTCGAGAAGGTTTTGGAGCATTTCAAGCGTGAAATATTTTAAAATTTCCATCATAACCTGACGTAGTTTCCAAGCAACTCATGTGAGAATTCCACAAGGATTATTCCCTTTCGGGTGGCTCTATATAGCTTCATGTTTAAACATTGAAGCATCGTATCTATTTACGTTTTAGTTTCTATACTGCATAATGTATCCAATTTGATAAAATCAACCTTCAGGGTATACACGATAGCACTAACGTTATTATCAACGTTTTTGGATTATATCTGTCCTGTGGTTAACTATGTTTTGTTGTAATTTAAGTTCAAGCGATCGTATAAAATTGTATCTCTTTTTAAAGGAAAGACTACTTTTATATTAATTTAAGCACATTCAAAAATGTTGACGATTTTCCAGAAGTCACGAACAATAGCTTACGGAATTAACACATGAAACCGTGAAGTTTCTACCCATAAAATATTAAATGACCTCTGGCCTCTGTTGTATGGTTGACCTTTTGTGGTATGTTGGTATTGACCAAACCACCATAAAATGGTGTAGTTACTTTCAATTCATGTCAACTGATGTACACAATTTAAGGGACTGTTTAACTCCTGCTTTGTTAGCCGTGACTGTGAATTGGACGAGATAAAGGGTTTTTATTTGTAAACCAAAAATCGGATATATAGTACCTACATGACATGAAGCTCACTGGAAATCAGGGTGAACATACCTTCTGTAAGGGTGTATCAATCGCAGAAATATTACAATCCAGAAATAGGACAATCCAGCAACTGACACCGTGGATCACATTGAGCCAAATTAAATTTAACGAATTTCTTTAGATCTACAAATCAACTTCAAGGATAAATGTCCTGTTAGCTCATGTACTCACGGTGGAAAAAAAATTGCGCCCCATTAACATGAAAAATGCGTCACCATAAAACAGGACCTCGGAAAATAAGTGCATATCCTTGTTCATGTATGAAAGAAAAATAACAAGTCATAAGGAGAACCTTCAAAACAATTTACGAAACACTAATACAAGCATATTTATTAGAAACAGGCTTACATGGAAAAAAGAGAACAAATAAAATTAGAATGAGTTTAGTCAAACGACAGGATTATATAAGGATTTGTCAGTTATCACAAGGAAATGAAGGAAGAAATGACTCCCTATATTTGTTTGTCTCAATCTGAGATTCAAGGGATTTTCCAAATGATAACAGCAGAAGGAAGTTCTGCTCCTTTCTCGCTTCAGTTCAGCAACTCCAAAAAAAAGGACTTTGAGAATTTTCAAAATCGTTAAAGTTGTAAACATCCTTAAAGAAAACAAACGGACAATTATAGTAATTGATAAAGAATCATCATGCTCCATGGAACTTATCTTAAATAGAAACGATAAGGATGTAGAAAAACGTTGAATCCTTGAATCCATGAATCCTTGGTGTTCTCTCACTGAAAAAGGGAAATTATGCAAAAGCATGAATCAATAAATTTGGTCGTGGCTGGTATTCCAAGAGGATTTTCCTCTGGATCGTTTGAGCATCGTGAAGTGGATATCGATATCCTTTCAACAAGGTCTTGTACAGAAATGAGGGAATGAATCGATTTTAGATTGTAGAACAGGACATTGTTCTTGATAAAGATAAAAGTAAAGAGAACACGCAAAGATTGGGCGTTGACTTTGACGGTAAAGACGACAACAACAACGACAGGAAGTGTTCTGGATCAAGGATAACAAGGACAAAATGAAATCCTTTTTTTTCTCCAACCATTGATTGAAATTTCTTGATTAAGTTTTATGTAAATCGATCCAAAAAATGATTTAATCGATAGCTTGTCCTGATTCTGTCGCCAAAACTCAGACAAGACAATCCTTAAGGACTTCTTGACATTTCACAATTTTCTTTCTTGTCATTATTTCGTCTCACGATGTCAAGGATATTCGGGGAATGTTCCATGGAAAATTCTCAAAAGTCGCATGTGTCAATAAAATGCTTCAGAGAAGATTTAAGAATACAGAAATTGATTGAAGGTCCTTTTTAGATGTATGGAAATTAAAATAGCATTTTCAATGAATCCTGCTCAATCTAGAACACCCACCTGAAGGATAACCAGGTTTCAGGTGAATTTGTCCCGGAAAAGGAATTAGTTATCTCTCTCCATTGTATGTCCTTTCCAAGTTTGGACTCTTTGTTGGTTTATGATAATACAATGAGGGGTGATACGCGTTTGGGTAAAACTTTTACTTTTTCCACTTTAGAATTTTCGCAAGGACATCCCTTGTAAATAATGTGGCATGAATATGGAAAACTTTTTGTCGCTTGTCATCTGGTTCATTGTCTTGTAATTGTAGTGTGGCTTTAGGATAATCATCAGTATATCCTGAAGCCACCTGAAGGGTGTATTTATAAAACACTAATTAATATAAAACAAAAACCCGGAAATCTCTATGTCCTTTAGGTATTTTAAGGACGAATAACTTTCGAGGAGAGTTTCTAGTTAATGGTAGCGATGGTTTCAAGTGTTTCTAGGGAATCGCTTTGAAGTCCTTGTTGAAACACAAACACCACTACCATCGAAGAATTGTGGCATACCTTGCGGTGAAACAAAAACAACACGGAAATAGTTGGCGATACGATATCCTTGACCTGACCACATAAATTCAAGGCAGTTTCCGTTTTGTTAATGAATTTTATGATAACCAAATAGATCCTGGCGCATTCTTATGTTTGTATTATTTATATTTCAGCGTTCTTATTCTATTTTTCTATTCGGAATTTGTTATTTTCATTCGTTACAAATGACTGTGTAGGACTATCGTAATGTTTACATGACATGCAGGACTTTATCATGAGTCATTTTAATTAAATAATGAACACCACCTCAGAGTATGACTAATTGGATTTTTCTTTTTCATCCAAAATTTCTTCCTTTTCCAAGTTTAAACCACTTTCAGGACGAACTTCATAAGTATTAACCATAAAATGGTACTAATATTTTAATAAACTAAAATTTCGATTTTACTTAAAAAGGACATAAACTTTTATTGGAAGTAAATTTTATGACAAACACTTAAAATTCAGGACAACTGTGTCAAATATAACCAAATGAAACTTGAACTCGATGAAAAATGAGACGAAGCACGACATTAAATGCGTCCTTGTATCCTTCGTAGCCGCAGAAGGAGGTTTTAAGCTTTGAGATATTTCTGCCTTTTCTAGAAGAAAAAATTTTTATTTGAAATAAGGATGTAACCCTGCGGTAAGGTGTGCGTGTTAATTCACCTCTGAATCGATAACTCCACCGTATCCGAAGGATATCCCAATTTATTTGATTATCCTCCCCGAAATACCATGAAGCCTGACACACAAGGATTCTTCCAGGGATGTTATTAAAAAAACTTGTTCTTTTTTACGATCCTTTTGACCTTTGGCAGGTGATTTTATTTGATGGTGTCTCTTTTGCAGCCGATGTCCTTCATTTCTCAGAAGTTCTGGCATTAATTTTAAAGTAAACTTTTTTATGGTTCAAAGTCTTGGACCATTGGTTTGTGGCACCAAGTTCAAAAAATTTTTATAACTTCAACAAACCTTAAAAAAAGTAAATTCCGATCAGTTACGACGATTTAAGGACAATGATGTGTATACGAAATATTTCCCATAAAATGTTCGTATTCCACAATCCATTTCATGTTCCTTTTTTGTACTTATAGTAAATTTCTTATTGAATCCTTTTCTTAAAATGTCCATAAATGCAGCATAAAAATGCACTCAAAATTCCTATTTCCTGTTAACAAAACTCGGATGCACTGTTGTAACCGGAAGCCGTTAAAAAGGAAGTAGCATCGCAACAGTCTTCAGATCGTTATCACTTTGATAGCGCAAGGAACTTCCAATCGTCCTTCTGGGAGGTGACATTTTTAAAAGAATATTCAAAAAGGATATTTGTCCCATAAATATTGTATCCTGTAGCGTAATAGTTCTGAAAACTACATTAGTTTTTCAAGAGGATAAACATGTTTCTATTTGCTTGAATGTTATCATCAAGGACATAAAAATATGTCGCTCTCTTGAGTCCTGAATTGATTTTCTTCAAGTGCTTCGTCCTTTGATTGAAAATTTCTAATAAATAATTTATTCATTTCGAAATTTAAATTTTTCAAATTGATAGCGTGTCAACGGGAAAAGTCCCTTTTTTGTGTGTGGTTTGTATCCAAAGTTTTCTGTCCCTTAACCATATTTGTTCAAGGATTCTTCGTGGTTTCGGTATCCTTTCTGTGATCAGACAAATTCCTTTAAGTTTTAACCAAAGTCACAAACTAAAATTTTCATTCAAGTTTTTAGAATCACCATTTTTATTCTCATACCTTCTAAGGATAAAGTTTCAACATGTTGAAAAATTTTATCCATAAAATGAAGACTAACATTCCATCCACACTTGACCACATCTTTAACACACACACACATTCATTCACTAACTAATACACAAGTACAAAAAAAAATATTTGCAATGAAAGTCAAAAAGGATATGAATGAATATTTTCAACTTCCTGGAAAGTGAAAAAGTTTTTGACTTTTTTAAGAATTAATTTTTTTGTTGGAAAGAAAAATTAGCCATAAAACTTAAACGAGAAGATGTTTCCCAGAAAAAAAATTGTTTCCTGATTAAAAACGTAAGAGAACCGGAAGAGGACCTACTTGTCTCTTATATATATTTTTGGGGCACATTGTATTGCCATGTTTCGCCCATCAACCGGATACATATATCTTCTCTGGTGGCTGTTTTCTGAACTTTTCCTAATTAATTTCGTCTTCATTATGGTCCTGTTTCTTGTTTCATGTTATTGTTTGATGGTCTCATTCTGTCACATTAAAGTGGGAAATTTATGTTTCTGTATCCTCTTCCGGAACTCAACTTTTCCATCGAATATCCTCGTGCGGAAGGAGGTCGTTCCTTATTTTGACTGCATATTTTAATCATTTTCTTTCGACTACGAGTTCTCATTATTTTAGATTTTGTCAGTCAAAAATATGTTAATGGGATTTTACCGGAATGACTTTTTAGTATGTTAAGTGTCCTTTTATTGCGCCACATCTAGACACGTCTTTGGAGGTTAATAGCTTTTGCAGACTTCATGATGTCCTTTTACGAATTCAAACAACATAACCTCATGTATGCTTTTTCGAATACTTTTTAATTCAAATTAGGTAATGTTTTGTCCTCCAATACAAAAATTTTCAACCTGAAGTATACGCATGTTCAAGAATTATTATTTTGTGCGCTTCATTTAGATACACGGATGTGCCAAATTTCAATCTGTTTAAAGTTACACCATTCGAAAAATACTTGAACTAGAAATACTGAGATTGCGTTGGCATTCTCACAAATTCTGTCTACATCCCACTTCACTTCGAAAAGTTACAAATTGTTTCGACAAATACGAAAATAACAATTTTGAGCTGTAACATCAAAACGGGAAAATTCAGAAAATTTGTGCAAAGAAGAAACGAAAGAAACGACGAAAATTGTGGACTGAAGTCCGGTCGTGATTTCCATACATGTCAAGTTTAACCAATTATCGAGCGCAAGTCCAGTTTTTTCTTTTGGAATTTTGGTTTTGATAGCGATTCCAAGGGAATCATATATTTATGTGGTTTTTTTTAAAAAGGTTTTCCGTGAGTAATTTTCGAGAATTCTTCTTCAAGAATTTTCTCAAACCTAGAGGGAAGTATTTTTTGTAGGTTCTTCCCAAATAAATCCTGCAGTAATTAATGTTGGTGATAACGAGGATTAACGAATTATGAGCACTAGGGAAAAAACGACTCATGGGCAAAGCACAGTCTGTTTTGTTGCCATTTTAAAGCATACTGTAATTAAAATATTTTATTTCCTTCTAGAAAAGCACTTTATTCCGGAAGATTTAGGGGTAAATTTTGAGCACATGATTGTGAGGTGTTACAAAGTAGCATTCACTCAATTTAAGGGAGGAAGTTTATTCTTGACGTTGGGAAAATTTAATTATGTTGCTCTAAATTTCTTCCCTCTTTAAGTTTTTGATGGAAATGAAAATTGAGCGGAAGCAAAAAATATTTTCATTTGAATGTACTTTACAAAAAAGGGAAATAATTTTTCCTTGAAGGAAAAACGGCACACGTGGAAGGAAAAATGGATACATTTACGTTGATCTTCATTAGAGTTGACAGGATAAACAGAAGTTATGACAATATGGCTTTTTGCCAGTCATAGAAATATTTTGGGGATATTTTAAGGACTTAAAGTGTTTCAGACTTGGGAGGATGCTTAAGAACTCAACTGGAACACATGACACTTTCAAGGATATTAAAAGATATGATGTTGTGGTGGCAATTTCATTTTGAGTAAATTTTCCTTTTCCCTTTTAACGATTTTATTTCATTCTGCTTACAAACTTTTATCTTCAAAACTTTTGCAAACATATCAAAATCAATACGTTAACATATAATTTAAAAAATCGATGCTTATGATACCATCAAAGATTTGTTTATTCTATTTTATAACCGGAAACAATAAAATTTTATCGATGGGTTGCCTTACAGCACGTGTTTTTTTGAAATCCTTACAACCTATCCTTGCTTAAAATATAATAAATTACAAAATCCTGACGTGAGTTTAGCTGTTTCGAAGTGGAAAAGTAATTTGAGTTTAAAAACGTAAAAACACACCCAATTCAAAGTCAGCGTATCGTTTAACAAGTTATTTTGAAGGAACAGGGATTCAAATTAAAATAGCGAGTAGTTTGAAGGACGATATGATTTATAGCGAATAGCAAAAATGTGTTTCTTCTATACAGCAGGTGCGAATCAATATCAGCTAATTATGGCTTTAGCTTATAACAAATTGAAATTGGATTTTTAAGGATCAGAATACTGTCAGTTTCGTAAAGTTCCTTTATCATTTAGCTAATCATTAATATATAAATTATATCACATGTCATATACAACTTCATTTCATCAAATGCAATAAACGGAGATGGGAAGAAACCTTCAGGACATTACGGATATTTATCGCACACTCATACAAACATATCATCACCACGTTGTTGAGCTGAGCGAGCGAAGCGAACGAAGCTCTTATGCGTCGACGAAATATGAAACCTTTGTAACCAAACTCCTCCTAGACCGTTTGATCAATCGATCTGAAATTTTACATACTAATAGTATTTTCGACGGTGAGTGCTAACATCTATTTTTTGTTACTAAATTCGCGAAAATAAAACACTAGTGGTAGGCTTCTTAGTTAACAATTTTTCTGATGAACGAACCAAAATTAGTACAAAGGTTTGTGTCATGGAAATCTAAATTTAGTTTTTATGTATTTAGAACGATCACTGCGTTTTTTTCCAAGAATTCCAAAATATACGGCAAACAAAATACAATCTTGACAAAAAATCGCTGTCCTTGTAACAATAAACGTTAGTTTTCTTGTATAAATGAAGCTATGGTATTGATCTTAGGTAATTAGTTTTCGCGTGCTCGAACCAGATTTAGCTTTTACATAAAGATCTTAGCACAGGCACCTGATTGTTTCCGGGGCTTTCGCCAATTCGCTGTGGGGAATCGGAAACTTTGAAGAGAAAATTTATTTTGGTTTACTCAAACCGTAGCAAGTGGCTTTTTACAGGTTCTTGAAAAATAGTATTTTTATTCATGAATTTTGAATCATGGGACAAGATAGATTCCGGGAATCAGAAAATTTACAATATTCTTCAGGTTTCGAGGGTACTTTTCCGGTAAAATTTTGAATTTTCAACGATTTTTTGCCCGTAGCGGCTAAACGCAGCGTCCTAGGGTGTTCGTATGTAAGACCGACCCCCATTATTTTGTCATTTTTTACCTTTTCGTCATACATAATCTTCCTCTAAATTCAGTTTTTAAAGATATACATACAAAAGATCGGAAAACTGATAAAACTCAGATTTTGAATTTTTAACAGTTTTTAGCCCGTAGCGGCTAAATTATGCACTTAAAGTGTTCCATATATATGAACGACCCTCATTCTTTTGACATTTTCTACCTTTTTGTCATACATGATTTTTCTCTAAATTCAGTTTTTAAAGTTATACATACAAAAGATAGGAAAACTGATAAAACTCAGATTTTGAATTTTTAACAGTTTTTTTCCCGTAGCGGCGAAACTATGCACTTAAGGGGTTTCATATGTATGAACGACTCCCATTACTTTGACATTTGCTACCTTTCTGTTATACATGATTTTTCTCTAAATTGAGTTTTTATAAACATGTCCATATCCAAAATTACGATTCTAGCTAATATTTTGAAAATCATTGAAATCTGATAATAAAGATGATTGAATGGATTACTGAAAATTGTTTCATATCTTCAATATATGCAAGAAATGAAGCCTCATGACCATCTGATGCGTTTTATGTTCGCCTGTCGCATCGGATGGGCTGAAGATCGGTTGGTCGAAGATGAACATTTTTACTGTAAAATTATCTTCTCTGATGAAGCTCATTTCCACCGTGGAGGATATTTCAATAAGCGAAATTGCCGTGTCATGGTCAATGGCGAGCGTTACAGAGCCATGTTAAATGGATTTTAGTTTTTACAAATAGAATAGTGTTACATCGACGGAATTTGGCTCCAACAGGACGGGGCTGCGACACAGCCAACGATACAATCGATCTTTTGCGCACCTCTTTTGAAGATCGAATAATAAAGCGAAATTCTGATCCGAATTGGGCGCCTCAGAGCTGTGATTTGAACCCATTAGACTATTTTTGTGGGGATCTATTAAGGATATATATTACGCTTATCATCCAGAGACGATTGAGTCCTTGAAACACGAAATTGAAGTTGCCATTCACAAGATTGAATGATGTTGTGTTTCACTCGTAAATAGAAATGTTCAGGCTTTCTAACAAAGTTATAATTTTGGACAAATATTCATTAGTTTTTTTTTATATCCGATTCAAATTCCAAATCGTATATGGCCCACCCTTTATCTCTTGAATTTCTCTCACTGAAGGTAATGAAGAGATACCTTCAGAAATGGCCAAATAAATCAGTGTTTAGGGCTAGAATTGTAATACACATATTTTTTACATTAAAACCAAGTCAACACACATGGTATCGACTGGAGCCAATTGCTACCAATTATTACATTACCACAGATGACTACGAAACAGAGTGTCTATATATCGACCGCTCAGCTCAATTTTGTGTGCGACTTCGCGAACGCCACCTAGTATGAATAGTGTTTAACCTTAAGCACTTCCGTTTCTTAGACATGAACTTAAAGCAAATTGAATATATATATTCCCTTTAACACTTTCTACAATATCCTTTTCACTTGGCATATGACTTTTGCATGGAATGGAATCTGTCCCCCAGAGTAACAGAGGGTAAACCCGATTCCCTTAAGGATACACAGCTACTTAATCCTCTCGTAGTCAATATCAAATATTTATGTATCAACAATTTGACAATATGAAAATTGTGAATTGAGTAGAACTGCGCGATATCCGTTTACGTTATATATTTTTTTGTATTCGTAACAGTAACTCATTCAATAACACTTCGTTTATCGATCATGTGTATATGTTATTCGACATTACAACTTATCTGTTATGAAGTAATTCCATGGAGAATATCCTTGAAAGAATATCTTGTATCATGTGTGACAGAATTTCATTGAACTCGCGAGAATGCCTCTTCAATTGAATAAAGGAAACAAGTGAAAGAAATGCTCGGTTGCTAAAGCTAAATATTTTAGTCACGTGCGAATGAAAGCTATATCTCCAAAAAGAGCTCCACTTTATATAATACCAGCATTCAACTGATATACGTATTCACGCACTAAATGAAGGGTTTTCAATAATATCTACGTTTATCTACGTTTGGGACATACATCTCTATGGCACGAGTTTTGTATTCTGTTGTGCCTCCTCAGATCGGATACGAGTCCGGGTATCCTTGTCATAAATATTTTTCAAAAATTTAACGTAGAACGCGCTTTGCACCTCTATACCTCCTCCATTTGCAATGTGTACTCCAGGGGATATTGGCAAAAATAAAAAAACACAAAATAACAAGGACGCCAACACAAAATCCAGGACTAAAACGAAATTCTTTGGAAATTTTTTTTGATAAATTGAAAATTCGCTCCAATGGGCCGCGCATTCTGCCTTTCATATTCGAATGATGCCACCAGGTGCCACTAGGTGGGGTTTGACAACTGTCAGATTATTGAATGTATTGTATATTCTGCAAGGGGATGATGGTGGTGGTTATAAAACATTCCAGTGAGTTGGAAAGTGCTCTTATTGAAAAACGAAATAGACAAATGCCTGATAAGGAACAGAAGCATCAGATGAGAGTCTCTTATGGCTTCGTATTAGTCACAGAAAAGGACATCATTGGAATGAAAAAAATGAGGGAGATTTATGAACTGAAAAAGTCCTTGGACAGTTTAGTTGAAGTAGATTTGTTCTACTCTTGCTTCCTACCATCTGAAATTCTGATTGTGATAGGTGCTATCGGATACTATTCGATGTATTGCCGATAATGGACAGAAAACTGCCCAAAAAATGTGATAAATTGATCCACTTTTATTTCTCACAAAAATTCTCTGATTTATGTCCTTCAAGATTTTCTTGTGATTTTCTTTTCTACTGTTGAGGATTTTCACATGATTTCCCTTTACTAATCACAAAGGATAACAAATTGTCCTTTTTCTTATTGTTCTTCTGTTGCTACTCAACTAATCACTGTATTCCTTATTTATTACCTCCTTCAGAAACATCTTCGACCCACCAGGACTTTTCCTGGAAGCAATTTTGTGATTTTGTTTTGGAGTATCAAAGAGATTTTCTCAATCTGCACTCGCAGAATCCCAAAATATATATCTGCTCCCTTAAATCCTATTCTCATTTACTTGCTATACCTACTGCAATTTTCGTTTCTTTGTGGCACCAGAGTTTTCTTGGCTCACATATACTATAAGTCTGGAGTCATAGCCATAGCCTCATAGCTAGCCTAAATTCGGTACAATTATTTTATTACGAAAGTATTATGATTGGTGCTATAGTTATGTGGTTTTCGACTGGTAATTACAGATTGATTTAAAAATTGATTTAAAAATTGATCTTTTTAACCAGTTTTGAACATGCTAACGTCAAAATGTAAGAACTTCTTTGTGTGAGTGAAGCGTCACTTTTATTCGAAAATTATTTATATTTATTTGTTGAAAATTATTTGTTATTCACTTAATTTAATTTAATTAAAATTTCCTACTTGATATTATAATTAATATTTTCTATAAAAAAAATTCTAATAAATTTTCAAGCGCAAAACGGTTTTTGACAACACAATTTTGACAAATGTCAAATAACAGTTTTGTGCATGTATTTGTAAATCTGAAAATAAATCCAGATCTCGAAAAATTGATCTAGATCAAAAAATAAATCAATTTTTCTGCCCAGTCGAACATTATTTTTTGATCTAGATCAAAAAAATTGATTTAAAAATTGATTTTTGTGCCCAGTCGAAAACGACATTAGTGTTGTCTAATGAGGATCATCTCTAGTACAAAAAAATATCAAAAGTCTAAGGGTACTGTTACACTTGGAAACTATTGCCTGAATCCTTCCAGAAACTAGCCGTGTTTTATGAACTGATCTTGAACGTAATATATTTTTCACTGTATTCCAACAACAACGCGTGATCTCGATTGCTATCCGGATCACGCATTGCTGTTGGAATACATTCAAAAATCTATTACGTTCTAGATCAAGTGCATTATAAAACATGGCTACTGTCTGTCAACGACTCAACACATATTTGAAGTTTCCTCAATCTGGAAGTTTCTCAGATTTACTTCAAATACAAAACCGTACTGAAGCACCAAAGAAGCCTTTCGCTTTTGAATTGTAATGATAGAGTCCTTACGAAAATCTCTTCAATCGAGGCTACCACGTCGTGTACTATTTTCGCAAAGCGTGTACTATTATGGCTGCTATAACAACAAAATAATTTTTTTTGTACGGTGGTACGGAACCCTTCGTGTGTAGGTCCGACTCGCACTTGCCTACTTTTATTAAGACTGTTGCGTAAATCCATCTAGCAAAACCTAATCCTTAAGCCAACGAGGTATCAAGTGCTATTAATCTGCTACAATTTTCCGTTATTTTCTAGTATTTACTTCAAAAATTTAAGTGTCAAGGGAAACGGATTCTTCCAGGAAAATCTTTGGGATAACCGTATATTCGTAATCAATCGCAAGAGTTCCAGGAAACTTTTCGGGCGAACACTAGCAGTCACTGGCACGCTATGAGACTGACACTTAATTAATCTTCTACGTTTCCCACTATATTTCTAGTAGAAAGTGTTTAATAATATTAACAGAGACTCATGCAATTTAAGACACAGGGCGTACGTTGTTCCAGGAATTTGTTTGATCTAACCCGAGCTGTCAATATCTGGTTCAATTTCACCTTCTGTTCTAGTACCAACTGGTGTTTGAAGATGAAATGATTTTAATTCCCGGAAAATATTTGGTTAAAGTTATTAGATTCAACTGATGTGATATCAATAGCACATGATATCGATAATCCCGCAGTTAATTGAAAATTAATTCGCTTAGACAACGTCGTGGTATGAACAGTATCGTTCATTCAAGTGAAAGATATTTATTTAATCTTTAACCGGAAGTGAATGCGTAAATATATTCCTCGAAAATATTCAAGGACGTACTACCGAACAGGAAGTAGAGAACTTATCGTCAGTTTGTGTGAAAGTTTATTCGCATATTTTAGTATAAAATCAACTGAAGCTAATATGATGTAAATGGAAATTTCTTCACTTGTCTCTCTTTCTCTACCGGATGTGGTATTTCCATATCCGGTTGGTGAGCAACTGAGATATGTTCCTGTTCGTTTTGGTATATATTTTTTCAACAGGTTTTGCAGACAGCAGGTTTATCGTCAAAACTTTGTTGTTGCTGTGAGGAATTTTTAAATGTATAAGTTGGAATTTTTCCTCAAAATAAATGAAATTCACAGGATTGGAATACCCGGCAATGCGAATCCTTAATTTTTTCCCCCACAAACATGAATCCATATTTCCACTTTTATATTCAGATCACTAAAATTTTCCCAATATTGATCCTGATTTTTCCGATTTTTCTCATTTACCCGACAACAGAAAAATAAAAAGGAACTACCCACAATCGGTCTACATCCCTTAAGAGGTGTTTTTTCTATTTTCTTTTATTTTCCATTGCTTTTCACTTTTTGATGGTTTTACTTATTCAGAATATTTACCCTCGTCTCACCTTGAGTAACGTTTGAATTATTTAGTTCCCAACCATTAGTAAGCTTTTATCCTCGTAACCGGGTTTCACGGGCTTAATTCCTGAATATTTCGTGCATTTCGTTATTTTTGGAATTGTTCCCCTTTTTCAATAACATCCCCATCGAATATTCTTTTATTTTTCATTCACAATACGATGAAGGATTTTCCCTTGGACTTAGATCAATATCTTGGGCAAAGTTTATCAGGAAAGTGATTGGAATAAGCTCAACATGTTCTCAAGCACAACGCTAAGGACGCCAATCTGTTCGTTTAATTCTGCTATTCAAGGGAACCTCCTTGCATTTCAATAGATTTCCTCAAATATTCGCCTCGAAATGAAAAATCTCCGGAAGAATCAAGTGAACATCTCCTTCAGTAATTCAAGGATGTTATCCTTAAACACTCAGTGCTTACAAGGATAAAATGAAAAGTCTTATGGAGAGATCAAAAAATATTTAAGGACTTCAACAAGAATTGAAATGCTCCTGATATTTATCGCAGTTTTAGTTAACAGGAAATTAATAAAGGTTCCTTATTTAGTTTTCTTGAAAGATGTCGTTGTACTTCAAAAAATGATATGATCACATAACCTTGTTTCTTAATCAGAAGAGTTTTCCGATGGTTCTAACATTCAATTCAGGTAGCTGGAAGTGTTTTCGTATTTGCTAAATCGACAACCGGCGCCTGACATTTTGTTGATTTTGTCTGTCTTCAATATTGTTTGCGATTCTTTCAACTTGATTGTCTCAATTCAAAGTAACAATTTAACAAAATGGTGTACAATTTGAGACGTTAGAGAATTTAAAAGTTCCACCCTGCCAATTCCACGATTTTTATATTTCACATTCAAAAGACTCAAATATTTTCTTTCTACAACGTATCAAAGGAAATTGTATGGAATCCCTATTTTCTACGAGTTTCCGTTTACTAGGAACCCTGATTTGAACATCGCCATCAGCAGGGTGCATTTTCAGAGGTCAAAGTCGAAAGAAGTCATGTCTAGGAGGGTTATTTCAAGTCAGTGGGATTAAATATGTCTGGGAATGGCTTTTGATACATGAGCACATGTTTATTGTGTAAACGATGTAGAGAAAGTTCGACGAAAGTCTTGATGTCAATATGTATTTATACTTTTGTAAATTTGAACTTTATTTTTATATTTTAATATAAGACGAAGTGAATTTTCTTGACTTTTGAATATATGATAATAGAAAAACTTTTCTTATAAATTTCGTTTATGTTTGATAACTAATAACGGGGGCTTATCGAAAGATTTCGGGGGAAGTTTCAGTGAAGTTTGATCAAAAGTTCAAATACAGTTTTCAACATAGTAGACGTTGCTTTACAATAACATATGAATTACATGTTATGTAGAACTGACAACCCGATAAAAAGAAAACTTTTAACAGCAACGGCGCTGCAGTTCAAAGTGACAACAGTTGTACTGTGTACAGAGACATCTGTGGGTAAATATTCAATTCTCATTGTTAATTTAATGCTTTTTCAACAATTCCATCACATTTTGAGAAAAATACTTTATCAGGATAGTCAAAAATGGATACGACAATTTATTTTCAATGATAAATTGATTTAATTAAAATTCCACAACTAATAGATCATCGGAAACAATAATAAAAACAATCCAGTAATTGTGTAACCTTTGGCACCTTGAGTTCAGAAAACGAATTAAAAATCAGATGAAGAATAAATTAATTAAACTACGATACATTGTGATATGGCATACAAATTAAAAACTTTAAAGCGAAAATATAAATTATCATTAATTCATTTCCGCACTAATAATTAATAAATCCCAACAAGGATACGATCCATTTAATTGCATCGCTTAATAATTGCTTAAAAAATTGTTTGGCCTTGTTTAACATTCCATTTAACTCATACAACACTATTATTATTTATTTTATTTATTTCATATTTTGCAATTGTTTGCTCGGGATATTAAAAAGGACTTAATATCTTTAGTACCCAATAACATTTTATCTCCTATGTCTGCATGAAGTTTGGTTGAACATCAAAGGGTATTAAACGTCAAGGATTGCCATAAGGATAATTGCTGAAATGTGCTTTCATTGTATTTGTCCTTAAAATCCTTTATGACCTGAATATGGATCCATAATCCCATTGATTGAAGACGCCATTATTTTGTGAAGCATGCAACACGGCCATTTTCTTTTTATATCCTCAAGGATCTAATTTTCACTTCCTGCAATGGCACTTGTCAAAATGTCGTCTGGTGTTACGACACGAAACAAAAAAGCAATTTTTTATATCGATTCAATTTTCCATTGAGGAAAATAAAATCAATTTTTGCGCCCTAACTATAACGAAAATATCCTTGCAAACATTGAAGTGAAGCAAATATGCCAGACTCACCATCATGCAGGCGTCAATATCCTTTGGTATATCCTTAACTCTTTTTTATTTCCTGTCTAGGTTCTTTGACACATTTTCACATCGTCAATTCACACAAACACGGTGCATATAACGTGTTAAATGTCCATTACAGCGTGACTAACGTGTCGTTTAACTACCAAAAAAGATTGAAAAGTTGATGCATTCAGGACGAAAGACAAAAAAATAATTGAAGCCTCGAATTTTCCGGAGCATCTTTCCATGAAAGTCCTTTTTTACACAATCTGCACTTCATACTGGAAAGTCACATCGGTGTTGTTGGTTGGTGTTTCAAAGGACGAAACTTGTGTGACTCCTTTTAGTCATGTGAATCCTTGCAGGGCCATAATTCTGAAATCAATAACCGAGACATTGCAATATTCGTGACAGGTGTCCTTTTTATTTATCCTTTCTTGACCGAAGTTTGACCGGAACCCAATTGAATTTAGAAAAATTTTTAATTTCAAAACTTTAAGGTTATTAAAATTTACGATTGATCCTTTCCGTTAACATGGACTCAAGGAAACTAAAAAGTTACCTTTGAAAGGAAAGTGTCTGAGGGCGTAACATGACCGGCATTTTTGTTTTTTATTTTAAGTGAAATTTTTAATAAATTTATTTTCAGAAAATTCCGGGTTTCATCCCTCCAGGGTTTTGATAATTAATTTCTCAAGCATTTTGCATAAATTTTCGTAAAATATTTCCCTCAAGCACAAACTGGCAAGACTGGAAAAAAATACCAAAGTTTGATCAAAAATTTTATGATTCGAAGGATGTTATATCCTTACACATTTGTCTATGTTGTAGAATATTGAGACTAATCGAAAGAACCTTGTTTTGGAAAAATGAATTTTCATCTTATCAAATGCTTATCATGGAACTTCTTCGAAATTATTGGATAATTTTCTACTCGAGGTGATTTACGCAGAAATTCGATTATTCCCAAGAGATCCTAGAAGTTGTGAAGGCCTCAAAATGAATTTCACTTTGAACTTGATATCTAGAATGTTGTAGCAGGTTTATCCTTTTTGTGTTGCTTAAACATTTGGCCAAGAGCACGTGCCAAATTGTTGAGGAAAGGGTTTTTAATTTCAAAATGCTTTCGTTTGAGTAATAAATCTTTCTCAAGTGAAACTGATCACTCAATCAGGATCAAAATGTGTCGAGTCATATTAAAAACATTCTCTAAAAACTTGACGAATGATTGAATGTCTGGACATCTCTCCAGTTTCAAACTTTACAATTTGTTTGAAATGTCCTTGAGACTCAGCACGTGTCAAGGGATTCAGAGATGGTTTATTTTACAGAAGGAGGCGTCAATAGCAGAGATAACATCAAATCTAAGATTTTATGGACAAGGATAAATTGGAGAATACTAGAAGAGAAATTGAAAAGGGAAACATTTGACATCGTGATGAGTAGAAAGACAAACCGAAAGATATATAGTTTTTATTTTATTTCATTATTGCGTCAATCGTCCTTATCAAGTTTTAGAAGACACAAACTTTCACTTGGCGTTCTACTGAAACCTACAAACTTCTACATATATTTCTCTATGGTCAACATGAAATAGATTCTTTCTGTCATCGAAGCTCAATTTATTTATTGAGTTTTTCTCATCAGAACTTTTAGCTTATTGAACTGAAATGACTGTCTATATTGTACTGGTAAACGAATGACTTTCGTCCTTTTTATAGTTTGTCGTCTTTCCTCCTTTGCAATTTATTTGCGTTTGTATTCTTCCAAGGATAACAGGGTTGTTTCGTAAATTGTCTAAGGAATCAAAATGTCTTGTGAAAATTTAAGACGCAACTTCAATTTCGAGGTGTATGTAGTATCCTTTATTCGGCGTCATATTCGACCCACCCTCGTGTGTGACATACAAAAGCATTTGTTATTTTTTTGTATGAAAAAAGAACTTATTTTCAAGGATCCACCCTAAAGAAACAGAAATACTTCCAGATTAAGAGTTTCCTTCAATTTATAATGGAAGTAATTATTGCTGAAAATATGGACAAGGAAATAAGGACTAGAGATGGCAGGAAGGAAGGAAGAACTGAAATCTAAATACATACAAAACAGAAAGGACTATTTTTCTGAAATAATCACGTCTAACGATAAAAAACTTCTTCAACGAATGTATGACGATGAAAAAGGACGAAATAAGGGAATAATGACTAAATCTCGTATAGAAACAATGACATAAAAATGTTGTAGTCTTGTAAAATGTCCTTTTGCACCAGTGAACAGAGTTTCCTTAGAGGATGAATTTTCATAATTCTGTTGAACTAGATTTTTCATGTACATCTTCTTAGTTGTAATAGAGGAATCCTTAAAAATATCCTCTTTTTTCTAGGTTATTTATAAGCGCATGTTGTATGAAAGGATAAAAAGGAAGACTTAACACTATTTCGAAAAGAAAGTAGTTGATGTGGTAACAAGGATATCACAAAGAATAAACCAGAACAGGATTAACGACGGTCTTTCAATTTATATTTTTTTCTTTTTTGTGTGGAGTCAACAACATTTGCATGAAGGATATAAAGGATGTAGATTTACCATGAATAAGGAAGAAAAAAAAAATTTTTTATTGATATTTCATGTTCTGCAATGAATGTCCTGACCACAAACCACAGTCGTTCTATAATTCAATTCAATTCGTGTATGTCCGTTTGCACATCCTTTACCTTATCAAAAAATATATACACAAACACATACAGCAAACAAACAGGACATCGAATTATGATGGTTTTTTATGGTAAATTTTTCACAAAATTAAGCACAAATCGGAATAGTAAATCAAGAAGAAGCAAACACTTTCTGCATTCATTGAATATCTTATGAAATATCCTTGGAGCAGTTACAAGGAACAAAAATCAACAGTCGCCATTATTGGAAGAATTCTTGCATGACAAACTTCCAAAATGGCGTAATGCAAAAAATCAATATAACCTAAATTCGTCATACATATTCATGTGCATGTGCGTGGGTGTGTTCTTGTGTGTGTTCAAGGAAGTCCAGTCTATAGTACAAATTATGAGAAGGATTCGTCCAAATACTGGGAAGAGTCATTTGTGGAGACAAACGATTCTGTTAAGGAAAAATCTACACAGGACGAAGGCGTTCTACTGGAAAAATAAAGATAACATGGAGACTTCAATGTAAATTATGGTAAAAATTGGCTTCCATCCTTCTATATCTTTCATCCTTAATTCAGCACAAACCAAAATGTCTTGCATAAACTTGGTACCACATCACATTATTGAATGACATTTTACATCATACAACATTCTATTTTCACAAATTCTACATATGACAGAAGTTGAATCGTCCTTTTCTTGAAGGATATAAATCCAAAAGATCGATGTATTCGTTTGGAATAAAATAAGGATCAAGAAATCAGTGTGAATAGACTGATATGAATAGGCAAATCTGTTCGTTGCCTATTTCTCAAGGATCTTTTCAAAAACAGGATCCTCACATTTCTACGTTTAGTTCAACTTTATTAAAGGGAATAAATTCAATACCCTATCATGTTTTTTGAGGTTTTTGAGTATGATGACATTACAAGGATTTATGTTTTGAAAGATATTTTCATATTTGACGGCACAATATTGAATGCAAAAGTTGATGAAACTGAAGAGATTGTATGTGAAGCATTTAAAATTTTGTTCCTTATTCAGGATAATTAGATTTCCAAAGGAATTGCATATCCTTCTATTGTAAGGATATGCTTGTTAGTATTTGAATTTTTGGAATCAGGGATTACAGGACTAACAACTAGATTATGGATTCATTCTTATATTCATGATAATTCCAGGATAACTCATGGTTAACAGAAACCAATTCTGTTCTAGAATATCCTTAATAACTGTGTTTCATTTTCAGATACTTTTATTGGTATAGGGATGCATGAAATGGGGTGCGGCTCATTTCCCAGGACACAAATAAAAACGAGGGTAAGGTTTCAATAGTCCTGTCTGAATTTTATTCCTTTATGTCATTGCAAAGAAACGGGAACATTCTAAAAGTGATATAAAACACAGTCTCGCCATTACGCCGATATAAACACGATATGAAAGAAGGATAATATAATTCGAGTCGCGAAACAGAACCACAGAAAAGGAAACATTTTTTAACAAGGAGAGATAATGATGAATGGCTGTAAAGTTAAGACTGCTTGTTCGGTTATTAAGGAACTAGGATATCCTGTGGAGGAGCTGAATCTGAACGCGTCCCTATAAAAGTTTATGTGGAACGATTGGATAAATGACATCCAGAATATCCAGTTTCATGTCCTTGTTGTTGTTTGCTTCTATTCTTTTTTAACGAACGCTTTTTGTAATTCAGTCTGAAGTTGTTGGTGTTGTTGGTCCCTTTAAAATTTTACAATCTCGAAAAAAAAGGAATTTCATTTTTATGATGGCAGCCTCCCGAAATGAAATCTCAGTGGACACTTTAAAGAATTGCAAAGCACCAGTAAACGCTCGTCTTTTTGACACTTTAGGCCTCGTAACTGGCATGAAGTCAGCCGAAAAGGATATTCAAGGAAAATGAGTTTCAGGACTTTCTATCATATACAGGATATATAAAATCACGGAAATTTTATTTGCTGTAAATTTTACAACGTTCAGGTAGGAATAGGTTTAAAATACAAAACGATTGTCGTAAAAAAATATTGTTTTTTTCTTCGACACTTTTTCACAATTATGCCATAGAAACGTTTAGATTCACAAACAGGATCCTTGTGGGGAAACAGGTTTTGTCGTGGATAAAGTCGTTTGAAAATTACGTCAATTTTATGGGGGAACAAATTTGAAAGAATTGACGTATCCGATTTGCAAGGATGTGTTTTTAGCCCGATTGTCGTCTTTTGTAGAAGTCCTTAATGGTGCTAGATTTGTGCGTTCCTCATTAATGGTTTCATAAATGTTGCGCACATCAAAGGTGTATCCTTGAAAAAATGAGAAACTCTGACAATCAAAAAGGACGCAATTAGTGTTCTTATGGCGTCTCACGTTCATCTTTATTTAGAAGCTCCATATTTAACTCACACGATCAGATGTCCTTGGAATAAAATCTCCTTGTTGCAATTTCCAAGGATTCATGAACTAGGCAAAGAAATAATAAGGTTTTCCTGAATTTCATTTGAAAGTTGTTAGGGAAATGTCACTGGCACACAGAAATCTGTCAGAATGAAAGGATTCCTCACGATTCTCATCAAAGTTACCAATCACATCCAGCCTTCACAAAGCTAGACATTTTCAATTATTCAACCTTTCTCACCTTTACATTGCCAAATGAGAAGGAACAATAAAATAAATCCTTAAAAGACTTTGATGTGGAACAGGATAATAAATTCGAGAATGTTTGCATGTTTGTGGGACAAGGGAAGTTTCTTCACATTGTTGTGGAAGTGACATGGGTAAGGAAAGAGAAAAAACGAAAAAAAGGACATAACGAAGTGCAAAGCCATCGACAAATTTTCTTACGACGACTATCGATAGATTAATCAATCGTTCGACGTAGATAAATGGAATTACCCTGAATGCTCCCTGTTATACAACGTTCCAGGACATATCCTTGAGGAATGAAGTTGCATTGTATGAAAGACATTCAAAGGAGTACCTCCAGGGATCGAAAACAAATTCAAGGATGAATGACGTATATGGAACGCGAGTCATGTATATAATTCACTTAACAATCAGCATATGTGTGTGTCAACGAGACGACATCTGGTCTTGACATGAAGGGAGACCGGAAAAAAACATCTTGTTCAACTGAATCCTTAAACGGGATACCCATCATTTTCACTTATGATAAACAGAATTCTGTCTGTAGCCTGAGGATAATTCTGTGATAAGCATATGATATGTAGCTAGTGCTGTGGTGCCGGAAGTTTCAGAAACATCTTTCTTTAGGTTTTGAATTGCAAAACGAAAATGAGGGAGAATTCGTCTGGAATTCTGGTCATTGGAAAATATCTTTAAGAAGTTTGAAACATGTATCGGTACGTGAAGCGAAAAATTCCCTAAAAAATACCTCAAAGGGAAGATGTCAAAATTCAAGTTAACAAAACTAAAAACTGATATCCTTTCATCCAATTTAAACTGTCCCTCGTCTCAGGAATTCGGTTTCAAATTGGAAAAACACCCGTAAACAAGCGCAACTCCCTCGGAAATCTTATGATTTAAGGAGCCTTCAAAGGACGATACAGTTTTCTTTGAAGAAAAATAAAACAGGACTTGAGGGAAATTCAAAAGTTTTATCTATTTCCTGAATTCCACCCTCGCAGCCATCAAAAGTCTTTGAAATTTGTTTTTGGTATTTTGCTTTGGCTTTTATAGCCCGCCATTGGCACCTATTCACCCACAGTTTTATTGCGATTTGCATTCCTTGTAGGAAGACATGTCTTTGAGTTTATGGCAGAAGAGGGTGGGGAAAATAAAACCGAAATTGGGACTTTGAATATTGACATGCCTAAAGGTGGAAAAAAATTGTTTCATTGGCAATTTGTATGCTCTGCTCGCTGTTGCACCCCATTTCGACGAGCTATAAATTTAAGGATACTCTTGAAAGAGTCTCAATTCCCCATTTGAGTTGACTCCATCGCGATTTGATGGAACAACCTCCATTGAATGGAAATCGACACATTAAACGAAGGTGAATCATTTTTATTAAACCAAAATTTTCCGAAACCACAAAAACAACACACACGTGAAATTTTGATTCATCGAAGGACGGCATTTTGAAAATTTTCAAATTTAATTAATGGCTCCAGGCTTGTCATATATCAAAAAATATTTCAATTATTTTCCAAACTTGAACGTAAATTTTCCAGCTAACGCCTGAGGCAAGGAAAGCAGAGAACCGAAAATAAAAGGTACACAGTATAGAAACCTACATTGTAGAGAATGTGAAAAATTTAGGCATTTTAGGTTACCTTCTCAAGGTAATGAATCAACACAAAAATTTGCAAAGTAATACCACAAGAATTCTTCATTACTCGTGCCAACGTTGAAAATGGAATTTTTTGAATTTTCCCTGGTATTTTCCAGGAAGCAAGTCCTTATTATATTTTTTTATTCATATTAGAAGGGAAAAAGGATTTCATATGAAAAAATATTCACGATCATGTGTGTCGTTTGGAGAAAATCCATTACTCAACTTACATACGAGTATATGATTATAATATATAATATGATAGTATAGAAGAGATATCAACCCAACAGCTAAATTTACTCCCTTTCAACCTGACAAATTATCCTGCAAATATCACCATGGTCTCATGTGTTATAGTGTTGTCATGTAATTCGAGATATGCTCTACGAGGTCCTTTTCGTGATATCAGGTTTAGGTTGCGTGACAAAAATTTAAAAAATAAATTATGAGACGCGATATTTTCAACTGTCGTAAATTTGATAGTATCAAAAGTGAACTGTAAGCTACTTCATATCTAAGGTTAAAGATTCATGATTACTATAAATATTCCACATCTCGAATGACTTCAATATCCTTGTAGATTTCATCAATACTTATCGGATACTTTTGAGGGAAATGGAAGTGCCCAGCGAATATCCTTGTTTATACAACAAAACTTTGTGTTTCACTTTTATAGTTTTGAGGATAAACCAACATTCCGTAAAATCACTTCAATGAGTGTCGTTTAAGCAAATAAAAACCACTTCCACTGAACAAAATCCTCAACAAAATCCCTCAAAGTATCTCGTGGTAATCTGCATCGGCCAGTTATCACTTCATGCAGTCCTATTCTATGTCTATATCTAATATATATAAAAGGAAAAACTTTCTAATCCCATTTGAAGTTAAAGTGGGCTTTTCTTTTATTCAAACAAGGCTGTGTGAATTGGAGAAGTGGTTTAGCTCAAACCATGTCGAATGGATTTGTCGCAGTGTCCAGAATTTTTTTCCCTATAAAACTTTCGATATCTCGAATAGAAATCCTGCTACCATTTCTGCCGAGTCGTTAACATGTTTATTGGAAATGTGTTTTTGAAATGAGGAAATTTTTTTTAGCTTTTTCTATTTTATACAACACCAAGCTTATAGGGACACTTTAAAGGCTTTCAAAGTTATTAAACTCGAAATGAAGGTTTCATTTGTGTTTTGATTCTGAAATCCTTAATTTTGTGTTAAACTTCCCTGTAATCTTTAACAGAGATACTCATGTCCATATTTAAAATCATCCTTGGCCCAATTCCATAACCCAACAATCCTAATTCAGTCCAGCATTGTCATGGCATAAAATTTTAGGGATTACATGCCACCATGGTGGCATAAATCCTTGTGTGCGTCATGTTATCCTTGAATATTGTCCGAAATTTTTTAAAGATGTCACGTGGTTGGATCGTAAAATTAGATAAAAATGTTATCAACTTAAAAGGGAAATATAATATTAAATACAAAAATTTCGATGTCATTCCATATCCCTATGCCATTCTATTGTATTTGTGAATACAATTCAACTAAATTAAATAGTATTGTTATGATAATAAGGACGAGATGTTGTTTTGCCTTTGAATGAATTTATTTTCATTACAATTCAAGTTTCGATTTTTATCTGATAAATATTTCATTGTTTGAAATATCCTTTTGTAATTTACTATACACATAAATATATGGTGGACAAGCATGACATGGGCATTTTGAAAATTACATATTAAAAGGTACAACGATGCAGTCATAAACTTTGCGTCACTATTATCCTTTCACAATTTATGAAGTCTGTATTTTAAAGGACTCTTTTATGATGTTGAATCACCGTTTTTATTGGATAATTGTAAGGATAGTGGGGTATCCTTGGCCGTAAAAACCGCAACAGTTTTATAATTTAATGGCTGAGGGTCAAGTGTTTAAATCGGGGTCATATTTTCGAGGGCATCAAGGGTGTGAGTGGTAGTAATCATGACTTACCTGTCGTAAAGAAGTTCGTGAAAGTCCCAAATCAACCTAGAAGCAAAATGAAGAGGTTAAGTATTATCGCTGTCATGCCACAAAATTTGTTTTAATTAAAAATAGTTTTGTTTCAGTTAAATTACAGTTTCAATGGGAAATAAAATATTGCTGTCATTAAAATTTCATGGACTGGAAAAAAATTTATTTCAATTTAATTGACAACCGGGAAAAACCTCATACCGGAAGTTGTTCATTATAAATTTTTCTGTAATTCACTTCTCACCGTGGAAGTTATGCAGTTTTTGTATTCGTCCAAAGTTTGGTCTAAGACTTAACTCTAGTTTCACTTAGCACGCAATTAATGGTTTGATTTACATAAAGAAATTTACATTTTAACCTGCAACTTTCAATTAGGAAAAGTAGGAACCTTCAATTTCTGGTAAAGTTGAATGTACACCTAAAACGTGAAACTCTTTTCCCTACGATGTGATTGATCCCAAATTTTCACAAGGAAGTCACGTTCCTTGTTATGATAATAATTTCGCCAGGACTTAATCGACCGAAACAAGGATTTATAATGAATCACACGTGTGTGAAATTTGACACTTTTCCTTGAGTAAACGAGCACAAGGGTTGTATCCTTCTTGAAGGGGGATGCTTTAGAATTCTGTTTAATGCGACGCGAAACCCTCGAAATTGATTTGAAATTCCTTTGTCCTGAATGAGTTTACCCTTTTACACCCTTTGCTAAATCTCAAGTACTCAATTCAAATCAACTCGGATGTACTTGGCAATGTGCTGGAATTGAGATATGTTATTTTTTTCTAAGGAACTGTATCTTTGTGCTGAAGGACATTCACAAAAAATTATATTATCCTTTTTAAAATATTTGCCTGTTCGAAATGATTCTTGAAAACTGAATTGAAATTGAAGTAACTTTATTTTTATTCATTATCAACACTTGGTTGCTGATATCACACAAAACTTTGAAGAGATATGGTGAATCAAATTATTCATTATCAACACTTGGTTGCTGATATCACACAAAACTTTGAAGAGATATGGTGAATCAAAAATACTTTACTGTCAAAGTACTCGAAGTAAGTAATATGAAGTGGCAGCTTATCCATTAGTCACACCTCTTACACATTTATGTGATAAATTATTAACAAATTTCTCCATTAATGAATTCTCCCCATTATCTCCCCCAGAATGTGGCACTAACAAGAGCTCCGTTAAATATTAAATGAATTCTATTAAACAATGTTTCATATCATTGAATCAGATCATATCAGCCCCAACAAATCTATAAATAACGATTCAAGTTGGATGTGTCTATGAAATTTAGGGGGTCCTGTATGTGGGGAGATAAGAACAAAATACAACAAATTGGAGGGATCTTACTTGGATATCTATAAATCAAAACTTTACTTGTCAAATATCCTGTCGGCAAATACAGGCGATAAACTACAATTTGATTGGATACAAAAAGGGAGGGAACTGCCCAGATAGACATCTACAATGGGGAATGCCGTACATTTCGGAAGTTAACATGTTAATTTTTTCACCCTCCAAGTGTTTTTCAAAGTCAGGTGCTAATGATATAACATCCACTATTCACAATCGTGAATTATTTGGGACAGGAGCTATAAATAACCCAGTAAGGGCTGGTCCCTTGAAAGTTATGTCCCTGTGGAGCTCATTATATTCCCGCAAAAGGGAAAAAATTCATGATTGGTCATCATGATTTCCGGTTATGTCTTCAATTATTTAAATTACGGTGTAGTGTGATTGAGTTTGTCCCGATTTCAGGTTTTCACTTTAACCTCTATAAATGAGTCGAGATTAACTTCCTCACCCGTTCGCTGTTTGCTCTCTGCTGTTAGGCTTTTCCAGCACTGTACAAAGTTTCTTATGAGTTCTATGTCTACGTCTGCTATTTCTCCAAGTGTCAGCGTTTGTTGATCTTCACCTCTGTCTTCTTCCTTTTCGCACACTTTGCGGTGACTGTCGATTGTGAAGATTTGTTGGCTTTCAACCGTCTCATTGTTTTATGTGTTGCGGTACATGTCGGCGGTACATTTAAGCAATTTCATCTAGAGGTTTTTAAATTTTGGTTTGGGACAATATGTAACATAAAAACCAAATTTCATACTGGATGTGGTACTAAATGTCAATCAATAAACAGTTTGTTGACCCTGAACCCCTCAAGTTATAAATCGTTATAAAATGATATCCATGTCAAAGTTCATCGTCATATAAAATAAACTTGTTAATTTGTCCTGCGTTATACAGAACCAAAAAAGGGGAAACTCATAAGGGAACGAATTTAGCCAATATCATAAATTAATGTCGACTAGGGTTTGAATGATGGCAATTTAGTTGCTTTGATATGTGAACGTTTTATTGCAGCTAAAACTTTTCGTTAAAGTTAATAACTTAAACATAAACATCATATAATAATCAGACAACATATTTTTGTTTCTGTGTATATTTTGTTTTTGTTATTACTGTTGTTGTTGTAGCTTCAAGGAACATGGATAAATTATGAGGTTTGAAAATTTATTTACTGTACGAGAAGAATGTTTTCCACTGAAATTGGCATTTTATTTGAATCATATATAATATAATTCTGTTTTTCGTTTTCATCAAATACATAAAGTCGACATATAACTAATGCTTTTTAGAAGTCATTAGGGTAATCTCCTTTATACACATATATATTTTTTTGTAGCAGAACTTTTGTAGAACTTAATTCGCGGAGTTTTATTCGTTCGAAAGAAAAAATATGGCTGAATCACGTAATTATTGATTTCTGATTGATTTTATTGCTTTAATAATATTTTTTGTGTCATTTAGAAGTGATATATGAACATCCGCCCCAGTTAAAGGTCGATTAATCAATTCGAAATTTAAGTTGATTTTATTTTCTCTGATAATAAAACGAAACGATTTGGGGTGGTTCTTTCAACTTGACATGAACTTCCGTTTTAGGGGATGATTTTTTTTTCTCTGTTTATTGGCAATGTAAATTTGCATTTGATGTTTTTTATATAACAACGAAGTGGTGGTAAATATGTTTACAAATCCATTAAAACTGTTGAGGGTGTCTCTTAATCATTCCACCCTCATTTAAACCAAGTTTAACGTTTCGGCTATCTTAAAAGTCGTGACAAGTGTCACCAAACTATGTCAACTTGTATTAGTCCTTGTCATTGATTTTAAGAAGCTTTCGTTGATAACAAATCAATGTTGACTTTCTCGTCATCAGCGATTTGCTTGACGTTGATTGAACGCGTCTTTTCAAGGAAATTGTAATTTCAAATCAGATCCTTTCGGGAATCTTCTAGTAGTACTTCAAAATACAGAGATAATCCTGGTTTCTGCAAAAGATATTTTCGAATTAGGGATAAAGCCTGTAAGAGTCAATTTGGGAAACATGTTGCAGAGGACCTTTATATATCCTTCAAATTCGTGACACATGTGTCCCTTATAAATTACAGCATATCATGATAGTATTACACTCTGCAGACATTACTCTAAGCATAAGTAATTTTTAAAACACGTTCTACAATCTCAGGATACACGATTTTATGACGAACATCGTCAGTGTTCGATCCCCAAGCGATATAGCTTCAATAAATTACAGATTCATTTTGAAAGTTTCCAGGCTCAGGTAAATCTTTGAAGAAAATTATTTTTATTACCATAATGAAGGAAATATCCTGCGTGTCGGAATGTTAAAAAATCCTTTCACAAATGAGTTATTATGCTAAACACCTTTAAAACACAAACATCAAACAAAGCCGCGTCATCAAATTTGAAAGTGAAATTATGTTTTCACATACTCAAGGAGTGATTTATAGAGGACATGAAAAAACATCCTTAAGGATTTTGATATCCTTTCCGCGATTACTAGGCGTAATACTTTGCATAATTGTTCCGAGTGTTGACACAAACATCTTTCATACTTTTAATGAGTCAAACTTGATTTGCATGTCAACGGAAAGGACTTGAGAAAACAATTTTTTTTCGTCCTTTTTCATCACAGGACTGTGTTAATTACATACTGTTGATCAAAACAAAATGTCTGGAATTGAGGCATGCCACATGAATGCAGTCACATTTGTCTTGTTACGTGTTAACATGCAATCAGTTATTAATGTGATACAAGACGAGATATTATGAGTTTTCTGCATAACCTTACGTGATATATGTAGTAGTATAAGTGAACAACAAAACAGACACTTCCTTCTGAAGCCAATTTCTATGGATCAGGTTCAGTTAATTTACGTTTCATCCTTATTCTTGTTGAATACATGATTCCAAGTTCTTGTAACTTAAAACGAGAATATCTCTTACAATATCACGAAAGAATTATCCCTTCAAGTAGCAAGTTATTGGCATGAGCTATGCAATTCTCTTTTTGCAAATACATTTCCAGTTAAATGAGGGAAAAGAAACTTGAACCCTCGAGCGAAAGTTGTTGGAATCCTTTTTCTCTAAAAAGGAAGTCTTAAAAGTACAAGAAGTTCATAAGTTCACTTTTATATTAAGTCGTTTCACTGTAACCCCAGACTTTGTTGCATGTGTTCGTCTTAGAAAAGCAATATTTTTCCAGCTGCAAGGATAAAACGAAAATATTCACCAAGCACAAGTTAAAGAACGTCTTTGATTTCGCGATTTCGATAAAACAAACTTCTTAAATCGATTTTATGCAAAAATGATATGAAAATGTCTTTGAAATTTAAAAGGAAACCCCTCGAAGGATGCGCTTGGAGACATTCAGTCTTGTGAATTTTTTCTACAATTTACTAAGGATTATTTATTTTATCAGTATTGTATCATCATTGTGTTGTTACTTAGGAGTGTAATCGTATTGTCAAGAGTCATAGGTTAATCAGGATTTGATAAAATTATCCTCAAGTCCCACTTTGAGGTCGAGGAACCATGAAATGAAAACAGGACTTGCCCCTATTTGTTAGACATAATTAAACGTCTAGAGCCACTTGGAGACGTTTCGTTTGGTAATAACACGAACTCAAACACTTCAGGATATCCAACGATATTATAATTTTCCACACAACACATTCAAACAAAAACAACAACACATCTAAAAGAAGAGATTTTATTATTAGGCAACGAAATATTCTTGAAGGATTTCATCCACTCCAAGCCAAGGAAATAGGGATAAATCAAGGGATAACTTCCATCATATTGAAATTTACCCCCGAAATCCGAAGATTCTTTTTTACTGGGAGGGATAATTCACTTTGGAATGATTGTCTGCATGAATAGATTTTGAGACCCTTCAAGGACATTAAGGGATTTTTTGAATTTGTTTGATTTTTGTAAGGAATTCAGGTTAATATTTGTCGTGTCAAATTCATGTTATTGGTTATGTGAGAAAGGTGAAGAAATATTTGAAAATAAATCCTGAATAACATTATCATCATCATATGTTAAATGTACCGAGCAACATTTCCATGACACTCGGTAATATAATCGCCATGGTAATAATATCGCCTTATTCTATGTGATATCCAGACACTGTGAAAGGTATGTTCAATGAATATAAATTACCTGATAATTACTGTCTAGCCTGGAACGATTAATACTACACTTTGTGGACGTGGCCTGTTTCACTTCAAAGTGCTAGACAAAAATAAAAGAATGAAATAAAAAAAACTGGAGTCCTCTTAAAGGTATTTTTGCTAAAAATTTTATAAGGATATTTGAAATAAAAGAAAATAATACCCTCTCGTACACTTGCAGTGCGTGTTCAAATTCATTGAAAATTTTTATAATAGATGAACATCCTTTTCTCGATATCAAGTTCACCACTACATGAACAGAAAAGCATTTGGTAATTAAAGAATGAAACAAACACTATTCAAAGAAATGAAATTTTGCGTCTTACGCGGATATCCATGAAGTCAAGGACATCCCCTTTTTGGCTTATTGTAAAATTTATTCCTTAGCTTGGAATATTTAATTAACTCAATAATTATTTTATACCCATCATTTCTTTGTGTGGGTGATTAATTTTTTTCTTATTTCGTTTGTCTTTCTTTAATTTTTCCCTAAGAAATCCAACGTTGAGATAATGAATTTTGAAACAGGCTTAACGCAAAGGATATTGTCCTGGAAGGCTGTGCCTGTAGGCTAGGAGCTAATTTAGCTTTGGAATTTCTAGTGCTTTACGCTGAATTTCAAGTAAATTCTATTCAGAAAAGGAATTTTTATGGAGTTCCACACGAAACCCTAAGTTAATGGAGGAGTTAATGAAATATACTTACGGGGAAACTGTTCAAGTCAGAGACAGTTTATCGGAAGGATGTTTCAAGAAACCAGGACACTACACTACACTTTTTGACTTCTTGGTAACCAAGGAAAGACCATCGAGAGCAGAAATATCAACGAAAAGGTACTAGAAACATCATCAATTCATTTGCAAATTATAATGAATAATAATTTAGCAGATATATCAATCAAAATTTTAATTAAGCGGAATCGAAGGAAAATATCATACTCGTAATGAAGCAGTCGATTAATAATTATGACTTTTATTTATTACTATGATAAAAGAAATTTTCTAATTTAACAAAGCAAAACTTTGATGAATCGACTGAAATTTCGTGCAGATACATAAAAATATGTTGAAAAATAAATAATTTATGAATTTAGTATGATAATTAAAATCAATACTGAAAATGAAGCGAAATGAAAGTCATTTTCCCTATGGAATTGTTGGATTTTTCTAATGAAAAATGAGGGAATTAATGAGAAATTAAATGTTAATCTAAGTTGGAGTATTCCTCCTTATTTCATGGAGGGTTTTGGAAAATCTTCTTCTTAATATCTTGTATGGTAAATATTTATTCTCCAAGGAAACGGTATTATCCTTGAGAAACCTTCTATTGATTGCCTAATTTCACTAAAAGCATAAATTCAAACTTTTGTGATGCATGACCAAAATGAATCATTTAACTGAAGGAAAACTCGTGTTAGAAAACTTTTTAAATCATAACCCACGCTTAGTAAAATTAAAAGCTTTATCGTTTTTCCGGAAGATTTAGTAAAAGGACACTTTATCAAAAACGTTCGCATTCATGTTAATCAATTTTAATTATTTTGTTTAACAAAACAAGTTCGCTTTAATGAAACTTTTTCAATTCTCTGAAATAATCCTGTCCACGTTTTCTAATCATTCTTTCATCTGTTTCCGTTTCATGCCCTTGACATTTATGAAATTCCGAAATTTTCCAAGAAACTTGAAACAAGATAATTGTCGCTATATTTAATATTCAAGTTTCTAAAAAATAAAAAACAAATACAAAACCTTGAATGGTTTAAAAATAACCTGAAGAAATGTTAAGGGATCAGTCTGGTTCACTTCCAGGTGGATTTGATCCGGTACTAGTCCTGAACTTTTCGTATATCTCGAGTGGTTGGAATCCCTTTCGGAGTGAAGTTGGAAAATGTTAAAGTTCATTTTGAATCCCTTTTTAAAGCGAAAGGACACAATTTTTGATTGTTTTATAACTGGGAATAAGGATAAAATACATTCAGTTTTCATGAAAAAGCAAAACTTTAACAGCTATATGAAAAGCCCAAGAAAACTCACTTCCGTTTTGAATTGTTCATTTAAACTTTTCTGATTGTCCTATTAAGCTAAGTAGTTGAGAATTCGAAACGAAAACTTTCACGATATCCTAATGTATTGGACACACTTCGATTGGCGTCATAGATGGGATATACAAGTCTGAGATGAAGATGGAGGAAGTTGAATTCATGGCCAACGAAACGAATCGAAATGAATGGAATTGAAAGAATTGAACGAATTGAAAGAATTGAACAAACCCATTATTGATAGAATCAGTTGGAAATCGAAATAAGAAACATATTGAAGGGATAAAGCTGAGAAAACTGAGAAAACTTAAGTTCAAAAGAAAATCGATTAACAATAACTTTCAGTGACTTCGTTCGAGTTAAATAGGGAACGATGGCGACAACTCGCTGGGACAATTCATTAACAACACACATAACAAATACAACAAACTCTGGAAAAAAATAAACTCCATTCGAAATAATTCTACGGATCAGGGTAAGATTGGTGGATTAATTATGAAAGAGGGTGATTTTGTTAGAAAGGCGTTCGACCACGCCAAAACCAATTAAGCTCACTTGGGGGTTTTGTGAAAAGGGTTGGTGTCTTGTTCGTGTTACATTAGCGTCACAACGGGAATTTAGTTTTTATTTTGCTGTGAGCGTTCTGCTGATTTCAGGGTAACCCCAATTGGAATGCCGGGATTTGACCTAAATCAGCAACAGTTTTATTGATTCAACAAGGTTTTTGCTGACACTACATCAGTCGAGGAGCAGAGAGTGGAAAGATGTTACACGTGGACTTCATCTGTTCTTAAATTTTACCCTATTCGCGACATATTTACTTACAATACTTTAATTGGAATTTAATTATTTCGTTCCAATTATGACACAAACATAAAGTTAAAGAGTGAAAGGTGAAGATTCTTTAATTTCATATATAACGTATTCAGGACCCTTAACGTTCTCTGTGTATGTAATAACATCTGTATCACCAATAACATCTGTATTTTGGAATTTCCCGACTTTATCTATAAATGATATCTGACCGCAAATGTATATTTAATTGTGGTCAAACGGGATGGTTTTGTTATTATTTTATATCTGACGCAATTATTTTATTAATTTTTTGAGATCCTTGTTGATCTTGTTAGTTCCTTGCCAACAACTGACTAGGATAACTTCAGTTTCAAATTGACACTCAATATTTGTAGGCGGAATATGTTCCCCCTCCACATGAGAACACTTCTGGTGGTGGTATAACCACGACCCGCCTAAAAAATTTCCGGCAATTTGGTGCGAGGTTGATTTCGTTCCGATGACATTTGATCGTCTCATGCGACTTTGTTGGCACTGACATATGGTGCTCTTGTGAGACATTGTATGTGATGAGATTTCACCGTCTTGTGTGTCTTTGGGTGCAACGCAGTTTTATCGTCTTGCATCTTTGTTGGTGATGCGGAAATGACAGACACCACAGTATAAAACAAAATTCGTCTGAATTCACACTTGTTATAAAGTCGTAAGTATTAGCTTATTGTGAACAACCACTTTCCGAAATTTCGAAATTACATTTGTGACACAAGTTATGTAGTAATTTAGTTTCCAAAATTTGAAAAAAATGTTTAACTTTAAAATAATTTCTGACATTTGTTTTTTAAATTGCTGCGAATGAATGAATACATTGCTTAATAGGAATATCCTTTATTTGAAATGATTTCATTTCATTTAAAATTAAAGTGATTTTCGAAATTGAGCTTTAAAACATTCATCGCACGTTATTCACGTAAATTGTTTAATTTGTTCACAAATTCGCTATAGAAATTTAATCAAATTTTAAAAAGCATTTCCTGTTTCGTTTATTTTTTGTTTTTTCTCTTTTCGGGGATTGTAACAAACACGAAAACACATATGCGACAGCAAGGACTCCCAACGGAAGGGTGAAAAAGGAAATTTTCACATTCAATATGGGCGGGCACATGTGCTATAGGCAACAACAACAATTCTTCGCTGAGAAAATCCTGCTTATATCGATGTTATGTATCCTTTATAATCCCGCATAAGCTAATATTCGCTTCGGCTATAGACTTTCACAAATACAAAAATAAAATGAAGAAGAAATGTTTCCCTGTAAGAGGATATCTGTTACAGTTGTATTCGTTTAAGGATATCCTTTTGTGAAACACCAAGAAGTTGAAATGGAAGAAACAATTTCAACTTGATTCGAATGGGAATTCATGCAAAAATTTCCAATTTTTTTTATTTTTGTGATTCGAGGGAAACCATTTTTTTATATTTTATTATCGAAATTCATGACAAAATATTTTGAATATTTGAAAACATTGACAAGACAGCATTTCCAATTTAAACACGATTTTCCCTTATTTCCCTAATACTTGTGAATTTCCGAATCCGGAAAAATAATGGAAAATTTCCACGTTCATCTCATATTTACGGAAGAATAATTGATGAGAATGAGGAAAGGATTGACAGAACCTTATTTTTTCATGCTCGTTTTATATTTGATTGAGGTTTCAAGGAGATATGAAGTCACATACAATGAAGATTTCATTTAAAGTGTATCCCTTACCCTTGAAAAACAGTTTCTTAATGCTTTTCTTCATAACAAATACAGATTTGAGGAAATAAGGATTGAGGAATATCATGCCAATTTCATATCTGAGTGATCCTCTCAAATCTCCAGAGAAATCTCTAAAAAGTTCATAAACAAAATTGCTTAATACAAAAAACCCTTAAGTCAATGGGTTGACAAACAACCCTTTATCATAAAAGTTACCCCAAAACAAACACGCATAAAAATTATTTAACAAAACTTTACCTCAGTTGGGAAAGAGATAATTTATAAAATTTTAGCTCCATTAAATTAGCCTTAACTTTCTTACACCCCCAACCCCCTATTATGCCACGAAAATCATCCCTTTACTTGATAATTTTTATTCCATTTTGTTCAAAAGTAATTTGCAGTTAAAAACGCAATTTTACATGAAAAATTGATATTTTCTGCGGTCGGTTTCAATTAAAAAGGACATTTTTTTGTGTAAGGAAGGAAAAAAGGTTAAGATTTTTCCCACAACTTGACTTAACGTCTGACTGTCCTTATTGGTTGGGAAACTGTTTTTATTTGAATGGAGAACAAACTGAATCCACAAACAACGATTTAATCGGGTAACAGAGAAAAGATGAAGAAAAAGGACTCAAGAATTTCTATTTTATTAGAAAATTTATCGTAATATCCTGATAAAATTTAAATTAGCAACATTTCCACTTACATTCATGACTTTGTGGAAAATTTTCCAAATCAAAATTTGTTTTTAAGAAAAGGGTTTTACCCCGAACAATTCAAAGTTGAATATATAAGACAAGTTTTGTGCTTTGTCAGCGTGACGGTAATTGCAAGGATTAAGGAATGGATAAAGGATGAAATAAAATTTCGACTACTCTAGATAAGGCTTATCTCGGCATTCTCTTATACAGGCAATATGCTCATTTAGGTTTTTGATTCGTGAATCCAACAAACGACAATTCTCAATGTCCTTCCCTTCAGAAGTAAATCCACTAAAGCATATAAATTCGACAGGATATCTTTGATTTTTCACGAAACATTTTCAATAATTACGTGACACGTGCAATTCTCGAAATGTAAGCAAACTTTTTATGAAACGAAATATTCCTAAAATTAAATTAAAGCGAAGTTTCCATTTCGTGTTATATAAGATAAGTCCTTCAAGGATGCCATCGTCTTAAGGTGTGGGTACTTTTACGTCAAGAAACAAATTTTTTTAATATCATGTAGAAGACGTAGATTAAATACAATTTCGGAAATTGAAATGAAAACTTTGTCGTTTTGTTGAGTTGTTGTGATGTGAAAGGCATTGAGGTCCTGAATATCCTGGGAGGGTTTAAAATTGAATTGGAAAAAATTGTTTTCCTTCAAATATGTTTTTATAAATTTTTTATGTTCTTATTAAAATTTCATTTTATTCAAATGTCAGTTCAGTGAAATACATTAAAGTCCCTTAAAATTATTTTCTCAGAAAAGTCCTTTTTACAAAAATCAATTTGCACTTGAAATTTTCAGTTAATTCGTATCCGGAAGATATCCAGTAAAAAGGACATTCTAAAATTTTGTTTACGTTACAAGAAAACTAAATTTACCAAACCAGGAAAGGATAACGATTTCAAGTCCTTATCCATAATTCAAAAACAGCATGTTGTCTTATTAAAATCATCTGCAAAGCAATAAATTCCTGCAGACATTCAAGAAACAGATGGACATAAATCGTTTTGATGTGTTGGAAATGTTGGAATTTTAGTTCCGCCTTTGTACGATCCTTACATCCTTACATTGCATTTCAAGGCTCTAAATATTTATATTGTCCTTTATGTAACAAAACTTTGTCACTAAAATTATATATCATTTTGTGAATGTAAGCAAGTCCTTACGAAGTTTATAGTTGAAACAACAAAAAATATCCTTACTGCAATCCTTGCAAGAAATACTGCCAATACAAAGCTGCGGTCAATTTAATCTGCCAGAACTTTCAGGACGAACATTTTACACACTTGTCTCTATGCGGCATTTCATATCACTTGAATTTATATTGGTTACACAGTAAATGTAGATTCAAATGTCCTTTTGCAAATGAAAAGGATGAACACATAAATTAGAATGTTCAAATGAAGAACTCGAACAAATTTTGATTTACTTAACCCCAAAAACCAAATTGTCGACATTGTCAAACATGGTTTGGTTGAGTGTTTGATTAAATTTTGAACTTCAGGAAGAAGGATAACATGAAAATGTGCTTTAATTTCAAGTATCCTTTAACTGTAACTATAGATTTGTATTGTGTGGCGTAATAACGCTTCCTTAATCTTTAATGAGATAAACAAATCCAGCGTATAGAAAGAAGACTATTTACTTTATTGATTCATTAATGTATGGAAAAAGGATATAATCCTGTTATATTCTGTTTGCTATAACAAAGTTCAACATAATCACGATAATCCTCGAAGGAAATTTTCTTTCATTCAAAGGACGAAATCTATTACAAAAGAACTTGCAGATTTATAGCTTCAACGTTGTCCTAACAATTATTGTTTCTGTTATGGTTATGGTTTATTAGGAAGGTTTTCATTGAATATATCCTGTCGAAAAGGGAATTACATTCGGAATCACAAATCTGATCCTTTTATATAATTAATTACATTGAGATATTCTGACGTGTCCTTCTGTTGTTGGACTTCCTGAACACATGAATCCTTAGAAGTAAAATTAAGGTTAATATTCTTTTTATTATTTCTTTGTCGTTTTTCTGTTGTTGTCACGTTTATATGATTTCTTTCATTATATAAGACGCCTTCATTTAGCCACGTGCTAACATTAATTCGTTTTATATGAAGTATGTTATCCCTAAGAAAAATCGATGGGGCATATTTCATTTCCTAGTAGGTATCATGTGAGATCATGTGATATTCATTTCAAGAAATTTGGACGAAATTATTTTAAATCCCTTTGAAATATACAATAAAACCGTATACAACTTGATATATTTGACACAATTTTTGTGTGGTCAGAGAAATTACATTATGTAGTCAATATCATATTATTAAAATCTCATTAATTGAATATCCACACCACTTACTGTTTCAACATTACAAAACATTTACAAAATTAAAATTTAATATAATTTTAATCAATGATACTTATTCATCATATTACAACTTTGTTGAATTCAATTTACTTGGCGTTATTATTAACATAAACCACAATTGCATTAATGTGGATATTTATTAAGTTTATCCCCGATTGTAGATAGTATTTAATGGAAATATAATAGATGAAATTGGTTCGTCATAAATTTTATATAAATTCAATGCGAAATTCTTTAATTATTCGAAAAAGTTTTATATATGTACGTTTGCGCAAAGCATCAACGTCCATCGATATCGTTATACAGAGAGAACAGATTCATTTAATAAAACTCCAAAGTGTCGTCGTTCTGTAAATGAATTCCGTCTAGCCGCCATTTGCATTGCTGCCAGTTAATTTGAAACTTCACAAATCGACAGATGTCGCTGAGTTTTATCACTTCTTACAGAAATTGTCCGTAATAATCCTTAATAAGCTCGGGGATGGTTTTATTACTCAAAATCACATCATACTACCAACGTAACTTGCTGAATCCTGAAATTTTCTACAAATCAAATAACATTCCTAAACCACGTTCGTTCGTAGTCAGTCAATGAATTTTGTAAATTTTTTGGTTTGTGCGTTTAGTCCTGTGGGCGATTTAATATACAACACATAAGAGAGTAATGTTGGTACACACTGTATTTACATGGTTTTTCGATTTTGGTATATTGGCTCCTTTTGTAAATTAGTACACATCAGTGGATTCATTATTCATATTTCAGTACTTTCGTATTCCATCAAATTATTTCGGTATAAATGAATAAATATTCACTGGATTCAGTGAGTGGAAAGTAAAATGAAACCAGGATTTCATCAAGCTCAAGTTGTGGATGTTCCTGGAACTTGAAATTATGCGTTTTAGCTTCAGGATTTAAACATATTTATCAAAAGCGTGTCTCTATTCAATACTCGCCATTTTATTGTTATCCTTCCTGCTTCAGATGAATTTAAAATTTCAATTTGTAAACATCAACATGATCGTGGATTAATAAATTCAACAGGATTGTCCCGTCATAAGGTCTCCGTTCAAAATTTTGCTCAATCCAACTAGCAGGGCATGTACATATTCCACATCCCTTAAAGCCCTTAAAATTTTCAATTGTCCCTTTTAAAAAATATTGTGGAAATTATCCCGCTTATTGTAGTCCTTCACGATTTCTGACATGAAATGCAGTCCTTCTCAGACATAAAGTTTTGTAAGAAAAATTATTTTCCTATACCTTTTGAAACTCCATAAAAACTGTCCCTCTTAACCTATCCCTTAATAATATATACAATGTGTCTGAAAAACCCAAGTGAAAAATCACTATCCTTACATGAGAGTCCACTTTCCTTAACACTCACGTCCGTCATGTTGCGATTATTGAGGAAATCCTTTTTCAATGAGTGTCAAGATTTCTCCCCCGCAAATTTCAAACTTTCCACTTGGTCAAAGCTGAAGCCTTAAACATTCAGTTATCCCTCAAAATTTTCAAACACATCTCGATACGACGTCATATAAATGAAACTTTCCATTAGGTATATATCATTAAAACGAAATATGATCGTTCCACAAGATGTACGTCAGTAAAACAGGATATTGAGACGAATTTCTGCTTAACAGAACTTTAAGTTTAATCCTTTCAAGGAATTGCTGATATAAAGGAAAAATTCCGTCTTACTTTACGAAAAAACACTTTTCAACAACAACATACAAATGAAATGTCCTAATGTAACAATGAAAAATATCAAATGTCTTTCGTCTCTCACACACACGCAAGCAGTTAATTTACAATTTCTAAGCAATAACAAATATCTTATACAATCAGACTGAGAGCACTTAAGGTGATGTGATATTGTAGGCAGAAAATGTTATTGTAGGCAGAAAAATAACAAGGACGATTTGAAGACGAAGTGTTTCTACACCTTTCATTATCGTTTTGAAAACTGTTTTTATTACACCAAGGCAGACGCCAAAAATAACAAATCCCAATCAAAAAACTAGAGTCCCTGTTTCCAGGATCTTCGAGGCATGAAGGAACGTGACAATACTGTCACCAGAAAAAAAGACATTAAATAAAGATACGCGAAAATTTTCATTTGTTGAATGATATAGAAACATAAAAACGTCAACTAGGTGTCAAATTATGAAGAAATTTATTGCAACATGTGTGTGTGTATTTCATATATAGTCCTTGTTGATCGTTTCCATTTCCATTTGCATGTCCTTTTCCACAACTTCCTACACCAAGAAAAATGGCATCTTAAAGGCTTATACTTGCCTGTTCAAATGAATGTGCTTTTGCAGTTTGTTTGTAATTCTAATGAACTAATTTTCGCTTCTCATAAATATGGAAAGGATTCAGTAAGGATAACGCTGAAGTAATTTTATTCTTTTTTATTTAGCTTCAGAGTTCACGCATCAATCAATGTATCCTTGCGGGTGAAAAAGTCGAGTGCGCTAGTGAATCGTAAGGACATTTACATTTGTTCTTCTGTTCTGCATGTTTGCTTCAATGAAACTACCATGTTTAGCGTGAATGTAGCAAGGATATCGGGACTTAAGGATATCGCAACATTTCCTGCTTCAAGGCGTTTCATTCTCTTTCGCTGTCACGTTTCCTAGCACGAGGGCAAACATGCGAAAATAATTTAATAATTGAAAAATCCTTTAAAACAAAGAATATCCTTTTGAGTTTTTATGGTTCACCTTCAAGGATTTTATAATAATTAATAGTTGCACACCCATATGATTTATCCCTTATTAAGTGATGGCTTCCTTTATTATATAATTTCATTTTCAGGATAATAAATTAACAACTCAAAATTGTGCAGGATGTCAGAAAATCAAACAAAATTACGAAACACATGCGAAAGTGCAATTTTTCTGCGTTTCATTTGGATTAAAGTTCACTCAACTGCGACAATTAATTTTCTTGTGTTATTAAAAAGGATTATTCACTGTGAATAACACCATGTATTATACATACATACAGACTTTGAGATTATTTTATTATATAGAACGAGTGTCTTTGATCCCCGAGTAAGTTTTCTTCATTTCTTCAGGAATCGTGCTGAAGCATTTATTTGATCTACAAGGATTCCGAAAATAGTCCTGATGGAATTCATAACAGAAACAGATATTTTAAACTAGCTGGTATCTTTCAATGCACCCTTCAATTGATAGATATCATTATAATAGGTCCTGTCTAATGTAAGAATATTACTTATCACCAACATAAGGATGAAACTCTTGGTAGCTTTACTTCAACAAGTCTACTCTGTTTTTGTGAATTAAATATATCCTGAGAAATTAAGGAGATTGTTCCAAAATCCTTTTAGACACGAAGTTACTCAAGTGTTCTAAAATTCTCCCCTAAATAAAATGGTTAATCACATTTCAAATTTGAATTAATAATAAGACAATCCTGGTACCCTTCATTGATGTTACAGTTCTTCTCGAAAGGTCAGTTTTATATCTACTAACAACATTATGGAAAATATTTTATGCGTCTCCTTAAATTAATCATGGACCCGCCGGGAGACTTTTTAAATTACAATTAAGAGGAAAATATTTTGAAAGGGATAACCTGAATAAATATTACATAAACACGATTGAACAGATGACGTATAGCGGTAAACAACACCGAAAGGACGAATAGCTCAACACCGAGAACAAAACATCAGTAGTTTCAAAAAAGAGTTTTAAAAATAAATAAACAATATTATATGACAATAGTTCGAGTTAATTGAATAACCAATAAAATAAAAGAAGACATTCATACCACAATAGCCGGAAAGTTGATTGGAATAACAGTTGAATGTGACTTTAGTTTGGCTCGTTGACATTCAAAAATGATTTATCCAATAATATCACAAGATAAACACGAATAACACCAAAAGCACATTTGAACTGATAAACGTAATCACTTGATTTGATTGTATCCTTTAAGTAAATTCGTTGATTCTAAGGATAAATTTTGAATTTTCTATTATAACTCCATAACAAATAAACCTGATATCCTTGAATATCACATGTGGTAAATGTTTTTCAAACAAAGTACATTCATCATATACACATCATGTCATATGTGATATCATGAAAGGACTATTTATATTCACTGAAAAATTGTATCCTTAAAGCACAGAAAAATTTCTATTAACCATATCTCATTCACTTCAAAGTAAGATATTTATACATTTATATTATACATGTATGTATTTGTAGCATTAGCCAGGACTTTGTGCTAGATGGATATTTCAGTAGATATGTGCACTACTGGAATTCCTCAGATTATTCGTTTTGATGAAAACAAACTTTCGTATTCAATGCACACTTTTCTCGTTCACACTGTATACAACCATATCATCAACATTCGTATATTATATACGAGTACGTTAAATATATATACATATATAAGACGTGACAAAATAAAAACTTTACTCTTGTATATGCCAAGGATGTACTGAGATATTTATCTAAATACACGGAATTCTATAGAACGAAAATAGAACAAAACACGAGTGCCACATGTAAAAGGATATGGTTATAAAAGAACGAAATAATATTACATGGATATTCTTATATTTATATGGTACGTTTCAACCTAGAAACTTTATTTAACTTGATGTAAACTCGTGAACTTTCACCTTGGAAATCTCTCTTTCGTTGAACTAAAACAAACTGGGTAAATGTGTCATCCTTTTTTTATTTTATGGATGTTATTAAAAGGATAACAAATTTTTTAAAACACACACCGTTTAAATAAAAAAGTTACAAAGTTATCCTTTTCTTATCACTTGCAATTATCTCCTTGTTAAACAATTTAAAAGGAATAATTCTTAATAAAAAATTTTGTATCCTCTTTTCATGAGCGAAATTTTCACGCGGGTGTTCAACACATTTGACACGTTGCTCGTTGTCCTTGATCCTTGATAATGATAAGAGAATCCATGCAAATACATTAAGTGATACGGAATTTAATTCCACAACACTTAAAAGCAAATACTCCTTAAGTCCTTTTTAAATATCTCCAAGGATATTCATCTCTTCTGTTTCTGTTTCTAATAAAATTTCACTTGTTTCCGATGTGACATTCCTTTACATCCTTTGACACACTGAAACTGATGATGTTTACGAAAATTTGTTTAACACAATTGTGACTCCTCCGATGGACTTCGATTATCCTTTTCCGAGAACGTTTTCATATATTTACATTTTTTAAATTTATTTCACATAAATTAAATCACAAAAAATAAAATAAATTAAAATTAATATAAAAATTCTTATTTTTATTTCTTTCGTTATTCAGTTAATATTATTATCCTTTAAGGATTTTTTTATGTGGAAAAAAGCATTCTACGGACGCGATAGCTTGTCGGTTTAAGATGAGAATTCGCCTTGGACTGGTATACGCCCGACTGTATGCGTTTACATTGCTCGGCGCATGTGATGTAAAAAGCTTTTGGGAAAGGATACAGAAAGTTCAGAAAACTTTGCTTGGTTTACATTGGACTTTCGGTAACAAATTTTGTTGTTTGAATAGATTTTATATTTTTAACAATTTCAATTTTTGTCCTCGAAAATTTAAGTTCCCTTGTAAGCAGGAAAATCAGGATTCATTCTAGTGTCCGAAGGGATCCAAGGAAACTTTTCAATCAGCCCCAGCTGCTTGTTGTCATTCCGAAGAAATTCCAATACAGCATCTCGATCGTTCAGTTCCACAATCTCCCGTTGTAATGATCGTTGAGGAAATCACATTTCTGAGATCCAGGAAGGATCGATGTTTTAGAGGTTCAACTCTTAGTGGTTGCTCCGCATTCAAGAATAAATCTGAGATCACTGGATGTCAAAGGCTACCGCCAGGTGTCCTGAATTTTCTGTCTTCTCAGGCCGTAGACTCCTGGAATCGGTATCAATATTTCTGATAAACAGATCAACTTGATTTATGTTAAACCTATGGACTTGAGGACTACCACAACAAACACACCGTAAGTCCTTAAGCAAATTCCATACTATAAACCCATCGAAATTATCCATTTTTCCAAGTTTGCTTTGCCTTAATTCTCACTACCATTCTCCGTTTTTCTCATAACCCAGAAAAGCTAAGGAGGAAAATAAAGGAAAACAGAATCAAAAAAGCACACTCCAAAAGGTAAAGAAAGATTTTGCGCTAAAGCTTTTTCCCACAGTCACGTAAAAGCACAAAACATTGTTTTTCTATACAATATAGAGTTGATGTGATATCGTTTCGTGTGTAACATGTTATACAGGATAAATATGAGTGTGTGTACTAGTATGTTTGTAAGGATACACAAAGTATACACACTTGTGATGCATAGCGCGTTTCAATTAAGAAGCTCATTTCGTATAAGGAAGAAGGAATGATAAAAGAACATCGTTTCCTTAAGATTTATGTCCTTTGCTGTCGACATAAAATTATGTCCTTACCAGAAGGATTGTAGGGATGTGTATAAAATAATTGTGTGGAGAAAATTGTTGAGTTTAAAAAAAAATATCATCATTAAATTTATATTTTCTAAACGTATTTGTTCATAACGAAAATATCCTTAAAACTCCTTCGATAAACACATTTGCGTGAAGATATACAAATTTACGATACATTTCGAATTTGCGTATCCTTTTTACTTCAAATTGAAATATGATTGTTGACATATTTTCCATATTTTTATTTTTATTGACTTAAGGATAACGAAAAAATATCCTTGTTGCAGTGAATTTCCCACGAAATTTCTCACAATTCGTGAGTGGGATTTGTGTGCTCTCACTTTCGAAAAGCTTTCATCACATGGCATGGGAAGCTTTTATTGATGTTAAGAATTCTTCCCCTTCACCAGCACTTGCCTCTCATTCAGATTCTTGACGTCATGGGACGCAGGTTAAATCTTTAATTTTGCTGAAAGTGAAGAAAACCTAGCGATCCTTAAAGGAACTTCATTCTAACCATGAGGATACATATCCTTCTGAAAAGGCAAACATTTGTGGGTTGACTTGTGTGCGTGTGCTCCCTATACACCAGAAATTAGTTTTATAATTTTCCTAACTATGCAATAACAGACCCACAGTGGGCAAACATGTCGGCAAGGATACTTAAAAATTCCAAAAAATTTCTTGAACTATCCTAAACATTAAATTGGTACTGCGTCGAATGGCGTAAATCTGCAATAAAGCCGAAGACGCACATTTGTTCGACCTTGAAGGACATGGTATCCTTACTGGAATCCTTCCAATTCCAGTTAGCATGCACGAGATGCTTTGAATATTTTATAACTCGCTCTTGTTATTAGACAGATATTTCCTTGGAATTTTGTATTACTAACGCAAGAGCTATTTATCCTTTTTAAAGGATATCTATATTCTATTGAGATGCAATCGATGGGCAATATATATATGTATGTACAGTACAACATTGCCAATGAAATATTCTCAGAATCAAGAGAAATCAAAAGGAAATTTTACGTTGAAATTCTAGAACACGGATATATGTATAATGAAAAATTATTTATTTAAAATTTTAATATGCTTTCTGATGAAATGATTATTCATGGAGAATGGTGGATTTCAATTTCAAGGACGTTTCATTAATGAAAAATCTGTATCATGTTTCGTCGGTAGATGATGAAATTTCATTTACCATTTTCGATTTCCTGTAAGGATCTTGTGGACAGACACGGAGAAATCAAAAGGTCAAAAAGGACATGTGAAACACGTTCGCAATAGGTAAGGGCAGTTACATGTTTTCTATTATCCTCACAGGACTCGGTGTATTAGGTGAAAGTTGTTTATGAAATAGAAAACAAAATTCAACTCAAAGAAAACGTGAGGGACTTATTTTCTATAATTGCTAGTTTAGGGTAGTCAGTGAGTGTCGTCCGAAAACACTAATGAAAGTGATATCCCCAATAGTTGGAGTTGTTTTTGACAAACAGCAATTTTTTTCCTGTTAGCGTGAACAGAAATAAAAAGGACAACCTTCACATTCCGGTAATTGATGGGTAAACATTCATGTATGTGTGACGGGTTCAATTACACATCAATTAGGGTGTATTTGAAATTGGAGTTCAGCAGACACTGTTTGCTGTTGTATATCTCACTATATTATATATTAAAAGTTATAAAAACCGTCACTTAGGAATGATTGTTAATTTTAGTTAAAAGCCAATCTGCAGGAAAAAAATGTTTTTCTATCAAAAAAACACGTGTTGTGATAATCTCTCACTCCCAAAAACCCTTCATCGTCAAGGAGCAGTCCAAAACCAAATTAGAACTTCTTTGGAATGTAAAAGTTTCAACTTCAGCAAAAACTTTTGGGACACTCGTCTTGATAAGAGAGAATTTGGTGGAAAGTTTTATTCGAAAAAAGGGAAAAAATAAATACTAAATTAACCAACGATAAGGACTAATTGGGACGGAATGAGTTTCTGAAGAAGTTAGTCACGGACTTGATTGTATTTTGTTTTCTTTTATCAAAAGGATAAGGGATAGACTTTCTCTACTTTCATCTTCAATTCTTCCTTATTTCAATAATCAAATAATCGAACTAGTATGATTTTATTTCATTAATTAGGGGACAATAAAAACAAAATAAAAAACTACTTAAATAGCAACTACAAAAATATTGATGACAGGATATTATATAAATATAAATTGGCATTGAACAAATTCATGACAAACTTTTATAGACTTTGACAATAACAAGAAATTCAGTTTCTATACGGTATTCTATTTTGTGATGAATTTCATGGAATAAACGTCCTTAAGGACAACAAATTAATTTCATTTCCACGAAGTGTTTATTCGATGCCATTAAGAGTTTTTGATACAAATTAGTTTTGTCATGCCCTAACCGAATTCTTGAAAGGTTAATCCTCAATCCGATCCTAGACAATTTTGAGGACTTTGAAAAAACATGAAAATTTCTTCGAAAAATGGATTTAGTCCTTTACAAAATGCAAAATTGAAGTTTCCTTTTCTTGCAGAACATCTAGTCAAGTGCGTAATTCGGGACGTAATTTATTCATTCGTCTGATTAGGCATACAAGTTACAGGCCAAGCATTAACCAGACTTCGGGGACATTTTTAAAATCCTCTTACGAAATTTTTTTGAATGAACCTCAGTTTGATCCTCGAACAACGTCAGTGAACCCTTTGTTGCGTGCAGTGCCTGGGATTGGCAGGATAAAATCCTTAAATTGATCTATTCTTGGAAAAAATCCTTTCAGCTTGTTAAGGATACCTCAACCATATCCTTTGAATTATTAATTGAAAATTCGCTTCAATAATGTCAAGAGTAAGTCACAGATACAGATCAAATGATGAGACTCTGTGGAAGAGTAGATAGTATCCACAAACTTGAGGTTACATGCAGGATATCTCAACCACATCCTTCAAATTATTAATTGAACATTTACTTCAATATTTAGTAAATAACAGCAGGACAAATGTTGGATTAACCAGGGATGCAAATCATAAAACTGAATTGAGCAGTGCACAAGTGAAGTATTAGATTAAATAATGTAAATTCCAGGAAGAGCAGAAAATAAGTTAAGTCTATCATGACCAGAAGGATGAGAACCTGCAAAGGAGTATCTCATTAAACCTTGAAAATGTTCTTGAAGCATGAAATCGAGCACCATAAAATTACCTTCAATATAATTTTCGTAATCATTAACCAAACTGACTGTAAGGACTCTATGTCCCATACATTTCAGTGGTCAAAAATTGTATTTTTAAAATGGCAATTACGTGTCTGCGAAACGCCATTATTCACATTTTGCTTGCCACAAAAGTTAATGAAACACCTGACAACATTTTTAATGCAACCAAATCCTGACAAGAAGTCTCTGTCCAAATGTACAACACGCCAAAGGACTACTGACAAGGTGTATAATGTAAATGTTACATAAAATTCCAGACATCCACTTTAGCTTGAAACGGTTTAAAATCCATGCATGAAGGACTCTTTATTGTTGAATATTCCACCAAAAGTGTCTGTACATATACATATATATACATGTAATATGACCAGGATATGAACGTTTGTATAATACTACAACAGAAAGTTTTATCCAGAAATTTTAATTCACTGTTCGCTGGAGTGTAAAAGTAATTTTCAGGGAATTTTCGCATCACTTAAAATATATCCGTATTATTTACAGTATTCGGAGTAACAATAATTTTATACTCAAAATGTTGAGTACTTATTCGGCTCAAGAAATCCTCAAACTTTTACTGGACTTTATCGCAATCAATTTGTGGCCACAAAATTCAAGCTTCATAGTTTCCAGGTCAAATCCTATGAGAATAAGTATTCCGAAACGCGTGCCTAAACAAATAAATGCCAATGAACTTAACTTATTTTTAATCATTTTCTGGGAAACAAGGACTTCGTTTTACCATTCTTATACGATCAAATATGAAAAACGGTCGCACGAGAAACGTCTGAGGAATTATTCAAATTTTTCATACTTTTCGGATAAGAAGGAATTCGGTTTCTGGTTATGACATTGACTGATTTTGTCTCAGAACTTGATAAAGGATACTTTCTTCAAAATATACGAATGTACAATAATAATCTCTAAAAAAAGGTCCAATGTAATACTCACCGAAAATTCACCTGACAAAATCTAAGATATGGACATATATCAAAAAGGATCAATTTACATAACGTCGAAGGTATTCTGAATTTCGGTCAAAAACCACCAAACGAATATCCTTGACAAATGTCCTTAAATGAGGTTTTCGTGTGGTTCGTGATGATTTTCCACGCAATTTTCATATTTCTCATTCAATAAAGCTTTTGATAAGAACTTGATTACAACAAGGACCAAAGGACACAATAATGCTATCAATCTAATCCATTTTAGTTCCATATAAATTGCTACGAAAATTTTATCGTTTAATATTTACTTTTGCTTTTGTATTGGTATACTACGTGCTGAAATCGTATGCAGTTAGTTTGTTATATGAACAACAGGATGTATAAGGACCAAATAGAGATATGAAGCAAATCAATTGTACAAATTATTTACCTTGTATTGAATGAACTACGTTTTCGATTTACGTAACTGTTTGCATGTATCTGTTTAATCAGGATTTCCTATTCAAAAATTCAAATACATCGGGAGTATAGTGTATAGCTGTACGACAATGCAGGAATCTTTTTCAGAACGAATTTCTTCATGATTATTATCCTTCCACTGGATATTCTCTATTGCTGTTAAAGCAGCCTTTCAATTGATGTTCTTTTGAATGTAATGAAATGAAAACATCAACAATTGAAGTACTATTTTCCCTCCTCTCACTGTTCAAGGACGAAAGCATTCACCTTTCAATACGCAAAAGGATTCAATTCAAATGAGTAAACAGTATTTCCGTGCGGCTATTCGTGGGCAAATGAAACACATGTTTCACTCAAGATAACAAGTATCTTCATTATATACCTATATGGTATAAACATCAACGAATCCCTTCAATAGCAACTGATTCCATGTCAAAAGTTTTCCTCTCAAAAACTTTTACAGAAAATAACTTTCAAATCACATTTTTAACTCAACACAATCAAACGTTAATCTTTGAGTCCTTCCATAAATTTTTCTTAAAATTTTCCTTTGATTTTCTTCATTTACTTTTTAAGAGGAACTCGATTTAAGGAAATAATACCACAAAAAAGAAAAAAATTGTTTCAACAGTTTCCATAAACTTTTCCCACTTCGCCAATGAGCGCCTAACAGGAACGTTTGAAAAATTTTCACAAACCAATCAGGGGTGATATCATTTATAAAGAGGGATGGAAGCAAAAATTCCTCACCGAGAACCCCAAGTGATTTGGTACAAAAGTGAATTTTCAATTGACTTTGAAAAGAATTGTTTCAAACTGGTTCCTTGATCATTTTTATGAACTTCTAGTCTTCATTTTCCAAGGACAATCATTTATAAGAGCTAAGAATCAAAAAGGGCTTCATGACAATTTCATCTTCAGCTCTGATGACTTTGTATTCAGTTAAGCTCGTTGTTAGAAAATTTTGAAGCTATATCCATTGAAACAAACTGATGAAAATTCTCCAGCATCTCCTCAAAAAACTCTTCAAGTCTTTCAAGATATTATATAATATTATGTATGTTGTATGAATGTTTGAATAAGAAAATCTAAAATATTTAACAAAATTCATGTCAATACTTGATGAAAGTTTTCCAAATCTTTTGATGTTCAGCTAAACGAAATTCCTTCAAATGAAAAGTTTTTGACGGAAAAACATGAAATGAACGAAGTTTGAATTTTCTTAAAGACGGAATTTAATAATATCTTCAAATTAATTTAAAAGTATTCAATTTTTTTTTCATTTTGATACTTTTTCATTTCCTTAATCTTAAGTCAATGTTCCATTTAAAAGTTGTTTAAGAAAAGAAAATTAAATCAAAAAAGAAAATTTTTATCATTTCCTTAAGCCTCATTTCAGATGGTGCCCGATTAAGACGAAATTTTGTTTAGTCCTTGCGTCTTCCCTGGAGTCGCAAATCGGGACAATTAAATGAGGAAATTGTTAACCAAGAGAAACTGCTTTTAAGTCATTAAGATTGCCCTCAGAACGGTTCGCGTTACAGAAATTTCACAGGATTCTCCAAGGATTTTAGTTTGACTACTAGGAAAATTGAACAAATTGGATTTTAGGGAACGAAAATTCAGGATCTCGGCTTTGATTCGTATTGATCGAATTAAGAGAATTCCATGTGGTCCTTAAAAATTTAAAAACTTTGGATTGTCTAGACTTTTAATGACTCGATGATGGCGCGTAGTAATGTCGAAACAGTTTTAAACTTGTTAAAACATTTTATTATCCCTCAGGCACCATGTGTGGGATGACGGATATTTCTGGCATTCGAATTCCCTGTAAATCCAGCTCGTATTTATTAGATTCCCCATAAGAACATGTACATTTTTATATCACCAAAGACCAAGACTATTAACTCGAATGAGAAATAAAGTTTTGTGATTTGTTGTGACTCCAATCTTTGACTTCCTCATGGAGTCCTTTCTTAGTAAATGTTTTTTTTTTAACTTAAAAAGATCTATTTGATATGTTTTATCTTATCCAGATGTGGATTTCTTATCACGACGATAAAGCAAAATCTACGACTGGTACGTGCTTTGAGTACTAAAAGAGTAAAAAATCAACCCTTAAATCGAAACAAAAACAGAAAGGGCTGATAAATGTGATGTATGAAAAAGAAAAAAGTTAATTTTTTCTCCCTATTTTATTTCGATATGCTGCCATTTCCAACAAAAATTAGAAAAGTATCTGTTTCTGACGTCATGAATTATGAGTGTAAATGGGAATTGGATGGTAATAAAAGAATCATCTCACGGAGGAAGTTGCTCCATATCAATGAGGATTCATCTCGGTGAGCCTGCACTCAATAACCTTGTAATGAATCAATAAGAACCAGCTTTATTTTCATGACTTTCATCAGGATACCATTACGGTATATTATTCAAGGGCAGAAAATACATTAGCAGATTTACATTAGAGATACCAAAACCGTTAATACTGTTAATTATCCTTAAAATTCCAAGATCATGAAGTTAAATTCTTGTTGGTGTCAATGTTGCAAACGAAAATTGAAACGCACGTCAGCTCAGTTCAGCGAACAAACTGACATACACGACATCAAACCTTACCCAAACATTAGATAAATGACTGCCGAACTGAGTTGAGAGAGGGGTGCGGCAGTACATATCGGCACAAGCTTCAAAACAAACCGAAAGCCAAGAGATATAGAATCCTATTTTCGAACGCACTTTTCTCGACTTGCGACTACTCTACCACAAAACGTTATTAACCAATCGTTACAAAACAAAAAAATGATAACAAACCATATGAAATGCATTCAATTTTTGATAAATTCAGTAGACTTTTTGCAAAGGAGTGTCGTACCAAAAATTTCAGAAATTAATTGAAACTTACAAAAACGCTTAATTTTTAAAATTTACAATCACAAGAACGTTCGTGTTTAGGAGTACGCTAATGATATAAAAATATTAAATATTTAGATTCAACGTTCTTAGGAACAAAAGCTCATCGAAAAAAATTATAGTCACAAACTTGAAATTGTTATTAAAAGACTGAAAACATATAAAAGCTTTAAACATGTTGTCACCCTTTATATAATACAAAAATATCCCTGGTTTAATTTGTGTAAAAGGTATGTAACTGTTGAACGAGTTACGAATATATAACCCGTTTCTATATCACACGATACTTGTGGGTGGCATGTGATATATTCCATACGAGCAAAGTTTTCAGTTTCACAGTAACTAAGTTCGGGTTTTATGATGTTACAAGCGTTGTAAACGTTTAGTATTCATGAGTACAAGTAAATCTATTCCCGATTTATTTTCAAAGTACAAATCATACGAAGAATTGGTGGTACTTTATGTTAGTACTTGCATAATTTGTCTGTAAATACAGCATTGGAATGTCAGACTGAAAGTTTCGACTACACTTAAATAACAACAAAAATTACAACGAAAGTTTATGGCATGAGGTTTTAATCTGGTTGAATTTTGGAAGTTGTTGGAAATTCTATTTTGTATTTGAATCAACCCTTAACTGAAAGCAACCCCTTCTTATTGAGTATAAAATATTCATTGAGATTTGTTAACAAATTTACTTCATTGCAAATGTGACGTGTAAATGCTCACGTACCTGAAACATCGGAGGACAGGGACGAGGATTGAATTTACTGGAATGACTGGTTGAACTGACTGACTTGACTGATTTCAATGAAAGTATGTTGATCATTCTCCCGACAACCTTATGACACTCGCCGAATTGATGATGGAACAAATGCGATTTTGAGCGGATTTTGACGTTGTGAACGTGACTTGAAATCATAACATTGAATTGCATTTAAATTGTCACACTTTAAAATTGTTTATCAAGTTCGTAGTCTAGGCAACAGTTTCTAGTTTAATTAACAATTTACAAAGAAAATCACTCGTAACATGTTGCGTAATTTCTGAAATTGAATCAATCCCAGAGAATTCTTTACCATTTCAAAGGTTTCCAATTACTTGCGTGAACTGAGAAAAAATGAAACGAATGAAGAATAAAACTTGAAAATGCTCACCAGATTATCCAGTAGCTCTTAAAAGCTATTTGTCATGCATTGAAAACCACTACCTCTAATCCTCTTCAATATTTAATTAAATTCAGCCACTATAGTGTCTAAAGGCAGACGGTCCATTCTTGAATGAATCCTTCCATACCATGAACAAGTTGCATTCAAATCTCAGAATCAGAATGATTTCAAATCATCCCTTGTGCATGATCCTTGGTCATACTTCATTCCAAACACAAAGGGAACATTTATTCTACTACTGCTTCTCTGCTATTCCCTGTAAAAACATATCCGCAAACATTGGTCTGAGTAACCCAAATCCAAATAGGATTGTCAATGGATGAGATTGCGCAACCATATATAACAATAGCCGGGATCAGATCCTGTTCGAGTTGAACTCAATGAAAAGCCAATAACTACATATAATTGAATTTCAGTTCGATTCAAGTCCTTTTTTGAAAATTGTTTTATGATTCTTGTCATGAAATTTGCATCAGTGGAAAAATCATCCTGGCGATAGAGTACACTCTTTTGTTTTGTTTGTTCGTACTGTCAAAATCGTAATTATTTGACGTCTTCCAAAATATCTGGCTGCGAAAGTTAAGGTAAAGTTTGAAAATTTGCTTGCGTATTGCCTTACCAACAACTCTTTGTCAGGCTTGTCTCCACCTTTCGTCATTTCCACCTCTGAGCAACGTCTGCGATGGTGTATCAGGAACCGGTTTTCAGCCAATTGTATGCAGTAGCACAGTAGATATTCAATTGTCTCTTCTTCCTCTTCGCACTCTTCGCAATCTTCGATAGCGAATCGAAATAAATCAACCAAAATTTGTAACCCTAAAAACCAAAATTTTTTGCATTAAATTAATTTGCATTCGATTGCGTAGGTTTTGTTTTATTTGCACTACAAATTCACGTGAAATTTTTGGTTTTGTTTGTCACACAACTAAAACTATCAAAATGATACAGGAAACCGACAAATTTATATTCAACTTCGTGATTTATTGCACTACTATCAGTTGAGCTGTTTAGATTTTAGATTTGTCCGGTGGTCTTAAATTCAAATATTTTAATTTTAGTGCTATCAAATGTAAAACCGTAAGTGCTATGTGTTTGGAGTCAACCTCAACATTGTGTTGGAGCAACATTCAACCATCATGACATGTAACAAAAACTTCTTTAAATTTTCGTAATTAAGACAGACCATTTCGAGTATAAATAGGAATCGTGCAATTAAGTACTCAAAAAAGAAGTGGGAGAAGGTAAATCTTAAAGCATCAAAGGGAATTGGGCTTAATAGCAACATCCTTAACTGATATTCATGTGATAACTTTTGTATCTGCTTGTGTATAAGTCTTATTGCTACTCCTTGTCATACCTTCGTTAACAAGTTATCATTAAAGCTTAGTGCTAATCGGAATGATTGATTATACTATGATTATCTTAAAAGCTGAGCAGCTTAGCTGTATTGCTATCAATTTCCGGAATAATTGGCTTAACTTTATTCTTTTATAAACAACGTATTGAAAGATGTACTAAATGTATTTGTGTGCATGTATGTATGTATATGTGTATGGATTTATCGATTAAAGGATTGAATTCGATGTGTCTTTAAGATAAATTGAAGTTGATAAGACTATGGAGGGTGTTAAAAATTAAACTTTGCTCGTTTATTAAGAAACGATTAGAGATTTTTTCTTTTCGACTTTATCCTTTTTTCTGTCTGTCGTCCTTAATGACATCCAGTAAAAATTATTATATCCACATCAAAATCGTCTCGATGCAGTGAAGTTTGAAGTTACATATTTATCATTGGCATGGGTAGAGAGGTTAGAAGGTCATTTTCTCTATAAGATATTGATTCTAAAGGACTACCTTGAATATCCCAACTCAAATCATTTGGATTTGGATACTTGATCATGAGAGATTGAGTGGATTAATTACAAATCAAAGTTTCGTAGAAGTATAATAAATCCAAACCAACCTGTTTTGATTAATATCCTGAAAGTGATTTTCCTAGTTCAACTTTGGACATATAAATAATTTTTTGAAATTCACCTCATAAATCTGAAGTTTTGATGATGAAAAAAGTACAAATTGTGTCCTTATAAATTCAATAATTCTACGAATATACCAGGACATCCTGGAGTCCGTGTCCTTATCGTTTTTATCAACTACATTCGATATCCATGTCCTGTCCTTCTCTCATCTGTTTCTTGAAATTCGTTCTTCGTCAAATATTCCAGTTGATTTTAGTCCTTTTTAGTAAAATGTAATAAAATTATGTATTCAATTCATAAACGAATGATAAGAATATTTAAAAATTCAAATCACATACTGTATAATGAAAATAGCTTCATATCATGGCTCATGGTTCATGTCCTTAACATTATCCTTGCCATAGAAACGACCATCGAATGACTGAAACGTGTTTACTTTTTGAAAACGTACCGAAAAAAGAACAGAAAATATAATTTTTAAATTTAAATTTTCGATTTTCTCCTTCTGGAATTTAAATTGACTTTTCAAACTTTTTCTTAGATGTCCTCGAGTCCCACCTTTTTCGTAATGGACACAAATAGGATACTTCCTACTTAGCTATATCGTCAGTGGATGAAAGTCTGGTTTCATCATACATAAAACAACGATAATCACAAAATTTTCAAGATGAACCAAGTTTCAAGGACATGTCGCGAAGAGAAATTTATTGGGAAATCGAAATTTCAACTTGCACGTCCGATAATTGGCATGTCCTTGCGTCAGAAACTGCCTCCATGTGTTCGGTTAATCACTTATTCAACAGCAAATCAAAGTCAATACGAAAAAACAGAATTGTGGCAATCAAGTAACAAATACAAACGTAACTTATTTGGAAACTAAAATGGATGGATTTGAGAAAGGAAAACAAGGACATGTAATAAATAAATTAACAGACCACAAGAAGAAAAATATAAGGATCTCCGAAAAGAAAACTCACTCCATTTTCATTGACAGGAAGTAGCTTTCAACGACAGAGAAATTGTATAATTTCCGGTGAACGAATTAGTTTCTGGTTCCTTTGTTTTCAGTAAAACTGTTTCCAGGTTGAAGGATACAAAACAGGACATTTAAGGACATTTCCATGCGTAAGCAATGAAAGTATATGTGAATGTTTGTTACATTTTCATTTCATTTTTCCTTTTCGTCCTTATTTGATTTCGTTCTGTACATAATTGCGTCATCGATACGGAAATTAGAAAAACATTAAAATCATCAAAGAAACATTTTATACGAAGTGATATCACATATAATTCGTTGGTGGTATTTAAGCTGATTTAGGGCTACGTTTTTCGGTTGGAAATTGCTCTTATCTGGAGACAGTTTGATAGCACATACTTCCTAACCCTAATTAGACTAAATTACTGTTTGTGTATAACATTATACAACAGCATAGCACATGACTGGCACATTACATTGGCTATCATATGTGATTGGAGCTTGATGGTAACACACACGTTGAGGATTTTATCATTTCTAATTGAGCATAAACTTGTGTTCTGGAGAATGAGTTAGTTCACGGAACTTCAAGACGTATGTAGATTCAGAATTCAGGCTCAGGATCTCAAGGATACAAGGATTAGGTGTCACATGAAACAAAAGTTTAATGAAATTTTTGAAATTTACTTCAAATTAAACGTCAACAATATGGTACATGGTAGAGTTAATGCAAAACAAAATATCCTTGCAGTAAATGTCCTGGAAATGGTAAAAGTTTTAGAGCAAGTTAATTGGATGAACATTGGCATTAAATATAACTTCTGAATTTTTAGCAAAACATTGAAATCATGAAATTGCAACATCCATGAATATCCTTGAATTATCCGTGAACATCCTAAATTTAACATTTACATGTTTCTAACGTCAACTTAAAATGCTTTTTTAATTACAATACAATTTATTAAGCCGTTGGAGTTAAAACTAGAAAATTTTTAGCCAGAAATCACCGGGTTCCAGGCAACAATCTACAACAAAAACAAGAACATTTCCGGAACTATGCAGAACTGGGATACAACCCCAGCCCGCAGTGATAGTTGGTGGTCAGGAAGTTCAACAAATTTAACTTTTTTTTATAGAAAAAGTTTTCCTGTTGTTTTTTTTTAATTCTTGTTTTTTTCGATAGTATTACTAGTTTAATTTTGTTATATGAACGAAAAAATAAACAACGAAAATTCTGGATTTTTTCACCCGGATTCGTTGGAAAAAATATAAAACAACATTTACAACAGGATAAAGTTTAATTTGTTTCCTCTGTATGCGTTTCATTTTAATTGTAATCTGTAATCCAAGTTTGCAAACCCAACAACCAGCAGCACCCGGAATGGTTGATTTAATTCAGCTACGGGATTTTTCATGGTTTTCCAGGAATCTCGGACTGGGTTCAGTGCAGCCCGGATGCAATTCAAGTAAATTGTAATGAAATAAACGATGCGATTTGCTATACCCAATGGGCAGTACATCATCATGTTGTAAAATTAATTATTTTTAATTTTCAAAAGCAAAAAGCTCTCTGTTTTGACAAGCTTTTTTATTATACATTATTTGAGTATTAAAAATTTTCATTATTAATTTTAACCCAAAATGTTCGAGCAGATTTCATTCCTGATACCTTTATGAAAGCTCAACTCAAAGCTCTCTAATTTGTCAATGAATAAATAAAAAATTTTCGTTTTGTTAATGTTAAACATTTCCGCTATCAATTTCATTCAAAATAGTTACTTTCATCATTCTTTACAGAGCTTTTCAAGTTCACATGAAAGCTTTACAGCTTGTCACTGAGTCGATGACTTGCATGCAACAATTTTTATTTTGTCTGTCAAGTTTCTAGTTTTGTTGAAATTTTTACATTGATTCAATTTTCAGAATTTTCGTTATCAATTTTAATCAAAATAGTTCTACAAAATTGCACTTTTGGAGAACCTCATGAAAGCTGACATCCAAGTTCACTTGAAACTTTTCAATTTGTCACTGGGTTAGCCAAATGAATTCATTCAATAAAAGCTTCAATTAAAATGTCGTATTCAATTAGTATGCAATTCGGGTTATACTAAAGGACTTCGAAGTGATATTAATGTGCATTCCACATCCTGTTCCTGTTGGATGAAATCCTTATGAGAACATCCCTATTAAATCGCATGACTTCGATGTAAAAAAAATAAATAGAAGAAAGCCCAGGACTCCCAGTGGATAAGTTTACCCTTTTCATACATATAACCAACACAATGAAACTAGACATAAAACCATAAAAGAAATTCCCCTCATTTCACATGAATCCTGTAGAAAGGATCTTGATACGATGTTAAGGATGGTTTGAAATGGAAAAAAATTTTTATGTTTCCTTGCAAAATCATCCTTCGTCCCTGTACTTTGTATCGCATCATGGGAAATCTTATACAAATCAAATCAATTGTAAATCTCATTTCTAAGGATAAACCAATAAAACGTTATGGTTTTGTCGTAGAGAAAATTATTTATCAATCGATCAACATTGTATCTTTATTGGTTTCTTGTTGTATTTCACAGATAGTCCCAAAGGGTTGAAAGGATCTAGACTTTAAGTACTACATCTAATAACCCTCCAAGGTGTACAGTATAAGCTAAGCTTTCTTGTATAGGTAATATTCCAATTAAAAACAAATTTCCATCATGATATCCTTGATGGAATTCGTCCTTTGATCATTAGTTGCTTTTCTGGATATTTGTCTAGAAAATATTCCCTAATTTGCGTTGAATCCACACCATGAGAAAACACAAACACCTTTCCAGGACGTTTAGTCCTAGGGGAAATTCCCGAATAAAAATAATATTGAAATAAAGAGAAACCACGAGCACGACTCCATTTTAAATGAAACACGAATCAGAAGTAAACCAAATAAAACCGAAATTTTACCTTTTACAACTGAACTGCATTTCACTTGGTCCCTCTCCGAAGGATACTCACAAATATTTATCAACAGGAGATAGATCCGTTGCACGATTTTTAGTGACACTTTTTGACTTTTTTGAGTCGTTCATCTGAAACCTGCTGAAATCAGGAATGTCCTAGAGAACTTCTGAAGGACTTGAAGCTTCGTTGAATACATTCAAAAACATGTCCATATGTATGAGAAACACTTTGTATTTCCATCAAGTGTGCCGGAAGTTGAGGAAGTGATATCTGGAATCAGTAGATATTCTACTCTTGCACTTCTCTACATTAAACTTTTATCACGTTTTCCGTTAGACAACTATAAAAATTTTACGTGATTTTCATGCAATAAAAAACAACGAAGAAAAAAGAGCAAGCAACAGCGATAAGGACCGAATAAGGAAGAGTCCTGGAAAATGATGCTGTTAAGTATAGATAGAGTTGAAGGATCTTTAAGGTTTTGGATCTTATAGATATCAAAAGCTTCTTCTACATTTTCAAGAAAAAATTTTTCCTTACAATAAAAATGCAATATGTATCACTTACTCCTTTGAGGATTTTCTACTAGGCACATGAGTTCTATTTTTCTGAGGAATGTAGAATCCTTGGAAATCCAGTTCTAGTAACCCAGTTTCAATTCGTCCCTTCTTTCAAGTATAATTTCTTTTAAGTGATGTTTATGAAGTGGAGAGAACTAAAGTCAATCCTTCATTCCCAATATTATATGTTTAAGTGATCTGCAAAGGAATTCCCACAAGGATATGTGTTTTATTACTTGCATTTTGACTAACAGAAACCTTAAAAGAATTTTATTAGCCACCTAAAAATTTGTTTACTAAAATAAAACCATATCCTTCGGGCGACATCATATTAAATCGTAGTCTCGTCAATATTGTCATAGAACAAAATTAACCTACTTCACATAATATCGTAAAGAGGATATTCATGCATGACCTGGCAGAATGTCCACAAAAACACATGAAAGTGCCGAAAAAATTCTAGTGATACAAGGTGAAAGTGCTGAAAATTGTGTGGGTGTTCGTTCTGAAAAGGACCCTAGATGCACCAAAGTGTACAGGACAGTTTGTTCGTGTGAAATTTCATCCTTTTTTCTGTGGGAAGTTTTGGTCGATCCCATTCGAAACTTTGTCCTGTTGGGATCATCAAAAGCATATACACCACAGAGCCGGTGCATGAAAGTAAATATATCTAAAAAGGGACATTCCTTAATGGCCTCTTAAGGTTGTGGGATACACGTGTTTGAGTGGGCAGTACAAATTATTTTATTTATTTGTTCAAATCCCTTCAAAATTTAAGTTCGTTTCCTTGACATGACTTTTTGTCCACGCGTTCCAACTCAAAATTGCCGGTCCTTCAAATGGATTGAAAGATTTTATTTGTTTTCGATACAGAAAGCCTTCATTCCTTGGGTGGATCTAAATTTTCAGAATGAACGTTTTTGTGGACGCATTTTCAAAAGGACGATTACTGATCACGAATGTTTCCGAGAATTTGACTGCACGGAGCTTGCAATAAGCTCTTGGCTTACGCACATTATGGAATCACGTGTGATTTACCTCCGACGATTTCCAAGAAAAGACCTGCACATGGGCTAGCTAACATTGAAATAAAAAGAATGGCGCATGCCGCACCGCACATGTGGTAGAAGTGAAAACAGTTAACTTTGAATTAGCGCATAAGAAGGAGAAAATATGAAGAATCGCACAAAAGGCAGATGCGGATAGCCAAAACTGCGTATTAGATATCTTTCTTCCGCCTCATGTAACGAAATGATCCTAATCGAGACATGTGCTTGAAAATTCATTCTTAAATTACCTTAGAAGTTTCACTTCAAAAAAAACTCTTGAAAATTTGTATAGTTACAAAAAGCTTTCACAAAGCTTTTGAGTTTTTTCTGATTTGCAGCAAATAAAACTTCAATTGCCGAAACCAAAACAACTCGAATTTGTTGAGCAATTAAGCGGTCGTTCACGGCACCAACGCCATGTTGCCTCATTTGAGCTTTCATATTTACAACCCATAAAAAGGAATTAATAAAATATAACGATTCTATTCAAAACACAAACCTCAACGGAGGTGTACTTATGTGTGGATGAAAATATATTTTTTTCAATTTTGATCATATCAAATAATTTTCGTCTTAATAAAACATATTAAATCGGTAAAACTTTCACGATATCCGCAATAGCAGTTAATAACTTTTTTATTATTACACAATAAATATAAAAACCCACATGATTTTGGATTTTACACAAAATAATATTTATTTTTAACGTCATACATTTTCGTCATATACACATTTGACACAAACGTAATACAACATCCTTCGTTTCTGTTTGATTGGTTATTCTAACCACATCACATCTGGTCCTGTATTTAATTTTGTCGGTCGCTAAATCAAACATGTGTATTCATGTATAAACATAGCTTTATGCATGTATGTATTAAAATCAGCTTTGAACAAACATAAATCCTTTGTAACACAACGATAATGATTTTGTGCCTACATATGCGTTTTATTGTATGTAATTGTAATTATTTGCTTAAAGGTAATGCGATTTATTCAAATTATTAGCAATTGCATTTGAATTAATTTACCGATACAGAAATCCACTTATTACCAATTTGTAATAATCAATGTAAATTAGCGCTGACGTATAATCTTCTGCTTAAATCAGCAGTAATTCCAGCTCCTTGAAGATCCTTTTTCGTATGCATGGAGTGAGCCTCCACTTTGTTTGAATGAGTTTACTTGAAAACCAAACGATGTAATTAAAAGCAAATAGTGGCCCACGCTTCTAACACCTTGTGGAAACAAATTAAGGATACACAAAGAATGAAAACTTGGGTATAGCTCTTAAGAAAAATGTCTTTCCAGTTTAATTGTTCATATTGTTTTTCCCTTCAAGGACGAAATTTTATCTCGTCATTATTCTGATGGTCTGCAAATCATTCAGCTGTTTTTGTGGATAACTTTAACGCAAATAGAGATTATCCTATTCTACTCAAAATGTTATTTATGAAATAGAATGTCCTGTTTTTTGGCAAACTCGCGCTTATAATGAGATATCAATTTGACATTGTCATGCTTATTCATTCGCGTATCCTTCTTGTCATTTCGCAGATATTGTCAACCCTCGTTTTGTTCCGGAATTTTTGTATTTTGCGTTACATTCTGATTAATGAAACGCTTGAAATTTTAGCTGGTCATCGTTTTTTATAATTAAAACCACTCGCCAGGAAGTAAACAAAGCTAAGGATACTTTACCAAATGAAGTGTTGCTATAACTGGATCTATAAATCCACTGGGAGAGAACGATCCTGAAAGCCATTTTCTTCAAGGATTCAATCAACTTTAGGTCTTGAAATCTCAGTAACTTTCTAATAGAAATCATATCCTGGCCAAGATGACGATTTAAAGTGTCACAACCAAAATATATTTTTTATCCTCAAATCAGTTAGCCAAATATCCTTGAATTTAATCACTAACCAAAGTGATTGGCATTTTATCCAACATACAAAACAGAATTCATAAACTCCACATAAGGATTACATCAAGATAAAGAGTCGATTTGATCCTTTGAGTCCTTCCAACTCTTTCCACGAAGAGAAAGATGAATCCTTCAACTAAAATCAGGATAAATTAAGAAAGTTTGCGTATTCTTTTTCTCTTTCACTCTAAAATTCTTTCTTTTTCCAATTCAATTTGTTTCCGGTTCATACCGGAAGTTTATGCCCTCTGAGCCTAGTCAAGACTTCTTTGAGTCTTTGAGTCTTTGTGTCTATCTTAAGTAGTTCTATGGCATTTCATTTTATTTTGTATTTTCTGTTTAGCAACAAAACTCAAAACAGGATATTCAGGATATAAAGGATATTGGAGAATCAGTTAAGCTCTTAAGAGAAGCTCTACATTAAAACAAACAGAACCAAATTATCCATAGGCGCTTAAGCCTAAACAAATAACAACTAAAGGAAAACAATTTTAACAGTCTCCACATGTCCTCCACATGTTCTCCACACATGTATGCGTGCAAGTGTGTGTAGACATCGACTACCTCAAGATGGAGGAATTTCTCTAAGGACAATTCTGTAGGTTTGTGTGTCTATGGATTTACTTGACTTAGAAGGATTTGTATTCCATTTTCTGTCGAAGGATGGGGATAGCTGTAAATCACACTACGTGCGGAAAAATCTCAGAATGTCTTCCAAGGATATTTTCGAAAGATGCCTTCAAGGGATGTCTTAGAAATACATTTTAGGCTGTGGCGTGAATTCGTGGTGCAAATCGTAGATTTGTCGAAAGTTAGTCCTTGTGTGATGAGAATAATTTTCATCAGGATGAATTAAGTGTGTGCGTTTTGATACATTCTCACATATATCCTTAATCCTGTCAGAGAATGGGCTTAATCTATTCATTCGGCATAAACTTACTACTGAACAATAAACTTCCAGACTCAAGACCAACTTTCGAGGGAATTTTAGAAACGCATTCGTGACTAGTTTATTCGGAGGTTATCCTTATGGACTGAGTTTGGTCCAGCAGCTCTTAAGGAAATTGAATCCTTTGCAATGTGAATCTGGGAAAAGTTTTTGAAACTTTATTTCCATTAGTAAATGGTTCCGATGATGCACCCCATTAAAATTTAAGTAACTTTTCTTAACCCACACAAAATGCAAATTTACTTAGTTGCATTAATTTCGGGACGAGGATTATATGTCTGGACCTATAGTTCGTAGCATGTCTTATCCTTGCGTCCAATGACTTATGGATTCTTTCCGTTTATTAATTTCCCTTCTTTCTGAATTGAGGGTAAAGTGTTTCTCTGGTCACACATGTGTCATTTGGCAAATCATTTCGAATCCTTGTTACATATTTATCAAAATCAAATGAAGTATTCACAATTTAATGTGATATTGTTTGTATAGTTTTGGCCAACGGCTTGAGATGATTGAATGAGCATACCCAATTGCATTGAAACTACTCATATCATTTAAAGCAACAGTTCCTTATCATTTTATCCACATACATACATCCTTGCTACCTGTCATTCAAATGAAATGAAACTAAAAATAATAGCCAGTGAACGTAAAGTGAAATGGGTTTTGTTGTTGATCCATTGATGAAGGATTCACTTCCACGTATGTAAGCCTCGAGTTGTGATCCTAGAATTACCATCATCACCATCACCATCACCATCACCATCATCATTATCGTCATCACCAATAGTAGCAGCAGTGCTTGCATGTTCATTTACGTGATTAGTATCATTAACAGAAAGCCAGGTTTGTTGATATCACATTAATCTAATTACCGAAAGTGGTTTAAAAGTGCTGATTGCTGTTTATCAGTTATATGTCTACCTTTTCATTGGCAGGTTATCGATCTGATAATGCTATGCTTCGTAGGATTTCATTTTGTAAATCGGCAAAAAATTTAGTCATTTTACCTGATGATGATTTTCAAAATAGAATCTTACAATTTCAATCAAATTTAGTGTCATTCTTTGGATATCCTTGTTTAGGTAATCACTTTTGAAAGGATCTAAAATAAAGAAATGTCCTTCAAAAAATTGTCTTTTTGCGTGTCGGCGAGACATTAAGTTATCGATGAGATTTTGTGTGACAATTTCACTTGGACTTGTCTTGTCCTCCATTTTCAGTTCATCCTTAACTAAGTTATAATAAAACATTTTCAAACATTGACCTTTTTTTGGGCTATCGTCCTGTTGCTCATAAAAACGCTCAAGATTCTTGTGGCATTAATGTTTTATGACATCCTTGTCTAAGGCACCCTCTGGCCTTTAGTACATCCCAAAAAAAAGTGAAGGAATTTTTCAAAATATCTCAATATATTAAATGTATAGTTGATGATAAGGACATCAATAAAAGGAAGATTTTTTTTTTTTGCATATAACCATGAGCAAGGGACTTAATTTTAATTATTACTTAAAATACCATTTAATTAATTTCCCGAAAAGGACACTTCCAAGAAGCTTCACATACTTAACTGACGTTCAATGGACTCGAGGAATTTCACATTTTTCGAAATTTATTGTCCTTGATGGATTTTCATTAGTTCATTCACTGTTTCTCGAACAAAAGAGTTTGATATACCTATGTATAATGTTTCGCATATATGTCAAGGACATTCTGAAAGGATAATTAATTTTTAACGAACCTACATCAAATGCGAACGAAATCATATTTACAAATTATTTTCAATTTTCTATGTTCATACGTTGTTGGCAAACATTCATGTGTTCAGGACATGTTAAAATCAAATCAAATATTTACAGCAACCAAATGTCGCTTAAATTTAAATATTTGACGTACACACCCACACACGCAATGTACCAAGAATATCAAAAGGATCTCTGCCATTTTGCTGGTATGGTTGTAGTTTTTGTTGTTATGCTCTTTGAATCACAAAGACTATGTAGAAAATGTCTGCGGGAAAAACGTCCTGAATTTGAGTGACACGCGGTTTCACAACGTGAAATATTTTAAAATGATTTTCTAAACAATAAAATTAACCTCGTCGCCGCTATCATCTCTGTTGTCCTTGTATGACATACTTTATTTGTTCGTTTTGCAAGGATAACTTTCATCTTCATGAAAATCTGGGTAAAAGGAAAGAAATATATTTCGCTGAGGTTGTAGACCACTAACTCCTTCTTGTGGTGCAATCTATAAACTAAACTGGAAATTAAATTTCGCGAAAACTTCATCCACTTTAAGACTCTTGCCCGGATATAGTTTTCTGGCGTTTTGTGCCGCCAAAAATCCCCCGACATTTTGAGGATTTTTCACCCCGTTGGCTTTGAGATTCGCTTTTTCACAGCCAAAATTTTGTTGTTCATCTTGCTAGTGGTGGTGGTGGTAATGGGAAGGGATGTCATAATGCGCGACTATGTAAATTTGTTGTATATGACCCGAAATATGTTTGAAATCTTCTTCCCCCAAACTTTTGGACCAAATTTGGCATATGGCAATGCCACCAACAGTTCATAGATTTTGGAAGTTTTAAAGTTTCGGACGGATTGTGGTGGGAACAGTACGAAAAAGGGCGAGTAAAAGTTAAATATATTTCACAGTATTTGTTTAAAGTTACTAAACGCACACCCACACAAGGGCATGTGTTACATTTAGATGATCTTTTTACCATATTTCGAAAAGGATGAGGGTTAAGCTTTGCGCAGTGCTTACCACAGAAAGTTTCGTTGTCACAAAGATATGTTACAAACGAACTTATGTCATATACACCGGTAATATGCCCATATCCTTTTTAATCAGTCTAACACACACTAATGTAATTTCATTTTAAAAGTCCTTGCGTTAATGGGTTTCTGGGTTGTGAACTGGATACAATCCCTACTTGATGAATTCATAAGAACCACATTTAGTCATTTGTTATTGGTTTATGTTAAAAGGATATAGAATTCCTGATATTCTGCCTTTGTTATCACCAAACTAGTGTCATGTTTTTGAAGAGATTTTCGCTGTAACTCGGGTTGTCATTTGGGAGTTTCATTGGCGCCGATGATAGAACGTGCTACATGTCCTTGATGGAATGGAATCTATTGACAAGCAACGAATATGTTTATTTAATGGATTCTCCGGGGATATCACTACAATGAGATAATGATACATTCAAGCATTCCAAAGTAACAAAGATTTCCACAACGAAATAGATTTCATGAGAAAATTTAAGAATTTGTACTGAAATACTGAATGAACAAGGTTTTCAAGGACGAAACACATTTTATACGAAATTTACTTTTTCCCTATAATCAGTAGCATTTTATATGTAAATTATTTTAAATATTGAATGAAAAAGTATTTCAAGGACAAAGTTTTGACAATGTCTCTTTTAACTACAAACATGAGTGAGATTTTTGGCAGGGTCCTTAAATCTTCACGGAAACTGTGTGAATGCAGCTGAAGACGAGCTGATGAAATGTGTAAACTGTCCTTTTTACAAAGTTGTTAGTCGTGGTTCAAGTACAGCAAAATGGAATAGTAGATAATTAAAAGTGGCTCAGATAAAACAGAAGTAAATAACATTTCATTCCCTTCCCCAGCAAACATACAAATGCACACAAAGAGTGAGATACGTGAAAAAAAGGATAATGGAAACCAGCATTCACATGTAGCAAATGGTCACCCGGTAAATTGCAACAAATAACCTTACACACCCATACCGACATTCAATAGTCCGTTAAAGGCTAAAGGATAATTGATTTTTAAATAAAGCCACTTCATACAATGTACAAATGAATGTGCCTTTTTATGTTGGTATCTCTGCGCATCTGCCTGTGTGTTCGTGTGTGTATTGAATTCAGCAAGGATTAAATAGTGATGTCGGAAAAATTGAATTCACAGCTTCTTATTAAATTTCAAATTAATTACAAAAAGAAGCATACATGCACAACCCCACATATAGATACATACAAAATTTTAAGTACAATCTCAATTACGTGTGGATTATATTTCATGCAATGGAAGGATCTAATTAAGCTCATAGTCAATTAAAAATATATTTTGTTAGTAATTCACATCCAGACATTTTGTACGAACCTTCAGTTCGTCCTTAATTTAACACGAATAAATCTCAAGGATTTTTCGTGAAAACAATTTCACACGTCTTCATCGAATGTCTTCTTTCAGTTTCCTTTTTGCCAAAAGATATGCAATGATTTTACGTGTTACGTCTAAATTATCCGATGTCGCGTCATTCGCTTAATGGTTTTCTCTATTTTCATGGCATTCCTGTCATTTCTATTTGAAGGATTTGAAATTGAAAATTAAAAATATATTACAGAGTAATAATAATTTAATGAAACGAACAGGACTTTATAATTAAAAACACACGCTGGTTTTAATAAATGCAAACTTCTGTTTCATTAAATCCAGTTAATAATTCAAGGAGTTTTAAATTACTTAAGGATAAAATTTTATGACAATCAAATCGTCTTATTGATTAACGATTCGTTATAATAAAAATAAAACTCGAAGCGAATACAGCTTTACTCTTTAGTACTCTCTCCATTTCGTTAAAATTTTCAAAATTAAATTGAAGTGATATTAAAATAATTGACTAAATAACCGCAGAACCTTCTGTGAATAGCACAGAAGTCTCGATGGGCTACAAATGACATACAACAACAACCGAAACATGACAACATTGAGACACTTTTTCACTTTGAAAATTCCATTTTGTGAAAACCAAAATATTTTCCAAAATTACCACGAAATTGGTGCCATCCTGTTTTTCTTTTGTGATTTCTCAAGTCGTTGAAGCGGTACAAAATTTAACTTAAGTATTGTTAACATCATCACCTCAACATTACTTTTAATTATCATCATAATTTTCAGGCATAGACTATATCATCCCTTAAGCATATTATCTACCCTCCTTGAACTAGATTCAGCTTTTCTTTTTTGGGGAGGGGGGAGGTATGAATCGTCATCGTTACCAGGGAAAAAGAAACTCATTTTCATCGTTGTCATTATTATCGACATTATGACACCATCATCGTCACGTTATTTTCTATTTACTTATCATGCCCTTAATTTTTTTTCAGGTCCTTCCAAACTCACCCTAATTCGTGTCAATGTCAATTTTTTTGTTTCCTAACAAAATTCGTGATATACCACAGAGAAGTGATTTGATTTGAGAATATCAAGTTAATAGTTCCTCTAACAGACAACAGATGGTGTGGTGCACTTTGGAACGGGGATCCAGTTGCAAATTACAAATTTGTTGTAGCTAATTTACATGTTGCTGCTTATGAATTTTGTTAATGTGTATTTGTGTCGTTGGTGTTTAATTAACATGAAAGGTAGGGAGAAAAACAAAAAATAAATGCGTGAATATTTTTAATGAGTTCACACGATCATAAATAATTAAGGGCACCTGGTACATATCAAATAAGTGTGTTAATGAATGTGTATATTGTTAGCAAACATGTTGTATGAGTAACTACATATGATTAGCTGGTACAAAAGCAATTACAACTAACGTCGGCAATTCGTAGCAGTTATAAGTAGCTGCTACATATATGTATGCATGTGTCTATATATAGAAACATATTCGCATGTGTTAAACGTGGAGATTTTCTTTTGAATAAATAAAGAATTCCTGTACGTACATGATTATCTGTACACGATAGCACCACGACACAACAGGACATGGTTATTAGATGATGGTGCTTTGGTGGCAGGCAGGTTTCCAACGCCAGTAGAAAGTAGTTCGATGAATTAACTATTAACGACTTGAATTATCACATATTTGTCGTACTTATACATATACAGATTATGAGATAGAAAGTAATTTACATATGCAATGGTTTCTGTAATGTAAAAGAGTAACAACAGAATTTTCATGAATTTTAAAACGATTCTTATACATTAAATCAAGGCAGAAAGAAACTTTTCAACCACTTCTAATGAAGTGATAAACTTATACAATGATAGAAATATTGACCAGTTTTCGTTTCGTTTGTATTTCATATTGACTAAATTTGAGCAAATAAGGATATCTCAAAGGAAATAATTAGAAACACGTCTTATGAGTTATTTTGAATTCAATTGTAATTAACAAACATCCATCCCTTGGAATGATTCCAGGAGTTTCTGGGTAAGACTAACCTTTATGATAGTAGACTTTAACCAGCTTAGCTTATCAAAGCTCGTTGTGAATGAAAGCCTTATCAAAACAATCTGATGATGTTGCAGGAAGTATATAAATAATTCAATATATCAATTATTGAATGAAAAATTCATAAAGGAATCTGAAATAATTCCTTTAATATAAATTTCACCCTTCTACAAAATTTAATTCACTATTTTGGTCTCTTTCTATCATTCATTTCATGATTCACTCATTGAAATTGAAACACGAAAGTGTTGACGAAGTGTCTTGAAGGATTTCAATTAAAATTTTGATAACCATCTGACGAATATTGCTTTTTGAAAAATAAAGAAATCATCCCTTCAACCCTTAATCCAGATATTTGTATACTACTATACCTGATTTTATATAGGATCGTGCTTATTTGAAGGAAATAAAATATCAATTTTTTGATTTTGATTGCATATTAATGAACCGTGAGATAACTTGGCGGTGGTGGTGTTTCGTCAAGTATGAAATATTTGTCATGAAATATGTATATCTATATTATCTATATAAGAGATGAGGGTTGGAATTCAAAGGATATAAAGAATTTAAACGAAATTGATGAGGAAATACAAGCGAATGAATCTTAATGCTTCGAAATGCGATTAGAAAATACATGCACGTGTTGAAAATTTAATATCCTCGTAGATATGTTATATAAATATTTATGTGTTGAAGAAAAGGATTTCTTAAATTTTCACTGAAAGGATTCAACTTTATTAAAGGAAACGAATTTTATCTAGGTCACGTCAATTTCAACGGTGACCAATTAGAGATATATAATTTAGGATACGATTCAAGATTTATTGGATATTGAAACGTGACCGTGTCAGTCTCATTTAAGAAAAACTTTTAACTACATGTGTGCTTGAATTGAGGACAAAATTTAATAACATTGTGATGAAAATTTATCCATGAAACATATGCTCATATATTTTGGCACATTTTCAACATTTCAAATTATGTGAAATATTACAAAATACACAAATTATATCCTTTGGGAAAAATTTTCACTTTCACAGGATCTTTCTGTCAAACATCCATCTTCCATCTTTGCTGACCTAAAACTTTTTACAGGATATGATGTGAAAAAGGGAAATCATGTGAAAATTCACTTCATTTTAAACAAACGTTGCTGGTTCCTACTTTTCTCATCCTTCGGGGATGGTTACCTACATCTCAACCGCCATGTTTCATTTGCATATGGCGGTGTAGGACTAGGAAAAGCATCATGCCAAAAAATAAGCTCATGTGTGCGTATATGTGAAGTAACACCTCAATCTACCACTCTTATTTATTTGCCTTGAATATATTTTTTCCTTCAAATAAGGGAAAGTTTTCATATTCCAGGAAGGAAAAGGTATAAATCATTTTCAATTTATTTAAAATCCACTTAAGGTAATTCAATAAAGATGGCTCTTCCTGACTGCTCCTTCAAACCTTTATCCGTAGGGGAGTCCTTTTTTCTGTTTTTTTTTTCGTGGTGTAAACCAGGTGATAATGAGATAATATTAAAATGTCTTCCTTAGCATTGCGAAAAATTCTTTTTGTGGTTTTGATTTAAAATATAAAAAAGCAATTTCCTGGACATTGACCTTAAGGATATGTGTACATCCTGCTGAAGTGCCCTTCTCTGATGAAATAAGAATTTTGAGTAATCCTCATAAGGGTGTTCTGTGAGTGTCCTTGCACGAAGTTCGTTGCCATGTCACATTTCTATGAAATCAACTCAAGGATGTCTAAGAGGATCATTCTTCTTGAACCGTAGGAAAAGGACTTTTCCGATAATTTTAGTTTTCCTTAAATCATGAAAAGAAAAAATGAAAAGTTTTGTAGTTCATTGGCCGATCCAACTTATATGATTGTTATCAAGGCGTTACTACCAAGTCACAAAAAGCAAATCAGAATTTCGTATTAAAATCTTCCAGGAGTCATGAAATAATATCTCCTGGATAATTTACTTTGTGTCTTGAAAATTTTAAGATCACAATCAAAAAGAATAAAATATTTCTACCTTCTGAAGTTGATTTCCAACTCATGCAGAATTTATCCTGTGGCTGTAAAATGCTTTTAATATCAGAGCAGGATTCTTCACAAGAACTTCTTCATATTTTGGTCATTGTTGCTTCCTGGTTTCAAACGTTACTTTTTGAAAACTCTTGAGAAAGTCAAGAACAAAATATTCGCCTTAAGTAATAAGGATATTTCCAGAAACTACCACAGTCATTTTGTTTTCATCCTTTCCAAGGAAAACTGTTCCTTTCTGCGGATGCAAGTAGGTGCCTTACAATAGCAGTAATGTCGTTTGTTCCCTCTTAATTGTAATGCACTACAATGTTCCTGTGGGTTTCAACCTCTGGCAGACCTTTACATTTTCCCACAAGTAAAAGGGTCATTTACTTCCGGGATTGTAAGGGCTGTGATCCTTTTGATACAACAAAAATTCTCCGTTATGTCCTTGCAGCATGAAAATGTATAATTATCCTTTTTTGCACAGAGAAGAAAATATTTTTCTCTGTCTGACAAAACTCGAAATATGTTACCAACAGTACACAATAGCTTTCTCGCTGGTGTCCTTGTAATTTACACTGTACATTTAGCAGAATCCTTTGGGAAAGATGAAAAGTTTTGTTAAATCCTTTATCACTTATCCGTTTTCGTTTCCTTTGGCAAAATGCATTTTTCTCATAAGACTGCATGTCATATAATCTTCAAAAAAGTAGTGAAAATATTAAATCCTGGAACAAATATCCTTATGGATCCTTAATCCCAAAAACACAATCATTTTTCCTTGTAATAAAAGCTAATCTTTTGGCTTTTCGCTTGTGTTCCTTCTTAAAACGATAACACAATTGACAGAGTATTACGTCTAGGGAATCCTTGTGCGGTTGACAGTGTCCTTTTTGATGATGGAAAATTTAAAGTTTCGTGACAATTTTCAAAAATATTTCATTTCAAACATGTTTGTGTGAGTTTGGAATTATCCTAGTCATTGTTCTGGTCATAGTCATAGTCCTGTGTCCATTTTGGTATTGTGTGTAACAGAAAATTTCATGTGAGAAAAATTGTTTTTAAGGACGAAAAAAATTTTATTAAATTCACAGATTTATGGAACAGGATTCAGGAAGAAGTAGAAACTGGTTACAAAGTCAAGAGATTGATGATGGAACTAACGTCATATAGAATAGAATTATGGACTTGTAGCTAATAGGAACTTCATATGCTTGGATTTTACAGTCTGCATGTGACTTTGCAGATTTATAGCTGCAAAAGGGCGATTTATTTCGAAAGAAAGAGGATATGACACAACAAACATATATTTTTTAAAGCTTCCATAAAAATCTGGAAATTATTTGGATTTTTACTATTAAAGCTACTGTTATGTTTTTGTTTTAAAACTACCTGGAAAAAGATGAATTTCCATAATCCTATCAGCGAATATCAACAAAAAGTTGGTACTGATTTTCTAGTATAACCTGCATCCTTAAACCTGTTGCAACAAGAAAAAACTTTGCCTAAAACTATCAAAACCTGCGAAAGAACTTCGTCGATTAAACAAACTATTAAAATACTTTGAAGGAAGTTCTATCTTAGAAAATCTCAGTTGAGATATTCAAGGATTAAGGAAAAAGGATACAAACTTAGGTATGCGTAGGTATTTCGACGGAACTTCATTTTGAATGCAGATAAAATTTAAAACTTTTAAACTGAAAATTAAGCTTTCCTACAAAACTTTTCATTATGAAGTGAAGTGAATAAACACATTCAAAATGGTGACTTGAAAATTGCATTTCCTAGTGTGAGTGCAATTTACACTTCATTTATTTTGTTGTTGCATTTCTTGTAAGAATATTAAATAAGAAAATGCGGTTGGTATACATGCTGCTACTTCACATGAAATAGTTACGAGCTTTTCATTAAATCAAAATAACCGAAAAATAAGAAAATTCAGCATTCAACGAAAATTAATTCCTCCTCTCCAGTTCAATAAAAGAGTTACTGATGGCACACAAATTCTGTTTGAGAACTTTTTGCGTTTTTCTTTTAACAAAAATAAATTATTTATCTTCTTCAGTGATGAAACAGGTTTGGCTCAAGCGGTGGTGGATTTTATTTTCGTTTCTCGTTTGATGGAAATCAAAATTGAGAGATTTTTTCGTTTTTCTTTTAACACATATAAATCTCCATCAGTTTATCTAATAACAACGGCTTGTCTATTACGACCAATGAATATTGTGTGAATCATGACAACTGCATAAGCCAAATCACCCCAAACACAGACACATACATGACTTGAAGGCTTTTCAAAGTTATTTTCATCGTTGTAACAATGACAGCAAATAAATTCATATGTGAATTCCGAAAATTATTTCAATGTTTAATTCAAACATGAGAAAATTTTTGGAAAATATGTCATTCGGTTGGTGGTAAAGTTTTTGGTTCAAAATTATGTCAGCCTATATTTGGCGACAACGTCATGTCGTCAACGTTGTATTAGTTTCCGAGGGTGGTTTCACGTTTTGTGAAATGGGAAAAAGCTTTGCATATAAATTATGACGGAAATGTACATGGAAATATGAAATATTCACGGTTAAGTTTTGTTCTCTCAATGATAAAATTAATAAGATTAATAAAATTAAACGAATATTCATGTCATTTCAACCACCACTGCCACCATTGCTATCGCTCTGTCATCCCGCCAACATCAACAGAAATTTTTCACACGTTCATGACTTCAGTTCAAGTCTTAAGACATCCTTAGATTATTCCATGCAAATAATGAGGGTATATGATCATGTATAGAGCATCTGAAGGATTCGAATAAAATTTATCCTGTTTGATTTCATACTTCTTGCATATTCCATAAACTTTCGCCCGGCACCCAGCCATCCAGTTAAGGGTAGCCTTACCCATTAGGAGTAGATGGAAAATTTATCTTCTAATCTGAAATTTTCATACTCAGAAGTTACACCGAACACATACGACTGTATATTTTTTGTGGGCGATATCTTTCCAAAAGTGGTTTTGTTTGACTTTCGAAATGACGAAGTGAACGTTAAAGTATGAAACTTCGTCTGGGTTTGTCATATTATTATATTATGAGCGCTTGTTTTATCTCCTAACAGTTTTGGAGGTATTGAATCCTTGATGCACGCATAAATTATTATCTGCTACAGAATATTCCTGCCTTGAGCAAGTGCTTTTCTTCAAATTTGAAAACTTCGTAATTGAAGTTTTCTTCTACAGGATATCATGATGGAATATAGAAATTACGTATCTCAAAAGTTGACCGAATTATTACGAAAACCTCGAAAAGTTCAAGGATATAACTTATCCCGTCAAAGATCTCAAATTCGAAGAGAATTCAGATATTCATAACTTTCTGGCCAAACTAGGCTAAAGGACATTCCCACGGGAAAGGTTTTCGAAAAGTTAATTCAAAAGAAAAGTTTCACAAATCTAAATCCAAAAGAGTAACTCTTACAATCGCAGCAAAAGCAATATCAGAAGGCACACACTGAAAACTTTCAAAGCTCACAATTTTTGAGTGCAACAATTTTATCTCTCATCAAAGAACAGCAGAAAGAAAAGCTTTGAACTTAAAACAATTCGAAAAGCACTTTCTGGTGTGATCATTTTTCATAAATGTGTAGAGTCCTTCATATTATACCATTTACAGCTCAACAATTATTCAATCGAGATCCGTGTAAAGGACATTTTAATCCTTCAACCAAAGTTTGTTTGACAAACTCAAAAGCTTTGAATCGTCACATTCAGTTGCAGCTTCCGCAATGGAATTCATTATACTCGTATTTCCGGGAATTTATAAATTTCAATTACCATACAAAAATATTAAATGGTGAAAATTTCTGGAGCGAAAAATTCGACATTTCAAGTCTAATTACATTGCACTCGACAACGATATTTTTAGAAGGTTTTTCTTTTATTTTTTACTCGACTACTGCCACAAATGAAAATGTGAAAAATTACCACCCCCCAATCTCCCGGGAAAATGCAGGAAAAAAGAAAAATTATATAAAAAAAATAAGCAGGGCATGGTCCTGTAAAATACGTAGGGCGTAAAACCACTGACGAGTAATGATTTTTATTTGAGTGCGCTTTGATACCGGGTTTCGGGTTGGGTTTTTGATGGGTTCCGGATGGGTTTTTGGTGAAAATGCACAAAGCTCCGGGTTTGGAAAAAAAATCTCCGCTAATTACCCTCATAATTCCTGGATTAACTTCGAAAAACGGAATGGTTTGTAATCAATTCATGAACAGATATTTAGCACTTACAGTTGAAAACTGTGAAATCAGTAAAATAGTGTTGGAAAGGTTTTCAGTTTATATCTGAAACCACTTTACCCAGAGGGTGAAAGCTTAACTCCCGTCAGTTCTTACATCACACAAATCGAAATGACGTTATAAGCTCAATAGGGCAAGTGGTTGGTATTAAAAGCTAAAATAAATGGCAAGGAGGGAGGTTTTCATCCAGTAGTAAATACTCTCAATTACAGGACTCCATTCTGTTTGAATCCTTGATGACTTAACACCGAGAATAACAATAAGGGTAGTCCCTCTAACCGATACTTGCGTCTCACCCCAGCATGTGGTCTATTTAATGGGCAACTAAGACTTCATTCAAAAACAGAGCAGTCCTTCTCGTTAAATCGTTAACTTAAATCACAAAAATGGAATTGTGGAATATCCTTATTGTTTATTATATACCACGCTTGGATAGCTACGTTTGCGTGTTTTTGAAACGTGCTACAGTCAGTTACAGGGATTTCAGATCTTGACAAGTATGCTCAAAGAAACAATAGTGATTTCGAAGTTAGCTACGGAACAGGAAGTCTTGGGGGTAAATTTTTTTATTTAGGGATGAGACAGCAACTTCTTCTACCGTAGAAATAAATCCATCATGAATTTTTATGAGTTTCAAGTTAAAGTGATTTTAGACTTAAGCACACTTAAACATGACTGCTATGTTGCCGGAAGTGTGGATTACATTCAAGTCATTGGGGCGTTTCCCTCTGAATCCAAAGTGTGTCCTTTAAATATAAAGGAATCTTCACTAGGATGTGAGTGAGTCCTATCTCGGGCAGTCTCCAATGGCTCCAGATCATTCTGTGTTTCTACAAGCTCATGTCCTTGCAAAATCTAGAATCAGTTACTTCAAACTCATTGAACCATGTCTGGTCAAAGAACTTTCTCTTAAAAGTATCCGTGGCAGATCTCTACACATACTTGAGGTCTGTGTACCCAAAGCATACCCTCAATTGAAAACACAAGGATATCTTTCATGTCCTTATAACTTCTGGAATAAAGTACTTAAATATTATTGAAGCAATTCGGACAATCACCACAACAAACTTTTGTCCATAGACGCGTCTGTTTCCATATACTTTCCAAAAACAGGAATCTGAGCTAGTTGATCCATCCATAAGGACTCAAAACTCAAAAGCACAGTCCGTCCTATTTTCACAATTGTGTTCACAACCGGTTCGTCTTCTTCTTCTTCCAAAATTGACAAGGTTCCACAACTAGTTACACAATCAAGATGAATGTCCTACCTTCTATATTACTTTCAAAGGTGAGAATAACACCATTCAGAATCACAAGGATATACGTAGATAGATTTTTTAAGGTAACTCAAGAAAATTTGTTTTATTTCCCCACTGAGCATCGGAAAATTGCAGAATAATAACACAAAACCGTATAAAACAAAACATGATATCAAGTTATATCCTCAATATCCTCATACATGATGTTTCAACGGTTTTATATCATTTAACTGGTCCAATCTTCTTGCAAAATTCGACCATTGGGTATCGTCGAAAAATAATTTTTTTCCTTTAAATTGGAAAAATATAATTTGAAATTCGTAAAAATTCAAGGATCACATAAGATTCCATTTTTTGATCCTACATCCTTTCAAATGATGATTTCTTTAATTCTTATTCTTCTGATGAAACGGATCAAACCCGAACGTTTTTAGCTTTGGGTCAACTTGTGGAAACATGAAGAAGTAACCGAAAAAGTAAATCCACCGGAAAGGATGTTTGGTTTTTCAGGACACACACCGAAAAAGAAAAAATGGATTCAGAAATGCCATTTACGAGAGAATACTTTGTGGTTTGATTCACAAAGCGAAGGGTTTTCCGTTTTTCATTCTGAAACTTTCAAATCCTTTAACTTTTAATGATATTCTCATACAAACACAACTCACAGCTGTCACCACTACATCAACAATTATTTTATACACAAATTTTATATGGATTGTGTTTCTCAATTTGCCCAAGTTTTGTACCTTCAGGTATTTTTGCAAGGTTACCTTCATCCTTCTTTTGTTTTTGCAAATATCCTTTTTTAATGCATACTCAATAGAGAAACAAGGTCCTGGGAACTTCTTTCAACTTAAACCTGATGGGGCTTTGAAGAGGAAAACAAACACCAGCAAAAAAGGATTCAAGATGGATTTTTTGGGTAACTATAATAAAACACAGAAAAAAAGTTGTTGATTTTCAGGTCATATTCTTGTGTTAGAAGGTTTTTACTTTACATCGTATCCTTGTTATCCTTCAGGACGACTATCTTATGAGGTTTCTTTTAGTAAGGAACAAAAAAAGAACTCATTCATTTCACCTATGGGACTTGATCCTTGCTTCTTGAAGCCTCGTGTTTTTCAGGACCTTCTTTCTTCCTTGATTTTTTTTTTTTTTGGTTCAGAGTTTTTTAACATTTCATCCTTAAATTGGTTTTCGTAAAATTTTATTGCAGTTAAGGGAGTTCGAAAATTGTGTTGTTCTTAAGCATTCAACAATGTCGAATTAGTTTCGGTACAGTATATTTCAACACGTCTAGTCCTGTGAATCCTGTTTAAAAGAAAATGAAAGATAAATAAACTTCATGGTTATCCAAGAAGGATTTCTGTTAAAGCTGCTAAAATCTTAACATATAAAACAAACTGAAAATCCTTTTTTAACCATCCTAGAATTGAGATAATTTATTTAACAAATTTATTTTTCTTAAATAAATTTTATTTTGTTTTCAACTTCAACAATAATTAAACATGTGCCAATTGCAAATTTTTGATGATTTTCGATTGAACTAAAATACTAATGGAATTGTCCTTCCAACTACAAGTGCTTTTGAAAATGTTTTTCTTCCATGAAATCCTTGAAAACATGATAAAAAAAATTCCCCGAAGTAAATCATTTTAAAGTTTTCTTTCCATTTCGGAGCAAAATGAATTCCATCAACCCTCATGTGGAATACCCAACGTAAAAAGGATACATATAGTTTATATATAAGTACAAAGGTTAACCGCAAATGTGCGTAACTTTATCATGACCTTTATATCCTTTACTGAATCCGTCCGTGTACGGTTGAAACTATAATTATCCAATTTTCCCATACGTGGGCTTATAAAATTATTTATTTAGCATTTTTTGTCATGTGTGTGTAATTATGTGAAATTATTTTCTACAAAATCCACTGAACTATGACCTGTTTCAATTTCTAATAATAATAACAATTTTGATTGCACGTAACAAATATAGTACATTTAAAGTTTGCAAGTCATTTTGTTCACTTCAACTTCACATATGACGCCATTCCTTGTGAAGTTGAAATTTCTTCAAGGATAAAGATGAGTTTGAGTTTATGTGAAATGAAAATATCCTTGAAAAATGTCGTGCAAAAAACAAACACTTGACCAAAAATAGTTGGACAAAAAATATCCTTATTCCGTTTATGAGGGAAACTACTTCAAACGCTGTATAAACTAGAAATAAAACCCACAATCTAACGATATCCTTTTCCTTATTATTACATGCGATAATAACAACACAAGGATACATGAAATGAAAACAATTTTATTAACTCATAATTTGGGTTTTCAATTTTAGTGTTATTTAAGGATATGCTATACATTTGCCACTTGTATCGTTCAAGATCCTTTTGTGGAATGAAAAGCGTCAAAAAGGACACAAAATCACGAAACACTAAAGAAAATTAGCACAATTTTCTTTTTTTCTTTTTTCTTTTTCTTTTTGGTTTATGATATCACGTTCGTCCTGTGGCATAGCATGACAAACACGAGGACATATTTCTGTGTTAGTTGTGAGTGTGATTTAGGCAAAATCGAAAAAAGGCAATTTTTGTTAAAATCAAGAATTATTAATCATTTTTTTGGTGTAATTTATCACTGAATAGTCCATGGAATGGCAGTGAACAAGTAAAGCAATTTCTTAATATTCTCCAATTCAGGATATCATTTTACTTTAGGTATGGTTTGAGTCCTTACCAGTTTTCATGGATGAAGAAAGAAGACACGACTAGACAAATTACAAAAAATTGTCAGTCACGATGACGATGGACCAATCCTTGAAGAGACATATACTTTGATATATTTGGAAGAAAGAAAGTCCTTTTGCAATGAATGGTCCTTTTTGACCACGTGCACCACCGTGTACACTGTCCAATATACGTAGAAGACTTCTCAGTTCAGGTCATTAAGCACACTTTGTCCTGTTGATTATGATGAACGAAACATATCCGGTTTTGTTTATTCTTCAGAATACAGGACATTAAATATTCTATTGGCGTAGATTGAAGGACATCATGAAAAGATGTTATCCTTTGGCTAAAGGACAATGAATTCATCACAGAAACATCTTGAAACTTAATTGGTCGCCGGAACAAAATGGTCGTTCTGTCTCCCGCAGACTGATTGGTCGGTCGGGTTTATTGTTTTTCCAGATGTCCTATCTTATTTTGATACAAAGGCTCATTTTTCTCTCATGTCCTTTTTGTGATGAATTTGTTAAAAAGTAAAAACCCACTTCAATTCAAAGGTTAGGAAAATCCTGTTGACATGTCTACCAAGTTCATCAAATCGCTTCAAGCGACATTTTAGGGATAACCCTGAAGTTGAACTTGACTTGTAGATTCTAGGGAGATTTTTAAAGGACATTCTATAGATATTATCCAGTCTTAACCAAAGTTTTGACAATATTATATTTTGTTTTTAGTTCAGCTGGAACAATTTTCATTAAATTTCCCTTTTTTTGATAAATCAGGGATAAAAGCTTAATTTTTTCTTTGATCTTACATAAAAAAAACCCTAAAGTATGCCGAATGATAGTATACTCTTCTCATTCCAGTACTCTACAGATTTCCTGAAATATCAATAATTACTTGCCTTGATGACTTCATATACAATAGCTTGAATTGAAATAGCAGGATAAGGATGAGAGTCTTAATTTTTATTTCAAATGAAAGCCTGAAGCGTGCTAATTTCAAATCCATTCTTTTCTTTTCGATACTCCAAATTCTTCTCTAGATATTGACAATTACTTGAAATGATAACTGTGCGGAGCTTTTATTAAAGCTGTATGCAACTTGTTTCGAAAGCTCAAAGCTGCAGGTCATAAATTTCCACTTACACAAATAACAGAGAATAGGTTTGAGGTGAATTTTCCATGATTCTCTGGTTTCCGGAAGCGATACCTCCGGTGTGCGTTTGGTAATATCCTTGCAAACGGAAAAATCATATTCCGGGCAAAGTTTATAACTCAATTATCCTTTAACATGAAGTCTGATGAATTCAAGAGTTTCATCAAGGACATCATGTGTGTGAATCAATTTTTTTTCTTGTTGTTGCTGTAATTTGCAAAGTTGAAAAACGCAAGTGAAGTGAAATTTTCCTCTTCATTTACGCTATTTGCTAGTGGCTTTTTCCATGAAACGAAGGTGATAAGGATCCATACCCAACTTGACCCTGTAGGGAATACTTTCCTTCTTCTTCACGTTCACGTTGAATTTACCCTACATTTTTCCGGGAAATCAAACAAAATCCTTTTTTCAATGTTCGATGGATTGTTACTCGAAAATAGTTTTTGAGGGAATTTTGATCTATTCGAGGCGAATTGCGATAAGAAAAAATTTATTGCTTGAAAACAATAGCTCCATTCGTTGGAGACAAAGTGTTATCACGAGGTTTTCGGGATACCATATAACGAATAATGTGATATTTGTTCAATTGGAAATATTGATTGGATAAAATTGATTTTTCAAAGTTTTTAAGTCATTCCTGGCTTCTATTTGGATTGGATTCTGGAATGTCATCTCGTGATTGAATTTTATTCAACGTTGCAGCGTCATGCAGGGAACAAGACAAAGCCTTGAGGTAAACCTTAACCAAACAATAACCTAAATTGGAAACAAAACTACATGAACAGAGGACGTTAGAACTGTGTAGCAAATTTTAGTCCTTAGAATGTTCTTCTTTATTAAAAAGTAAACAAATACTTTTCCCTTCAAAGATCAAAAGCTTAATAAGTTTTTACAAAATTAGAAATTTGTGTCAAAGCATTTTATGAAAAATTGAAGCCACAAAAACCCTCTCCTCCCCATTTCATAAACAAACCAAACCCTTTCATTCAAACTCACACACGTTTTTTGTCTACAAAACTTCCCTTATTTGCAGCCGTTAGCATTTGTAATTTATAGGCACATTTATGATATACAGCTTTCTTCAGGTACAACATGAACTTCCGGCGGAAGTAAAATAAAGTTACTGTATAGAAAAAATGTGGATATCATGCGGTTTTCTAAAACTTTCCACCATTGGAATGTTGCCAAAAAATACTTTTGTTAGGAAACTGAAAATTTCTTAAATAGTTTGATGAGAGTTCTTTTTGTGTCTTTTGTGGTATGAAAACCAAATCGTTTTGTTTAATATACAGGGGTTTGCCGAACTTAACTTGTCAGAACTTATGGTGAGCTATTTTAATTCTTTATTTATTAAGTTCATCATAAGGACTAGATAAAAGGTTTGCATGTTGAAGTTATTACATGGTCTAAATTACTGCTTTATGATAAACTGTAGAGAATGTTGTTTTTGGTATAACATTAAAACGGATAAAAAAGGAAACAAAAATATATCCTTTTTCTAATTGCAGAACGGACCAAATGAACAAGATCCTTCCAAAAAGGACAAAAACGAAATTTTTTTTGTAGGTGAATTAAAAATTAATCTCGGACATCATGAGTTTGTCAGTAATAGTTTTTAATTAATACTTCAACTGAAAACGAACAATATTATCTAGAACAAACATAAATAATAGATACACAAGAGCATTTTGTCTTATACTTTTATATAAGAAGAATATTCCTGGTAAGGATTTAATGGAAAATATTAATGATAACAAGAAGTTATTTATGGCAAAATAAGTGTGAGTGAATTTATTTGGAAGATCCTTTTTGGTGAAGCCTAACAGGATGTTGAAGCAAAATGTGAAGAATGGAAAATTATGATATAGGAAACCATACAGGAAATACTAACCTTTGTACGACAATGATATTTCCGAGATTAGTATCCAGAACAAAAAAAAAATTATATTACAGTGGACCATGAATCCTTGGATTGTGTTTGGATTCTTTGGAACATAAGTCCGGAAAATAAATATGAGAAGCCATAAAGTCCTTAAGCGGTCTAATTTTTAACCTTTAGCAAAGCTACTCCAGAAAGCATATCCTTCTCAAATGTTTCTGTAAGGACACACATGTGCCTTAATAGTTTATACAATTCAGCAAAAGTTGGCTCCCCTGATTTGTATGGAGGCCAACTAAACATAAATCCATGACACGTTTCGTGCACTGAACTATAACTCAACCGCCGAATACAAGATATACGATATGTTATATGTTATATAAGACATTTCTCTATGTCTGCATTCCGTTATTAGGCAATATATAACAACAAACAAAAATTACTCTGACAGCTGTCATAAGTTTCTCTCGGCTAATTAGAAAGCAACTGGTACCAACATTCAAAAACGAAAAGCCTTTCATTTCGAGACGTTGAAAAGGGGATAACAAGTTTGTAGCTGTAGCTGTTTGAGAAGGATAATCAATTGGGGTATGTAAACAATTTAAAATGAATAAAGGTTTGGTTTGGTTTGGTTTGCGTGTTGTAATTTTGATTTTTAAAAGTTTGTTCGTCTGGAAATTGATTGGTTCTCATTACAATATTTTAATTCAATACAAATGCATGTCAAAATTGTCAAAGTTATTTGATAAGTTAGATTGATACATTTTTTATGTAATTAAAATGTAATCAATCATATTTCATCGCATTCAAATATAAAATCCTTGTACAGGACTTGAAGTTTGTGAAATAATCAGAATATCATGAATTTCAAAGGATATTGATAACCTTAAATTTCAAAGGACTCAAATTCTTCATTATGACCTGGCAGACTAATGTCCTGAAACAGGATAATTGTGCGCTATATACTGAACTGAATATTTGTGTCAATGGCATTCCATTTAATTTTTTGTGGTTTTGTTCGTCCTTGTTATTCAAGGAAGTCTCATATAAACATTTGTGACAACTACTGCTACTGCACTACTACATTCACATTAAAAATTATGTTTTCTCAAAGGACTTTCAAACACAAAGAGATCAAAAGGAAGATATGTTCATAGCAGCAGGACGAAGTAACAAGTCCCTAAGTGTATAGTCCTTTTTTATGGTTCCGAGCTTTAGACACGTTTTTCCTTCGCATTTCGTATAACCACATTGAAGAATGGTATGCATTACACAAGAGTCATGTGTGTCCTTTTTTCATTTTTGTTCTTTTTTTAAACTGGAGTGGCACACATTTGGACATCCTTGCCGTTCCCATTTCGCATGACGACATTTTCAATAGAATTTATATTTGCAGTGGACATCCTTTTCGGTTGTTGTCCAAAATCGATAACAGGCAATTTAGTATGTTTCACTGAGGGTGGGTATCCAATCTGACAAATCCTTGTAGTCCTTGTAATTGTTGAGTGAAGTTTCACATTGACTTCTATGTGAATCCGAATCGTAATGATGCATATCAACTTGGAAATCTTATTTCCAGCTTTCCACATTGTTATTATACTATACGTACATACCTGCATATACTTATGTACATGTACATATGTATGTGATTCGAATAGCTCAAAACGGTTGATGTTATAGAATGTGCTATTGTCACGGAATAACCAATCGCTATCGGATATCGATCATATCTTCAAATTATTTCTCAATTATGAGTCTTTTACGTTGGTTTGCCGCTGTTGTTGTTGATGTTTTCGACTCCGTAAAATCGATTTTATGCTTTTATTACATTTGTATGTATTGATGTGGATATCACATATACGTAGCTACTATGAAATTGCAGTTCAATCATTGATGTTCTGTATTATTTTGTAGATTGTTTTCGATTGATACTGATTCTGTTAGCAATCATTTTCGACCAATTAAAGGGCACGCAATCGCATGCATCTGCGATGTATGTTATATGTTTACCTACTCTAAATACAATGTGTGTAATGTTTGTAATGTTTGTAATGTCAAAGATATAAAATTAACTCAAATTGTCAATTAATTTCTCATATATGACATGCTTTAGTCTTTCGTTCCTCGTTAATCAAAGTCAAATTAAATTTGAGTGAATTTTAAGGACGACTTTTATTAATTGTATCCTTTATAACATTTTTTCATTGATTTTCGTAATAAAGATATATCGATCCCAATGATCTATAATGTTAACTGCAAGTGTAACCAAGCATTTCCAGACAGGATTCTTGTGGCTGCACAGTCGGGATGATGCATTTACAATTCATGAATTTCCATGTTCTTCAAAATTTCTTCTAGGGAGGGAAAAAGTTTTCCTTCTTAAATGCTTTTATCCTTCTCCAATTTCAGTTAACATTGAGCAACTTCAAATAACGCCTTCGAAAGCAGTCTCTTTTGAATTATTTATTAAGACAATTTTCATCCCTTAAAAATTTTTTTCATTTCTCATATAAAACACACAATACTTTTTACCATTTTGAAATTGTGCACGTCCTTTGAATCCTGGCGCGAGTAATTTTTGTAAACATAAAAAAATGAGAACCTTCATTTTTAAGAAAAGCTTATAATTTTTTCATATAACATATTTTGATTACGTGATATGAACCACAGCATAAAATGTTTAGTCGAAACACATTTGAATGTTGAGCTGTTGAGATGTTCTTGCAACATTATGTGTGACACCACATTATGTGCGTTTAAAATTTTATACTCTAACATTTTTAAAATACTGATATTTTATATTTTACATCTATAAATTTTTATAACATGAAAACCATGAAAATTCAAACGAGGGAAATTTTTTAAAACGCGCTCATGGCTTGTCTCCAGGGAAGCTTCTATATGTAAATGTCTGGTGGTCCAATAATTGATATCTCCTTTTAACAACATTTCAAAATCATTAATATGCATTCGTGATATTGATTTTTTATAATTTGATAAACGAACTCTGACCTCAAAGCGACCTGACCTCACCTTATACTGATTACAAAAATGTTACTTTGAATGCCATTCAAATAATCTGATTGGAAAATCATAAGCGGTGGTGACATAATCACAGAAACTTTTGATTCGGCTAATAGCTAATAGATGGCTTTGAATAAAATGGAGAATTCTCATGGAATTGCGAGAAATCCGGTTTCTTGCCATTTTGCGTTCGTCAAACGCTAAAATTTTCTATTTTCTACAAATTTTGAGTTTACAAATAAGAAAGAACTATAAAGGATCATATATAGTATGGCATATCTGTTTAACGCGTCCCTAAACGCGCGAGTGTTGCTTGAAATAAATTTTATTTGTCTCGTAATTCTGAATTGCCCATAGACTTTCTTAAATATTTGGTTTATAAAAAAAGTTATTAAAAATTTTTAAGAGCACCAATTCATTTTTAAACGTTTCAAAATTAACTTCATATTAAAACGTTTTTATTTCATTGAGTAATGAAGAGTGTCAAGTACATTTTGAGTATTTGAAATTATGCAGTGATTTAACAAATAAAATTTTATTTATTTTCAACTGAATTACTTTTGTCAAAGTTTACTACTTCATTACTTCATTTATGTGTAGGGTATTTGTTGAACTTCCCTTTAATAAAGGTTCAAATGTAGTTAACTATAAAATTTTAGCAATTCCTAAGAAACTCTGAAAACAGAAATTCTGATCCCAAAGGACATACCTTTTCGAAGAAAATTTCCTTTTGTTCATGTTTATGGAAAATTCTCATGACGAAGGATATGGAAAATTGTATACATATCCCATGTGTGCTACAAAATACATTTCTGATGATACACATATTACATATTTGAAGCTATGAGATGTCCTTATATGTGCATTTCAAGTAATCGATTTCATCTACACATGCTGAAATGACAAACTGTTGAAATCCTGTTTGGTTGAATTTAAAAGTTCAGTACCTATTCCGCTTCGTGAAAGTAGTGAAAAAAAACTCAATGATATAAGAACTTTAGTGTCCTAGGATTCTCACGGGTACTACAGTCATGTAATAGAACGTAGACATGTTATGCGTATCTTTACTAAGCTTGACAAGGACAAATCGTGTGGGACTTCTGAAGGCAATGTGATACAAGAGGATTCTCTTTGATGCAAATCTAGCAACGCTAATGATGTACACGCTTGTGTTCCAAGGATAACTAAAGCCGAAGGACGAAAAACAAGATAAACTGAAACGCAGTTCTATTCACAGATATCTTAAAGTGTATCCTCAATAAAGTTTATAAATTAATTCAAGATAAACACTTAAGAACATTCCACATTATGATGTATATGTAAATCGTTTCAAATATTTGTTACTAATGGATCACTTTACATAAATCGTTAAAGTGTAACAACTCACTAAAGTGCAATCAAAAACGGCTACATTTACAAAATGGCTTCGTGACAAATTCTTTTATTGAAAACCCATAAATGCTAAACTTTCGTCAAACCAACACGAATTTCAACTTAACATTTTTCGATGGAAAATTTCTTATTTCTCCAAAACTTCCCTTTAACTTTACATTGAGTTCATATTCGAAATTTTTCTAGAATGAGGTGGGGATTTGAAATGTGATTTACCCTCTTTGATGGGGCACATGTACACAACCACATTCGTGGATAAATTTAACAACATTCTCACATATCCTTGAATGTTTGAAGATTTTCTTGGAACGAATATCCTTCAAGACGTTGCATGAAACATTTTTATCCTTAAAGCTTAAACCTTAAGGTGTACTGGTGTATATGCAGGTGGAAAAACATAAACTTGAAACCTTTTCTTATTTACCCAAAGTGACTTCGTGCCGCGAATTTCAAATTTGTATGTTGAATGATGTTTATTTTCATGTCCTTTTTTTTGACTTCCCTTTAACTTTCCGTTTGATTTTACACCCTCCAGTATCTTCCTCTTTCTTCCTCTTTTCGTGCCAACACTTCCATTTAAACTTTCATTCCTTGACATCATCCCGATTCGGATTAAGGCACCGGTGAAACGTCGGGGATACAAATTAATTCCCTTTTTTCTCAATATCGTTGGCCATTTGCCACGTATAGTATGTTAAATTGCACTTTAACACACATAATAGCTTTCCTTTTTGAATATTCATTTTGATACAATTTTTGGCTAAAATGTCTGCTAAAAAGAAAATTTCTTAATAAAAAATACCTCAATAACCCATAACTATCGAATATTTACAAGTGTTTTTATATCGTTCATTAACAATTTTCAGAAATCAATAAACCTCATTCTGTGTTGATAGTCGTAATTGGAAATTGATTATGTTCTTGGGATATGGTGTGAACTTGATTTAACATGACATAAATGTGTCATACATATACCATAACATTTATAATTCAAAATTTTGCTGTTTGCTCGATGTTCATTGAGTAGAGTAACAAACCGTTGAAATTGTTATCCCAGTTGCATCCAAAATTGAGTTAGTCTGTTGTCTACCAGGACATGTAGATACTACATAAGTATTGTAGGATAGAACGATTGAAGGATTCTAGAAGAGTTTTTGGTTTGGTTATATGTAGTTGTTCCATGTTCCCGGATGGTGTTAACCAAACCAAAAATCAATAGAATCTACAATTTATACAGAACAAAACTATCCGAAAAATTGGTACTGAAAACCAGGTCATTGATGGACGCTTGTAAGTGCTGGAGGCTTCAAGCTATATCTTTGATTCTGATTTCTCACTAGTTATAGTATTGACCATCTACATCTTCTATTTGCAGAATCCGATTTCAATAGATTTAAAGTTTTATGTAGTCCCCCCAAACTCACGCCAAATTTAGTTGACCACATTTCTAGGTCACTTCTCTACTTTATTCCCTTTAATGGCGTACTTAATTAGAAATTCACGAACATGTAATCCGACTTGGCTATATCCATTGCTCTAGTCTGTTTATTATTTATGCTCCAAAGGCATTAATAAACTTCTCAAATTATAGCAATAAAAGTTATGGATGGCCTACTCTTATTGAGGTTGGGTTTTTATTCACTCGCGTTTGGATGGGTTTTAGCTACTGGAATAAACGATAGCTTTATCCCAATATGTGCGGTTAGTGACATCGTTTCTGATCGATGGTTTAACTGATAAAATGTTTTCATTGTTGTAATCGTATCCGTGATTAATAGCCCATCACCATATGCAAAAGTGTATAGTATCGTTTGAAGTTTCGTAGATTCTACAATGTTAGAGAACTGAAATTACCATTGGGATATCTCGAAAGTACCACATCCTCTGTGGTTACGACAAATTTATGTTCAATTCGGATATGCTAAATTCGGATAATCCATTTTAATAGTTTTACAGAAAATTTATACATGAAAAATTGATATGTCTCGAATTTTCCAGCAATTCAAATCGAGACTTTTTGGGATTTTCCAAATATATATTTACAAAGTCAACACCAAGGGCAATGGTATCATTTAAATAAGCGTGGGAAATCACCTACCGTTCTTATGGTTTTTCCAAGAAGGTCATGACACTACGTCAAGCTACTTCTTGAACAGATGAAATGCTTTAAGGTAAAAACAAAAATACTCCATTGAATCGAATTTCTTAATGTCGAAGATTATCCTCTAAGCCAGATGTCTGTCTGATGTTACTAACATTCCTTGACTGAATGTACCTGACATTCCTAGACATGAGGATCAAATTAACTTCATCACAATGGCAACAACACCACAGGAATTATCGATAGCTAGAGGATATTTCTGATATTTCTTTATCAGTTTATGACCAATTGTTTTGCGCTGGTGTGAGCTTGTATCCTTGAGACTGTCGGGTTCATTTCCAGTGAGTCGCTCCTCCGAAGCAATCCTCATATTTCAGGAGCCTTTGACGTTCTTTCACAATTTTCTGTAAACGAAACTTTTCTTTCAATTGTCGCGATTTTGATTCGAATTTATTTTGTTACAAATATTCAATTCAAAAATAATATTACATGAAATTTCTGAACCTTCTTAGAATACACAGAACTTTGTCAAGGAAAGTTCTGTTTAAGACGCAAGTCTTGTGGAATCCCACCTGATACACGTGAGAACTCGCAATTTTCATGTTTTACCATTGTGTTGCTTTTAGTGTTATATAAAATAATAATAAAATCACCTTCTTGCGCTTGACTTCATTGTAAATTTAACTTACCGTGAATTTAAGGACACTCAAGTCACACAATTCCTTGAATCATTTTAAGAGAACAATGTAAATACGTTCAACATCCGGTTGAGAAGATTTCCGGAAATGGTCCAAAGGGACTTTTCCTGCTCTCCGGATATGACCCTTCCTTTTCTTCGAATCCTTTTTCTGACCTTTGACGACATTCGCTTCGAGTACAATGTGATCCCACTGTCTATCATTCTGATTCAAAAATCTCATCCTGTTAAATACTCTGAAAATGATTGTCGATGACCTTTAGTTGAAATTTTAAATTTCCAATTCTGGTGAATTCTTATAAAACGACACATGGCTTCAAGTAAATACACAGTCAGTCCTTGAAACCTCTTCATAATAACATAAGGTCAACTTGACGGCATGTTACAGACAGAAAGCTTTTAACAGAAAACTTTTCTCCAAAAATTTCGAGTTTAAAACAAATTTTATTGTATTATGTTTAACTATAAGAAGCTGATAAAAATTTGAGTGAAGGAGGAAAAAACTCCACAAATCAACAACTTTCATTTAGTTATTTGAAGGAGATATTACACTAAAATAAACACATCCTTCCTTTAAATTCCCTCAAAATTCATGAATCCCTAATTTAAGAATATCTTTAAGACCAATTCGAAGCAAGTGATGAATAAATAACAAAAGTAACTGGAATTAAATAACGTTTAACTTAATCTAATCCAAGTAACACTCCAAATGAAAACGTACAGGATATACATATCTTAAACATACCACAAAATAATTTCATTGTCTTTAGCATAAATTTCACTAATACGTCTATTTTGGATTCAAGTCGATGTATGAGCTATTAATAGAAGGAATTCAAATAACACAAATGTGGTGGGTTTTGAAAAATATGTAAAGCACGTTAAATAATTGTAGTTATATAGCTACGACAAAAGCCAACCTTCTTAAAGGAATTCATTGTATAGTATCTTGAAATTAATGTTTTACCTAAAAGGTTAGTTGTTTTTGTTGTTGTTCTATTTAACAATCTATACAAAGGATGAAATAACTCTTTTGTTAATATCTCTTGTAGGATATGCTGTACAAAATGAATATCTTCATCAGTGATGATGATGATAATACATTACAACGAGTCTTTCATATTCGTAGGTCGCATATCTTTGTAATTTTGTATTTAAACCACCTTCCTTTTATCCTTCAGCTTTCTTCTTCGGTTGGTTATCATCAAACAAAATACATATATAGCAATATGTTTCTTTAGCATTGAAACACTATATATGAGAATAATAAATTCAAGTAGGTAAATCTTTTCCCACTAGATAGGGTGTTTTGGTATGATCCCAATTTGCTACAGGACTGGATCTCCTAAAAGCCTTGCCAAAGGCTGCCATATCTATACGTATGTGGCTGAATGAAGCTATTCACCAAAAATTTTCCATATATGTTTGCTCTCTTACAGGATGCTAAGTCAAATGGACAAGGTTAGAAAAGGTTTTTTGAAATGAAAATGTAACAAGCATTTACCAAATCCCTATTCTTCATTGGTGGCTTAAAAGCTGGCAAAGTGTGGAAAGCTTCTAACAGGAATTTTCAATAATGAAAGTTCAACTATCGTTTAAATTCTTTCCAAAGATTACTGAAGACTCCCTCAACAGCATGTGAGGTTTAACTGAAACAAAAAAAAAAATAACAAACCATTTCTAGTGTATCTAAATGCTTCTGGGTAGGTTTTAGCATACACCACCACCACCGCAAACGCATCTCTCTCTATCCCAAACGATACAACAACATCCGCTGGGTTATTTTGCATTTGCTGATGCCTTCCGATTGTGGCTACAACAAACAATAAACGGAAGTGTATGTTCATCCTCCCGAGGTCCCACCACAAAACCCCATACTCCATTTTCTAGAAGGAATATGAATCCTTGAATCTTGACTATTTTAATGCAAGCAACGTTTTTTTATCCTAGTTTCAAAAACCTTTCTAGCAGCATATGCTGCACGGGTCAGCACTCATAAATGCAACGTTTCAACTCTAGTATGTTTTACTTGCTCTTCTATTGTGCTATCTTATATAGTTTATCCCCACATTCGCCTCGAAATGACTTCAACTCTTACATACATAACAAAAAGTCGCCCTTAAAAAATGTAATCCAACAATAAGCGCGCTCACGTTTACACTAACTGCAATTCAAACTTCTATAGATAACTCCAAGAATATATAAATCAATATTTTATCATGAATTAGAATCAAAACCGATGCAATTTTGTATGCTAGGTTTTTCATCTGCAACAACAATAAAGGGTAACCTTTCTTCCGGCTATAAATTTCCATAATTTATCGTTTTAAGATACTCTCTCTCTGCTTCGTGTCTTGCTGATTTTATGTCTTGTGGTTAAGCTCTTGAAAGTTTACGAAACCTTCAAAACAAATGCACTTATTTATAAATCTGTAGTTTATTTAATACAAAAATTGGTTATTATTTCGAGATTATTAGAGATAAACTTTCTCGTAGTAGTTAACGTCGTGATATCCTCATTTGTTTAGCTTGAATAAAACTCATTTCTTGTGGAATCTTTTCTTACAGTTCTTGTATAACCTATTTCGAGTGTGTGTGTGTAGCATATTTCCCATATTTCTGCACATATTAGAATATGTTACACTTTCTTATGGATGAAAATCTGAATCCTTCCGGAAGCCACATATCACATTTGAATCAATAATGAACTTGACCTTATTCCCAACAAACCATAACCTCAAATTTCATTCCTGTGATAAAGGATAGTCTAAAAAACCCGGAGTCCCTGAATTCATGCAGAAATTATGAGTTCTAAGACGAAGTCTTATACGTTTTACAGACAACTTGTACGTTGAGTGATTTTTCCTGGAAAACAAGAAAAGTTGAAATTAAAATTTTCAAGTGTGCTTCATAATTTATTGATAACAATTTTATCAAGAGAAAAAATGTTGAGATTCTCACGGGAAAAGATGGAAATCTCAATAATTTATGGGAATAACAAAACACAGAAAGAAGATACATAGTGTCAGGTTGACATGATGAGAAAATTTCGTAATTCATCCTTTTCTTAATTGAAGGTTGAACTCATGTGGATTACATGATATGGATTGAGAAGGATCATCAGTGTTATACCAAGAAGAAAACAAGGATTTGTCGAAATAAAAATAATTTCACAAAAAGTTACAACGATTTGATTGATGACAAAATGAAAGGACGAATTTCTAATAGATGTGACTTCCTTAAAGAATGTCATGTCGTCCGCAATTAATTGAGTGTGGCATAGTAGCATGTCGAGTACAGGAGTTGAAAGTACTTCGTTCATAATTTAAAATACAAATTGCAATTAAATCGAAGCACTACAATTTCAAGTTGAAATGAATGCAATGAAATCACTGAGAAAGCAATGCACTTCAACACTCACAAAAATGTCGTGAGAGACTAAAGTTAAGGATAATTGAATTGAAATAATTTCACAGGAAAAGTACGAAGTGAAAAAGTCGAGGTTTTTCCAAAGAACTTAGTTTCTTTAATATCCTTCCTGGGTTGCATTCCACTAATACAACGTTTATTTTTCGAATAGTAAAATTTTTCTTTTACCTACATTCGTTTGAAGTTCCTCGTTTCCATGATTTTATTCCTTGAAGGTGTCCTGTCAGGCTTCCTTGTACTACTTCTCCACTGAAGGACCAATTAAGTGAAATTAACTTTTTTTTTCTTTCATTTTCAGTTAGTTCCACTTGGACATGCCTTGAAAGGATACAACCGACCGCTTCAAAAGAAAAGTTTGAAATAATAAGAAATTGTGAAACTTTAACTTACAACTTCAACTTCAACTCCTACACCTAAATGAGGTAAATTAATTTTAACTGATGGACATTTTAATTCGCGTAAGAGTGTTGCGTAGCCATCACCGTTTCAGGTTTCATCAAAGGTAAAAGGAAGAAAATATTTTCCTTGGAGTTTTCTTTTTCAATATTTAAGTAAGCAATTTGCAAGGACTGCAGAGTACTGTTATACACTTAGCTATAATGTTTTTTTGTATATGTAAAATTATTTTGTATTTCGTAGTGTTTTCTATTTTCTACTACTTCCTTTCATACCGGAAGCTACCGTCTTTACTTCTTTCTACTTCTTTCTTTTATTTTACCCCGGAAAAAGTAGCTCGTTTTTACGTGAAACTTTTCGTCTACTTTTCCTGTGGAAAGCAAAGTTTTCTTTTCTCATTCGATTTGATTGGATAGCACTGAGTCTAAGGAAATGCAAAAAAGCAAGTTTTCGCTAGAAAACATCCAACTAACTTTAGTAGAATCAGATTGCGTGTAAATAGCTCCTTGTTTTGTGTCACTCTAAGCTTTATTATTTATATTGTTCTCGTTTGTATTATTGTTTTCCTTTTAGTTTTGTCACTTTCACTAGTGAGCTATGTATGTAGCATTAAATTTTATACTTTAAAGGCGACAGATATTGCACTTAAACTTTTTATTCAAATGTTTCCATTCATTTTCAATCCTAAAATGATTAAAGTTATTATAAATGATCAAAACGAATATTACTCGTGATCCACTAACATCAACGTTGACTATCCGAACATCCCAAAACCCTCTGAATGTATATAGTAGTACAAGACATGAAGCAGACTTTCTTACCTCTTTATTCATAAGGCAAAGTAGTGCGATTGCCATACCGAGCAATATGAAATTTCATATGAAAAATGATATTTTCATCGCATGAGATTTGAAAAACTCAAATATTTTATAAGAAAAGTAATTTTTTTACGAATATCATAAATGCTATTATTTACAAAAATGAATACATATTTACAAAAATATAATAACAAAGTTACGTTATGAACAAATTAACAACAAAAAGCAACCAAAATATACGAAATACAAAACAATAACAAGAGAAATTTATATAAAATAACAAAAATTATACAAGTTATATAAATAAAATTTTAATACGTTTTGCAGCTAGAAAGTTTCGATTTTTCAAGTTATTTTTATTGTCACAAAATGATATTTGAATTTTTAGTTATTTTCATAATTTAAAAAAATAAAAATAATTTGCATATTGCTATAATTTATTTTATCATGAAAACATTATAATATATTATTATGTTATTATTAAGAATAATATAATTTCACTCTTGTAGAGTCACAAACACTAAATTGTCTGTTTGTTTGTTTGTTTTCCGCCAAAACAACGAACGTCAAAATTCATACCACCAACAAAATTCGATTTTATACGCGTTTCGCGAATTCTCCGTTATAGAATCAATTTTATATTAATAAAAAATACTTTAGTAACGGCACTCATTATAAATTTTATGTAAAATAAACATCTTAAACACTTTTTTTAGGATGAATTCGAGAATAGATTCTCAAACGCGATGAATTTCCCGTACTTCACAACGCGGAATATCGAGAGTAGTCGGACTACTTTCACACATACGCATGTTCTGGTTCGTGGCTTGTAATACTACAGAGGATTTTGGACTATCCGAATGGGACTGTGGAACTACATTGACTTCTTGTTGTAATCTGTCTAGACATACCAACCAACAGCTGCGATTTCATTGACTATCTAAATATCGTAGCTCTGATATTTACTATAGTTTATTTGTTATTGATTTCTGTAATAACAAACAGCTGAGTCTAAATAAGCTTCCAAGACCGCAAACGAGTTCGCCTGAACTTGGGAAAAGAAAGGTTGAAGTGCCAATTGCTCATGAATTCAAACGATCAGTGAAAGGGTATTCGCATACGAAAGTTGTAAACATTCAGTTAATATTCTTTAATAAGTGTGATAATGTTCATTAACCTAATGAATGGAAAAATCTTAAAATGTTGGGCTGCAACTTTCATTGCACTCAAGTGTGGTGGGAGACCAGAGTCGATAAAACTGCGCGACGAGAAAGTAGTGAAAGTTAGTCAGAAATGGACCGCTGGCGTAATAAAATTGCAGTGGTAACTGGTGCTAGTTCCGGGATAGGTGCTGCTATCACAAAGGATTTAGTAAGAGCTGGATTGATAACTGTTGGATTAGCTAGACGTGTAGAACGCGTGGAAAGTCTCCGGAATGAGTTGCCAGAAGATGTTAAGAAGAACTTGTATGTGCTAAAGTGTGATGTAACTAAAGAAGAGGATATAGTTCGATGTTTCAAATGGGTTAAAGAACAGGTCGGTGGTGTTGATATCCTTGTGAATAATGCAGGAATTGCGCGGAAAAGTGAACTGGTGAAACCAGATAATTCACAAGACATGCGAGATATTGTTGACACCAACATAATGGGGGTGATGTACTGCACTCGAGAGGCATTCAACTCAATGAAGGAGCGTAAGAGTGATGGCCACATTGTAAATATAAACAGCATTGCAGGACATAGAATTCCAAATTTCGGTGACGAAGCACCATCCTTCAACATTTATCCAGCAACGAAGTATGCAGTCACTGCAATGACGGAGACATGTCGACAAGAATTCAGGCGTCTTGGCACCAAAGTCAGAATTACTGTGAGATCTATGATTTGTTCAAAGTATTCATCTGATTAAACATTAAATCCACCATAGAGCATCAGTCCAGGAGCTACAGATACGGAAATATTCCCTCCTGGATTTGCTGAAATTGTGAAAACTACAATGCCAATGCTTCGACCAGAAGACGTGTCCAATGCAATCATTTATGCAATATCTACACCACCTCATGTTCAAGTATAAAATTTTGACCTTATTTTAATTATTCACGGTAACACTCACTGTTTATTTTTAACAGATACACGAGATCATTATAAAACCAGTTGGAGAAGTTTGCTAAATTCAACATGAAGTATTAGAGAAGGTTCACATCCCAACATGAACGTGCAAGTGAAAGCTCTTCGCTCTTCCCTCTTCGGAGACATTTTCGCGAGGACAACGTGTGAGGGATTTTTTATCTCTTCCTCACATATGGAGTGAACCATCAATCCTCCTCTTTTAGTCGATAAATCCATCTATTGGATTTTTCGAGAAGTTTTTTTCGGTTCGAAAACAAGGTTGTTTTCGAAAGTGAGAACAAACAAAGTTGAATCTGTTCCGCGTGGTTCCACTTTTACTTGATGCATCGAGAAGGAGTAATGCATCACCGATATTTAAGAAAAGAGCAAAATCCATTTGCGCGTTCACGTTGGGATGTGAAGCTTTCTTTAAAGAGAAAACAGTTCGAAATCAGATTGTTAACTTGTGGACCTTAAGAACGTATACTATCTTTACAAATTTATAAGTCAATGAATAAAAAGGAAGCGCCAATAAATTCATAAAAGGATGTTAAATATTTGAACACTAAATCAAAAACACTTTTGAGAAGAATTTCCACGATAAAAATGAACCCTTTTAAAGAATTCTTCCTAGAAAGTGATTGTTTTGTAAACTCGATAGTGCATCAAAAGAAACAGAAGATACACTCCCTTCAACGGTCTTAAGGATGCAATAAGGGTATCAACTATCAACAATAAAAAAGCATTATTAATGTTCTGCAGAAAGTTTCATCAGTCATGGTGGATTCTAATCCTTGCACTGTCTTCAAAGGAATATCGTTTGGTGCAAAAATACTAGTTTCTTCTTATAGCCTCGAAAAAGACCACAACCCCTTACTAATAGGCGAGAATGCAACACAACAAAGTATGGGTTAATATCTGTCTCAATTAACTAGCATTAAGTATTGGGGGGTGTCTTGTTTTAAGTTCATTTTTCATTTTCTTCTACAACTTGGAGTTTTAAAGTGCATCCATCTATTGTGAAATGAATCATCCTACACTTCATGCATCCTCACGGTGACTTGAAATTGGGGCGTAAAGTTGTTTTACTTACACCTACCCCTATCCTTTTAGTCGTTGTTGTGTTTTCATTGTTAGCTGTTCATGGAATCGACAACATCATAACGTCGTCAAGACTTTAAGGCTTGAATGCTTCATACCCTGCTGGCTGTTATCGTTCCTTTCTTAGTCGTGGCATTTGTCGCCAGTTTTCAATCTCTACTATATTATCATTCTTTTAAGGGTTGTACAATGTAAAGTGGAAGTGTAATTTAGTAAATATTACATAATACAACTGTGTAATACTATGAAATAAGAAACAACTGGGATGCAGGGGAGACAAATCCTTTTCATAGACGATTATTTAACGGAAGTGACAAGTCAGTCGATCCTCTGCATTGGCTTCATGGTTTCGCTGGAAAATGCTTTCCCCAAGACAACCCTAGTTAGGGTGTTCTTTATATTTTCTGTTAAAGTATAAAAAGAATATAACCATCAACAATAAATTGCACTAAGCTCAATTGTTTCCATCGTTTTCATTGTAAAAAGCTAACAACCATACTAGCAATATTGTTTCAAATTTTTCTTGTCCTTTCAAACTTAGATTTTGCTAAAAGCTCCTTTTCAATTTTATAATTTCAATGTAATTTTGGTTGTGCTAAAAGTTTTATCTTAGTTGACATGAAATTTACTTTCCACAATCCGTTTAAGATGCTACTAATAGCGATAAATTAAAGAGAAAACTATGAAAAAAGGGAAATGTTTAAATGATTTTGTTTTTTGATGGAAAATGATGGACACTATTGCATTAACGCATGTACATTGTACAGGATTATATAATTGATATAGAATCTTACGAAATTAGAAAATAAGGCCGCGTGTTAATCAATTCCTTTTAATATGAACAAAATTGCGTAAAATATCAAATTTCCATTGAAACATTATCTTACCCTTATTTTAAATAATTGTTAGAAAATTTTCAGTATTATTATCGTTAAATGAGAAACAATTGATGTAATAGATACAATTAGGGTTCCTATTTTCGCAATTATTTTCAACAAAAGAGTTTATAAAACAACGCTATCCATCAGAAATGGGTTGATATTTTAATGGAAATCCTCTAGGAAAATACTTTATCAGGATGCTAGAATTTCACAAAATTCTCATACTTTTATAGTCTTTCGGTAACGTGGGAAGTCTGTAGAATTATCAGAAACTTTGCATAATCCCTGTTTTACAATTCTATTTCAAGTTGGTAAAGTGGAAAAGTAAATAAATGGGACAAGTTGTTGGGAAAAATCTGTTTACCCTAGGGAAGCGGAAAACGGGAAGCAACAAATAACTCTGGAGAACCACCAAATTGTAACTGGTTAAAAAGTTTTTCTCTCATATACATCTATGTTATATGTACCTATATATAAGTACCTACATAATTTTTTCTTTATTTTTGTTTAGGATATTGTGGTTGGAAAGATATTTTTGTCAAGCGATTTTGCATGAAGTTTTTGTTAAAATAAAATAAAGTATAATATAAACCCTTCAAAACCTTCTGGAATAAAGTTATCCCTTAATTTTTGCGTACTTTCTCTCAATTATAGGAGAAACCATATTCATCCCAACGTAATTCTGTTGCCTGTAGCTGTGGTTTAGTCCCGTAATACCCTCATTCCATTATGTACCAAAAAAGTTTCTATAACAATTTTATATAAATTATACATTTATTTCATATTTGCTGAAATTAATTATTCAATTTCTCATAAAAAATTCCAGTTAAAATCTCCATGTTTTCTGATTTAAATTTTGATAAATTTTCATTTTATCCTTGTTACAACGACAACGACGATAGGTATCAGCAACAGGACCAACAGGAAATACAACTTCCAATGATGCCAACATACCAAATGTATATTTTATTCATAAGGACAAAACTATGTTTTGGTGGTTTTTTCATTGCATACCATTAAAATGTAATTTGGAGAATTTCGAATTGGGATCTTATAATTTTACGTATATTTCGATTTGTTTGTTTTGTAATTAATAGTGAATAATATAATAAAATCAGAAAATCAATAGAACATATATTTAATTACTTGAAATAATTAATGACTTTCAAAATAATTGGAATTCCTTAATGGCTAACCGACATTTTTATCGTGTCAGTAAATATACAATAACACAAATGTTAAGAACTTAAATCTGCTTTTTATTAAAATGTTATTAATAGTATTTCAACATACTATTATCCGACGAAAAAATTATTTTCATGAAAATGCCATTTGGGTTTTTGATGTGAAAATATGTTGTAAACAATTAGATATCGAAATTTGTTTGTTAAGCTCACTCTCAGCTTTTGAGGTATTTGTGGTTTCTATAACGTTTATTTTCATATAACAATAATATCACTTCAAACCATGGTACAGTCACAAATTAAATACAAGTAAATGATGCTTGTCACACAAAATAAATGTCCTTAAAATAAAATGACTCCCATCTTATTTAACGCATCATTTCTTAAACAACAAAATTGTCTAACATCCTTAAAAATTCATTTCGACCTAAGGTCAGTAATTAAATTTTACAACCTTTAATCACTTAGGTCACAGGTCATTTCAATTAGAAAATGTTCGGTTTTACAAAAAAGGGTTATAACTTGTAGTACGAGAAAGGATTGGATTTTAATTGGAAATGAACCAAAAAGTACAATTAAACAAAAACGAAAGGAAGTAATACGAAAGCATTAGCTGAAATTTTGTAACCCTAACAAGACCAAAAAAGGTATTGTGCCATATCTCTATAATCTAAAATGATATAAATTAAATTTAGTTAAAATGTAATTGACATTAGAAATACCAAATTCATCTAAAGATAATTTCATCTCTTTTTGGAATAATAAATGTAAAAGTTTTCAAATTTTTGGGTACCTTTTTCAGGGAGAGATGTTAAAGTAAATCTAATGGAAATATTACGCATTCAGTTTATGAGTTTTAATGGTTTAGATCTCTAGATCTATAATCAGATGAAAAATATCAAACCCTTAAACATAAAATATGTCCTTCCCCCCTTCTGAAATGCTATCTAGTCAACATCTATCTAATCTATGAAACACTTTTGAACTATAAATAACATGTTTACGTGAAATTCTTTATATCTTTATACTAAACAAACCAATGAAAGATAAACAGCAATCAGACTTGCACTTTATCATAAGAGCACTTAAGGTTTCAATGAAATTACATTTAATACATACTGTCATGATTGAAAAACCTATAATTCAATGTCCTTTAAATCCTTAAAAATCTGACACACAACTCCATTTAAATCATCTGAATTATTTTTGTAAAGCGGACACTTTAATCATGTTTTAGTAGAAAGGTTACAATGTAAAGCAGAAATTTTGGCATATTTCCAAAAGGATTATTCTTAAGTAAATACGGTCAGTTATGGAATTGACCATTAGAAATGATGAAAAGGATATTATATTTTGTCCTTCTTCATCATTGAACTTCCGAAAAAGTTATTTCATTTTAGGCCACTTTCTATTTTACATCATTCAGCATTCACAAAATATTCCGCAATGCTGTACTACTGTAGTTGTCAGTATCCTTTCAATTCCTGTCGATAAATTTACACTGAAAAGGAAAAAGGACTTTCTAATATTACCAAGTAAAAATATGAAAGTGTATTGCATTTGGAAAGTTGGAAAGTTGGAAAGTTTGCCTTATGATATGGTATTTTGGTTTCTATATTTCTATTCTTATTTTTTATATTGTATTTGAAGCAGTTTCTGTATTTTGAGTGTTGTGAGTATTTTCAGTACATATTTATATAACGTAGGAACCTTTTTAAGTGCTGATCCATGCAAAATGGACTTTTAATGATTCCATTCATAGACGCATAGGAAATCGACGAGAGCCAACTGTGTCAAGTTAAAATCGATATTCGATACTCGATATCGAATGGAGTTTTAATGTTGAAACGAATTTTTTTCTATGACGGTTGCAGCAACAAAAAAAACATTTTCAGTTAATAAAAATCGAAATTTGAAAAGTTTTAAAAATAAAGGAGTCAATACAAAATCCACCAGATGATTCTAATCGAATACTTACCTTTAGAAAAATAGCCACAACAACATTTTAAAGGCATTTACTAAATGCTAAATGAACACAGTGTTGTAAACACTTTATTTTATGTTATACGTTATTGTATCAACTAAACCATATATTAAATAAAATGTTTATTATCTGAGAATTGGTTCACTATAAAGTCATTTTCAAATCGTGCCAGCAGCTCGTTAACAGAGATAGGCTATATCCGACAAAAGGAATAAATAAATCCGTTCTTATCCTTAAAGTATCTCCCTTTGGTTGTTTGGATTCCCTCGATTTCTTGAATTTACCTCGTATAGATATAGATTGCAAGATGATACTCATTTCTGTATTTGATTGCCTCCAGGTAAATAGATTCTAGATTTTCCAATATCTTTCTTTTCATTTTCCATAGTATTGCAGTCACGTTTCATCTACACAATGTCATTTAAACGTTCTATAGGAAATATCTATGGATTCACTATCAAATCTTTGTACTTTATAAAGTGTTATCACTCGTCTTTCATAGAAAACCTTTTGATATATTTTGAACAGTTTCTTTGCTTTCATAATATGTCGTATGTTTGATACATTTTCGGGATATAACTCTCACTTTCAAGATATAAATAAATCCCCTTCGAAATGTTCTTGTTGAAAAACGTGTTATGTTGATATGTAAGAGATTTACGCAAAGAGAATATCATATGAGACAACCTAATTATTTTCAACCTTTTTCTATTTTAGAATTCAACGTGTAAGCACATCAAGAAAATGTGCCCTTGATGGATAATTGTTTCAATCTTTATGAAGAAACTCGTAATTAAGCTGATATAAGACGGTAGGAAAAAGATAGGGATCAATTTTCACATTTTATTTTTATTTATCAATATCAAAAAGTCTTTTACAAATCTGTTCATTTACAATAAAATTATTGCTTAATATTATTTGCAAATTTACACTTTTTACGTTTTCTTTAAAATCATCAAAAGAAATAAAATTCTCATTATAATGAATTAAATAATTATTAGTCTTGTTAATAAATTTATTTACAAAGCAACGAAAAAATTAATTCGTAAACCTTTGCATATGACAGAAGGTCTTTTCAATATAACTTTGATTATACAAAAGTTCTTAAAGCAATTCACCAAAACCTTTATTAGATTTTCAAATTGAACAATAAATCAAGTTCAAAGAATCATCAAACCTTCTGTCACATCAGGCTTTATTTCAACATAAATTAATTAATTATCCTGAATTCATCTTAAACTAATAAACAAATCAAATTAATGTGAATCAACTCTTGAAACTTTGTTTATGGTATTATTCGATGCTTTAATACCTGTTCGTTAGTAGTACTTAAAACAATCGATAATTGAAACACTTTACACTCTTAGTATCTTTTTCATTATTTGTTACATAAGCATAGTTTTGAAATCTTCATAAGTATCTCTTTTTGTTTATCCGCTTATGTGGTGATAGTAGTGTAGCATCGCCATAAATTGGTGAATCGTTTCCTCGTAGAATTGGACTAATATCAGATGAGCTGGCTAAATTCCCGGAACCAAAACAGAATTATAAATTTTAAAACTTATTAAAATCATTAAAACTCACGATTGAAAAATGGAGATCTAGGATAAATTGTTGTAGACAACGGTGATCCTGGAACAGTTTCATTTCCTGATATATTCCCCATTCCGGGTATAGTGGTGCTGATGTTGTTTTTCGGCTGTTGAGGTGGTGAAAAAGCTGAAAATACAAAACAATTCTAGTTTATGTATTTTTAATGAAAAGTTAGTTTATTAATAATGAGCTATCCAACGAAACGTAAAACATAACAATGTTCAAAACTTGTGAATGATAGAAAAGTAAACTCATGAATATATTTTCAAATGCAGTAAGTAGTAATAATAACTTAATTGAACATAATTTTAGTACTCACGATATGGAACTTGTTGTCGATTCCTTTGCGGATACCAAAGGAAAATAACTAGAATTCAAAAAGAAACTTTAGTTGTCTTGTTCATAATTTATTTAATAATGTAGCATCTTAATTCAATTCGATAAAAGTAATAGTTAAAATCAATTCGATACTTACCCCAAATCAATACAATACCAAAGAATATTGCTGATACTATAATTCCAATATTTGCTAAAATATCAATAATTCTCATTGTTGAATTTGTAAAAGGTACACTTGAACATGTTCCCAATGCATTTGGTCCTTGTATTGGCACCTGTGGAATAAAATGAGTTTTCTATAAAATTTTATAATTAAAAATTCTGTAACAATATTTATTTGTTATTTTGTTTCATTAATTAAATTGAATTTTTCTCGTTATTGTTAAATACCTCAATTGTTTGTTGTGTCATTGGCGATATAATTTGTACAAACAATTGTTCATCAGATGGTAACTCATTGAGTAGTCTCAGCTTGTACTTTAGTGATCCATGGGTTTTGGTTTGTTGCACGATTTCAAGAATTTTCTTATTCGAAGGTTTTACCTGAAAGAGAAAACGTAAAATAGAATCAAATTATAGTGTAACACGACAAAAATCTTTAACTCCTTGAAAGGACATAAATTTTCTTCACAACAGACACTCACAAATCTTTCTCATCATGAATTTTTTTTTTGTTCTAGCTAGAATATCCTTACAAAATTTTAGCTAGCATTTTCTACTTTTCATTTCATTTGCACCGGACCATAAAAACTCATTTCATTTACATGAGATACATCTCAAATCCTTTTTCATGACTTCTGAACTCTCTACAACACCGTAAAATTTTCTTCACTTCCTTGCAGTTCACATAAACAAACTTACTTTCATTCATATACCCAGATATATATTATATAACAAAAAATCATGATTAAGTTCTACAACAATTTACACTTTCATTAAATGCTAAGTATTGCATGCAATACCCAGAAAATCCTTTAAAAACCTGAGTAAGAAAAAAAAAATGACAGTCATTCGAAATCCTTCACAGGACGATACGGTGTAAAACTCACGTAGCTTCCTAATTAAAGAAATTATTAGTATTTTTTTTCCTTGCCTGTGAAATTTACATGTTTCATTCCCATTTAACTTTCACGTGAATTACTAAACTTACGTTCAGTCATAATTCACGTGTATTTTACGATTATTACATAAAACCGAAATAAAAGTAAAACAGAAACATAGAAATGTTTCCTTTTACCTTAGAAAACCAAAGTTTCGCAGTAAAATTCTTATCTTTTTCGAGATTTTGGGCGTTCAGGTAATAGAAGTTGCTTATATATATTATATTAGATTAACCTAAAGCAGTTAAAGTGGTTTTTCACAAAACGAGAAACGTTCTCATTGCGAAATGTTAGTAATTATCAAGTAATACACATTTATATTATCGTCACCATTATAATTGCGGGTAATCATTAAGTGAAACGCTATAATTATAAAGAACGATGACTACACGTACGACGATGACCAACCATCGTTATTAGCTAACTCAATTTGTGGAAAGCTCAAGAAGGAAAGAATGTCAGGAAGTTTTTGAATACAAAAGCGTGAAAAGATTAAATTCAGGCAATTCAAAAGGCGTTCCAGGATAATGGAAATAATTCAGTGAAAATTAAAAGAACTTTTTTATTAAGCATGCTTTCAATTCGAGTTGAGACTAAAAAGAATGAGTGAATGTTTCTCAGGGAAAAGAAATGTCTACTCCTAAAAGTGTCTTCGAATTTCAAATAAGCTAAGGTCAAAAACTAAAATAAACAAAAGGAGTCACTGTCAAAGCTACCATCATCACCATTACCACCAGAACCAGAAGAGTGTGCTCTTATCTATGTGTACTATTTTTAATTACTGTTAATGAGAACGCGTATGTCCTTTTTGTGCTCTATCCAGTCTACTGTATAATGGCTCATTAAAATTATTAAGGACAAACACACAAACACACACACTGGAGTTGTGTTTGCTAAAGTACGAAAGAAAACTTTCATGACCTTTTTATATTTTTTTAAAAATATTTTACTAACGAATTTAACCCCGTTTTGTTTGATATAGTACGAGTAAATGGGGTGGAAAACTTAAAATTGTGTGTGAATAATATTATCTTCTAGTATAATAAAGGAAGTGATAGAAAAAAGTTTTCATAATTAATTAATTCATGTCACATACAAAATAAACATAATTTAAAGAAATAAATCATTTCGAAATAATGAAAATTTTCTCTTGCTGTGCATACAACAGACTACAACAACTTTTCAATTTCAACTTCATTCTTGGTATAACCAACGAAAGGATTTAAATTTTACACAAAATAATACTTGACGGGTATGAAATATATATTCGAAAATCATTTATGAAAAGGATTCAAATAGATTATTACACATAATGCACCTCAACTACGTTCAATTTAAAATGTTTAATGACAACGTCCACGAAATATACGAAAATGTCTGGTGGTGTTTCATTGTTTCCTGAAAGATAAATGTTGAATGGAAATACATTTTCATTTTCTCTCTAGACTAGAATGGTAATAATAACTATAGTATAATATTAAAATTATATAATATAAGATGTAATGTATATACTTGTATTAATTTATGGATTATGTCATAAATGCAAACGATTGAAAGTATGAACGTTACAAGAGAGTGTGACACAAATCTTGGCAAATGGCAGGTGGGAAAAAGGCACGTTTTCCATGTTTCAAGCAATAAATTCTGTATTTTTTCTTGTATCAGTTTTTCACGTTTTTCCATCTTCACGATAACTTGACGTCAGGATGGTGAAGTTGCTTCTACAGAATGCTTAATTCATTTTCCTTTACAATAGAGTTTTCCATGTTCATTCAAATGGAAATCAAGTGACACGATTTTAATAACTTTGCATTAGCCCAGTAACCTCTTTACATTATTCACGATTACGAGGCGTGAGATACAAGTGGATGGGTTCAAGAAAGGGTTTTCTAAAAATTCTATCGTTCAACGTTGAAAACTTATTGATTTCATTTTTGAGGAACACCTAAAATAATTCAAAAAATACTAAAATAGAAATGTAACAATTTTTCCTATTTACAAATTGAACAGTAATTTTCTATCGTGGGAGCAATATCCATTTACCATCTATTTGCTAAATCAGGTAAACGTTGTAGAACTCGTTAGTTGAAAAACTATCATGTGACATAAAATGCTATATCCATAAAACTAACAAACTTATCCGTAAACTTGTTTCATTGAAACAATTTTAAATGCAAACAATTCCAGGCCGTTGCCATGTTTCGTTTTTCGGGCCGTGTTATCTGGTGAAACTAACAAATTTTGCCCATTCCTAGAAACAGCAACAGTCACGCTGAATCAGGCATACATAAACACGTATGTATATAACATACAGATATCTTAGGATAAAAACAAGGGAGGACGGATGCAAGCTAGCATGATAGTAATATAATATTTGAATGTTTCAAAATGAATATAAGCAGATGGGAAAGTTTCACGTTTTCAGTTTTTATATATAATAAAAAAAATTACAAAATTTCACAAGTTCTTCGTACAAAAAGGGTGCTTCAGAATCAACCCCAACTACAGGACATGTCATGAACTTAGACTTTTCGTATGCATTCCCTTCGTTCGTGTGGGGTACTGGAATAGCAACAAATATAAGTTTGAAAATTTAGTGACATGTTTAAATGAAAACTCTGGTTTTGTTTTTCCTATTCACTTCCTATTAACGTGACAACACGCTCCGTTTATTCGGATGAAAAAGTAAGTCAACGACACTATGACATTGTGAAAGGGAAACAAATTTAGGTTGTTGCCTAAATCAGAATTCACTTAAAACCATATTCTTTATGCTAAAATATAAATTTTACTTATATTTTATAAATTTTCCTTTCAAGAGAAACGTACATTTATGTTTAATGTTTCTTTCTACCTCTTTGTTCTATCTTCACAAGCAAAACAAAATAACGGAATAAAATTAATTTTTAATTTTCCACCAGAAATCCACTTAGCTTTTCCACATTGAAACACAATTTTCACAAATCTTTACCCTTGTGCTTATATGCATGAGATCTGTAGATGAGTATTTAAAGAGAAAAAGAAAATTCGGATGAGCACAAACGATATCCTGTAGAATCATAAATAAATTAGATTTGCTTATCATTTCAATTGATTAGAATAAATCAAAGCACACACTTTACAAACGACAGGCAAATACTTCACAAAGCAAATCATCTGAAGGAAGTATCTTCAAGTTTTCACAATGCTTTTGTATTATTTATGTAAACCGGAAATGAGGTTCTGCATCACTCAGAAAAATTTATTACTTGATGTAACATTGTCGAGGAATTGTTAAAATTTTATTTTTCTTAAAGGAGAAGGTATACATACTTAATTTTAAAGGATTTCACAAAGATACGACTGTGTGCACTTGAACTCATTTCGTTCTAGTTAGGAAGTCAGTGTACACATCGATCTATCTGATAAACTGGAAACAAGGAAAGCAAGAATATAAATGAATCAATAATTTATATTGGTTCGCTTCAAAATTGGCCACAACCATCTTAGGATTATCTTCTTAAATCTTTTGACATTATCTATTAATTCAATGTGAGACACCAACGAGCTAACGAAACCAATCAATTTCCACATAATTAAGATAAAGGTTATTTTGCATACATGATATTATGTGTTCATCAAAAAACACAATTTCATACCAAGTAAATTTTTAACATATATCCAAACTTTTCCAAAAACTCAAATAGCTCAATTATTTGTTTTACATACTATGCCATTTTCCATTTTGCTTTGTAACTTGTCCACTAGACCCGAAAATGCCCTTTTATTTTCCCATCATTTTAACATGCAAATATTTTTAAAAGCGCAATGGAAAGAAACGCTTTTTAAAAAATTGTGAATACTTTCATAAATTACATATTCATAGGAGCATGAGTAGTTTCAGTGCGTTTCAAAATGTTTAAAAGCAATTTTTCATGAATTTACATCTTGCTCCATTTAAATGGAACAATGTACAAAAAAATTAAGACGAATATTGATTACTTTAAATTTTATATGCTCCACATCATGTTCATATTTTTTCAAAAGGTTGGCACTCACCTCGACTTTTTGTAGAATCTTTTCCACGCCCGAAATCTCTAGTCCTTCGTTGGATATTTGATCAATAAGCATTACTTGAGGCGTTACATCAATTGCCGGAACAATCCGTAATGCTGTTATATCGGAAACACCATTTGGAAGTTGAGCCTTTTGATTAAAAATGAAATTTTGTTATCATCAGTCAGTCATTTATTCCTATTGAAACTTACCTCCAACTCAACGTCGAATTCATTACTCTGAATATAAGCCATAAACTCATGGACTGGAGTCAGTAGTTCAACTTCACAAGCATAACTTCCAGTGTTCCTATCGAAGACTGGTTCAATTCTAAAGTGTTCAGTTATTGTTGTTCCTATAAAGTTTTTCGATGCAAGACGACATGTGAAAAAGTTGACTGGGATCTTGTTGATTAAACCTAGGCAGCGCGTTACATTTCTGGCAATCTAAAATTTGTAAGTTCAACAATAAATTCTATGGAATTTCTTATGAAATCTTACCAAATTGGAAGTCTTATCAATCTGAAGATGATTTCGTAATACCACATGTGCACGATAAATATGATCACTGAATATATCAAATGATTTCAGAAACCCAATCTAAAAATATAAGTCTATTTCAAATCACTGCATACTATTTGTGTGGCAAAATATAAAACCTTGTCAGAGTCACGTATCTCAACACCATAATTGAAAAAGTTTGTTGTTGCATCTCCGTTTGTGATTATTACTTTCTTCGCTTGCTGATACCGACCATTTAAAACTAGTCCAACACCTGATTGTAAGTAAAAGTTGTCAGTAAAATTTGTTAAAAATGTATTTGCAATGGAACTGAACCTGAAAAACTTTCAATAGCAACTGATCGCTCATCTGAACTCCTCCAATGTGACGCTAGAGACAAGGGAGATTCGAAGCAGATAACATCACCAATTGAGAATATTTTCTAAAATGGGATTATTAATTTTATTCCAACATCAACATGTATGTAATAAATCACCTTGGTTGGGTAAATGTGACTAGATTCACCCACAGAGATCTTAATAAAGTCTTCGGCATACTTAATTCCAGAACTGTTCCTCAATGAAACCATAAGCATGTTAGTAGCATCTCGAGAAACATCAATCTGCAACACCATTATTACATTGTTGGTTTCTATTGGATTAACAATTAAACTTACCGACAATCTCATATTACTAAGTTGTTGAACGTCGACGATATCCTTGTGGGAAAGCTCATATTTTAAATTGTGATCGATTCCAATCCTTTGTGAGAACTCATTCCCGAGATTGTCGTAAATTGATACACGCAATACTAAATGCATTCCACGTGGAATTTTCTCTTCTGAATGCTTCAGTTTTAAAAATGGTGGTTGCAGTGTAGCCATTATGTACTGAATGTTTTTAACTTCAACACTAATTGGGAGACTCTGATCTCGGGAGGAAGCCTTGGAAAACATATTCATATTAAACGAACCCTAGCAAGACGAATGAGGACTTACTGTAATAACATCTCTTCCTAAAGTTTGTCCCGATTTCACTACCCCTTCCGGTGACACTCTAATAATTCCTGAAGAGTCTTTGTCTAGTTTGTATACGGTATCATCTAGATTTGCTTGAAGTTCAACAACACTTCGAGGTGCAATTAAAATCGAGTCCATTGCAATACGTTTGGGTAACTCTAATTCAAGTTCTTTAAAAACTATAGAAGGAAACATGGATGAGGTATTTATATTTTATGAAATTAATTTTCCTTTTATTACCAACAATATCGATGGAACTTGTCAGTTTATGACCACCTGCTAAAATGACATTCGCGTTGATTCTTGCTTTTCCTGGATTCAAAGCTTTTACACGAACAGATATCAAGTCTTTGTCTGAATATTCAATCCCTTTGAAATGATATATAATTACACCCTGGTGGCTGTAGCATATTTGTTTTGACTTACCCGCATCAGCAAACACACCGAAAATATCAACAACATCCATCATGTTGGTACTCCAAACCACTCGGAACGATTCGAGTGTGCCCAAAATCATTGGTGAAATACCTGGGACTCCTATGATTGATAAAATTTACACTGGATTGAAAATCTTGGTAAACAAAAATTTAATTTACCCCAAATTGATGCAGGCATGATGGCTCCAGCTTTAATGCGAACTAATGGAGTACGAATTTTAATTCCTTCTAAGGGAACTACTCGAATATCAATTGTATCCTGTGAGAATACGATGGTCTGCCCATTTACTGGATTTACTCCAATACATTTGCCAGTTATTTTTGTTGTACCCAGTTTCTTAGCGAGCACAAATGCTGAGTCCATTGCTGCGAGAGAATTTATAATAATTCGATCGTTTCTAATAATTGAACAAACGAAAACACTTACAAACAACATTTTGATTTTCTACACTGTAAACAATATTGCTCTCTGGACGTGGGCCACCACTTGAATAGATTTGCAGGCTTGATCCAACAACTAACGTTGAATTTCTGGGATAGAGTCTCAACGGTGGGAATACCTACAAATACAATATGAATTTTTTGAGGACTTCACTTCACTGATATATTTTCTTACTTGCACACTAGCTGGTTCGCTTGAAACTTCAGTGTCACCAAAACCACTGAAGAAACTCAGTTTTGTTTCTCCAAGTTCCAATCCAGTCACTTCATACCTATGGATCCCAAACAGAATGTTTATCAAATTGATCATAAATTAACTTATGATAGAAAATTCAACCTTATTTCACCCGGTAGTAGGTCATGTTGCTCTGCTGCATAAACACTCAGGAGCGCCGCATTCAGTATATCACTATGTACGTCGTAGGCTTCTAAATTATCATGGTCAATATGTAATATATTATCATTGGAATCGTATAGTGTAACAATAGCTTCGATAGTTTTGAGTTTCTCCACACGATCAGGGACTTGAAGTTTAATGCTTCCAATAGAAACGACAGAAATAAAGAGATAAGCTGGATCTGTCATTAGACAAAGATCAATCAAAGCTAGTTTAACCTGGAAACAAGAGGAGATTTAGTAAATGATACAACACACTATGAAGAGACTAACATTTCCAATTTGGTAAGGAGCTATGATGAGTTGATTGTTTTTCACGTCGTTTTCAACTGAAACAATACCTTCCTCCGATAGTTCTAGTTTGTAGTGTGCACTACCTTGAGCTAAAGGAATACGTTCAACATTGTTGCGAGCTAAGAAAATCGAGATTGAGTCAAATGGGAAAACTGTTGTATTGACTGCTTTGAAATTCAGCTCGTTTTCGATAGTTGGCTGAACAAAATCACTGGTTCTACTCTGTTAATGAAATAATTTAATAATTGTATTTGAAAAACAATTCTGTTCTAGTTGTGTTACCTTCCTTATTCCAAAATTAGGCGTTTCAGGTTTTATGTAATAATAATTCAAAGTTTTTGGGTTGTATTTAGTTACTTTCGCTTTGACACGTAAGTTTGTTGTGATATCTTGTATCGAAGTTGCGAGAAAGTCTTTTCCAGGAATTGTGATGCCTTCAACAATTTCATCTCGTGCCTCCATAAAATGGATTACATCTTTGTACAAAGTACCATCGTCACTCTGAGAGAACTCCCATTCAATAACTAATGATGATATGTTCATCAAACGACGATTTCTTGCATCCAAAACCTCTACTTCAATATCTAAATTATCATTTTGCCGTCCAACTTGCATTATTGAGCTCTTCCCTTCGAGAGGACAACTTTCACGTAACTTTTCTGTAGCATACAAGTTAATGAATCTTGGCTTTACGCAATACACGTGGGTCGTGTGAGTAGATATGAACGGTTCAAAGTTACTGCTGTGCAACGTGTTGTATATATCAAATTCAAGCGCTGTTTCACCTACTTTTTTACACAAAACGTTATACACGTATATCTGTTTAGAGCTTTCCACTGAAATCTCTTCAACATCTGCAATGTCAGTATTGTACTTTGTGTTTTTCGTTAGATCTGCCTCAAGATTGAAAATTTTTTGTGGTCCATGGGAGTATATGATTCTTCGACTAGAACCGATTGGTAGAACAACTTCATCGACCACAGGATTCAGAAGACGCAATTTGTCGAATACAATTAGTGTAGCGTCGTCTTTTAGAATTCTATCCAAGAACTTGTAGGATATCTGTAAATGCGCCGTCCCAAGACTAGTTCCACGAAGGTAAATTATTCTACACGCATTGTGTTGAAGTTGATCATTTTCAGTCTTTTCTCTATTGTTATCAACTTGAAATATTTGGTTTGTAAAATCTAAATCGAAGTGCAAATTATCACAGTGAGTGAAAGGAACCATTGTGCCGTTGTATAAACCATAGAGTGCAACGTGTATCTTAACGTAGTCCTTCAGAGAAGTCTCAAAATTGTAATTCACTATTTCTAGCTTCACAGGAGGCAGGAAATATATGTCGGATGTTCGGAATATTTTTGTGTTCCTTGATAAAGCAACTCTCACGCTGGTGTGTTTATTCAAAATGTTCTTGTGGTCATCTAGCACTTCATGCTGATGTTCTGGTAGTAAATCCGTTTGAATATCTGCAACACCAGCGCTGTTAATATGGACAATGTTGGGACTAGATGTCGACCACGTGTAGGAACCATCTCCTCCTTGAGCAATATACTTAATTTTTTGTGGTAGCAAATTGTTTGGATTCAATGGTACTATAACTCTTTGGGGGAATAGTTTCATTTCTTCATAAACCAACATTTCCGCTTTGGCACTCATCTGAAAATTATAAATTTTAATTTTTTCAATCTAAATTCAACCCGCACTCACTCCTTCATAATTTCCATGGACTAGAGTGGTTCCAGGTTTTGCAGCAAATCCAGATATCCGACTACCATTCAAAGATTTCTTATACGGTTCAAAGATGGTTTCATTGAATGAAGATGTTATTTGATAACGTGATCCTAACCAAATTTTCTGTCCATCTCTGCAAATTTCATAGATATAAAAGAAGTATTATACAAAAATAACATGAGTTTTACTTACACCGTATATAAATCAATAGCGATTTCATGCTGTTCTCCTTCTATTGTTATCCAATTGTAGTGAGGCAAAAGATTTATTGCGATTTTATTTGCTGTAGTCACTGTGACACTTGCTTTTGGTGCTGGTGACTTTATTATTTCTCCATCAGGATTTGGAGTCCTTTCATTTGGAACATTGCGATCCCGTAAAATTACATTGGTTCTACCCAAACGATTACCCGTCACTTTGTTAGCTGAGACCGAGGCGTATTCTTGATTCTCGATCTCCAAGTAGTACTGATTGTTGAGGGTTATTTCTTGAAGTTTTCCTTGTTTCAACTGTTAAAAGTGTCAGTTACATTGCAGCTAGTTACTTAAGAAATTCAAGTTTGATTTACCTGTAAAATCCGGAAATCTACAGTATCTCCAATGATGATGTTCGCATCAGACGGATCCAAAATTATATTAGCTAGAATCATGATTTCCACTTCAATAGTCGGCACGTGACTGTATTCCGGATAAGAAAGTCGTACGGAAACCTTTCATAGATTCATTTTTAACATTTTGTTCGTAATACAGAAAACCACTTTTAACTACCTTTGCTGTTCCGGTGTTAGTTCCTTCTAGTAGCACCATGTACCCCTTTTTTCCAATCGCTTCGAATTTCTCCAAGGATTTCGGTACTTCATGGTATTCACTTTCAGAGAATGTTAAAAATCTTATAACATTATGCCAATTTGTTGTTTTTCCACTTAAACGATCGTCCACATTCTGTCCATGTTGATTTGTTATAGCCCAATTGAACTCGATTCCTTCCAAAGTAGTGAACGCATTTTCCTGAGAATCTTGAGCCCAAATTTCAAATGTTTCCGGAGCTTCTTCTAGGAATAGTTCCCTAGTAGTTGTTAGTACGCCCAATTTATCAATAACATCCAAAATAACATCACAACGTAGTACATCTCCAGTAAAAACATCTTCAGCTAATACTATAGCTGTGTTGCGGCGTTTTTCCCGCGTAATTGCTGTAACAACAGCCCGATAACTGCACTCGTTTTCCATATCATCGTAAAGCGGTTTTATTTGAATAAGGTCTTGTCGTGATGATACCCTGTAGTAAATATAGACCAATTTTAGCCAAATCATACTCTAATTTAACATAACTGAATAATTCATTGCAAATGCCGGCTTAGGTTATGATCTACGTACCATTTGAAGCAGCCTTTCTCATTCACTTCGAGTGTGAAATTCACTGAAATACTACTGAAAATCGGTAGCAAAACACGAGGATAGTTTAATTTTGAAGTTTCACTCAAATTGCAAGCTGCAAAAACTAACAAAATCACTAAGAATTCCTTCATTTCTGCAAATTCTATCTGCACTGAATGCGTGAAGATGAACGCACACTTTGCAAAACCGAATGTAAACAAAAATGAATGCTTCGCTATTTTTTGACGTTTCCTTTTCCGTTGTTCCTTCGCTCGGTGCTAACTTCATTGGCGTGACCACTTGCATCTGGCACCACAATTTGTAAATTATTTAATTAATGACAAAATTGAATACAATTAATGCGAAAAATTTACATAATGTGATGAAATTTTCAAAAATTCCAGACTGTTCCAATTCCAATCGTTCCACGTTTAAGAGATGTGTAACAGCATGAGAATCCTCATATGATCATGATGTAATTTTAATTATATGATTATGATTCACTGAGATTAATTTAATTCCAGCCAATAATAATAATGAATAAGGAAAATTTACATAATTAACAAATTTTGTTCTGATTACATTCCAATCGTTCCACATTGAAATGAAATGGAACGGAGGTGAATTCTCGTATATGCTGTGACAGATGCAAATTCCCACCGAAAGGAAAGCAACAGAATTTTCCAAAAGGCAAGCGCGGTATTGACTGTCAGGAAGAGTTTTAACACAGTTTTGCTTAGGAAAATTATCAAAAACTTGAATAAGATTATGTCAAAAAGCACAGAAAAGTCAAAAAATGTTAATAAAGCGAACAAAGAAGAAAAACCAGACAGGAAAAGTGGAATTTTCAAAATTCGCGATGTGACCTACCTTCAGTCCTTGTCAAGGAAAGAGGTTTTCTCGTACATACGAGGCCTTCACAAATTATTGAAAAAACAGAATAAGAAGTTGGAGAAGTACAAACAAAAGTGGATCGAGTTGAAGGTAAATTGCTTATAAACTTAATTATTCAATTATACCAAAAGTTTGTTTCGTAGGGAAAACCTCAAGAGAGTACTGCGGAAAAGCATGAGGAAGCCAAACAAATATCAGGTAGCTGACCGCTGGATTTGTGTAACTCCAGGAAATTGAATTATTTATATTAACTGAGATGTTATTCGTATGCGCTGTGAAACACAAATTAGGAATAATTTATGTCACATGATTGCACTCAGTTGAATTTGAGCTTTTCTAGTAAATTAAACTTGAATATTTTTCAAATTGCAGAAGAACCTAAATCATTTATAGATGAAATAAAACAAGCTGCAGAAGAAGCTCAAAATGAGAACGGGTTTATTTACGAACCTACATCAGGATTGTATTACGATCAGAAGACTGGGTACTACTATAACGCGGTAAGAACTGAAAATTCATCAACAAGGCGAAGATGATTAAATGCAAATTCACATTTCCAGGAATACGGCCTGTACTATGATGGAAACACAGGCTGTTACTACAATTACGATCAACAAAAACAAGAATTTGTTTTTCATTCCCAAGCACAAGTGGAAACGGATGAGCAGGATAAGGTTTTTCACAAAAAGAATTTTATGATTTGTAAAAGTATAATTCAAATGAGATAATTTTACTCCTCCATTTAGGTTCATGAAAAAAATTCTGTTAGTAATTTGTTAAATAAATTTTCTCAACTAAATCTTAATCAAATGCGCGCAAACGCTTTAGGTAAGTTCAGTAGATGCATTCTATGATGAAAACGCGTATTTCTTAATTTCTTACAGGCGAGTAAAAAGCATCATCAATCTCATAGACGACAGCACAGAAGGTACTACGATTATGACAGAGAAGATCGACATGATTGTGTTCGGAGAGTGAAGAAAAGGACTAGACGATCGCCATCTTATGACAGTCATAATAATCGGGAGGACGGAGAGTTAAGTTCTGATGAAAACAGCTCGAATACATACAATAAACGCGATGATAGTGCAGAAGACTTCTCTGACTATGAGGAGGAAGGTAATTGTGTTATTATAATGTTATAGTGTAAATATCTTAAGAAATTCGCGTTTCACATCTATTAGATTAGTTAGTTTTGTTGATAGTCTTAATCAATTTTTGTCCGTAAATTCTAGAAATAGCAGATCTAGCTGACAAGTATCCTCCGTCCCTTCGTTTAGTTGTTCAAGAAACAAATTTATCGAAACTGCAAGTTGGTCAGCTTAACTTGATCACTTTCAAGGGTGGAACACTTGGACGTGAAGGTGACCATGATGTGCTCATCCCAGACGTGAACGTATCTAAAGTAGTTTTTGTCACTAATATATGGAGATTTGTTAAAAATATTGTCTTCCATTAGTATCATCTAAGATTCTCGTATGATGAGCAGAAGAAAATTTACCAGTGCATCGATCTAGGATCCCGAAATGGTACAATTTTAAATGGTCAGAGAATGTCGAATGCCTTGCAAGAAAGTGCTTTGTTCGATATACTGCACGGTAGTGTAATTCAAGTGTCGCAAACCAAACTCTTGTGCCATGTTCACAAGGGAAATAAGACTTGTGGGCATTGCGAACCCGGTTTGATAATGGAGCAAAAATCTAAGGAAACAGTCACCACTCTGACTCACAAGCAGCAGCTGAAGAAGCTACAAAAAAGATATGGTCTAGAAAATGAACGTACGTCCAACAATCCATGATTTACTTCTTTATCTCGAGTTTTAATTTATATTTTCATGTCTAAAGGTTTTGTAGAAAAGAAAAGTGATCCAAATTATAACGACAGAGCATCAATTCGTCGCGTGAAAGTTGGAAGTACAAATGATTGTGAAAAAACTGAAGTTGCCAGTACTGAAAAGTAAGAAATTGATAAAATTTTCACAAATGTTATTCACAAAATTCCCATTTTTGCAGAGAAATTTCTAGTGAAAATAAGGGATTCAAAATGTTATCTAAATTAGGATGGAGCAAGGGTGAAGCTCTTGGGAAAAACAATGCTGGACTCCTCGAACCGGTAGCTGAAACTATAAAAATTAAATTTCAAACCATATTCATTTTATTTTGAATTAGATAAATGTCTCCAATAACGCAGCTAAAGTCGGTCTCGGATGCACAGATCGTCCACAAATTGAATCAATCAATGTAAGCAAAAGTTATACGAAAAAATTAGAAACATGGAAGAAAACACAGGAGCGATATAAATCTGTTAAAGAGGATATTTTTGCTGAAGAGGACGAAAATGATGACGATTAAGTCAAAAGCAGAGTAATGTTAATTTTTAGATTAGGTCAATGATTGATTTTGCATTTTTAGTTTGCAAATTGTTCAAGTATATTTTGTAAGAAGAATTATATTAGAATACATGAGCACTATTTTATTGGTACTACAATTGTTTCACCTAAAGAAACCCGTTTACCAAAAAAACGTTGGTACTCGAATCGGATCAAGAAAGAAGAACCTTCACGAGGACTAACTCAGTGTGTCGTAAGGTTCTTTTCTAGGTTAGTTCCAGTTGCATTTCTTGTCAATCTTGGACGTTTAGGAAAAGTCTAAGTAAACTGGTAGGTAATATGCATGCATGGAACAAAATGCATGTATGGTGCAAAAGACTTTCCAAAGACTCATTCTCAACCCTCGACACAAAAAGAGGGGTGTGGCTGTCTGTGGCACCGTAGCTCTTAAACGGGTGAATCGATTTGGATGAGGTTTTTCTTATTTGAAAGCAGGTTTTCTAGCGGTGGTTCTTCGACATGTTTTATCAAAATCGGTGCAGCCGCAAAATGAGTATTTATTTTATTTTCAAACGTGTGTGTAACCTAACATGCGTTGCGTTTAGGGTTTTCTAAATTTTTAATTTAATTGTTATTCTTCAAGATAGAGATCCATTCCATGGAGATTTTTCTGTTTTGTATCAAATTTCCTTGGTGAACTAAGGACAACACCATCCGAGTATGAAATTAAAAGAAACAAGCAATTATTCAGTACAAATTCAACTCAGTGAACATCAATAGCGATGTGTCTTATCCAATTGCATCAAATGCAATTTGTATTGATAAAGTATTATTAACATGAGTTTGATTTCCCACAAATGACATTTAATTATTTGATTGGTTGCCGGAATATGAAAATATTTACTTTTAATGATTAAGGCGTGCAAATAACAACAAAGAATCTATTTTGTTGCAGTTTTAATTCAACGTGACTTTGTGGCTTTGAGAAATTGATCGATTTACATCGTTTACATCGCACTCCCTGTAATTTAATCAATGTTCATAAGAAGATTATTTCTTTTGAAAGTTAGTAAATGTATCTTATAACAAATCCGCAGTAAAGATATTTCCAATGATTTTAAAAAGGGAAAAAATATTTGTTATACCGTGTAATCATGGTTTAAGAATCACCATGAAGTCATCTATTAATTCAGAAATGCCTGAAGGAATGAGAAAAAACTATGAGTATCATGTAACGGACATGATATCATAATACCTTCACATTAACCTGGTTGGAAAGTTTGAATTCATATTAATAATGAAAACTTTTATTCAAATCATTTAGAGAAACTCAAGGTTGAACAAAAATTTTTATAGTGTTTTGGAGGAAATATGTATTTTCAGAATCTTCACATTTTATGGAAACTTTTTTAAAATGCAAAATAAACTGGTGATAGGAACTATTTCGATTTCTCTCATTAATATTTGGACTGAAAGCCATAAATGCTTGCAACCAATTCACATTTAATGATTGTTTGTTCTTCTAATAGTAACCTGGAACCGACAATGTAATGTTAAGCATAATTTAGACGTAGTGACTTTAATTCGCATCAACAGTTTCTTGTTACTTAAGTGAAATTATTGCAACTTTGTTACTAAAGTAGCATAGAAACTATTGAATTGCATTCCAATGCACCAAGTACATGGAACGCGAAAGGAATAACGAAAGAAAGGCTTAAGTGCATTACAACTTTAACGAAGGTATCGGTTTATTAGATCAAAGTTACAACTTGCTTAGGCACATAAAACTTTAACAAACCTGCAATGGGTTATCACGGATTCTTAAAGGCTGATTGTTTTGCTTGGTTATTGTGTTAGTTAGTTTAAAACTTACCCAGATTTGTTATGTTTTAGTTAAACTGATTTTTTGTATACGATAACATTTTGCAATGATTATATTTTAGTCTCTTCTAAGTATATCTATCCACTTAGAGACGATATCTTATTGGTTTGATAAAATTTATTGGCAATAAAAGTGAATAGAAAATTGAATCAAACTTGAACTAGAATAGATTTGCTCATTTTGTTCTTAATTAATGTACAATTGTTGTTACTTCTGCTTGTTAGTAAGAAACTTTATATGATTTTATGTAGAATTAATTAATGTTACGACCGGAAATGTATTACACAATGCAACAACTGGAAATTTTTAAATGAAAAAACTAAAATTGCATTTCGAATGTCTTTAAAATGATATCACGCAAGAGCTATAAAAATACCCCCAAGTTTGGAAAAACAAATTTTCGAAAGTCTTCATTGCATATTTTTTTTACTTTGAAATCTTTTAGAAAGCAAAGGTTATGCACTGTTCCTTCTTACCTCAACCATGATTGGTGAGATGCATTTCTACATGATATAAACCAAAAATGCATCTTGCACTTGCAAGGAACCTGAATATGATGGTCAGAACATAAGTAGACAGTGGTTAGGTATAGGGTAAGATGCTTGTGGCACTTGTGTGGGTAAACTTTAACATTCTGGATTAGTGCACTCATTTTCAAAGTGCATGCATGTGAAAATGCATTTTTGCCAAGTGCAGCATAAAATGAACGTTGTCACTGGTGGAGAGTTTGATTTCCTTGAGGGATTTTATAAATTTAAAACAAAACCAACCATGTTTAAAGCAAGAAAAAAAATTTATATTAAAGAAGGACAGGAAAATAAAGGGAATGCAATTTGGCACATTGCAAAAGTGCATCGATGCACTTTAGAACAGGTTCGTGGTTTCTCCAAAAATTCTTAACATGATTGCACATAAAACAAGTCAGAGATGATTTTTAAAATTATGTGTCAGTTATTATGTATACGCATACAATCATAGCAAATGCATTCATGCAGTTATTGCACTTATGCAGTTTTTTATTATTTTCAGTTACAAAAATGAAATTCACTGTACAATGATAGACTTTAAATTGAATGAAATGACTCTGAGTTTTTACCCGAACACTGGAAGGATTACTTTCACTTGTAAATTGTGATTATTGTCAGTTTCTTCAATTTAATTCCGATCATATCTCATTCTTATCTTTGTAGGTACTATAAGGATGAATCTCTAGGCCTGTTTCAATATATTTCAAAATGTTTCGAGGTCGAAATTGGCGTTTTTGTAGTCACTCAAAAAATTGTTTTGAGAGAATTTAACGAAAAGTAACGGACGGGAAATATACTTGAAAGCGCTAGATGTTACTCGAGAAATTTGCTCGGGTAACGTCAAACTAGTTGGAAAATCCTGTTCATTTGACAGGTGCATGTAACAGACGTTAGAAATTTTTCAAATTTGTTTATGTTCGTTCATGAAGTTGCTACAGGTTACTCAAATGCGTTTTTGTACTAATCGAGTAACGAATAAGCTTACAGCGGAGTAAACTCCAGTAAACTCATTTTCTTCATATTTTATAGATAAAGAAAATCTTTAGACAACAAAAGAAGTGATGGTGTTATCACAAGAATGTCTCAAAGAAACTTTGTGAAAGTCTTGAAATTATATATTAAATTTTATGCTGATAATTTCACGTACAACATGAATCTATGAGGGCTGACTTTGTGAGGGCTAAGTGGAATTGGATGGAATCTTCCAACAATCAGACTTTTCTCGTTGAATTTCATTGAAAAATCCACGGGTATTATATTGTGTAATTTATTAACTTGTTGTTATAAGGATAAACTCTTGAGATTTGAACTCATACTCTCATTTATATGCAATCGAGTTAAGATGTGAACATTGTTAAATGGGTTTAGTCTGTTATAGCTTTAAAAATAAAAGCTGAGGGTTAAATTAAATGTCAAATGATGCCGAATGCAATTTTTCAATTACTATGTTAAAAAGAAATGCATTCTAGAGAAACAGCATAAAAATATTAATCCACACAGTATACAAAACATATATACGACACAATCGAAAAAAATGAGAACTTCTTGTCTCAAGGAGAAGGGCTTGAAATTGAAATGCATCTACAACTACTGCCCTCATAACATGCCTTTAGGAGGTATTCATCATTGGTTTGGTTTGGATTGGTCTGGGGTTGAGTCTGTTAACATCATGCTATGATGATGATGATGATGATGATGAATGCAACAGGGAAATGACAACAGTTTATGCTGTTTATTAGTGCATGGGACGATGCATAATTGCAATGAATTTCATATCGAAAAATTCTGTTAATATTTTTTAAACGATGCTTGAATGAATAGGGTTAACTAGAACTTTATTGCGTCAGGTTTTCTTTGTTTATAATGATATAAGAATTATTTATTCTTAAGAAATTAAAAACCTTAGGTGAAATTCAAATGATTTTGGAATTCCAGAATTGAAAAATAAGTTTAAGATTATATTTGGTTAACGACTCAAAGGGAATGTAGAACGTAAAATTTTATGTAGAAAATGTAGTGTTTGTTCTACGTCTGATGCAGTATTATCCACTGCATTTTAGTAACATTCACTAAATATAATTTATTGTCAACAGGCTGTGCGACATTCGACTACTTCAAATGCTCATTTTGGTTTTTCGGGATTTTGACTGCTGTTATGTTCTGTTCTGTTCTGTTCTGTGCGCATACGAGTACAATAATATAAAGTGCCACCACAATTCGTCGAGTTAGTCTCTTGGGATGGCTGGGTTTTTTGTTATTCTTCAACAAATTCAAAATTTCGTATGTTCTGCCATAGTCTGTCTGTATGTTGGGATTGGGAAAAGAAAAGAAGGGATTTATGCAAATGTTTCTGTTTTCTGGTCTACCAAAAAGAGGAGGCTGGTGCCAACAAGATACCAGAGAATCTACCAGGCAAAAACACCAGAGAAAACCAAACATTAATCTATTACAATGGCATGTTCCGAGATCATTGGATAATTCAAAACATGAGTGGCAATTCGTAAGGTGAATTGCTTAAAAATTCACTTAATTTTAGCATATTTTTGTCTTGTTTCTCGCCAAATTTGGCACAGACCCCACAATATAGACGAAATGGAGAGTTTAGCGACGAAAGACGTTTGGCGACAGGGTAACAGTGATACAGAATTTTATATTCATAATGTCTTTAAGATATTCATAGCCTGTCTAAGTGTTGATGTTGCATTTTAGTTTGTTTATTAAATTCTAAAATGTCTCGTCAGTTTTTTCTGTTCACACTTAAATATTCTCAAGATTTATTTAAGTATTTCTTTTATTTTTCTTAAATTTGGATTGAATTGCTCTGATGACGACTAACACTGGGCTTCATATCATTGCATTAGCCACAGACAGACAGTCTGGGTTCTTCTTAGTTTTATATGGTAAAATTATGACTAACACTTCAGGAATCCTGTGACGATGTTAAATTTTCGGCTTCTAACATTCAAAACAACATACACTAGTCGAATTAATTCTGGACACTTTTGAAAAAAAAAATTATAAATTCTTCATTTTGTTATTTCATATGATCTCAACAGTATTATTTTAACCTAACTCAATTCAAAGTCAGTTCAAAATTCCAACACATAAAATGCAGGAAAATAAAAAATCGTAATTAGTAAAAAATGAATAAAAATAAGAAGGCATTCCCAGATTGTCTCGTTGGGATAACGGAACTTTTTATTGTTGCCGTTCCTCACAAATTTCAAACGAAATACATAACTGAAAACAAATTAACAGTAATTTATGTTGAAATAAGGAGAAAAACAATCACCGTTTAAAAAGGAATGGTCAAAGTATTAATATAGAACAAATTGCAATGGAGTCTCATCTTAACTTTAAAAAAGAAAACGTTTTACAAAAGTGTCCAGCATTAATTCCTAGAGTGTACAGGACTGCATACTTGCTTTACGAAAACTACCCCCAAAGACGTTTGAAGATCTATCCTAGATTTCAACTTGAATAAGACTTGACTGGATGCTATTATGCAACAGGAATAAAAGTCCAAGATTCCAGGGGAGACAGGTTGTACAAATTTCATCAAATCAAGATTTTCCCCGTGAAAATTGAGTTTCCCTTAAAATGTTTTCCAACAAAACGCTCAATCGACCAACACCTCACAGTCTCCGTCACCAAAAACGAACCCAGCACATCCATACCAATTCCCTCATGACCATATTACATGGCATTACACGTTTGCACGTTTCTCGCGCATCCTAAACTCCACGTGTGCAACTGGTATGGGGGGGAACAAAGGGGGAAATTCAATTTTATTTACTTTTTTCCATTCCATCGCCAGATTCATTCATTCGACGACTGTGCTTCAACCATTCGCTTGGCGTGTTCGTTGCGTTCCGTGGCTGGGAAATTTGTTTTTCATTTACGCGCAATTTTTGGTACTTGACTGCGTCGCGACGCGGTGATTGTTGTGACAATTCGTTTCGGTTTCTTTTAATTTTCGAAAATTTTATAAAATCTATAATTAATATTAATCATTAATTTAATTAAGTGAAAATTAAAAACATTTCATTCGAAATTTTCACACAAAACGTACTATTTAGTGATTTGCGTCAGATGCCGGTAGTGAGTGTTGAGTGCGAATTTTCAATGAAATTTTGAATAAATCGAATGAATGATAAAACAAACAGAGTTACATAGTTATTTTGAATAAATTTTCACGTGAATTTTTTGTGGAAAAGTGTGAATTTCCTCACTCGAAATTTGTTTGTTTTCGCGAACAAATGCGTCGTCGTTACGAACGCATTCAATTCGTGCGACGAAAATTTCATTCGCACAACCGATAACCACGCACGTGGTCGTTGAAGCTGTCAAAGTTAGAAATGAATTTACAATTGACATTGTTGTTGTTAAACATTGTGCATTGAAATGCAGTAACTGCAACTTCAGATTTTCCATTCAGCAAACCCGCCAAAGCTCAACAATGACGCATTCGTTTGCGTCCGTTGCACAACGCGCAATATTTATTTGTTTTCACACACAGTGACGTACAGTGCTAGACGTCGTCGCAAGCGCAACGTCAATACGAAATCCCCAGACCCAGTCCCAGTCTCAGTCTCAGTTCAGTTTCAGTTTCAGTCCATCGAATCGGGAGTCCATCCAGTTCACTTGAAGTGATCGCGCGCGCGTGTGTCTGGTGAATTTATGAAAAAATTTCAATTAAACTAAAAAATTAATTTTAATAATAATCATAAAAATTCAAAGTTTTATTTTCGAATTAAACTGAAAAATTTTTAAGTGAATTCGAAAATTGAAATTTTCATTTTATTGATCGTGTTATAGCATATATGGAAAATTGTGAAGAAAATTGTGTTTTTAATAAATAAAATTCAATATTCAGTGCATGAAAAGAAAGTTTTCAAAAATGAAAAAATAATTAAAAATCCACAAGAAATTTTCTTAAGAATGCAAGAACAAAAACACAAAATTCTTGAATTACGCATGAGAAATTTGCTGAAGAAAAATAATAAATAAATAAACGAGTAAATAATCCAGGAAGACCTCCTGTCGGTGGTGCAAGATCGGTGAAGAATTGCCGCCCTTTTTCTTCTACATACGAAGAACTGATTCAAGTCCAACGTGAAGGGTATGCAGTAACGTTAAAAAGTGCGTAATAGTTATAGGTAGATATATACATATACGTATATCTTCAATCACTTTTACCTCATTTACCAATTCACCTGGTTTGGCTAGGTTAGAGGAGGACATTTTCGTTTTCAAGAAACCATCGCCATCTTTCGTCGCCTGTTCTTCATGTCAGTTTGTTATTCTTGCGAATTCCTTGAGACGTAAACTTCCTCCTTGGCGTGTTTTAAACAATATTTGTTTTTTCTTCCCTTACCTTGTGAGTAGGACACCTTTTATATATGCTAACCTGGAATTTTATGTTGATTTGTTCTTATTCCTCTTGTAATTTACATAATACGGGAAGTTCCGCTTGCCTTGGCGGGGTTTTTAATTTCATTTTTCGATCCTCCGTCGCCATGCCTTGAGCGATCATTTTAATGTCGCGTAGGATTTTGTTCCTTAGTTTGTTTTTATCGGAAGTCGAGGAAGTGCAGTAGCTAATTTCGAATGGAATTCATAATGAAGTGAATGTGAATTGAGGCAAGATCAAAAGGGTATTTGGGTCAAATTTTATTCGAAATTTTAATCCAATTTTGAAACACCAAAATTCCAGTTGATTTGATCAACACAACGTGTGGTCTATCATGATGAACATCTTCTCAGAAAATGAATTTCATTCACCGGATAATGGGATTCACTCTCTGAAAGCGGGGAAAATTCATTTTCTACATGACGTCATAAATATCTTTAAATTTTTTTTCTAGTTAGTTTATAAAAATTGATATTTTCTTCCATTTCACTGAACAATCTGTCTCTGAAAGAACACAACAATCAATTCAATTCAACATTGTATTCATGTGTCGTCACAAGGATAATCCAATTTATTTTTAAGAAAACATCATTAAGAAATTCCTGAATCATCTATTTGTAGCACTTTCACAGACTCCATGTCTGTCGTAATGGATTTAGTTTTAGTTTTGGTAAAAATTAAATAAAATTCAAATAAAAATCTTCTTTAAAATTGTTCTAAAAATAAAATTTTAACTTTTACGAGTAGTATGTCTCGTGATTAATGAGTAAAAATGTTATTCGAAAACATTATTTTGTTGAAAAATTTAACAAATTCAATTCAACATACTGAATTGTTAATGTGTTTTATATTTAAATGTAATATAGGTACTACATGTGTTGAAACACACAGTAATTGTGTTGTAAAACTAAAAATACATAACAAACCACAAAATTGTATTTGTTTTATGAAGAAGAAACTAAACTAAAGGATGAGAAGAAGATTTCCTTCATTTGAAAATGAAAAGTTAAAAAAACTTAAAAATAAAAAAAACAGTTCGTCGTCCGTCATTCCACCATTCCCTCTATCACCCCATAGACGACATCTATGTTTCGGTTGTTCAATTGCATGGCAGCATAATTTCGTTTTAGTTTTTTTTTATTTTTTATTTTTTTTGTAGGAAAATTCTACAGAGTTTAAAATTAAAATTAAAATTAGAGAAATCTGTAAACAGCCCGAAAAGCATAACAAAAGTGGTTGTTTTCTTTTAGCTAACATTACTCTTGGATTTGTGTGAAGCAGCCCAAGACGAGTTGGGCCAGTCTAAACTGAACATGTACTAAAAATAGACGAAACATTTTTATTTGTTCCCTCTTTCATTTTGGGTATTTTAAAAACACGAGAGAGAGTTGTGAGAGACATGAGACGTGAATGAGAGAGGGAGAAATAAAAGTATCGTATCTATTGGATGAAAATTGGAATTATTTTCAACGACAAACCGGGTACCTAGATCTACTGGAAATTTTTAGTACATGATTTTGTCCGTTTAGTGTGTGATTAAGAAAATATTTTTAGTACTACTGGATATTTTCATTTCTATAAAAAGATCCGGGAAGAGACAGACAAATACCAGGTACTGGGGTGTCGTACATTTTCGTTGCTCTCAATCTTTCTCTCTGGATTTTTTAGTACATCTCATCTGCTCTCTATTCTCTTACATTGAATATTACCCGTACGTAGTGTGTCGGTGCAATATTTTATAAAATTGTTTTTCTCTCACTTGTCTCTTTTTCGGGTAATTATTTTCTGGTGTTTTAATATCAACCCGTATTTTTGTACAAGATAATTGTGTGCATATATATTTATATTTTTGTTTTATTGAATGCCGAGCCGGGTTTTTTGCATCATGTCTACGTTTTATAAAATTTATGTTTATTGGTCTCTTCGGCGAAATACTTTAGGGTCGAAGTTCTGACGAAGGAATTTCGCGTAGGGTTCATGTGAGTTTTAGTTTTTTGTTTTTGAAATTTTTGCTTAAAAATTATTTTCATGTTAATTTTTAATTCGTAATTGTTTGTGTCTCTCTTTAAAATTTAAATGTATATTTTTAAACATTTATAATTTACAATGTTATGAATTGTGCAACTTTGTATGGTGGCGGGTTTGTTTTTTGAAGGGCGGACATGTTGGGCCGGTGTTATTTCATTTTCACAGTTGCCAGCCATAGTGGAATGCTTGAACTTTGCTCTTGCGACAAATTGTAGTTTTGGTCATGTGCTGGAGTTCTTTTAGCTTAAATATTTAAATTCAGTGAAAGTATTTATTGACTCATTTTCAAGGTGTCCCTTTATTTGGTTACATTTCCCCTTACGATTTTTGATGTGTAACATCTTTGCTCTCGCTTTCGTGCAATCTGTGGGAGTGAGTTCGTGAAATGGGATGGAAGTGTGTAACAGGAAGCCGTTAGTTGTCTTACAGTGAAAATCAAAGATTGAAAAACAATCAAAATCTTTATTAGTCAGCTTAAATACAGATGGAAATGTTTCGACAACTAACAGTGGTACCAACGTTTCGCCACAGTAGGCTAAGCAATCCGGGATTTCATAGCCTACTGGTCCATTCACGTCGCCATACCTGAAAAATCGTTACGAAAAATCATTTCAAATAATACCTAGATAATTCTTTTCAGGATAGAATGTTAATGTTGCTAATTACCAAGGTTAGATGTCAGTTGTTACACATCATATGCGACTACTGTAAGGCTCATTCGTTTTTTTTGACAGTTCTCTTGTTCTGAGAAATTTCTCTAATTCACATGAGTCTGACGCTTCAAGGTTGAATTTTTCATTTTCTTATTCAATTTTTCAAAATTATTTATATTTTAATACATTTTTAAAATTAAATCAAAAATTACGAAATTATTTAAAGAATAAAAATTAAAATATAACATATTTAATAAGAAACACTTTATCGTTCCAATTGAATTAAGGGTTTATTAACTTTGTGTCTGGACATTCCGCCTGTGGTTGATAGGGTTTCGTATTAGGATGTAGGCCGGTAATCCGTAAAAGGGTATTAAAAGTTGAAAAGTTTTTTATTTCATGTCCTTTTAAGTATGCCGATGTTTCCTTTGAGAATATGAGAATCAAGGCAAATGCAGATTATAAATGATAGTATAGTATAGTGTAGAATGGTTAAGACTTTGTAAAGTTTGTGTTTTATGTGACAAAGAATAACTTCAAATGGACATGAAGGTTTGGCTAGACACAATCCTAGTACCTACTAAAGAATCTGTAAATTCTGTCTAAAGACATCTAGACTTACAAAATAACAAATAGAGAAAAACATAATACTTTTATGAGAGACAAAATTCCGCCACGTTTGTTTCAATGAGTCGGCGTTAATTAAAACCGACACGATATTGTACGTAAGAGTTAAAACTATGAGAAAAAAATATATATAAAATAAAGTAGAGAATCTTATTAGAAAGACATTTTTGCTTTGGTCATTTGAATTCAAAGTCATTCAAGGGGTTTTTCTAGTTGTTTTGATGTTATTTCTAACTTGATATCAGCACAAAATTGTTCGAAAATTATTCGTCTTTGAAGATTAACATAAAAAGCAATGAAGCAAATGTTTGTGATGGAATAGAGAACCTTCATTCGAGGTAAGCGTAGGTAGTTAAGAAAATAGAAGGTTGAGAAGGTTTCTTGAATATTGGATTTGAGTGTTAGTTAACCAGGATTAACACTTACAAATGTCGTTGTCAATGTTATATGTGAACTCAGATTAGATTACGCGCTAAGCTAAGTCGAAAAGTATTTGAATATGTCGATGCGAATTAGACCTTTTTCTGTTTTGATTCGAGTCTGATTTCTGTTTGTTTTTGTTTATATCACATACAACATGAGAGTATGTTTTGTGATACGTATATTATATTCAGTGTTCTTCTGTCTCCATAGTTCCAAGTTGATGTAATTAGAGTAATCAAAATGAGGTTGACATCAGTTGTGATTTGGTATGACATCGAAATCGTTTTCAAATTCCAAGAAGCTTTTTCTGAAAAATTTATGTTTAATGAGTGTTGGAAATTGATGCAACGAACCATCCACATATGTTATATGTTAAATTGTAAATTATTCAAATCGTGGAAAATCATACAAAATCATAGAGTAACGTAAATTTGTAAATCAAGTCTTCCGTGTAATCCTAATCAGAAGCTCTCTTCATTATACTATACAATATATGTAGTTGAATGCAACTTCCTTGTGTGGTTCAATTCAAATAGAAATCAGTCAAAGGAAAAAGCTTTTTCCTCTAACATTAGCTTTAGGTTTAGATTAAGATTTAGCCTGAACTGGTAATGGTAAATAATTTATTTCCTGGTAAATTTAATCAAGTTAACATTCATGTAATATGTTATAGGGAAAATTGAAAGAACACAAAAACACAAACTCTAATCCTATGAGTAATTAATTATGCGTGTATCAAAAGGGATTATGATATCTTCTCTGCTTCTTCTACATCAGTCTGGGGTTATATAAATGGATGTGGCTTTAACCATTTTGTTGTCAGTATAACAAGTGCAGCTCGTACTGAAGGATATGTGGAAGAGTTATTGACTAAAATGTGTTATTGTAAAATTCAGTTAAAAATATAGTGACAGTGTTTGTTGTTTTATGAAAGAAAGGTATTTATCTCACAAGGATCATGTTGGATTTGTTTGAATATGAAACGGAAAATCTAAGGATCCAATTGTTATTTTGCCAGCTCTTTGTTGTGTTTGAAGATTTCGAAGATGACGATTCTATTTTTAAGTAGATATACGTTTTCTTGTACCATCTGTGCATGATAGACTTTCAAATTCCAGAGTAAATAAGCAAAACGTTGAACTGTGAAACACTCAACAGACTCAAGAACGTTGAAGAAATGAAAATTTGTTCCTTTTTTTCTTAGTTTTGTTTTGAAGACGAGACGACATACAACAAATATTAGGCCAAATGAATATGTGACAGTAGCCATGCAGAAGTTTTTGTTTTCACCACAAATGCAATTGCAAGTGAAAGATGCACTTTAGTCAAAGTGAAATTCAAATTCTTCTCATGATGAGATTATTTTGGAATATACATACAAATGAAAACAAATACACATTCAGCTGTATCTGAAAATATTCGGTATGAATTAGATATTGTATGTTTGTTTGTGAGTAATGAATCTTTTAAGATATTTTCTTCATATCTTATGTTAGTACTCGTTACATGAAGAAATGCATTTGTTTTGTATATTTCATTCTTAAGAGTTTGCACTTCGAAATGTTTTCATGTTGGTATCCCGGAACATGTTTTTGCCGAAGGGCTCAAGGTTTTAAAATAGGTAAAATTCAAGTGTTTTTCATTTATTTTAACTTAAAATTTATTTTAAACAACACCAAGAAGCAACAAATCTTCATCTAGCAATGAGACGAACTTAAAATTATCATTAACGTTAGATGAAAATATAGAGTGCATGCATGCATTGAAAAGTTACAGCACAAATGCAACACATATCACGTACAAAGTATGGCGGGATGCATTTGATTTGAATTACATCGAAATCATTTATTTTTTATTTAACAAAGTTAAAAATAATTTATTTGTTTTGACTGAGTGCAAATTATAAATCCTAACAATCTACTTAACACTTTATCTTGTATACATTTGTATTTTGTGTGCAGTGCTGCAATGTGTATAATTGTGAAACAACCGAAAAGTCGAAAAGTCTGCATTAAAAACAAACTAAAAATAGAAATAGAAAATATGCAGACACATTAAAATTTTTATTACTTCATTTACACGCTTTGCTTAAAAATTTAACTTTCCAGATTGACTTGATATTAAAAAATTAAATAAAAATAATTATTTATTACTTGTAAATTGCAAAAGCAAACAATTCCATTTCAAATCGTCACCCATAACGCTCATGTCGAATTATTGCAACAGACGCTCTCAAACTGTGCGAAGTTCGTGTGGAACTTTAATCCTTGTTTGGCAGACGCTTTTGTATTTTCGTGGAGTTTTCTTTCGTTTCGCTGTTGGGAAATGCATGTTTCTTGATTTTTTAATGAATATACAAACTTTTATTTTAATTATAAAGTAATTGTTTTGTTATAAATAAGTCATCAAATTCAAAATTCCTTAATTTTCGTTTCATGACATTTTTCATTTTCATGAAATTTTCATTGGCTTCATTGCGGTAAAATTCGCTACAAATTAACAAATGCTTTTATACATACGCTAAAAAAGTGTTTTCAGATAAAGTTTTCGTTTATTGAACGGGTGAAATTTTCTTGTTTTCGAATTATTCAGTTCCATTATTTAGCTGTTATCATAGCATTTAACTTGTTACATTGGTTAATTACTCTCTTCACAATTGAGTTTCGAACGAAATATTATGAAAATTATTAAATCAACGAGCCAAAATTTAAGATTCTTCTAATAGTTTTCATATTATTTTCTGAACTTTTTCAAACATTTAACGAATAAATATATTAAAACTCACACTTGAATCCTGATACAGAATAGAGGATGGAATAAATTTAACTTGATGCTTAACTTGTTTCTTGTTGAATATTTTACTTATTTGATAAAGAAACAAATTGCTCATCAAACAAATAAATGAATCATCCACTCAACTTTAGATATGCACATTGTACGATTCCATGAGCCAAGGAGACTATATGCATATCCTTTTCATATAAATCATAAAAATCAAAAATTGAATGCCCTTCCCTTTGGAAATTCCCAATTTTTGGTCATATTTTCTAGAATACTTTCAGAATTAAGAATTCCTTCAGGTTAAAATAAAGAAAATTATATTCTGGAAGTCGGAGTCCTTTCAAATATCGTCCCAAAACTATCCCAAGTGGACACATGGAGATCATATGAAAGTTATGCTGTTAATAAGAAGATGAACCCGGCTTGTAGTCGCATTTCATTTGGGAAATATTTGAGAGAAAATCGAAGAAAATACGTTTTTTTGGGAATATGCCCAGAGGGATGTCGACGTCCATTTTGTTTTGCTGCGCCATGTCACTCAAAAAAACACTTTTGTCATATTTTCTCGTGAATTTTTCATTTTTAAAATTTCAAATTTTCCAAAAACAAAAAAACCAAAAGAATTCCTTTGAATTTTCCGGAGCAAATGTGTCTGGATGAATTCTCCTGTTGCTATTTTTCACTTTTGATTTTTCCATTTTCCTCTTGTAAGTCTGCAAAATTATATTGTGAGTCCCAAGTCTTGACGAAAATATTTTCTGCTGGAGGCAAGGGGTTTCATGTTCACTGCCACGATGACGATGACGATGAGTCTTCTGCTGTTTATCGTGAAAATGCCGGGTTAGCCGGGATCCCAGTGGGAGTGCGATGTACGACAAAATATTCGAGAAAATAATGTTTTCGATGGCTGAGGGACAAGCAATGGAAAATGACGGTGTTTTGTTGTTTTTCAAATTTTCAAATAAATTCGGAGTTGGAATTTTTGTTTATTTTTGTTTATTTTCACCCTGAAACTGTGATGTTGATGAATTGAGATTTTTATTTTACAATCATTTTGAATTTTAATTGAAGCATTACAAAGTTGCACTGCCGTCTTCCACTTCCACTGAGACGTTGTGTGTTCTGCTTGATATTGTAAGAAACGAATTTTCATGCATAATTGAAGAACACAAATTTAAATAAAATATGATGTAACGTGGGTAATTAATTTCTATGTAATTGGGATGTTGCCAATCATCCCCAAAATGAAATGGGTTAATATCTTTACGGTCGTAAAATGTTAAGTATTTCTCATACAATGTTGTTTGTTTCTTTGAAGAAAACGTTTTATTCGTAACAATAAGATCAATAAAATGAACTTTGTGTGCACTGGACAGTAAGTTGCTGTTAAACAGGGAAATTGTTCAAATAATTCAAGCAAAATGTTTCGTCTTGAATGACATACAGATAATAATAATAAATTTTCATTAGAAAGCTTTTCGTGTCTTTCGTGACAAATGAAACACTTGTTTTTGATTAGCAAAATGTTTTGATCTTTGATCGTTTAAAACTGGAAGAAAAATTTTATTTTTATTTATTAACAAATTTTCGTCGTCATTATTTTTTCAACAGAACAAATTATAAAATAGTAAAAAAAAATCATTTTATGTGACTCAAATTCATGACTGACTAAAAAATTGTGGGATACAAATGTGAAGAATGTGTCCCGGAAATCTTAGAATATAAAATATTCATCACAAGGTGTTGGTTGTTTTGACATTTTCTCATTTAAGGACAATCTTATGGCTTTGTCCAGGCAATTTATGAACGAGGCCACAACGCGGAAGTAGTTCTCTTACTGTTTTATGGAAAATTTCTTCCTGTTTGTGTTTGACTCGCATTCAAAATATCTTTCATAAATCAAACAAAGCTCCACAAGATCTTGATCCTTCTAGACCAGAATTAGAAACATTTCCATTAGATTCTGGTGAATCTGTGATTTTAATAGTTATCTAAATAAGATACTATGAATTACGGAAGATAGTGTTATGTCCAAGATGTTGATCCTTCTGAATTAGAATTTTTTAGGAAATCCTCGATTCCTCTTTCTGTCCCAGCATCTCCTCGTAGCATTAACGACGAATTACAGAACATAAACTGGGTTATCTCGGTTATCCGGTTTAAGTTCGTAAAACCGGCTTATTGCCGACTTCAAGATCCATTTTGACAATTAAACCGACTTAGTCTGTCAGGTGATGTTGGTTAAACCGGCTTAACTTCAGCTGGTTTGACTAAACTGGTTTAAGTTTATCCGGTTTAAGTCTGGTCCGTCAAGGTTCTAAGGATTTGCTGACAGTGTTACTTGAAAGAGAAGTAAGTAAGTATCCCTTAAGATCCGCAGCTAACCTCAATCGTTAGTGTAACCTCGGAGTAATTCGAGATATAAAATTTCCTGAAAATGTTGATTCAGAAACGAACGTGGTGAGAGTGACGCCAGTTGCCCCACGTTATCAATCACGTCTCCATTTCCCCAAAAAATACGAATGCACTTCCCCCCAGGGCAAGACAGTCCAGTTGTTCAGTATTGAATTCAAAATTACGCTTGTTTATGCATTTTTAAATTCATATTAATTGCCGTATGTACTTGCAAAGACAATTAATTTGATGTGGATATTAAATTACATGCTTTTAATTAATCTTTTAATTATTTCCTTTCTGTTTTTCATGGTGAATTTGGTTAATAATTTTTCACAAAAATTTTTCTCTTCTTTTCTTTTTAGATTTCTTCCGAAAATAAGACGGTCATAATTGTCCCGGGTTCATAAATCGTCGGTCCACTATATGACGCAGTTATTCGAAGGTTTTCGGTTAATTAATTTCGCGGGTTTATAAATTTTTGAATTTCATTTTATTTTTCGTTTCGGTTGAATTTCGAAGTCGAATTATTGAACATGTTGTTGAAAATTAATGAAAAAATAAAAAAATGGAAGTGTCACATGATGATTCCGATGGTGAGTTAGATAAATTTCAACTAAAAACCGCATTAGAACGAAGCCTTTGTGAAGAAGGTGATGAAAGTGAAAGTGATTTTTATTTGAAAGAAAGTGCTTCGAATTCTATTCCAAATCGATTTGAAAATACTCACAGAAATGTGGTCGATGGTAACTTTTCATATTCATATTCGTATTCGTATTCGTATTCGGTAGTGAATAATAATTTAATTCAGGTCAAAAGTCAAAAATCACGGTCAAACTATAAGTACAAGAGAAGATCACAACGTCAACGTGGAAATTGTGACGATCGTGGTCGTGATCGTGGTGGTGTCACAAGGACCAGAACTCAAAGTGACAATTTTAACATTCGTAAAAGTGGTTTATGTAATTTAAATAAAAATAATAATAATAAATTTTCTAATTGTGTAAATAGTGTTAGTTACAATTTAATTTCTATCATCAGTCTACTTCAGTACTTGACAAAGTCACTTCAATATGTACGTGGTTTGAAAATGCTTAAATTTTGTCCACACAATATTCTGTTGCTGATCGCGATCGTCATGACATTTGGACTGCTACATTCAACTGAAGGTAAATATCATGAGAATTTTCATTCATTTTATTTAATACTAGAAAAAAAGTCCTATCTCCGGTGAATGAAATTCATTTCCAGAAAACGGAGAGAAATTCATAAAAATGAATTTTCCCCGCTTTCAGAGAGTGAATCCCATTCTCCAGTGAATGAAATTCATTTTTTGCTTCACGACCATTAGGATTTTATATATTAAAAATGTACACTATAGAGATATTCAATAATCACTAGAGTGTCAAGAGTCGTAGATGAATCTTTGTTCCCTAATTTCTGTCACATTTCATTAAAAATCAAATTGTGAAACAAATTAACTCACATCACAAATCAATTCATCTCAATTCAAGTGATGTCAATCCCTCAAGCTCCAACATCCAAAGTGACAAAGTGCTAAAACTTTGACCAGAAGTCGTTGCTATATCGTTGTCGTCTGTAGCGTAGCGATGACTTCTGTTGGCCGCAATCAAATTCATTGCACGAGATTTGAATTAGATCAAAACCAGATCAAAATAGACCCCAAAAAATAAATACGAGAAACATGAAACATAAAAGACATGAGCATCCAACGGACAAAATAAAGATGAATGAGCATATTGTACAAGAATAGGAGTCTTCTAGTGCACGAAGTTGTCTCATCTAGAATTCATTCAGATGTGAATGCATCTTCATAAATGCATCTATATGAATGCAGACAAATATCATTCTTTAGGTAGTTGCATTGAGGGCAAAAGATGTCCGGCTTGAGAAGTGCATTGGCCTCTACTATAAGTTGGTTGGTTGGTGGCATCATGATTGTCCACTTTTACGTGAGATATTTTTGCGGTTTTTTACATGAAAATAAATATATTTTGAAAATAATATTATTGTCTGAAATTTGCATAAACTCCTATAAAATGCAATTTCGATGAGATACAAAACTCATTACTGTCTCATATCTCATTGGACATGTATTGAATTATAAATTATCCATTGATAAATCATAATGCAATAACGTAATACCAGGAACGGTATTTCACTTTAGAATTTTAAACATATCACATTTGAACAATATCCCTTTATGTCTGGGATATCCACAAGAATATTGCCGACTTTAGATCAATGACACAATTTATTCTTACACTTCTTCTATGACAATATCACATAGTATATGTTATATAGTTACATTTAGAATTGTTGGACAAACGATTTACGTAATAAAACTGACATCTGTTCCTGGTTTTTTGCATGAAACAAACTTTGAGTCAATTGCAACGATTGCGTCCTAAACGCGTCGATTGATTTTAATTGAACAAAAGTTCACTTTGTGAATTCATTGCATTGAAAATTACAATTACGCAACTGATTTATTACAAATTAAATTTAAACGATTGTAGATCCACAAGAGGGATACAAACAATTAATCCAAGACATGTAAGATTGTTCGGTCACAATCATAATTTTAACACTTGAACAAGAATTGTCAATTGTCAATTTATACTGGGATCCAATTTTCCCCCTTTGTGGTATCATAAATCCATGTCGGAATCACATCATTTCGACATTTCGAAATGTTGGCTGACTAGTTTAATCTTAAATCTAAAATTGCAACATTACTTACAACGTAAACGTGAACGTGAACATGAACGTGATGAGAGGGACTGGTGACTGACTAGTGATGTATCGAAATAGTATTAAATAGTTACTAAATTTGACGATGTCGTCTCTATAACCTTGCTACTGTCCTTATAACTCAAACGACAATTAAGGTATGTACACGCGATACTAAAAATAGAAAACGACGAAACTTTTCAATGATTGCACTCTGTCGCGTCTGGGGTTTTTGTGGAAGATATATTCAAGATGCAAAAAGATACATTCAACATTTATTTAATGCACTTGACTTTGAGCTAATGACAAACATGTACCACATCTCAAACACACCTGTAACACACGGCACAAGGAGTTTATGGTTAGTTTTAAAATCAAATTAACAAAAAATAATAAATTTTATTTTGTTATAAAATCAATCGTTAAACCTTTCAAACCATAACTTTGTTGGTATTGATGCATTTTCCACCTGTTATTTATGATTCATGCAGGTGCTTCCGATCGACACAATTGCGTAATTTTATAAAATTCATTTCACAGTTAACGGTTATGGATGCAATTCATATAATTTAAATAATTAACGTGAAATCATCTTTAATTGCATTTATTGAGACAGAAAGGTGCTGGATTTGAATATGCGGTAATGAGGAATTTCAATTAACTAATTTTATTAGTACGTTTTACTGATTCGAGGTCAAGTGGCGAAGTCTCGCTTTTGAATGCCCTAATTATTTCCAATTGATTTTTTATGGTTAACCATAAACCGTGAATCAACCGTGAGTTGGAATTTGGCGGTTGATAGTTCTGGGTTTTTCAAAAACTAATTTCGATTTGTTCGCAGAAATGATGAATTTTTTCTGATAATTAAATGACAAAAACATAAATATTTTATATATTAAAATATAAATACCGTAACCCCGAACTTACGCCATAGGTGGCACTGAGTGATAACCGCATAAGACGAAATCAGGTAAGTCAGGGTATAAACATGTAATAACAAATACGCACTCCATAGATAAGAAACTGATACATAACACAAAAGAAGTTGTATCTGTGCGTTGATTTCCCGCGACAAGTCCGAACATATACATTAAATGAAGAATTGTGTGGGTCTATAATCGATAATCGAGTGTGACGCTCAAACAAAAGACGAATCGACGAAATTTGAAAATCGCGTAACTTCGGGTTCGCGTAAGTCGGGGTACCGTGAGTCGAGGCATTACTGTATATAAAGATTATCGTTGACCAGAATTAACTTAGAGAATTATGCAAAGGTTGGAAAACTACGTGAAGTGACAGGACTCTACAAAGGATATTTGTGGACAATATGTGTTAGAATTTAATAATAATCCTTCTGTGTAGATTTGTCTTTCAATATCCTTATACCGAAACGGTTAATACTGTTATACCCATTAAGGTGTTTCTGAGCATGTTACAATAAGCACACAAGATTTGAATTGGCTGGCATTTTGGTTGTAGCCATTCGAAAGGTAGAATATTATCACAAATCGATAGAAACGAATGCTGCTTTTAAAAAAGAAGGTAATAATAGGGTAAACCCGATCTTGTTATTAACCAGTTCACAATCAATGTAAATGCCTCTCTGGGTATGTTTCAATAAGAACGCAAGATTTTAATTGGTCGCCATTTTGTCTGTAGTGATTTAAAATGACGACAATCGTCATAAATCTATAGAAGACTGATAGAAATTATTAAATTTAGCACGGTAAATAGTTAGTAACTTGTTTTTATTCCATGAAACTGATAATTAAAATAGCTTCCGTAATTTAAACAACACAAATGATTTGTGAATTTTGTGAGGAAGGAAACCACCAAATTTATTGTCTCGTTGGTTTACTGCAAAATTACAATTCAATGCAAATCATGAATTTTTGATAGTGCAAAATGCAGTGTGGATGTAATTGAATTGAATTGGGTTTTTGTATCACTATCTACAATACAAATCAAACTTTCTGTTGACCAGACAGTGAATGGTAGTAAATTGAAAAATTGGAAAAATTGAAATTTGGGAAAATTGAAAATTTCAATATCGAATTGAAATGTTTGACCACAGAGACACTCGACAAAATCACGTCTAGTAATGCATTGACCAGTGGCCAGTGGCCAATGACTATACAGTGGTCAGTGGTCAGACTGAAATGCCCCGCAACCAACTCATCTCCTACTGCTGCTTGTTGCAACGACATTGGCCATTGAGATTTAATGTCGAAAATAAAGTTGTCAAATTGTTTTATATTTATGACACCGAGTTGACACCACCGACGTTGAAATGCATTTCTTAATGGTTGCCTGATATCGTTGGTTTATTTTTAGGTTTCTGAAATGTTGCAGTTATTAATTTAACTTATTCAAATGATTGTCTGTCTTATATACGAAACAGAAATATGCCATCCTCATAATACCGAATACAACCCAGTCAGGTTAGCCTATTTATTTGCATGCCTTGTCTGATCTGATATTGTATAATTCAGTTGACTTAATGCGATGTAATTTTGCTGTATTTACAAGTGCATTTACAGCGTTCTCTGGCCATCACGAAAGATATATATTTTGTTAATAATATTATCGTACATTACACGGACACGACAAGACTTCTGAATCACTTCCAACAGCAGAACAACAGAAAACACTGAAATATATTTTTACGATGTTGAGATCTTGAGAAGTGCCTTGTTGTGTCTTGTTGTTGTACATTTAATGGGGTATACTCTGCAGACAGGTAAGTGCATTTGTGCATTTCATGAATTAAAATTCTTCAAAAACAAAAAATAAACCATGTCTCAAGACGCAAAAGCAAGAATTCAAGACTCAGAGGCCTTGATGTGTTATGAATGTGATTTCAGAGCAATTCGTAGTAATTTCATGTACTAATTAGTATCACATGAATTTGTTTCTTTTTTTGTTGTTGTTTTTGTTTTAATTATTGCTAATTATCGTCAATGATATACTCAAGGGTTAAAAGGATTCACTTAATTGTGTGATATTTTCCGCGATATGACCGTCATAACGATAACATTCTCTTTATGATGGCAATTTAAGAAATAATTTTAAAAGAGAGGATGAGTTTTTCAGGTGCTACTGCTGATCAACAAGCAAAAATAAGTATAACACGATAATGATATCATGTGTTAGTAAATGTGCTTGTAACTGTTCAAATTACCGTAACTCAAACGCCACCAGAGCCATCTCTATTTCATAATTGTACAACTTTTGAAAAACTGAAGTATAGGATATTGATTCAGCATGTGCCAATTTCCGCTCACGGCTACGTCCCACACTGTATCCATAGCAATATCACCTACAGTTATCTGCTATCCCAATAAATAAGAAGCTAATAAAGCTACAAAAATAACCATTTTTGGTGAATCAGAACTTCCTCTCACCGAGACAAGTTGGTGGCTCCAGTGCACGTTTTATGACCTCAGCAAGCCTGCAAACTGCCTCGTCGTACAGCAGGGAATCTAATTAATTATTATCTTCAATAATCTAATAACCATATTCCCAGAGAATAACCATCAAAGTTAATGATGTGAACGACAAAATTGTAAAAGCTCACCCGTCCTAGAGTGTAGGTGCAAATAGCAGATACACTTAAGTGATATTAGATTTTGTGATATTTGTAAATTGAAAACTTCTAATTCTTGATTAAGTTACAACGTGCTATTTCACAATTGCGGTACTTCACATGAGAAATTAATTAAAAATTATTAACTTAAAAGATCATTTAACGAATTGCACAATAACGTAAATTACCAATGTGTTGGCGGATTGTAATATTCGTGGAAATTATATTAGATAAAACCGCTCAAAATGGGAATGATCAAGATCATAATTTCAATTGAAAAATTAACGTTCAATTCAAATGATTGCATCGATATCTTGTTCTTAATGGATTCTTATAATTTGTACAATTTTATTATTTACTTTTTCACATAACCACGTAAACTCATAAATTCCCATTTCAATATCACATAACATAATATAGATAATGTATTCATATAATGTCAATAACAAATTCCCAATAGTCTGTGGGAGTCCTATATTGATATTCATCAAATGGCATTTTTTCTCTTCTGGGGGACACTTATAGTAAGTACGATTGCGGGTTCTTTGAGGTCGGGAAGAGGTATCATTTCTTATGCTACACATACCTATATGAATATAACTAACTATTTCAAAGCAAAACCGTCTTGATTGTGGGCAGTCTGTCTAGTCTGCTTGTCATTCGACGGAACGTTAGATAGATCAACAGAAACTATAAATCTTTCGTCAAAGTCTACAAGTGCGGACAGACGTCAAAAAGTATTCCTTGTTTATATGAGAATCACTTGATATTGTGTAAATACCATTGAATAATGTAAATAGATAATTTTCTATTTAAACAAGTAATTGTTCGTTATTTGCCATATTTGCCTCATATCCTTTCTTTTTTGGTGTTGAGCTAACTATTGAGCTGATGAATACTCAGAAATTATGAGCTTCAGTTTACTTAAGAATTCAATTTGCGGAATATCTCTCGTTAAATTTATGCTCATGTTGAGGGTATTAATTCAACAAGTAATTAGCAGTGATATATCACCAGGAAATTGACCAATGTTTACGTGTTATGTGTGACAGATTTGTTGACAATTATGTGACACGATTCGGTGGTAAATCATCTACATGACACTTTGCCTAATAAATTGTTACACAATTTTAAAATGCTTCTGTTTTTCAGTCTTAAACATCATCATGGGGTGAAGGGATTCTCTTAGAAGTTATCCCGGAAATAATTTAGACAACAAAGTTTATTTTCATAATCTCAGATTGATTAACTACAATACAACTAATTGCAGTCAATATCAGTTAACCTTTCGATACGTGCTAACATCAAATAAATATCACCTCACATGCCCGAAATGACCTTTTTTAATTGACTAGATAATCAACCTACAATTCATGTTTAATTACGTAAATAAATTTTTATTTATCCAGGTGGAATTGAATTTGCATAATGTACTATTAGCATTTTACAATACAATTACTTTGGTAAACAATTATTTCCCAACTAACTATTTTTACTCAATTCACATTTAATTAACTTCAAATACCTGGATGTTACAGACAACTCAACAATTTCTATGTCATGTGAATTCAATTGGAAAGTAAATATCTAATGAATTTTTATTTTATTTTCATATATTATAAACTAACCCACTTTCAATATCACTTCATTCAATCTAAAGACCCATTGATACCAAACTGTCTATCATATTGTCAATTCACCTGCCAAACTACATCCATCTCGACAAGGTTTTGTCTCTTGTGTGTTTATGTTAATTAAAATTGATGCAGTAACTCCAATTTGCATATAATAAGCATGTGTTATGTGGTAAATATATGAGAATTATATGTTAATTTGATTTATAGGTTAAACTGCTTGTCAAATTGTGATCGAACTGTTGATGCTATCATTCGAGTTATCTTAAGCAAATCATTTTAGTAAAGATATAAAGACTTAACAAATCTGCAAAGTTCTAAAGTTAGTAATGATATCATAGAATCGTTGATAAATTCCAACATCGATTTAGTATCGATAAAAATATTCAATGAATATTTATGAATTTGAAGTTAAAAACAAAAATTATTGATTTTATTATTTAGATTTAACTACTAAAGTTTAGATTTATTGCTCAAAACGTCATGGAAAGTGTCATAAATCTGTCGTTGATAAAAATTTTCAAAAATTTATTTTTCTCTGATTTCTTAAATCACATCACGTGCATTGATGATACCAATTGCATCTGTTATAAATACACTTGACAAAATGATAATCATCGAAATTCCCACGCATGTTATACGGATTTTGTAAATCAGTATTCAAAAGTTGATTTAATCGGACCACAATCTGTCCGAATCTGACAAAATACATTTCGAATTGAAGGAGAGTAATTGATATATAAATATGTAAAATAAAGAAACCAATTTGTGATTCATATTATATATTTACACTGGGTAAAAGACGGGTTGACGATCCACAATTTGTTTGAATGACCTTTAACCACTTGAAAAGAAGATAAAATTGATAAAAACCAAAAACAAAATCGATCAACACGAAACTTTATCGATATATCAGTCTGGAGTGTTTCTTCTTGTGTCAGAAAGGAATTTCAATATTTCACTTGAAGACGCATAAATCTTGAAACGTCTTCTGTGACTTCTTTTTGATACTGTTTTTATTTGGGAGATTAACCTAAAGATTTCCGAAAAACTTGATACAATGTCCTTGCAAGGTAATAGCTTATTCATTCATGGGTTTCTCCGGATACCTCTACATAGATCCCACTATCAGCACAGTTAGAGTTCCAGTAAGAGAAAAATTTCCGTGTCCTTTTCAAAAATCGTGATGTAGACACTGAGAATCTAGAATCACTGAAGAAGGATCTATAGAGATACATAGATGGATCTTCCATATAATTATGGAAATACAAGAAGGCGAATAGTCAATTCTATTTGATCTTGAAACTATTCAATGTGTGGGAACATGGAAGGAAAAGAAAATGTGCTCGTGGTAGCTCAGTGGTCGGTCGCGGGATCGATTCCCGGTCACGAGTATTCAACATTTTCTCTTTTCATGTATCAAACCTTGAAAGGACATTCCAGAATCCAATTTGCAATGGAAGCGGAAATCAATGAATAAATGGATTGTTCCTGTAGATTGTCAGACACCTTAACACCCTTTGGATACATCCACATATCACTCTGTAGAATAATTTACAGTCATAGAACGTGACTTCATTGGTAAGTTACGTAAAAGATTTGCTAATTTCTGAAAAGTTTTCGTTGTCTATTTTTCCAAAGAATTATAGCTTCCTCAGGAAATTTTATGCATATTTGTGCTGTGCCGATAATAAATTGGAAACGATTAGCTTGTTTTAAGTATTATACTCGTATATGAACTCGTCAGCTCTTGTGGGTATTGAGTTTAGCTTCTCGAATTTCTTGAAAACATCAAATGGAAGATGTGCTAATTTTAATGGAATCAAACTATGAATGATCGACATGTGCAATTTTTAACATGAAATTTTTTGATGATGTCAATGAAAAAATAAAATAACTTCCAGCGAGTCATCGTTGGTTGTTTTTCAAAATTTTTACTTTGCATTTTTAGCCGCCAAAATAGGAGCATGAGTCATGGATTTTTACAAATTTTTGATTTTTCCTCAAAATTCAAAATGACACCATCCGTCTGATGTTGAAATGCATTCATTTTCTACGGAAACCATTGAGTTAACCGCAAAGTCGATATTGAATCGTCACAAAATCACATGATTCTCAGCAAGAATTCCAATAAAGAATTTTTGGTTAAAATGCATTCAAAAAATTAGCACCACGCAAATATTCAAAAATCAATATGACGATGGTGTTACTTTTGATGCTGCCAAAACGTCAATTTGCAGATCAATGAAGTTTCATTTTCAAATCAATTAACACCATTTAATGTCCGCACTTGTTGATGTTTCCATTTCAACGGTTCGGGGTTAATTTATTTGCAGTAATTTTTCACATGTGAAGCTGATTTTCGGTTAAATTCATTTCAGTATAGTCTATTTTGTAGCAAAGGTGATATTTAATTCGTTACAGTTTACTTTGTAAATTCAGTTGACATCCTTTGAGATTTAATTTTAAATCTATAATTGGAGGACAATATTTTGTGATTCAATTTGATCGTGTGACATGACAAAAAGAGGCGAGGAGAACCGATGCAAAAATTCACGGTGGCACAGTGGTTAAAGCATCTGCATGGCAAGCAGAAGACGCGAGAAGGAGGAGAAATGCAATCGTTACCGATAACTCAGTGGTTAAAGAATCTGCCTGGCAAGCAAGAGACAAGAGGAGGAGAAGTTTAATCGTTCTCGATAGCTCAGTGGTCAAAGCAACTGCCGAACGAGCAGAAAATTGCGTACATTTTTTTTCTAAATTTCGAATAGGAAACATAAAAACAAATATTTTTTAAGGATGAGGGAATATATTAAATCCTTGGGAGGAGATAATGATACCTTCTGACTTTTCCATGAATTCACACTTTAATCCGATCATTTCCGGTGCGAACTGTAATCTTGAATAGTTGAATGTGTCTCCAGCAAGGCTAGACTAATTGAATTATAAAAACCCAATCAAGTTATTCATTAAACGTTATCAAGATGATTTCTGAATGTGGTTTCATAAATATGATATTAGAACAAGTCCTTCAACATGTAGATAATCAAACAAATTACCATAATTCGACACTAAGCCTCGCCAAGAGTCTGATATCAGTTTGTAAATATTAATTAGGTTCAATTCAATAAAATCATTTCTTCCTTTACCCAGACCTATTAAACCTAGGTTAGGCTTGAATTAAATCTCGTATTTCAAAATTAACGACTGAATAATGTTGACTTGGAAGAGATGATGCTTTTATCGTTTCATTTTTCTGTAAAATTTAAGTACAGGATGTCGTTCAAAATCCAGATACAAGGTAATTTAGGTTATCTCCTTAACGGGAACACATTGTGTTTTTTTAATGGAAGAATCTGTCAACTTCTTGAGCGCACCAGAGTAATAACATCATGAAGAATTTGTTGTGACAGTCATGACAAATTAAATCAATAAATCCAAGTGATATCTTCCACACCTGCGATATAAAACATTAAGATATGTCAGGTTTTTGCGTTTAACCAATAAAACCTTCTACAAAACAGTTCATCTTGAAGTTGGTGACAAAACGTAATACAAGAAGCGCGTGTACTAATAAAAACCAAGTAAAAACAAAAATAATTAACTTAAGTTAAGGTATAAGTAACTTATGTAAATTTAACGGCTGGAATTTGTTTTGTGGTCCCTTGGTTGTGGGGATATTGTACAAAGTACTGCATTATCTGAAACGGTCAATTTGTACACACCTTGCCAATGGTCAGTGCAATACCATTTTGTTATTGAGCAGGTGTGTTCTATAGTAGGTAGAAGGAACAGGTCGTACATTGCACCATAGTTGTTGTGCGTTGAGACACTTGGACATATTTTAAATTTTATTACAGTTTGTAATCATGCACAACTTGGCTTGGTTGGTACTTGATCCTGACACTTGTTGCACATCTCAAACGAATATAGTACGACGGAAAATAACGATGTAATTTTATTTTTACAAGATACCTTGTACCACCACATTTTATCAAACAGATTTGTAGCTAATTATGATCACCATGTGACCATCATTTTATTTATTTTATTTTTATCCATATTTTAGCTGGTGTCTGTTGGACCAGACGAATGGAGAACGGTAGATGCAAAGACATGTACATGGATAGCATCTCAAGGGAAGAGTGCTGTAAACGTGGCCAAGAGTTTGGTTATACCGAACAGGAACTATCTCCGGTTGAAATATTCTTTGCATCAGCAATTGATGATGGAGCTAAATGTACACCATGTTTGGGTGAGTTTTAGTGTTACATTCGTATTATAATTATTTTTATTTATGTATAATCATGATTTCAGATTCTTGTCAAGCAGCAAAATGTGGACCGGAAAAACGTTGTGCGGTTAGAAAAGGAAAACCAAAATGTATATGTGATCCACCGTGTAGAGGATCTAAGAATCGTAAATTAACAAATAACCCAATACAAGTAATCGATATGAAACGTAATAAGAACAATAATGACAACAATCCAATGTTAAATTTTGGATTTTTCAGTAATAAAAAGTATAGTAGTATTAGTAGTAGTAACATTCAAGATAATTTAAATGTTAATAATAAACGTAAACGTAATACAGAACCGTCGTCTGGATTTTTACAAACGACTGCATCAGTTTTAACAACAACGGAAAAATTAAGTGAAAAAAAGAGAAACCAAAGAATTATTAATAGTAATAATAATGATAATATTAATAATAATAATAATAATAATAATAATAATAATTTAAAATTAACAAAAAGACTTAGACAACAATTGAATTTAACAACAGTATCAAGTAGTAGTGATAGTGAAGAGAAAATTATACCATTTACCAGTTTAGATAAGGCACAAATATTGTCATCTACAACATCATCATCATTGTCAACATCATCACTATCATCATCATCATCATCATCATCATCATCATCATCGAATTTAGTGAAAAATAATAAGTTATTAATTACCGCCGAAGGTATTAGTCCAAATAATTTAGGAAAATTAGGAAATTCATTTAAGCGTAATAAGAAAAATTCGAATATAACTTCCAAAACGATTGTTATAGTTCAAAGTAACAATAGTCCAACAACATTCAATTATGATAGTGATGATACCAATAGTAATAATAATGGAAATAGTAATAGTGATAATAATAATAATAATTATAATAATAATAAGAATAGTACGAATAATATTCGTAATATACATCAAAATGATAATCAAGATCATCGAAATCGTCATCAGTATAATAAGAAGAAAAAGAAGAAAAAGCAAAGAAAATTTCGTGATCATCAAAAGATGAATTCGAGAAATGTAACAATGTCATTATCATCATCTGGTGGTGTTAGTCCACCGCGTAGACAACAGAATCACCGTCATCAACAGCAACAACAAAAACACCAAAGACAACATAATAACAATGAAGAACAACATCAGTTACATCATAATAACAACATGCAGATACATCATCAGAATGAATTGCAACAGATGCAAAATCGACGTGATCCAGGTAGAATGATGACACTAGATGAGAAAATTCGTAATGGATTCTTTGATCATGGATTTCCTTATCCATCAGCTGATCTGTCGGTAAAGTCTGATTAAAATTCCAATTTGCATTGTAAGATTTAACAAGCGAATTCTATTTCCTCTATCCCTTCTATCCACTATACAATATTCCATCAATTACCACCGTATCATCGTCATCGTCTAATCCCAATCCCAATCCCAATCCTGTAATCCTATATAAAATTGTTTTTTATTTTTCGGACACCGTGCTATGTAAATTGGACATGAACATGGACATGGACATGAAACTACTCACAAAGCAGCTAATGGCTCAAGATCCCTACTACAATCCAGTCTGTGGCACCGATGGTAAAACTTACAAAACAGAATGCCAACTGAAAAAAAGAGCCTGCAGACAAGACAGACCATCATTGATTGTTGCATACCGGGGACACTGTCAGAGTAAGTCTTTATTATATTCCCTCTACATACATGTATAAGAATATATTGTACTATGGATCTATAGAATCATTCAAGTAACAACTAACAGGCAACGAATTTATTTTAATGTTTAGATCGTTGAATCGTTGACATTGGCCGTATGTCTTGTTCTTACATAATAAAGGAAACATGGTTAATACTATTTTATTTTATTTTCTTTTCTTTTTCTACATCTTACCTTAACTTCAATATCTACTATCCGGATTAACTATGTAACGAGATGCACTTTATCAAGTTAATCTGCTATGCATGCGGTTATTGCAAAGTTTTGTCTTTCACCGCAGACATCTCACGTGTCATGAAGATATTCAAAAACCTGATTAAGTAAAAGTCAAGTTATTAATGAAGTTCATTAATTTAATAATTAAGAAAGTAGGCCAGAACTTCCTTCTTACACACAAAAATCATAATCTGAATATCACGTTGAGATATAACAATTATTATACATAACTTAAAAATTTAAAAATAAATTAAACTCATGATAATTATAATTAAATAATTGACATGTTGCAAATTAAATTTCATTACATGATCTGAAGGTTTTGAAGGTGAAAGGTTTGAAAACATCCATTTATCTTATCACGTCCGTTGTATTTAACATTTTTATAAATTTTTAAATCAACTTTAAAGAAAGTCCCTATGGAGACATCCATAAATAAATAGGTTAAGCTTGTTATATGACGAACACTTGATTTTATTATATAATTCACAAGTGATATCCACTTATTCTATATAACGTGTTTTTTAAAGCCTTATTAAATGTGTTGAACAAGGCCTTTATATGAATTTTTTCACCATAAAACAAACGCGTAAACAAAAAGTTAAGAATAGTAAATATTCTTAGTGTAATTGGATTTAGGTTGTTTTACCTTTATTTTCAACATAAGGTTACATGAAGGAAACTTTCGTTGTGGAATGCATGGAATGTTTTGCTTTAATTAGATTTTGTTTAAACAAAAATTCTTGTACATTTTCCCCACTTGTTATTGATGCAATTCAAATGGATACAAGGTACACATGTTTACTAATAGGCACAAGTCATTATAAAATAAGTACTTAATACCAACATTCGTTACAGTTATTCTTGAATGGTTTTTTGAATATTCTACAAATTGGAATTACCTTCTTCTTCTTTGAAAGCTTAATAAGATATTGAATAACCAACCTAATATTCACTAGTAATTTAATATGTAAAATTAATGCTGATATCACTTGATCCATATAGTTCAGAAAATAGTTTTCCAAATGGTGCATGTCCTTGTCCGATATTTCCTTATATCCTCTTAACGAATTTAGGGATTTTACTTATATACACTATACTTAATATTAATATTGTGTGTGCAGTCACGAAGATATCAGTGCAGCAAGAGCACATTAACGGGATAATTTATTACATAACTTGCTTTTATCTGTTTGAAGTGAAGTTACGAGGAGTGAATTAGAGTAAAGTACATTAAAATCAGTTAATGATATATGAATTAATCCACACTAACATGATTTGTCGTTTACACTAAAGTATGACTCAATAAATTTCATGAAAATTATCCTAACACCAATCGACGTATTAAGATAAAACGTAGCACGATTTATGCATTACGATCGGGAAAAATGTTGAAGCACAATATTGATCAATCGTCGTGGATATTGGAAAGTGAGTTATTAAAATCATTTTTACCCCATTTTCATAAAATATTTTAAATCAATGTTTCGGATAATTTCGCGCAATTAGTCTGTAAATTATCAATAAAAATGATCGATGCTTGCTGAAAGTAGGTGCTGCAATTGAGTACTTTACGTAATTAAAATCGAATTAAGCATGTTGTTGATTGCGTAATTGTGATGTGACGACATACATTACTGGACACATGTTGCCACAAATTTGGCACATAGTTTCAATGTAACTTCAAGGATCGCAGGATATGCCAATCAACACGAAAATCTGAGAAACGTGAACTGTCACTTCAAGCTTTTGAATTATTTTTGCCAAAAATTTAAAAATAGTTTGTTTGCGGATTTGCCAAATCAAAGTTAAGTTTCAATTATTAAACAAACACTAGAGATGGAATGCATGCAAATCTATGATTAATAGTAGACCTAATTCCACTTTAACGCTTTTGTGATCCACCCTCAACAGAAAACAAAATTGTGGTGTTGATGATGGCGTTAAAAGTAAACAGTCATAAATTTCCGCCAGTCAGCAAAGTGCAGTTTTTATTGTGTATTTCACACGCGATTTAGTCGCAAAGGCCCCAAAAAGCCTCAAGATTATATTTATGTCATGATTTTCTAATTGAATAAACAAGTTGAAGTTTTTCTTTTTATCCCAATCCCTCTTTATGTTGAATGTTTCTTGTGATGGTCAGCTATTCTGTGCCAAAAACAACAAAATTTAGTTTGTGTTAGGAACAGTAGCGGAACTTGAGGCTTTTGACGTAAAACCCCCGAAAATTGTTTTAAAAATAATTCAAATACCAAAATTCCCAGACAGTCACGTTATGAACTTTTTCATTCTGCTGTTTTGCCTGAATGGCAAAATGTTCTTGTCAATTATTATTTAATTTGTATAAAAGTTTACCTAACGTATTGACAGCTTTTGCGTCATATGAAATGTCAACAAATAATTCCTCTCAAACTCACTCACTGTGTGCATTTAATCTTGTCCTCGACTGTCTTCCTCTCTTACTGAAGTTGTTAGTGTAATTTTTCAGAAAATTCGAGCCGTGTGCAAATTGACCACTGAGCTGTTCTGAACGCTTGCATTTATCCTGATTTCTGGTTGCGATCATGCAATCCGAAACCTTGATAAAAATATTGCACAGGACGATGGTTTTGATTTGAGCACATTGACAAATTAATATTTGGAGTGAGTTAAACTTCAAGAACTCATCGTCAATCGATTCAAGTTAGTGTCATTCCAGTGGTAAATTCTATAACTTAACAAACCCTCGTTCATGTGTCATGGGAAACTGTCTCGTTTGTGTTTATTTCAATAGTAAATATTTTTACAAGTCACTTGACAAGGCCTCATCAAATTCTTCGATTGAATCGAATCATTCGAATGAATGAAAACATTCGATACATGAAATGATTTACTCACGTTATGAATGAGTACACTTGACTCGGAAACCTTGTTACCCTTTTGGACAAATATTTAGTTGACATAGTAAACTTAATGTCATGTTAAACTTTATTGACAAGATATGACATATTTTCAATTGCTGAACAAACGATGATGACATACTCAGTGACATTTTAGTGGTCATAGACAAAATTTATTTGACTACATGACATTTTTATATGGCAACGAAAATATGTATTTTGAAAAACGAGGACAAGAACATGAAAATTTCTTAAAATTAAATAATTAATACAGTACGAAACATGTCACAGTTGCTCAACTCATAAATGTCACATGATGTACTACATGTGACAAATTCTCAAACACTTGACATTTACTTCTGCTACTCAGCAAATATTCATCCTTAAAGGATCCTTGCACTTTTCAAGTGTTGAACAACACTCAAGAACTCACTTCCAATGATACTGTTACTTAGGTCAAGTGGCAGAATTGCTGCATCAGCGTTTTAAGGACTCATTGAGAAAGGAAGTTAATGGAATTTTTCATGAGAACTAATACGAAAGGATGTGACCTTTCATAATTGCATGCTACTCGAGAAACAATAAGAAAAACTATGTCACAAGTTTACTACGTTAGTCCTTCAATATGACGTTGGTTTTAATTGCTGTAAACCTTTTGGCGATTCATCTTGACTACAACAGAAACAGGAAGGATACTATTGTTATCCTTAAGTGTTATTCTATTGTAAGGAAAGAGTTCAAGTGTTTTGCAGATTTCACTAGTAATTCAAGATAAGAAGAATAGTCTTTCTTGATTCTGCCAAGTGTGGAATAAAATCTTATCCTTGAGTAGATGGCGCTCCAAAACGGAACGGGAAGTACCTATTACTGCAAAAACAAAAAATCACCTACAGACAGTTGATAAGAATTATTGCGCAAAGTGTTAACCACTTATAAATGTAGAATATTTATTTCTCATCAAAATATTTGCATAATCCATCTATCACTTGCACAAATTCAAGATTTATAGCTGCATATCTATGTGATATTAACATATTAATAAGTTTTTCAATTCCAACTAACTGAAAGTCCTTAACACCTTTGTACAACCGATTATTCAAAAGCATGATATTAAAACAAATAACAGATTTTCCACAAAGTTAGAATGTTCAACATGAATCTCATGTTGTTGGTTACAATCAAGTTTGGTTTTAAATCACTTTGTTGTTTTGAAGAGTTTGTAATTTATGAAACTAATAACTACAGTAAATTGATTTTTAAAATGAATTCAAATGGATACTTGCCCTCCCTATTTAATATATTCATTTTTAAAGTTCAATTAATAAAGATTAACTGCCAAGGGAAATGTCTAAGTGAATAATAACTAGTAGCTTTTATCGGGAAAATGTTGCAATAAATTAATTGTATGTCATGTTGAGGAATTCATTTATTATTGAAGTAAAAGCTTAACAATCAAATCACCATACTTGCTGTTGTAAATCTTTCTAGATTGTCAGCAACTTCAACTCTTTGGAAATCTGATAAGATCAATATCTAAACTGCACAGCTGTTTATCTAATAGTATACCATATAATAGTAGAACCATTTAGTTTTGTACAAAACACTTCATGTATTTTCACACTTCTTACTAAACCGCGATATCTGTGGCTTGTCTAGTCACATCTTGAGACAATTGACAATTGAAAGGAAGTGCTAGGATTATATAACACAATGTGGTTATGATTTTTATTAATGAGAAAATTGTTTTTATTCTATTACAGCTTCATGTGATTTAGTTCGATGTATAAACGATTTAACATGTGTTGAAGATCAATATGGTATACCACATTGTATATCATGTTCAATAACATGTCCAGAAGACGAACTATTCTCATCACTAGTCATTGATCCTGCTAGAGCTGTTTGTGGTGCTGATGGTCGGACATATAAAAGTGTCTGCGATATAAATCGTGTAGTTTGTAGAACTGGCCGTTCCATTCCAGTTGCATATGATGGTCCATGTCGAGGTAAGTTCACATGATTATTTTCAATGGCATAGTCATGACATGATCATTTCATGATCGTGTACCACACCTAAATCTTGATAAATTTAAGAGTTAAAACGAGGGTAATAACTTGAACGTGTACAAATATTATTAATAATTTGAACAAATATAATAATAAAAATAATAATATAAGAAAATGATATACGGACTTTTGTGGAATTGTCTGTCCTGTTGTCGTGCTGTTGACAATGGCTGACAGTTGACATGTTAAAGATTGTTTCATGTTGTAAACCGCAACAGTGACATCGTTTGTATATTGAATTACTGATGGCATTTATGATGTTAGTCATACATTTAGTTACAATTTATATAAAATCATAAAAGACAAAGGTATTATCCTTGTCTCATTTGAAATTGTCTCACACATTCAAATCTGTTCTGTTTTATTTTTGTTGAATGTGTCTTGTGTATTGTCTGAGTGCTTGTCACAATTAGACGAGGTCTGACCTCAAATCTGAGGTCTACATGAGTCATTGAATTACTTTTCAGCTCAATTTCTTGTTCAGATTGTAAATTGTATTTAAGAACTCTCTTAATTGTACGTACTTGAGTGTGATCTGCATACTGATACTCAAGGCTTGAATTGATATCTTCAATGAGATCACCTTTTCTTACAACCCGCAAACATGCGGTCTCAATCAGGTACAACGTTTCCTTGGACATCTAGAAATGTGGATACCATTTTATCCAAGCATTGAAAATTAAAATTTCACTTACTTGGGAGAAGCAAGGAAATTCTGGAAAATTTCACTCACTTCCATTTAAATGACACATGACCTGGTTGCCATTGACACACCACCAGAGGTAACATCTAATTCCATTGTAATTGGAAATAAACGTTAATAGCATTTTAATTGAATTGTTACTTTAGTAGGAATGAACACTTCCATAAATATAGAATGTCCATGGACACATGGGAACCAAAACAAAGTACAACAGTTTTTGTCAAGGACTCTTAAATAGACTTTCGAATTTTTCAAGAGTTGTTAGAAAATAATTGAAAAATCAAGCTGAATTTGACATGATATCCATGAGGAATTGTGGGTGTGGATCAACGGCAGAAATTATGGGATTTTAAGAAATCAATAATTCAATGTTGCTCAAAAAACCAGGCGAGGTTTAATGAGCTATTCAAGTGGCTAGGAAACTATAAAGTATATGAGATAAAGTTTGAGTTATAAATGTTTATTATTTTACTTTATCTATGCAGAAATCTTGAGACAAATTGAAAGAATTCACGTTTTGATGTGATCAAGTATCACTTGCAGGCATAATAGACTTGAAGTTGAAGTAGTGGTTCGTGAATGAAATGAATGAATGAAGTCTCAGACGTCAGACGGTCACGATTGTCGTAAGAAAACAATTTAACCAAAACAACAAAACAGCTAAACAGCTAAACAGTTCATAGCCATTAAAATTCTTTGATAATACAAACAATATTAGCATGGAATTCGATATGATATGAAAATAAATATGGAATTTTTTGAATGACATAAACAAGTCGAAGATCCGAATTCAAATCAAGATCCACCAAAACAAACCACAAGGATCTTGAGGATTTACTTCCGGCTGATTTTGTAATATAAACACACACAAAAATTGACGTACGAAAACGAAAACAAATTTGTTTTGATCAACGTTAGCTGATGCTTGCGTTTAACTGAAGCGTTTGTTGACTTATTAAAGGTCTGATCTGTGCTAAATATTTTGACACGATCATTAAAGAAAACCGTTTCAAAATGGCCTGTCAAATTTGTTTGGCTTGTTTTTGCAATTCACCAAATCATTGGTCATGCACAATGGATGGAATGGAATCAGTCAAAGGAGGAATCATCATGAAACATGTTTATACGATGATCCGTTTGAGGATTAATGTTGAGGAATTTAAATGGGCCGGAAGACATTCATTCATCTCAACTCAGCTACTCTTCTGCATGAGATCTTGACACTTCAATGGATCTTTCATCGATTCTTCGATGAATATTTTACACTTGTTTAGATTCCTCACCGTGCTTGTTAGTGATGTGATTGACAGAAATCATGGAATTTGTTTGCTTCCATTGCTTCTATTCTCACCTCAAAATCTAAACCGGAAGACATGCAGACAATAGCCTGAATGCGGATATCTACTAGAGCGTGGCAAGAAACATATGTTGCTAATTAAATTGATCCATTTGTAAATTACTCAAGATCTTGTTAATGTAATAGAACCAATCACAGGCCATTGACTATTCAATGGTGTTTGACACCTGAAAAAGGCAAAAATCAATTGAATTTATCCTATTCAAATGCCGGGTATATGCCATATTGACAGCGAATGAATTGTCCGGAATGAAAATGAACAGGCCCAAGCATTAGGCAGACATTGCGTTTTGCATAAGTTATTGTTTCGCATAAATATTTATGTTTTCCGTCCTAATGAGTTGAATGAGCCTGAGCAGCTACAGCTATGAGCAAGCAGCAACAAATATATGATCAATAAATGTTTTGACTAATTTTCGATTTGTGTACAATTCCACACAACACACAGTGGACTGATGAATGAAAACCTCCAAATGGTCAATAGTCAAAATAGTGGGCTCCGGTCGTACAAACAATTAGTACTAAGGAATGCCATTTAACGTGACAAATAAAAAGAGAAACCTCTTATATTCTTCTGGTTATTGTTTATACCTACTATTCAACCGTATCTGGACAAAATCATATTCCACTATAGATACTCATAGCATATATTGACAAATTCACTTTAGGTCGTTCATCTTTCCCTGTCCCATTCAATTCAATGCAATGATGTCGCATTCGTTTCATTAATATATTTTCGATTCATATTGAATTTCAATAAGTCAAGCTTCAGTTATTAGAATTTATTGAATTAGTTTTGTCTTATTAACAAATTCCTTGGAATGTTTACGAAATTATAATGACAAATAGATTTAAAATGAAATACTATTTCTAGGAAATCAAAGAATTGTATAAGGTAACTTCCATTATGCCAATCAAAAGAACACTTTCAATGGATACGAGTGTAAAAATAAAAACCACCTCAAAGAGGCTCAATTAATTTCAATTCATCGGGCGACCGGAAGCACCGCAAGAAAGAAAACGAAATAAGTCAACATTCTTAGATGTTACGTAACGCCATCTGTAGCCTCCACTCCATACAAATCAGGCTGCTGTCACGTCCCAGACAGAACAAGTCCCAAAGGCCGTCCATGCAACTTTGTATGTTGGTCAACACTTTGGAGCTTAACCCGTTCTGTTGTGAGTTTTTATTTTTGCATTGCATGTTTTTGGATCAGCTGTTTGTAGCTTCCTAATACGGTTGCAACATCAACTATCGCCCGCATACCCCAACAACCGATCTCCGTGTTGTGTTTTGTTGTGGCGGCGTGCGCCGATTCATCGTCGATAAACTCGAAATTGGATTCATGCAAGTATGAATTGCTCCAACTTTTTGATGATGGCCTGATGGGGAATCCAACATTATATTCCAGTCTCCAGTCTGAGACGCCATTAACGGAGATGAGGTTCCGAAAAAGGAAAGCTGTCTTCAAAAAAAAAAAAAGGAAAATGAAACAGATAAACGGATAAAAAAACGAACATAGGTTGCCGATAAACATGTGTTTTTTGCAAAATGCCATCATGATGGAGCAAATAACAAACAACATCAGCTCCACAGCAGCAGCAGCAGCTTTTGTTAATCAACTTGGGGGCGTCACTATTAAGTCAGTTGATTAATTAAGAGGCGATTTTTTTGTATACCCCTTGAATTTGACAAACGCTTGGCAGGCGCAGGCTATCTGACCGATTCGACCTGACCCGTTCATTGAGAATTAATTGATTAACGGAAAATTGCCTGACTGCTTCACATGCAAACAAAAATGGCTACTTGTTTTCAACAACAACAACATTTGCCACTCAACCACTCGCCTAGGAGTGAAATGTCACGATTGTGACATGCGTCAAATTAGAGTTACGAATAATAATGGGGTTTTATGCAAATGCCGGCTTAAATTGCTGTAATGTCAGCTGACACTGTTGATATGTTACTCACGTACCGCTAATAGATGGCACTGGTATAGCATACAATTCTTTGTCCGACATGAGCCACTCACTAGCTGGGTACTGAGTACTGGATAGTGTTAACGATGCCATTCTTTGCTGCAATTATTGTTAATCGTGAAATATTCTTGTAAGACGCCTGGAATTCCATAAAATTGAAGTCGAATTGAGACCGCCATGATGAATCTTCTTGACTCAAGATTTGCTGGTGAATTATAGTACCTAAACGGAATTTATTCTGACAGATACTTTTATGTGGCTTCATTTGAATAGTCTATTAATTGGTCTTTCATAGTCAATTTATTAACTTGACTACTTCACAACTTCGGATTGCTTGAGAAAGTTACGTTCAGTGAATGTTTCATTTCTCAGGAATTTTCTATTCTTTTTCTTCAGTGAAAAATTCCATCATTCTGCCAAGAAAAACTCAATCAAATCATTCACTTCAATTTGATTGAAGAAACTGATTTCATCAAAGGAACTGAAACTCAGTTTTTTGGGTAAACATTTATTTTGGCTTCAGAATATTACTCAGTTGCATCAGTTTTATTGACTTAATTCAGCTGGATTTGATGTGATGTTTGATTTATTTCATTTTGTCGTGGAAAAATTGAATCGAGAAAATATTTTCAAATTAAACATTGCACAATAATTATGCAATTGCGAAGATTCATAATCTTTCGGAAACCTGTGTCAACAGATCAAGAAGAATCTACAGCTCTGGATGATATAGAATTAAATCTATGACGATGATCCTGATATACTTTTGAGAGCTACGGAACACACAAGAAGCTTGTGTCAACAAATCAAAAAATACCTACAGCTCAGAATGAATTTACTTCTTTTCGCTCGCTAAGTGCAATGATAGTCAATCAAACATTCTGGCGTTACAAAATACCGTCAGATTTCAATCGTAATACACACGAGACAAATAATGCGACAGCAACGGTTGAGGTCACAATGGATAGAGCATGCCTGTACGTATTTACTGTGCCCCGGACGTCATCGGGCTCGTGTAAGCGCCCACGCGTGATTGTTGTTAATTGGCGTTGTGTAATATTATAAATTAGTGTAGCGTGAGAACGCGTTTAGCTAGGACGTTGATTCGGGTGTCATTGTAAAGAGCTAAGAGAGAAATGAAGAATTGGTGATACTATACTACTCTATTTAACCATATGAAACCAAATCTATATTTTGTAGCTATGAGACACTTGACCAACTTGTGTCAACAGAGAAAAAGTTCCTAGACCTGGGGAATGACAAGGATAACACAGCTAACAGACCCTCAATTATGAAAATTCTTGAATCACTTATTTCAGGTTTTGGTTATCTTAATATCACATGTTCGATTTCCTGGACACTTGATAATAAATTCAAGGAGCGTACAAGATACCAGATTTTCGATCAGGACTGACATGATCTATTTGCTGTTATGGAGCTTCCTGGAAGAAATACTGCAGGCTTTATAATCTTGATATCACATAACTAATCTCTTTAATACCGAACAGTGTTTTGTAGATTTTCAATCCCGAAGCCGGATGTTAGAAAATGAATTTTCTTCCATTTTACATGCCAACATGGAATCCACTTGGAAGTCCATTAAGAAGCTATAGTTATAAGCAAATATTTACGATATAATAATAGTTATTAGTTATTCTATCATAGAAGAAAATCACTGGTTAATATTAAAGGAAAGCTGAAAATCAATTTGAACAAAAATTGCTTCAAGTGAAAAATTTCATGTTTTATCTCAAACAAAACTTGTGCAACATTCAATTCTGTTAAATAAGCTATAAAATAGAAATAAAATCGAAATATGATAATAATGAGAAATAATGTAAAATTTTAGATTGATTCAAGACTAGAGGATATTATGGAACGTTCTGATAAATTGTATTAAATTATACTTCATAGCAGTAGTATGTAATTAGTTGAATCAGGTTGTGAATTTGATGATATTCATCGATAAATAGTCCCTTCTACTGTTTATAATAATAATAGGACAGAAAACATCTCGATAAAAAGCATGTTTCCAAAATGAACGCCCATTTCGAAGAGAATAGAATTGAAATTTGTGCTTCCTTTCGTGTATCTTCAGTAGCTATTAAAGATTTGACCTGTTTTCCGTTAAAGGACGACATTATAGTAAAGAAGATTTTCTTAAGATATTTAAAAGGCTATAATTACAACAAAATCTCAGTCAATTTAAATTCTTGACTGGTTTTTAACTCGTCCATAACTTGTAATTAAATAAAGTTATAAATTCACCTTGATATCCGCAAATTCTACAAAATACACATTATAATTAACACGTAATACAATCAGCATTAAACGCATTCGACTTTAGTTGGATGTGTTATATGTAAGGTCTCTCATTAATTTAGATTAATTGGCAGTTATGCCTGGAAGGTTCGTATGCCTGGATCGGACTGGCGTAAGTCTGGTTGTACGCATGTTTTTACACTGTTCGGATAATAAATATTATTTCCACCTGGTTCTGATAATACTCACTTGCTGCTATATAATATATTTATTGTATTTCATATTCTGAAGATGTAATGTAGTGACGAAACTTATTTGCATAGAAGATGAATGGCTGTGTCCGGACAGAAGGTTATGGTTATGGGCTTGGTTAAAAGTGCATGATGCGTCCTTTTTTCGAGGTTATTATATTAGCATATTTGATGATTACTTTATTTTGCTTCCTTGTTTCTATCAAGTCATTAGATGTTTATGTTGGTAGTTGCCTCAAGGTACAAAACTTCTTAAGGCTGTAATTTTGCATATTCATCTTAGACAGCTCCATGATCTCATGATTTAACATGTCATGGTGTGTTTTATGCTATATATCATGTCAGAATCACTTAGCACTACACTACACAATCATCACGTCTAATCAAATCAGGTGCTTCAGCTTTATGCGCCACTTTAAATATGATAAATCATTTCATATTGCTGTGATGTTTGCATAATTAATAAAAGTTACACTAATATCCATTTCATATATTAGAAGGTTTGAAATATTAAGACCAACAATATACTTGATTCACATGTATTTTTATTGATACTATTAACACTTTGTCTTGTTATAGTTAGAAGAGGCGTTTTATTAGAGCTACACAATTCACAAAACCACCATCGTTTCATTTATAAAAGTCACTCCCGAGTCGAAATTTAAACCTTATTTAGAAACTTTTATGCCCCAAATTGTAGTTTTAAATATAATTAGGACCCGATTGAATCCCTGAAAATATTTTTAAATGTAATTTAGGCCCCGTAGGACCAAACGAAAATATTTAAAATGTAAATAGTGGTCAACAGGTCCCGTGGAAAAGGTGTTAAATGTGGTTTTAGTCCCGCAAGTTCGTTCAAACCAATTTCAAACATAGTTTTTGACTAATAGGTCCTAAAGAAAAGTTTTAAAATATAAATTGAACCCGATAGGTCCCGAAGAGAAAGAATTTGAATGTAAATTTGGTTCAGTAGGTCCTCACAAACGATTTTACAAATAGTAACTTACTTTATTGAACAATATAAGTAATATTAAGAACAATTTAAAATATATGAGTTGTAGGTATGAATGTTGATATAAGTATTGGGTTTTGAGCTGTATGAACGTATGGCTAACTAATTCAGCGTCTACTGTGCGAATCTGTGAACTTGAGTTCTACAGATCAAAGTCGCCAGGTTGAGTATATAAGTTAGTGCTGTTCCTGTTAATGTTATTAGTTCGTGTCAAATAAAGTTCGCGTATACAGTGTGAAATTAGTGCTCCATTATAAAGGCTCCAAAGTGCCTTTGAACTTCGAAAATAGGTTTAATTTATTGGATTGATTCTCCAGATTGTTGACCAGGAAGGTAAGTCAAAAAAAATTCTTTTCATATCGGCCACTTTATATGTACAATATTTTGATTCTTAGTACCTAATCGTGATCTTCAATTTTTTGGGAGCATACTATTACGCATAGAAGAACTTTCCCAAAAAGAAGGGGATTTGATTCAACAAAGATTTCGGAACAGTAACTGACACCGGAATTAAACAAAGTTAGTTGAAAATTGTTTAGTTATAATAAACATCTTTTTAATCTGTTCATCAATATATTAGATTTTTTTTTGTTTTTAGGAGGAGTTTTCACCTAGCAGTGGAATTTTTCTTCCTGCTTCCAAAATAAAAGGCATTATGAAAAAATCAAAATGCCAAAATGACACATTTATTTGGAGCAAATAGGGAAGAAAAGAACGTTTTGGAGGAAATCAATGGTGAACTCTTGGGGAACGTTTCGAGAATTCCGTACCACAATTCACAAGTGGGGAATGATGATCTTTCCGCACCTGTAAACAAACAACTTATATATTATGACTTGTGACCCAATTATTAGACTATTTACTTTTAAAGAACAGATATAACTTAATTTTTGATTAATAATTACTTCTTTTCTTAAGTATTGTATTAAATAAGTGTAATTAAATATTTTTATTAAAAATAAATAATTTAAATTTTTTCCAAAATATTTTAAAGAATATTTGAGTACCGTAGGTCCCAAATCGGCGCATTTGGGACCTATTTACGGTTTAAAGAACTTGTGGTCCCTATTTATAGTTTAGAGATCTTGTGGGACCTATTTATGGTTAAAGGATCTTGTGGGACTTAATTACATTTTGCTCATTTGTACTATTAGGTCCCGAAGTGGGACCTAAATACAGCTTATGAATCGTATTTAAGGTCCAAAACCTCCGAAAGCGGACATACCCGGCACTTGCAGGTCCTAATTAGTGTTTATTATGTATAGAATTTCTTTTATAAATTGTAATTTAGGTCCCTGAGCCCCACTAGGGACTTAATGGGCTTAAGGAAAGTTTAAATTTCGACTCGGGCTGGAATTGCAGACTTAATTTGAATAATTTCATGCTATTCAATTATTTATGTTGCTATGTATGCAAATATTATCAAAACCAGATTGAAATCAACAAGATCTTGTTATGGATATAGAAATACTAGTTACTATAGTTAATCTGTACGATCTGTGATCGTAACATAGTTGCAAACAAATTATTAATAACGTACCACTTTGTGCATGCTATGAATTATAATATATCCTGTCTGGTTAAGAGGCTATAAATATTCTTCAGAAAATCATAAAATTTTATGTCTGTGACATGAGTATCTGGACAATTCAGGACTCTGTCGTTACTTTTATTGCTTTTAAACTATCTTTATTATTTAGTCATTAAAAAGTTCGTTCTATACCAATATCCTCTACGTCAGAAGTTTATCTCTACGGCAGGAGGGCAGTTAACTAATTTAATTATCACAAAATGCTTCTGGTCACTTTGGTGGCCTATTTAATTAGTTGATCAGATAATTGATTATGTTCATAGATGGCGTTAGGGTTAGTTTCAATTCAATTGAATAACAGGGTATCGATACAAATATGAAAAATTCAAACAGACATTATGTCGTCGTCCAGCAATTTGCCAGACATTGTGGCGTTTCTACCGAGAAATCCTACATGAATATATGTATAACAGAATAAAAAAGAGGAATAGTACGTACTTGACGTTATACTTACTTCCGATAACATGCAGATACATCACTACAAAGCTGGCTAATCGTCTTAGCTTTGTTTGCAATTCCATATTGGATTATTGTAAGTCATCCGCCGACTCGAGGCATGAGTAGATTTTAAGATTCAAGATAGAACCGTCAGTCAGGTCATGGAACCGTTGTTGCCCTCTCCTCATAATGACCGCAACAAGCAAAGGGCTTGGTAATTCTATAGACCATGTTTACTTCCTTGTAAAGCAGAAGTAGAAGAAAAAGAAGAAGAAGCAGAAGAAAACAAAAACCTGAGTATAGTGAATCCAAGAATACCGCCCTCGAGGCCGCATCCATTCCTAGAGCACATTTTTCCTGTACATGCAATTATCAAAATCGCGATACGATCACGACCATATCATCATAGTGCCTTTGAACTCTATATGTGGTGGACAAGACGTTTGGTTGTCTGTTGTCTGTTGCACAGTTCAGTCTATTATGGATCTAAGAAGGTATGCAAAGTACAAACATACTATTCTTCGTCTCTGATACTTTTGCTTGCAACGAAATAAATGCATTTGGTGCAACCAGATGCACTATGCACTATATAGGTACCCGATGGATTTGCTTGCACCACAGGAAGAGTACATACCAACACTTAAGTTTATTAACTAGAAAATATTTATTGTTATGTCTGGCCATTTTCTTTATTTATCGAACCGCCTGTTCGCCATGCCTGACTTGGCATTGGTAACCGTAATTTTTCGCGATTCACGCGGATTTTCGAGACGATTTGCATTTTGTAAAGTGCAATAGTCTGCCATTTTTATTTTACATATTCTATTTGTTGCCCTATTCTTCCGACCTGTCTGTGTATGGTCTGCAACTTAAGCATCTTGGTTACATACATTTTGAATTTTTATAAAACTTTTACTTTGAAGTGTTGGGCAACCTTCCGGCCTGGAAAAAGTACTTCAGCAGGAAATGGAAAATGTTCACCTCTTTACCTTGATTCGTAAAGTAATGTGCTAGAGAAAAAACTGGGATAAATGAAATCTCCACCAGATACAACCAGAATGAACTTGAGACACCCTATTAAAGTAACCATTAAAGGGTTGACTCAATATCACCTGACCTCATTCAAACTTCCCCCATTAAAATGCATTCACGAAAGCTATTATATGCACTTTCCGTAATTTACCAACGTTTTTGTTGATTGTACTGACTCATATCTTGGTGATTTTCTCCATGTAATATGTGTGGAAAACGGAAACAAATGCTGCTAAATTACATACAATTATGTATCATTTCAAACACTTCGATAATAACCGCTCTGAAATCGATAATAATACAAAATCCCTTTATTATTTCAAAGTGCTATTACAGAATGATACGAGTATAATGAGCCAGACTCAAATGTGATCTCAATAGCTCCAATAGAATCGAATTGAGGTAAATACGAGTAGCAATGAAATGATTTAATGATTCTACACAATTTCTTGTATTATACAAATTTCAATGAATAATAGTTAGTAATTGCTGAGTTTTGTGACTTTTAATCCTATGAAAATTACTTTACTTTTCTCTGTAATGCATGCAATTCATACGTACGAATCATAAAAGTCATTTTGAATAAAATCTTTTGTTCCGGGAAATACAGAGAAAAACCAAGGAAAACGATCAAAGGCTTGGAAAATGTTGAAGTACTTTTGAGTTTCTAAGGACTTTCCGCTTCTTTCTTAAGTAGGCCATCAAATTGAATCCAAGTAATTGAGATTTGATGCATTTCCAACAATCGATAAAAAATGTTTTTTGTAATTACACAAAACCTGTCACCCTTTCACTCGTCCCTCATTTCGATATTAAAGACTCCAAGCTGATGTGGTTATTAAAGTTGGTAATGAAAGGGTTGACGATAGCGGGAATCTTCTTGATGGACATCTCTAAGAATTGCTATTGATTTGTGGCCATCCATGTGTCTCAGGTTTGTGATTAAAGTGTCTCAGAGGAAATGTTAAGATTCACTGGTGCATGATGTGATAGAAAATTGGCAATTACAGACACTTCTAGCAGGATGCATCTCAGTCAAGTGGTTATTTACTCTTATAGCTGCATGTGATACACTTATCTAATACAACTTTAACTTTAATATCCCTTCGTCTTGTTCACTTGCTGTAGCAATTGCAATTGCAATTGCACTGGAAAGTCATTTAGATATGAACTCATTTTGATCAATGGAAAGTGCTGCACTTGTAACTGTGGATTTGATTTGATCTTGGCATTTTTATTACCACTCATCAAAGATGATTGTATCGAAATCTGCTTTTAGAAAATTTTATTACTTGTATCTTCATGTATGGATGTCATAAATTAACAAATCTAGGAAATATAACGACCAATTACAGCAAATAACGTTCAACCACTCGACGTTTATACGTGGTCATCGTGTTATTTTCAACCGTCTGATGCAATTATTTAATTGTTTCCTTAAATAAGTAAAAGAAATTCTGTTAATGATAGTTGATTGAGGTAAAATACAAATTATATGCATGTCATTAACCGTTGAGTAGAAATCTTGTTTCGAGAACCTAATAATTCCAAAAAGATCGATGATGGAACGCACACTACAGAACACGACGCCGTCTGTTAGTGACAACAGTAAAAAATTTAATAAAAGTTGCATGTCGTTGTCGGATCAGGAAAAACATCTCCTTATTTATCCTGACATATCCGGAAATATTGAGAGAAGTAATGCATAACTGCATCAGCTATATTTGGGACGCTTCTAGCTTTCATTTGAAACATAAAATAGAACGCTTTTGGACGATATCTCCGAAAATATTGATTTGCATGTCATTATAAAGATCTTGAAAATAACTTCCAGGACCTAAAGTGAAACTGTTAAAATATTTGCCGAAATACCTGCAAGTAAATATCGATTTTAAATTCAAAATTGAAAAAAATGAAAGATATCGTTCGCATCCAACGCAAATCAGAGAAAGGTCGCATCAAAACAAATTTAGAAAAACTAAAATGACCAGTGCCGAGCAAATGTCACAGCCACGGAAGCATCGAAGAAGAAATGAAAAAACGGCGCAAAAAAATAAACTTGTGATTTATCTATTATGTATCCGCACTACTCTATACAATCATTGTATTAAAGAGATTGATTAATGTACATACTAATAAGAAACACTTTTCGGTTTTAGTCATATCTCCTGTAATATTAAGTTTATCAACGTGAAACCGACAATATCTTTTTCGTTTTAATCTTACCTTTGATTTGGGGTTCAAAGTATTAAACTTTTCTTGACAAAATTTTTCCCAATTAAAGGAAATTATTTGAGATGATAATCGTAATTGTATCAATATCTTCGGAAATGATGAAAGTGTTTGTAAATATCCAGGAATGTGAAATGTTGTTTTACTTAATAAGCACAATAACACCACTCCCAATTTGTGATTCACAGGTCAAAGAATTACACTTTTCCCAAATGGAGACAACCAGTTTTACGCATCTCCAAAAGGGTATGTCTGGAAATAATGGTCTGACAAAAGTCATTATCACAGCGGAAGTCTATAAAGTAAAACTTCAGAATGAGTGTTGAGAAAACCAAAAAATTGTCATATATTGTATATAAATAAAAATGGTTGTCGAAAAGATAAAAATAACGAAATAATGCATTGGCACCACCCAAAGTCAGGTGGAATGCGAACGTGAAGATATCCTTAAAGAATTCTTCTTATTATTTTCATTTCTTCGTTTCAAAATTGGATATTAAAGCGCGATGTCGCCGTTCGTTAATACAGCGTAAGTCAATTAAGAACTGCCGGACTGACGAGTGACGGGACGGGTCATTCGTCCCGTATTGAATTTCAATAATTTCGTAGATTTGAATGAATTTCATTAGCAGCAAATATTGCACATAACACGCATATATCTATATATGCAGATATGAAAATCATGTAAATAGGAACGTGTTAAACATATAAAACTAAGTAAAGATTGAATTTACAAAACGAACGAAATAATCATTCGTCTGTCAACAAATAAATTTTGATTTTACTTTTACGGTACCATGGCAGACAAATTAATAAATATGGTAATTTTATGACGGACATAAACAGTTCTTCTACATATATCTACTATATTAAAGAAAATTCTTATTCTTATTCGGATTCGTTAAAAATTCCTTCATCCGCCCGCGCTATTCGTTGCACGATCGTTAATGGAAAGAGGAACTGTCGTGTTCTCGTCTAAAGGTAGGATGGTGTCATGCAAATGTCACGTCTTCTTATCACGTAAGACTTACTTGGTGTCAAGTGCTTGAATAACACCTACATTTTTGTAAGGTTGTTCCTTAGAAAATAGGGATTAGAGAAAACAAGTTTTGTGGATCCCCTAAGACGCCAGCTATTCAAGACAGTTATTTTGCTAAAGTTAGTCACGGCTCCAGACGATTCCAATTCAAATTGAATGGCTTGAGGCCGTCAAATGAAATTAGCTACCGCAAGGCAAACTCTATAATGTAGAAACTCCACTTCCTAGTGGCTAACGACACAACTCCAGACTACAAGTCCATGCTGAGTTGTAGACGATGCATCTTTTGATAATAGAATCCAACTTCTAGATTGTATGTAACGCTGCGCTGTGCTCAGATCGTGACGATGGTGCAGGAAATAATTTCACCCTCAAGACGTTCGACCGACCAACTGAATTTTCAAACTTTAACTCAACAAGTTACGATGTAGTGAAAACAATAAAAGAAGTTAGTGAACCTTCCCCAAGGTCCCTGAAGGTCAGAAGATTTTGTGTAGTTGATGATTGTGCAATTCTCTGTCTAGATGCAAGTGTATTTGTAGTGCATGTGCATCATGCAAAAAACCTGAAGATCGAAAATCTGCCTCAGAAGGAGCGGCACACAAAATGCCAGAGTCATAAAAACAAATAACTTGAATTGCAGCAGTAACAATATCCTCTCTCTTATCCCTCTTGCATATCTATAGATTTACATGTAACCAAACGAAGAAGAAAGAAGAAGAAGAAGTAGAAGATCACCGTCATCAGTCTCAACATCAACAACAATTAAGTGCATTTCCTTCAGTCCAAAGCTCATCATCATCGTGGTGCACCTTTTTGCCTTAACTCAAGACACCTTTCTTCCTGATTTTTGTTTTGTTCTGTCTCTGGTCTCGTCACCAGACTCTAAGAAACACACCAACATACGAGTATACAATCAAATCAGGGCAACTCTTTGGCCCCCAGACTAGACACGTTTATTTGGTCCACAAGGAAAGCAGTTCCTGCCAGATGGTGGTCTGGCTCTGGATGGATGCTTCACTTGTTAGTTGTTTCTTTCATTTTTGATTTCTTCTTGTTCTTCTACAACTTCTTGAGGTCGTTATTGCATTGGCATTATGCAGTTTTTCGTTGCACAAAAAGGAACACATACCCTTTTTCACGAAACTGCTACTGGGATTTAGCAAATCTCATGAATCTCTTTTGTACGAGTGTGTCTGTTATCCCCATTGGACTTGTTTCATTCAAGTCTTGTTGTTGACTTATTACACTTCTTCTTCGAAGCTTATATAATTTATCGGGATAATATTAATGATCTTTGCTTCCAGGTAAAGTTTTCAATGTTTAAGAAATTAAACATCTGCAGTTCTGCCAAAAACGTTAAATATGAATAATTAAAAACATTTTTTTGTGGAATGCAAAATACGAAAAACCTCCTCAAAGTCAAGACACCAAATGAGACCTCAAGATCTTTTCACTTGTCCTTCACATCTCATGACCAGGGAAGAGCACATCAGCAGGCACAAGAACAAGAATAAGAATATAAAATTAAGAAAAAGAGGAAGAAATGTCTGTCTCGTCGAAATGTGTGTCTTCAAAAAGTTCAAAATTGATTGCGAGTGCCACCGAATACCGAGAGCTCGAATGAATGTCGAGGAGGAGATGTTGGGATCTGGCGAATGAGGCACAGCTTGACACTAAAGTTTCTCAAAGTTAAAAATGCAAGATCCAACAACTCAAATCATTAAGAAGTCTAGACTTTATTATATATATACCTATATATATATAAGTTTTTATTTTTTAAGAAAACCCATCCCGTCAATCTCAGATACTTTGCTTGTTTTGTATTTTTATGTTTTTCTGTTTTGTCTCTCGTCGTAGTTGGCTCGAAATTTGATTGTAACCGACAGATGTATCACATCCACCAGATGAGATGAGATCCCAAGCTGCGCTTTAGTTTTGACTAGAAATGCATACTTTGTCACAACTTAGCTAACATAGCACCCGCCTAAATGTGGCTTGAATTTGATAGAATCTATTTTCACAATGAACTCGACGTGATCCTCGTTGATCTCTGACAGTATCACTTAAATTCAATTTCCAATAGTGACTCTGATCAGGTGTTACTGATTAGCAGGAGTATAGACTTGGGATCTACTCCTTCAGATGATCATCATCATCACGTCGACACCCATCAAATTTCATCCATGTCTGGTTGTCTGGTATGGTATGGTATAGTCTGGTCTGGTGAGGTCGGGTCTGGTCTGGTCTGGTCTTGTCTGGCTGGCTGGCTGACTGGCTGGTCGTTGGACCAAGCCCTTGTAAACTTGGGCATGTGCATTTCTCTTATGTCGGAAGCGGCATAAAAATAACTAGAGGATGTGGTGTCTGCCATTTATTTTGTTTTGATCCCTTAGCCTACTCGTCCGTCATTGGATCTTGCTAAGATGCAATGTGCATTTTCCTTTCCAATTCTTTAGGGATGCAGTGCATGACACTGCATGACTGCATCGTGAAAATTGCAATTTAAAATATGCAAAAAAAAGTTGTATATTTTGTTGTATTGTGTTGTTTGTAACAGTTTGTGCAGCCTGGAGTTGGTTAAATCAACTCTTTAACATTTCTTATTTATTTACTTTTTTTGCACTCGCTAATTTTACTACAAAGTTGTGGGTTACATGAGAATCAACGAGAGATCTTGTTTACTATGCCAAGGCGCGTAAGATTCTTCGATAGCATCTTTCATCTTGCACCATCTTTGAATGTGTTCAGTTGCGGAAATCTCAGTTTTAAATTGAATCTTATGGTGTGCATCTCAATATGCATTTCTTAGCAAACTTCGTAACGATTAAAAGAATTACAAGATTTTGAATGGAATTTCAGTCTGTGGGAATTTTAGTTTTTTTTGTTATTTCGAAAACTCAATGTTGTTGAATGAAAATAAATACGATAGTGAAAGTTCATTGAACTCCATTTATTTGGATATTATTTACTATTTCATACCACCGAAAGGCGTAGTCAAGGTCCGCGGCGTAGAATTTCCGTGAAAACGTTGGGATAAAATTACAACAAGTGTTTCGTATTAATATGTACTTTAACTATCAATCTATTTAATACAATGGTTATATGGAGTAGTACGGTTACAGAATAGATAATTCACAAGCTAATTGCTTTGCGCCTTTTTTCATTTTTCCTCGATGCTGCCGCAGCTTTGCCGTTTGCTCGGCACTGGACTTTTTAGGTTTTTAAATTGCCTTTAGTGCGACTTTCCTCTGATTTGAGTTTTCTATAATTCATGTGAGACGACATCTTTCATCTTTTTGCAATCTTCAATTTAGTTCCGATTTTTACAAATTTTTCAGTAAATATTTTTATTGCTTCACTTGGAGTTCTAGTAGTCCTTCTCAAGCTCTTTACAATGACACCCAAATCAACGTCCTAGCTAAATGCGTTCCCACGCTACACTAGTTTATAATTTTACGCAACGCTAATTCACATCAATCGCGAGAAACACATACAGGCATGCTCTATCCATTGTGCCCTCAACCCTTGCTCACGCATTATTACTCTCGTAGCTATTAGCGATTGAAATCTGACGGTATTTTGTAACGCAAGAAAGTTTGACTGGCTATCACTGTACTTAACGAGCGAAAAGACATTTTCATATCAAAAGAATTACAAGATTCTTGTCCACATCAAACTGAGCAATGATATCACCAAAAATCATCTCAGAACTCTTATTGACATTTAGATGTGCATCTCCTAGTAACTGCCTTCTATTCTCATTGATATCCTTAAAACAAAATAAATTAAAAGCTCAAGTTGCAGGAACTCTTAAAGCTTATAGCATCATCGTCATCAGATGTCTGTCAGTTGGGGATACTGGTGGAGTTAAAGTTCAATTTCACTTCATGAAGAATTGCATTTGGTGAAGATTTTGTCATGTTACCTCAAAAACGAACGAAAAACAAGAAGAGAGAGTTAAAGTAAAAACTATCTGCCGTACATAAAAGTATATATAGTATATCCTTAAAAGTTGCACATTTCCACTGCACACGAATGCAATTTGAGCAATTCACATTCGTTGAAATATTTTCAATTTTCGGCTTAAAAATATTTACCACAGGAATTGGGAATTGAAATTGGGGACTGGAATTGGGAATGGAATGAGTTCCTTTAGCCAGTTTTATGATGATGCCACCACCTGCTGCCATTGGGCCAGTTCTTTGGCTGGTGACGGCTGTTAAGTTGGTGCGACTGATTCTACAAGCAAGCTATTTACCTGGTCACGTTTGTTTCTCTTCAAAGGTTTGACGGTATTCTCCACTCCCATTGATTACGTTGCTGCATTTAAGGCGCAGAAGGTCGTCTTATTTGACCTTATCTTCATATGTTTTTTTTTTTATAAGTTGGCTTCCTTTTTACTACAAAATGATTTTGAAAAGGAGTATGTCTTGTTTTTACTGTCAGAATCAGTGCAGGTGTAAAAACGAAAACAGGTGCAAATATTTCCGAGTGCAATTTTGACTGCATTTCAAGAGTCACAAGAGTCGCATAAAGGTGTGTTTCATCCAAATGTGACCACACCATCGTCATGGATTGGTTGTATCTGATTTAATGTTCTTTAAAAAATTGTTTTTGATATTCCTTGATGTTGTTTTTCTTAATCCTTTCGAAAAGGGTAATTTATTTTTAAACTCAACCGGATACACATAATCGAAGTGTTTTGAAATGTTGCACATAAAGGAAACATCCACAAAACAGGATGCACCTTTTCAGATTAACTGCTCGAATTCGAAGAAAATGTGGTGTCACGTTTGAGACCGTCATAGAAGGGGAGAAATTCATACCACCTGCTTGCATATCACTGAATAGAACAATGTTTGAGGTTTCACTAATTCAGTGATCGACTCATAGATCGCCAATTGGAAATGTCAAAAAACTTGAAACGTCAAAACGTCACTTTTGTATTAAACCGTAATTTTACGGTAATTTAATCGAAATCCATTAGCTTTATTTGAATTTTAAGTCAAAAAATAAAACCATGTAATAGAGCTATAACAATATCTCCATCAAGAATTATCTGATACACCAAAGTGGAAGAGAATAATTCGGAACTTTCTTTCAGATGCACCAAATTGCAACAATGTCCGTTGTGGGGAAAGGAAGATCTGCTTAACGGATTTGGTAACCCATCAGCCACGATGCGTTTCCTGCAACTTCAAATGTCCGCGAAAGCGGAGGCCACAGGTAAGAGATATCACAAAAGCGACAGAATCATCAAGTGATTGATTGAAGCCACACACTTTTTGTGTTGGTGATAAATTCACTCAGTGCTCCCCATATCTTATGTATACACACAAATAAACATTCAATCGTCTCGAGTTGAGTTGAGTTGCATTGCATCAAATGCATTTCTTCCAAGAAACTCCAAAAAAAGCATCTTGAAATGCATCGTAAATCTTAAATCTTTTATTTCTTGATAACAAATTCTTGGTGAAGTCCATTCATTTTGTGGAGTTCCTTCTTCATGACTTCAATTTTTCGGGATCTTAAATGATGTGATTTTTATAAGACAATAACGAAATAACTTCAAATTTAAAACTCCATAAAGAAATTGAAATGAGTTTTCTCCATTTTGGAGTTGAAATAAATTTCATTTCAGTACCAGCAATCGTACCTTTCTATCCTTAAGGCACTCCACACTTCAGTAAGTAGGTATCACAAAATAAGTATTATATTATCCCCCCATGATCTTCATGATCCCCCCAAAATAAACGAATAAACTCCATTAAAGAATGAAGAAATCCGTTTTATTTTTTCGGTTAATTTTATTAAGAAACGAAATAAGTCTTAAAAGCATCGATTTTTTATGCAACTCCTTTTTATCGGGAAGGATCTGTTCATGCTTCGATCCATGGAAATTAATTTAACATGGAGATTGACAAACTGATCGATTCCGTGATTCAGTTTTATGCAAATCCAGTTTTTGCGTGATTCCTCTTGGAGCCTCAAAAATGCGACACGTAGGTGGATTCAGGCTTGTCAATTCAATTATGAAGACATGATGGTACATTGGGTCAAAAATCTCTGATCATCCCTTAGAATTCAGGCAGGATTATGTTGATGAAATGGTCAAATGAAATTCACTCAGAAGAATGTAGCAACTCCAATTTGAGGGTGTGTACTGCAATTGGTAACGATGTCGGATTGGAGGAGTGGACACTTCATGTCCACCTGGGAGCGGATTTTTGGATGAAAAAGAACATTTCGTCTCGACATTCAGTTTAATGGGGCGTCCAAAGACGTCGATTTATTTTCGTTTTGTTTGGACACGAAGCCATTAAAAAACAATAAAAGCGTGTAAAATGCTGAAAGCTTCAAAATGTATTACGTTTAAATATTAAACTAATAACGGTCGTAAAAATTTTTACGAACGTCAACATTTTAAAAACGAGAAGGTGGGCTGCATTGCATCGTTGTTCACAATCTGAATTGCATTTTTCCATTCTACACTAACTCAAATGCATCGAATGACATTTTAACTTGCATCGGCATCAATTTATACACGTATATCGTACTTTATCATCATTAATAGCTCGAAACCGTCAGTATCAAAACCTGATAATTGAGACAAGTTTTAAAGGCATGTCCAGAGTTTTGATTTATTTCGATTATTATATATTGACAGACTGAATGCTTGGCTAATGTGTCTTCTAGACTGCAGCTTGTCTATTTAAGGTCAAACAGACAAATTGTTTAATTGCATGTGGAAATATTTCCACGTGAGAATTATGAAACAGAAAATTGTTTTTTAATTGCTACACTTTGAACTTTACTAATTCCAAAGAGAAGTTGTATATCTAATCTTTTCCAAAGCTACCTGGGGTTTTCCAAGCAATCCAGGATCCTTACAAATTACTCTCTGTCTGATTCAGACTTTCAGTTGATACAGATCCTGGGTCCATTATCCCTGTGTCTTCCGAAGCTAGTAGAATTGTCCAGAGTTCGTCTGTGTGTCAGTTGTTAAGCCCAGATTCATAAACATTCGTCTCACAGGCAGCTGAAATCACATAAACCGTTATAACTTTCAGAAGGAAGATCTAGATGACTTTTTGCGAGGGCGCGCACATGCAAAAGAAGTTATAGAAATTAGGTCATCTGACAGACGAATGAATACTGTTACAATTGCAGATGGCCACTTTGTTACTTTTTTGGAATTCTAAATATGGCTACAGTCAACTCATATATTATATATGTACATAATACAAGAAACCCATGTCCCGAAGATCGGTCAAAGAAGTATTCACAAAACTGTGTGATGCTTGGTTACTTCAGCGCCCTAAAATGCCCACTTTGAAGCAATTCCTAAAAAAGAAAATTGCTGAAGTACTGAGCGAAACTTCTTCCACTGCGCAGGCTCAACCCATAAGATCACAGAAAAAAATTTGTGAATGACCAGGTTTTGTTGTACTCACATTTCCAGTGTCTTCCAGATTAGTCACTCTTGAATCCGACACATTGTAGCCGTCTCGGAGGCACTCAAATGTCATGATTATGTTGCAAATCAATGATCGTGTAATTGAAATTCTGAATTTCATAAACCAAACTCTTAGCAATGACTTCGTGTTGCTTCTGGTTTTACGTTGATTATAAATATCATGTCTGCATCGAAACATGAACCTTTCTATTTTACACTCAATTATACTGCATTTTGTGATGAATCTAAAATCACAAAGATAAGCAACAAAGTAGCAACAGTTGCAGTTCAAAGTAGATATGGATAAATTGAAATTCCATAAATTCGAGTGGATTGAATTAATTGATCACAATGCAATTGAATTACACTAACACCGGCCAAAAGTCATTGATCAGTTTAATTGCCATTTGTTACAAATAGAAATAACGAATAAGCAATCTCAATAATCTTGCGCTTTAAATAGACGAAGTTCTAGAAACCTACCTCCGAGATTTCTTATCAGGCTAATGATACAGCAAATAACTTTCCTCTAACATAACTATTAATGTTTGACCAATAGACCAGAATCTACCGCTCTATTCTTGAATCAATCTATCGATCGAACGAGAGGTGTAATTACTATTTGCAAACGTTGGACATCTCATTACTTACAGAATGTTCCGGAGTCTAGAGTCCTCGTGGTAGTTATCTGAGTATTTCATGCCATGGTGTCTCATTTGTTTGGTACATTCGTTATATTCATTATGAAAGAGGCTACGTGAGTATAAAATGTTGTAATGTCATGTTGGCTAGTCAACAGTGGTGGTATCATGGTATCTACATATCTATCTCTAGGTCATCCGGTTGATCACTCGTTCTTCCTTTTAGGTTACGTTACATTGATCTATCGTTGCCAATCTATGCATGAATTGCGTCTCGCAAGACTTGAGTAGAAGATAAATGCCACGACATGCATGACATTCTAATGGAAACGTTTGGATACAGTCTGGTCTAGCCGCGTTGTTGGGTAGAGATATCCAATTAAATTGTGCAAGTGTAAAGCTGCATATTTTACAAAAAGATTAAGACACGAGATTCGTGAAAAATTGTAACCATGCAATATTTCCTTCGTCGTCTTATAGATTTGTCCTCCAATCAATGGATTATGTAAACTTGACTTTGCTACAACTAATCCTTCATGAAAAATGAAGGTTAGATGATACTCATGTTTGAAGTGACAACAGGCCACCTGTCAAAATGACATTTCCAATCAACTTGAAAAGATTTATCTTTTGAAATTCACCTTAACACATGCTCTAACACGTTCTCTGTCAATTCGTATCATTCACACAGGGTCAACGCTATGAAGATGGAAAACTCTGTGGTACCAACAACCATACTTACAACTCCTGGTGTCAACTAAGACGGGATTCTTGCAACACTGGCTTCTATATCGATATTAGACACAATGGACCGTGTCATAAAGGTAAGTGATGTCGTCTTAGCATAATTAACTATCTTCATCTTCTTCTTGTCGTGTCTATTCACAAATAATTGCATTCAGACAGTGACTTCAACTGAATCACATCCATTTGCATTTTCTCCTCAGATACTAGAGGTTCATGCATTTCATTTAATCTGACTTGAACGAATATTAGATTTTCACTATTCACCTGAGACTTCTCGGTGCATTCAGCATTGTAGACGTTGTCACATGTAGTCAACATCTTTGTGTGAATGCATTTGATTGCATTTGATGGACCTTAAAACAAGATTTTCTCATTTAATCCTTTAAGTGTTTCGTGATTTTGTGATTTTAGATAAAATTAATAACTTAAATCCAATTTTGAGTCATGACATTGTGACTACATACGCTTTAACATGTCATAAAGTTGATGTCAGATGTCGTGGATATGGACAAAGATGTGGAAACATGTTCACATGTCTTGCAACAACATGACGTTTTTGAATCTCATAAAGACCGAGGATTGATAGCTTCTCTACATGATATATTACAAGTATATTACTCTCCATGATATATTACAAGTAAAACTTATATCTGTATGATATATGACAATCTTTAAGGTATTTTCTAAGAAAACCCTAAAACATTTTCAACAATATCCGATTCTGTTTAACGTCCAATTGATAACTTCCTAGTAGCGTTTGCGACATCTACATGCGATGAAGTTGATAAAAGTACTTCTGGTGTGTGTCACAGATAGATGCATGAGCTGAAACACTACAAATGCATTCAGCTGGTAGGTGCATAATTCTTCACCATGCATAAAACATTTGGTAGGAACTGGTGGTTGAATTCATTGAAATTTGCACGAGGGCACGAGTTGAAAAGATGCGTTGACGTCCGTTGTTGAATATTATTTTTAATTTTTAAAATTAACTTTTAATTTGTAAGAAAAATTAATTTATTTTATCATTTTCAATTTTCAGATTCTTTCCCGTTAACTGGCATGACATTGCACGGAGGATTTCTCTGAGTATTCAAGAGTAAACTCCAAATGAACGTTAAAAATTTTATGTAAATTAAAAATAAAAACAATTAAAAATAATTTCTAAGATTTATCAACATAAGAATTAAATGTATAAAATATATGTCTTGAAATAAAGCGAAAATCCTGTTTATTTATTTACTTATTTAACGAATTTGTATTAAACATGAATATATATTTTTTATTTATGCTGTTTGTATGTAAAAATAAACATTTTTTTAATTATTATTTTAATTTATTTTGTTTACAATGAATTGAATTAAATTAATGTTATTCATAATTATGTAGTTAATTAAGCACGCACTAGATGCATTTCATTGTAATTATTAATTAAACACAACATGAGTATGCTACCTACAGTGAAGTGGAAAGGAAATCAATAAAATTTAATTAATATTTTTGTTTTTAATTTAAGATGACTGATAGATTAAACAGTTCTCTCTGAAAGTACATAAATGTTAAATGTATTGTAATAAGGATTATGTAATATGAATGTAAAGACAAAACACTGAAAAAATATACTTAACAAAAATAAACCAATAGAAATGGAGACATACAAGTCAATTTTTCTCATTCACTTTAATTTAACTAATTGTATATACCATATAACTGATTAGTTTTATAAGGAGTGAAGCAACGATTTTCCAACAGAATTTCATGTTGTCAAATTTGTCTAGCTTATCTATAACCAAGTTTATAACATATTTGTTTCTAGAGTCATAATGGTTTTTAGGTTACTTAGATAAATGAAATAACTCCTTCTTAAACTGAGTTCATTTCATATTGGATTTTGATCGCCATCAATCATATACTAATCATTTAATCATATAAAAATTGTAGAAAATCAATTTTGAGGTAATGTTGATAAGATAAGCATGTTATCTCGAATGAAACACACACTCTCTTCACAATTTTATTGGATATCATTTGTAATAACAGATAAGGCTCAATATCTTCTTAATTTACGTTTCCCGTATGTGTTTTATTTTGAAAATTTCACTTTATTTTCACAATTTTCCACTGAAATTGATCGAATAAACAAACTTGTATGAAAAACATAAGGAACACAATCATTTCAAAATGTATAAATAGTACGTGTTGATTAATAGGTAATAATACCGTCTCATTATACTAGCCACACTTTCAGCGCTCGTTCAAATTGAAGGTTTTATAAGCAAATAGACCAGGACTCGACCGGACTACGCACTGAGTAAATTGGAATGCAAATTCGCACGGATCAGTCTCTTGAATGTCGGAATTAATACATTCCTTCAATCCTTTAAGTTTCTCACTTGTTTCCTGGTAATGGTCGATTAGTTGGGAATACATGATTGCATCCATTGTGAATGCGTTTCCTCTAACGATTCCACTTTTCTCTAGCATGCAATTCAGGAAGCACTTCATTCGGTAGGTTGCATCATTGATATCGCTGTTTTCAAGATCGAACTTTTCCTCAGCAGAGAGTCCAGCTACAGCTTCGCAGTTTTCATCTGCAAATGCTTCAGTCTGAAAATAATAATTGACATTAATATGGCTTTGATAAGAGCTATCGTTTATTGTTCACTTTACAGCTAGTGTTGATAAACAGACAATCATCACCATCAACAGCTTCATCTTTTCATGTGATATGAGAGGAGTTATCGCAGCCGCTTGTAGTAATACTCTGACGAGACTTGCAGAATTCTGGTCGGATATATTTCCTCGTTGATTGTTTACTAAGGCGTGCCTGTCTAGCTTTGCAAGTTTTCTTAAATTAGCTTGTGGAGAAATTAATTTATTCCAGCCCTGCACACTCCCCTAATAGACTGTAATCTTGTTGGAAAATGCGGAAAACTCGGTGGGTGCAGACTTGTATTTCTCGTTTAATGGTTTCTACTGTTGTTTGCTATAGAGGGATAATGAAATCCCCTATCGGGGTAAATTATCTTATCAAGCATTTGTCGATTTTGGTGGTGGTCGTTTGATTGATTAAGTCGTGCGACATAAACGGCTTCACTGCGTTTTAGTGTCGCTTTGTCTGCGAGAGAGTGCCGACTTAATTTTTGGAATGTTAATTTCAATTTAAATGGAAATTTCTCTTAACGCTGAGTTAACAACGCTGACCAGTTCTCTTGATCATGACTCTATAGTGACGATGGAGTGGATTCATTTGGTGGAATTATTTGCGTTTTACTTTTGGACAAAAATGAGTCCAACGTTCCTGCTCTCTTCCATGAAAATGTCTCCCTATTTGCTTCATGCCGAGTCATCTGTGAAAAATAATGAAATTGGGAAAGCATAGAATTGAGAACAAGCCACCGATATGCTATGCTCTTCGTATTAGTATCGAATCTCTTTCAAGAGAGTATCGAATTGTGACGTGGAATCGAACATAATTTGTGAACTCCAATTTGAAAAACGTGTTGTCGTTGTGCCAGAAATGAAGCTCTCGTGGACGAGTAATCAACGCTGATGCGTTGGCTGCAAATTTATTTAATTGCTACTCTGAACAAAAAGGGATTCAGTGATCTGTTTGCTTTATGCAGAGTCATCTGTGAAAAATTATGAAATTGGGAAATTATAGAATTGAGAACAAACCGCCGATATGCTCATCGTTTTAGTATCGAATCTTGTTCAAGAGAATATCAAATTGTGACGTGGAATCAAACAAAATTTGTGGAGTGGACCCCAAATTGAGAAACATGTATAGCCATAAATGAAGCTCTCGCGGACGAGTAAGCAACGTTGATGCGTTGGCTGCAAATTTATTCAATTGGTACTTTGACAGAACGGAATTCAATGATCTGTTTGCTTTATGCAGAGTCATCTGTGAAAAATTATGAAATTGGGAAATTATAGAATTGAGAACAAACCGCCGATATGCTCATCGTTTTAGTATCGAATCTTGTTCAAGAGAATATCAAATTGTGACGTGGAAACGAACATAATTTGTGGCGTGGACCCCAATACCAATTTGAGAAACATGTATAGCCAGAAATGAAACTCTCACGACCGAGTAAACAACATTGATCTGTTGACTGCAAATTTGTTTAATTGCTACTGTGGACAAAAGTACTCCTGGATTCAATGATCTATTTGCTTTATGCAGAGTCATCTGTGAAAAATAATGAAATTGGGAAATAAAACTTTCAACCAGTTTATTAACTTATTAAACTATTTAACATAATTATGGCACTTCTTCGATAACACTACCGATAGGAAGAGAAGTTACTGAGACGATGCATTTACAAAAATCAAAAGCGAATTCACATTTATCTGACACAGGCACAACTTCACGAATGCATTTCTTCATTTTGATGAAGTTTTCCTCAAATGTTGAGTTTGTCTGCTTGATGTAGTCCGGAAGAAGAGCATAGAATCCTATCAAGGCTACGTACTCTCCATCCTTGAGGAGACTATTCCGTTCCAGTTGACAATTCAGGAAACACTTCAAATTCTGCGGTATCTGAGTAATGTTCATGTTCTCCAGAGCCAATGATCGTTCTGTTCTTGAGATCCCAAACTGTTCTTCACAGCTCTGTGTCCCGTTTGCATCTGAAGCTCCGACATTTATCTGCAAAGGAAGAGTAATTTTACAATTGAACTACGATTTTAAGACAATCATTACGACAACAATTTGTAGAAGACACAGAAGCACAACAGTCTTCATGCTTGTTAAGAATCCCAATAACGTCTATTCTTTAAGATGTTCTACACATTTCTACCTGCTCCACATTGAACTTGAAGATGGTAAAAGTGAAGCCTCAAAAAGCGTTCATATCCAATTACATGATTACCATTCTGCGTAGGACAACCGAAAAAGGGAGACCAGGAGATCAGGTTCGTGGACAAGTCATCTCCACTGCGTTTGCCCTCAAAACCTGTTCTTCTCAGTGTTCAATTCGCAAGAATCTCGATATGATGAATTATGAGAATTTGCTAAACTCACATGGAATTTGGGAGGTCAATTGTACATTCCATCGAGTTCTCCGACATTTTGCATTCCACTCCATCGAGTCATGCTCCCCGAGACAAAAAGGGAATGAATCAAGAGTGTACCTTGCCTTACCTTAACTTTCATTAAAACATAATTTAAAAATTTCACATTGTGTCGAGTTAAGCATGAAAAAGTTCCTATTAAGCTTGCTAACCGAAAAAATTCCCCGAGGCGGTTAAAAATGGAAAAGGAATGTTTTCTTATCATATGAATAAAGAAAACTTTCACTAACGAATTAAAGCTAAAACTCTGGCAGCCACACTGAAACACCACAAAGACTTAATCATAACAGAGTCTCGTGTTTGCATTAGAAATTCACACCTGAACGATTGTCTGTCGAGCACCAGAAAAGCTCAGAAAAATATTAAAAATAAAAGTCTGACTCATACGAATAGGAAAAGTTGATCGTCTGTTAAAATAAAAATATTTGAAAATAATTCAAAATGCTGAAACATGCAAATTCATAACAAAAATGAAAGTCACTTGAAAAATGCAATTAACTGAAACATTAAAACTTGTTGCGCAATAATATGTTTATCTAAAATAACAAGATTTCCGGGAAAATAATAAACATTACTCGTATAGTAATTTTTCTAATTACTTATCAAAGAAACATCTTGGCGCCAATTGAGACAATGCGGTGCAAAGTTTTTACATGGAAATTTTGCACATCTTCCAAGAAAACTTCGACGCCCAGAATTCTGGTGTAGAAGATAGTGGCTCTACGCCACTGCAGTGTGGCTAATCAAATCAATTGCTTGAGACAATGACAAAGATCTTCTGAAGACGTGATTTAGGAATCTTCATTTGCATGCAATTGGCCTATAAATGAAAACGTACTTGCCCTTATTCAATGGAGTCATTCAATGACAACATGTGTTCTCGTGTAGGCGGGAAGACTCCATTTGGATTCAGCGACTGATCCTAGAAGTTGGCTCGAGTAATCACTTAGACGTTTCCGAGTGTGATAAGACGCTGTGTTAGTGGACACATTGCTAGCGGTGTTCATTGTCAAGAATTCCATTGGGAATTAAACTCGTTGACCTTTGCTTATTGTCTTGGACCGAATCAGACCACAAGATCAGTCAGTATAGTGATTGATCGTGGAGTGGTGTCGTGAATCACGGGTTATGTCATACGCCTTTGACACGTTCGTGTACCTTAAATGGAGTGGCATTTGTCATTGCATCTGGTGGGAACGTCTTAAGTGAATGAATCACGGAATCTCTTCTCAAGTGATTGGACGTCATTGGCAAGATCCACGAAACTTTCAAATTTTCCAACTAAATCGGGCTTAAATCATAAACGGAAATATCTCAGTTACGCAAAGTAACCAGTGCGTCATTTCATTCATTATCGAGCGAGGTTTGGCTTTCTCTGAAGTTTGTCACTGTCTTCGAAGTCGGACATTATCAACTCAACACGAGCTCAACATTGGCTCAAAACAACTGCTACGGGTTTCACAAAGTTTACGGGTGATCTGTCGTTTTAGTTGTAGGTAAGACGCGAACAAGTAATAACGTGACGACTTGTGTGCAGTTAACATTAACAAACGTCTTATATAGTGCCGAGCTTTTATCTGATAACCGGATGTGATAAGATTTCGGGGTGTCTGATTCAATATAATTAGTCTCGTTAAAGTTCTATAACCGAGTGCGCGCCGATGTGTTTATGGAATAAAAGTGTTTTATATGATTTAAAAAGTTTTGCATCAATCAAGTGTCTGTTTTGTATTTCGTTATTATTTAATTAAACAAAATGGGTATATTACGCAACGTTCTGTGTAGTCACAAACGTGACTTAGTGACATATTTTAAAGTAATAGTGTTGGCATTTATTGCACTTTCTTATGTTGATTCGTTCAATATTTCGCCGAAACCTAATCTGGTTTTACGTGAACCTAATTTAAAGATTTTTATGGAAAAAAAACGTAGCTCCTACTTTGGATACAGTCTCAATTTAAGGCAAAATAGGTAAGATCTAATTCGGAAACGTGAAATATAATATGTGTAAAAACAAGTTGCCTAAAAGTTATTTTGGAAACGAACAGGTTTCAAAACCTGTGGATTTTTGAAAAACTCCTGGACATTTCATCAATTCATTAGTTTTAATAATATCAATGGCAGCTTGTATAGATTTACGTAAAGCCTAAAAGAATTTGGATTTGTTTGGGAAGTGTTGATCATCCTTTTGGACTTATTAATGTAATATCTTAGCACTAAACTCAAGAGAACTCTAGATTATAGAGAATTCTCTATGATCTAAGGATCCAACACTGTTCTTAGGCAGCTACTAAACAACCTAAGTGAATCACTAAAGCTGCTGCAGTGATTAATTAATGAAAATTATTAAGTTTTATGGTTGACATACATTAATTGATAAGACACACATTAAGAATTTGTCAACAAATTGAAAAATTATGATTCACACGCACAACAAGATAATTAAGTCTTTCACGATGAATGATGTGAGCTGGTATCATAGACAGAAGGAACTATCTCAATTTGAGTTGATAAAGCAATAACTAGGTTCAAGTAGATTTCTTTTAACGTCGATCCTACACTAGACACTCTGTTTTTCCTCTTTTTGTCGATTTCAATTACCCAAGCCCTTGGACTACCACTATCTTGGCGTCGGTGGCGATGACACTAGATTATCCCTCATTCCTGTACTATCACTTAACATTGTGGGCAGTGGCTAACTTTCACATGAAAATATCAATTTCCAAACCGGAACTTCATATTTGGTTTTGTTGTTCTGCAGATTATGTTGATGTCTATTTTATCTTTTCAAGTCATTGACGTCGTCTTCATCGCACCACATCAAATGGAGTAAATATTTTAACTAATAACATGACAAACCTTGTGTACTCGGGGTACTTCCAGTTTGGTGATTCAAGTTTCATTGGAAAATTATGTATGAGGGAAATTTACTCATTGCGATGTTCTTCGAAAAAATGTGAAAGTAAAACTTCAATTGAGTTCTGAATTATGTAATTCCAGTTTTGGATACTTTATCTCTATAGTCTTGGCGAAAAATTCCAATGCGATTAGAACAAAAACGAATTCAGTCTGGCGTCCAGCTATCAGTTGTCTTCGTCATTTGATATGAGGTTTTTTGGGAAATGCAGTCAAGCTTTTTGGGCTATTATGTCGTCCCAGAGACGTGGTAATGTCAGCTGCGAGACGAGATTAAACCATGATTCAATAGAATAGTGTAGCATGTTATTATGTCATTTTTGGGATACATATCAGAAAAACAACATTGAATTGGATAGGTTTCTATGTTTTTTGCTCAAAGCTTATCTAATTAACATGCAATTATTCACAACATGCTAATCTTGTTTTCCGAACTTGACCATTTTTGAAAGAAATCATTTTCATAAAATTCTAAATTTTAACTAAAACTTCGCAAAATTTGCCAGAATGATAGCAATCATTGAAAGAATATCAGTTTCGATACTCACAAGTGTTTGGATAAATGTAAATAATGATGTCATTCAAAGTTTCCATGTATCGAATATGAATTTAACTTGATTAGCTCATATATCACCTTTTCTCATACAGAAGCAGTTCGATTTTTCCATTAATAGCAACATTCCTTGACTATTTAAACCAGTTTCAAATAGTATTGCTTATGTACATTTAGATATTATCAAATAGACTTTCAATTTTACATGTCACTCTTTTCTACTAATACTTATTAAACATGTTATCATTAAACAAACAGATTAAAGAACGTGCAAATGTTTTTCAGGCGACTAAAGTCGTTTACTTCTTAAATTATTTTGAATATTTGAGGGAAAACGAAAATTTTGAAGGTGAAAACATTTTTAAAATTATTTAGTTTTATGGTTAAGTTTCACAAAAGTTTCGTCATATAACCAAAACTTGTTTTCCTGTGGTATCATTAATCGACCATGACATTGATTAACATAAACTGAAGGAACAACGAATGAACTTGGAATTTACTGGGTGTTTTTCAGGTGATACTACCATAAATCAGGATCCGCTGTAGGCGGAGGAGTTATGGATTCTTTCACCAAGATATCTGCTTGCAAATTAATTGATTTTGTTCTCGAAAAGTTTGTCGTTATAGATGATTCCCTTAAATATATTATGAAAGTAATTCCTTTAGGTACAATGTAATGTTTCAATTATGTACCTCCTAATGTGAAGCTTTATAGCTATTTAATGTGGCTTAGTCACCTGCATGATAGTAGGAAATCACGTTTGTCTATCGTCATGTTCGCAACTCATCTTTACACGATTTGTCATCATGCAATTACTCATATCTGGGAAAACGCCTTGTCTAGTGAATAATCACAACATGAAAAATATTTAATAATATAATACCAATGCCCAACAAAAATTCACTTGGCGGTATAGAACAAAAACAAATCATGCAAAATATTGAGGTCAATTTGAATTGATGAATATTGACTTGCTTGAGTCGTTGAGGTTTTCTTACCAATGTTTCATGCTTAAATCACAATTATATGACCTCGTTTGGCTAATGAAACGGTCGATTAAATGACCTTAAACTGTCCATTGACCAGGTATCAAGGAGTTTCATTGCAAATCATAATTCACAAATGATTCTACAAAGCATCAAATAACATCTTTTGAGTTATTAGCTAAAAATCAATTCTTCTTAATTGTTGAGAATCCATGTAAACGATTTGTTAGACTCATTGTAGCTGTTTATGTATCAAGGGTGTAAAGTGACGCTTTCTTGCATTCGTGGATTGCAGTAAGAGTGTAAGGTCCTGCATGCGTATAAAGACGAGTGGAGAAATTGTGGCGCGAGACGAACTCGAGCGCTACAACTACACGAATCTTTGTACAAATGCGTCATGATCGAGCGCAAATGCAGCAACGACTGCAAGAAAGCGTCGCTTTACACCCATAAAACTAATTCGTGGAAAGTTGAATTTGAGATTAATTAATACACGAATCTGTGACATAAAGTTGTACTTTACGCACTAGTGCGGTAAAATAGGGTGTTTGGGAATCGAACACTTTACGCACGCAAAACGCACATCGAAAATTCAACTTTCGGAGCAACCGTTGTATAAAGTTCATTTATTAATATCTAATAAAATCCAAACTGCCTTGCCTGAGAACCTATCATCAAGACCGTGCGAAAATGTTCCTAACCTTCAAGTAGACGTCGTTTTGGCGCCATGACCCAGAGTGACCAAGTTCCAAGAAAACGTCATCGGAAAATGGAAAAGTCGATACTTTTCTTGCGATAATTGGAAGTGAAGAGGACTTAATTTATTAATCACATAATAATAGCAAGTATTGACTTCGTCTTGCACCTGCAACCTGATCATTCCTAGATGTCTTTTTGATTGAATAAAGACAATCAACATCAATACGGACGTCGTTTTGTACCCATGAAATTGCAATTATAACGACAGCGACATTGTTTACGAGGCTACTGTCCAGTGGTTATAACAAACAGTATAAGGAAATATATTCTCCGACCAATATGGCAGTAAAAGTAATAAATTAGAATTGATTTAAAATAAAATCTAATAGAAATCATGAACTTTTCTTTCAGCTATTATAACTAGGAATGCTTCAAGTAATTTAAAGTCTAGCCACATAAAAATTATTCACAGCAATTAAGACAATTGTTTGACGGCCTATCATTCGCGTTCATGACAATTGGATGGTGATTTGATGGGTTTATGCGAACTAAATAATTATTTTTATTTATTATATTATTCTAATGGCACGTAGAAACTAATTGTGAATCATATTTGTTGCATTTATTATGATTAATTCTAGTCTTGAATGGTGTGAAAACGTGATATGCCTTTTTTAATTTTAATTAATGGAGCGTGTTCAAAGAATCGTCCAGTAAATGCTTCACTTGATATGGATTTTGCACAAATGAACACGTAACACCCAATAAATTTATATTGAAATAAAAACCAAAATTGTAAATTAACATTATTCTTCTTAATTACAGTGTTATCGTTGGTGCTCCACGAGCTCAATCATCTTTGGAATTGCAACGGAAGGTAGACGAACCGGGAGCTGTGTACAAATGCAACATAATCACTGGAAACTGTAATCCATATGTGTTTGATAAAGTCGGGAATACCAATTCTGAGTTCAATGACTACACTTATGACTCGGAGAAAAAGGATTACCAATGGTTGGGCGGTACAATGGATGGAGGAAGCAAGGAAAGCGATAAGTTAGTAGTATGTGCTCCGAAACTTTTAGCGAATTTGGGGTCGGAGTATCTGGTGCACGGAATATGTTATTGGACTCGTAACACGATTGGGGATGTACCATTAGAAGTTAAAAAAATTGCACCCTTAAGACTGAAAAGTATATCCTTTCAAGTCATGATACAGTTAAAAGTTACTAATTAGTTCATTCCGACAGGTAAGCAAGTTCGAAATGATGGAGACAAGAAATATTTCTACTACATGTTTGGGGAACAAGGATTCAGCTGTCATTTGACTGAGAACAATGAAGAAATACTCATGGGAACACCGGGACTACACACTTGGAAGGGATCACTCGTGCGTTATAGAGTTAAAGTTCAAGAAGACTTAGGCGGGTTGAGTCGTCGTGATCTGGACGCATCAAAACAGCGAATAGTTAAACGTGATACCCTAGAGTATATTAGTGAAGTTCCAAATCCAGAGACATGGGATCAAAAAAGTGATTCTTATTTCGGATACGCCATAACTTCTGCGTTCTTTGAAGGACCCTCGTCATCGAAGCTACTATACGCTGCAAGTGCACCTCAGGCTGATGATCAAAACGGCGAAGTACGACAAATTAGACGTTTTGTATTAATAAAACTTCAAAATCTAATTTAATGTTCGCAGGTTTACGTATTCGATGTCATCACACTGCCCTATGGAGAATACTCAATTAAGAAGTACCATACGTTCCATGGTACACAATTTGGGGAATATTTTGGATATGCTTTACTCGCTGATGACTTCAATGGAGATGGTTTTCCCGATTTGGCTGTATCAGCACCAATGTATCGAGGAGCGCAAAACTATGAAGGTGGAGCGGTTTATATCTTCCTCAATAAAGGAAACGTAAGTTTATCAGAAATGCCTTATATCACGTGTCATATAATCACAAATTTGATTCATTTTTTAGTTCAACTTCGTTTTACAAAAAAGAATAACAATCGAAACTGAGATGCCAGCTAGGTTTGGTACAACTCTTGCTAAGTTAGGAGACCTCAATCGAGATGGTTATGCTGGTAAACATATTTATAGGATTCTAAACGTTTTTCATATTGATAACTCTTAAATTTTCTTAGATATTGCAATTGGAGCTCCATTTGAAGGAGACGGAGTTGTTTACGTTTATTTAGGAAGTGCAATTGGAATTCAAGATAAACCCAGCCAAATCCTTAAAGCTCCTCCGCAAAACGTGACAAAGCCAATGTTTGGTCATGGTATGTCTAAAGGAGCCGATATTGACTACAATCATTATAATGGTATGATGGATTTCATTGATCCACATTGGACATTGAGTTTAATTTCTAAACAATACAGATTTGGCCATTGGAGCACCCAATGCAGAGACAGTTTATTTGTACAAAACGTATCCAGTGATCAAAGTTGTTGCTGTTGCAGAATCACTGAATCGGGAAATTAAAATCGATCAAAATAAGGTTCAAATAAAGGCATGTTGGCGTATCGAGTCTTCAACGAGAGTTAACACTGACCACAAACTTAAGCTAAAGCTGAGAGTAGATCCACAATCCAAAAGAGTAATACTATCAACTGGACAAAATACTGTCGATTTTGAGGTTACAGCTGGTACAGAACAGAAATGTCGTTTCTTTGATGGTACAGTCGAGTTTTCAGTAGCTGATGTATTCAAGCCCATCGATATTCAACTTCATTATGACTTGGTTGACAAAATTCCAGATAGTGAAAGTAAAATATTTCCAAAAATTTATTTAATTACAAATCTTTAATGGGATAATTAATTCCAGTATTTTGTGAAACATGTGTGGCTCTTGACCCAACTGATGGAAAGTTTGTGAGCAGTAAAATTGTGTTTAATACCGGATGTCAAAACGAAGTTTGTGTTGCTGATTTACGTTTATCCAGCTCTGGTGCAAGGTATGACAACACAATTATTTCACTCATTTGCAGAAAATATTACATTATTTTCATTTTCCTCAAAGGAGTCCATACGTTCTTGGCAGCGCTAGAACCATGACAGTAACTTATGAAATCCGTAATGCTGGAGAAGCTGCATATTTGCCACAAATTAACATAACGACTTCAAATAAAGCCAGTTTCGCCAAAGTTCCATCAACATGTAAATTGGATGACGGTATCCTGCTGTGTGATCTCTACAGTGGACGTCCCATGAAGCAAGGAAACAAAGTAAGTGTACTTACACAATAAACTTCCTTCATATTCTTATGGCTCATATCACATTACTCAGGATACATTGAGTGTGGTTATTGATACATCAAACTTTGACGGTAATTCAATGACAATACGTGCTGAGGTTTATAGCACAGGAAATGAATCTCACCCTGAGGACAATATTCTTGAAGATGTTATCGCTTTTGCAGAGTATAGCGAAATTGAGCTTCTGGGGTGAGTGACTGCTATTGTTTTACAATAAACTAAATTATTCAAACCTTTATATTGTAGCAAAGCAATTACGCCAAGTATAAATCTTGAAGATGGCATTTATATTGCAGAAATGGTTAACAATTTTGAGGTATTGTTTTGAATAACTTACTTATTATCGTAGGATTTATATAAACTTTTTCTAGATTCGCAACAACGGTCCAAGTACAATCAAAACTATGGAAGTAATGATATCTATTCCAATATCATATTTAGTTCCTGAAACATATTCGAGGATACCCCTTGTTGAAGCAAGCAACATCTCTGTGTCAGGAATGTATGGAGAGAAGGAGTTGGAAATCGTTTTAACACAAAACAACACAATTCTGGTACAAAATGCAATTGAATTGACTTCAACACCTCCAGCTATTGTGGATAATATTGCTAAATTTGATACTGGACACATCAGCTACAGCTTAGAGCGAGACTATGGATACAGCTTCGACGATCGTGAGCATTAGATAGAAGCTATTGACTGTGACATGATTTGATGAATAATTTGTTTTTTAGATACGGAGCATATGATGACAAGGAGAAGGCGTGATGCGAAGGTCATATCTGATGATGAATACACTCGTGTTGGAAGGAAACAAAGAACCTCAATGATAGCAGATGAGTTAGCTAACAAGCTTCCTGTGAACCGAACGATATTCTTCAACTGTGAAGATCCAGAAGAAACGCTTTGTATTCAAGCGTCTCTGACAGCCCACAATGTAGTTCCAGGGGATAGTTTTATCAATATCACCACAAGATATCATTTGGACCTACAGTTAGTCAACAAGATTTTATCTGAGACAAGGGATATATTTGTGTTAACAATGTCAGCTAGTGTCAGTAAAATAGGAGATGAAAAAGGGTAAGATCTACATAAGATTTTCAATGAGAATTGATATTAACAAAGATTTGTTTTACAGAACCACAATCAAAGTTCAAACCACACTGCCACACAACATAGTCTCCAAACACAAAATATATTCAACCCCAATATGGGTCATAGTGCTATCTGTTATTGGGGGGCTTATACTTCTAGCTCTCTTAGCTTACGCGCTATATAGGGTTTGTTAAATGCATCTTAATTTAAAGATTTACATCTTATGAAACTCTTTATTTGATTTTCAGTTTGGATTCTTTAGACGACAAAAGAAGGAAGAACTTCAAAAATTGAAACGTGAAAGCCAAAGAGTTACTGCTGAAGATACAGATGATGAAAGTTAGATATAAATTTGTAATATTTTAAGCATATAAAATGCAAATTTTGCCTGTTTTTTGTGCATGGCTGTGTATAGTATAATCTTAAGAATTTTATTGTAAAAATGTTTCATTACTTCGAGTGTGCCAATGACGTATTACTTAATTAAATCTAGCATAAAATACATTAATACAAAAGTTTTCTTTCGCTTCCCTTCTATTCAGAAGTTTTACTTAGTTACAGCTGAGTTTTGTTTATTAGAACTTGTTGAAAATAAACATTAAGTTTTAAAAAGTGTTACAAACCTTATTAATATAAGGTAGATTAGGATATCCTTTACAGGATGAAGAGTTAAAGTTGACAGTTTTCGTTAGGAAGGAATTCATATCCTACTGCAAAACTCATTCATGTTTAAAACTAGTCCTGTTTTGAAATTTGTTATATTAAAGAAGTCACATAAAGGTTATCCAACTGTTAAGCTCAAAACACTTGTTTTATTGTGTTCAAATATTTTCAATTTATATAAGGTTATCATAGCTGGTAAATATTAGACGTTAATTATAATGTATGAGTTAATAAAACACGAACTTATTTATCCAAACAACTTTATTGTTATGTAACATGGTTCAACAAATTTTAATAATCCCAATAAGTTGTAAATAAACCTTTTCAAAATGAAAATGAGAATTTGAAATTCGTCAACATTATTTATCAAAATTATTTGATATGCAATTAAATTTTCAGTATTAGGATATTCAATTCACCGTAATTGTAACTACTTTAATAAATGATCTTTAAAATAAACCAATGTAATAGAGACGTGGTATTGATATTGATAAGGAAATTATCAAACCAACTAGATATAAATTTGGATGGTATTCTCGTTGAAAGAGAAAGTTACATTACCTTTTAGCAATGGGATGTTTTGTAGGTTTATATTGTATTTAACCAGAACCAAGTAACACATATTAAGAACGCAGTGCAATCAATTTGTAGGGTATGACTTGTTGACCTCAGATGAAAATAATAAAAACAATTAATGTAAAAAATTTAATATTGGTTTGCACAAATTAATTAAAATTAAACCTGCATAAAAAATTAACATACAAAAAACCGCTAATTGGAACTAATTGACTACATTAATGTATTCAACTTAACCTAAATGTAATATAAAATAAATTACCACATCTTTGTAAGTATAACTGCTCTGGGGGTACACTATATTCTCTCAATTAAAATCACTAAAATAGATTACAAAAATTAAAATTTCGTTTTGATAAAATTCACCTAATTTTTGGCTCATTTTAAATATCTTGGTAAAAGTTTGTGAATAGTAATAAAAAACTAAAAGTCAAAATGTTTCTAAAACATCTTTTCAAATTATTTATATTTGGTCTATAAATATTTTTAAATTTACTTTATTCTTTACAAAAATTCTTTCTACTTTGCTTTTATATTGTCTCAATTATGATATTAAATTTTTCGTAACTATAATTACATTATTTACAAAACAATTTACGATAAAATTTAATTTCTCAATTATTGTTTTTAACTTTTTGGATTTAACCAAATTCGATTTATATTTCTTTAAACGGGATTTAGGCCTTAATAAAAGAAATTGTATTCCTTATTACCTCTACTTCGCGGTAATGGACAAGTACTTGGAGTACGATAAAAGCGAATTATTTTTATGTTTATTGCTTACTTATAATTTTAAATTTTAATTTTTAAATATTTCACGAGTTTATTATCAATTTTCGTTATTGCTCACAAACGATTTTCATGTTTTTGTGTTTTTAAATAATGTTTAAATTCTATCGTTGGGGTGTAAAAGTCGATTTAAAGTCTGTAATTTTCTTTGAATGTTTCAAACTTAAAACGAAAAGAGTGTTGTTAAATATTTTCTTATTGAAAAGTTGTTATTCAAACAAATGTATTTTTCAGGTTTCGTGTAATCAATGATTCTATGGTAGATAATATAATTCATAGAAATTTTTATTCTTTGATATGCAAAATTTCCGTAGAACTCGCATAAATTCAACGGCATCACATTTACGGGGGTTGATTAATACATAATCCTTCATAAGTACCTCGGTTACGAGTATATGTCTGTGATAACTTGACTAGCAAAAATTTACGACTATTTAACTTTAAGAGAGATGCTACAAGTTTTAAATTTCTTTAGAGTTCTTCTACGCAAGATTAATGAATGAGTCAGACTAAATGAATTGATCACACAAGTTATGGAAACGTATAGTTGTTCTACTTCTATTTCCACCGATCAAAGAGATTAGATTTATACATTTATTTATTTCGAAATATAGTTATATTATATATACTTGATATTTGAAATTTATAAAAGATTCATTCTAAATTAGTTTTTTATTTACTTCGGGGAGCTACACTTACATAATAATTTATTAAAAATAAGTACTTTATAAGATATGCCCACAACATATTACTTTCAATCCCCATTCTATCACAATTAGTAGAAAGAACCTTCACAATTCTATCTTTTTTCCAAATCATTGAGGAATATTTTGTATATAATTTTACTATGAATGTAACAAAAATGAGCAATTTTTGTCAATAATTTATAAAATTTTGTATCGTCACTATTTTCAATTCTAAAATTTACATTGAATCACTTAAATAATTACATGTAATGGAACAGAATTTCTAGATCGTCATTCTGAATAGAACATATTATCATTATAAATATACAAAAATATACAAATCAACGATAAAACTTAATAACTATGAAGAGTAGAGCTTTTAGATCACTAAAAATCAGCACATAGTTTCGTTGTAAGGTGGCTCCTTTTCTGAATCGGTACTGCTCTTTATATTTGATGATAACTTAGCGATTTCATCTTGTACCAAATTTGTGCTTATTGTTGGTATTGTTGTGCGATCATCTCGTGATTCTTCTGTACTCGAACTGCTTTCTTCTAGGATATTCATACCTAATTTTGAGGTTGGTGGCGGTTTAAGTGAACTTTTAAGTACTATTGGTGGTTTACTACTTAAATCGACTTTGTCGGACTCCGAAACCGTTCGATGAGGTGAATATTTGCTTTGGTCCATGCTAAATTGTTTCTTCAACATAGCTGAACGTGGAGGCGGTTGTTGATCTGGAAGTGTTGGTTTGTTTTCGACAACACCAAATGATGACGTCCGATATGGAGTTGCTTTAGTGTCAATAACAGTTGTGTTACTAGTTTCTGCATCTAATGAAAGATCATTGGTTAATGAGTTGTTATCTATGTTAAATGATCCTGTCATCGAGGTGCTGGTGTCATTCGAACTTTGTTTTATTACTCTGTAAGGATGTAAAGAGTATTCCGTGTCAGTGCTGGAGTTCTTTTGTAAGCTTTCACTAGATTTCTTTCCAGTAGCGCGGAAATTAAGATGTTCTGTTGATGGATAAAGGAAATCACTGCTGGTACGTGTATAGTTTTGCGGCGAGTGTCGTCCACGATATGTTTGACAATCTGCGGAAAGGTTTCTTGAATAATATCGTTCGTTCCTCTCACCACATTCAGCATCATTTTCTGGATCATGAGACATTGCACTAATTGACGGTTTGGATGGTGATAGTTCTATAGCCGTTTCACGTCTTAGAGGGTGTCGTTGAATAAAGTCCATTGATAAACTCTGAAATATAACAATTCAATTCATTCGTGAGAGTCATTTTATGTGACCCATCAGATATCTCTACATTAAATGTGTGACTGTTAGTTTCACTTCGTTACCCCAATGAGTTGTGTAATGACTTGAACTTGAACATTACAAATAAACAAGTGATAACTTAAGGTTTAATCCTTCAAACGTGCTTTAGCATAGTGTTTATATAAGAGATAACACAAAAAGAAATCAATGATGAGTATTCTCTTGTTTGTGCTTCCTGCTTGATGATATATAAACCTGCAAATTAGTGGGTACGAAAGTAGCCCATGTGTCTTTAATAGGTCCATAAAAGAAGATCTGTCCAAAATCAAATCGATTTCCATTCCTACCTTGGTAATTTATAATGCTTATGTTTTCTATCATGTAAAGAACAATTATTTCGGTACAAATACGGATTCTTCATGCAACATCTAACACTTATCTCAAGGAAATAATGTGAGTAGTCTATGTATTAAATCGTCAAGTCATGTGTAATGATTTCAAGAGGAATGCAATTTCACTAAGATGTTAAGCGTGTGAAAGTTTTATTAAGTTTATTGTAAGGCTATTTATGACAAGTGTGTTATGTACATATGTTTGTGAGTACATTTCTCAAAGCTCTAAATATGTTTTATTGCATAATTATTAATCGGAAAATAAAGCAAGAGCCACCAAAAAATAAATACTAAGCCACCAAAATCTTAAGACTATTTTATATGTAATCGTGTTCTAAAACGTGCTCTTGGTAAGCCTTAGTGAATTGTGCGTAACAGATCGTACCTCCAAACCATTTTCATTCTCATTAATCGATGACCTTGCTTGAAATAATCTTTCCAACATCATGTAGTCATAGTCTTCACATTCCTTAAGATGCTGTTTTTCTATAAAGGCCGCAAACTCAGCGTTTGATAATTCATTTAGATTCTTAGGTCTATCACATGGTCCTGCTTCAAATAAGAAGTTATAAATTCATTTCAGATCCGACTCAGTACTTCCGTTATTTTGGTAATACCTTTTAAAGATGTTGTAGGCGATGCCATCATATGGCAAACACTTTCTAACTCATCTGTTATGGAAGTATATTCTGCATGAATTTGTAGAAGTAGATTTCGAGATGGTTTCACACTTGGAACAGCTGTTTTAACTAAAAAGTTAGTTAAAGAATAAAATTTTAGTGAACGTTTCCAAGTAACCTGTTTCATTCCCGCTATCTGGCTCAGATTGTGTAAGACTTAATTGTCTCCTTGACATCGGAATTTGATTAAGACTAACATGTGATCGATTTAGATCATAGTTGGAATGACTTTCTGAATTTCTTCTACCAACGGTTGAATTTCTACGCCTTATAGCACGTTGTTTTGCGCCTAAGAATATTAATGATTCTAAGACTTAAAACAATTGTGGCTTACAAGAATTTACTTTCAAAATTCAAGTCCATAATGTTTTCTGTTGATGCTCCTTCGTCCACTAAAGTATGATCATCGCTATTTTCTAGAGGTGTTAATGTATCGCGACTCTCAGTACTTCCAGTTTCTTGTCGAACTACACTGATAAAAGATGGTTTTCTAACTGTTTCACATACAGAAGGCTTCTGGGATGTGGACGCATGAGCATCAGAATCTTCTGATTGAACAGAAGTTTTACGTGACATTGGTTCTTGTTCGATTAATGATTCTTGTGATTTAATTAGTTCTGATTCTTCTGGAACAGGTACAACATCGTCAAAGGGTCGTATTTCTCCACGAACTTCTGTTAGCGATCTATTGAACTTTCTTCTAACATTTCCCTGCAGAAATTGAATTGATTATATTGCAATAAATTCTTTCGTTTGTATTATAATGATTTATACCTGCAAAGCTGCTGCAGATTCTGTTTCTGAAGCAGTACGTAAACGTAGCTCCGATCCTAGATGAGATGTTGACTCAGCCATACCTTCACTTAAATTCATGTGATGTGACATGAAACGATGTATGACTGCCAAGTGTGAAAGTATTTGTTCTGCTGATTCTTCTACTTTTCTTAGTCGGAAATCAATGTTCTACAAGATAAACAACGCCCTCGTTAGTGTCAACTAAAACAATGTGATTTTTATTGATTGAATCTAACCTGTACTGTGACAGTCTGCAAGTTCTCTTTCTGGTTAATATCTTCTATCTTCTGTGACATATTTTCAACACGGTCTGTGGTAGTTTTTATTCTTTCTTCAGTCGATTGATTTAAGATTATTTCCTGAGACATAGATTAGTTAATTTGTTGATATTTTGTGTTTGCTTACAAACCTGTTCTCGGAAATATCCTTCCACACATTCTTCTTCAAAATCATATAGTCTTTCTAAATCATCTCGCTCCAGAAACAATTTCAAACCATTATCACGTTGGAAATCGAGTCCTTTTGAGTGTAAAATTTTCTTGATAATAGTGATATGGTAATGCAAGTTATAATCTTAATACCTTTAGTTTTTCTTATACAATACTTCAGCAATGAGTAACAATGACAAAAGGCAATTAATGGTGGTGGCAGTACGGGTTTTTGCTGATATTCCATGACAACAGTGAAACGTTGGAACATCCATACCTTCATACATGAAATAGTTAAAGTAATGATTTCATTAGGATTATTGTGAAATTTACTTTACATACCTGATGTGAGACCGCATTTACTTCAATAAATATATTGTTGAATACGGCAATGAGTAAATTGATGAGCAAAATATTGGCAATTAATAAGTACATTGACATTGTTATCGGTGTTACCCAATGACCTATAAATAGAAATGAAATATTTAATAAGTTTAATTAAATTTCCATTTGCATTCATTCACCAGTTACACATGCAGGTTGATCTGGCTCTTGGCCACATGGTGGATCGATATCGTCTGCAAATACTTCACCATACAACATGAAGTATGGTTGAAAGTAGACCTTAAAAGGAAAGAGATTTCGGTATACTCAATGTAATCAACTATAGAACAAAATAACGAGAATCGACAATAACTCCCACAACACACTGGCCATGTATGACTTGTAATGCATTCAAATAATTCATCATCCTTTTCAAGTGCACTTACATCACGTATTAATCTCCAACTGGCCTCATTGTTTGGGAAGAGAATAGCTTGTCGGCTCACGCCGAAGCTCATAAGTACAACTAGTAACAGGACAACAAAGTAAATCATGTTTTTAACCATTTTCCCCATCATTGTAACAAGTGGACCTGAAAAGTTTAAGTAAAACATGTTCAAGAATCATTTTAATGTATTCTTCCAAAAACTGGATAAGGATTAATTTAATTCATTAGTTGCACTTGTATAGCCACAGCAAGTTCATTAATGACTGTTAAATACCTACCCAAATATTTATTTACGCCTAGAATATTCAAAATGCGTAAGTACCAATAAATGCTATCAACACAATAAATAACACGTCCAATATCCATCGTGTTGGGACGGAGCCGTAGTGCTAAGCCGATAATGAACAGAGTAATAGCTACTGCATCACATGGATTCCACATATTCCATGCCCACACAGCAAATTTATGCCTGTAAAATGAATGTTATAGTTTTAATTACATTTTACTTTATTAAAATTTAAAATTACGTAATTGCTACTGGTTCGGATGATATTATTTCTCTAATTTTTTCACAACCTAATGTAGTAATGTATGCAATTGAATAAACTTCCTGCCAACTTGGCGTTGGACCCATTTTAACAAGAACTGTATAAGTGAAGACTACTAGAAAGAAGACGTAAGCCATCTGGAAAGCACGAAAACTTATTTCACATAGATTAAATCACATGATGTTAAAACCCTTACAGAATCTGCCCAAAATTTTGTAATAGGTGCAGTGTAAAACTCGTAGATTTTCTTCTTGAGCCGTAGTGGTTGATGGTGTTTCAGATCATAGTCGGACATATTGAAAAAGTCCTTGGTCTGCGACGGATCTGAATCTGATAATGATACCTGAAAATGTTAAGAGTTTTATTAGTAAGTGTTTAATTGTCAATACCATTCCTTACACACAAATTGACAGAAAATTATGACAAAAAGCTGGAAATTCGAAAAAGCAATGACTACGAAACGATTTCACGGAATTTTGAATAAACAAGTTTTTAACCCCCGACACAAAAAGAGAGGTGTTATAAGTTTGACTGCTATGTGTGTGTGTCTGTGGCACCGTAGCTCTTAAACGCGTGAATCGATTTGGATACGTTTTTTTTTATTTGAACGCAAATTTTCTAGCAGTGGTTCTTAGATATGTTTTATCAAAATCGGTTCAGCCGTTTCAAGTTCATCAGCTCTTTTGTTAGCTGCGGTAGGTATTTCAGACGCATAGCGGCTATTCAATTTACTTTGTGTTGGGGGTTTTTTAAATTTATAATTCAATTGTAATTATGTTCAAAAATTATACTAGATAAGGTTTCAAAAGTTTGCTGTTAGTGGAAATTACGAGTACTTCTACTTAAAGCAAAAAACATAAAAGCAATCAAAAATATATGTACAGCATATGCTCTAACAATTTTTGATTAAAAATGTGAGAAAATATTTTGTTTGTTAAAAGCCCAAATAAAGCTTGAATTCAACACTACTTCCAATTGTTTTCAAAGCTTATTTTATAGCATTATCCAAACTGTGTTATTTGATTAAAGAATAAATAATATACACTGCACTTCTAATGAATTGGTTGATTTAATGAGCAACTAACTTTTGCCGGAACATCAGCTCCAGTGAGACCGACCTGTGAACCAATTCGATGGCAGTCAAAGATGTAAGAATGAAAATGTGAGTATAAGGCAAGATGTGTGTCAAAGAAATGCAAATGTTAATTAATAGTTAATATTTGATAGGGTTAATTAAGAGTTATAGTTATAGTAACTAGTTCTAGAAGAATGAATCATTAAGTGTAAGTGGTTTGGTTGTGAGTATTCACTTGAGTTTTAGAACTGTTTGTACTTGTTCTTTTAAAGCCAAACGGAACAAACTTACCTTGCCATTTTCTTGTACTTTGGTTTCACGCATGGAATACGCATCGGCTAGGAGGGCCTAGAATTATATAAATTTGTTTTGTATGAGAATGTGACTAGACCTTTGCCACACACATATACAACAAGCCTTATTTCGAATTATGATTCTCATTTGAAGAACTTTGTTGGTAGTTTCAGGATAATGAAGGACAGTATACAGAAGACTAGTTGATATTAGTGAAGAAGTCATAGAGAACGTTTAGTCTCACAGAAGATACAAAGTTCAATATTTTCGTTGCAATTTTGTGCAGTTTCTTGATAAACAAATACAGACGTTGTTCAATATTTGTTTTGAAAGTTGTTCATAGTTTAGATAGCTATACTTTGAAGCCTTTATCATGGTGCAACATCAACAGCAATAGTTCAGTAAATTTGCAAGCTTTATAGTAACTGAGTACAGCAATTAGCTTAATACAGTATTATCTAAACAAGCGCAATTCATTTTAAACACTTTCTTGTAAGTAAAAGTATATATTTACTTTTATACAAAAGTTATTTCTGGCGTTAAGGACTTGCTAGAAACGGAATCAATGAGTCTGTATTGTATTGAAAGTTGAAAAGTTTCATTCACTTTGGAAATTTAAAGGCAGTTGATTCATTATTTCTTATGTTATGAAAACGATGTTCTACTTGTTCTACTTACATTATAGTTAAGAGCCTATATGCTTATAGTAAGACAAAGCACTTATATGAATGGAACTGCTCATTAACACGTCTTTTATAAATATGTCTTATACAAACAATATCTAAAAGCATTTATTGATTGACTTGAATTGAACCTTACACCCATAAGTTTCAAACGGATACTGTATTTGACACGTTCATTATTTGTCTGTTTAACGAATATACTGTAAACGAAACCACTTTGCAATAGCTCATTCTAAGTAATTGTAGTGGAGTGATACTTTCTTAAGAAACACTAAGAAGATGTGGGAGCATCTAACATACAGACAAAATGCAATGTATCTCGCAACCACATTCAATTTCCTAGAAACCAATAGAATAACACAGACTACAATTTTATCACCCAGAATGATTTGGAAAATCTTATATAAAATCAGTTTGGTTTTGTCTCTGATTATTTCTGTAATGGAGTACACATGTTTGAATTAAAACGAAATAACAAACCAAACTACTGTTAACCGAATCATTTGTGTTGAGCACATGATATGGACATACATATTACCTGGTAGCATTGATTAATGGAAGGACAAAAATACTTATTCCGAAGCTATTGTTCCACTCATTTAGTTTATGATCCCAATTTCACATAATATTTAAGCATTTCTAATATCAGTTTACTAGTTGAACCTATTCAAATAACATTAAGATCATTATCCCTTTTCATATATTATCAGGATTTGTAGCACTCAACAGCTATACATAATAGAAAGCAACGTAACTTACTCTTAATGATGTTTCATTTATATAATCTTGTGTAAGTGTACATTCCGTATTTGAGCTGACATAATTGATTGTGATTATCCTTTACAATAATACTTTGTTTTAAGAGTTTTAATAGAAGGACTTATTATACAAATGTGAAAAAGTATAAACGGATAAAAATTGAAAAATTTGAATAGTTATCATGACAACATGACGATTTACAAGACTTTGAATTTGAGATTATATTAAAATCATAAGATATATGTGAATTGAAACGATTTCTTATTTTACATTTAATTGGATTGTGTAAACATAAAAATATACAGAAGTATACGTACATACAAGTATATGCATAAGTCTAAAAAGAGCACATAGATTATTAGAACATAATTAACACTGAAGTACATATATGTAATTATATCGAGACAACAAAGAGTTGGATATCTTCTGTTTTCTAACTCTACCTGTGCTGATTGATTTCCCTTCTTGTATTTCAAAGAAAGTGACCTTTTAGCCTTCTCTAATGGGTTCTAGAATTATTCGCATAATTATGTGTTTGTTTATGAATGAAATTGATAAACTTATTATATACATAACTCAATTACATTTGTTTAGTTTTATTTCGTTGATAAAATGAAACCATTATACGTTTTTAAAGTCAATTTAATTTGATTCCACCTTACCTCAGCATCCGGATGATTTCTATCGATTTCCTCATAGTCTAAATTCTGATTTTCTAAATGTTCCTCTTCTGTTTGTGGCATCGATTGGAGTTCTTCTTTTGTTTTAAAATCTAGTTTCTTGATAAAAGGTGGGCAAAGTAAACCTAATATAACCTGAAAAAGAGAAAAAATGAGTTTAGTTACTAAGTTTAAGTGCGTTAATGTATTGATTTTTCAATATCTGTTATCGTTATTTGCGGGGGAACACATGAGAAAGAATGTTCATTGTTGATAATTAAGTTAATGGGTAAAAAGTGTATTTTTAGATCAACATCAGTATACTATATCCTACATTGGAATTTCAGATTGAAAATGATAAAGCCATTGTTTTGTGAAAGCATTAAAGTAGAACGTTACTATACACGGTTATGGGTTAATCCCAAATCTCTATATTCTCTACATAACTGAAGCTAAAATAGAATTTGCAATAAAATATAATGACTTTACCTTAAAATTAGTACTTTTCCTAGTCCTTAAGCCACCCATCCATAAATCAGCTAAAATAACTTGACTGCAAGGATGAGCTAGTAAAGCACGATGATTTGCAGCAACTGCCAATGATAAACAACTTTGACTAGACCATGAATTTAGTTCACATGTAAGAAGTCTTTGGGCTTTTTCTGCATCCTGACGATAACAGAAATCTAATAATTTAATGCCTAAGAAAAACAGAGAAAAACAGAATCACATAAATAAATCAAGTTAAGTCATTTTAGTTGTTTTCTTAAATTAAATAAAATTACTTTAATAAATAAACATGATGGGAAAATTTTCATGAACAAACATTAACAAACCTTTTGTCTCGAATTCCTTTGCATAATTTCTTAATTCATCATAAATTTCTGTATCTAAATCATCTTCAGCTGCTTCATGTGCCATTGCTTTGTATAATTTACAAGCAACTAGTGATTTGGCAAGAGCCTCCTCACCGTGAGTCCACATTAGCAGAGCCATTTGTTGTCGTTTCGTTAGAACAGCCCACATCTTAAAGGAGAACGTACAAACAAATATGATATAAACTTATTGATTTTCATTACACTTCTTACTTACAAGTAATTCATTGAATGGAAACTCAAATAGAGCCATTTCTGATGTGAAGGGTAACAACCCGGTAACCAGACTCATTGAATTAGCACCGGCGAATCTTTGAAACGTTGATGATTTTCGATGTGCATTCGCATAGCTATTCATAACTTTTGCATAGATAGGACGAAATTTTCGACGAGTATAATATGATCTAAAATGTATTTTGTTAATCAATTATTTACAACATGAATGATATATGTTTATGTGTATACCTATAAGCGCCACCCATTAATTTATTGATTACTAAACCTATATCATGCAGTGTATAAACATAACCCTTCGGTATATGTGGTCTAACATCCCGCAAAATGTAACTGTTACAAGAAAAACGATTAGTTTAAGAGATATCTACGTAGCTGTATAAATCATAGATATGTACCCAAGGGTATTTGCTGGTCCATGTTTCGTATTATATAATTCCTCTAACCGTGGTATTGTCAAAAATTTCTTCATTGAGACACCATTTTCTAAGAGTAACTTAACAAAATCGATTCTATCATGTTCAAGTGCCTGCATCATAGCTTCATCCAAAGCACCTAAGAAGGAGTGTCGTTCAATTAATTCATATTTATTTCATGTCCTACGTTAGAGGATTTACCTGGTGGCCATTCTTGACCATATACGAATATCTCACTTCGAGCTATATCCACTCGGTTCCATGTTAAAGCTAAACTAAGTTGTTCCGGAGGACTTAAGTGTTGTGATTTAAAGAGTGCCGTTAATATGGTTTGATCTAGCTCTTGTGCTTCTCCATCCGGTTTCTCTTGTATACGAAATATGGTTATCTGAATAGAATAAATTATTTAAAATGGTAATAAGGATAATCTCAGTTTTTGAATCTTACTAAGTTTTTGTTTCTAGTACAGTCTAACAATTCATGATACAGTCTTTCTGCTTGATCCAACCCAACTTCAAATGTCTTTTGTATTGTGCCAATTAGGTACTCTTTCATTGACTCTAGAACGGTTTGTTCCTCTCCATCTGCGGCATATCTGAATAACAATTAAAATCCTAATTAAATTGAAATTCTCCTTTGAAGTTCATCAATTTTCTTACTTATGTACAAAAGCTATTAAATCAGCAGCTCTTCCCGATCCATCGCAGACAACAACTGGTACAGGTGGTGTATCTGTAACATATTCTAAAACAGCCCTTATTGTATTGGTTCCACCTTCTATAACAAGGCAAACGACTGGTGTACTTGAATGTGTAACTGAAATGTAAAAGTGTGAAACCGTTTAAAGGATGAAAAATCCAGGCTAAATAAACTACACAGATTTTCATTACGAGTGTCAAGTGTACAAAATCATTTGTTTCTGATGGTGTTTTTTTGTATATATTTTACGTTGGACAATTTTAATTAAAATTATTTGCATTTATTCCCTATTTACGTGAACACAATTTTTATGAGTCGGCGAAATCTGGTCAGAATAAGCCGTAATGGGAACGTGGAAAAGTTTTTATTGAATCAGTATGTTGGGAATGTTTTCCTCAAACAAACATGGGTACATGTTGTTATGATACAATTCCTTATGAGGATAATAAAACCTGATCCTTTCTGCTTTTCGCTTGCACTGCACTAAAACGCACTTGGGACTGTGTTTCGAGTTGATTCAGGTGATGATTTGGGTCATGTGTCCTTGATTAGACAATTTACCAGAATCGTAATGCAGACAAAGTTGTGTCTGACTGTGTGAGGAGATAAAGATTTCTGCTGAAAAGGGATCAAATGTTATAGGTGTCATCACTGATTGGTATTATCTTTACAAGGGTTTCTAAAGATTCTAAAGATTCTAGAAACAGATTGTCGTTGGCAATTTCAAAATAACTGACAAATGCATTTCAGAATCCCAAAAATTCAAGATATAGTTAAGTTAAGTTGGGTTTTTAGGGTGGAGCGCGTCACACCGATTGTGTAAGATGCCCTTTTAATGTTTGTAATCTCTTCCTCTCCTATGTCCGGATCGAGGCCTTTATTGCTTTTAAAAGGCTTTCTGTTCCTTTTTCCTCGATTCTGGGCCATCTTCTCGAATTATAGCAGTCATCTCTGTTGCTCCATCTATTGCTATGCTGTTACAGAATTATCCTGTCGATGGTATCTTTCAGTAACCTCATCTGTGGCTTTGTGGCTCTCACCAGTTTATCCGCCTGTAGATTACCTTCCACATTGCTGTGTGCGCACACCCAACTTCTCGGAAACTCAACACTGCCTTTGACTTGATTGGCTTGGATTCCAGTGTTCTAACAGACGCTCGACTGTCGCTGCGTTTCTTTGTCAGCTGCGTTAGTCTTGGTGCTCTCTCTCTATTGACTGCAGCATACTACAGTCATTGTTGAGTGGGACTCCTCAACTTCTAGTATTTCCGAGTATATACCGACTCCGATCTTCCTTTCGGTTACTGAGCCGTCCGTGAAAGTAGATAAGCTATGCGGGGAATAGAACAAAATCGCGTGTATTTTCTTGTGGAGCCCCAAAATAATTTTTCCGCTATCTTGGAGTTTTTTTAATGACGTCACAGGGGGTGTGGTCAGGCGATGAGGTCACTGGGGTGCGGAGTCCCAGTAGCAGGAGCGGGGCTAGCCTTATCAGCAATACTCGATCGGTACCCAAGCTGGTGCGTTACATGATCCTTCAGTTGACCCCCGTCTGATTGCGCACCAGCGTAACAATCAACGCATGCCTAGTAACAAACAACTTATGCCCATGACCCTTCTGTTGACCCCAGCCTGATAATGCACCAGCTTGGCTACCTATCGAGTCTTGCTGAAAAGGTCAGATAAGCCCCGTTCCAGCTACTGGGACTCCGCCCCCCCAGTGATGTCATAACCTCACTGATAAGACTAGCCCCGCCCCCCGCTTCCAAATACCTTGTGACTCCGCCCCCCTAATGACGTCATCGTCTTAACACACACCCTGTGACGTCATTAAAACAAAATCCAAGATGGCGGAAAAAACGGTTTTTGTGGGCTCCATAAGAAAATACACGCGATTTTGGTCTAGTCCCCGCATAGCTTATCTACTCGTGAATTCAAGAAATAATGAAGTGCTTTTGAAATATTTGCGGATATCGAAGATTTTTCCTGTTAATTTCGAGCTATCCTTTTCCACTCTGGAGAATTCAAAAGTATCTCTAGCCAGCAATATAAACTTTTTAATTTGAAAATAAAAAAGTCTGAAGAGTTTTCAGAAGAAAAAGATGTTACAGATGGAGAAAATATTAAAGGCCACAATATTTTATTTTTGTCATTTAATCGATTTCAAACTTTTCACTTTGTTAAAGGTACCTTTTGTCCCAGAAGATTTAAAGTTGCAAGGACTAATTGAGTTCCAGGGTTGTCCAATGGGAATCAAGAAAAGTAATATCAGAAAGACAGAATTGTAAATAATGAAGTTATAATATTTTTGTGATGTGATATTGAAAGAGATATAGGCGCTCAGAGACTATAATACTTTGAAGACTCTATTGCAAGATAGTATCAGTTTGTAGTTAAGGAAACTTTCGATTGGTTCAATTCATTAAATAGATTATATCCTTGGAACTAGTCGTTCGTTTAGAAGGATTAAACTTAGTTGGTTGCCTCGTTAAGCGAGTTACAGACATTGAAACGAGTGTTATATCTGGACCTCTTCATGTAAGTTCATGAATATCACAAAAGTATCTTCGGATCCCTTGGTTTCATATGAATTTAACGTTTATGGGTCGTTTTGCATCATCAAAAATAATTCCACTATCGTAAATTGAATCTTTATGACACATTCCATCTAACATTAATTGCAACTAATTTGGGGTCATATTTTGCGTACAGTTTTATTAACAATACGTGGGAGCAATTTCACCAAAGTGTCCCGGAAAGAACATACTCATAAAAGAACATGAAACGTGCTTATCCAGGAACATCATCATCAAGTGTCAGGACACACTCTCCACCAGAGCAATATGAATTTAATAACGCAAAAGAAAAGGACACTTACACGGATGCAGCTTTAGGTTTGAAATGAATTTCTCCAGTTTTCTTCTTAGGATCAACTCGGCTCCATATTTTCCCATGGTTCCATTGTCAACCAGTAAAAAATATGCGTGTCTGTTATTGAGTACTGCCAATTTGGATCTGATAAAGAAAATACCACTCGTATACAACAATGTAAATCATAAGATATATAAATTTATGAATGTCAAAGGTCATATTCCGGGTGAATCACAAATGACCATAAACACAAAAAACCAAAATTCATTTTTTTCATACCTTGGCGAACTGATGCTGTGACAGGGTACATCTCTATTATGTCCCAAAAGCTCATGATTCCTTTCAACAATACCCCAGGGTGCTATTCCGATACTTACAACACGCCCGGATCTCTGTTGTCCTTCCAGTAACAATGCGTCGCCAACCTGCTTCGTTACACCTGTGGAGGATGAGGGAAGATGAGAACACCTCATGAAGTGGATATAATCTTGATAACATTATATTCGGGATATGGTCATGGAAGTGTTGGAAAAAATTCCACCTCTTAGACCACAGAGGAAATAAAGATGAAAAATTTCGAATTTTCGTACCTGTATTCGTTCCACCTGTAAATATCCACGCTCCTGTTGTCTTGGCCGCCTTCAGAAGTCCTTTGCGAATTTCCTGTAGTGACAAAAATCGACTTTGAAATCTTCGTAACAATTTTCCAATTTTGCACTTTATTTTAAAAGAATTTGAAAAAGTCCTCCAGATATTTTCAGACTTTCCATGGAATCATAAAAGGATAGCAAACATTTGAATAATACATCCTTATCATTTTAATCCTTTTTGTTTCCAGCCAGCAGTCAAACGTCAATTTTAGGTATTCAGGTACTTAGGTATTTGTTCATCTCATTTAGGATTTAGATAATCTGTTGACTAGACTTTGTGGACATGATTTCGTATGGGGTTTGGCATGAATAACAATTAAAGGATTATACTATTTGGAAAGGACTTAAACAGGATTTCAGTTTGAAGTCTGTTTGTTTTGAATTTGTCTGATAACTGTAACTCATGTGGTACTTAAGATATCATCTTTAAGTTATCAGGGCTCGTCTTCTGTTGAAACGTGATAAGGATATTGATAATATCGACAGGCTGTCTACGAAGTTTTGATGTTATCCCAAATTAATATCTTTATTTTTAACGAGTTATAAATCTGTTATTGTGATAAATTTGAATTTGTTAAAGACATCAATTTTGAAATCTTCAAAATAAATAACTGAGGACAGAGAAGGATTCGATTGTAAATTATTGGAAGCATTAATAGCGAATCCTTCCACTTCATTTCATTTTGTGTTAATGACGGTCACTCGATGCGATTGATTTTATCGTAGCTTTAGGGTAGGATTTTTCAAAGTCTGACACCATTCCATTTGCATAATGTTGGAAAATTAATAACAAGCTTATCACAAAATTCCCGCAATGTTAAAGTTTTGATTTATTACCACGGAATTCGAGTTAATGACAATTTAACGAGTTATTTTGGTTTCAAAGCACAACAAAACTTTTGAATTTTGTCTTCAAGTAACAAATATGTGGCTGTGGTATAACTTCAATGTTTGACGTGTTTTAACCACATCAATGTAGACTGAGGCGCGTTTTAACTTACACCATGTAAAACAGATAAATTTTAACTTTCATATATTTCAATTTAAGCACAATTTTATACTCTAGGTAACGTTCGTATAAAAGGCTATTCCATAAATTGCAATTTATTTCAAGTCTAAAAATTCGACCTTCACCTTTTTGTCGCTGAAACGAACCGTTCTGAAAAGGGAATTAATTTTGGGGATGAAAACTTGTTCCATGAAACCCATACTGCATTAAAAATAACTTTTAAATGAAAGTGCAACCTATCTAGTGTAATAACAACATAAAGCCCCGAGAAACTATGATCATATAGTATATGTTTTTATGTGAAAATTTACCTTTTTCAGCTTTGGTTGCAATTCAAAGTTAGCTTTTCCACCCTGCACGGTTATGAGGAGCTTTGGTAGTTCGAGGTTCCATTCTTTTGTGAAAAGTTGGACTAGCAGTTCCGGTCTAGTGTCGTAGGATAGTCGAACATACTGCAAACGAAATTATATAGCAATGAGATGTCACAACTTCTTTACCATGAAAGGACAATAAGGACGTGGTATCATTCCTAATAAGTTTCTTGAAGACCTACTTGTGCTTTTGTCGGATGTGCTCCACCTTGGAATTCTATAGTACCGTATGCATCTGTGGGATGGGCTCTCGTATGTTTGTATGGTACCCAGGAGTCACCAGGACTTCCACTTTCGATTCCTTGGATTTGCGGGTGGGTTGTTCTTGATTGACCACAACAGCATCTGAAAATTTTCATCAATTGAATTCAAGTCGTGTTTCTATTGCGGTTTTGGATTAAATTTTCAATAAGTTAACACAAACTAACTTATTCACATAAATTACATTTCAGTTCTAGAACTTAGATATGTATATCTAGTAGGAAACGAAGTGATATTTTCCTTCCACTTTAAAACCACATCGTGATATAAATTTCTAAAAGTTTTGCAAACATTGAATATTCAAATTTATTTGGCTACCCTGGTGAAAAAATCAGAAGGAATTCGATCAGAAATCAGACGGAAAACAGAATCAGTCGATCGAAAATTTTTCCGTAAAATTGAAGGCAAGCGGAATTCAGTCGGAAATTTTTTAGCAGACTGAAATCAGACGGAATTGTGGATGAATTCCGAAAATTTTGCTCGACTTCTATAGAACGACAGTTGGAAAAGTAATTCTTCTCCGTCTGAATTTTCACTGGCGTTCACTACCTACGATCGATTTACGTCTGAAGGCGTAACTGTCAAGGCAATTTTATAAGTAAATTTTCGCGAATTTTTATAATATATATTATAATTCTCATATAAACATTAACAAGATTCACTTAACATATGTTTCCTTATTTATTTAAAATTAAAAATCACTTATACCTTGTTTCGTCTTGGGGGCACGGAATAAATTTGACACAATCCCTTTTTTGAAAATTTGTTTCAATCCAACTGCGAGGCGTATGCTATAATTAATTAAAATGAAAAATTCTATAAGTATTAGTTAATAAATGAGCAAACAAAATTTTAATCGCTTTAACAAATAATTGAATTTTAAATTTAGAACCAACAAAAACGCAAAAGTAATAAAAGAGATTTTGATAAAAGTTTCGCCGACAACCTCGTTTTTGCTAGCAGACGCCAACAGATCTCTAGCACTTAGAAGTACTAGTTTAGCTATTGGGCTTTTATCATTAGCATGTTCTTTGATTTTTCTCATTTCCACAAATAATATCCACAAAAATCACTGATAACAACAAGATATCACTGTTCAACGCGAAACTACTAGTGTCAAGCAGCTACTGTCAGAACAACGTCCAACTTGGATCTGAGACAGACATTGTCCAATTCCATTCTCCTTGATCTATCTATTCCAAGGAATAGACAATAGTATTTAGATAAGACGGTCTGATACATAAGACAATTCATAAATAAGGTTTTCGGAATTTTTCCATGTCAAAAATTTGTTTGTTTTCTGCTTTTATCTGTCGTTCGAGAAAATATATGACACTATATAGCTTGAAGAGTATATATCACGTGAAACGTATGAAACTAGATATCGAACTACTTGGTGAAACCTTTAAAACTTATTCCGTTGAATGTAAACAAGCCTACAAAATATCCTTTGTACCTGTTTACAAAACAAAATCATCAATTTTGATCGTCGTTGGGATATTCAGAAACTTTAAGTCAATAAACATTGAGGAATGAGGTTTTTACGACCTAGACTTTTGGAAAAACAAATATCGTAATGGTTACACGCGCTAATCCACTGTAAAGGACAATAAGAATTCAAGCATATGGGGATTCCCCAGAACCAGACGAGGATGAATCAGAAAATCGTTTCACGATTGTGACTCTTGTAACGTTTGAGAAAATGAATAAAGTATAAGATACTATATATTGATTCAAATGAAGTGATAATTGAAAAATGCCTGACGGACACTCGTGTCGGAATAACTTATTACTTCTCAAATACAAGTAATAGTGTTGACGGTTGAAGGTTTAATGAGTTCTATTTCAATCATCGTCTCTCATTTGACGAAGGATACAAGAAGATAAAAAGGGAAATTTCGGTCCATTTCCCTGCAGCTTATTTGGGTAATAGACTCAATTAAATATTCATTTCCAATTTGAAAACAAATAACCTTCCCCGCGGTAATTAATAAACTCCATATGTGTAACCCGACATATAACCCTAGTATGCAAAACGCGCCTCAAAATTAACCCTCAAATATAAGTTGAGACCTTTAACTAATCCCTTAATCCTAAATTTACCATAAATAACTCGGAGTTCTTAAGCTTCTAACCCGTGGTAACAACCATTAAAGAAAACAACCCATATACGGTGTCATACCTCGACCACAAAACGTATCCTTAAGGACACAAATATGTTTAATATTTTCCGGAATCCTTTTCATTAAAATGGATATGCTATACGAAAATCCTGTTGGCAGTTTCTTGAATCTTTATTTGAGTGAAATGTGAAGTTTTTGATGGTTGCCTGAATGTGTTCTTGGGATACATCTTTGGTGATATCGTTAAGAAACGATAGTGTGGGAAACAATTTGTGGTATCGTTTGAAGGTACTCATTTCAATGTGGTTTCGACACAAATTTGTCTTCTCACTTGTCTTCATTTAGTTTCAGTTAAATAATTCAGAAAGATCCTTTAATTCCGAAAATTTTCATCCATTAACATTCTACTGCTCGTTCACATCGCTTTGCAAAATTCGGATGAATTTCTCGAAATGTGAACTACAAAAGAAGGATTTCCTTTAGAACTACTGAAGCATCTAGTAGAAACAAACTTTAATCTTCTTAAGAACTTCTCTAGAACTTGCTTTCTTCGTACGTTTGCCAAAGGACATTCAAAAGGACTCAATCAAATTTACACGTGAACATGATACGACAACTTAACGTTTTTGAAACGATATAGAAGACACCAAATCATTGACATTTGTATCACACATACAGGTTATTGATCAACTCATACAACCACACAATTTTTCAGTTCCTAATCGTCGTGGCACATAAATTCCACTAAACGTTTGGCTTAATAAATTTCCAACAAACTTTCTCTTATCTCTCATTTCCACTTTAAATTGCATTAATGGCTTGTGGAATCCTTGAGGCTTCTGAGATAACGAGTTGCAGTGTTCGGTTTTTTGGTATAACTCTCAAACTCTGAAATGTATGTATAATAAACACATGATATGCAAATGTTACTTGTTCATTTGTACAGAAGAGTATCGTCTTAGATGCAGAATAGTTTTCTTCGAAATGAAAATGGGTCGCTAGGAAACGATGTCTTCTTAAGAAGGATGTGCAACGTAGAACCTTTCATGTCTTTATCCTAGCCAGGGATAACTATTCGACTCAAGAACGCAGCAACTCTTGAATTCATAAATAAACTCATTTTTTTTGCACTTTTGAAATGGATTCCTTTTTCTACGGTGTATACTATATATTCTAATAATTTCTGCAAGGATAACATGAAAACATGTGTATGCCTTTGAAAGGATGCATAGCTTAAGGATAAAATGTGCAAATCCTTTCAATAAAATGTGGTAGGAAGAGATTTATACTTTTTATGGAATGTGGTTATTATTAAATCATTTATTTTTTCGTTTCGAAAGGATATTTTAAAAGGGCAAAGAATATGAGAGACCTTTTGCACCCAACGATATGCCTGTAAATTGTAAAATGAAAAATGTTTCTTTATGTGATGTTTCCAAAATTCCCTGAAATTATTTGGAAATTTTCAAATTTTCCTTTAAAACCAAATAGAATTACTAATTTCCAATCTAAATCAAACTAAATTATGAAAAGCAAATTTTACATTTTAATTAGCCAATTTCCAAAATAGATACAGCATTCCAATGCATACTTAAAAGTCATTTTGTAGTTGCCAATTAAACACAATAAATCAAATAAGCTATTAGAACAATAACACCAGATACTACTAATTAATGAATTGTATCAGATTCAAATTTTGTCACATTAAATTATAAGCTGCGCTTTTAAAAACAACTTCATTGACTAATTAACAAGTAGTCGCCGAAATTAGGAAACTTCTATAGATTAAAATTAAATTGTAATTTTGTCAGGTGACAGGTGATCAGTTGAAAAATTGTATGAAATGTCAACAACAAAAGAAGGAGAGCTCGAAACCGGTTCGTTGCTCGAGTGTCAGTGTGACAGTGAGCTGCAGAGCAAAGCCGATGAACCATAAGTAGAAATTTCCTGTTGAAATTGCAGTTTTGAACTGCGATAAATCAAAATTTTTTAATCAATCTAGAAAACATTAAATGAATTCGATCATGACCGCGACCTAGAAAAACTTGGAAATTAGTTTGATTAACCTTAAAATTTGAAAACATTAAAAAGTCAGATGGTTTAATTAACAAACGAATAAAAAATTAATATATGAAACAGAATTCAAAACAAAACAGATTGTCAATTAAAATGATTCAAACAATCAAAACACAAATGATCTGATAAAAATATTCTTACCCTCGGCACTGTTATATTAATAAGTCCCCAACAGATTTTTTTGAGGCCCCACCGTATCTTCCATTATGAGAAATCGATTCGTTTATAATGAGGGCACAGATAGTTTTAGACAAACAGAAGTAACGTTTTACGTATATTTGTTTTGTAATTTTTGAACATAGAAAGAGAAGAAAAAGAGAGAAATATAACAAAAAATTAGAGACAGCTACAACACCAATGTAAAGCAGTTTATTTAATAATTTTATTATAAAATACACAAAATAAAACTATTTGCACCATTAAAGAAAATAAAACAAACGGAAGGTTCAAAATTGAATTGTTTAAAATCAAAAAAGCTGGGTACAATAAACCAAAATTCAGTAAGCTCTAAACAAAATTACTAAAAGCAGTTTCAAAATGTGGGCAGTCTAAAATAATTCTACACATTTTTCATGTCGTTTTCAGTGAAACCAGATGCACAAAATAATCAACATCTTCAAGCTGAGCTTCTAAGTGCTACGAGCGCCATTGAAACATTGCGGCGTGAAATCAAATACGAACTTGTTTCATGTCTACAGTCTGTCAAGGCACACGGAAAATTTGTTAACCAATACATTGTAGCGAAATTATTCCCTCCTGTTTTGAATGAGAATGACAATTGGAGAATGAGTGGAAGGCAAAGTTGATAAAAAAATTTCATTTGAAATTAGTTAATAAAAATGTCTACAAAGAGAAAGTCATTTTGAGTGCACATATGGTAGATATTTTGAAGCCCTATCACTTCGAAAATGGTAACAAAGACATTTTTAAGTACAAATTTTTACGACATAGACGTTGTCCTTAAAAATTCACTCGGCGTTTATGGAAAAAATAATTCTATTACAAGAAAAAAAGGACTTAATAAAAAGATTTTGTTTCACAGCCATCCATTGAAGGAGGCGTCTCCTTCTTTAAAGGACATTTAAAAAATATATAAAAAAAGTACATCCTTCTATGTCAACACATTTCGAACAATCTCAGCGAAATATCAAACGAATGGCACAAAGTACTATAACCAAATTCGTAGGATATTACAGAAATTTACATTTACGAGAATATTTTTTTTTCGCTTTCGTCCTTATATGAATCCTTATTGTTAATGTTTACGATTGTAGATTGCACATTTGTTGACTTTATACCCTATTAGAGTTGAAGTATGTTTAAGAAGTTGTATGTAATATCAGGTGAAAAGCATATGAAAGTAAGTACTCGATGTCTGGAGGGTCGTGGTAGACAAATAAATTTGATCCTGATAGATAATTGTTGTTTGCTCAGAATTCATACATCTTTAAAAAGCTGAATTAAAACCCCAAATATCCAACTTGGAATTAAGCATAAAATTGTCCCTATTTCGTATTTCATCTAGACAAGGCATAAACTCGAATGTCTACCTTGAGACGGTGAAGATATTCACAGTTTATATCTTCATCGATAGAAGGACGTCAAATCGGTTTTAAAATGGAAGTTTTTAGAAGAGAAGATTTTATCTTAGTTATATTAGTTGATTGATGACCGATAATTTCGGGAACTTTTAAAGAGATATTAAATTTAATTTTAACAGCTTTCCAATGATATTAAATCTTTAAAGTAATTGAATTTTCCGCTTTATGGAACTAATAAAGTTCACGGATAAATGAATCATTCGTCTATGATATCTCCTTAATTTTTTAGAATTTCACATAATAACTTTCACTCCTTAAAGAAGATATTAATATCCTGGATTTAAGGATTCAAGTGCGGAGATACAAATCTTCTTGGTTTCCAAGTGTACTAATATATTTGTTTCTCGGTTAACCTAATAAAACCACACGAACATCATCAATCTAGAAATCATTCGATTATTATTGTGAATAATTTGCCTAATCAAAAGCTAAATTATTACAGCATCACTAAATGTCTATTATCGTCTATTAGTAAGAGCTTTAATTAAAACAAATAACATGATTTATGCGCTACACAATCACAAGCACACATTAACAGCAAACTACGGTTAATAAAATAACTAAATAAAAATTTTATAAGCTTCTACAGAGCACAGCTTGACACCCTGTCCCTGTGCCTGTTCCTGTGCTTTATACGACACATGCCTTTAATTTTTTCTATAATTAACTATTTAACAACGTTTCTAGTTAATTAGATTTTTATTAGATGCGCTTCAGGTGGTACAAATTAGGCTGTAGCCTTCATGGCGATATCAATTTGGTGAATCTATAACTAATAGATTAACGATAAAAGGAAATAATTTTTGTTATAGCAAATGCTACACATCATTAATACACTTCTCTGTGGTGGTGATAATTGAACCCCTTCCGGTTTTAGCTAGAACCTTCATAAGGTATAACTCACTTATTTTTGCACATGTTTTTGTTATCATGAAAGTGATAAGCTTTTATCGAACAACTTGCTGCGAAAGGTGCGTCCACAAATCTGTCCCCAATTCAAATAAAACTCCCACACTGCACTGTACACTCAACAGAAGCCGATAAAATTTAGAACAAATTCAATTCAGATATTTATGAATCCTTTTCAAAGGACTCTGGTGTAAAATATCTTGTGCTTAATTGCAACATTTGTCGAATCTTGAGAGAGATACTTGAACAATTTCCAAATCCTTAATCTGGCGACCTATTTAAGGATGAAATTTGTCAAGGAAGTAAGAAAAATCCCTTTAATTGTAAAGAAGAAGAAGAATCCTTTAAATTTTGGCAAAGAAAATTTTTATTCAGCATTTTCAGGAAAATTGAAACAATCCTTCTTCACTTGCTCTGTGACTTCTAATTATGTTTTTTAATTAGACAAAAGTTCAAGTTGACTGTTCTCATTGTCTTTACCATGACGGTGTCATTCAGAATTGTCTCTTTTTCCTAGAAGGAACATATTTCTATGACACTGTTCGCTTTGTGATGTTTTCATTATCCGCGAATGATAAGAGCGGATTCTGTTGTTCCACTGTACGTAATTAGAATTCACGGAACGCGATATTGTCCCTGTTTCCCTGATATTTGGAGAACTTCATACTACTCGTATGTTATTCATCCAATTAAAAGGGACTATCTAACAAAGATCACAACGATGTCGATGGTTTTGAATTTTGATAAAATGAATTTTTTCGAGACGGTCTCAACGACACAATCTCGACAATTTGATTCATGATATGAAGATGATAATATGCAACCCTTGAATGATGGTAATGAATAAGTCATTTACCAATTTAGTTAGTAATTATGAAGATTAGCACAACATCGACAACATCGAAGTGATTTTTAAACTTACATTAATACAAGAAAAATCATCAGTGCAGTGTGGACATTCTTCGAGTTGTAATAAATCCTGAAAATAGTAGAAAATAATTCACATATTTGATTGATAAGCCAACTATGTTTCTTATCATTCCAATAACATTCACTTCAGTCTGATTTTGTTTTTTTGATGTCTCCTATTACCAGTGTGAGGTTCTATGAAGGAATTTTGTTAATAACATAAAATAAATTTCACTACAAGAAGAAACATGCGGAATATAACAAGAAGCATGTAATTCAGCGCATGGCTCATAGATGGGTTCAAATAAAGTGAATAGATTTTCCAGAAATTAAAAGAAATTTTTCCCACTTGTTTTTCAGTTCTATTTTTATATTAATTCTTCTCGCTTGTTTTCAAGTCCATTTTCTGAAAATTTCAACTGTCAAAGTGCTTCACATTCTCGAAACAAAGAAACAACGTCTCCCAACGACATCTCTACTTCAGTTAAGGTCTGAGTGAATAGTGCACACTTCAAACGAAGACCTTTCGAACAGTTCTAAGTGAAAATTATTATTTAGAAGAAAATTGTAATTGAATTTGACATCATGGTGACCTCTTTATACAATATGTCTAGAGTCATAAATTCATATCTTCATATTAAAGTATCCTTCTCTGCACCACTTTGCAGTCCTTTCACATTGCAAATAGGAATCCCAAGAAACTTGGATTGCAGTTAACTTCAGGAAAAACGACATGATCTTAATAGTTCAATTTGAAAGGGACATGACTTTAATCTGTTGTACATTTAAAAACTTTAAGGAATCTTGGCCTTAAGGAAACTGAGAACTATTACAGGAAAGTCTTAACTACAGGAAACATTTCTGCTAAACTTTCTTTTTATCCTGCAATGCTCGTATTTCAGGAATATTTCTTATCAAACTTTTTACATCCGTTTCTGTGCCTTAAAGAGTTTTTCTTCGAGGAGATATGCTTAGAATATTTCTCGACAATTCTTTAAATTGAATTTTTAAATAAACGAGACTGGTGAGTGTGCTTTTATCGTCTGAAAAGGAGAATATAAGGACGTAAGATGAATTTATTAAAGTTCTCAGGGAGAATTATCTTTAAGGAAAATCTACTACGTTGTGATATTTATTCTGAAACCGCAAAGCGATGAGAACTACTTCCAGCTGATTGAATGCGCTATCTATTATGAAGCACTTATATGAGTACACTAGTAGAATTAATTTTGGGCACTTTTGTAAAACGTTGTGTTTTTTAAAGTTGAGATGATACTCCATTGTAATTTGTACTATTTTTATTTTAAACTATGATTGTTTTTCTCATTATTATTACTGTTAATATAATTTAAGTTTTTCTCAAAGAAATATATTTCGTTTGAACTTTGTGAGGAACGGCAACAGTAAATAGTCCCGTTAACTCAGCGAGACAATCTGGGAATGCGTTCCTATTTTTATTTACTTCTCACTAATATTGTGTTTTCGGGCATTTCATGTGTTTTAATTTTGAACTGACTATAGTTGAATTAAGTTAGGTTAAAAATAATACTGTTAACATCATATGAAATAAATACAATTATAATGGATAAATAATAAATAAATGAAGAATTTAAAAATTTCTTTTAAAAGTGTCCAGAATTAATTCCACTGATGTATATAAATGTAAATATTTTGCAGAATAATGGGGATGACCAGAAGTGTTTCTAGAAGTTTTGGTTTGTTAGTGGTTCCAAATTCGAAATCAATCATTATTAAAAATGACTATGTTATTAAAAGACTTGACGCTACAACTAGTATTTAACTTTTTCCAGTACAAGACAAATCGGTTTATCATATAGTATGACAAACTGCAACAAAATACCTCAATTTAGATAAGAAAAGTCCCCTCATTTCAGTTGTAGATAAGAAGATTGCAGTGACATCAATTAGTGAAATTGTTAATTTATTTATTTAACAATCTCATAACAAATAAAAACCATACAGAAACATGTCGAATAAGAACGCATTTTGTAGAAGAATTAAATAAAAAATATTAATATGCGAAATTTTTCTATTCGAGGTCTTCAAATTGAGATTTGTTTGAGGTAAGTGTAAAACAAATTAGAGAATCATTCATTATGTAATAATCAAGTTGTTTAAGAACTAGTTTTTTAAATGGAAACAAGTTTATTTCAGTGTCAAAAAGTTTGAATGATTTCAATAAAATTATTCATTGAACCTTACAACCACTTCATCAAAATTTACAAAACACACACAACGCACATGAATTCGATAACTCATTCACGCATCGGTGAATGTCGGTGCCACGAGCAAGGGGGAAAAGAAACGAAATGAAAACGGAATGTTGCTTTCTCAGTTCAATTAAAGAATTTCTTCAAAACTTTAATATTAACAATCGATTCAGCAGCATTGTATCCATTCTCAATTAGAGACAATTGCCTTGCATACATTTAACCATAACTTTGTCATGTTGTTACCTTCACAACTTACACCTTTACAACTAATAACTCTTGAGAGTCACTGGTTGACAGTGAGAATATGTAAATAAAGCAATTTCCGGGAAAAACAGTTGTTTTGGTTCCCCCATCTTGCTGAAGCAACTCCACCATTCTCAAGTAAATAAACACAATTGTAAATGTAAAATTTGCGCGTTATTCCACAGAATATGTACGAACAGCACTGTGTGTAATGTGTAACAACTCCAACTTCATGTTCACTCGACTGTGATAATGAACTAGCAAGTCTGTAATGAACAATTGCAAATACTTGATTCCATAAAAACAAGAAAACAATTTCCCATACGCGGACAAATCAGACACGGCTCTCTTTTGGAAAATTTCCACAACCTCGCCGATCGAACGAGAGTGTCACTATCGGGGTACTGAAGGGTATTTGAATTTTTTCAATTCATCACAAAAGTTAAAAGCTTTTAAATTATGTTAATAGCACTATTAAATAAAATGCTAATGTCGTAAGAGTTATTGAATGTTCCAATTACGAAGTGTTTAACCTCAAATTTTGAATGTAAAGAAAATAAATAGCAACAAAATGCAAAGTTTGGAAAATTTTTTCGTTTTTGGAAATAAAATTCTTATCTCACAAAAAAATTTGCGCCCTTATCACTTCAAGAAAGTTAATTTAAAAACAATTTCCATGTGGATTTATTTCCCTCCCGACACAGAGATTAAAATTATTTTTTAAATTTGAAATTATTTAAATCAAAAATCAAAAAACATCTCACCGGAGTTGTTGATTTCAAGAGTGTACAGAACTTCTGATAGATGCGATCCATTCAAGAAACTAATGAAATTAATGAAATTAACAAAATTCTCTCAAAAAGTTAATTTTTAAGAAGAATTTTCACTGTGAATTCCGCAGCAGAGAACAAAACACGTTATTTTAAGAAATTTTTATGAATTTTCCGGAATTCTACGTAAAAAACTCTTGTTAATTATTTTAATTTCCATTAATTATTTTGTGGGTGTTTGATTGTAAACAATGACACCGACACGTGGATTTTCACTTATTGTAGAATAAATAAATTTGTATAAGTAATATAATTATCACAGCATTATAGGATTGCAGCACATTTTGCAGTAAAACTATTTAATTTTAAATATATAATTTTTCTTAATTTTTGGAAATTAAATAAACTTTGAGAACACGTCGGTGATGTCACACTCACACCTAAAGGAAGCACCGCGTGGAACTGGTACAATGGTACGTGCAAAAATAAGTGAGTAGTGGTTTTATTTGTAGAAATTAAAATGATCTTCCATAAAACACATAATTTAATAATTTTAATTTACGCATTATTCCACAAAACGTCAGAATTTTGACAAGTAAACAATGAAAAAAATGAATTTTTCCAACAAAATGTCGGCGGAATGATCGTCGCGAGCCTCGTCTACAGTGACGCGTCAAAATCAAAACTACGGCTGATCAGTGATCGTGCGATGTGTATTGGGGATCGCGTAAATTCGTGCACTCACTCACACAAATCCACACACTTACTAAAACCCAAAGGGGGGCTAAAATTATCTCTCAATTCTTCTCTTGTGCGACGACAAGTGCGATCATGCTCCCCATTTGGCTCGGATCTGATCTATTCTCAAGCTGATTGTGTTTGCGTGATCGCTGTGACTTAAGCATGTGACTCATAGTCGTGACACGTGAACTAGAACATTCAATCAAAATCAAAATGAAATAAATCATGTGCGCATGGCTTTAACTCTTCACTTGTTGTTTTTGTTTTTGTTTTTGTGTTAACACCAACAAAGGAAAACGTTAAAAACTATAGTAAATGTCACACAAACAAAAATGTGGAGAACATTTGGGGGAGCAGTTCAAAAATACAAAAATCTCTTTATGGGATACGTACCGGTTTCGCTTGTCTCTTTTGCTTCAACATATTCCGACAGATGGCGTTGGAGTTACTTGAGAGACGTAGAGAAATTTGATTTTCCGTTGTTTTTTGGCATTTTCTTTTTTAAAAATAAAGTTTTTTCTGTGTTGAAATTTAATTTAAACTTTTCCACTTTAATGACATTTTCATCCCTTCACTCCTTGATTCACCGTGTCTTCTACTGATATGTTGCACTTCCTCTAGGTAGTTGCAGGAGTTTCTGGAAGAAAAGAATGCTCGTTATGAAATTTTGTTTTGAAAAATTTTGTATTGAAACTTTATTCATGGACTTTATGGATATTATGGACATTGTGTGCCACTCGGAGAAGGACACTTCAAAGTTTAAAATTTTCTTGATTAACTTGAATCTCCTAGGATAATTTTTTGAATCACTAAATGATATCGTTTGATTTGATGTCGTTTGAATGTTGATCAAACAAGAAACAAAGAAATTGAATCACAAGGAAAATGGTTAATAAATCAGGAAAAAGGAAAAAGTTAAATTTTGCGGTGAAAATCTGTCAATCGCACTCGATTGAACAATGTTTTTCCAGGCGATTATTTTGGAATTAGATATTTTCCAGTTAATAAACATTCCCATGTATTTTGTCAATGTAATAAAACACAAAAACAGAAGAAAGTCTTTACGAAAATCAAATTTTCTTATATGTATGAATGACCTCAAGACTTGAGACACGAATTCCAGGGAACAGACGACTCAAGTTACTTGAAGGCTTCTTTTTGTTCCTTTGTCACAGATGTCTGGAACGTTGCTGGATGAACCTTTGTGAATTGATACTAAGCCGTATCGGATTTCATGTGTCCAGGTGCAGTCTGTCGTCGAGGGAAACCTTGATGCACCTGCTGGGAATCCACAAAGTTGATTCACCTATCCTTGACCCACTCAATAGTATGTTGAAGAAGATATCTTTAGAATTGTCTTAAGTGATTTTCTTAAGTCTTAAAGCAACTTGACGATAAGAGCGGTATTACCCACCAAACAAATTCAATTTCTCACACAAAGACAAGCAATTTCGAGTCAAGTCAAAATTAATATTAAGAAAATTGTCAAAGTTATAGTCTGCAATTTATCTTCTGCAAGGATAATGAAAAGGATTCTTTGAACCTGTTTTATACGCTATTACAATATTATTTGTACAGCATTGGAGCTATTATCATTGCTACAATGTTTATGAGATGAAGAATGGATTTGCTTCTATAAGGTTACGGAGGTTCTATCTCCTACAGAACTTATGGACAATGAAAAATTCATCCAATCTAGTTCCACGTCGATACGCATCCTCAGGCACAATCCAAAAGGAATATTTGATTTTGTAAGATTATTGAAAAGAAGATGGCGCTTTCAACGTTACGTGGAAATTTTTCCTGAGTATGACATTCAAACAATCAACAATGCAAGTCGAAAACGGTCAAAGGACTTCTTTCCCAAGTTATTTCCCAGTTGACACTCACTGAGCAAAGTGTCCTTGTCTACCCTGAGGGCTGACTCTGACATCTGTAAGTCTACAAACAAGTTAAAAGGAGAAAGGAATTGCTTGAAAATCCCCATGAGGGTTATTAAAACAAAATCTCTCAGGAAACCGGCGAGACAGCAACAATTGAAACTTTAAGTATCGTTGTATCCTTCGAAGCACTTCCTGGAATACTGTTCAACTCGTTACAATGCACAAATTCTAGGATATAAGGTATATCCAAGAGGTAAAAAAAACAGATCTACTGCTGCAGGATGTAGGGCATTATCCCTTCCTATCATTTTATGCCTTTTCCCCGAAAGTCCTGTTTCTTATGAATTATATCGATTCTAGGATAATTTCGATACAACAGAGTTGAACAGGATAAAAATACTTTTTTTCTGCTCATTCGACAGGATGTAGTTCATTCATGTTCAACGGATTGTGAAAAATCAATTCAGAAAATAGGAAGTGTTCTTCAATGATAAAACAGAAAAACGGAAAAAAGGATTTAAGGTCTAATCATCTAAAGTGTTTCTTTATCCTTTTGATTTTTTTATTGGAATTCACACAATTAAAGAAACTGAACATATTAAAAAATATAAACTGGGAAAAAAAGGATAATCCGAATTATGGTTTGATCCCGAATATCCTTATTTCCAGCACGTTTCTTTGAATTCGTGTCAATTCATTAGTTTCTCATAAATTCCAAAAATGTGTTAAACGTGTTAGCGAGCTTAACGTATCTGCATCATTCTAGGACTTCACTCCAATATGGCGATATCCTGTTCATCATACACATGTGGTTCAAGTGTGGTGATAATTTGTGATAGAGAAGCACATGATTCGGTGTCCTTAAATCCCACTCGTGGTGTTCCACGCGTTCTCCGTTGATGAAACACGACAACATGGTTGGAATTTTAATGAAACCCTGCAGAAGGCACAAAGCCGATTACGTGTGAGTGTCTGAGTATCTATTGGTTATATTGAGACTCATTGAAGCATGTAACCATTCCACAAGAGTTTCCATACCTTTAGATCCATTACATAATACCAACAAATTTTAAATTGACTTTCATTTTGTTTATTTGCTTTAGTAAAACCAGCGCCAGGATATCAACTAAACCAGGATGAGTCCTGGAAACATCCACCTAAAGTAGGTCAACAACAGAATCAAAGGAACGAAGCATTTATAATGATTTGCTTACTTTCATATCTTATTATCCTGAATATCTTGTGTTTAACGATATAAACTCAAAAAGGATGAAGGAATCATTAACCTGCGACTTGCGCTTGTTAAGTGAAATATTCAAATGTTTCCCGGGAAAAGGCATCCTTTGGCATGAGAAGGTCAACAATTATTTAAAATTTTAATAACATTCTCATGTAACCATGTCCTGTTAGTGTATCCTTTTCTACTTACATTCGTGTCCTTCGTATCCTTGTGGAAATGGGCATAATGATGAGACATTAATGTTCGTAATATCAAGACTCTCGCACAAAGTTTATTTTAAAGTTGTTTCTTGAAATGTTTCTTTAATTATCTGACGAGGATCACAAGGATCTAAGAAGTGTCCTTCACATAGACCTTTCGTAGTAAACTTTATGACTCTTAAATAGGTCCAACAAAGTGGTTTCTGAAAAGGAACAAAAACCTTCATTCATGACACTTTTTCGCTTTTTGCGTCAATCATGGCGGCTGTATCAATCAACGCCATCTTGAGTTCAGTGTCAAGCTAATGGAATTCAAAGGTACTTCTTCGATTAATAGTTAGTAATTTCTAACCATTAATCACTTGATTCCATTAAGAGCATCTTAAGTACTTAAGGTTCTACTGGTGGTGTTGTCATGTGCAAAACATTTTGTTTGTGACACTCTCAACCATGTCCTTAATAACGCAATTATCCTTAAGGAGTCTAATGAGGAGATCTTTGCTAAGTTCATATTATGAGTGTTAGATAACATCAGTTCCATGGTAATTAATATCCCCATCATGGGTTCTGAGGAATCTCCGACAGGAAGTGTCTGAAGTCAAATTCCAGGGAATATTTTCATGTCTATAAATCAATAGTCGACGCTACTCATTTGGAATTTCCTTGAAGTATCCAGGGCAATACTGGGCAATGTCCGGTCGTAGGATGGTTTTCTTAATGAAATTTGGAAAATGTTCGAGTTGACTTGAAGTGCCAAGTTGATTTATTGTAAGTAAACCAAGTGTTCCTGCAATTAGTTCAAATACTACAAGAGTTCGAATTTGTTTTGATTAGATTTAAATTGCTACAACCGGAAAAGATCCAGATAAACATTCCAATGAAATTCTGCTCCTCCCCAACTCATAATTCCCTTTTAAGCACTTTCCCAAGATGCCAAATCCAAGGAGTCCTATCAGGGAATAATGAATTTTTAAGGAAGTTGACAAAAATGATTTGGTCATTCCTTTTATATGCTCACGAAATCACTTTAAGGACGTGAAAATTGCTTCCCCAAGGGAGATTCTCGTAAACAGTTTAATAAACGAGGCATTTGCCTATAAAAATTTTGTAAGGAAGAGTCCTAAATTTAATTGTTTGCAAGTCAGGACATTCAGGACATGGAGAGAGGGCATGAAAAGTCGTTGGAATTACTTGAATTACATTGTAGCCTTTTTTCATCTTTTAATGCTTTCTTGATGAGTAATTGAAGGTTTGTGGGGGAATTTCGGGATGGTTTTATGGGAATTTTCAAAATTAATTGTGTCAAAATGAAATTCAAAGTTCGAGGGGTTTTCCATGTTGACAGTCAGTGTCAATATCATTCTCTAAATCACTTGGGCCAATATAATAAAGCTACTAAGTTGAAGATGGGGATTTAAGTAAATCCCTCTTTGTGGCACAATCAACGACAGCACAAGGATGATGAGATGATGATGATGTTTTATTCTGCCAAATTGAATTCTGTTGGTGATATCCGTAGATATTGCCATGAAATCTATGTGGATACTGGAAACTGTCAAAACGTCAATCATTCAAAAAGTTTCCGTCTCACAGATGCAATTCAGACTCATTTTGTGGGACACCGAGTATGGAGACAAAATTTTCGTCCTGACTTCAGTTACGATTTGATGTCAACTTGTGTGGAATTCATGTCACGACATTTCAAGAAAAGTTTCGTTTCACAGAAGTTAACCACGATTTAATGGAGTGGAGTTTATGATGTCCTTTCACAAGATAGGACAGTTTCAGTTTGGTGTGGCCCATCACCACCTCCTTGTTATCCTTTTTCAATTTGTCAAACTGAGGGAATTCTACAAACAAATAAATGACCGCTAAATCCTTAATTTATTGTGACAATCACTTCAGATTCATTCAAATCCCTGAAATGTGCGTAAGGATTAAACTAATAAGTCGCAGGATTAAACCGGAAAAAAATTTTCCCAGTAATCAATCATTTTTGGTTGAAAGTTTCAGTTTCAAGAAATCAATCCTGGAAAGGCAAATTAAATAAACAAAAGTCCTTGATCCTTGTTGGGACTTAAAGCTTTTTTTCCAATTTTTCCACCGCATCCTTTGTCAAATACTCAAATTCTTGAAGTGTAAATAATCTTGAGAGTCATCTCGGATTGTTGCCGAAAGGATTAATGGAGTCCTGACTGTCTAGTTTCTGTTACGACTAGGAGTGCTATATCCTTTTGTTAAATTTCTCATTGTCGAAAGGGATATTTTCAAGACTGAACGTTGTAAGTGTTCACGAGACCGTGCGATTTTAATTTAATTTTTTATCCCGTCAAAGTATTATGTTCCCCGTGGTTGGTTTACAAGCCGTAGCAAGTATCTTTTTAAATCACAAAAAACGTGGACGGATAACTTCTCATCAATCTGTCTGGGAACGAGATAATCTAAGGAGATAATTTCAATTGAAATTCAAATCTACGTAATTAGCAATGAATTATTTCATATCCCAAGTAATTGAAAGTAATTAAACGTGGTAGAAATTCAGTAAATTGCCTTGCAGCTCTCAGAGGTTTGTTGTGCAATTCTCTTAGTTATCGATGGTGATTTAATCATTCAGATAATTAAATTATTAACAAACGCCTTTATGAATAATACAAATCGAAATTGTACTACAATATTTAAAGACTTGTGATTGCATAAGCTTTTGTGATATCACGCAATATTTGTCTAAGCTTTAACTGATATATTTCATGATATTCGGATATTAGCTTGAATCTGGTGGCATCTTGAGACATATGGGCTACAACTCCAAGTCATTTTTGTCCCGCTTATAGTCGTTTGAAATAAAGTAGAACTCATTTGGAGGCATCTTGAGTCATCTCTAGTCATTTAAAGTTATCTGACATGTTGTAGCATCAACTAGAATTCCTTCAAGTGGACATGAAGGATTCATTGGATACTTATCAATTGATATTTTCGTGATTTAAAGCATTTAATCCTTTAATGTGTGACAAATTGTCCGCCAGATGTCGCATAATCACATAAAAATTTCACCACATTAATAGCGCAAAAATGTCCCTGCACAATATCTCGTAATTCTTCCCTCGAATCCATTATCAGGTAATTAAAGTGATATCATGAAATTATGTGTGCCGTAATTCAATCTAGGCATAGGCATGAGATGAGGGTGAATTCGGGCACTGAAAAAATATAATTCAATTCGAATACATGCAAAATATTTTTCATATCATCTCTTTCCGATCTAGAGAGCTTTTGACCCATAAAAGTTTGTTGAATGGATGTTGTGCTTTTTGGAAATGAATAAATTTTAAAATAAAAATTTTTTTCCATTCAAGTTTTGTGTTTATTTCACAAAGAAAAATTGTGAATCATGCTGAACAAAAGCTACATCTCGGTGTATGGGAGTTTGCGGGTGCCAACCCGGAATAAAGAAGGAAAATGGAGCTTTAATTACTTCTCTGATGGGATAGTGACATGCAGCATATAAGAAAGGCCGGTTTTTTTTAAAACGAACACAAAAAAGTTCCTTGAGTCCAACAGTATTATGGTGACTTACTGAATAGGTTCTTTGTCCAGTGGAATTATGACGTTCAAGCCCAGCGGATTAAGGAAGAATCCCTGTATCACTTGATAATCGTAATCGTTTTTATTAACAAAAACCCACGTGGACGTCGTGGCTATTGTTGCAAAATTTTAATCTCACCCAAAGTTGCTGCACGTACATGAGGAAAAATGTGTGTCGCGGCTGAATTTCGAAGTCGGATGTTCTGCTTTGCGGGTGTCGATGCTTTTACCACTGATCTTCCGTGAACGATTGCATAGTTTCATGTGCCACGATCATAAAATGTGTCACCACACCAATCACAGCTTTGAAAGTTGAATACTTTTCCGTTTGAGGTCTTCTGTGCATGAAAAGCATTTCATGCTTTCTGGAAACGTTAAACTTTCAAAAGTGGCTGCAAACTCAAAAATAATTACAGAAGTTTCATTATTTTGTTGTGTTTTGGATTTAGAGACGTTATAGAAAAGCAAATTGAAAAGGATGGAAATATCAAATCAAATCTCCTTTGGACAAAATCAATTTCTGATTTCGAAACCAAAGTTTGATCAGATGATGGAGTTTTAATTAAAATTTTGTTTTTATTTTGTACATGGCAGATTCAATTAAGATTCACACTTTTCACTGAAGAAACTTTTTGATGCAGGTTTGATGAAATGAACATGCAAAAGGTGATTTAATTTGATTTTAATGGGTTTCGTCCTTGTTAACAACATGTTGCTCTTAAAATATCCTTTTTCACCATATACTTGAAAATACTTCTAGAACCCAGGGGAGTGTACCTGTTGCAAGAAATGTGGTACAAACCGATGTAGTTTTGTGAAATTCCAGTGAGGGTTGGGATTTTATGAAGTCGTAGACAAAGTGACGTGCAGTTGTTGATCAAAAATTTTGATTAAAAACATAAAATCCTTACGTAAACTATAACTCATCCACTAAACACTAGAGCATTCTGAGAAACATTGTCGTGCCACCTTGGGAGGGAAAAGTGAAAAATGAAAGTTGACTGTTATGACTCAATAAATGTGGAGGAGTCGTAAAGCTAGGCTCCAATGGAGTAACAAGTTTGGATGATACTTGTCAGCATATATAAATTGCAAAATTTATAATAAAAACATAAAAAGTAATAACTCTACAACCTGCAAATCATGCAAGGAAATTGACAAAAATTACGTGACAGACTGAGCGGAGGGAGGAAATGCACTCCCGCATCGTGCTTTCGATTTTTCTGAAGAATTACACTAACAATTTCAAATACGAACAATCCCGCCTTCAAAGAGGAATAACTAGTTAGTATTGAACAGAACAATTTAGCAATTGTAATTTTCTGCTTAATTAATCAGAAAATGGGTTATTTGCTGCAAAGCTTTCAAATGAACTTATACAAAAGCGAACTTTGATTGAAACAACGACTTTCAGAAGTCAAAACTTTTCACCTACAATCAACAATTCTCAATGAAGTGAATAATTCTAAGTCAAAGCACATCCCCATGGTGGCGGTACCTTTTCAATTTAGGGTGTCTGAACAACCAACACAAGTACAAAAAACTTTACAAACGAATTTGTTGTCAATGGATTGATTTGAACGAGCCTAATTCAAGGAACTTTTCGAACAAAAGGACTTACGACCTATAAACGACTTTTTGAACAATTTAAAGGAAACGGCAAAATCCATCCCAATGAATGGAACACCTGTGCCCTCATCCTTGTCCTATTCAAAGTATCCTTTCGAATTGATGCTGTTCTTATAAACAAGGATTTGTTAAGAATCCTTTTAAGGTTGTTTGTTGTGAAAATAGCGATTGTAGCTTTGTCAAATATCCTTTTTGGGACTTAACTACTTGAGCAGTGGAATTCTTTAAAAAGGTTCCTCTAATTTGAGGTGTTAATGATCCTTGGTTTATAATAGCATATTGGGAAATTATATTCCAAACGAAACTCATTACCAAGGACTATGTTTCAAGTTGCGTCACATAAAATACTCCTAGTACGGCAGACTAAAGGAAAATCGCCCAAAAGGAACTCGCTCGCCCTGATTTATTTACATACTTAAGGGTGTCTCCAATAAATATTGCTGAAACGATTTAAGCTTTTCTCCATGTCACAGGATGAATCCTTGGAGGTTTGAACGAACTCAAAGACAATTTTGAATTATTCATGACACTTGAATGATAGAATAAAGGCGAAGGAAAATTTCTGTGGAATTCATTACTGTAATGAGGAAGACATTCTTACAAAAATGTGGTAGTGGAGGATTCCCAAGTCGACCTAGTCTGTGAGAGAGTGAAAATTGTCTTCTGTATACGAGGCAAACTTTTTTGAAAATAAATAACGATTTTTTATGCGTTCATTTGCACAACACCAAATTTCGTAAAAATATGTTGAGGAATCTTTTCTACATTTACATAAAGCTTGTTACTTTTTTTCGTAAACCCAAACATTGACTAACTGCGCATTATAAATCAGACCCCATTTGAGCTTTCAAAACCAAATCCGATACATCAGTCAATGGCAAATCTTCTGAACAGTTTTATAAAAGTTGATACCGTGAGCGGACAAGATGCATACCATCAATTATATTGGCTTCTATGGAGCCACATTAATCCATTCAACTAGTCACGGCAAGGTGCTGCACATTTAAAAATTGTAGGTGAAATTCAGAACTAAAAAACATAAATGAAAGCACAAAATATTGGTAAATTCCCATCCATAAATTTCAAAATTCAATTTCACACAGACCCGACAGAACTACTGAAAGTATTGTTAATCTTCAATCTTGAGTTACCAGCAGTGCATCCCAAGAACTTCTTTTGGTTTATTTCATGGATCATCCATTGAAAACAGATTTTTGTTAAAAGAAAAACGAAAAAATTGCACGAGAGACTTTTCCTTCTTATTCCTCCATTTGATTCTCTCATCATGGAGTGGGCAACTTTCATTTTGCGTTTCGTTCTCCTACGCTTCCGTGGTCAAATATTTTTTTTCTGTTTCACTATTAAATTTCCTTTTTCGCCTAAGAGGATAATAATAAAATTAATTCGCTAAAAGTGGAAAAATCTTGAATTCGACTCCTCAAAAGTCTTAATTGAGTCAATTTTCTTTCAATTTATGCAATAAACGTATTTCCATCCTTGAAGATGATTTACTTAAATTCCTCACAAACAGAATAAAACTGCGTTTTAATAAAGAAAATTACAGCTAAATTTCCAACCATAAATTAGGGAAAATTCAACAAAACGTTGAGGTAATGGAGCTTTTAAGGCAACAAAGAAAAACGTATATTGGTATTTTAAAAGATTAAATTAGAACCAACTCCCTCACAATCGCATTTATGAAATTCTTAGTAAAATTATACTGGAAAAATAAATGGAAAAAACAGAAAATCTTTGAAACTCATTCAAATGAATTTTGCTTAGAAATTTTTCTATAGAAAATTCTACATTTACTTGTACATCAAATTATTCTTCAATTTCAAATCGATTTCAATTGATTTGATTCGGTGGCATCCAGTGGAGTTTCTATTCTTATGAATTTTTTGAAAATTCTAAATGGAAAATTATGATAACTCGTCGGAGTGGGGTGGTGGAAGCTCAAAATATGGAAAATTTCTATTTTAGAAATTTGTGTTTGACTTGGATCCATGATGGGTTCAATAAGATTGATTGACACGAGAATCATAGGTGGGAGTATTCCTCAGAACAATCCGTGAATTGCCAGAGGATAATCTCTGACATCCAGTAACTTGATTTTCTAAAAAATAAAATATAAAATTTTTATTTCCAAAATTCCTTTTAAATTTTAATCTCTGATGGGTTGAATGATTGTGCAATGGATCACGGAATTATATAGTGATTAACCCGAGAGTCACGTGGGATCAGTCCTTGCCACTTGGCTAAAGGTCAGTCCTCTTGTTTCAGACAATGAATTAAATTCTGTAGAACAAGCACATGTACTGGTCTTACGCGATTTTCTCAAGAAATAAAAAATTAAATTTTCATTTTAGATATTCTTTGGTTATAAGCCAGATCCCTGATGGATTCAATAAGGAAGTATCTAATAACTGAAATATTTATGGATTCAATAACACGCAAATCCATTCTTCTAGCAATCAAACGGAAAATCCTTTCTAGCTTGAGTCCCTGGTGGGATCAAAGGACCAACACCCGATGTTCTCTCCTACATCATTTTGTAGAAGCTATCGCATTCAATGGACTGTCAGGTGGAACTCCAGAACATACGTTAAAAAAATCAAAAATAAATTTTATATCCTATAAACTCCTTTTTACCTTTGCACCCTTATGGATTTATGAGTATACCCCCCAGAAGGATTCAATGAGTGACCAATGAGTCAGAAACACATGGATTGATTAACACGAAGTTTGTCTTGAAAGTTACAAGTCCTGATTTGTCACTACATCTTACATCAAACATCATGAAGTGGTTATTCTTGTTACGCCATTTGCCCAGTAATCAAAAAGAAAATGGCGTCGTTCTTCTGACGGAAACAGCATACTGCACTTTGTAAAATTGTTTACTACCACAGTGCATTTGACCAATAAAATTTTTATCGATCACATGAGAAATGCATGTTGCACTTGAGAAAGCTTTTGATAGCACCAACAATAGCAGATGGCTTTCAGTAATTCAGAGTTTTAACAACAATTGAAAAATAAAATCCTATTGAACAACTCGAACTTTGATAAAATTTCAAAAATACTTAATAAAAATAAAAATTGCAGGAAACCATTTCACACTCGGCCGGGTTAGTTCCGGTTCGTATAGCATAAGTGTAGTGCATCGTTGATGCATTTTATAGCATTCAGTTCGAAGTTTAAAATTCATTGAATCTAGTACGAGGTCTGTGCGCGAGATGGGGCTAGGCAGCGAGAAGATACTGCCAAATGCATTTGTTCAAGTGCAGCAAATTCAGTTTTCTTACATAAATATTTGAGAAAAAGCTAGGAATGCAATAAATTTCTCAAGGTGGACCAGTTTATGGCCGGGACTCGCGACTGTATCCGGTCCTGCAAAAGTGCGCCCAGCATATCTCCAAAGTTCTCCTACTACGGTCAAGAACAAGGCGAACCCATTTATTCCGGTAAATTTTATTTTATGTTTGGAACTTTCCCTCGACCCGGCATCCCGTCTGGGGTAAAATTATGAACCCGGTCCGTGTGCATTTTGGCACAGAACTTGAAGTTTTGGTCGTGGCACAAGTGCATGTTATGCATTTAGAGAATCGTGTTAGTGGGATGTTTGGGAAAGTACCCGGCTGTGAATAGAACCACGTCACAAGTCACAAGGGTATTATAACAAGGCCGGATCGTTTTTTTGTTCATTATTTATTCAGAATCGATACACGGGCTTGGCCTGGTTTCCCGATTGGTGATGTGCAATATTTGCTGGTTTTATAATGCATTAATTTTGTACCATCAATCGTAATTTGCCAAATAGCCACTAAGTTCTTTAGAACAATTCTATCCAGGTCAAGGACTCACCTTCTTCGGATCAAGAGAGACTGCTGCCAGACTCTGAAATTCCTGGTAAATTCACGATACTCAATTTTCTGAAAAGTCCTACAAGGACTTTGCATTCCACGTACGTGAAATTTTAATAAAATTTCCTGTCTGTGACACTATTCAAAATGGAGGCGTTGCTGTCATTCAAAATGGAGTCAGTGTCGTATGATAAGCGGAATTAAATTTATTTATTTATTTTATTTTGTTTTACAGAAAAACCTTGTTCACACCTTTCCTCGTGGGTAAATTCTAAAACAGGATAATTTCCCGGAAAAACTGTGACGTTTATATTGTGTGACATGTGGAAAAATGTCGTGTCACATTCAGGACAAGAATTATGAGAGTTTTAAACAAAACTAGAAATATACCTTAAGCCCGTGAGACTTACGCTGTGGGATATCCTCCTGTTTCCGGCGACAGCAATGACAAATTTGTGTCAACACATTTTTCAGAACATTGTTCGGGTTTTGTCGGACATGTTTCAGGACATTGTTTTGTGCATTTGCAACAAAGGACTCGTTTCAAGGGATGCAACTACATTTTTCCTTTTAACACACTGTTGGACAAACAAGTGGCGCTGGTTTGTTTTATTTTCAATTTCACTGTGAACTTGTTCGTTGAAGTAGATCTCACAGACAGATGGCGTTTTGATTCTTTATTTCATAGTGAACTATTTTATTATAACTTAAAGGTGCGTTTCTAACGCCAGCTTGGAGTGGGGTGTGTTGAAACCGAATCTGGCACTTATTTCCAATGCCAGAGTGGATATATTTCACAAGTATCAATCGAGCATAATTTCAGTCGTTTTTAATTATTAAAATTATAATATTCTTTCCACATAAAATAACCATATTTGAATTATTATACCTTCAATACATTAGAACTGAATAATTTTTTACCAGTTTTACCTAATTTTAATAAAAAATGCAAATTCGTTGGAATCGCTCCGAAATACAACTTTTTGCCATTCCAGAGTGGAAATAGAAATAAATCCTATCCGTGCATAGACTGCACGAGAGGCACATATGGCGAAGTGCGTGGGTGAGAAACGAGCGGAACATGTAAGCCAACACAATCCAATCCAAGCTGGTACTGGTAACGTACCTTACGTATCAGATTGTACACAGATTCATGGAAATGAAATTCAATATAGAAGATGGCGCTGGAACATTTAGAAGAAAGTTTTAAATGAGAAAGAAGGAAAATTGTAATTTTGCTGGGATTATTTGATGAATGAAGAAGCTAAGAGAATAAAATTCAATTATTATGAAATATATTGTTTCATTTTTTATTTACAGAGATGAAAGTTGAATTAGTTACTGTAGCACTACAAAGTTCATGTGTTTAAGTACCCGTGAAAGATGATAAATGCAACTTTCCTTTTTCATATTACAGACACTAGCAACGTGGAAATATAATCTCCTTGACAGGAAATTACGCCATTCCAAGTTAATCTGAAAACATCCTGAACATCCATCAATGACAGTCTATGTCCGCCTCATTCTCTAGGTTTTTACAATACACATCTCTGATATTGTAATGAAACTTTATTGATTTATTGAATTTACGAAATAATAAAACCGGAATTGATTTGTATAGCCAATAATGTTTTCATCACGACATGTCGTTGTTCCATGAATTATATCGGAGTCGGGTCTTCATGTGCAACAAGTGAATTTATTTGCCGTAAGTCCTACTGTAGTTTTATTTCCTCTTCATTTTAGTGTTCTTTGGTTTTATGTTATAACTGACATTGTGTAAGAGATAATTTATAAGTCACATTGATAATGAAATTGCACATGAATCACGTTTTCCTAGTAGACTCGTGAACAGTTTTCTCAAAAGGACTAAGTTCAAATCAATGAAATGTCTTTCATGTCAGCAATGATATGGAAGTATTTCACATCTTTATCCTCTTGTGATTTATGACAAAATTCTATGAAAAACAATCTGTCAAACCCTTTTCCAAGTTTTATTTTCAAAACATAATTGTTTCTTTGCTCTAAAATTTTAATTAACTTGACTTCAAATACTTGTACTATTTTTTATTTTGATGTATGAACTTTGTTTTGAAGCCCTAAATTCCATCCGACTGCCAATTAAGAACACGCAAAACTCAAACAATATCCGGATTTGACGGATTTTGATGGAAGCCTTTGGTAAAGTTATTATCTTGATGGAATTCTAGAAACCCCTTCAAAAAGCCTATTTCTGGTTTTGAATTATTTACAAAATAAGTAAAAAATTTAAAATCTAAAATCCATCCTTGGATGACTATTCTCTTGAGAATTAACATTTTGAGTCAATTTCAACTAATGAAGAACAGATGTCGCTGCAACCAGCAATTTGATACAAAGTGACGTTTCTCATTTAAGAGTTGGGCATGTAGTGAAATTCAGAAATATGTTTTTAATCATTTTTATTTACCTTCGATTCCCCTCTAATTCGAATTGGCGGTATCTGAAATGGAAGGGATAAAAATGTTCATTAATTTATTATTGTCCTTACTAATAACTACGAAATTAATAAATAAGAAGGGCGAATCGCTGAGTAATTTTTCAGAGATTGTACATCTGAAGATCGTGATAGGGATGATATTTCTTTAAGGAAACGATAACCAACGTGTTTCGGAATGTTGAAGATTTTTAAGATAATCGAAAAACTTGACTTTGTGTTTTAAAGAGCCACACTCACGCATACATAAGTATTCCTACAATTTAGGTTATCGTTTCATGAAATCATCCCCTAAACAACAATGTTACATCGTTTATGTAAAACTTTCCCCATATTCCCAAGCTATTGAAACAAGCACGTCGTTTTCGCAATTATCCACTTATGAAACGCTTATGTCCTTGTTTAATGAAAATTCCAACAACTATAACATCCACATGGTGCAGTGTATAACCCCAATCCACATATCACATTAAACGTTAATAAATGTAATTACAAAATTGTATAGCATTTTGGTTACTAGGTTTTTCAACATTCGGTCAAACGTCTAGAGCTGTGTTGGACGTGGAATTTAATATCACTTAATAAATATTCAGGTGTAAATGCAAATCACGTCAGGATTTACATGTTAACTCACTTGAAGCTTGAAGGTGATATAATCCTAAATTTGACTAAGCAACACTTGACGAATTAAGGAAAAAATTGTCCTTAATTGCAAACGATTACACGCCACCTGACGTTTAATGCAAATTCCCAAAGTAATGTCATTCACATAACAAGGATATATCCTCAAATAAGATTATCTCGACTTCGCAGAATGTGGGCGAAATTCTAATAGAATAAAACCCGAAACAATTCACTGGAATTCTTTTCGTCATATTTGCTATGGGATAAGTACTTCCAAATGTAAGGATTTTTTGCAAATGCTACACAAGGAATGGAAAATAAGGAATGCCATCAATCTAAATTTTTTCCGAGAACCAGAAGAAGGGTTACTTCCACGAGGATCTTGTTTTCGTCACATACAATTCGATGAAGTTTATTGATACGGATTTGTTGAGGCAATAAAATAAATTCCCGGTTTGTGCTTTTTAACCCAAACTTTTATGGAAGTTTGAATTTTTGAAACGACTGCAATGCGATTTTTTGTGTTTTGTCAAAGAACCAGTTTTGATCCATTCAAGATGACGATGATGTTGAGTGAAACACAGAACTGTCATTAATCAGCTATAAAACTAGTTTTTCTCGCATGATGCTCGTCACCCCTTCCCTGCTGCAGCGTTTCAAGTTGACGTTTCGAAATTGGTCGCGTTCATGTATTGGTTGACAAATTTGTCGGATCAAGAGTGCGTGAAGTGTTCATTTTGAAATTTAAAATTTTGTGATGAACACTAATTCACACTCTTGTGCACAAGAACAAACAATCTCTGTAGTTCTACAGATTCTGGTTGAGAGATATCAGACTTGCCAGAACAATGCAGGGTTTTTTAAAAAACAATGCACAGACAAGCAACAAACGAGAGGATTTTTTACTCGTATTAGCCTTGAATTTATACAGCAAAACCCTGTGTTGAGCCACATCAATGCGTTTAAGACACAACACTGACATCCTCAAAAACATGTTGTCATCCTATATCCAAACAAATCTTGTCTGTTTCAAACTGAGGCGGTGAAAACACTTGAATCGGGTAGGAAAGTGTGTCAGACAGGGGAAATAACAAATCGTCCTTTTTTCCCAGCACCATGCTTTCATGACCAGTCAATGTCAAAAGTCTAACATTTGAATGTTTCCAAGGACATGGCCTTCGATAGTGTGTGGGTAAATAGCGAGTGTCATATTGATGTCCTTGATTTTCTAGTGACTTTAAGAGCAGTTTCCTTAAAAATGGGGATTTAAGTGTACAGCTAGTTCTATTTTAGAGGATATTGTTTTTGACAGATTATAACTTTCAGATTTAAAATTAACTCTCGATTCAAATAAACCGAATTCAGGACAAAAGGCAGACATCAATGGAAACCAGTTTGCAGGATAATAAGGTTTATGTTTTATAGTTTCTATACAATCCCTTGACGCAGTTACTACGTTGAAGTGAATGAGCACAAATAGCAGTCACCATCAGGACATGAATTCAAATGTTTCTGAGTTTCTCGTTGCTACGGGCAAAATAATTCGCAGTTCGTAACCATTTATTGGCATTATGATATAAGTTACGGCGCACTTTGTGTTGATGGTGAATCCAGTCGTTGCTAGAAGCGCAAATTTCATGGAACTACTAATTGACACATTGTGCCAAGTTGAGAGGAACTAAATATAACGAAGGTATTTGTCTTCTACTGTTAATTTAAGAATTAGATATCCTGCGGGTTAAGTTTATTGATCCACAGCTAATGAGAGATCCTTAATCAGGAATGTACAAAACCATCTACGGGTTCGAATGCCTCCAAGCAATCCCACAACTTAAAGGACTCACAGGACTGGGATTCATCAAGGATATCTAATAATGTGACTTTCTTGTTTCAAAGTTAACTTTTATCTTTGGTGATTTTTTATTTTCTTAGATTAAATTTGCTAGAATCAATCATCATCTACCTTTTTGTTCTTAAACTTTTCTACGATTTCTTTGAAAACTCAATCATGAAATAACTTACACGTGAAAGTGCCTCACATGCGTACTGGATAGAGACATCAGGATTCTACCTTTTATCTTAATGAGGACAATTTGTAAGAATTTCTGCGGCACTTCAGATTCATTATTCGAAGGAGGGTTGGAGGGTCAATTTGAGGAAGTGAACGTGTCGCACTTCATGGAACAGAAATTGCTCCCCATGGAACCTCTCCAGAATTGGTGCTCTTTTGAGTAACCAGTTAGTCCTTCAAATCCCTGTAGAATCAACCAAGAGATTTGCATATTTATCTGGAATTAATAATAAATTCTGGTAAATCTTCCTGAAAATTTGATGGACAAAACGGATATTCCGGTTTATTCAAGATTTGCACGGATTCAAATCGGCTGATGAACCTGTTTTGAAACAATCGGATTTCGCTGTTCTGCGAAAGGAGTATTTTTATTTGAACTTAATCCAGGATATTATGTGTAAGGGTTAAACCATGAACATGCAAACTTCATTAACACTGTGTGGAGTCTCCCGTGGTCATGGAAAACACAAGTGTGATGAACTTGTCCTCTGCATGATGATGTCAATACACAATAGCCCATGTAAATAACAATGAAGTGGGGATAATAGCCGGGTTTGATTGGGGTTGAAGTTTATTGGAAAACTTTCGTTCCGGTTAAGTTAGTTTCCCTTATGAACTGGTGGAGTAGGTACAAGGCAAACCTTGGGTTAGTTGACCTTTTCACAAAGTTTTCTTCAAACCTAGACAACATTTACAGTCCACTGGTTTTTGTTATCGTGATGGAAAGTTGTTAAATCATTTTTCATATGTCGAAGGGAATGACGATGAAAATGTATAAATCAATTCTTTAAAACAATTTCAAAATTGTTCATTTAAAAACCACCAAATGGCGCCAAACTTTTCCGGAACTTCTTCAGTTAAAATTCATTAAAAACTTCCGGTATTCCGTTGCGTAAAACTCTTGTGTCTTGTCTGACATGAAAATGAAGATCTCATAAAATTTCGGTTAATTTTCATAGAAAAGATAATAAATTTTCATGAATTTTCCTCCTCCAATGGTTTCGTTTCATAATAAATTGACGCCGTCATCTTAAAATCGAATAAAAATTTTTTGTACCATTAAATTCAGTAAAATTCAATGGGAAATCTGTGGAAAATTGTAGGAAAACCATAAATTCCAATAATACTAAGTACTTTTGAGTGGAAATCGTAAAAGAATATTGTTTACAACAAAAATTAAAGTCGATTTTTTTGTTTATACCGTGGAAAACCAAAGAAAATATCGTGAAAATCCGTGGAAATTATTCAAATATTATTCGGTTTTCTTTTGAATTAAGGATTCGATTTTAATTTCCATAATTAATAATCAAAATTTGATTGTTTATTGTTTTTCTTTTGCAATTATTAACGGAAAATTCACCGCGTTGTGGTTTCAAAGTCACTCATCCGTCTTGTGCCAAAATTTTGTGCTATTATTAGAAAATAGTTTCCCAGATTTGCCGGCTTTGTCTTGTGGAAGATCGTTTTCATTCGATCGTTAGAAATCGTAGGAATTTCTAGTGATTGTGGTTGATCAGCTGATTATATTGAATGATCACCTCGGGAACTCATAGAATATTCAACAGGTCACAAGATTCAATGGTACACAAGCCGAGCTCAGTTGGAAACTAACCTATGTCACTACCATCGATTTGCCACATTGTGCTAAATTTGGACGCGACTCGCTTTCAAGTTCTAGACTCAAATCCCTTAATTTTCTCAATGAAAATGTTGTTCATGTTAGTTACAACCTGTTATGACTTGTTAGTCAGAAATAGGTTCTTGATTTAACTCAATCAAATCAAGTACGAGATTGATACCTTCTTATGATGTATCACATCACTTTTCATGTGATTTACCGAAAAAATCTGTTGGAAGAAATTGATATCCCTGCATAATCAGATTTCACTGGAACAAATTAAGTGTAAAATCATGTCAAATATAGTCACACTTTCGTGGTGATGATTGATTATGTCACATACCTGTGTTTCATCACGTATACCACAAGGAAATTGTTGTAACTCAAGGGTGGATTTGTTGTGTGTTTTGAGAATACTGCTGTATCATGTGATATTGAACAGATTATAGATCGAGATGTTCTCATTTTGAATCTGTCGTTGATTGTAAGATTTTCTCAATAGTTTTGAAGTTTAAACAAACAAATTTGAAAACTCGCCAAGGATGGAAATTTGGGACCAATGGTATGATTTGTATCAAAAAACATAGCTTGAGAAGGGTTCTATTGAAGAGCATACCGTTGATTCATTACGTATACCACAAGGAAAAGCCGCGTCCACACCAAAACATTTGTGCGTCTTGTTGAACGCAAATTTTTAACTGTACGTTAAAATTTACCACAGTATGGACGCTGCGACGTACGCAAAGATCAAAGAGATTTGCGTCTCGAACGAAAAATTTTCGTCGTGAATAAAAATCGGTGTGACGCCACTGCAATTGAAGTGTCTGCACATGCTTTGTTGCACTTCAACATTTTGACATATAAATATATTTGTCATGGTCTTTGAAGGAAGGAACCACGTTAATTTACTTTTTAAGTAAACATAATTTCCGACATGTTTTCATATGAAAGTCACGATTTAAACTGTTCAATGGGACTAAAATGTCTGGAACAGGACGCACGGGAATGCGCCGCAAATATATTTGAAAGGACGCGGCTTAAAGGTGGATTTGTTGTGCGTTTTCATACCATGTGATATTGAACAATTTGTTGCGTGAATTCGTGCATGTAAATGACTAACAACGTCTGGTGACTAATTTTGCTCTAGCACCAATTCAAAAATTTAAATTAAAAACAAGGTTCAACGGATCAAAATGTCGCCGTTTGAATTGAATAACATTTGAGTCACAAATGAACTCATTGTATAATGAAAACATGTGGGCATTACGCAATGAAATTCCGCTTTCAAAAGGTCATTGTCATGCATAGGTCGCCACAAAGGGGCGCCCACGAGTTGGAAAGAAGATCAAATAAAACCAAACAGTAGAGTAACAAGTGCATCTAATCTGTAATGACTGGAATGCACTTCCTGCGGGTTATGAGAATCTCCCGCTTACCTTGTCGCCCTCGTTCTGTAAACAATGACTGCACCAAACCCAGACAGTCTGGAAGTCAGACAGAATGCACTTGTTAAACAAAACACTGCAAATGTCCACACGTTTCTGCATTTAAACTCCACCAACACTCAACTTTCGAATGCAACCACGTTTTCAAACTTCCTCGTGTGTGTATGCGTGAAGGAGAGAAATTACCAACACACATGTATGCATAAATTAAAACACTTCAACCGCAACGCGACACAAAAAGGACAACAACTGCACTAGACGGGTTGTCAGATTCACAGTCGCACGTCTCACGAGTCACATTTTACCGCTCGAAGAACACCACAGCGACACAAATAAAACACAAAAGGCACAGAAAAACACTGGAAAAGGGTATGAATCCGGATTTGCATGGGAAAATTTGAATTTTAAAACAGGAAAATGCACCAATGGCCGCCACGACAGGATATTTTTGAACTTGCAGCGTGCGTTTTGCTACGTTTTCCAACATGAAATTCACATAACTCAGGTTAATCGTTTCACTCTAATTCAATTTAAATAAATTTTTCTCTTTCTCACACTGTGCAATTTAACGGAAAATGTATAAAAATTTTCTTCAGTTTTTCCACGACACGGACGGAATTTCAAAAATTATTTCCGCGGTCAAAATTCTGCGAACGACACGACAGGACGTTAAACGTTAAAAAACGGACGAACCAAACAGAATGACGTCTCGACAGCGACTGACAGTCCCGCACGGCAACGGGTTTTGTTCAGGTCCCGATGAATCAGGGAAATTTGCTGGTTGTTGCGACTGCAGGAGAATTTCATCAGGTACGGAAAAAAACCAAAACAAACTGGAAGAGAACCCGGAAAACAATAACAATTTCGTGGGAAATTCAGAAGCACATGTTCGACCGGCTTGGGAAAAGCGTAAAATTCGAGGGAAATTTCCATAATGAGCGACGCAGTCTGTGTGACGCATCGCGTTTTAGAACAGAATTCATCGCATCGTATGGAGGGGAAACTGAATGCCGAGAAGTATGCAATTCATGCCAGTTCTACAGATTCATCGGGGTAACATACTTTTAGGGGTAATTTAATTTTGAAATTCACTATGAAAATGGGGAGATTCCTGGTCGTTTGTAGGTTACTGGATTCACTCGAAATTCACGAGGAAATGTGTCAAGTGTTTGAAATGCTATTGAACTCGGTGGGATGATTGCTGGATGACCGGAAGTAGTTTTCATTACTTAAAATAACAAGGAATAACAAGAATAACATTAATATTATGATATTGTTAACTGTATTTTCCAACAGGAGTAACTCTAGTTACAGCTCGACTTTAGAGGTGAGCTCTAGATTGCTTTCGACGACTCAAGTCGTTTTGTGGAATCGAGTTTCATGTTAAAATTTAAACTCGACTCGATTGCCACAGACCACTCAGGTCGTATGCGTCATTCGATTACAGAGCGATATGATTCGATTTAAACTCTCAATAGAGTTGAGTCGACGAATCGAGCCATTTATTAAAATCGTAGCGCACTGCTTGGAATTCAAGCTCGACTCGATTTAACCATACCACTCGAGCCGTATGTGTCGCAGAATCGTTTTCGCGTAGCTCGAGTCAGCCGAGTTAATCAAAAAGGCAACTCGAGTTAACTCGCTGGCAGTATAAAGGAACGTTCATCTGTTGGATTTTTCAAGAAGTACTTGTTCGGTTCGAAAACGAAGGTATGAGCTTGTTGAGTGTCATTGGAAACGGACCAAGTGGAAATTGTTCCACTTTCACTTTAGGTTCACAGAGAAGGAGTGATGCATCACTCCACATGAAAGAAAGTGACAAAACCCACTTTCACTTTAGAACTCGAGTAACAATTGACTCGGGGTCTTATGCAGACGTCTGCGGTGATAGTTTTCTGATACTTTAAACGGCACAAGAGATATAGATATAGTATGACAATAACACTTGCTTGTCAGCTGTTGTCATGTTACATGTCGGATGTGGTTATAATACTATTAGGCCTTCCAATTTATGTAACTTGCATATCTAATCAACAGTATAATGAAATTATGGTATTTCAACCAGATTTTAAATGTAAATTTTCAAGTTGATCAACCTGAGTAGCAACTAATTGACAACACATTCAAAAATCAATTGAATGAGAATCGAAGTTTGTTAATTTTCCCACAGCAGTTCTATCAAAATTTCAAATTACATCACGTTTTAATAAACTGCTAAAGTGTTAAATGAACCACTGCAAATCAATACCTGTTGGCGTTTGTTAGTTGACATCTGGAAAAAGGGAACAATTAAACTGTATCCGATACGAGGAAATGAGCATCACGACTATGGTTTGACCCGATTCTGATTGTGTCCATTACAAAATGTTGAATGTAGTTTGCTCAAATTTAGAAGGAAATCATTGTAAAACATTCTTGAACTTTCATATCCTTAAGGATACATTTTGCTATTTACAGGTCATAAGGAATAAGGAATAAGAAGTGCCTTTTCAAATGAAAGAAATCACATACTGACCTTAGGAAATCTTATTTTTGTGGGTCTTTGTGAACAAAAACCTGAACTGAATTTATAAATAAACTCGGACGTATTTATACCATCAAATGCTTATGTGACCATGTGCCTTAGATTTCTAAGAAAAATTCCTGAAAAAGGAGCTGCTTTGATAAGGGGTGTCATATATTTTTGGGAATACTTTGGTTTTTTGATGCCCTTAATACGAACTTCCTAAAAGCTGTCTCATGTTTCTTATGAAAACTATACATACTTACCGAAAATCCCCTTTTCGGATATTGTAAATGTCCTTTTTCGAGAACCAGTCACGGATAATCCACATTTACACTATTTTCGTTAAAGAGTTTATGCCAAAATTATTATTTTTAATATTTTCACGGCACATTTTGTTCGAAAACATTGACTAGAATGTGTTGTCGTGTCCCAAATAATAACTTTATTCAGCATCACCCCCATTACTGATAAGGTATCAGGCTGTTTACGAAGTTGTCGTTTGTAAATGGTTGTGAATTCGAAAAACATTCCCACGGGTAATCGTAAAGTTTTTACAAAAATAAATTACAGACTTTTAAGCTTTTCTGGGATTATTCATTCATCCTGGAAAATTTGTTTTAATTGCAAAAGTTACAGAGGTGCCTCAATTTAAATGAGAGGAAAGGATATATATGTCGTTCACAGAAATTGGGTTACACGTTCAAAAAGAATTATGGCAAAAGTTCTAAGGTTTTATATCATCATCCCTATATACACGAGATGGATGTCGACTGAAAAGAATAACCTGTAACAGTCTGTCATGATTTATAGACACATATTGTGTTGAGTAGACCTAATTTATTCAAATTGATTGTACATTATTCCTTGTGAGACGTTTATAAATCAAAGGGGTTGTGGAACCCTTGAGGAACGTATTGCTAACAGAGGAATCATTGGATAGGTAGCATATAAACGGTGAGTTATAGACTGGTAGTGAACATTATTTCCCGAGAATGATGATTTATTGGTGCTGAGAGTCACGATAAGCTTATTTACCTTTTCAATAATGTAATTTTGTTTTCATGACAAATTTTATAGTATCCATTTTGTTTCATCATATATTTCCGCACACACTTTTCATCGTAAAGGACCAATCCCTCTTATTTGTAACAGCTTCCAGGCACTAAAACCAACTTTATCTAGTAAAGGCCTGAAATGAAAGGTTGTCAGGAACATTCTGAATTTGTTGATTATAGTCCAAAACTCAAACATTGTGGTTGCCCTCAAAATTTATTAGACGAACAAATTTGAAAGTTTCCAAGTTGGCCAAGGATGCAAAATTAGGAGCAATAGTATGATTTATATCAAAAATGATAGATTGAGAAGTGTTCTTTCAGAGTATTCAGATACTCTAAATAATTTTGTAATTATTGACAAGTTTGTGGTTATCCCTCAAAATTAATTAGAGGGACACATTTTCATGAACTCACCACAAGTACAAAAATCAGGGCAAAAGTCTGAATTTTAACAAAATTATAAGATCGAGATTTTCTCATTCCGAACCTGTCGTTAATTATAAGATGCTCATAATAGATTTGAAGTTATTGAAAAAATTGTGGTTGTTCATGAACTCATCATGAAGCAAGTAATAAGGTTTTATGTTCTGGTTCCAAACTAAAGCTCCTGGTTGCTTGATTCCGAATCTGTCAGTTTTATTTTCATACTACGAATGTTTTAGGAACCATTCCCCAAATCATGGCTATCCGGTAACAATGTATCTTTCATACAAATTTTCATGAATTCTACAGAAAATAAAAAGAATTACATTGGTAATCCCTAACTTTTCCATACTGTTGTCCGTATTTCTTTTTTCATAAAGAAAAATCGATAGAACAAAACATTTTCTAACAAATTTCGAAAACATTACGATTTTTGACGAAAATTATAGGAAATTGAGTTTTCTGTTGTTCTGAGACCACTATTATTTTTGCAAAATAATAGCACTTTCCTCTGAATAAAATTAAAAAAATGCATTATTAGGGTACCTCTCCATACAAAGGTGTCATTTTTTAATGTTTTTCTTAGGGCAACTACCCCTGGGTCAAATCGAAAATAGCTCATCTTCGAACTTAAACTAGGTTTTTGGGATACAACACTTTTGGCATTTACAGATTTCACTACTTTTAGAGTTATCGCACAGCTACGACGACGACGACGACGACAACGACCGCACACGAACGGAAAAGTGTCTCATGTGTTTTCTATACGTTTCATGCGTTTTTATGATGATCTAAACTAATTCTGAAATAATTTTCGGGAACAATTCCTTTACTTCCCCTTAACACTACGTGTACGGAAAAGTAAAAATGCCATAGTCCCAAATAAGTTAAATCTCATATGAAGGCTTGAGGTTTGAGCTTCTCATCAATGCTTCAAATTTTCGGGTAGAAAGTAACAAAATTATGAAGATGTATATATAATGCAATCGTCTCACTCGTTTGTGAACGAAAGCGACATCTGTAGATCGTCATGTCTCAATGGTACTTAACAGAAAGTGGTAAAAAGTCTCATCAGATTCTTGACATGCACGGTTGCTTGTTGTTGATTCGTCTTAAGAACATTCTCAACTTTGTGACTCAACTTCCTCACTTCCGGATAAGACAACGGAATAATAAAAGCTGTACAAGTTTCAAGAAAAGTTTTATAAATTCCCGGAACACCGTAGAATACAACTTCCGCTTTCCAATGAAGTTTTGTTTTTCTAAGAACTTAATTTGTTTGTCAAGGTGCAAGCTTTCGCACGATGTTGAGAAATTCCATTCATTGTTGAAACTCTGGAAGATGGAATATGTAAATTCCTGAAGACATCCTGTTCCTGTTCACCATTTTGTATTCACATGAAATATTTTTAAACATAATTTTGAACGTATCCTCATCCGTAGTGGATTATCGCACTTTATGCCTCCATAACCTTTTTGTTATGAACATCAGGTGATGGGTTAAAGGATTTAAACTTGGCAGTTGCAGTGTCATACTAGATAAGAATCACAGCATGATTTTGCTTAATGACGGTCTACCCGTTGTCGATGGAAGGTACCCAGTCAATGCCCAACCAACAGATAAGGAAAGGTATTGTAAAAATTCATTCATTAATTAAAATTTAGTTGATTTGACTGCGAAATTTGTAATTAATTTTCGAAATCGTTTATTTTACAGCACGAAGAGATATTTACACCGCTATTAAGGACGTCATTAGCACAGGATACAGGACATCTTACCTGCAGACATGAATAATGATTTGGACGATGTTCAAACAACGTTTCATTAATTACACAAACCAGGTTTTTAATTGAATAAATTCTTCAACAAAATAATAAATTTTGGCCACTTTAAACTCTTAATCCGTCATGAAAAAGCGGAGCTATTATCTTTGGTATTTAATATCCTTCTTGATTTGTAATTTTCTAATTGATGCAATTTAACTAATTAAACACAACTGGGTTTATTCGTGAATGAAAAATTTTAATGAACGTCGTTAATAATTTGGGGAATTAAATTTGTTTTGCAATTAATTTGAGAATGTTGTGAAGAACAAAGTGAGAAAGGAACACTACGTTGCCAAATCTTTGCATTCCATATTACGACCGTTTTCGGAATGTGAATTTTATTTGAAACTTTTTACCGATGAAACGTTTCGTGAAAATGTTTTTTGTTGAATCGAGTTTTTCATCAGTTGCATTTTTCCACTCAACTTAATAGCGAAGCTGGAATGCTTCTGAAGAATGATTGAATCCTGTGGAAAATTCCTCTGGTCCAATGTGGCCAATTACGAAAGTGAATCATCAATTGGTAAAATTTATACAGAATAAATGAACACACACGCAATTATTTTAATTAATTCAAGAAAAACACTAGAACCATTGAATTCGAATTCGTTAGTAACAAATTGGTATTGGTTTCGGTTTTGTCAATTAATTGAAAGCTTTTTTCGAACATCTTTCTTTAATTAGCTGAATTATTTAGAAGATGGTAATAAAAAGAATTATTTTGAAGTGGTCACATGGGAATCAGGAGACCAGGACACGTCCCAGTAACCACAAGTCATCTTTATATTTTGGTTGAAATACGTGTAAAATAGGAAAAAGGACTTTTGCTGTGATTGAGTACAACTTCAATTTTGAAGGAACCGAAAATGCATTCAGCATATATTTTGACTTTGCTCAAAGCCAATCGTTGAAATTTGAAATTGAAATTTGCAATTCCGTTTTAGGTCCGGAAGTAATTTCGGGAATACCACAACAACAACAGCAATAACAACAATAACAACAACAGCAGAATCGTTGCTTGCACTTTAGTTGGGATCCAGAAAACTTCATCTGCATATTGAAGTTCCAGAATTGAAATGTCTGGACCAGAGATTTGCGTAATGCAATAACAATGAAACCAGGAAACTATTTTTCATTTGCGCGAAATTCAAATTCTTAAATCTGTCGCCAGGATCTTATTTTCGTAATTCAGAGGAGGCAATCATAAATTGCCTCAGTGATTTCGTACTGGAATCAATATCACTTTGAATATCCTTATTGAGTTCATACTTTCTTGAGAATTTTATTGCAGTCATTTCGCTTTGAGTGAGTCTTCAAATTCTTGGATTTTGTAATAAGAGAAACTTTTCCAATAACTTTTGCGTGATTTGTTAGTTGAAACTACATAGGTATATCAAAGAGGTGGAAGTAGAAGTTTATCCATCAGAGATATCTTTGATAAAATGCTCAAACGTTATCTACATTTTCAATAGAATTTTCATACAAAAGCAAATTGTTCAATTATTTAGCACAACAATCAATAAAAGCTCAAATAACATTTACTGTCCATTGCAGCAGAAATCACGTACCACTCTTTGGTCAAAGTTAACAGTTTGCATGTCAAAGTTCAATTAATCTAAAACTTGAAAATGGTTTAGCGTACTAGAAAAGTCAAAAACATAAAACGAGCGTTTAATAATGAGCTTTTATTGAAATCGCAAGTGATCCAGGTAATTTACATTTTAAAACATGCAAAATCGTAATTTTCTAGAACAGCTCCAGTGCCTTAATCTGAGGTTTACCTTGACCTGAAATTCTTGTTAAAAACTGCATTCAGGTACAGGTGAATAAAAGACACGAAGCCATGTAATTTCTTCATTAAATGTTAACGTTGCAAAGGATTTTGACTCTAACAAACTTCCACAAGAGCTTAATTGTCTAATAAACTTTTTCTCTACCATGTTACAAAGCTTTCTTTTATGAAAATTTAGAACTTAATTAGGAATCACTAATTTCCATGCACCAGATGCAACACAGAACGCGGCCATTTTGTGTTTGCACTACAGTTTCTTCATAAATTTGTGAGAACTTTCAGTATATTAAGAACAGAAGGATAATTGGCATTTCCCTTTCATGAAACACAGAATAATCCTGGCAAGCATCGAAGACTGTGAGAAGGATTTATTTGTTGACTTAGGATGCAAAATCCTTTTTATCTCTCAAACATGGAATTGAAATTAGATAAACATTCCGCCATTTATGAAGGACTTTTATTTTGTTGACTTCACTTCCCTTTTGTGGAGGATTTCGGGATAAATTCATATGAGTGTCTTCAACGAAATTGAGCTACAGATCAAATAGCCTGATGCTGGAAACAAACAGGATATCGAATGGGTTCCATTGAAGAAAGCCAATACAAAAGGGAATTGATCCTACTGTTTGTCCATTACCATCAGTTTATAGAGTTGCTCGGCTAAACGATGGTCTTTTACATAACCTGAAGTTGCATTGGCTTTTGTAGCTTTAACTTGTTTCGATTTCCTTTCGCTTGACCTGGAAATGCTCAAAGCAAACTTCGAATGTGAATTTAATGGAACCTGCTCAAAAAGCCTCAAGAAAAACCTTTTGAAACCATCGTTTATACCTATCTAGATATTCGGTAAGTTATGTGTCCTCAGTGTTGCAAATTTAATCAATGGTTTGTTTAAAGTTTCTTAATTAAAACAAATTTCTCTTAACTTTCTCAAACAAAAAGATGCTGCAAATTGGTTATCAGAAAAACCCTTTAAAATTTATTAACTTCAGAGTTTTATTAAAAACGTTTTATTATCCCGCAACCACTACTTATTAAAATTTCTGCTTTAATAAAAACATTTTGACCAGTCCACTTTAGGACAGGTCGGAAATTGAAGGATTAGAAGGGTCAGACACTGCTGGAAACAAACCTTGTGCTTGATTTTTGTGTGAGACAGCTTTGTTTAGATTCGTCTGAATTCCAAATCTGCGGAGATGTGGACACACCTGAAATTATGCGGATATCACCCGTAAACGCTCCCAACATGCTCTGGTCGTAAAAAGGCGCAACTTACGACTTTAATGGTGTCTTAAAAAGCTATTAATCGTCAGAATTATGAAGACACACACAAGAAGTTCCTGAAAAACTTGGTATAGTCACGCTATCAACTTTGACGTTATGTCATCTGATACTTTGGCCCATGACCCGGTTTGGGTTCACGTTTTTATTCCAAGGAATCGATATGGAACCACTCAACGTTGGTCCTGTTGCACGAACAAGTTGCCACGTCAAGTACACAATCAAACCCAGGTATATAGAGTGTCGTACAATATAAGTTGAGTCACGCAAAGGACTCTTTTATTCCTCGCACTGGCTTCATTGTCTCTGAAGCGAAACTTTTCATGAATATTTCACGAAAATCAGTGTCTTTGTTCTGAATGTCTTTTTTTCCAGAACACTCGACAAATCTCCACAAGTCCTTGAGGGACAGAACAACAATACAACTTGTTGCTGGATCTCATACCACTTCAAAGTGTTTTTAATTCAAGACCACAGTTAATAAATTACTTACGAGATGTTACTGCACTCGCTTTGTGGGAAAATTTTGGATTTTTGCAGCTTAATATTAGTATGCTGTTCAGGCGGAATTAAAGTTTATAAATGGTTTTGAATAAAGTGGAGAAATTTTCTCGAGCTGGATGTGAAGTGAATGGGTTTTGTGCTGCTTGTTCAATTCGTTGGAGAAATTTTTACTTTTGTTTGTTGAATTTTCGTTATTTCGATTGCATGTGTGTGGCTTAACATTTTTGTCGACATAGCTTTTTCACCATACACTCCGTGATACATCACCTTGTGTTTGTATTTATAGCAAATATTGGAAATGGATAAAGAAAACAGTGAGCACTTGCATCCATAAAATTTTAACTGCATTCAGTAATTGTTAGCGAAAGCTTTAACATTTTACATTCCATTCAATTTATAGTCCAACGGACACAGGGTTTGTGTGTTATGTAAAGTTACCTTAAATCCTTTCATCACGTTATGGTGCTAGAGGGAATGTATTCAGGATGATTACATAAACACAAAATATACAGTTTTAAGTCCATGTGCACAGAGCTGTTGCACACAAAATCCAAAATGCCCTTGGCTTTTACTAGTACCCAGAACCATGGTATTCCTGGCAAATAAGTAGGTATTCAGGTTATCTTGTTTTCTTTACTTGAATTCACTCAGTTTTTTTATTTAACTCTGTATATTCTGTTAACTCGAAGTTTTAAAGTGCTTTAAACTTAATTCAAAACCGACATCTTGTTTCCACAAGCCATGTGTTTTACAAAATTTTAATTTCAATGTAGTGTTGCTTAAAATCAATTGTTCAGACACTTATTTTGTAAGAAAGGGAACAGACCAACTTCAACTACACATGGAACGAGGCCATGATGATCAATAGAAGTTGAAAAATTGTTTATGAATTTGTTGAAATGCAAGTGTAACATGTATGCTTTGCACGACCCTTTTGCCAACGTTTCGTACACATTACAGTTTTGTCATTTCTTTATTTCATCCTCTGCTTCGTTCATCTTATTCTTCAAGTTGTCGTTAGAAGCTTGACAATTTTTTGTTATTGCACAGGGATTGTTTCATATTTATTATCAATTGCCTTCAATCAACTTACTTAAATCTCGTTATGATTGTTTTCAATAAAAATTTGCAAACAATGTTTATGTAACTTTTTCAGTAATTACGAAAATTTAAAACATTCCTTTTAATTATATAACCAAAACAAAGCAAATATTATTGTAACTACCTACAATAAAACTTCAACTTAACTTTGTGTAACAATTAACGTTTTGTTGCGATACCTGTGGCAAAACCTAAAACGTAGAAGACGTGTTTCTGTCAAATTGTAACAAGAATAGATGTTCTCTATGGAATTTCCATTTGTATACGAGACAGGAGATACCACACAGTTAATATTCCTTCAGGGAATATTGTTCAATTCACAAGACATTTGTCTATGGATGGACGTAATACAAATTGCATTGTTGAATTGTATCGTGCTCTTTACTGAATTGTGTGCAAAGATACTTTCAATGGTTACACTAAGAATTAAGCAACATTTCACAGAAAACTAAAGGTTCAAAAACATACATAAGCTTTTGATTGACATGTCTATAATGGAGTCAGTTCCAGATTTGAATCAATCCAATTCCTGTCACTTTCAGTTACTTCAAATGATATTGAATCTAAAATCTCAAACTCAAACTCAACCTACTGCTAAGCCGAACTCAACTTCGCAAAAATTAAGCTGCCAAAAATGCACACCGAAAAATATGCAAAATGAATTTGAGAGATTTTTCGTTTTTCTTTAACAAACGCATTTTATTCACGAGTTGGAACACTCACTCCATTCCTCGTAATGGAGTATAGGTACGTCAAGCACTTCAAAAAAATGTTGTTTGCGAGAAGGGTTTCGTTGAGTTGCTCTTTGCTGTAAAACAAATTTGCAGTGTATCAAAAAAGGGTTTGCAATTTAATGGTGCGTAATTTGCTTTTAAGTAACTCCTTTGAAGACAAAGTTCCAAAAAACAGTCCTTACTTTATCAAAAGCCACAAAGTATATAAAAATTTACAATTTATAACATTGGAATAGAGAAAACGCTTCAATTTCTTTCACGTATAAATGAAATTTCCATGAACTTTCCATTATTTTCCACAGGGATTACATCGATTGAAAACATTCAAAAGCTTATCCTGAATTGGGTTTTTATCAACTTTACAGGATTTTCCAATTGAAATCGAATTGATGGGTGCTTTTCAGAGAATTTTTAGGCAAATTTCCTACAACTTTTGTTTAGGTTTTGTGTAGGTTTCAGGTTTTATTGATGCTGATTTGCAGTATCATGTCTAAGTGGAAAATTATACCTTCCATGAGGTATAATTTCGAATATTGTTCGCATTCAAATATCGTTTCTATGGCACGCCTCATTTGTTATCATGTAGAAATAGGTTATAAGTATTCTGGGACACTTGGGCCCTAAATGACTCAACAATTGCGAAGCACAGTACCCTAGGAATTTATAGGTAGGTCCAGCGATGTATTTGGGTTTCAGGATTTGAGGTATTTTTTTATGAGTTTTTCCTTTTGTTACTCGTATGAAACTTTAATGAAAATTTGATAGTTAATTAAAATTGGTAGAAGTTTCTATCACTTCCAGGAATATAATAGAAAAAGAAACCACTTAGTTTATGAGGTTTTTATGTGTTTCAAATACTAAAGCCAGATTTAGCCACATTTCCATAAAAGAGGAACTTTTAACGGCTTCAATTTCTGTATCATATCATTAACACATAAAAGTTTGCAGAGAACCTCAGATCAAATCTCATAAATACCACAGAGGAAAACATGAAACCTGTATCCTGAATGTGTATCCTGTGTACTAGTTCATGTTATAATAAATTATTAGATCGCTGTAATAATAAATTATTAGTGCGTCCATTTTATCACAAAAGAACAGTTTCATTTCCCACGTGAATGGATTCTTTCGGGTGTGATGAAATTTTTATTTGTTCCGTTTCTGTTTTGATGCGAAAAGGATATCACATCAAAAGTATCTTTAATTTAAGTTAAGAAACCCAGTGAGTCTTTCTTGAACGTCCGGAAATCTAGGAAAGACAAATGATTCTCTAACAAGTCTAGCAAACATATAATAAAGTAGCAACAGTTTGTTTGTCTGAAATGTTCCTTATCTAAAAATGTATCCTTTCTAGGATCCAGGACTTTTGGGTAAAATGAAATTACCCAACTAATGGAGTGAATTAATTTCACAAGGAAACTCACACCTCCGAAGCACTACGAAGAAACAGATATTTTCATTAAAATAAAATGTGAGAAGGAATAAATAAATCTCGTCCTTCCAAGGGTCCAATTTTTATCAAAACTCAAAAAAAAAAATAAAACAGAATTGATTTTGAATTCCTCTTTTACAATTTTCAACTCAATAAAATTTATTTTAGAAAATCTCATACCGAAACAAAGTTGCTCGAGTTAAAGAGGGAAAGCGCTCAAAGGACTTTGTCCGAAAGGATACTGTGAGTTACTGTTTTCACAAAAATTGATAAGGGAATCAATTCGACAGAAAATTCCTTTTAACGGAGGGTCCATGACAGGAAATACTTTTTAAGGATAAAGGATTTTAGAGCATCAATAGCAGGACATTTACGTTTAAGACAGGCAAATTGATTTTATCCTTTTATATCCTTTTTAACTCTCTTGCATAAAAACGGATTTGAGACTAGTGGCCAGTTCGTTTCATAGGTTAAGGAAAACTGTCACAAAATAGGCCACCAACATCCAGTGTGTTCCCCTCTAATGGGGGGCAATCGTCCAATTGCCTACATTACCCTAATTGCTGGGGCACATATTGCGCATGTCTATCAGTTTTCTCCCCTTTTTAGTACATCACTGCATTGAAAATTGATTTGGGGGGAAATATCCTGTTGCAGGGACACGTCCGAAGGAACCACTTTATTCCATCTTCCATTAAATATGAATAAAGGATGCGATGCACTTCTGCTTTGAAATGTCTTCTGTCAAGGACCATAAATTTCAGTGGATTTTTAACGAATCAAATTGATCTGAAGGACCTGTTGGCTGATGGAAGCAGATGAATGTCGTTAAAATAAATAAGGATTTCAGGTGATGATATCGAAACCACTTCTCATTATCACGTCGTTTAACCCCATTAAAACCAAATCAATTCATCATGATGCAAAACTGTTGAAAATAATTTAAAAATTCCTTTTAATTAAATGGAGATAATCAGGGAAAAGTTTTTCCCGAGGTTTTACGATTGTCTGAACTTTTAAATTAACTCTAATTTATTCTGCAATCCTGAGATTTTGCATTACTATTACTTCTTCTTTGTATTGCGATGAATAACGTGGAAAGTTTTATGGATAAATGGAACAACTTTTTCAGAGTTTCTGTGTTAAATGAATCTTGGTCAAAATGTGAATAATCTTTCTTGTATAAATTAATAATAAAAGCATAAAAGCTTTTCTTCTTGACACTGACAATGAGTTATCATTCTTTAAGGAACGACTTAAGGAACGTACACATCGCAACGTGAAAATGGAAAGTGAAAACTCTTTGCTCTTCGTAGAGCGTTGGCACAAGGATAACGTGAGAGTGATTTTTTATCCCATCCTCACATATGCAGTGAAGCATCAGCCGTTCTCTTTTCGCTGAAGAATGCATCTGTTGGATTCTTCAAGAACTACTTTTTCGGAGGAAATGAGCTTTCGTTTTCCTTAGGTGCACAGACAAGGAGTGATGCATCCCTCTATATGTAAGAAAGTGACAAAAACCACGGTCACGTTGGGAAGTGAACGTCCCTACAATGCCGTCAATGGCTGGAAAAGCCGTTGTGATTCAATCACACGTGAGTTGATTTAACTTTAGATTGATAGCACGAACCGTGTCTTATATCCTCTTAAGTGCAACGTATCGACTTATCAAAAGAATTTGCAATCGATTAACTGCATTTTCCGATAAGAGATAAGAAAATTTTTCACGCTTAACAAAATTCCTATCAATTTCAGCAAAAACAAACGAGACACTTCTCTGATTATCTCAATTACATGATGAGTATTATCAACTCTATTTCAATATCAGCTAAAGCTAAAGATTTATTACAAACACATGTAATTCGAGACGTTAGACTTGAGCATTGAATTTCAAATTTCAATTTTTATTTTCTTAATCTTCGTAAGACTTCACTGCCATTGATAATTGAAGAGTGTATGGAGTAACACCTACAGTGCTTCGTTACTTGCTACTGGACACATTTCTAAGGCTTTCCATTTGAATCAGTTCTCATTTGGCTATTGCTCGGATTAGTTGCTTAAGAAATTCGGGAAAAATATCCGGAAGTGCTAAAATGAGTTGCCCAATGCGACATTCTGAGTATGTGAATGTGATTTACTGTTTTATCTAAAAATGTTTTATGTTAAAAGTATTTTTAATGTTTAATTTAATTACTAAAATGTTTTGTGTTTTGCCAAAAACTCTCTAAGACGCACTTCCCTTCTAATAACTTGATAATTTAAGGTCAGAAGTGAAAGTTGATAAAGAGTTTGACGGGTTGAATTACGTGTTCATGGATTTTGAAATGTCAAATGATATGCAGAAGAGTTGTGCCTGTTTATCTTCGTAATTTGTTTATACAATAATACTAATTCCATGACATGACCACCAGAAATCCTTTAGAATTGTGGTAGTCATAATAGTGCTGACGTGACGTTTTTAAATCAAGAAAATCAAAAACATTTTGTTTAACATTTCTTTGAGATCGTCAAAATGCATTTTTCCGTTAAAATTTCAAGAGTAAAAGAGATGAAGAGATTTTCATGTCTGTGCAATTTTCCAGAACAGAAAACATGGAAAACTAGTTTAACGACATGGTGTGAAGGGATACATTTGTGACACATCCATTTCTGATTTTTCGTTTTGCATTTTTTCTTTTATCAGTTTCTTTCGTCCAATTTGTCGACGTTGTTTAAAATTAATTCTTGGATGTTAAGTATAAAGGTGTTAAGTCATAAACGGGTTTTAATACCAAACATCAGGAGCAACTCACTAACTTAATGCTTACGGATCAATCCAAAACTTCAGGATAAAGTAGCGCTAGACTTAAGTCCCTAGTATCAAACGATAGAGAAAGGAAAGCTGACTTAAGATCAGTAATAAGCCGGAAATGACAAAATTTTTACTTAACACCTTTATACCTAACAACAAAGAATTATTGCCTCAACTAATGTTTATATTTTTATTACAATTAATTTTTAGTGACTCCCAAGTCCCGCTCACAGACGATGTGGGAATGATTTACGGGGAGTATCTCATGCTGGAGAAGATCCTCTCAGCACAGAGAATGTTATCAGTTGAGGGTAATCGAGCCGTTCACGATGAACATTTATTTATAGTAACACATCAGGGTAAGTGTAATTTTGTTGTAATTGATATTATTTAATCAACAGTTGTCTTTGATCAACAGCCTATGAATTGTGGTTCAAGCAAATTATCTTTGAACTGGATTCGATTCGAACGCTACTCAGCACGGAAACGATTGAAGAATCTAGGACACTGGAAATTCTTAAACGTCTCAATAGGATTGTACTTATTTTGAAGGTAATCCCATAAAATTCAGAGATTTCTCATATTTCATATTGTCCTTAATGTTTCAGCTCCTGGTGGACCAAGTGCCAATCCTGGAGACAATGACACCCCTCGACTTCATGGACTTCCGGAACTACTTGTCTCCGGCTTCAGGTTTCCAAAGTCTGCAGTTCCGTTTGATGGAGAACAAGCTCGGCGTCCGTACAGAGCACCGTGTCAAATACAACCAACGCTACACTCACGTATTTGGGTCAGATGCAGATGCAATAGAAGCAATCATCAAGTCAGAGACTGAACCATCTCTATGTTGTCTAGTTCAGAAGTGGTTGGAACGAACACCTGGACTCGAGACGGATGGATTCAACTTTTGGCAGAAGTTCCAAGAGAGTGTGAATAACTTTCTGGACGAGCAAGAGAACAGTGCAATGGTAATGGAGAATTCTGATAATGAAGTGAAATAATTTAATTATCTGCAGCAAGAAAAAACAGACGCCGCTAAAAATTATCGCTTAATGGACATTGAAAAGCGCCGAGAAGTCTATCGTTCAATTTTCGATCCCCAAGTACATGACGCACTAGTGACTCGTGGTGAGAGACGTTTTTCATACAAAGCTCTACAAGGAGCAATCATGATAACTTTCTATCGAGATGAACCAAGATTCAGTCAACCACACCAGCTGCTAACACTCCTGATGGATATAGACTCATTAATCACAAAATGGCGATGTAATTTGAAAAATTTCCTTTTCTCCATTTCCATCATTCAAAAATTTATTTTTTTCATTCTCCTGAATTTGCCTGCTTCCAGATAATCATCTGATGATGGTCCAGAGAATGATTGGTTCCCAACAGCTTGGCACAGGTGGTTCCTCTGGATATCAGTATCTGCGTTCAACGTTAAGGTTAGTTTGTGAGAGGGAAATCGAAATTCCCGTTGAAATTGAATCATTCCTCCATTTTCATTACAGTGATCGTTATAAAGTCTTTCTTGATTTATTCAATTTATCAACTTTCCTGATACCAAGAGACGCTATTCCCCCATTAACCCAAGATATGCGACAGAAGCTTAACCTAATGTGGGGTGTTCCACCGCACACGAGTAATCATACCAATGGAATCTAATCGCAGAAATTTTAGTAGCTAAGTGTAGTTAAAATTTATTGATTTAATTCCATGATTTATTATTTATGAACACGAACAATCGAATTTGTCATTGTTATTACAATTTGTTTCTTGTTTAATCGTTTTCAACAACTTGTTGTTTCCAACACAAAATATCGTCCGACCTTGTAAGTAACTAAGGCAATAAAGTTATTTATCCATGTTTACTTACTTAAAATGTTATTTTAAATGAAACCGTAAATAAGATATAGAGGAATATATCACGTAGAACTATCATCCAACTTATGATCAGTTGCCATCAATGAATTTGTATATACACAGCAGCTTTATTATCTCGAACTTATAGCTGGCAAAATCTTTAAAAGTTTCATATAATTTTTCCCGTAATTGGTTAATTGGCAGTAAATTTAAACCTGCAGCCACTCGAGACCTGTTTCTGCTCAGCCACAATGAGAAGATGGAAAATTTTCCATAAAATACCCAAGTGTCTCATAGAATTATTTATTCATGAAATTCATGCTCTTTAAAAGTTCGTCAGTTGAGCTGGATGGATTTGAATACTCTGAGTGTGTTACGAAATCTGCTTCATGGAATAAATTTCAGGTGTAGAATAGGCTCTACATTCACAAAAACTTCTGCTCGTGTAGCACCATTAAATGGTCTTGAAACAGAATGAAACGCTTAAAGGCCTCGTTTCGATTACCTACTATAAGTAGCTTTCATATAAGTTTCAGCAAAACCTAGTCTTCTATAAATCAACTGAAAAGAAAGTAAATCCCTGTCGTGGAAGTTTCTTCCTTCACCACCAGACAGCAATGGAAATAATTTCCTTGAGGAAAAGTACTTTTTCACACTTCAATGAACAGTTCTCGACGAATCACATGGCCATGGAATAAAGAAACACTCTTACTTTCATCAACAACGATATATTTCTATTTGCAGACATCTACGAAATCGATTTAATATATGTAATATATCGAACCCGGGTTCTTCTGCTAGTGAGCTACCGTGAAACCATTGAATTGTCCACGTGGTTGTCTTATATAAATATTCGAGAATTGAATGAAATTGAATTTCATTCAAGTACTTGTTGAACTCATTCTGAAGAAATGCAAGCAACTGATAAGGACTTAAGCTTCTTAGAATTATGTTTTAAAGGAAAATGTTTGTTTGGATAAGTGCCAGACAAACTATTGAGAGTTACTTTCATAGGTCATCGATCAAATGCTTTACGGAATTTATAGTATAACAACAACGTGGCTGACTACAATAAGAGCAATCTTAGCTTTAAGCATTATTCATCAACACGTTTAACTAACTAATCATTGTGTCTATGTAGTACCTAACTTATAATCAGTATAAAGCTCCTAATGATATAAACTTTAACTAGTCAAAGTTCGTGAAATAATTGATATAATCCTTCATGAAAGTCACGAGCAAATTGGCATTAAATCATTGAATCCTGAGAAAATATTGATCTTGATGCTGGAAAACTTATTAAAACTTTTAGAAGAAAATTTTCTGACTAATTTAAGTGTAAATTGAGATGTTTGAACTAATTTTATGAGTTTAACACTTGGATTGACGAAGAAGTTTCGTGGAATTCGCGTTGGTTGTGTAAATATTTGATTTTTAATTAAAATTTTGTAGCATTCAACGAAATTTCTTCAAAACTGTACTAACAACAAGCAAAATTGACTAAACTAAGAACTACTTTCATTTGTAATTTGATTTCCTAGAATGTACGTCAATCGCTCGTCACAATCCAATCAAGGAGGACGTCATGTTTTAGCATAGGTAAGTCATCTTCATCGACAATTTGTTCCTTGAACGCCAGTCCCAGTAAAACTGTACAATTTGTTGATACTTTTTCGATAATCGTCTTGTATTCCCCAATCCTCTCAGGGAACATCTCAAAGTGGCGTCTAATGTACGCATCGTAGTATCCACGACCATGACCTAAACGCCCACCGATTGTGGTGAACGCTACACCAGGCATTAGAAATAAGTCCAAACCGCCTAAAAATTTAAACAAGCAATTAGCACCCACTTAGTGCCGCAGACTAGGAGCCAACCTACCTTTCGTCAAAGCGTTTTCCCTGTAATCATTGAAGTCTGGCTGCTTAATATTCCAAGAAGTAATAGGGAGTTGATGATAGTCCTCCATATCTTTCAATTTCACCATCTCCATCGTATCCCTGTGATATGTCGGAACGAATACCTGAAAAAGATATAAAAAGTTAACGTTACCAATATCTATTATTGCAGGAATGTCTTTATACAAGGGTTTTCCTACTTTCTACTTACTTCCTTTCTCTGCTTGAACATCTCCTTCAACAATCCCAGTGTATTGACTTCATTGTCCGTACTTAAATAAATGCTTATTCTATTTGATTGAATAAAAGCTTCTGAGGATAAAATCTTTGAAGGTTAACGAAAGTGATGCTTTTAGTAGGATTACGTTTATTTAATTGTCTTAATTTTACCTTTCTTGTGATTTGATCCGATTGGAATTTCTTAGTTTCAGACGATAAATTTTTGACAATTTTCTTGATCCGTTTACGGAGAATATTCTTCGCTTCATTTTGTAGCATTTTAGATAAATATTATTAATTGGTTTTACGCAAATTTTATTTATAACAGCTTAAAAGTTTAAATAGTTTTTGGTACATTGAATTTTTTTTAATTCAATTTAATCCAATTAACGCAATGAATATTAATTTGATAATTATTTAATTAAAAGGTAATGTTAACATTGACTTTTATTATTTACTTCTAATTAAAATTCAGTAAACCAAAACTCAACTGAAAACATCGTTGCGCAAACAGAATACTTTTGACATGAACTGTACCCAAACAGAATAACACGAAAACGTGTGCTTTCGAAACGTGGTTTTTTTGTGCTTCGTGGAACTTTATTAATCATAAAATGTGAAGCTTTACACAAAAAAAGCTTTTTAACGCTCACTTTAAACGAAAAATATAATTTAAAAATAACTTTTAATTTTTAAACAAAACAAATCGATTGACGTTTCTGCGGACGTAAACAAGACTCCGAGGCTGCGAATGAACTGAAGAGAAATCCATGTGACAGACCCAACAACAGCGATAACCCGCAAACGTAAGGTCAGAAATGGGTAAACGCCGGAAAGTATGCACTTGGGATTGATTTTATGTTAACATTATGTTGAACGTAACATGTTCTGTTAAATTAACATGATTTCATCTGTAAAATCTGTTTTGATTTAACCTGATACTTTAAGGTAAGGTAGTGAATTGAAAAAAGGTAAATTTGATGAATACCCTTAGGGAACGAAAGGATCTGTGTAAATGAAAACAGTCTTCTTCTCGTTATATAAATTTACCAATAAATTTTTAAAAACATAACGAACTCGTTAATTTTTTACAATAAATGGCGTTTACAAATTGTTCATCATCTTATAACTATTTCCTTCTATAAATATCATAGCAAATACAATAAAGTAAATAAAGGATTCGTGGGTTTTTGTTGTGCACACTAAAAGCACACTAAAATTTCTTCAACAAGAACATGATTTTATAGTTCTTCATTTGTACACAAGAAAACAACTTCGCGAATAGTTAAAGAAACCTTCTCACGGTTTCTGTATTTAAAGTGATACTAATTTTCATAAAAATAATAATTAAATTTTATCTAGAACTTCGTTTTATTCTCCCTTGTCTAGCATCTGTTATTGCACCCCATAATTCTATAATGAAGTCGTCAGTGAATCCGAAGGTTTCTAAGTCAGAATTATCAATAGCATCTGCGAAATCCATAGAATTCAACTTTTTTTCAGAGTGATCCCAAATCTACAAGAAAGAATAAGAACAAGTTTATTTCATAATGTCCTTTCATCTGGTTAGAGTCATGTCTCACTTGTGTAGCTAGTTCTGTGTCATTGATTCCCATGTAAGAGTCCAGAAGGGTGTTTATAGCATCTATTCCAGCTTGTGTCACCTCGTCAAACTGCAATGGGAATAATGTACGTTGAAGTTAGTAAAAAGAGTAATTGAAATAAAATTTTACGTACTTCATCTTCAATAGCTGCATTCCCATTAGCTTTAAATCTCAACGTTTCTCTACCAGTACCATAAGCTTTTTTACCACTTTTCGGTCCACCAGACCTGGGTCCAATGTCTTGAAACCCACTCTTCATTGGTTCTACTAATCTCAGAGTAAACATTGATCCAGTTGGAATATCTTTCAACAATCTTGCTACTTCGTAGTGTCGTTTACCAACCACACTAACTCCATCCAATTTCTCTATGTGGTCTCCAACCTAAAATACAAAATGATGATAATTACAGATAAACGGATAATCTTCCATACTTACCAGTATGTGAGGAATCTTATCTATTACACTGCCTTCTTTAATTCTCTTGATGAACGCGTAACCAGCTCCATTATCTGTTATTGTTAACCCGAGTGCATCTTCTGATTTGATTATTTCAATCTCTTTTGGACGACCTTTGCGATGTGCAAATATGAAGTCATCTAATCCAATCTGACCCCCTAGCAGTTTTGTCATATCCACTTTGTGTGAGTTGAGTGTACAGAATATTATCTAGAGACGAGATAAAGTAGATGATAAGACGTTTCACTCGACGGAAATTGTATTTAAGCTCAGTTTATGAGTTTTATGTGTTGGAACATTAGAAGCATCATCGTTTAATGGATACACAAACTGAGATTCAATAATGTTTCCAACCTGAAGATGTAAGATTCACGGACATCATGAATTTAGGTGGTTCACTGAAATGTGAATTTCAAGTGATGTGGCTTGATTAATTACCAGACCCAGTGCAACAGATTGACCTAGTAGCACGAAACAGACACAAAAGTTGGACCAACTTCACCCACTTTCACGGTTTGCGCAACACGTACGTGAAATTGAGTTTTAATTTTTAAAATTTTTTTGTATCTAACAAAATTTTTAAGAAAGGAAGCACTGGATTTAAGAAAAAATTCAATCCATTCGAAAGTAGGTTCATTTTTGCTGTACCAGCGAATCTATTGAAGACGTTGGGTAAATGTCAAGAAAATTTAGCAAGAAACTGAATAGCACTGCAAACGATCACGACCAAGAAAGTTTTCAAGATTGGAAATAAATTGCCTGCAATTCCTAGAAAGAGCTCAATCGCCATCACCAACAATTCAAACCGGAAAAGAGCTCCAACACGGTAATCCCTCGATGGAGCTCGGAGGTGAATAGACTTTGGCATTTTGGCAGATCAATTTAAGCTTATTCTCTCGAGTTCGAGATAAAACAGCTTTTTGCTGTTGTAACGTTTGTTTCCACAGCGAAGGCATTCATCATAAGCTTAGTTGACACAAAATGAGAACCGAAGCAGATATTCACGTGCACTTGCTGCTTGGAAACGTAGCAGCTCATTAATTTATGTGAGTCATAGGTACATACTTCTTAATCATGTGATAAGGTTTCCCCGGAGAAGTGCATAAACATCAATAAATTACTTTAATTATCTGGATGAGTTTTGTCGTTTTCATGCCACGAGTTATGACATTGTCCGAAATAATTTTCGATAATGAATAGATAAGCTGATTCGTTTATCTGCTTTTTATCACATCACAGAGGAAATGTGTCCAAAACAAAGTGATAACAAGTTCACGCAATTTATGCATGCAGAGATTTTCATACGTCAAAAGAAAACGATGCAACGTTGCCAAGTTTACTTGAGCCAATGCACAATTTTGTTTAGCTGATGCACAATTTTATTTAGTTTCAAAATAGATTTCCAATGATGAAACGGTTAATCTAACAAATATGGCTAACGCGCTAATTGAGGGTGATGTTATACAAAAACGAGTACATTCCCAAATACCGTTTCTGTGATATCGCCCTAAAGATAAGATAAGAAAATATTTATCACTTCAAATTCACACTTGACATATCATCAAAAATACTAAAAGTTAAATCAAATTAACAAATTTCTGGAAATGAGATTTTTATCGTCATCACAGTTCCAAAGCTGTTAAAAGCATTTTTGAGTGTTGAATTTTTCATAAATAAAAAAAGATATATTTTATCAACAACAACAGCGGCGCATATGTGACGTAACACATGAGTTGTTGTTAATTGTAATTAAATTGCAATTAGGTTGACTTTGTAATCTTTCGCGTTGCAAAATTCCACGATTAATTAAGTCCAACCTTGAGGGATGAAGACTAGCATCTGTAACTGATACGAAAACTCAGTAAATGTTGCTCATTTCGAAATCTCTAACTTCCCGCTTAACTTATTAACATAATTACAAGCCAAACATTCTACTTAACATATTAATGAATCTCATTTTGCACTTGTCTGCACCCACATTATCGCCGATTTTATTGCAATTTATTTTATAATTATGAGCAAGAAATAAATATTTATTAATTAAAAAGGAAGTTGAATTGCCTTAATTTTACTCTCACTTACTGATTTATTAGTAATAACTGAATGAATTGTTAAGTAACTTTTCCAAAATGCGTTTCAAATCGTTTTTTATTTTCTTCAATTAATTTTTTAATTACTATCAAATTGAAAATTCAAGTGAAAATGAGAAGAAAACGAAAGTAAAAGTTTTTTGCACTTTTCGCCAATTTGTTTTTTGACCCTTGATGCATTACAACTTTTGAAAGCTTCTAAGTTTCAAATTCTCATTCTCACGTTTAACCGGGCGCATGCACATTACAACATGTTGGCCATCGGTTGTATTGTGTGTGGGCAAGTTGGAAGTTGTGTTGAGATGAAATCAAAAATTTTTGATTTTCGGTGGGCGGAGTCAATGGTGGGCTAACATGTTGTAACTCAGAGTAAATACATAATAAAGACGCCGTGCACTTAAACTACTTGACAATTTAAAAAATCTGGCCGGTCTCATAAAGCAGCATAACTTTGTACGCATTGAATTACTTCCTGCAACGATAGCAGTAGTTAGTAAAAAACAGACTTGCACGCGAATAGCAGATAATTGCATTGACCATGGAGCCATCAGCAGAGGTGAACTCCAGGTGAGCATGAAAACGAGCAAATTGAAAAGAAAGTCGTTTTTATAACAAAGTAAATTTTTTCATCAATAAAAATGAAGAAATCTTTTCCATGATGACGCAGGAAAAAAAATTATTAATTTCTTAACTTTCTTTAGAATTCTACAACGATTATACTTTTTATTCATTTCACTGCACACACCTGACTTTCATCAATTCTAAGTGATTCTCGAGCTCATTTTTTGTTCCATAATTTATATGCGTTTCACCTGACCGGACACGGATGGAATCCCGAGGTAATTGAAAGAACAATAGAATAGAATTTAGATCAACTTTGACACTGGAACTCATCCAATTTGGATGATTGTTACAGCGAGGTTACTTAAAAGCTTTTTGTTTGATTTTTAGAGTATGGTTAAATTTTTTGCTCCACTGAGATTTATGTGTTGTTATACGCCAAAAATTCAAGTTATTCGGCTAACAAAGACTTGCATTTCGAAACGAGAGCGTGAAATATTTTATTTGCTGTTTAGAGAGCCATCTGTGAAATCATCACTTACATGAACTCAATTGTTTCACTTTCAATGAAAACATTTCGAAAAATGCATTTCAGAATTAGCAAACACCTTGAAATTTTTTGAAATTTCATTCATCGTAATTACGAAAAATAGTCTTATGTCATAGTTAACATAAGTTTAAAATTAAAAATTGTTTTAATTTAATTAAAATTTGTTAAAGGATGAAAATATTCGCAGTTGTAAGGTTTCTGTCCTCTCTCCTTACAACAGTCAATTTAATGTCATGAAATGATGGTGAACTCTCCACTTGAAGATCACCTTTCTCCCTCGACAAGTATATATAAGTGACTCTAATTGAAAAAGCAGAAATCCAAGAGAAAGTTCTGTTAATATAGCCTAATGAAAACAATTCCATAAACGAGATTCAGAAAAAGCAAAAATTTTAGATTTCCCCAACGCCATTCGTTTTCCTGTTCTGTGGAGCTCATTTACCGGTCATGTGGAGCCACTAGCAATGGGTAATTCTAGTTTTACAGAATCTTGTTTAATGAACTCAAATTTGATTTCGAGGAATAAATCAATGAAACCTCTTTGAAACAGAAATCTCATGTGGAATTCTTGAAAATCTCGGACAGTCCTAGATTTCTCGGGAGACGTGAAGATTTCGCTAAGAAACTCGTTCTGCAGCAAGTCGAAAGAGTTCAAATTCTTTTAAAGTTTGTGCTGCTACTCGTACATAAAATGCATCATGCAGTTATGTTTGCAATGAATGGATTTTATTTTTGCTTTTATGTGGGATTCGTAGATAAGACAGACAATTCAAGACAATCCCAGACAATTCAACGTCAACTTTCGCGATATCTACCCAATTATCTTGTGGTACTCTTTGGACAGATGTTGCTCCAGGTGGTTGGATTCAAGTACCACTTGATGGTGATTCAATTAGCATAACAATTTTATCTGGAATGAGTAAAAATGCAAAACATCACGCCATGATAACTACTCCAGTAGCTACATACATATATGCTTGTTGGTTTGTCTACTTTATACAAAAATTTCATTCTCTGTCACAGGTCACTCGCCCTCGAACCGGAAACATGCTCATTGAATGAACAAAATAAAAATTCTGGACCTAAGAATAGAATGACACAAATTTCTGTTTGGTGTTTTCGAAAACTTCCGGTTGATTCCCTCCATGTCAGGCTTGTCACGTAGATGAGGCTTTTAATTGTTCCATCATTTCCAATACAGAATTTTCGTCATGTTTGTTTCACTTTAATTAACAGAAATGGCTTAAAATCTCGTATAATTTATATTCGGGAAAGCTCCCAAAATAGATTAGGAGATGATGCAGAACATGTATCAACATCTCAAATTTGACTACTTAATGACAGAGTCCATCACAACCAGTTGGTAGTTGTGGATTATTCTTAGAATCAAAGGTAACAACATGAGGATAGGTGCAGCAATCAGTACAAGACGTAATGCATTAGAGCGCATCGTGGCATTCTTCATGCACCTCGTGCAGTTCGGTTACACTTTAATTGACTTGACCACAAGTTACAAGAAGCCACAGCAGGTCTCGTGTTTCCTCATGTCGAGGAATGCAATTTGATAAATGATTTTGCGGTTTTGGAAGAATGTTCTTAAGGAAATTCCAAGCATTCCTCAAGTTTGTGATTCCAGATTGCAACTTTGCAAGTTTATGGTCAGTGGTACCTGAGCATACACCATCCAAAAAAGCCGGAATTTCTTTTCAACACTTTCCTCCCCAAAGGTGAGTACAAGAACTAAAAGTAAACCTGTTCATATCCATACAAATCACGCTCATTCAAATTAGTACATTTGCCCATAAAAAGTGCTGTAATAAGCAGCACGTTAACCGGTGTGATTACGCGATTAACGCGAATTGATGGTTTACGACTTCAAGAATAATTCGTCATGGTTCTGTGGACCTTCTCTGAAATGCACCTCAGAGCATACCCGAAATGTGATTACTTCAACAGACCGGAAGTGAAATTGTACAAATTTTGTGTTTTTTGAAAATTTCTTTTTGCGTAAATTTCATGCTTGAAGTCATTCCGAAGAAGATCCTCTCCAAAATTATCAAGAGTGCTTCGTGTCTAATTTTGGAGACAATCCGAACAATTGAATCGGTTTATATCCATTACCTCCATTCGTGACAATAGCACTCAGTTATCAGCTGTATAGCCGGTGCTACTTTCACTGAATATGACATACGGTATTTATGAGAATTTTATGAATTTGGGCTGTTTTCCACTCCCAAAGCTTGCCTCCAATTAGTGCTTCATTGTCTATGTGGTCTAATTTCTAAAAAATAACACTTTTCTTAAGAAATCCAAAGAGACTGAAGTGAAATAGACTTCATGATAGAAGTCAGGATCAATACACGATCGAATCTGATCATGTGCGGAAATGATTAAAAATGCAATTTGAAGTTTCACTTTCCGGCTCCATCACAGACGACCAATTGCCCAGGTTAGAGTTTCACTTTCATCTCGATTAAGTAAATGGCAGCACCCTCCATTTGAGGTGCAACTATCGAGACCAGTATAACTGAAATTGAATGAAAATTACCTCCTCAACTGGAAAATCATAGCATTCAGCGATTTTCTGGTACAACTCTTTAACACTTGCAAATCCTGTTATTAATCCTGTAGGACTACCGTGAGCCAACTGGCAATGGAATACCAGTTGTGGCTTAGTCACATTCACTTCTGGACGTGGAACAGTTGGCTGTGGCTCCAAACTATTGGAACCATTTGTCGTTGTCATCATCGATGCTGGTATGGAATTGTTATTCATGTTAGTGTTGTTTGTGTTGTTGTTGTTCTCCAAGTAGTTTGTGCCGTTGATTGTTGGTTTTAAAGCGGGTTTCTTATTGAATAACGGCATTTTGACTTGATATTTAAGAAAATCACGTTATTTTTTTTGATTTTTAACTTTGAGAATTGAACAAAATTGATTCAGTTATTCTTTTTGTTGATCACTTCTCACGTCTTCTTCACGAATTTTTCGAAACTAACTAAGACTCATCGACAATCGTCATGTGAATACTCGCTCCGTAGAAGAATTAAACGAAGTTCAAACCGATACACCTCAGCAAAATTTACGTTTTTGTTTGTTTTACTTTGATAACACCTGACTGACACAAATAAACTTAATGTTATCAGTTAATTCCTATATTGATACCGAAAATAGGAGATAATTAATTTCATTATTATGAATCATTCACTTTTAACACAATTTTCATATAAATAAAGTAATTTTAACAAAATTCAACTCAAAAAATCACAAAATTAATTAGTCACACTAAATTTATGAGCACCTCATGAAATCACCGCCAACTTCGCTCTTAACCCGCCAACGAACCAGCGTTGATTGACTGTTGCACACGGAATGGATTCTATCCAATTGGAAAGTAACGATCGTGGGAGAGAGAGAGCGAATTCCGCAGTGATCTGCTGACAAAAGCGAATGATTTTTAATTCAGCACCACCACACAAAAAAAAATAGGCCATAAATTTTGTGAAAATTTGAAGTTTCTACCTATTATGGTTCAAGAGATACACCCTTGTGACAGACGAACGGACAGGGAAGTCATATTAACACTTCGCATCATTGAAAATAATTTTAACACAAGTTAAAGAAAAAGAAAAATGTATAAACCGCTGTAACCAAATGCGAGAGCTTTGTCAGCATTTTGCGGCTCTCCAACCGATGGGGACAGAAGCATTTGAAGAATTATGTGTGGGAAAGAGAAAACTGAATTTTTCTGAGTAGGTACATATACCGTTGAATTGATCGTCTGACGACATGTTTAATGGGCGACCAGACCAATTGACTGCACTCGAAACTTACTCGAAAATTTCTTTTGCAGTTTAACGGTTCACGAAAACCTTGACGAGCGGCAATGTCACAACGCCATGGCACCATTGACCCCAGGTAGAGTTACTTCAGGTTTGGTGTTTTGTTGTTGTGAAATTTACAATTCAAATTTAACCGATAAACTTTTCATTCAAGGTAAAAATAAAATCTTAAGATATTCAAATTATCTGGTAATAATGTCACTAATAGCGATGGGAATTTTTGTAAAGAAACAATTATCTTTCATTACTTCATGTACCTAAATTTTGAAGTTATCCTCAATCAAATGAAGACAACCTTTCCATTTCGCATGCGATATGTAAGACAAGCAGCAAGATCGCGTGAGATGTCTAGGTAAAATCATGATTTGAATGCAGAAAAACACCGGATGATATTGACGACTTCCGCTTTCGTGACGAAGAAGCATTTATTTCTTAAAACTGAGAGTTTAATAATGAAGTGATATCAAAGTAATTGATAACTTAATTTAGGTTAAACTATTTAAGTGAATGAAATCAAGAAACATTTACATCCAATTCAACATGAAACCTGAAACTCTGGAAAAGAATAAAATAAGACATGTTAGTAAACTAAGTTAATAGTCTAATATAAAAATGAATATTTGTTCGAATGTTCCCTATAGACTCCTAAACCGATTAAGCTCAAATCTTCAGGCAAGCTCAGTATAATCCCGAAATGGTTTCTGTGAAGTTTGGTCAAAATCATTTTCACTGCCAAATAGTAGCACGGCTTCCGTTTTACTCAAAACAATTCAATTCTTGTTCAACGGTGTACATAAAACTGTTAAATTAACGATTGCAACTGTCCATTTATATTTTGGCGAATTTCATTCAATTGTTAATTGAAATTATTGTAAAATGCAGCCTAGAAGAGCCGCAATCGGTGGGAAAACCAGGAAATCGATTCAAGCACAGACTACCAGAGAGGCAGAAACATCTAGGATCAACGTTTTGCTGCTCTAGAGTCGGAATACCAAAAAAATTTTACATCTATGCATCAAATCAAAAAAACGGAAAACATTGTGTATCCACTCGTATTACAATAGAAAACAATCAAATTTGAGTAAAAATTAAATTTCATACCCTACTAAAAATAAATGTATTATATATTTTCTTTTGGCTATCATCGGGTGCCCGCTAGTATAATATAAAGAAACTTTGAGTTTCATTTCACAGGTGCTAGCAAATAAATAAGTAAACCCTTCAATAAACTTTAATGATAATAATCACTTTATTCACAAATCCTTATTTGTTTAATATCTATGTCACATTCAGATGATTCTCAATATATATATATATCATATATTTATACAATAAAAAATAAGGAAAAACAAACAACAACCTCAAACCTCTCTTAATATAATTACAATGTTTATTTATATATAACTCTTCTGTAAACTTTTTGATTAATTTTATTTAATCGTTAACATTTTTATTGGAAGTTTATTTGTCTTGTATTTGATCAAGAATGAAAACTTTTTTAATTTTTCAATATTTTTCATTTTACTTAATAATCGAAGTTGTTGCTATACATACATGTATTAGTTTAAATTAATAATTTAATTTTTATGTATATATTTGTTGAGATGTTTTCTTAATATGGTTCCCTATGCAAATTTTTAATTTGATTTTTTACGAATTTCATTTTTAAGCTTCATGTTTTTCGTAAGAATTGACACATATATAAATTATCCTATTCAACAGTTAATATCATTGAGATTTTTATTTTTTAAATATTTCATCTTATTTTTTCTTACATTTAAGAATTATTTCACGTTCAAATCAATTCAAGATTGAATGTAAACTTTTGGAGCTACTTAATTTCGTTTTTTGTTTTGCCAAATCTTTAGTTTAATTGCATGTTTCTTATATGTAACTTGAAACTGTTTATGAACTATAAGTGCAAATTTTTAAGGGGACCCAATGCAATAATTTTTAAATAAATTATAAAACTAATTTTTGAATTATTTTACGTCAACATAAAACAAATGAAATTTTTGCAGTAATAATTATTTTGAACTAAAGTAGTGTATTCATACTTCAATCCTTGTGACTTCTACCTTCCAGATCTATAATTAGTTAGTAATTTTACCTAAGAGAAAATTTTTATGATTTTATTTTTAAATATACAACCACACACAATGACTGTTTTATTATTTATACAACGAACACCTAAATAAAAAATCTAAGTATAAGTTAGTGTTTATAGTTTACTTTACATCCATAAAAATCTACTTTACAAAATAATAGATTTGAATTTATATACTTTTGGTTTGAATCTCTTCTCGTCAATTTATTTTTATTTACTCTGCTCTTTATATTTTCCGACTTCTTCCATAGTTTTTACAAAGCTTAATGTTTTCAACATTCATTTTTAATGTTTTTAATCATTTATTTTGACTAAACAATGTTTTTATTTTTGATTTTAAATTATTTTGGGAATTTTCAAAGCATTGCTTAGTTTATGTTAACTTGTATTTACATTTTCTTCCAAAGAGTGCATTCAAATAGATCAATGAAATAATTGCACCTCAAAACTTTTACATAGAGCACTGACTGGGCAAGTGTTTAATTAAATTTTAATTATTCTACTTAAACGAACATAGCTTCAATTCTGTGTACTACATTAGAATTTGAATATTATGAAGGTTTTTTAATTGTTTTAATATGAAGTAATGCTTTTGTGTTTTTAAAATTTTAATAACTACTAAGAATATTTTCAACGAAAGTTTACAATACTTGCATGAATATTTACATATAATTTATATTATTTTCAAATTTTTTCTTAAATGGCAGTTTAACTTTGCATGCTGCATAAAGGATAAATACATTTTTATTAACACAAGAAAATACAGTAAATCTCTTGGAAAACAGTCAACTAATAATTATTCAATTATAATATTCAAGAACACATTTGTCTAATACAGTGGATTGATTTTATAGGTTTTTTGTTTTTTTAAATTCAACAAATGAGAAGTGATATTATTCAATATATTTTATAGAATATTGATAACTATGACGAATTTGTGTAAGAAACAGTTCATGCTGATGATTTAAAGATATTTTCGTAGAATCAATTGATTGACCTGATTGATACAGTGAAATTTGTCATCTATACCATTTTAAGATTTCAAATTATGCCATCATTATAAACTTAAACATTTACTCAATATGTATTACTAAAAATTGGACTATTGAAAATTAGTAATTATAATTACAATATAAAACTCATGAGAATTGAGAAATATTTCTGAAATAATCTTGAATTGAATTTTATCTACTATACGATGAGAATAACTTACAAATACACACTACTGTGTCTATTGCTAAATAAATGAATAATATTTTAACTATTTTTGATATATTTTCTCCCTACATTCATTTCTGTATGTCAATTAGTTCTGATAGTAAGCATTTGAAGGCTTTATTAAATATCACGTGTTCTATAAGTCCCTTCATATCATTTCATCCTCAATTATCTTCATTCGGTTTCAATAACTTCATATCATTTGAAGTACCACATTTTGCTTTTATTTACATTTTAGTAGTTTAGTTTGATTATATCTTCTAGGTTTATTGTTCTTAGCTTTAGCTTTAGCAAGAAATGTAAGAAGTGGCAAATTGACTCGAGAGGAACAAGAATTATTCATTTTAAGTACTGTTGATATTGAAATAAAGATATTTGGTTACTCAGTTATTTTAATGATTTTTCTTATCAATAAATCTTAAAGTTGAACAGGAATTTAGAGTGTTAAACATCTAGGAAAGGTGTTATGTGCATGAAATGCATATAACAAACGTTTTTCTTTTAGAATTTTTCTTAATTTAAAATTGGAGGATTATTTAACAACTGCCAATAGGTTTGTATTGCTTTTTTTATTCGATGTTGCCTTTGAATTTTATTTGGTTCCTCATATTGTACGTTAAATCTTTCATTAATGGCACTATATAATTTTAGCGTTAAAAATATAAGTAAATACGGAATTAATATTGAAAAAAACATTGTTTAAATAATAGTAAACATTCTCAAAGTATTAACTCGTGAAGATACTCGAGGATGAACATAGTAATTGACAATTTTATGAATATATCTTTGATAAATTGGTGCCTTATATGACCGAAATTGTCGTAAAACTATATTGCCATATAATATTGTTGAATTGACATGTTTTTAAAAGTGGATTACATGTAAGAAGTGTTGTAGCCAGTTCGGTAAGGAAGTACAGAACCAATTTTCAAACACTATGATTGAAGATAACAGCCAATTGATGATAATAAACAAGTACTACTTTCGTGTAATTGTTCAAATTAAATAATTTATTAATTGCAAAGATTTTATCGTTATGCCTTTTTCTAGAGGTCATATATAACATATGCATTGGACGGCAACAATATGCGTCGAATCATTTTATTTATCTGGAGGATATGCTAAGGTCACAACTTTAAAGATAACCGATAGTTAGTTGAGATATTAATCAAAATATTCGTAAGCAATCGCCATTATATTTTTTAACATTAAACAACTTAAAATAAGTAAAAAAAAATGTTTGCGTTTATTTTTAAAGGGAAACAAAATTTATTTATTTAACTTTTCTTACGATGAACTGGACAAAATGAATTGTTTCTTGATTTTATTAAACTGGCATGCACTAAGAATAATTATTAGTATCTTTGCAATGCGCGAACAATAATTACTTACGCTTTTTTTATCTGCTTACTACCATTAAAATGATTTTATCTAACAAACACTACATTTGTGCGTTCTTTGAATAACTTTGCAATATGTTAAATATGTTTTGTATGTATGTATATAAAACAACCCCTTTTTTAGTATTTAAATACGACTATTTATTTGTTATTTTAAATAGCTAACATTTTTCAGTAACATACTTTCTTAAAGAATTGTACTTTATAAATTTACACAACTTACTTTTTTTTGTTCAACACTTCTTTGGAAAGACTTCGAAAGTAATTTTAAATATCGGAGTTTACTGCATTTCATGAAATATTTAACGCGACATTTTCTCAAAGTATTATTAATTCCCATTATATATTGCACAACTTCCCATACAATAAAGTTTCTGAAACTAGATTCACACTGCCAAGCAGTGAGGTTTATTGATAGTAACAGCCAATATTTACTTTCTTCAAAGAATTTAATTAATTAATTTTGTTTAGAATAAAAACACAAAAGCATAGTAGATGAAAACATATTATAAAGTATATAAACGATATATATAATAAAAATGATTTAGGGATAGTGAGTGCATGGTTTAACTATTCATCTGTATCTAGATGGCATTTACCACAGGCCTGCCGTTTTATAATGTTACAATATTCCGTTTTATAAAACTACGTTAATGACATGAATGTAAATCATCGAAACATAATTATTATTTAATCTAATTTTTTAATATTTACACATAAACAAAATCCTAGATAGGGAGTTACTTCAAAGACATTTGAAAGAGAAATTTTGAAGAAAATTTTGTATGCATTTTTTTTGTTAATTTTTTCGAAATTTTAAATATATTTAAATCAATTTTTTTTTTGTATTCCATCGATTTGGAATAAATTTTTGACATGAATTTTAAATTTTGTTTAGATTAAAAATTCTAATTATTCAAAGTTGTGATTTTTTTTTTCATTGTTTTTCAAATTAATTTTTATTTTACGTGTATGTACAAGAAAAATTTCTTTAATTGATTTTCTTGATGGTAATCCATAATTACACTTGCGATTTTGCTTATTTAATATGCTTAGTACATTTTTGTTTGTCTAGGATGTAGGTGTTGTTCAACTTACTTTTTGAGTTTTTCATGTGGAATAACACAATTAAATGAGATTTCAACATTATTATTCCAATTTGGTATATTGTTTGAACAAATTTTGTGATTTAGTTTAATTCGTTAACTACCTTCTTCGGTGTTACCATCCTTTCTTATGATTTTACTTAACACTATATTCTGTTTGTTTGTTTGTTTTTTTTCTAATTTAATTCAAATGCAAATAAAAACAAAATTATGTGTTTAAAAACAAAAATAAACCTATAATATAATTAATTTAATTTTTTGTCCATTTAAAATATACCGAGGTGATTTAATTTTATTGACAAAATTAAAAACAAAATTTACAGCCTTAACTATGCAATTAGTATAATAATTAATTGTATATATATATATTTATTTTATGTATATATTATGTATATAATTTAAATGTTGATTATATCACACATTTGTTGAACAATTTTCCTTATACATGATCCGAAACAACACATATCTTTCCCTCGAATACACGAAAGGAAAAATTTAATTATTTTATTTTTTACCTTACTTTGCTTTGCTTCATTAATAATTTCGCACTCAAACTTTTAGAGTTACTTTAAGTTGAATTTACGTCATTTAAATGCTTCACACTTTTAATAATTTTTCTCTAGTTTAATTGTAAATAATTTTCCATACTTTTCTTACATAGATTAATTTTTTTTTCTCTTTATTGTTTTAAGTAGTTCTCATCATCTTATTTTATTACTTTGTTTAATGTCTTCAATATTGCTACTAAAAAATTAGCTAATGACTACAATGTAAATATATATATATATGTATGTATATATGTATATAATCCAAATATGAAATTATAAAACATATTTCAAGTTATCTACATTGAATTATAAGGGAATTATAAACGTTCTTCTTCTGTTATATCGGTTTCTTTCAAGAATTTTTCTTTATTTTTACTTTTGCAATGAAAGTGTTTCTTGTTTTTCAATTAGTTATGAGTGATATTCCTTTACTTATTATCATTGTTTTCTCTATCCAAATATTTGCGCGTTTTTGTGGAATATGTATGTTTACAATGACAGAAAACAAAATTGCTTTAAATTGCAAAAATAAATAAATCAACAAATTAACTATAACTTGTTTAATCGTTAGCAATTTTTTTGTTTGTTTTCAAATTACATCGAATTATTTAGAAATTAAACTATTATATTTTGATTCAACAAATGTTTGTTAAATTTCATTAAAAACATTGCATAATAAATCATTATATGAATGCTCTTTATTAAACACAACTTTGATTTATGTATTTTTTAGTAGTATTTTGTTTTTTTTTTGTATTTAGAAGCTGTTAACAATTGTAATTATCATTTTTAACGAACAATTTGCTTTTGCTGCTTTTTTCTCCTCATTGAAGGCTTTAAGTTGAATAAATCGTTTATTTTATTTTTAATTGCTTTAATGATTATGTTATTGGTTGACGCAGAATATATCTGTAAAAGATCAAATTGATTATTAGAATATTATATTAATAAATTCATTATTTTATATCTAAATAAATAAAAAATAATGAAACAACATTTACACAAGCTTTCAAATGTTTTCTCAATTCAAAATAACTAAAAATTTTATTTCAAGGTGAATAATCATTACTCAGGGTGTCTGTGCATTTTATTTTGAAATTTATTCAATTGCATTTTGATTTAATCAAATTAAATTTTCAATTTCATTATCTGGAATAAGGGATCAATTTGTTTTGATATAAAAAGCTGTTAAACTTTTGATAAATCAAACGATATTTTAATAATAATGCTCCACTACAAGGTGTGAATACTTCATGTACTTTTTGTACTGTGGTTTAATTGAGAAAATTCTTTTTCAATCAAGTATATAGAGTGCCAATTAAGGATTTTTGAATATAAAATATATTATGGAATGACATGTTTTATAAAGCTCTTGAGATTCTATTGAAAACAAGACTTCACAATAATATTTTATATTCAAAGTGAATGAATAAGGTTGTATTAGAAGCATTTCATTCAAGACGTATGAAACGTACAAGACGTCATATGAGAAATAGATCGAATCAAAATCGTATAACCTTTTACGTCGTAAATACTATGCTTCAAGTGTATGCTCAAATCATCTAGCCCAACTGTGTGATAGTTTATTAAAGATATTTCAAATCTAGCAAAATTTGATTCATATTAATTAAATATTTTACCGAGAAACACTTTTTTCATATGTTTATTCGTTAATGGAATGCATTTTGTTTCGTTGATGTTTATTGTATTTTGATAAATGTTTGTTTGTAGGCAAATATTTCATTTCGTATTGTGTATTTGATTTTTGTTTGGCATTGGATGATTGTGATTATAGATTGAAATTAATTATGAAAATGATTTATTTCTTTTAAAATCCAACATATCCAGCAATGGTTGATGCTGCAGCTATCAGCAAGATGCTCAAACACACCAAAATAATGATCTTCTTCTGTTAAATTAAAAATATGAAAAGAAAAAGAAAAGAAATATTTTTGATTAAAATTTATTCTTAATATTAAAGACGTTGAAAATGTTTTAATTTGACAATTTATTATAAATTAGCATATATTTTACATGAAAATAGGAATTTCTAACGAAATAAATTAAAATATTATTCAATAATGGCGATAAATTAGCAAATTGGATAAAATTAATTTAATAACTAAAGAAATTTTTGTGTGTAATTGGTCAAAAAACAACATTTTTACGTCACTTATCTAAATTTATGAATATAATTATAATTAAATCAAAATTTTTTAGCGATACCTGTAACGTTCACAATATGGTTGTGCCGGTAGGTAAATCCTCCTAATAGACTTTTAGTTTTATATTTTGTAGTACCATAACATGTTCGTTTACATAACTTTTGCTTTTTTATAGTTTTTTTTATTGAATTTTTCTCTAGATTTTTTTGCATTTTTCTTTTGTCGGAGAAGGTGGATGTGTTTTGTGCTTACATGAAGTAGCTGCTCACGTATGCAGCCACAATCAGACCCAACACAGTGAGACATATCAGAATCATGATCTTCTTCTGCGGTGGTGCAAAATGAGTGCCAAGTAAATAACGATTGTGATTTTTATTACATAATTAAATTTCTTTCACAAATAATATATTAAATAAACTGCTTATGTCATTATTGAAATTGATAAAATCAAACAAAATGCTGAAATTAATACATTACTGTGCCTAATTGCTTTAAATGAATCATTCTATAATGTGGTGATTCATCTCAAGAACAAATTTTCCACTTAAATCATACAATTTTCATGTTTAAACACAAGAAAATATAACTTTAAAATGAATCACCCTTTATACTTTACTTTACTTAATGATGAAAACGCAATTTTAATATATATGATATTTTAAAATGTACATTACTGTAAAATTTCAAATAGAAGCTGAAATATTTATATAAGAAACATTCCTTTAAGGTGCTTTAATTTTCGAATTATTTGTGTGCTTATTATGTATTATTGTTATGTGTTTACATTGATAAGTTATATGATTATTAAAAAATTATTAATTCTCTCTATAACTATTGTTTATTTGCTTCATAATTGTTTCATAGTTTTTCACAAATAATCGTATAACTTTGAGAAAATTTCAATTTGAAATAAAAGTTAAAAACAACAAATTAAACATGCTACGTTCAACAATATATATTGTATTCAAATTCTACTATGTGTTATTGTGAGTTGATTTCATCATGGGGTTTTTTATTTCGTAATTTGGTTTTTGGATTTCATTGGAAAATGTTTGTTTTGAACATGTCGTTTGAGTTACAAATAAAAAGAAACATAAATTGGTTTTTCTTGTTTTTATTAAAATTCAATGTAAACATTAAATATGACTGCTTTTCCTCAAGGCCATGCTAATATGAGTACAACATAATAACGTTAAAAATAATAGTGAAAAAAAAATCACAATGTTTACTTATTTGAAATAAATTAACATGCGCTATTATTAAATGCCATTTATTTGTAATATTTTAATGATTAAACGTTCTATAATAATATTATATTAACATTCATGATAAGATTAAATGATTTTATTTAAGTGATTATATAAATAAATAGTTTTGGCAGAATTATTTTGTTCCTTATTGTTCTTAAAATTACCAAATCAACGTTATCCTTCTCATTCATATGATGTACCTATTTATTAAACTTTTAAGAATAGTATCGAGGAAGAGAGTGTTTTCTTCTTTTGTTTGAAACTGCTTTATTTAAGGGATACAGAACAGACCATTCGACATTTGTCACAAGGTAAAGTAATTTTTATTACTAATGTTTTTCAAATATAACTACTAGTAACTGATTCATTTGTATTTTGGGTTTTTATCAATTTTTGCAATTATTTAATCAAAAAATGTGGAGTGTGGCAATGAATCAAACGAATTAAACGTAAACATAGAGCAAGTAGAAAGTTGCCAATTTTAACTAAAAATTAAATTACTTAGGTATATAAAAGTACACTTGAATATCAAGCGTAGTTAAATGACAATCATCCTAACTTTTTAGTCAGGATTTCTTTGTTTACTTTATTCTAACTCCTCTTGTTAGTGAACAAAGTGACGTGTGTGAATAAAGGTTATGAGGTATTTGTTAATTAGCAGAAAAAATTAAAATTAAATATTAATTATTGACAACTTTCTTTAAAAATGAAATCATACAGGGAATTTTTCTAATTATATTTATATTTTTTGACAACACATCAGAATATGCAAATTACAAAAATTCTTAAACAGAACCTAGGAAAAATGAAACAGGTATTGGTTTAACTTAAAACAGAAACGATATAAGAACAAATTTTCGTCTATATCTGTACTTTGAAAAATAAAAATTATTTTCAATTTGTACCAAAAATTTATTTTAATTTGTGTAATGGATAAAATGCGAATTAATTGTAAACTCCTTTTACTTTCTTACTTATAATTAAGTAAATAAAATTAAAATGTATTTTTTGAACACAGGAAAATTATTATTGTTCTAATTTAGATCCCCTATATGGAACATATTCCGTACTAGTATGTTTAAACATTATATACAAACAACAGTTTCTATACAATAAAGAGATTAATTTAAGTTGATTTTCTTGTTGATTTATAATAATAAATAATCTTTATAATATTCTATACCAATAGTCAATTAATTGTTAATTCAATTTAATCCATATTCTTAATCTTTTTCAATGAACGTTAAATTTAAGGCTAAAATTTATAACTCGCGTTTTACTTGCTAATTTGAAACGTGTATTATTATTATATTTAATAGAACTATAGTTTTTTTTGTTTGTTTTTATTTTATTTAATCTTTGCAAAAAGTTGTTTATATATATTACACATTTATTTAATGCTTCTATATAAATATATAATTAAATACAGCCATTAATGAAAGGTTTTTATGGAACAGTGATGTGAAGTGAAAGAAAGCGTTTGGTATTTTATTCAATTTATCTAAATATATATACATATATACTTTTGTAGACTTATGTGCAATTGCTTTTAGATAAATTATTATTTTATTATTATTGTTTATTTTATTATATATGTATATATAACGATTCTTAAGGTTCCTGGAACCATTAACGTTCGCCCATCACTCTCACAGTGATACACTTAATATGATTATTAAAACCACTAATGTTATTAATAAGCATATGGCTATCATGATTTTTTTCTGAAAATAAAAAATAAAACATGAGAATTAAAACAAAGAATTTGGACGAATTTTAAAAATGTCAAAAATAAAATATATAAATTATAAAAATTAATTATACACAAAAATCTACAAACTAATAAGTGTTAAATTGTGAAAGAAAGTTAGTAGTGAAAGTTCAAATTAAAAATCAGTGTAATATCAAAACTCAAAAGACAAACTTAGATAGTTTTTTGTTAGTTAAAAATTATTTTAAATCAATAATTATACATACGTATATATACAACCTTTGCGCAAAAGTATTTTATATAGAAGAGACACATATTGTATACAAAACACTTATTTCTGGTTTGGGTTTTACGTACAATTGGGATAAGAAAACTTTTGTAGGCGGAAATTATTTTTGCACTTTTAAGAAGGATTTGCACACTTTATACTTATTAGATTCACGAAGCAAGTTACACGGAAGCTTGTTTAGTATGTATATAAGGATAACTAGTTCACACAATAACATTGAATTAAATTATTTTGAAATTATTGCTTTGGATTGAAAACACTCAAGATTCAATTGAACCTTAAAAACAAAAAACATATTTTTCTTCGAAAACACTTGCTTGTGCTAAGATTAAGTCACACTATTATTAATAATTTTAGACCAGTCACTGAAATTCACCACATCTTTGGCTCCTTGATGGTGATCCTTATAATATTAGGTATTATTAATATTATCTTAGGTCTTCAGTGACTAGACTAATTACAATGACAGGGATACGATAAACTGACACACAATATCTATAATAAGGACAGTTAACACTTTGATTGAGAAGTATTTTACTTAAAATAATAAAGAAAGTACGGAGTACAATGTAAGAAGAGTTTTTGTTCAATTAAAATTCAAACAATCACGAAATAATATTTACGTATGCTTTTAAACTGAAGACAGTGCATGAAGCCAAATCGTGCAGACATAAAAAGCGTTAAATTAGACAAATAATGAGTTGTGTTGTACTTAATATTTTATTTAAGGATGAATTTTATTATTGATTCTTAGATTAGAAGTTACCAGTTGATATTTGTGTGAAAACAATTCTTGTAATAATTATCCTTTGATATGGCTAAGAGAGGATTGATTAGTATATGTTCTGAAAATAATCATTTACCCCAATCAAAAATACTAGAAAAAACAGTAAAAATATAATACATAATATTAATATAATACATTCTAAAATTTATAAATAGTCCGTTAATATTTTAATTATTAAGAAAAGTTTTTATTAAGATTATTCCTAGTAAATTTTTGAATTAGTGATTGCAGAACGGTTTGTAAAACTTAGATCACAGCCGTTTAAGTTATGATTTCCCATAATAATAATGTGTAAGTTTTCCCATAATACAGACATAACTTTCGATTTGGAAGGTATGTTATGAATTACATATATGTTGAACTTATTATCAAATCAAGAATAATAACCTTCAGCTTGTTATATTGCAATAATGTTGAATACTAGAGTCTTTTAATTGTGTCAATCTACACTTCAATAGTAGCGGGAATCAAAAACTGCTGACTTTGTTAAATATAGTTATCCTTTCTTTCCTTGTAGTACGGCCATATAGATTATTTGATATATTAGTTGTTGAGTAACTGAAGTATAATTAGTAAAAGTTTAAACTCTCAAATGATTAGAATTGACATTATTATCACATTTTAAGTTATAAATAGCTTCAACAAGCTTGAAAACAGTCTTTTAAGATATATCACAATATTATGTTACAATAGGCTTTCTTTCAATAAAAGGAATTTAGTAATTTACATGTATTTACATATTTTCTTGTTTCCTTAAAAAAAAAACATTTGTTTCTCATACCTTCCTTGCTTTAGTCTGGTATTCTCGGGCTTTCATTAACTCCTTTTCAGCAGATGAAACATAATTCCTACTTTCTTCGACATGACGTTCAATATTATCTACCATATCACCCTTTTAGTCAATAACATGTGCGTGTACATATAATGTATTTTGATGATCGACGGAGGAAATGTCCAGTGCACACAACAAATGATTCACGTACCCTTAATTGAAGGGATATTTAAGGTAAGGAATAATATTGGGAAATTGGTATTTGCATATGCAGTTTGATGAAAATGCAGGTGTATGAATAATATATTGTACACAATACATATGGAGAATTATTTGTGATTTTATAAATTTAATGATATTAGACACTCAAAATGAATGAGAGAAGTTTGTTTTTGTTACATTTTAATTATAAGAAAAATTAATATTTTTCATTTTTAAGTTTTTTATTTTGCATTTTTTTTTGTCGATAGAAGAATGATTTGGAATTTTCCAAAGCCAAAACAATTTATTAAAAGCATAAATACAAAATTTTTATAGCATGCATTACATCAATAGTACGAAAGGCAGAAAACGTTACAAAACATTTACAATATTACAACAAGCATTCAATTATTACAGTGAGAATAAGAAGCAGAACAAGAGTTACGTATTATTAATAATAATAAGCATATAAAATATAAATAAATAGAAGTTTTAATACAAAAATAATGATTAAGGTATAGTTGAAATATTGGATAAATAATTGGATTGATATGGAAAAGGATATGGGTTTAGGATAACAAAAAAGAGAAAAAACAAACATTAGTATAATCTCAACATTTTAAACTTACCCGACGAGCTTTGCTTTGATATTTAAGTGCTTTTTTCGTATCTTGTGTCGCCGTTTGGACATAGTCCATGGCATGCTCAACATGATACTCTATACGGTCTATCATTTCGCCCTGTTGGCGTAAGAAATTCATTTTTTTATATGATTAAATGATAATCTTCTAATAAAATCTACTGTTTTTATTATAAACAACATCGTAATTGCTCCATTAACAATTCAAGAACTATTACGATCATTTGACGACTGGGCCGTCATGGTTTAAATTTAAGATTGTATGTTTCTTGATTTTGTGCGAATTAGTGCAACAAAATCAAGTTTTCAAAGTTTACTCAATATATAACGATTTTCGTTTTAATATTCATTTTTTCAAACCTTTCCAAATTGCAATTAAGCTTTACCTGACTCTCAACAAGCATTGCCATATCCATGAACATATCGTGGAGTTCTCTAATTGATGTTTCCAATTTTATAATATCCGCATGTCGAGCTTCAATATCAGCCAATGTTTGTTTTGCTTGTTGCGTTTCCATAATAATCTAAATTTTAAAAATTATTTCATTCCATTTAAAAATATATAACAATATATGAATATGAAAATCGAAATTCATAACATAAATATTAAATACAATAAATAATTTATCATTACTCCTTGTGTAAAAACTGCTGGATTTCCTTGTTCCAACATGGTTTCTAATTCTTCATTTGTTGTAGTTCTACCAGCTAAAATTTGATAAAAGATTAATTCTCATTTAGTTTGTGTTATTATCTTAATTAATTATTTATCATACTAATTTCCAACTGTCGCTGTATTCTTCCTTTGCATCGTTCTCTGTAATCCGTTTGAGTCCTATTGTACTCTGTCATAACTTCAACAAATTTTCTTGATAGCGTTGAATGTTGAGTCTTTCGTATCCGCAAATCAGCACTTGACTTATTGGCTTGTTCCTCCTGTTCAATATTTTGCTCGATTCCCTATTGAAAGAAAATTAACTCTAATCAACTGTAATTGAATTTATGATTGAAGTTTTTACCTTAAGTTTACCACGGACTTTATTGGCAGTTTTCTTAATATCAGCCATGAGATCTTCAAGTTCTTGTTTTGTCTCTGTAAAATTAATTTATCAGTTAAATTATTTTGTTGATTTGTGGAAAAGTTCAAGTTTGTAGTTCATCTGATTTCAATATGAGAGAATTTCATAATATTTTTCAATTAATTCATTTGTCTGTTTTAAGGATCTTAAGTAGTTTCCATTATCATCGTCAATAGAGAATCAAAACATTAAGATGAATAATAAAATTCTGGGATAAATTAATCTTTCACAATACTCCATTTTCTTTCAAGATGAGGAGATATAAAATTCCTTCTTTGAATTCATGCAAAAATGAAGTTCGCACTCGTGTTTAAAAAAGGGAAAATAACCATTTCATACTTTAAGTACACAAAATTCAAATAATCTGGTTTTAAAAGTAATGGTAAATGCCCATCAGAATCATCTTTTACCATCATCTTGATTAGCATTTTCTCCATGCAATTTAAATTTTACCAGATTCAAAAATTCATTGTTTGCCAAACGTACATGGTAAAGGAATTTCAAGTATTTTACATTTTAATGTAATCATACCATTACAATCTACATTTTTCGGTTTATGAGATTGGATTATACCCTCCGTGCATGTATAGGCTCAAGCCATCCATGGTATCATTTTCATGGATAGTGGATTCTTTTTTTTGGGGTATCTCAAAAAGTACACAAATTCTGAGTATACACACTTTAAATGTTCAGTCAAAACGTTACCATTGATACATATATGATAAATGTAGCGCATACAATATGTAATAACAAAAATAATAGCGATAGTAATGTCATCATCAGTCTTTACAAAGAAACCTTAAGAAGATTCAATAACGAAAAAAAAGGCAATTTTCCCTGTTTCCAGTTGCCAGTTTTTGTGTTGGGAAACTTTGAAAATTGTTGTTTAAAAGGATGTGGTATTGTTGCTGTACACATACTGGTATAATCAAATCCACAAAGTACTAAACCTATGTAGGCTTATATTGATACAGAAAATTTCCTTGGCGTTAGAATGGCGTAATCACAATGGATGACATCCATGATAAAACCCAAGAACGAAGCAGAAATTGATCCTTTTTTTTGAGAGCTGTGACAAAAAATGTGCAGACAAAATAACTAAAGACGATCTAGTCATGCTACAGATTGTACATCTTTGTACTTGTATGTAACTTCTTTCGATTTAGACATACTGTCCGATTGATGTGTCTGATATGCTGTCCCTTCACCACAAGACAGAAGCTATATATACAAAATTGCTTCTTATCTCAATCTTAGAAGAAGAAATTCAGTGCTTCACCATTACACTTTGTTTTACATCGAACCTAAATTCTATTGATTTTTTCATTTATCCACTTTTAAGCCTCTAAATTCACATGAAGGACATTTGAAGTTTGGTGTTTAGTGCAAGTTGTCGGACATGTAATAAATTTACAAAAAGGATACGTGTTTCTTAGCGTATAAAGTCCAGTTGAATTATAATTTCAATCAAGACAGAAAACATTTACATATGTCTATTCCTTATTTGAAAACAGAAATCATTAGTAGAAGACGAATCAAGTTTTAAGTTTGGCATCATTCTCATATAAACCCAAAATTTCAGCACCCATATCATTCTGAACTGAAGTTTTAATTGAGAAATCTGAACAGAAGATTCTCATGAATTGCTACAAATGTTCAAGAATCTGTTCTTTTGTTTTGTTTAATTCCCTAAGACGTGAACATTGCTATACATAATTCTCAAGTTTCAATATCATATCTTATAAGTTATGTATCCGGAAACCTTGAAGAGCATTCACAAATCTATGTCTTGTTATTCTGATTTCTCTTCACCACAATATTTACAGAGGGTAGAAGGATTCGTCACATTATTAAATTAGTTTCTTCTGCCCTTTCTCTCTTACATAATAACTAGTCTATTCTGATGTATCTATGGAGTACATTTTTAATTCTACTGAGACGTTCTATTCTCATTTCTAATTTTCAGTTTGTTGTATAAAATCGTGCGGAATAATCTTATAATTAGCTACCTTAAGTCGATATTATTTTTGAACAACAAATTCTGCACAAAATCATAGTATTATTGCTTAAAATGAAGGAAGTTCTTGATTTTAGCTATTTGCTTTTATGATAGCCTTCACTTCATAGCTAGAATGTATCTCTTGGGGTTTATGGTGTACTTCGTGTTTCCGGGGTAATTGGAATTACTTTTTCGTTTTATGGTGTGATTTTGTCACATTTCCACAACAGTACCAGGATAAGAGCTTGTTAGATAAGAGCTTGCAATGCTTTTGAAGAAAGTGCCAATGGAGTTAAACTTCCTTTCCATGTTATACGTGTCGTTAACTTCAAGTCTTCTCAAGTAAGTATTCTTTTCTAAACTTAACTTGTTCGTATTTTTCAAGTATCTACGAGCAATTTTAAAAACTGTTGAAATACTCTTCTACAAAACTTCTCTACGATATGATTTAATACTTGTGAGACATTTAACCTCCCAAATGGCAATAAACTATAGTAAAGTAGTTCTTGAAAATTGTGCTTAGTTCAGACAACTTTGAAGGAATTTCAAGAAAGCTTTATTGAAAAATGAATCTTCTTCAAATCTTTAATTGTCAATCGTATAAGATATTCAAAATTTGCATCATTTGTGGAATTGGCTTTTGTGTTTTTGCTCGACAAAATGTTCCTCATTTCCACAACTTAACCAACTTTCATCATGAAACTTAACGATTTTGCGGGAAGTTTTCATAATCCATTGGCATCGATTCCTCATATAGAGTCATGTAGAAGTAACTGAAATTATGAAAAATTTATGAATTAATAGTTTTTAGGGTTCCGTACACAAAGGGTGCAAAGGAACCCTATTAATATGACTTCGTTGTCCGTCCGTCTGTCTCAGGGCTGTATCTCTTGAACCATAACAGGTAGACACTTCAAATTTTCACAAATTGTTAACTATTATGGCCGCTGTTGTACGGTGGTACGAAATCCTTCGTGTGCGGGTCCGACTCGCACTTGCCCACTTTTATTTAAAGTTGCCATCAACATTATCACCAAATGATACTTCTTCTATACAATAAAATTCTTGATTTTCATTTCCGTGGACATGCTACTGAAAGAAAACTTAAAAAACATAAAATTCAAATACTTTTTATATATCATTGCTTGAAGATTCCTCTTGTTTTAACACCAACTTCTTATCCTCATCCGTTAAAATGTTTTCATGATTGTAATCTTCTGAATTCTTCTGCACTCACGATGGATTCGTGTCAATGAGCCATATCTTCATAAAGTGGCGTTGTATTTTTTAAAGGACTTCTTACTTTTATGTGGTTCTCATTAAATGGAATTCACATATTTTTAAAGACATAATTTTCCAGAGTGATTATGCATTTTTCCACGATTATTTACTGATCGAGTTACGATGAACATGACTTGGAGTTACCAGCTTAATTTGCTTTAGTTATTGACACATAAAGTAATAAGCACTTTCGTCTTTAGTACTTTCGTTTTGGGAACATGTTTACAGTAACTATAAAATGTTTGTTTATCATGAAATTAACGTGTTATTCTTAATTTATTTTTTCGGGGTAATTATCGATTGAACCTTTGGAAAACCTTTGCATATATCTAAATAAGTTAAAGTTTAAAAGGTTTTTCTCATGGGTCTTTTTATAAATTTAAACAACTTGAATAACAGATTAGATAGCTCTTTAGCATTTTGTTTGAAGATTGAATTGAAGTACAGTTTAGATCATGAATACATTGGTTAATGTTATTAAAAGAACTGCAGAAGTATAAGCCAACACTTGACCTCTGTATTAGGATATCTTAAGACATCCTGAGAAGATTAATGGCTGTTTGTGACTACTTCACCTACTAACTGTATGAATGAAATGGATTTGTAGGAAAGAACAATGTTACAAAAACCTTTTTATTTGAGTCGTAAGCGTTTGGCGTTAATTGATTCCCATCGCCTAGAACAAGAGGAATTCACGAGGTAGTTCTACTTTTGGTTTGAATTTTCCCTAATTACATAATTGACCTAGATTTTGGTGGATTTTAAGTGGTGTGACAAAGATCTAGAGTATATAATCTCAATAAAACTCTTAATATAGCAAGCCAAAAAACTTTTATCATACATTTGCCTGGAATAAGCTTGAAGGAAAACCTTTATTTTCATAATCAGATCCTCTGGTTTTCATTTAGAATTCGGTAGTGACCAATTACCCACTTTCCATAACTTCCTTTAAGGATATGAAATATTTTTGTATATCATTAATAATGCACGAATGAACGGAAGAAGGTTTCTTCTAAAATTTCCTTTTTTTCCGAGGAAACTGTTAATAAGTTACGCTTGAAACAACAAGACCCGATTATTCAACAAAAGCCTTTTATTTATTATTCTTTAATATTTTCTGCTTATTTTACGGGGAATTATTTTTATGCTTTACTAAAAATAGACAATTGAATACTTTAAATCATACGGAATAAAACCTCTTTGAGAATGAATTAAAGCAACAGAAAGGTTCTTTTTGTTTCATCAAAAATTCATTTGGACAAAAGTCGAGTTTTGCAGGAATATTTTTGTACAAAAAGAACGAGATTTGGAAATAACAATAATTATAATTTGTTAGTTGCTAACTAATTACTCGTTATTCTATAAATGTATAACAAAATAAATAACGGCGTGTCTTCAGAAGGTATTTGTACATAAATAATTTTTGCTACTGTAGTCATTTTAACAGCGTAGATGTTAACAGTGTAAAATAACAGTATAATAGTTACTGCAGTTTGGAAGAACTTGATAATAACGCTGTCAACGCGGCGCTTCGGTCTTTGTTTAAGTTCAGTTGCATGCAACCTGCCAAAGTATTAACACGTCATGCTGTAGTGAATTGATTCTAATAAAACTGTATGCTTTTGCTAATGAGAATAAAGACTGAATAAAGAATTATAAAGTTACTATTGGAGTAAACTGATGTTGGGTCCATTAAATTTATATTTGGAACTGACAAACTTTTTATTCATATTATGATAAGGTTATGTATCTTTGCAATCTCTTCAGGCAATTCAGCTATTTGTGTTTTGACAACTAACGACAGCTTCACACATATTTTTGACATTTAATTCAGACATTTGAAGGGAGATTATATGGTCGTAAGATAAAGATTTCAATTTTTATAATTAAGAGAATTTTAATTACGGAAATTACTTTTTAGTTAGAAATTTGTACAAAAAAGGAAATGAACGACGTCCTTTACTTATAATTAGAAGACTTCAAAGAGTGTTTGCGAAAAATTTTTCATCTGACATTATCAAGTCGGCTTTTTCTGGTGGAAATTTTTCTCGGAAAAGTAAACAATTTTAGATGTTTGGAAAAAGCAATGGGAAGTTTTCCTCATCTCTTTTTTTTTCTTCAGATTTAAGTAGCTCGTTTTTTATATGAAAACAAGTGCCTGTTGGAAAGATTCATAATCTTGATAACAAAACAGGCAGCAGCAAAACAGAGAAAAACTACAGCTTCCGCATTGGAGTGTAATGAATAACGCAGAGATATTCACACTTACTTTCATCGGACTGAGGAGCAGATAGGATTGCGCTGTGTTTCTTCTTGACTTCTTCAACATTTGCCTGAATTTTGTCTATCATTTCCCTTATCTCTTCCACTTCGTTGAAGAAGTCGTCCATAAATCCATCTCGTCCCTCCACATTAACAGCAACATCGTCTGGCCCTCCTTCATCTTCGTCACTTTGGGCCTGTAAGTAAGTGAATAAACAATTTCATTAGATTAAATTTAATTAAATAAGATTTAATTGATATACACACTTATTTTACGTTTAATTATTCATTACAGGTATGGAGTGGAAATATAGTAAAGTGTGAAATGACAATTGCTAAGAAAATCAACTTGCAAGGATTTCTGAAACACACTTTTTTTGAGGTCAAAGTGTAATTGATGTCCTGTAGAAGCTTATAAATAGCACTGTAACTCACAATTGATAGTTGGTGGTACAAAATCCACTTTAGAAATAATTATTTTATCAATTTCCATTTTCTTTCCTGACCTGTGGATGGTCCTACTACTACACGATGGAGGAGCAATGAATGATTAATGGACTGTGAATTACGGCCTCCTAATTCCACCATAATTAATTCTTAATAAAATTCTTTGGTTTATTTTTGGTTACATTCCATTTGTGAGTACCTTTTCTGGGACGGGACGGAGCAGTGTAAATTTGTGGACATCATGTCTTCGAATGATTTCAAGGATGTTGAAGCCATTTTTAGACTAAAATTGTTAGTTCAAGAGTAATTGATTTATTTTGCTGGTGATTCGGAAATGAGATTTGTGTGCACATTATAAACAGAATTTCTCCCAGGTAATGGAATTTATTTATAAAGCTATACCCTTTGATTACTTTATGAACCTCAATTTATATGAACCAAATTTACTTATAACTTCCAGAGAGACACGTCTGATTGAATACCGGATACAAAGTTTTACGTTCGATATCTTTCGAGCAAGTATTGTGAAACTTTGTTTATTAAAAACTGTGTCAAATGAGCGATATAATGTTTTGAAAATAACACAACGTGCTGCCCAGAGACTGGTATGAGATAAATAAATAGGAAAGCATAACTACATGACTGGATTAACATAAGAATTAACTAATAAATAGACAACCCATTAACGCACAACATACGAAGTAAACAAAAACATCAAACAAACTTTTCACGTTCAAGTGTTAATTGATTTGACATCGAACTTAATCATCACAACCTTGTCATGAAAATTCTTTTGAAGAATGATTCAAATGTAAGCTGAAATAAAAAAAGACGCTTTGTGATCTATCCATGATTGATTTGTGACTGTACAACCCGAAGTACATGCATTTCTACAGAAAATCGTCACCGATATAACGTATTTGCTTGTTATTAATGTGTCACGTGTCGAAAAAGTTGATGTCCCTTAATCCTTTGTACATTCGAACCTTGTGTACATGAAGGACATTTCAGAATTAATCCTGCCCTTCAAAACAAGTGATTGAGGCAATGCGACACGTTTTTGGGCCATTACAATTTCGGTATACAGATTGTGTTCTTGAGAACTCTACGGGAATTTGTGAAAATCTACTCAAACAGGCGCCATTTGATTTATTGCTCCTTTTGCGGAAGTTGTAAAAATTTTGCCAAAAGAAAAACTTACGAATTTATTCGACATGCGTTAAGTGTTCGATTCGCAAACACTCTAAACTCATCCTATTTGACCGCACTAGTGCAGTCGTTACTGCATTTGCGCTCGGTCATGACGCATTCGTAAAAAGACTCGACTTCGTTTTTGCACGCATGCGACAGGAACTTACACTCATGCTGCAATCCACGAATGCAAGAAAGCGTCACTTTACACTCTTGATACATAAATAGCTATTCTTGAACTATAAGTGAGTGCGTTGACATGTTTCAAGACATTTGCGGAAGTCGAAATCAATCATTTTCAATTCACGACAAATGTCGTAAGATGCACTTCCGAAATAGCAAATGTATGCAATCTGCAATTGACATTTTCTCGATTGAATGCACTTGTTGTCGTCATCATGTTCGAGTGGAATCAGTTTAAATGTCAAGTACTGAAAGCACTTAGATACAAAATTGTAAATGAATCAATGACTATTGTTTTATTAACATATATATGAAGTTCCTTCAACTCATTATACTATTATTTTCCCGTGTCAAACGATTTATTGGTTATAACAATTACAAGATCGTGGTATACCACAAAACCTAGCCTGCATGCTAGTTAAAATACCATCCAGCCTAAATACTTTCAAACATGCTACAAACTAAACATTTGCATAAAACCCCAACTAAATGGCGTCTGCATGAATGCATGAAGATTTAAAAGTTTCATTATAAAATATGCACAAAATTAAGCACAATTTCCATGTTTTCAAGCAAAAGTTATTCATGAAATGGAAAGAGGGGGGTTTGATATAAAAAAACAATTAATAAAAGCATATAACAATTCCACTGAACAATAAATAATCGTTCGTGACAAGCTACAAATTTTAGAAAATCGTTTTATACTCATACTCTTCCCCATTCCAGGCACATCACACAATATGCTTCATTGTGAAATCGTTTAAAAGGGTGTGAATTTTGTACAAAATTTATTATACTATACCTCCACCGTTATGCTCAACGCTCCATGAAATCTTTTACGAAATATGTCAAATGCAACAAGCGTATGCTCGTTTTAAAATAATTAGGGATATTAAGCAAGTTTTGGCTTTTCCCTGAATCAGAGGTTTTTGGAGCGGTAATAAATTTAAGTTGGACAAAATTTTGATCTTTTATCCTGATAATGTTCAATGTGAAGGATAAACGATATGCGATTCATACAAATTTCAATAAAATTGTGCATCACAAGGATCAACAAGTTCTGAATTGTTACAAATAGCGTTTACAAAGTTTTAATGGACACATTTCATGAAAATTTCAAACAAATGATGTTATTCTTCCTAAACGTTTTTATATTCATCAGAAAGTTTGAAAGGATCTCTTCTGAAGGAAAAAACACACCGATTATCTTAATAAAATGCTTCAACACCTGTACAATTATCCTTTCCAGGAATATTCAACACGGAAAGTAGATTTACTGCACCAAGACTAAGGGTAGTTTTAAAAATTCACGAGTTTCTCTGCATTTATGATTTGCACAAAACAGAAACTCCACCATGGCATGCACGTGATGCTAAAGGAACACGAGGGAAGAAACATACGTCCATTTTGAATCCTGTGGATTTAGATATGCATGCAACTTCACAATTATCCTTCACAGAAACCCTTAATTTGAACGTCACGTGATACATTTTCCATTTGTCTGAAATGGGGAAAAGCAAGAAGATATTGTAACGCTTTTATTTTAATTACATTCTAACGCCATGTTGTCGTGCCGAGGGTGAGTGTGTATTTAAAGCTAAAAATAAAAATATAAAAATACAAAATTAGTGTCACAAAATGGCCGCAAAGCATTCCAATGCAAACACGATCCGTCATTTTGTGAATTTTTGAAATAGAAACAGGACTAATTTTTTTTGTTTTCCTTTGCTTCGGGTGAAATGTTTTATCAATAGGAAAAACAAAATATAGTGAAATTTTTTTATGATCTAGTAAAAATAAAAACCCCATTACAAAAAAAAAAAAAAAAAAAATTGTTCATTTTCCGCCATTTTCGCATGATAACTGCGCTGCCTGGAAGTGTATTTGAAATTCAGGAAATTGCTGTGAATTTTCATTGCTGTCGCATACAAATACAAGTGTAAAAGCTTCCCTTAACTTTATTTCCACCACTGTTCACATACAGTACAAGGTGTATACTGTGTGTTGCGTGAAAAAAACATGGAAAATGGGGAGCCTTTCAACAAATAAAATGAAATTAATGACGACGACAAAATGAAAGGGTTTCTTTCTGTGTTTTTCGGGTAAACGCAAACTGACAACGCAAACGATGTGAATGTTCTTGTATCCAACAAGGGTTCATTTCATATAAGACTATTGCCCCTATCATAGCCCCAAAGTCAGCAGCATGGAGGAATGGAATTAAAGTTATCAAGTATGTGTGATTTTTCATTCCAGCATTTTGTTGTTATCGTGAAAATGAAAATGTTCATGTTTCTTTCGATTTATACTATAGTGGAAAAATTGAATTTTTCCTTTTTCAACGAATTTTCCTCCCTCTTAATTACAGTTTTATGTGCTTTTCTTACGAGGTAAATTAACCACTACATCCTTCGAAAATAAATGAAGTTCGTTAGTTGCTAATTTCATTGTGTCCTTAGGACTTTTATTTTTTTTTCTGTAAACTTTAACAAGGATTTTCTGTAAATTTATTGTATTCTACAGGATTCATTTGTTCTACAAAAGTTTTCCTCTTGAACGGAATAAGAAAAGTTTCTTGTTGTGGGAAAGTTTTTCTTATTTCTTCATTAAAAATTTTCAACTTACATTATTATCGGAGTACCGTCTACAACTTTGTTTCTATCTTTACACCTGAGAAGATGTGTGGTCACCTAATGAAACCACTTGATAATGACACCTACAGTGTTTGATTGTTATCATAACCATAGCCCGAAGAAAGCTGGTAGCTATTCAAATCAGTTTCCAATCAAGAAAGTTGACCAGAAATTTCATTATGTGGGCTGTAATATTGTGGAAACGTTCGAAATGTATCAATCAACAAGTGAATACTTGATGAAACCTTTAGCTATTATATATGTATATGTACTAACATGACCGCAAGCTTGTCAATATTGAATGAAACTAAACATTAAAAATTTATATTACCAATTTCACTTGACCTGGTTAATTCAATTAACTATTTCAAAAACAAACAATTGTTTATTTGTTAAACTTATTAAATTTTCAATAATTTGGCGTATTTCAATGAATGATTCATTCGAGTTTTTCATTATCACTTTCATTTTATATCAGCACGTGATAATTACTAATTAATCTCAAAGTGCGACAGTCTAGATAACGTTATCAGGCAAATTTGTATTTGACTGTAAACAAAAAATTGCATTTAAAATGCAACTCCAATTAGTACTTCAATGATGCTATCATGACACCATGACCTCATCGACATCAATTAAATAATTTCAAATTCTCCACCACATTGTCATACAGTTTTGTATATTAAGACGTTGACCATTTCTTCTTATGAGATTTTCTTCATTTATTCTTGGTAAATCACTTGAAATTCATCGTGTGTCATGTAATTGTCTCGTGATGTCATGCAGCCACATTCTTCGAAGTCACTTCACTTGATCTGGGCATGACGCCATTGAAATGACGTAACTTCGCTTAGTCAATGAATGTTACAGGTTTAAAGCTTAAAACTTGAATTTTTAAACAATGAGAATATTTAACAAGATAAAGAAGGACATGGGACTCATTTGATTATCCGTCAACTGGAGCGTCATAGAAAATTCACTGAAAACCATCAAAGGTTTTTAAATAATTCTTCCACCATAAATCCGTCTTAGTGTTCTTAACTTAATTAAAATGAATTCAAAACTTTTCAAGCTTAAGATTAATTAAACGTTTGTATTAGTGGAACGTTAAGAATGCGTGTTCAAGGAAAGTTTAAGCTGTTACGCAAGAAAGGATTAAAGGTGAAAAATTCACGTTTTTAACACTTTTTATTTCAGAATCAAGAAACCTTATTATCATGTCGTTTTTAATGAACTTTTGCATCACTATATGTTCCTCCTCGTTTTGAAACGTTGAAGGCATTTTCATCAGTTGACACGAGACAAGTTTACTGTGACAATTGAGTTGGTATCGATACTTTCCTTTCAATACCAAGAGCGTTTGCGAAACCGACAAATTCAAGCTGAATTGGCTAATTCTAGTACTTCTTCATTTAGTGATTTTTCGAGCAGGTATCGATACTTTCCTTTCAATACCAAGAGCGTTTGCGAAACCGACAAATTCAAGCTGAATTGGCTAATTCTAGTACTTCTTCATTTAGTGATTTTTCGAGCAGGTATCGATACTTTCCTTTCAATACCAAGAGCGTTTCCGAAACCGACAAACTCAAGCTGAATTGGCTAATTCTAGTACTTCTTCATTTAGTGATTTTTCGAGCAGGTATCGATACTTTCCTTTCAATACCAAGAGCGTTTGCGAAACCGACAAACTCAAGCTGAATTGGCTAATTCTAGTACTTCTTCATTTAGTGATTTTTCGAGCAGGTATCGATACTTTCCTTTCAATACCAAGAGCGTTTCCGAAACCGACAAACTCAAGCTGAATTGGCTAATTCTAGTACTTCTTCATTTAGTGCTTTTTCGAGCAGGTATCGATACTTTCCTTTCAATACCAAGAGCTTTTGCGAAACCGACAAATTCAAGCTGAATTGGCTAATTCTAGTAGTTCTTCATTTAGTGATTTTTCGAGCATGTTAAATCTAATTCCAGGAGTCTAAATTTAGTTGTTGTCCTTTTGAATAGCGAGAAATTTAAGATAAAGTGTTTTAAAGAAGTTTAAATTAATAATAATATAAATAATTGCATACATAACAATTTCATTTTAATTTTATTTTTAAACTTATAAAAATTTCTTAACACAAATTTCAACAACTTCAAATTCCAGATGTCAAAATTTAGACAAGCAAACCAATCGGAACGATTCCAATTAAATTCCAATGAAAGATTTAGATTTAGAATCGTTTCGCACACAGCCTAAGGTAGAACCGGTTTATCCGTACGCATGCGCTTGAAACTTTGTAAGTAAATCAGGCAGAAAACAGAACAACTTGAAAAGTCACGTTGATATCCTTACATGAAGTGCACTGAAATAGCAATCATGATACGAGGAACAACTCCTTCGGGATTGCGACAGTGTTGAATTCCCATCGCAAGGAACTTGTTAATCTTTACCGAGACCATCATCATATCAACACGGCTTCATGATGACGTAGATGGTCTAAATATATTCATGTATGAATTATTAATCCCTCAAGAAACGTATGCATGTATGTATGTATGTCCTTGCAACAAATTGGCCACTCAAAATGTACGAAGATTAAAAATGTTTCGGTATGTTTCAAAATTAAAATCATGATTTTTTTATAACACCACAAATAGTGAGATACTGAAAAATTCCTTTCAAATGTATTTTGTTTGTATTCCAAAAGCTCAAGATGTCCTGCTTTACACAGAATTCAGATAATCCTCTGAGATATCCCATGAGAATAACTTGAAAAACGTGAAATGAATTTACGATTGCAGATTAAGGATATTCTTAAAGGAACAAGGAGAATAAAATGCATAAATTACACTGATAAATCCAGCCAATATTGAACACTAAAATAGCACAAAAAAGTTTGAATTACAAATGATTTGAGCAAGTAGTGTATAATTTATGTACATTGACATTTTCACCAGGATATTCTTTTGGCAGACATAAAGGGTACAAGTAACTTTGAAACGTCCCTGATTTTTGTGTTCAACTCAAATCCCAAAGGATACAATTACGCTGGTCTCGAATGACTTAATTTGCAATCCAGCACTACTCTCCAATTATTGGGAACATTGGAATCATTCCAGACGAAATGTCACTGTACTGTGCTGGTTCTGCTCATCTTCCAAATAGCTGAAATTTGAAATCATAAAATCCTGAAAATTGTGAACAAGGATACAATTTGACTTTTGACATTTTGTTATTTTCATTTTTGGACATTTAAAACTCCATTAACATGTCAATAATAAAATTAATTAAACTGTCACAAAATGAACAGTGAATTTTCTAAAATAAAACGCTTGATAATAAAGTTTTATCAAAGTTATTGACCAAATCAACAAACATCCAAACATTCCACCTACACAGGTATGTATGTACATCAAATTGAAAAGTTTCCTTTTTATTGATATAAGTTTTATTTGGACACCCTCTCAAAACTTATTTGAACAAAAGTATTTTGTATGTTTTTGTTAGCTTCCTGTAACAGTTGTCACATGTTATACAGGATACAATGTAAACTTTATGTGATGCTACTACTGTTTTTCTCATGATCACCAGTCACCACACATCTTTGTTACTTTCTTGAACAATTTCAAAGTTTACATTTTAAGGAACACAAACGAAACAAATTAGTTCTGGGATTCTTGGGAAATTAAAGTTTGAGTTTGAAATGAAGGAAAGAAAGCTTTTTCATTAATGTAAAACACTGGAAGTAAAGGTACACAAGTCTTAAAATAAGCTTTTAAAGCTGATGGTCTGTAATTCTTAGAAATGGATCGATCTCTTTCTGAAGCTTGTGGGTTGTTGTCATAATGAAAAGCACATCATACACCTTGTATGCTATATAACAAAGATTTCATACTGTTTGTGGCAATATAATTTCTTTGTTGAAAACTAACATTACTTTGTCGAAGCATTCCAAGTTTAAAAATTGAAAAACTTTTAAAAACTCCATTTCAATTCAATTTAAGAAAGTTTAATTACTTTGACTTTTAAAACTTTAATATGTATGTGAAAATGAAATAAATTTCAATTTTGCAGAAGCAAATCAAATTTGAAAATGTTAAAATGCAATATGCTGTAGCCGTATTGACATGACATCACGACCTAACCTACATTTTCTCTCTCTGCAATTCAACATAGTGGACGACGGACGTTTGGCGCGACATCAATCCGAATCAATCTTGTCATCTCAGTTAAAAAGTTCTTGTGAATTATTTATTTATTTATTTATTTACAACTTAGTACAAGTCCATATAACAAGAACAAGAAAAGAAAAAAGAAAGAAAAAATAAAGAGAATACAAAGAAGAAAAATGTAAAAATTAGTCATAGGGTCCAGTCGAGTCACGGAAGACGGGTACGGTCACGTGCAAGACTACTGCGACATGTTATCAGCGCAGATTCGAAAGATCGAACGGGCACTAGTGCTGCCACCAGCGACTTGAAGTAGAGGGACGGCCTGATTGTAAGCCCGGAGCATACGAGTAACTGGCTCCATCCTGCCGAAGTCCGTGCGGTGATGATATTTATCAATGGTTGAATAAACTCAAGAAAGATTGTTGTATGTAATAATTTCTACAACGCAACTTGAATGCGCGCCATCTAGTAGCAACAAAAGTGACTGATTAAAAATCAACTACACTTTTTCCGGATAACACTTTTGCTGCTCAAGCATTTCAATAGAATTCATGAAAATCCTTCGATGAAAGTTCAAATAAAAGGAAATGACTCAGAGTTGAAGGTTTAAGATTTCACTGACGAAAAAGGTTCATGACAATCACAGACAAATCCACCTAACTAAGCACTTTACCATGCAAAGTGCGCTAAGCTTTTACGAGTATAGTATAAGCAAAAAAAGAAAGAAATGAGTCACGACAAAGCAGAAGAGTTTGCTGAGGGATAAAACAAACCCCTAAATGTTACGTGCTAGTGCTGTGTCTTTGGGCATATAGGATAAAGCAGAGAAACCCCCAGACTGGAAGCCACACAACAACAAAAAATGTGATAATCAAAGAAATTTTCTGCTTCTGTTGGGAAAACTTTGTCTCACAAGTCGATATTTTTTCCTATTCTCTCCTTTTTTGGAAGCTTAAAACGTGTCGATAGAGCATTAAGGCCATGCATTTCGTTTAACAGCAGTTGAGAAACAAAATGTAGATCGACATAGAGCGTAGAGAAGCATGTAACCAGAACATCAAACTTTTCAATTAGTTTCTTGTGTATTCCCTTTTATATTACGTATTCAAACCGTACTAGTGCTTAGAAATCGGAATTAAAAAAGGGTTTTCTGTTCTGTGAGCACACATTCTAAAAATATCAGCAAAGGCTTTTTGAGTCTAGTAGAGGATAAAATTGGTTAAGCTTATATTCATATCAATATCTGTCTGTATTCCATTAGTGGAGTTTTGTTTGAATGCGACAAACCAATCAATTTCCAATTGAACTGCATTATGGCCATTGCACCAAAAATCAACCTTCGGTGAACTTTCCCCCCCCCATAGAAATTAGATAAATTTTTATTTTTATTTTACTGTATTTTTTTAGATCAATTGCAAATAGAATTTCAGCAGAAAGTATGACGTACTCGTAGGTGTAACGACTATACCCACACCCCTAAGAGATTCTTATAAGAGAGTGTAAGCCTAGAATATCCTTACGTAACGCCTACACTTTCAAATTTATTTTCTCTTTTCTTTTGCACCATAAAATATAGCAGAAAAACATACGAAATAAAACAAATTCTAGGCCAAAAAGGTCCACCTAAAATCAATAAACTGTTGTGCGTTTGCCAACGAAATTCTCTTATTTCATATTAAAACCAGGATCCACATTGAAAAAAGCAAACTTCCCCCATTCCTTTTAACCCCCAAAGCTATGGTGCTATCGTGGCCTTAAAAAATAACTCAATCACATGACGAATAGAACAAACTTTTCCACCACTTTGTGTTTTTGGGGACCGGGTGAAATACCCCGGGCCATGTCGACGTCTGCTGCTTGTGAAAACTATTTCATAAAACACGCACGACTATATATACCATCAGTCTAAGTATATCTCCGTTCATATAACATTTTAGCTTGAACAAATACGGTCATAGTTATCCTTATATTTCATATTTTTTTATAGCAGTATGACTATTTGCTCCCCAAAAAAAAAATATTAACATTTTTTTATTTTCATTTTTTTCTTCTGACAGGATTCATATTAAATCCGTGACCATTCTCGCTATCCATGTGATGTTATGCCTTTTTAGGTTATCCAAATCATATAATAAAAGTAGGTCCTCCATTTTTTCCCGTAGTTATGGTCTTATCATTTTTCATTCATACCTTGACAGTTTCTATGTTTTGGAGAATGTTTTTTGGCACATGGTGGGCTTCTAAAAATAAATATCTCATTTTTATTTTTAACATTCTTATTGTGACGCTGAAAATGTTAAAATAATTAACTAGTTTTTATGAAAATTTTCGCTGAATTAAACACTTCAATTGATTCAATCACCTCAGAGTTTGTGGCGTTTCGACGTTTTGCAAAACAAAATGAAATAATTATTTACAGTTTTCATAATAAAAATTAGGGTTATTATATATTTAATTATTCATTTTTAAAAGAAAATACAGTTCCGTAACCTTACTCGTATGTCAATTTTCTCGTATTTCAAAGAAATTTTCACCATTGACATTGCATTAATCCGTTCCAGCCTCCAAAATGCCACCCCAGTTATTCTTGTGACGTGTTTTTGAATAAGGAAAATGTATTTACAAATGACAAATATTGTATGTAAACTGGTTTTATAAAGTGTATTTGTATTTTGGTCGGCTTAACTTTAGTCACTGCTTTTCTCTTCACTGGTCTTTGCCTGTTTCGACGGATAAAACAAAACCGTCCGTGGAGGTTTCTCTCCACCCGTTCCTCGTATCTCGAATGTTGCTCGAATTTCAAAGCGCAACTTCGCTCGCTCGACGGCTCGTATCTCGAATATCTCGTATGTTAGGGCAATCGCATCTCGTGGTACCACTGTAATTGTTTTGACGATTTGCAGGGACAAATCCCATATTAATTGTATTTCGCAGGTTTCGTTGAACTAAACACTTTAATGGCCGCAGCTTAATCGAAACCAAGTAAGGATTTTTGATGGAAAATTCTAGTTGTCCAAATAAAAATTTAGACAAAACTCAAGGAAAATTATATTAATTACATTTCATAATTAAAATTTAGGAAGAATTAATTAAATTATGACGTTATTATTTATAACTTTTAAATAAGTTAATTAAATTTTATGAAATTTTGCAGACACAGCAAGTATCTGATAATGAACAAAACATTTCAATTGAACCTTTCACAGAAGTGAAAAATTAAGAAAATTATAATTTGAATCATTCATTTGAAATTATTAATTCATCAAACAAGCAATACTGTAATGTGCTTTGTATATTATATTTATAGAAGAATCATTGTGAATTATTCAACCAGATATTACGAGACTAAAATTGTGAACGAGATTTTGAGGATAACAAGACTACAATGTAAACCACATTCAGTTTAATATATATAAGCCATTAGCTTTACAATACCTGTATCAAAGGCATCTATTTCTGGATATTAATCCATTGGGTATCTAAATACAAATGTCACTTTGGAATTTTCGTTTGACATACCCAAAGTGTAGGTATTTCTCAAAATATCTAAAACTACATAAACAAAATCAGATGAATATTCAGTACAGTTTTGAAATACACAAAAACGAGTTCTGGAAAATTACTTTATACTTTGTTAGTATCTAATCTACCAAGGGATTTAACACAAAATCCTCAATTCTCGTTTTATTTCGACCCTTTCCCTCGTTAAGATCAGTCATTTAGACCTTTTGTGTATCGTATTTTCATTAAATTGTGATACTTTGTATACTAACAATGAGTCGTACAGGATAACGTCTGAAATAAATAATTATTTGCAGGCTTCAGTTCGTGCTAATGTTCGATGGTATCTTAATTATCTTAAAACTCACGTAAATTCCTTTTGAATCTTATATAGCTTGAACGTTTGCAGTCAAAACAAAAATTTACTAAAATTTTTTTAATACTTAAGTTAAATGTTTTCCACCTCTATCTCCTTCTGCTACTCATTACAAAACCCCGAAAATATCAATAATTTCCACACGATTTGATCCCTTAAACATGGCGCCATTTTATTTGCCCTGCACTTTGGGAAAATGATTGGAACCAATAAAATTTATACAAACACTTATTTTTGGAAAGTTATAAAAATTGTATTTCGACTTTGACGGGTAATAAATCCAAATAAAAGTTATATTTTCTTAAAAAAGCATGTTGAGAATTATTTTTTACGCCCCAAAGACAGCAATAAGTCATTTTGTGTTGGATTTTATTGCAAATCGAAAAATTCAATGTCTTATTCGTTTTTAGTAAGAAAACTTATCATGTGGAAGTGTCTATTAGGTCATAATGTAGTACTTTTCATAAAACAATTTTTTTCTTTATAGTGAAATAAAAGTGTGTCCTAGTAAATGGAAGCCAACTTTCAGAGGAAGTCTGCAGAAGTGACAAGATGACCAATCAAATCAATTTGTTTTGACATTTTGATACTGCAAACAATTAGAATTTCGCTAGTGGAAACTAATCAAATAGACAGCTGAAGCAGGATGATTCAAATGATTAAATAAGAATCCTTGATGAAGGAGATATATTACGTTCATTGCAACAATAAATTTGACAGTATAAAAAATAACTTTAACAAATTCATTGAATAATCCTCAACATAGCTTCAATGAATTTTTAATTCCTCAAGAATCCGATTCAGAAAGAGACTAAGAATAAGAAGAAGTCGAAGAAACGAGTTAATGGAGGCGATTAAAATCGATATTGAATTGATTTAACGTCTTTATTTAGTGTGTCTTAAAAAAAGGAGGAGAAATGTTAAGGATATAACTTCAAAAACAAAAAATTGAAACAATAAATTAAGACTTCTTCCTTTTATGGAGCATAAATTTTATGTAACGCATCCTAAACCAAATAACAGCACAAAAAAGGAATCATAAGACGAAGCGATTTTTCGTTTTTCTTGAAGGTTTTCGTCCTGTCACCATTTTCGGGATTCTTAATAACTTCACACTGAATAATTCCGCCCACTGTTGGAAATAAACTAACCAGCAAAGAATGAAAGAATCCTTATTTCTTATTCCTCAAGGACTGCAATCTTTAAGGTTACAATGACTAGGTTTCGCCCACACACCTTGGAAGGGTTTCAAACGATTCTCCATAAAAAGGGCATCATTCAATCAATCGACGAAGTGTTATTTTGACCCAAGGCATCACATTTTTCGCCCATGATCTGTGTGATGTTTGTTGTGTTGATTGTTTGGTCTATTAGGGATTTAATTAAAGTTACCAAGTTACAGATAATATTTTACTTTAAAAATATCTTCAAAGGAGAAAACTTTGCACAAACCTCAAAAACGTGCGCGTGAAATCTGTGGAACGTTATAACCGCAAAACCGTGAAATTATTCAGTTGTTGTGGAGACGATTAAATTAACTGGAAAAATGAAAGTTTTCCAGTTTTGAAACAATTTTCAAAATGGAGTTAACTCCATGAAGTTTTTAGATATTGTTTTGTTTCCATTGGAAATTGTTCCACTCCAATATTCATGAATGTTTTTGTTAATTACGAAGAATGACATGACAAAGAGATGTCGCTGATGGGATTTTTCCTTGCACAACATCAGAAGAGTCAGTGCATTTGACAACTTAAAACAGGATAATGTCTTAAAAATTATTCCAGGAAGAAAAATCATATTCCTGAAGGACTTTAAAGTTAAGAAAATAAGATTTGGATCTCAAGTGAACCGGAGCACTTGTTCGTGATTAACAAGAAACATTCTTATCATCATTCTTCATGAAGGATTACAAGGATTTTCTTCAACAAACAACTTTTAACCTGAATCCATTGAGAGTCTACCTCCTTTAAATTGTATAGTAATGAGCCGGTGTCTTCCGAAATAATAAAAAATAAAACAAAAATGAAGTCACGAAATGAGGTGGTAAATGGTTGCCATTTTTTCGTAATTTATTTTTCTGTGCTTGTAAAATTAGAATTGATAGTGAAAATGTGGCCACAACTCCTTTTGTTGAACTAATACTTTTATTATTCATCACTTACTAGGAAAATCATGGAATTCAAAGGAATGGGCGGTGAAAGGATGAGAAGCAAGTCTCCATTATGAAGAAAATTTCATTGCTGTATTTGCTGCTGCATATAAAACGATTCAATAAAAGGAAGTTGGCGCCCTTGGCAACGTTCTATGTTAATTTTGTTTACTTATTCATCTACATTTTATGTAGAGAAAAAGAGTGGAATAGAAAAAGAAAATAGACTTTTGGCCTAAATGACTTCAAGCTAACAAATGAACGTTAAAAATGTTTTTTCTCTTAGTCTTCCCTTCCCTTCCCTTCCCTCTATCGCTGTGTCTCTTTCTACATCTTACATAAAATTTATGGACTAATATTCATCTATGCCGTCTTCTGGCCACCCCCAATGGCACACTCTATAGTTTTCTTAAAATACATTCTTTCCATGGGGATTGAGGTATAACCTCCAACTTTTATGTGGAAAATAATAGAATTTCTTATTTTCACCAGACTATGAAAATTATACTCCATAGTCTGTCTATAGTGTGTATGCTAATGTTAATGTAGAACCTACTCTATGACGATGGGACAAGTTGTACAAACAATGCCAAGAAAAAATAAAGAGAGTATTCTCCATCACAACCTTGCACTGGGGGCGGTTCGGGGGAAATCGATTTTTGTATTAGCAAAAATTATAATTTTCTCTTTCTTATGATTTCTTCGTTTCCCTTACCCTTAAATCAAATGCCTATTCATTTTGGGGAAAATGTAAGAAACGCGCTTCTTTCCCTTTTTTTTTTAAAGATTTTTCACAAGCAAAAGTTAAATTGATGATGACTTTGAGAATTTTTTCTTCGCATTATAAAATTGAAAAAATTTATATAACAGAAATAATGTAAAAATCCAATGACGCCGGAAGTGGTTGATGAAAATTTTATTTGATTTTGAAATATTTCCAGGAGTCAATAAAAACTCAATTCCAATCCGCTGTTCACATTTTTGACGACAGAGAGTCTGTTTCATCTATTTCATGAACGCACATGACACTCCAACGAAAGTGACAGAATGTACTGTTGTTAGTGAATTCATCTCAATATGTGTGTATGATACTCGCCATGTATTAGTTACACAAAGTTTCGTGTTCGAACGAAACCGAGACTTATGATGGAAATCATATTTCTCATGACGCGTGATTCGGAATCATTTTCGGATTTCTCCAATACATGTGAAAGTCTATTGTGATTAACGTAGGTGAATTTGACATTTCCGTGTTTAAGATATAGATAACCACATAAGAATTGAATTGCATTGCAACAAGAGAACGTAATGCAAAATTATTTAGTCATGCGTTTGAATTCAATTATAGACCATTTGAGGTTGAAATTGTGTTTTTGAAATGTCAATAGCCCATTTATAAATCGAACCAAAATGAAATGTGGGTGTGCATAATAGGGGTAGAAGTATTTTGTTGCAAAAGCCTTCATTATCAGGTGAATTATGCAAATTAATCGGTTCTAGTCAGTGTCGATTTCAAGTCATGGTCGTGACAGGATAATTTGCAAAAAACGGAAACTTTGAAATTGTCTGGAGATACTTACACAGATGGAACGCTAAGCTCTTCGGAAAAAACGGATTTCCATAAATTCCTCATATCATAATGCTACATGCTCATGGAGACTAGAATCTTTAATGGCCACATGACTGGACTAGATTCCACTCTAATGTCTCATCCGTTTCATAGTTTAAAATGAGAACAGAATTCTTAAGGATTCAAGAATGAAATATTCCCTTGCAAATATTTAAAGAGTTTCATAATACATGTAGAATGCACTCAAAAATAATTAGTTTGCTGAAAGTTCTCCTAATACCATTGAAATCTGCATTTTCAACAGGATATACCATAAATATTCTGGTAAATTTACATACCCTAGGACGATTTAAATTTGCATATAAATTTATGTTTTCTGGCATTTGTCGGGGATGTGAATGCGATTGTTCATACTATAGAAATTTGTTATATCACGGCATCCAATCGCTTGAGAGTAGTTTATCCTTTAAGTGATTTCAATTTTGCAATAAAACCATAATCCTGCCCGCTGTATGAGAACGATTTTCATACTTATGAAATTCTCATTTCGACAATGGAATCGAAAAAAACAAAACATCCAAAGAATTTTGAAACATCCTGAAAATCTGCAAAATTTTCAATCGCTTATATCTCAAAACAAATATGAATTGCAGAACACACGGGGTCAAGAAATTACTCAAATGTTCTTGAAGGACTTAATGTTTGCAAAGCGTAGCAAATGAGTTTTTTTTTTCAAAAAAGGAAAAACCTCGAGTTCATCCAACCATAATGTGACAGTTTCGTTAAAGGATGTATAAAATTTCCACCTGTGAGTAGGCGAGCAACTCTCAAGGTAGTTGCTCTCATTAAGCAGTATGACTTTCCAGACATGTTTCTCGCTAAATTTCGTTGTTTAATGAGCTACACTGTATCATATACACAAGAACGCACTTAAAAACGTGAGAAAGTAAAGCTTCAAGTCATATCCTTCGTACATTTCGTTATACAAATGAAAGCATTATCATTTATTTAATTCCCCATTGGTTGAATTTAAAACACACATGGACGCGGGACGAACTGAAGAGGTAAAATAATTTTTTGGGATTGGAACGGAAGTGTTATGGTACGTCAACGGAAATGGCGACAAGATAATGAAATTTGCGTAGAGAGAGTGCAACTTTTTCCATTAATTTCTAGAAAAAACGTTTTTTTAAATTAAAAAAATATATTTTATTCATACCACACACACACTCTTGTGTGTTTTTAATGAAATTCTAGAATAAAAAATAATATTTACAACCCTGTAATCATTCAACCTTACGAAAAATGGCATAAGAGCAAACAATATGTTAAATAAATAATTTCGTTTCATTTTTTTCTGTATATATTCTCCACCACACATGTATGTGTGAATGTGTGCGTTGAGTTATATCCAGGTAAGAAGGAAACAAAATGGAGGCCTAAATGCCAAATCATTATGATGGTGATTTGTAATGGCGGTTTGTAGGTAATGGTGGAGGTGAATTAGTTCTGGAATATGTTAAAATTTAATTTGATAAAGACAAGGTTTTGCAGAAATTAGCAGAATTGCCGTCCATTTTGAATTTTCGACAATTTCAATCAAGTGGTTGAGGAACGTTCAAATGCTAACGAAAACGTCAAAGTGAATTTTTATCTCTCTCTAACAAGCACAAATGACGAACATCATTCAATTTGTTTCCGAAACATGTTGCAAGGAAACGTTCAATCAACATGAATTTACACAAAATTGCTGACTCATCGCAACAAGAAGTGGATGAAATCATTCCGTCAATTCGTACAAGAAAAGAAAGGACTTCCGAATTATGAAGGACATATGACAAATATAACTCTATTAAACACGTGGCGCCATTTAGAACTGGATTAACAACAACAAAACCAACGTAATTTTTGTTTCTACAAAATGTTATGTGAGTCACGGAAGTAGATTGTCGTAGAATAATCCGTTTATGAGGAAAAATTGTATTATGAATCTATGCTTTTATTGATTACCATTCATTTAACCATGTTTATGTGGAATAATTTCGCTCAAAATAGGAAACAAAATTTAGTATTCAACATAAACGTTGAAACGTATCGAAGAAATCAAATTTTGTGTTTATTTTGTTGTTAAAACCAAACCATGAAGTTTGTCATATAAAACCTCATTGACATGAATAAGCAAAATTTACTGGACTTCATAAAATGTTCCCTTAGAATTTCTAGTTTCATTTAGGGTTGAATTTTCTCATGAAAATCGATGGTATTACCACTAGAAAAAGGGATAAAAATGTTATCCCTTGTGAGTCATACTTCACGTTGACTTTAAATTCTTGTCAAAGTTTAACTGCTTCTGTAAATCTCGAATTGTGCCCACAAATGCTGCAAACCCAGCTGGGGGCATTGTTGTTCAGCAGAAATCCCTTTTAATTTTTTATCGTACTGTAAACGAGACTAACTGTGTCTGTGTTGTATAATTGCGTCACGCAAAGGATTCCTTCGAAATTTTATGCTTCATAGCAAGCATCTTGGAATTCACGAATTGTGCCAGAAAAACGACGCCAACTAGTCACAAGCCAGATAAGACAATCCACAAATTCCTGGAAATTTATTGTCCCTAATTACATCCACTATTCGTAGATGGTAGACATTCCTACAAGGATTGTATTTAGACTGATAGTAGTCCCGCATACAAGACACAAGTCGCTCACAGCACAGCAATGTCAATGGATTATCTTCGAGCCCATATCTGGTAATATCACTGAAGCAGGCAAGAAAGACTTGACTTATATTATCCCGTATTTTTCAAATCACAATTTATAACCTTATTTACTCGTTTCATAATTTATTCCACACAATACTACCACGTGCACGTTCCAGCTACTAGCTACCAGCAATTGGTTTTACTCGGAAAATATTTTGATAAATAATAAAGGAAAAAATTCAAATTATTTCAAAGATTATCAACAAAAATCTTGCGGAGCAGACTATCCCCATAACACCATTATACTTTACTCATTTCTCTTTAACCATTTCGAAATGAAAAATTAATGATTTGCAAATTAACAAAAATTACAAAATTTACAAAATTCACAAAATTTACCCATTCTCATTTGTTTCTTGTGAATAATTTAAGAATTTCATTCATTTCATTCATTCTTTTATTTTGTTTTTGTGGAAAATCTTAAGATTTCCGTTTTGGGGAAAATGAGTTTTTGGCAAAAGTCTGGTGTTGAAAGTATGAGTGGAGTTTATTAGAGATTCGAAGGCTGTAATTATCTTCACGGAAAGGTGAATTCATTCTGGAATTTTTCCATCATTCGGATTGAAGATTATTTGAAAATTTTTTTAAAGTATTGTATCAAAAAATTGGGTATAAATAACCTCCCACACATGATATATGATTAAACGAGTGAATTCGTTGACAAATTGCTAACAATTTTGGTGTAATTTTTCTGGTTTATCACATAACAACAAAATCCAATGAAAACTTTCTTATCTCGACTACATTTTGACGGACGGGGTTTATCACACGTATACCAACATAGACAATAACAGCAACGATAATTAAGTATAACTAATTGATGCTAAAAACGAAAATAAAGAAATGTTCGAAATCAATACCCACTGCAGTCAGTGTCATTCGACAGTGGCGCCTCAATACTTACTCCCTCGAACTTCACACACTCGTGTTATTGTTGTTACATGCGCTGACCCTTATCAACAATTAACCTTGACACATTTACAATGTATTTCACACAATGATGACGCAATTGTTTAACACATTACAACGTACACTACAACTGCATTTGTAACATTTCATTGTTGTGCACCTGTTACTGTAAAATTACTATTATTTACTACAAATTTTATTTTGCTTGTATTTCTTATTTTCCTCAAATGAGTAATAGTGCATAAGCGAGTGTGTTGCAAGGAAGTAGCACAAATGACAATCCACCTAAGTATGCAATTCAAACGGAATTTTCATTCTAGATAAGATAACGGTGTAGGTACGCAATTCGATAAAGAATACGAAAGCAAACATGTTACTCAGCGAATGACTCATGAATGATATGTTGTGTACATGAGAAAAATTCTCTCGCGGAATTTGTGGAGATTTTGACAGTTGCTTGTTATTTGGAAATTTGTCACTTTGAGTTGCACAAAATGGCAAATGGCGTGTTGCAGGTATGATTTTGCAAACCTCTTCTTAATGACTCTCCCACCAAATTTGGAAAACAATCAAAAAAGTTTTATAGCAAAATGACCTACTTCTTGATTTAATTCAAACGAAGACTTCAACTTCGGCAATCCTTCAGACTCTCCGTGTTTGTTACAATAATAATAGAAAAACACCATTTTTCAACTCTTTCCTCCATTCTCATTCATTTCATTTCCTCAGAATTTTCCGAACAATTTTATTTAATACACAAATACAAAAAAGGAAATTTTTCCGCCATTAATTTCCTGCCACAGCCACTTTGAACTGCATCAAATGAGGAATCAAGAATCAAGGAAACGGAAGTGAAGAGATGTGAATGAAACGTGAAAAAGTGCAATTCTTGGAAATGAGTGCATGGTGGAAAAAATGAAATTCAGGATAAAGTGATTGTTAAATACTGTTGACCTGCACGTGCTGAGTCGTTGACATACTTTACGTGAACTTCCTTTGTTCATTTCTTCATCTTCTTCTTTTTGTGTTCCTTACTCTTTTGTTCCGGTGGCATTTTCGTGGATGATTTTCAGAGTAATGTCATTCTTTGCACTATAATTAGCCTCATCTTAAGGACATTTGTTGTGACAAAGGAAATTGCCCTGAAATATGTCAGTGTTTAATTCAGCAGAATTTGACAGTTCTATTTGCGTGGGTTTGCATTGGAAGTGACACTAGTAATTATAGAAAATTACATTCAAATGTGTTAATGCGATACTCAGCAGCTTTCACGAAAGTTTCTAGACAGTTTCATTGATTAAATTTACCACTACTGCGAAGATTTCTCCTCCCTATAAGGACAGACAGTCAATTTGATTTCTGAGAATTTTTGATTGGTGAAATTCAATGTGTTTGTAACACGGAGATATTGAGTGTATGTAGTGGCTTCAAATCGTTTTTATCATTTTCAATTTGTGAAACATTTCTTTCTTGCGTTTTCACGGAGGCACAATTCGTACCACGTCTTGTTTGTTACTCTTAAGAGAATTCGTCGAGGTAATTCCTTTATTCAATTATTTTAGGAAAAGACAGATGTCCTTTAAAATTAACTAATCAAGATGCTGTGCAAATTGGACCTTTGGTTTAACTCAGCATGAATAATTTGAAAATGCACTTTTCATTCTCGTACACAGAAACGCTAATAAATTTCATTAAAATTTTCCGGGCATTTCATTTTCTTTTTATGCCCTAGTAACATTCCATCAGTTCCTTCGTTAAAAATTCATCACAAATCTTGTTTTGTTTATCTTATTTCAGTGAAAAGTCAATTTCATTAAGAATTTATCAACGCAACTTTCATTTACGGAGTAATTTTAATAATTAAAATAAAGACTTTCATTTGAACAAAGAACAAATTTGCCAAACAGTGACCTGACCGAAGGTGAAAATTTCTGTTGAATTTTCAACAATTTCCAAACTGAACTTTTGGAAAATATTTTAAATAATTGAAATGTACGATTCATTAAAAGATAATAATTTCATTATTTCATTTAGAATTCAAAGCATCACATCAACTTCAACTTCAAACGAATCCAACAATGAAAATTAAAATAAAAAATCCCAAATAAAAAATTTTCATTAATTATGAAAGTTTAATGAATTTGATTCATTCTGTTTCATCAGCAAATAACTGACATATTTTCTGACATTTTTCAGAAGTGTGTAAATGAAAATTAAATTTGGAATAATTAAAAAATTATTTCCTTCGTAACTCGAATTTTTGTTGAACAAATAATGGAATCCACGTGGAATTCAATCTATGGGGATCACACAGTGGAGTAATACTGTGTGGATCGAGGAATCACCTATCTTCAAGTCAGTCCATTTGAGTGAACTACATCCAAATAAATACAATAATTAAATGAACATCCACTAGTGACATCTAGTGCACAAACGCTGAAAAGTGAAATTTCCGAAATTTTTAAATCAAAATTTTTCCCACAACAACTCACACCGATGATTAACTATCTACTCCTTTCAAGAACGGAATCATCACTTACCTGAAATAGAAAAAGGATATTTTTAATTAAGGAAATAATTTAAGGAGTTAAAAAACAAATTTTGTACAATAAAAGTTCCTTGTCTTAACAAGGTTAAACTTCAAGACAACAAACTAATGACAAATTCAAATCATCATGAAATATTCAAGAAACGTTGCTTCCTTACAAAAATTAGGACAAGAAAAATTTAGTTTTAGCTTATTTCCCAATGACTTGAATACCAATGAAATGAATTTGAATAGTGGAAATAATTTTTAATTTTAAGGATTTCCATTTCCCAAATCAAATTAGTTGAACTAATTTTGTCGAATTTAAATAAATTTCCATATGAAAAGTGCATTTTCGAGACTCAAATTTGAATAGAAACTTTAATTAAATTAATTTGTTAAATTTAAATATCTCTAAAAAATTATTCCTTGTACGAAATAAACATGGAAATTTTTCACAAAAGCACTCAAAAATAATGAACCTTTTACTCAGTACTTTCAGTGAAACCTTTCGAATTCATTTTTTGAATTTTGTATCCTTTCAAATGCAAATTTCACCTGTTTATCCACGTGTACAGGACGAATATTTCATAAGAGAAACATTAAATCAAATTTTTCCTTCTTAATGGAATGTGTTCGCTTATGTAAAATGCGAAAACAACTTTTCCATGTAAATTTCTGTTCTGGAGCTTTTCCGTCCATGATGCGTTTGAAAATTCAAATGCAGCGGAAAATTTCAACTACAGTTTAACCTCGATAATTGCAACTAGGGTTGTTCTAGTTCGGACAGTGAAGTGTTCTCTCGAAACTAGTACAATATTTCAAATGTACTAGTTCGGTATTGTAGTACAATTCGTCCACTGGACGGAATTAGGACTAGTCTGTATTGTTTATTTGTCTGTATATCTATATATAGTTAAATATTACTCTGATGATTCATGGACATAGAAAAGTCAGAAGAATGGATCATACCCCTTAAAAATCTTTCAAAAAATGCTTAGAACCGAAACGTCAAATTTAAGGACTTTTACATGATTTTTCTCAAAAAAATATAATTTTCATCTTTATTATTTAATTAAAAATAAATTATGCGCGTTAGATCCCTGAAATTTTCAGTATATTAACACTAATTAGTCAACTATATGATGTCATGAATTTTATCTTCATTACATGCCCTATACAAAAATTATGATCAAATATAAAAAGTGGACGGAATTAAGAGGGTGAACGGAATTAGGGCGTTTTACGTTATGTGTAGAGTAAAAAGGAAAATCAAGATTGTTTTGTCACAGTATATAAGCAAAGCGTCTAGGCTTGGGAGCGGGAATGATTTTGTCCGATAATCGTAACTGCGCATGCGTGTGTTTCTCGTCAGGCGAATAAAGTACTCGTTCTCTTATTCGTTCGTTCTGCTCTCGTCATGTTGCTGTGAGTGATGACAGTACTAGAAGATCAATTTGGATGTCTACAACGGAATAGTTCGTTCTCGTTCACTTATAGGAATTCATTCAGTACTACTCGTTCCTAACCATTGAAATGTGTTCCTTGGTTATTGCAACAGCCAGTTTCCTTTAGTTGCGTTTATCAAGGTTGTACTTTCTTATGAACGAATTACAAAAATCAAATTTTCTTATCATTTTTAATAAAATCGTTAATTGTAGAAAAGTTCCATAATCGATTTTGGAACTTATTAAAAAATTTCTGAAACAAAATGTCGTCGAAATGAAACTTTCCCGAAGAACAAAGTTTTATTCATAAAATGTCGAAATTTTATCGCACATGCAAGTGTGAATAGAAAGAATACATTTATTTTTTGTTCTGTGGATAATATCAAGGAAAAGTTTTATCCTTTTTCCGGATATTTTATGTAACAGAGTTTTGAAAGTTTTAACATGTTTTTCTTTCTTCAAACAATTAGTGTCACTCCCAGTTGCATTAAATTGGTTTTGTCCATTCGGTTTGCAAAAATTTTCGAACTTCAAATCGAATAAGAGAATGAAAGTCAAAGTGTCACAATTGTTAACTCAATTTTCATTTTTCTTCAAAGATTTCAAAGAAAATGTTAGGGAAAAGTTTAAAAATTAAATTAAAAAACGTCCACCATCAAACGAAATCACTTTTGAACCGTAGTGTACACTAGCATTAAACACATTTCGCTGTTAATGGTTTTTCCCAAGTACAATACATACAATGCAAAAGTGGAATTTATTTGATCCTAGAAAATACTTTCATGTCCTTCTCCCTTTTTTCCGTGTTCTGTTTGAACTAGAATCTAGCTGGTGTAACATGTAGGAACGCTTCGAGGATATTGGAAAGAGATTTCGCTTGGATAATGTCCAAATTCAGTTTTTGTTAAGAATTTACATTATATAATGTACATTTTTAAGATCGAATTAACCTAAATCTTAAACTTTAAACATTCATCAAGTATAAAAAGGAACAATTTTCCCTGAAAATATTCACAAAATCAAGTGGATTGTTGTCCTGAATGTGACGTCGTTGTCTACACAAACATTTACACTTTGTCTACTAGTACTGTGACTTCTCGGAAAAATCTGTTTGAATTTTCCTTCGATTTTCACACGACTGTAGGTGTAGTACTGTGTACAGTACTCATACCTTATTGTCTTGTTTTTTCCATATTCATCAAACATCCTCGACATTTTGCGATAAACTCGATTGTGGGTGGATGATTATAAACGCGTTATCTTTCGATACTCAATTTGCGTGGAGAATGACGGCATTGTCAGATAAGCCCACACGCTGCCAAAAGTATCCCATGCATTTGCATAGACATATTTCCCTTCCATATCATTTTTCTCACTCCCACCTATTGTCGAATGTCCTTCGACTATTTTAAGAATTCCTCCCTTTTACCGAGAGACTATTTCAGTGAACTTTCCGTCATCCTTAATTAGTTCGACTACATTGAATCCCTAGAAAATGTACAGTCCAAAATAGACGCTGCCATGGTGAATCCTGCCATGGTTGGTCTTGAAATAAACAAAATATTTTTTACTTTTTTTCTATCAATGCTACGCCATTTTCTCATTCAGTTTTTCATAGTCCCACGCCAACACGTGAATCTCTTTCTATTTATTATTTTCAATTCAATAATAGAGTTGTAACAGAAGGCGCGACTTATTCTTCTAGGCGGATTAAGGAACGTTCACATCCCAACGTCAACGTGAAAGTAAATTTTTCTCCCTTTTCTCACATTTGTAGAGAGACATCAATCCTTCTCTTTTCGCCGAAAGTAACGCTTCCACTTTGGCAAAGACAAGGAACGTTCACATCCCAAAGTGAAAGTGGAAAGTGGGTTTTGCTCCTTCTCTGTGCACCTAAAGTGAAATTGGAACAATTTCTACTTTGGGAAACAAACTCTCATATCCTTGTTATCGAACCGAAAAAGTAGTTCTGGAAAAATCCAACAGATGGACTTATCGGCAAAAAGAGTGAAGAAATATGAAACATGCTCGTGACCGAGCCATCCCGAGCACATTTTCTGTTCCTTTCATGTTTCTTTACATATTGAGTCGCCACAAGAGAAGAATTGATGCTTAACTCCATATTTGTGGAAGGGATAAAAAATCACTCTTACGTTGTCGTTGTCACAACGGTCTCTGAAAAGCGAAGAGCATTCACTTTAGGACGTGAACGTTCTTACAACATTATATCCTTGTTTTCGAACCGAAAAAGTAGTTCTGGAAAAATCGAACAGATGGACTTATCGGCGAAAAGAGTGAAGAAACATGAAACATGCTCGTGACCGAGCCATCCCGAGCACATTTTCTGTTCCTTTCATGTTTCTTCACATATTGAGTCGCCACAAGAGAAGAATTGATGCTTCACTCCATATTTGTGGAAGGGATAAAAAATCACTCTAACGTTGTCGTTGTCACAACGGTCTCTGAAAAGCGATGAGCATTCACTTTAGGACGTGGACGTTCCTACAACCGAAAAAGTAGTTTCGAACCGAAAAAGTAGTTCTGGAAAAAACAACAGGGGGTTTTCAGCAAAAAGACAAGGATTGATGCTTGACTCCATATTTGAGTTTACCGGCGAAGAACTTGCACTTTCCACTTTGACGTTGGGATGTGAACGTTCCTTTACTCTCGCGTACAATATGTGTGTGGTTAAACTTTGTAGAACAAATATTCATCGTACAGCGCAACAAGACAATGACAATCCAACAATCTATTAAAAAATATGTTTAACGCAACTATCGTTGATTAAATCAAAACAATGTTCCAAAGTGAAGTATCATTTTTAAAATCGTTAATTATTCCAATTTGCATGTTATCATGGCAACAACATGCAATTCAATTTATTTCCATTATACGAATATGCAATGATTTTATGTTGACGCATTTTAATTTACTTTACCGGAAGTTTGTAATTTTTCGCATATTTTTTTACTACGACAAATATTGTGCTTTTCATTTGGTAGCACAATGAAGGTATTTTCATTCGGTCAGTTTTGAAATATATTTTCTAAATTTTCACTCGAAAAAGTGAAAGTTGACGCGCAGAAATCAGAAAGGCGTAAAATCACTGGGCATCACAATATGACGCACATAACAATTTATATAATCATGTGATCAAGTGCTCTATATCCCGAATTAAATCGAGTTCTAACAGAATTTCTTCTACTTTTGCTATTTCCAGCGCCATCTCCATGATAAAGACAAAACAAAAAGTATAGTTCAGTGGCTTGTCAGTGGCCAATAATTGATTTGGAAGTTGTTTGTCACATTTGCAAGTTGTTGTTGTCTACAAATTTCGTTCCGACATCAAGCGACATCAAGTTTTTTTTGTTAGGAATAAAATTTCGATTTCTGAGTTCAAATTTTTCTAAGAAAACTTTCAATAGTTAAACTGATATTGCTGCTACTTTCTTCCTATTTCGAGAAAATTCAATTCAGTTTCCATTCAAAATATCAAAATTTGACGTTTGCCACAGCACGTAGATGCGCTTAGCGGAAAATTGACTCGCAAGAGTAAGGATGGATTGCCAACAAACAAATATTCGTTACAATTTCAAATCAATTTGCGACGCCATCTTTTGACGTCAGGTCGAAGTGTTTAGGTGTTAAGCAACACAAATGACATTTATTGTCGATAACCCCATAAATTCGTGCATTTGTAGGCATCGTGATATTGCATAATCTTTTAATAAATTCGTTATTTGGCTTTGGACTCATTCCTGTGGGCGGAAATCCCTTAATTTTATTCGTCTCCCTTCCGATACCATTACATAATGTTTTCCCTCTCTTTCCACTCCCATTCGTATGGACACATAAAAATTTATGATATTTTTTCTTCTTCAGTACTTCCTCTTCCAGTCAATGGCTAATTTTATGTGATTTATTCCGCATGCTTAGAAACACGTGTAAAATATTTTTGTTCTTCTCAAGTTTGTAGTTGTTGTTAAATTTTATAAAGAATGATCAATAATATGATTCGACTTTCTTTCATCATGTTAACCGATCTAGATTTATTGTTATTCTATTTCGAAATAATCTTTTTCATTTCAGACATTCAGTCGCCAGTAAGAATTATTTTAAGAATGTTTTCGACAAGGATATCGTTTGTCCTTGAAGGTTAGGAAGGCATTCATTCCTAATGAAATGAATGAACATCTATCACAAACTAGGTACATGTAAACTGTAGTCATGTGCTCACTCCAAATCCCATACATTTATCCAGAGCAAATTAGCTCTCGATAATTACTGGGTTTAAATTACTCCACTCGATAAATAGTTAAGCTAGAAATATCCAGATGGCGACAAGTGAAATACGTGGAATTTGTGCAACCAAGGGTCTAGACAAATATATAAAAATCGAAGGAAATTCATATAAATGTGGAGGAAATTTGGTAAAAGTTGGTAATCTATCCAGTGCAAATCCGGGCGATTACCAAAAAGAACACGGCTCTAATATCGTATTGAAGATTTTTATTCAAAACAAAACAATATGTGAATATAGGGCGTGTGCGAAACGATCTAAATGGAACTGATTTAGCTTGCTGAATTGGCTAGTTCTAGTACTTCTTCATTTAGTGATTTTTCGAGTATGCTATTCTAATTCCAAGGAGTTTAAGTGACTGTGGGAAAATGTTCGAAATCTAGTACATTCCATTCTAATTCTAGTACTTTTCAATCTCATTTAAACAATCTGATTTTACTTCAATTGATTATCCATGTCTATTTTAATAGAATGTAACTTTAATTTCTTTAGAATAAATTTTTCATAATCCTTGCGACTTCACAGTCCAGTTGTCAAAGTTAAGAAAGTTTAGAACGCAAATGAATTCGCACAGGTCGATTAGAATTCTAGAACGATTCCAGTAAATTTTAGAATTAGAACGATTTCGCACAGGCCCTAAATGGAATTGAAATAGCTTGCTGAATTTGCTAATTCTAGTACTTCTTCATTTAGTGACTTTTAGAGCATGCTTAGCTAATTCCAAGGAGTCTAAATTTTGTAGTTCGATTGGCGCTTTTTTTGAATTTGTAAACATGAAAAATTTGAGTTAAAGTTTTTTGAAGAAGTTTAAATTAATAATAATATAAATAGTTTCATGCTAATTTAAAACTTATAAAAATTTCTCAACACGAATTTCTACAACTTGAAATTCCAGATGTCAAAATTTTGACAAGCAAACCAATCGGAACGATTCCAATGAAATTCCAATGAATTAAATTTAGATTTAGCATGAATTCACGAATTTATATCATGTGTTCTATTGGTAAGTAATTAATTATACGAAAATTACGCATATTTGTACGCATTGCAACTGCGAGGACTCCAAAATCCGAATTGAGATCAAGGGTAGCCCGAGTCCTGACAAGGAAATGTACGAAAACTTGAAAGGACCTTGAACAAGTAGGTGTGTAGTGTAGTGTGGCAACCAATATCTAAACGAACAAGGAGTTATCTAACACATCGCATTCCCAAATACCGGTGAAATGAAACTTGATTCTGTGAAAACTTCATCACTCGAAATGATGTCAGAAGTTGCGAAAAATTTGAATTTCCCGGTGAACAATGGCCGCTTGTTTCTTGTTTTGCTGAATTCACTTCCCACCTGACGGAATTCTCGTAGATTATGCAAGCGAGTCCAATCGGAATTATCTTATTTACACACTTGTGTGTTTGACGTTTCGCCATTTCGAGGTAAATATTTTATTTTTATCATTATTTTTAATGTTTTCTCGGTGAATTTTTAAGGTGAAAGAGTATTTTAAAAAATCATCTACGATTAGTCACACACTACACACAATAGTGTACGTCAAAATTTTCCCACCACATGCAAATTTCGATTGTATGAAAGTATGAAATGCTTGTGTGTATTTTGCACGTGCATTGATATAATATTTGTGAAAATTTTAATGACATTTTCCTTATTCAATTTTCCAGAATAACAATTTTCATAGCAGTTGTCACAACAGTTTTGTCAACCACTGTCGTCTTCTGCCACAAAAGACTCATGTCCAATACCGTATCTTGACGAAGTGTAGGCGTCTTAGCGAAAAACAATATGCAACGGGTGGGGTCCACAAACAATTTTCCATAAAACATTTTTCCACATCAATAGAATTACAAACATTTTCATTTCATTTAACATTTTTCCACGATTTCGTATTAAATTCAAAATGATTATACAACATGAGATTATTTTCACAATCAAACTGGAAAATACAAGTGGAAAATGTGGTTTAGCCGATCGATAACAAAACTTTGACAGAACAGAATATTCGGAAAATTACAGAAATTTCAAATGAAATGCACAAATTTGACAAATAAATGTCAATGAATTCCATACATACCGCAACGAGTGCTGCTAATCTATCTTTAGTCATGTTTGCTAGTTAGTTGGACAGCCTCCTTGGTGTTACAGATTCTGGATGTATCAACCACAATGTAAATGAAAATCACACAGAAATGTTAATAATTTTATAAAATTTTTTGGTTTTTTCAGATTTTTGGCTTTCTCGGTTTTGTGGCGCGCTGCTGATGGTGGTAGTAGCAGTTCGTGTAAATCCAAATGAAATTTCAGTATGTAATTGAATGAATTTTTGTTAAATTAATTTAATTGGAATTAAATAAAATTGACTTTTTCCAACTTTTAGCCTATTTTTCGCACTGCACAGCACCACAGGAAAAACACACTCGAGAAGAAAATTTTTTCTTTTTCCAAATGAATTTTCCTTCGATTACACTCCAAAAGAATATAAATTAAATTTCCATATCCATTTGACTAGGATTTAGCCATTTATTTTTGATTAATTAGCAATTAATTGGTGAAATTTTTGCAATTTCTCTCGTGATAAATTCCCGACAACGATTCTGAACACGGCGAACGGAACTACCACAAAACTACTCATAAAAATCGATACATTCACGCGACGTTCTGCAGTGGTTCCTTGTTGGCTACACTGCGACTGCGTCTATGACGTCAGCGGCGAATGGTTGAGGTGGGTTGCATCAAACGGTGTTTGCCAAAACTAACTCATGACGAACGTTTCTAAAAATGAATGGATTTCAAGGGTTTTGCATGCAATATGTGAATATCCAAGTGGGTACGTTCGATCTATAATTCAATTGAATCAAAATTAATTCACATTAATTGAGAAATTTAGAAATTATACTCTTCTCAGCGATGAAAAATTCACTCTCAATTTCTAATTAGAACTATTTTCTATATTCATCACTCGAGTGAAGTTGCCCACAATTACCCGTACAGCACTGAATAAACCCAAGCGGGAATTTCAAAATTTTACCATAAGAGGTCCGTTCCCGTCCTTTTTCAGTACGGTAAAATCAGTTGTTTCTCAAACTTGAAAACTGAAAACAGTGCGGGAACGAAAATTCAGTAACTTTCAGTGAAAATGTCAAATTTTGGCAACGGTAATGTAGCTTATTTAGCTTATTTGCAGCTTATTTTGCTTATTGTAGGTTATTTTGCTTGTTGTAGCTTATTTTGCCTTATAAGTAGCTTATATGTAGCTTATTTTGCTTATTGTTTTATTTTGTCTCGTAGCGTGTAAATAAGCGTAGTTGCCAGTGTATTATACCAGATTATCCACAAAGCCGATGTGTTAAGGGGGACAGAAAGGGAAAATGAATATTATTATTGCAATATATGTATCTTTATACAACTTGCAATATATGTATATTTATTTTTTCTACATTTTAAACTATAAATTTAAAGAAGTTTAATTTTATATTACGAAATTATTAAATATTTTATTATATCATAAACATAAGAACATAAAATAATAAAAACGAACGTAGCCAAACATATGTGAATGACGTCTCGAACGCACAAGTTTAGATTTTCACAAATAGGTGGCCAACATCGTTCGTGACACCAACATGACGCAAACACCCCATTTATGTCAATTTTGGGGCTTATTCGAATAATAAAAATATAAAAATATCGAAAACTAGATTGAATTATGCGTTTTTGCATATAATATTAATTGTTTATTTTTGAATACTAATTTGTAATTTCAATACTTTTTTACAGTGAGATGCGTTGATTTTATGAAAACCGGATAAAACTCGTTCACATTAAGCATAAAAATATCGAAAACAAACAAGTTTTTAATTTTTATTTTCAAACCTAACTTCCAAGACCTAACGTTCTGCACCGTTGCCCAAATTTTGAGATGGAGTGTAAACTGAACATAAAAAATTTGCAATAATGTTCAGAAAAATATACAAAAATCGATAATTTATTAGTTACCAACAATTATTTTACTAGTAACTTAACAAAATACCGACGGTTTTCAAATTTTTACTGAACTAAATTTGAATTTGAACTGAACAAAGTCAGTAAGAAAGGCAAGTGCTTTTGAGAGTAATTTTCTCACAATTTTCCTTATTTTCTCAGCACGGGAACGCAAAATACTCAAGTTCAGTAAAATTTAGTAAGATTTTTGAGTACGGGAACAGATCTTTTATGTGGAATTCTTTCCATTATAATTTTGAAAATAAAAATGACTGAAAATATGCTTGACAGATGGATGTGATTGTTTCGCAAATTCGAAATCGAAATAACTCTTTATTTAGTCATACGAATAATATCAATGACTTTTTGATGCTATTAGTTCCTAATAAAGTGAAATAACATTGCTACAATCATCACTAATCATTTGAAAAGAGAATTTGTTAAATAATCATAATATAACCAATTTCGACATTCGATATCAATCCATAAAACTCTGTATTATAAAATCAAAATATATGGAAAACAAAGCAAAATCGAGGATTTTTCCTTAAAAATACTTAATTTTTATTTTAACCTATTTATTATATTTTAAGGCAAGAGTACAGTTAGTTAGGTCTCGGAAGGCGCGCACTTGATCGACATGAAACCTGTTCAAATATAATCTATATTTAAAAATAAAAATTAAATATCTAAAGGAAAAATCCTCGATTTTCCCTCGTTTTCGATATATTTATGATTTTATGTGAACGTGTTTCTTCAGGTTTTCAGAAAATTCACGCATCCTACCGCAACAAAGTATTGAAATATCAAATCAACACTCAAGAACAAACAATTAATATTATATTCAAAAACTCACAATTCTATCTAATTTTCGATAATTTCGTATTTTAAATATAATTCGAAATAACCTCAAAATTGACATAACTGGGGTGGTTGCGTCATGTTGGTGTCATGAACGATGTTGGCCACCTATGTGTGAAAATCTAACCTTGTGTGTTCGAGACGTCATTCACATATGTTCGGCTACGTTCGTTCTTATTATGCTATGTTTTAATGTTTATAATAAAATAAATGTATATTATTAATTTGAAATGTTTTTAAATTTATAATTTTAATGTAAGAAAATAAATAAATATATATTGCGCAAACATTATTCAATTTTTGGACATATTCATATGAAGAAAACCCTTCAATTGTTTCTGTTTTATGATATTGGTTTCACGATAATTTTCCTGTTAATATATATTATTAGAAATTTTTGCAATCATTATTATTATTTTTCAAATTATAAGAGAGGCTATATACCATAAAAAGCATAAAAAACAAAATATAATCACTTTGATGGAATGAACTGAAATCAAAGGATATTTTTGCGTTTTATAGGAAAGTTTTCAAAAAACTTATTTATGACGTTAAAAACATCAAAAGTTTGTATGGTAAGATGAAGTTTAATCTTGTTAGAAACTTATTTCAACTTTTCATTTTAGATTGGCAAATTTAAATTGTTCATTTTAGATTGACAAAAAGAGTGTTTGCAGATACCAGCTATTGAAAATATAGAAAACCTAGTTTATGCATTACCAACAAGTGGTGGTAAAACGCTAGTGGCGGAAATATTGTTACATGAACTTATATACCACGAGAAGAATGCGATATTTATGCTGTCTTATGTTTTATTTGTCCAGGAAAAGGTAACAAGAGAATCAGTCAGTATTGTAATTTACATGTTTGAGTATATCTTTGTTTCAGGTCACTGCAATAGAGCCTTTTGCTTTGAATTGTAATTTCCTTGTTGAAGTACACAGCAAAAGAACAGCACAGGAAAGGACGTTGTCTATCACCAAGTAGAAGAATGAATCTTTATTTATAGTATCTATTGAAAAAGCTTCAATATTTCAATACTTCAATAAGTATACATTTTCAAGTGTCAAAATGCCGGCTTGGATAGTGACGTCTCCCTACTGAGAAGTTAAATGGGAAATTAAAATTATATTTTCTTCCAGAACGCGGTTATATACAAATTGGCTGATGATTCAAGTCTTTTGTTGTCGAAATATGGAGAGTATTTGTATAAAAATTTAATTATATTTGCACCGACTGTTGGCGAATTCGGAGGCGATTTGAATGCGGAAAGAATAACACGATTTATTGATGACGCAGGTACCGTGTTGGTAGCTGGAAACCCACCGACCGGTGATGTTGTGAGGGAACTAACTTCTCAATGTGGTTTCGAAGTAGATAACGCAGATGCTTTTGTCATTGATCACATAAACTTAAACGTTTCCGATGCTGGAGATCATTCAACAATCTTGACTGCAGGAAAGAATCTTATTGATGCTCCAATAATTGTAGGGCAGAAAGACGTAAATCCTCTCCTTTACCCTGGACCAGCTCTACTCGCCGACAAAGAAAATCCTGTAGCATACAGTTACGACCCAGAGAATACAATCAAAGAATTTCCATATGCAGTTGGTCGGGGTACTTTGCTCATTGCTGGATTGCAAGCAAGAAATAATGCCCGTGTAGTTTTCTCTGGGTCCCTTCACTTTTTCTCAGATGAAGAATTCACATCAAGTGTTCAAAACACAAAATCGACAAAAGTTTATCCAGTGTCAGGAAACCAAAAAGTAGCAACATCCATTAGTAAGTGGGTATTCGGTGAAACTGGTCGTTTGCGTGTAGCATTAGTTGATTACCAAAAGGAAGGAGAGAAACAACCACCAGCAGCTTACACTATCACGGATCCTGTAGTTTATAAAATTGCTATCGAGCAACTTATTGATGGAAAGTGGAAGTTCAACTCAAATTCGTCCGCACTACCCTGAAAAATGTGAACGGTGGCCAATATCAGGCTAAATTCAAAATTCCCAATGTGTATGGGGTGTATCAATTCAAAGTGGACTACGACCATGTAGGCTTTACTCATCTGTCTAGCACCATACAGGTAAAATTTATCGATTGAATTTTATCTTGAGAATTTTCACATGATTTATCATTATTTGCAGGTTTCAGTAAGACTATTGGAGCATACACAGTACGAACGTTTCATACCAAGTGCATTCCCATAATATGCTAGCGCATTTGTAATCTTGTAATCTTCAAATAATGACACTATTGAAGTATGACATCAACTTTATCACTACCGAGTTAGAAATAATTTGTCATCTTCATCTCCCAAAGTCTACATTGTTATAAATACATTCTGAAATATTGTAATTTTATAGTAAAGGAACTCGGAAGATTCCACGGTACATTTTACGCGACAAAGCGCAAAAGTCCAGAAACTTTCAAAAGGATTATAGACTCCTTAGTAGAGTCACGCTTTACTCACGATCCTACAGGTGTGTATACCGAGGTTATCAAACATGGTACTGGACGAGCTATTAAAATTGCTAGAGAAAGGTAGATACAAGTTTGTTGAATTACATACTTTATAACATTTATAATAAAATTTTAGTCAACATGATTTGGGTATGTCATCGGATTTCGTGGAGAAATTAGCTAAGGCTTTCCAAAATGCGTTTGCTTATTGGAGAGAAAAGGTGAAACCAATTGAACCCTATGCAGTTATATGCCATGGCGATTACTTAAGAAACAATTTGGCATTCAAATATGACGAAAAGGTATGAAGGTTTCTGATTTTACAGCCATGCCTCTATTCACTTCTGGTGTGCTTCAGGATAAGGAACTACCTGTGGATGTGCTAATATTTGATTTCCAAACTTTACGTTACTCTTCACCAATGATCGATCTATCAGTATTTCTTGCAAACTCCACTGGGGTTGATGTTAGATCTTCCAATTTTGATAAAATTTTTCAGTGCTACCGCAACTCTAGTAGAACAATACTGTACTGAAATGGGAATTGGACAAAATGATATTCCAGATTTCATGAGGTACTTCGTCTAACTCACTTAATTGATGTTTAACATTTAGTTTATTTTCATATTTAGCCACGAAAACTTCATCAAAGAATTTGCTAAATATTACATTTATGGTATTCAAATCGCATCAACGTTTTTAATGAATCTCCATGAGCCGGACGATTTCGACGTTGAGGAGTTTTTGAAGTACCAAGAGGCGGTTGATTTGTCGAAAGAAATGTATGAGCGAGTGGGCGAAGCAATTGACAGGGAATTGAGAGCTATGATTAAGGAACTGTATGAGTTCAGTGTCAAGTATAACGTTGATGTTATTAGTGCTAATTTGTAAATCATATAAGTATCATTCCAAAACATATTGTGATTTTATAAAGGTCTTAAGCTTTACATTGTCTGAGATTTTTGAAGTCCACTTTATTTTGACTATCTGCAAATAAATATTTTTGAATACAAGCTTCGTCCGTTCGAAGGTCCTGTTAAGATTTCCTTTGGGTCCTTTTTGAAAAATCATATTGAAAACACTGTTCGTTTTGTTGGCCTGTTTTCATAAAGGAAATCACATTTGCTTCTGTTCAACTGAACTCTGTGGAAAGCGTCATATATTATCTATTAACAAGCCTACATTCTAATTAGTATCTAAGCCCTCGTCTTGGACATTTTCAGTTCTGCGGACTTGGACAACAGTCACAGTTCCATGACGATCATCGAATTTGCATGTAATCGTAACTGAACTAAGTTGGAAAGTAAAAATTTGTGAAGCATGTTTTGTGCGTAAGTATACAGATCTTGGATCTGTTTGTAAGACATCAGTGATGTTATGTTTATCAATTTTGAGTTGATGATGATCAGAGTATTCCTGTTTCCTTTCGTCTTCCTGCATTTTAAAGACGATCAGACCAAGGCTAAAGGAGATGAGAAGAAATCTCAGTAGACTTTAGTTATAAGGTGAGACGCTTTTTTGTATAAAGCACATGAAAAAAGAGAGCAAATAAAGACTTCCTTTGAATTGAATATTTCAAATTATTTGAAACGAATAGTGTCAAGGTTTGTGTAAGACTACTTTTATTTTTCAATGCGGCTTCTTGATAACATGAGCTATCAAATAATATTGAAGCTTTTTCAATAGATACTATAAATAAAGATTCATTCTTCTACTTGGTGATAGACAACGTCCTTTCCTGTGCTGTTCTTTTGCTGTGTACTTCAACAAGGAAATTACAATTCAAAGCAAAAGGCTCTATTGCAGTGACCTGAAACAAAGATATACTCAAACATGTAAATTACAATACTGACTGATTCTCTTGTTACCTTTTCCTGGACAAATAAAACATAAGACAGCATAAATATCGCATTCTTCTCGTGGTATATAAGTTCATGTAACAATATTTCCGCCACTAGCGTTTTACCACCACTTGTTGGTAATGCATAAACTAGGTTTTCTATATTTTCAATAGCTGGTATCTGCAAACACTCTTTTTGTCAATCTAAAATGAACAATTTAAATTTGCCAATCTAAAATGAAAAGTTGAAATAAGTTTCTAACAAGATTAAACTTCATCTTACCATACAAACTTTTGATGTTTTTAACGTCATAAATAAGTTTTTTGAAAACTTTCCTATAAAACGCAAAAATATCCTTTGATTTCAGTTCATTCCATCAAAGTGATTATATTTTGTTTTTTATGCTTTTTATGGTATATAGCCTCTCTTATAATTTGAAAAATAATAATAATGATTGCAAAAATTTCTAATAATATATATTAACAGGAAAATTATCGTGAAACCAATATCATAAAACAGAAACAATTGAAGGGTTTTCTTCATATGAATATGTCCAAAAATTGAATAATGTTTGCGCAATATATATTTATTTATTTTCTTACATTAAAATTATAAATTTAAAAACATTTCAAATTAATAATATACATTTATTTTATTATAAACATTAAAACATAGCATAATAAGAACGAACGTAGCCGAACATATGTGAATGACGTCTCGAACACACAAGGTTAGATTTTCACACATAGGTGGCCAACATCGTTCATGACACCAACATGACGCAACCACCCCAGTTATGTCAATTTTGAGGTTATTTCGAATTATATTTAAAATACGAAATTATCGAAAATTAGATAGAATTGTGAGTTTTTGAATATAATATTAATTGTTTGTTCTTGAGTGTTGATTTGATATTTCAATACTTTGTTGCGGTAGGATGCGTGAATTTTCTGAAAACCTGAAGAAACACGTTCACATAAAATCATAAATATATCGAAAACGAGGGAAAATCGAGGATTTTTCCTTTAGATATTTAATTTTTATTTTTAAATATAGATTATATTTGAACAGGTTTCATGTCGATCAAGTGCGCGCCTTCCGAGACCTAACTAACTGTACTCTTGCCTATTTTAACAGTTTTTTGCCATTCCCAAATGATATTTTAATATAATCAATGTAAAATTTAATAACGAATAAATTTAAAATTAGACAGAATAGCGAACGCACCCAGATAACTTCACACTGAAGTTAGCCGCAGTTGGCAATCTGCGACAATCGACTTCGACTGTTCACGAAATTACGCCAATTTCGAGAAGTGTTCAAACGCCATCGTGAAGAAGTGCAACTTGAGTGTGAATATCAAATCGAATTTTGTCTGTCTCATCGAATTGTTAATAATATATTAAATACTAAAATTAGTAAGTTGAATATAGTAAAATTCAATTGGTGTTTTAATTTTTCATTGTTATATTGTATTTATCACGTAATATTCGTAATTAATTTGTGATTGTCGGCAATCGGCATAATTTTCTGCGGTGAAATGCAATTTTGGTTATTCCTATTCGGCGAAAATTGTTCAATTCCAAAATTTTCATATTGTTTCGTTAATTTTTGTTCAATTATTAACGCATAATTAATTATTCAATAGGTTTTGTGACTCATTTAGGTAGTAATGTCATTGTGTTAATTTCCGAAGTGATATTACGAGAAGTTTTCCGTGTTGAATTTGATTCGTTCGAATCGTTTCAAGATACAACAACGCCAGTGTTCGTGAAATTTTTGGAAAATTTTTAGAATTTCTTATTGATTTATATTCGATTTCGGCATTATTAATAAATGCATTTAATTGAATTTCGTCAAAAATAGTAATAGTATGAAGGTCGCGCCGTGACGTCATTGACATTATAAAAATTCGGCGTTCGTTAGGAACTCAGCTTGGCATACTGAGTGCGTTCGTATGCTGTTGGTTTTGGCGCCATTGACCGGCTTTTAGTTACTTGAGCATTGGATTATTGATTTTGAAAATATTCACTAATAGTTTAATAATTGTTGTGTATTAAAATATTGATTTCAATTATTCAACATTGAATAGGTAAACATGGCACAAGAAGCGGATATTCCTACATTTAAATGTGTCCTTGTTGGCGATGGTGGTACTGGTAAAACAACATTCGTCAAGCGTCATATGACGGGTGAATTCGAAAAACGTTATGTAGCCACATTGGGTGTTGAAGTACATCCACTTGTATTTCATACAAATCGAGGTCCAATACGTTTTAATGTTTGGGATACAGCTGGACAAGAGAAATTCGGAGGATTACGAGATGGTTACTACATTCAGGGCCAATGTGCTATTATTATGTTCGATGTCACGTCTCGAGTAACATACAAAAACGTACCGAATTGGCATAGAGATTTAGTTCGTGTATGCGAAGGTATACCAATCGTACTGTGCGGGAACAAAGTTGATATTAAGGACAGGAAAGTAAAAGCAAAGAGTATTGTATTCCATAGGAAGAAGAATCTTCAAGTAAGTTATATTATTGTTTAATAAAGTAATATTAATTAAAATGTAATAATCTTTTAGTACTATGATATATCAGCAAAATCGAATTACAACTTTGAAAAACCATTTTTGTGGCTTGCCCGTAAATTGGTCGGTGATGCAAATCTAGAATTCGTTGCAATGCCTGCTCTACTACCTCCAGAAGTTAAAATGGACAAAGAATGGCAGATACAAATCGAAAAGGATCTACAAGAAGCACAGGAAACAGCTTTGCCAGAAGAAGATGAAGACTTGTAATGGAAAGGATGAATCAGAACCAGAAAACCACACAACACACTATCATTTGCAGTTAAACTTCGTTTTCAATAAATATTATTTTAAGATAGTTATGAAAAATTAATTCAAAAAGGGTATGATCATTTCACGTCAATTTTCAGTTTTGAAAATAATTTATGTTTTATTTCTTCACGTTAAAAAATAAAACAGGAAATGAATATAAGTCTGTAGTAATGTAAATGCCAAAATGCAAGCTTAATTCATGGAAAATGAGTTGAGTAGTGAATTTGTCACTTGTGGTCATTAGACAATTGGCATTAATTCAATAAGATAATATCAAAGAAATTAAAATTATTTATCATCATTTTTAAAATTCAAAGAAGGGAAAGATAATCCATGAAAAACGTATGTACTGGAATCTGTTTGTAATGATACATTTTTTCTTTATTATTATTATTATTATTTTTTATTTTGTTATGAAGAAACACTGTAAACAGAGGACTTAGCTGTTTAATAATATTTTTTATAAGTAAGATATGTCGAGTGAATGATTATAAAAATGCTAAATAAATGTTTTCCATTAGAAACTAAAATAAATTCGGAAAAACATCATCTTTCCTTGCTCAAATTCGAGATTGTGGTTTATCCTTAATTGATCTTGAAGACGATGAGGGTATCAAAGTGACAGATGTTCATGTTTTAATTTTCCCAGGAAGGGGATTGAAGTGTTTCTTACCTACTACTCACAAGGGAAGTGGGTTATTTTGGTCGTATCAAACAGGGGACAGCATATGACCCGATATACAGTCTGTTGAGTAAGATCGTATACAGCTTAACTTGTAGTTGGTTTGTATTAATAACCTAAATTCCTCTTAATTAGTGAGAAGGAACCTTTTGTTAATGGCGCTTGGATAAGAATATTTTAATCGCTTTCAAACTTTTGTCGGAAAACCCAGTGGCAATTTTCCAGCAGTGTAAAACTTAGTGGAAAATGAAACAGGATCATCACAATTCACAATCACCTGAGGCTAATCCAAAAGAGAATGTTTGGTCCTACATAGGAATAGGCTTAGAGGAAAACATGTAGTCGATTCCGCCTAATGGGGACACATCCGGACGAAGGAGTTTTGTCCCAATTAAGCAGCTGGCCCGAATATGCGAAGTTAGAAAAATTATGTACATATATATGTTAAATAAAAACGCAGTACATCTATACTGTCCCGCTAAGAAAAATGGTGGTAAGCGCCAAAAGTCCGAAATTGTGTATTTTCATTTCTCAGTTTCTCAATAATAACTAATTTACTAAGGCACCTCCCATAAACACTACACCAGTTGCTTAAACTTGAATTGCGATTATCTCAAAACTAACTATGAAAATAGACATATGACTTTCTTTCTTAGAACGGCTGTATAAATTGTTGGTTATTCGTTTAACAACGGTTTGAAAGAGTTTGATTAAATCTTACTTAAATTGGTTTAAAACAAGTGTCAAGTTGGGTAACACATTCACGTTTGTGTAACAGATTTAGAGGGCAAACGGAAAATAGTCAAACACATAAAGATAACACCCGTCCAACCATTTCCTTGCTCCTGGTAGGGGGTCTGTTTAATTGATAATTGATTTGTCTTTGACTTCTTTTGCTTTAAAGCTACCAGTGTCGCTTGTCCCAATTAAGCGGATTACTGACCCAAATATCCGGATAAAACATATGAATGCTCTGTTTCCGGATTTGTTCTTCAGAATGTGGCCCAAATAAACGGCGGAATCGACTGCATTCATTTTGAATCAGCTTTTTCTTCGTTGCATTTTGAGGACGCTTTCCGACGAATATGGCGAAAATATAGTGGCCATTATGCCTCGCATATGGCATGTGATTACAGACGCTAATGGTGATTGGACTAATTACTAATACATTTGCCCAATGCCTCGGAGCATGTCCTATGTATAGATATGTAAAATAAAATATGCATAGTTTTCACTGTATACGATCTTACTTAAAAGACTATAACTAGAGTAATACAACGAAATTTTGGTTTTTATAATTTCCTTTATTACTTTTATGTTGGCTGGATCTAAACTTTTAAGGTAATACAAATTGTGAACAAAAAACGGGAGGCTTAAGCTCTATAAAACTATTTCTATTTAATCATGTAAAAAGTGATTTTAAGCCTTTTCCGCTTTCTTCTCACGTGCCCTTTTACCTTCTGTTAGTGCTAATCTTTCATGTTCATTAAGAGATGGTAAGACTTTAGTGACAACACCAGTACCAAGTGTGAGATTTCCATCGCGTAGGGTGAATCGTTGACCTTGTTCGAGTACCATTGGCCGCATAAGACGCAATACTAGCCTGAAAAGAAATATTATTTGATGAGAAATACGTATTAATTCGAAAATAATTTATTTACTTAGCATCTTCACCAGGCATAACCATTTCTTTATCTGGAATGGTAACTTGGCTTGCACAATCCCATGTTCTGGAGAACATTTGTAATTGAATGAAACTGGTAAATGGCTTATGACGTCCTCCTTCCTCTTTGCTCAAAATATATACTTGTGCCTCAAACTGGAATCAAAATTTAATGAGTATTTTATAGTGAAATACTTTTTAATGTCTTACTTGATCATGTGCTTTTACAGATCCTGGTTTGCACATTACCATACCACGTTTGATATCATCTCTCTTCACACCTCTTACAAGTGCTCCTAATTGATCACCAGCCTGTGCTTCTTCTAAAATTTGGTGGAACATTTCTACACCAGTGACTGTCGACTTGAGCACTTTGTTGTAACCGACAAATTCACATTCTGCTCCTTTCTTCACAACACCACGTTCCAGACGCCCGGTGACTACAGTACCTCTTCCTTGAATACTGTAAACATTTTCAACTGGCAACAAGAATGGCTTGTCTAAGTCTCTAACAGGTGTTGGGATGTACTTATCAACCTGAAAGATAACCATTGTGCAACGAATTCACTCGCAAAAGTGTAAGAGATATACTTCTTCGAGTAACTTTAATATTGGTTCTGCTCCAATTTCAGGTTTCTTGCCTTCCAACGCGCAAAGAGCAGATCCTTTTACTATGGGAACATTATCGCCATCGTACCCCATCTCAGACATAAGTTCACGAATTTCCATTTCAACCAAATCTACCATTTCCTGATCAGCAGCATCAACTTTGTTGATGAACACCACAATGTGATTTACTCCAATTTGTTTGGCTAACAAAAGATGTTCTCGTGTTTGTGGCATAGCACCATCAGTTGCTGCTACAACTAAAATAGCACCATCCATTTGTGCTGTGCCAGTAATCATGTTCTGCAAAATTAAATAGTTTTATTACCAAACAAACTCCAAACAAAACGCATTCAAATACCTTTATGTAATCAGCATGGCCTGGACAATCTGTATGACCATAATGTCGATTTTCTGTCTGATATTCAATATGCGCAACATTAATTGTAATACCACGGGCTTTCTCCTCAGGTGCATTATCAATTTCATTATAATTTTTACTTTCAGCTAACTTCTTATCAGACAAAACTTTTGTAATAGCTGCAGTTAATGTCGTTTTACCATGATCAACGTGACCAATTGTTCCGACATTACAGTGAGGCTTAACTCTTTGGAAAACTTTCTTCTCTGTTGCATATGTTCTATAAGATAATGGAGTGAATAAACCATTTGATGCTACACTACATAGTTTCACAGGATTGTTGTAATGCTTTGTATGAGTCAAACATTGCTTGATAGTTTCTCGAATTACTGAAAATTGAATTTTTCCACTTTACATAACCTAACTTGAATGGAGAAAAGCGAAATTATATTTACCTGGATTGATAACTGAACGAATTGTGAAGTAAATAGACATCTTTGCAAGTCACTTTATGTAGTTTTCTAGATATTTAATAAAATTTTTTGGCAAAATAAAGTTATTTTTAAATGCAGTCAAGCCTCGACTTATTTATTGCGCAAGGAACACCGCCTTCTTCTTCTTGTTTCTTCGTTTGGTACCTGATAACTCTAATTAGAACAAAATATGACTGTAGCGTGATTCTAGTGCTAGCAAACTGTTATACTTCCGGAAAATCTCAATGTGAAGGATACAATTTTCAAATTTTATTAACAATATACATTTATTTAGTAGAATGTTTAAAACTACAGTCTTCATCATTCAACAGACATCCATCAGGATGATGTAAGTGGAAAAAACAGTCTTTCTGTTTGATTCTCGTTTCGGTCACTTTCTTCTCTGATATCTTTGTGGGAGTTCTTAGTTTCACTGAATTTTTAGAAACATGGAAAACGCTATGATTATTTTTCAAGAGCGTTTTTAATCCACCATTCTCTTGTTTAATTGCTTGCAACTCGATTTTGGACAGTATCTGGGCTAGTTCTGCTATAGTTATAACTTTACCACACCGCCAGCCGTTGCTTGATAACTCAAGATGATCTTCAACTAAGAAGTTGAAGATCTTGAGAACTATTTCATTAACAATATTTTTATCTACTTTTGTGCAATTTTGCACTGCTTCTGATTTGTTTTTCAGTTTGATATCCACATCCAGTGTTTCGTTGGTTATAAATTTATCAACGTTTTTGCAAACGGTTTCATATTCATTCTCAAGGTACAGTCGTTTGGAACCTATTAGAGCGATGCGTTTTGTGCTCGGGATCTTTAGCCTATCAATTTGCGTTAGAAATCCACATTCGTCTGATATGTGTGCCACATATCTCAAAAAATCATTGTACACACTAAATTTACAATCTCGACGTTGATATTTTTTCCCATTCAATTCAAAAGCACAACATGGAAGTAGAAAATATGATGTGTTATAGGATGCACGAGAAGCTATCACTGGAATCCATGCTGATAATTCATCTGAGTGATTACCGATTATCCAGTCGACCTCCGCAAATATATCATATTTATTTGGTGTAACAGCTCCTTCCTAAGGATAGATAAAGAGAAATTGAATCAACGAGATATTTTATAGGCAGACCTTCAATTTTGTGGTTTCTGGGTATAGAGACCAAATCTTTCTCTTTCGTATGTCCACTCCATATCCATTATAACCTTCTGAATTGAGTATGTGAACTAACAACCCATTGCCGCATCCAAGATCTACAAAATTTTTTGGACACCTGTACAATCGTCTCCACAATAGTATTAAGTATGTTGCTATTGCAATATCTTCATAAACATGCTTTAAAGGGTCCGTATTTTCTGGCCAAATCTATGAGTAAATTTGTTAAATATTACTTTTACATTTAATTTTCAATACGATATTTACTTCAACTATCCTCTTCCCATATTTTTTCTTTAATTCGCCATACAGGCTGTTATACTCTTCTATGTCCACAAATTGCAACGACTGAATTGATTTGTTATCCTCATTGAAAAACAAGGCCCATTTTGTTATTTTTGGCAGCAGAACATAGTTGCACCATCTGTTAACTGTCTCAATGTTGTGAGAAGGTGATTCCCGAGAACTTGAGCATATTGTTCCAACATCATACTTTATTTTATACGGATAATTTGAGGCCAATCCGTTACGAAGTGGAATGTTTAAGAACATCTTTTCAATGTAATCTGAAAAAACAATTTATTGAGTTTACAAATAATAAAGTAAAATATAATCTTATTACCAACTATTTGCAGGTTGTACCATTCTCCTTCCAAAACAGCTTTGGGTAGTATTTTCGTCAGAATCAAAATTCCATATTCATTTGTTCTACACTTAACACTCTCGAGCAAATAGTTTTCTTCACATGACACTACCTGCAAGCCCAAATCTCTCAACTGATGCTCAAATTTTGCACAATCACCAGACCACACTACATTTTCTAGGTTTTTACAAGTACCGGACTCGTTAAGAATTCGATAACACAAGTACTTCTTAGTTCCAAAGACGTTTTTGTTAATGGCATGATAATTTCTTAATAATATGCTAACTGAGCCCCAGAAATCCTCCTCGGCAATCTGCTGCTCCATGTTGTCGTATATCAACGTAGGCAAGTCAACCTCTGTTTTGACAGCTCCTTCTTTGAGGTTATGTACTGCGACCGTTGGACACGACTATTGACTAATAGAATTATTTTTAAAAAATTATTTTATTTTTCTTCGAAATTCATACAGGTAATGTTAATATGTTAATAAAAAATTTTTTAAAAAATTATACGATTTTACGTCTTGAATCTGAGCACATCGTTTGAACTTTTTTATCACAAGTTTAAGGAATAATTAATGCGCTATTTGAGCTTTGACTTAGAAAGAATTATTTGGACATAATATTGAATCTGCATTATCTGAAACCACTTTGGCGGATTGTGTTAAGAGTTGAACGTATTGTCCATCTTTATACGTTTTTTCTGCACCCTTAAGGGCATTTGCCTTAATAAATTCTACAACAATCTTTGTATCGATAACGGACATTTCTAAACTTTTTCCCCAAGCCACCAATGCAAGAGGTCTCTCTGGTAGCAGTCGATTTGAAGACGTTATAACATGTCGGAATAGACAATTTTTAACAAGCATTTTCAACTTTTCTATCTCATTATAATCCGCACAAGGATGGTATAGCATCACAATGGCTCCATGTTCGAGATTATGAATCCACCTCTGAGGTGGTGCATAAACATACTCGCCATACTGTAGCCACACTGGACGGTGTGTTCCACTGCAAAGGAAATTATAATTTTAGGAAATGTTCGATTACTCAAAATTGAAAAATTTACAATGTAGGTAATCGCTCTTCATATTCTATTGTTTCGTTCATACAATAATGTAAGGCCTGAAAATATAATATAATAATTGAAATTCACATTACTACATAACTTCAACAAAAGCTTACAGAATAGGCAGGAGGGATGGTGTGTTCACTTAAAATAGGTTCAACCGAGAAATTATAACGAAATTTAGACCTATCTTCTAAGCACATGTAAATGTCACTTTGAACCGGATCTCTGGGATCGAAATCAGTTTTCAAATTTTTCTGAAAAGCAAATAATCGCTTTTTATCCCGATCAAATTAAATTTGAATACTGAACATACTTTCCCATCATCACAATCTGGATCACCAGGTCCCATTGGTATTCTTTGTTTTTGTATAGTTACAGAACTCGTATGACTGTCTTTATTTGTAGGATCTTCAGGAAACCATTTTCCTTCCCATGAATTATTCAACGTACTTGTATGAACTTTTTGATGTCTTGGATCTTCAGGAAACCATTTGCCTTCCCACGAATTGTTCAGCGTATTTGTATGAATTTTTTGATTTCTAGGATCATCAGGAAACCATTTTCCTGCCCACGAATCCTCTAAAATGTTCTACAATGAAATCTTTAGTAAAGATGGAAAAAATTTCATATACCTGAAAATGTTAGCAACGGAAGAATAAACAAAACATATAAAACTAAAGACTTGTAATTCATCTTCTGTTATAACTTTGACTGATTGCAGTTAACGTTTCGAAAGCTAGTAAACAAAACTTCTGCCGTCACCGCTTTTTAAAACAATTCACAAATGAACGTAAATGAAAGAAAGAACCAAAATGTGATGGTGCAATTGTGATGCGTTTCTAGAAAAACAAAACGTGCAGTGGCTATAAACAACTGAACATGTAAAAGTTAAAGAAGTTAAACATGAGAAAATGTAAAAAGATAGTATTACTTATTAAAGCGCTAGATAGATGCATCCAATGAGCATAGATTCTTTTAGTATTTTGTGTGAAATGAATGCAGGCTTTTGTTTTTGAAATTAATAACATTCTCTAATTCCCATGGAAGTAGCTAATTGCGGAAATGAATACATTTTTTACGTCAGTTTTTACCTAAAAATAAATAAAGCCATTTAAAAACTATCTATTAGATAGACCAGAATGCAATATTAATGTTTTAAATTTGAATTGTTTTTAATATTTGCATTTCATATTTACATTTTCTTGGGATTTTCGTGACTTCACTGGGGCATTGTAGTCAATTTCATTTGTTTTATCATGTTCGCTCTTTGATGGATCACCAGGAAACCACTGTCCCTTCCATTCTTCTAAATTTTAAAAATCAATGATACATTCTTTCAACTATTATTTATTTATTTTACCAGCAATTATTGGGCAAGCAAACATAAACAAAATTATATAATTCATAATTTCTTCAAATATTTATTTAAAAATAAAATTTCAACTCCAAAACCAAAACGCAAAATATTCGAAAGGCTACGTGGTAGCTGTCACTTTGTTTCTCTTTGCTTGTGTAAACAAAATAAAAGGCGTCCAGAGACATAAATCTCTGAATCTTAATATGAATCTTGAAGCAACTAGAATGATTAGGCGCGCATTTTAAAATACAGTAGAATTCCGATTATCCGGATCAGCTAAAACTGGGGGTATTCCGTATAATCCATTTAAAAATAAAATACAATATTTAATTCTTAGTTGGAAATATCTTTTTATTAATTTTTGACGTTATAAGTCACATCTTTTCATAGCAGCCAAGGCCCAAATTTTCTTCTGTTTTAACAACTGTATAGGGTTCGATTGTCTTTCAAACCATTTAAATTCAATGTCTACTGCTTCAAGAGCTTCTGTGTGATATGGTACTTGAAATACATGTCTTTGTTGCAGCCAAGGCCCCAATTTTCTTCTGTTTTAACAACTGTATATGGTTCGATTGTCTTTCAAACCCTTTAAATTCAATGTCTACTGCTTCAAGAGCTACTGTTTGCCATGGTACTTGAAATACATGTCTTTGTTGCTCTCCATCTTCTTTTCTTTCAGTTCCATTTAACTCACCAATGAATTATTCATCAGTTAATATTTGGAAGCCATGATCAAAACTATCGGTGTTCATTTACTTTTTAATATTCTCTTCATCACACCCTTCACCAATGTTAAGGATTTTCATTGATTCTGTTATCTCTTGGAGTCAATAGTCGTGTCGTGGGATTTAAAGAATTCCATGGAGTTTATTTTAACAATTTGTTCCATGCCCTTTTTAATGTTTGCGATTAGAGCTGTGCAGTGTGAATCCAGGTAACCAGATATCCGGATAATCGGGATTCTACTGTATTAAAAATAGAAGAATATAAGCTAATTTTTAATATCTTATTTAACAAATGGAACCCTTAATCGGTTATTATTTCGATGTTAAAGGCCTGTAGTCAAATGTTGAAATTACCTATATATCAAAAATCATCTTAAAATTTATAATTTTTCTCTTTATGTAAATGGCACTCATCTTAATATATAAAATCCTAATGGTCGTGCAGCAGAAAATGAATTTCATTCACCGGAGAATGAGATTCAGTCTTTGAAAGCGGGGAAAATTCATTTTATGTAGATCAAACAGAGAATGAATTTCTCTCTGCTTCCTGGAAATGAGTTTCATTCACTGAAGAATGGGTTTCACTGAAGCGGGGAAAATTCATTTTCTACATGAATTCATAAATATCTATAAATTTTAATTTTTTGCCTCAGTATTAAATAAAACACAATGAATTCTGTGTGTCTTTTCTATTAACTTTTTATTCGTTTTTATTTTTATTTACACAATTTTATAACCTCATAAATTTTGAAGAAGATTTCTGCTATATTTCACTATGCACTGGTTGTCTCGTCGAATGAAGATACCGGATAATTTATTATGTATGCTGGCGTTGATGTTGTTACTATCGATAGAAATGCCAACTGTTTTCATAATCACAGTGTTCACATATATGTATATTGTATATTGAAATGGGTCCAATTGATTATAGGATTATTTAGTTTTTATATTTTTTATATTTTTTTATTTATTTTTTAAAACTGCCTTCGGCATGGCACGGATTTTATCTTTGTTTACATTACGTTTTGTTTATATAATTCAAAAACAAAAATTATCATTATATAATAATATCGTGACAAACACAAACATACTTTGTTTAACAAATAAATACTCTATAGTTTTACAAACCTAACAAGAAAAATGAAAATTAATTAAATAAATTATTTAAATCAACGTATTGAGACAGAAAAAATTGCTGTTGTGTATTCGTATAACATATAGCTTCCTAGACTAGATAATTTTTACACGATTTAAAGTTAAAACAGAAAAATTATCTATTAAAAATAAACAATGGCAAAAAGCTTTACGGAAAACAAACTTTAAATTGAAATTATCTTCTGAAAAAACGTCCTCTTTTTTAGTGAATATTTCTTTCATAATATAAAAACATTTAATATTCAAATTAATGAAATTTCAATCTGTTTTATAGTGTATATTGTGTGTAGTGTTTGAAAGTCAAATATGATATAGGATTTCAATTGTTCTATTACAATGTTTTAATAGAAAATAAAAACTCTGATATCATATTATTCAAGAGATAAGAATCCAATAGAAATAACGATATTAAAATTATAATACTCTTACATAGAAGACAGCTGCATTGTATAATACAGAAGACGATGATGTCGACGACGTTTTGTGGTATGTTGTCGGATAATATTATATATTATTATATTTGGGCTGGGCGTTTTTCACCATTTGTCAACGACTACGTCGGGTACTATAAAAACGATATAACAAATAATAATCATCACATAGTAAATTTTAAATAAATATTAAATTATAATAACAGTTTAAATTCAATAAAAATTATATAAACTGAAAAGTATACAAGTCTCATTTTGTATTTTTCGTTTTTAAATTCTAAATATATAATATAATAAATATGTACATACAAAATATAATATCTTTAAAAGATTGCAGGAAAAAATGGATAACAAAATGATAAACGTATAAACAATTTTCTACTCACATGTTAAGGATTCTATTGGATTCTGGGTTTTGTTTTCTACACAAGGTAATATGATGAAAATAACATTCAATAAGTCAGGATGAACACAAATGCTACTATTATTTGTATTTTCTAACTAATATGGGTATAACAAATGTAACAATAAAACAGTCCAACAGTTAATGTTTTATTTTGAAAGGATGTAAAAGGTATGAAAAGAAGGAACATGATATTTTAACATTTTCGTCAAATCTTTATCAAAATTGTTCTATATTTTCTTATTATTTTTCTATATTTCGTATTGTATTATTAGAATTTTTAAAACCCAATTTGTTTAGTTGGTTTTATATTTTATTTGGCTTTTGGGGAAATGATCCATAGTAGGTAGTAGTTGGCGTGTCCAAACGCTTTATTTATTTTTGATGATGGTGGCTTCTATCAAAAGCGTATTAATTCATCTTTATATGATGTGCAATATTCGCAGGATCACACTTCTAGTGGAACGAAGGATCAACTGTGGTGATAATAAAGTTTGAAACGTTAAAATATGTTTATAAAAGAAAAGAAATATAAATTTTAAATTGTATTGGAATGAAATTAGAATTTTATTTTACTACTGTATTCATGTGAATATATTTTTAAAATTACATATATTCTCATGCATACAATATAGTATATACAATGCGATTCATATTACATTTTAATGATTAACTAGAAAAAAGAGCAAAAAATAAAAATTTATAGATATTCATGACGTTATGTAGAAAATGAATTTTCCCCGCTTAAGTGAATCCCATTCTCCAGTGAATGAAACTCATTTCCAGGAAGCAGAGAGATATTCATTCTGTGTTTGATCTACATAAAATGAATTTTCCCCGCTTTCAGAGACTGAATCCCATTCTCCGGTGAATGAAATTTATTTTGTGCTTCACGACCATTAGGATTTCGTATATTAAAAGATTACTTATTCAATTTTGATCAAATGTCAAAGAAATGTTAACTGAATTAAAATGAATCGCATTGGAAGAAAGTAATTTTATGAAATTATGTAGGTTTCTGTCAATTTGTACTTACATTGTTAATGATTACACTTCATGCACACTTTTCTTTTTAATTGAAAAATGAACAAAATTTAAAAAAACGGTACGAAGGACAATTTTCGCATTTTTGTCATTTCAGCTCACACTCGAATACTCAGTCCGATGGAATGTATACAATATCACAAATACATTTTATATAAAAAGAAAAGGGACATGCGTCTGTACATGACTTTATCACGTATTAAATGATTTCTTTTATTTTCTTCACGATGTACAATAACACCAACAACTCGAGGGGGTATCAACAACACATAATTGATGTTAGCGCATTAAAGGTAATATTGTTAATTATTTAGGCGTCAGAACAGCCCTTTTGTCGTCTTGCTTGAATTAGTTTGAATTCATTCAAACTTTTGCGAATAAAAAACAAAATATAAAACATAAACAATTACATTAAAAAGCAAACTACGAAATTAAGAGTTATTGAAATAGATATTTATAAGGATAAGGATATTTGTTAGTAAAACTCCGTTTAAAAATGTCTCCGTTATATTTTTATATCTTCCTCCGAATTTTTTTTTCTTTTATTTTTCATTATTTCTCCTTTTCTATTAAATACAATTAAGTGAATAAATCCGAAAAATTAAAAACACTAAACATATTTTCTATGTCTTATGCCTTCGTAACAGTCATTCATCATAAATTATTAACTGTAACTAAAAAAATTGCTGAATATATTACAAGTTTTGGCCTACGACTTCTCATTCATCTTAATTTCATAAATACTATTTGTTATTATAAGAATAAATATACCCATGACTTTAATGATTATTAAGTTAATAACATCATCTGCTATTTGTTTCTTTAACATATTCAAATAAAGATGAACACTTTGATTTTAGTTTTATTATAAATTTTGCCCGGTTAATATTGGTGTTGTTTAAATTGTACTATTAGAAAGATTTAGATTTCGGAAACTATGTAGAACTAAACATTTTACAAGTAACTTATTTCTTGTTATTGGAAGACACTCTTCGCTTGAAGTATTCATTGCAAGATATACAAGAAATGATGTATGGTGAGACTTCATTCAGCTAATCTAATTCTGATTGGAAGTATTTTGAATAATTTCATAATTTAATAAAGAAGGGTGTCTTGAAACATGTTATGAAAATAAATAAATAAATTTAACTAATGTATTCATCAAAATTTCCCACTATTAAACAGATGACGTTAGGGTTTATGAACTATGTTAGAGAAAAATAATATTATGTACTTAACACTCAATTACTAAATTAACCTTTTTCTCTGTAATAATAACACACTAGCTAACTGTTGTCTTAGTAAATTGTATTAAATATTCTTGTTTAATTAATCAAATATTGCCTTCCTTAAGTTTAAGTTTTGAAACATTTATCCCTATGTATGTTACTTATAGGATTAAATTTCAACATCAGTATATACTACGTGGAAAATTTTCATTACGTGAATGTATAAGAGAAGTTAAAATGATAAAAAGATGTTATATTTATAAGTATAAATAGTAACGATTTGCGTTATATAGTATTATTAAACAATCTATACATAAATATCTCCAAAAAAGAGTTTCATTTGCAAATTTGGCATACATTATTTATATACTAGTATTACTATTTATCTTGCAATGAAGAAGGAGAGTTAATATAATAGTAAGAAGAAGTTTTAAACTTTATGTGAACGTTTAAATGTTTCTTTTAATTATGTTACAACTATACGTGTGTTATATGGAACTGTTAATAAGTAAGGAAATTCATCTAAATTCTAGGTAAAGATAATATCCTTATGCATTTTATAAACAATGCATCGACTCAAATATACTGAGTTTAAATATCTCTAACATTTAATTTTAAAATGTTTTATATTTTGAGTTGACTTTCGACCATCAAATAAACAAGAAAACAAAATGAAATTAATCAAAAACTATATTGTTCCCAAAACATAAAATATTTACCAAAATTCTGAAGACTTTTTATGAATTAATTATTTATGTAGCTCTCCTAAATTGTTCTAAGACTTTCGGTTCAAATTTTAATTGTAAGACAAAAATTTCTAAGAATTCAAATTACAAATTTTTCCATTTGATTTGGACGGAGACTACAATCTTAAATTAATGTTGTTTAAACGGATTTTTATTTTCTGATTTATAACACTGGTTCTCGTGTTTAGCGCGAATTACTTTAGGCTTGATGAAAGTAATCATACAGGATTAATTCTAAGACGTTTCAATAAAATCAGGAAGAAAAATTCAAGATAATTTATATCATTGTTGCACGTCGGTGGGTAAATTTTATTCTAAAATTGAAACATATATTTACTTCCAGCTACTTCTTTTGGAAACATTTTCGAAACTATGTTCATACCAATTAATTTTCAGAGCCTAATTCGTGCCTTTTCTCTATTGTATTATCTGATGAAAAACCATTATTTCAAATCCATGCAAAAGACTGTAAGAAGCATAACTAAGCAGAATGCTATTAATTTGAGTGATATCCGCGCAGTGTATAGAAGTTAGTTACAATTTCTAATAGATTCATATCGAAGTAGCATTACGAAGCACAGGCAAAGTGTTTTGGAAATGTACACTAACTATTCTATTATAGAAACTTTTTAATTTTGGAAGCTATTTATGTGTTATATTCGTAGAAAGAGTCATCCATGCTGCCAATAGGGGTTTTTTTAGTTTAATCGATTGTTCAGATATTTTTGTCTTTCACCATTTTTTCACAATTTAATAATTTACGTTTTTAGCTACCAAATACGAACTTATGCTTTCACTGAACTTTTGCTTTCATTTAATATTAGTGTATCACATATTATTTTTATGTCATGTTTAAATGGGAATTTAAGAAAATTTTCAAAAATATAAGGATAAATTGTAAAAACTGGGAATAAAACAACAAATTGTGTGAATGGAGAGCGGGAAAAAAAATACCATTCATATATATTTGTATATATTATCTATGGTATTTTATCTGTAACGATGTAATATTTACACATATTTTCTTTTCGCAATGATAAGTCCGTCTTACTAGCTACATTTTAAATCTTTTTCTCGTATATGTACATAAATAATTTACTTAAGAAAAAATTGAACAAAAGAACACTTTGACTCAAATTATTTGACTCGCAACGATTTACCTCTCACATTTCGTTTCATTTTTCAAATTTAATTAAATATTAACACTTCTAATAAATTTATGGCTATGCTATATGTAAACATGTGAGTTAATATTTATTTAGTTTTTAATTTTTAATAATCAGTAAATTTTATATTTCAAATTTTCACGATTTTCATACTACAAAGCCTTAAGATCAATTTTAACAATGGGGGGAAAAATGTTAACAGAAATCATTAAATAATGAGACTGACTTTAGTCATATTCCAAAATCAAAATTTACCATTCACAATTCATAATTATTATAGAATAAGGAAACGGACTTATTCTCGATCAATTTCAATAACAAATAGTTTAATTTGTTAAGTACTGGCCAAAATAATAGTGTATTTTGATATAAAAATCAATCTCATTAATATTCGTTTTAAAATGAACCTAATACAATACAATCAATGTTTGATAAATTATTTAATTAACATGAAATTTTCTTGTTAGTAATTTATATTTCAGCCGAAAGCCTTAGAAGGGGAATAATATGTTATATGTATTTTTTTTTTTTGTCATTATGTTTCTTTTTTTTTCATAACAGGCACTTTAATAGGGAATTTAATTTAAATGATTTTTCTATGTTTCAAAACTCAGAATAAATTAGATACTTATGAAATAAAATTTCGAAAGCTTTATAAGGGCTTAATAAGCGAAAACAATTCTTCCAGAACCTAGCTAAATATATTATATGTATAAGTAAATGAAAACAAAATCAATGTATTTTTGAAGCAATCAAAGAAAACGCATAGTTTTTTTGTAGCAAAAGTATAGTTTTTAAAGCTACAAACTTTTAGACAAAGGAATACTCCAAGTAAAATGAAAAATTTTTTGGGATAGGTGTATTATAGCACCATTCCTGATGTTTAATTTTCTGTTTAAGTTCAAGTATGTTTTCTCTATCACCAATTTACAACTCTTTTATATAAACACTTTACGGCATAAGTGTTTCATTTTTTTTTATTACAATTTTATTTGATAATAATTTCGTAAAAATATCAATTGATTATATTTAAGTGAGTGTATTTTGCCAAGTCTTTATTTTGCTCATTTTATTTTTAAAAAATTTTAATTTAAGTTAGAACCTAATTATATATCGTTTGTGCTCTTGTTGTTCTTACGATCTTTGATTTGATTTGATTTGTATGTAAATTGAGCAAATGTTTGATGAAAATACACGCAGTTAAAAATCAATTGTTTGTTATTAGATTGTTCTGTGTGTGTTCAGTATTAATAGAATTGTTTTCTATTTTCTTCAACAACTTGAATTCCCGACATTCAGGGAGTTTCAATTTTTATTAAATTTTTCTTTTTCTCTCATAAACTTTTTACTTATAAAAACAGTTTTTCGTATTTCTCTGATTAAAAGAAAAATGCCATCTTTTACATTTACGAAAACAGTCCTTTATGTAATTTCTTTTCACTTGTTTTTTGTTTGTTTTGTACGCATGTATTATTTATTATTTTTTCTCAAAACGAAAACTTGAAGGAGAATTAAAAGTCTTATGTTTTCACTTGTCCTTCATATTTCAGTGTGTTTTTTGTTTTTATATATATTTTTTTTAATTTTTAAATTATATTATCTCTAAGTAGTTTTTTTACTTTTTACTGGTTTTTAATTAAATTACTAAAAAAAATATAATTAAAAAATAACACTAGTTATTTGGACTAAATGGGGGAAAAGAGACACTCAAAAACGTTCTCTCTTAATTGAGATAGTATCATTTGAATTAATTGAAAAAAATAATTAAGGGTTTAAAAATGCATCCAGTAGATTAAACCAAAAAACACCCCCCACATCAAAATAATCCCGTGCATTGAATAGATTGCTTTCTCACCATCTGCTATTTTTCTTGCAACGAACTTAAGTGTTTCGTCCAGCAGCACTACAGGAATTGAGAATTTCATCACAGTCACCCATTCTTCAGGTGATAATGGTGTTACTTGGAAAACACTCTGAAAATAGAAAATTGATTTTCAGTATTGGAAAGAAATTTTTAAACTACAGCTCCTTCTGTTGACTCTGAAAGACTTGCTGTATAAAAACGGCAGGCAATCGTCAGTATTTAAATATTCATTAAATGTATGATGTACTAGATAACACCTAACTTACCGCAAGAACCTCTACATGGAGGATGACGAAGTGAAGAGTGAATGACAATGCCATGGAGGCAATCAACCACAAGTTAGACCATGGTGGCATTGCAATAAGAGATTGATTTTCGGATAAACTGTAAGATTAATAATAATATTAATGTAAAATCATTGTAAAAAAATAATATATCCATTATACCTGTTCATGGCGTTAAGCATTTCAATTGTTACTAGTACTGATAATGCCATTGTCATTGGATGTGGATCATTGAAGATTTTGCAATCGATTCCTTTGAATTCGTCACCACCGCCAAGGCAACCCAAGTGATGTGTTAATTGCCAATATGTCATTTGTGGACCATTTTCGCTGTACAAGAACCACCAAGTAGCTGCACCAACTGTAGCAGCACCGACATAACCTCCAATAGCCATATAACTGGAAGTTGAATTGAACATTTTAGCAATTGTTCGAAGTTTTTTATAATTTTGTAATCATACCGGAAGAACAACCATCCTGAAATGAGACCTTCATCGGCTTTACGTGGTGGTTTTTGCATAATATCTAAATCTGGAGGATTGAAACCCAAGGCAGTAGCTGGCAAACCATCAGTAACCTATGATTGTAATGAATCAAATTAAAAACTTAAATAAATAAATGAAATTATTTAATAATTACCAAGTTGACCCACAAGAGTTGGACTGGAATAAGAGCTTCTGGAAGACCAAGTGCAGCTGTTAAGAAAATGGAAACGACTTCACCAATATTGGAAGAAATCAAATAACGAATAAATTGTTTCATGTTGTTGTAAATAGCACGACCCTCTTCAACAGCAGCGACAATGGTTGAGAAATTATCATCAGCCAACACCATCTCAGCAGCAGATTTAGCTACGGCAGTACCTGAACCCATAGCAATACCAATTTCAGCTTTTTTCAGAGCTGGGGCATCATTGACACCATCACCAGTCATAGCTGAGATTTCATTCATGCTCTGTAAGTATTCAACAATTTTAGATTTGTGGGCAGGTTCGACACGTGAGAATAGACGTGATCTTGCGCATGCAGCTTTTTGTTCAGATGGTGAAAGGTCATCGAATTCACGGCCTGAGTATGATTTTCCAGTTGTATCTTCATCTTCACCAAATACACCAATACGACGGCAAATAGCTTCAGCAGTCGATTTATTATCACCAGTAATTACAATTACACGAATACCAGCAGCACGGCAACGGACAATTGAATCGAATACTTCCTTACGAGGTGGATCAAGCATACCAACAACACCAACGAAAGTTAGATTAACTTCATATGTATAGAATTTAGTTGCATCATCTAAGTCCATTTGCTCTGGTGACATTGGGCTGTCTGCAGTAGCTAAACCTAGACAACGAAGTGTATCACGGCCAGTACCATATTGACGTGTAAGTTCAAGAATGCGATTCTTAAGTGTAGATGTTAGAGGAACTTTGTTTGTTCCAACACGGGCATGTGTACAACGATCCAATACACCTTCTGGGGCACCCTTAACAAACAATTTAGGTCCATTTCCAAGACGTGATGGTTTCAATGGTGTACAATATGATGACATAGATTTACGATCTCTTGAGAATTCCAAAGTAAATTCTTTTTTCCATTTAGTTTCAATTTCTTGCCTAACAACAATAGCTGCTGATCGGCGATCCAATCCAGTTTTTGTTAGATTGAAGGGATTCAATTTTTCAGCAAGTACAATAAGAGCAGTTTCTGTTGCTTCACCAACCTTTTCGAAGCAAAGTTTAAATTCGTTGTAATCAATAGCGGAATCGTTACACATAACACAAATTGTGCTCATTTCCTGTAATATATCAAAATCTGATGCCTTAACTTTTCCTCCTTTAAGGAACAATTCACCAATGGGTTCGTAAGTTGAACCAGTCACTTCGAACTCCAAGAAGCTGCTATCGCTGCCCTCAACTTTGTCAAAGACAAACAGTCTTGATACAGACATTTGATTAGTTGTTAGTGTACCAGTCTTATCAGAGCAAATTACTGATGTACAACCTAGAGTTTCAACAGATGGCAAGGAACGTACAATGGCATTTTTCTTTGCCATACGACGTGTACCAAGGGCAAGACAAGTTGTGATGACAGCTGGTAAACCTTCTGGAATAGCAGCAACAGCCAATGCAACGGCGATTTTGAAATAATAGATAGCACCCTTAATCCATGAACCACCATGAGCTGGATCATTGAAATGTCCAATATTAATAGCCCATACAGCAACGCAAATGATTGAGATAACTTTAGATAATTGTTCACCGAATTCGTCCAATTTTTGTTGCAATGGTGTCTTGATTTCTTCAGTTTCACTCATTTCAGTACGAATTTTACCAATAGCTGTATTTAAACCAGTACCAATAACAACACCACGTGCCTTACCAGCAGCAACATTTGTACCAGAGAACAAGATATTTTTCTTATCTTGATTTACAGCTTGTCTATCTGGGATTGCATCTGTATGTTTGATAACCGAAACTGATTCACCAGTTAAGATTGACTGATCAATACGTATTGTTGTTGAAAAGATCTTAGTCAATCTAATATCAGCTGGAATTTTATCACCAACTGATACTTCAACGAGATCACCTGGTACAATTTCTTTAGCTTTAATTTTTTGTACTCCTGCTTTGTCTTGGCGTACAACTTTACCCATTTCGGGTTCATACTCTTTAAGTGCTTCAATAGCGGATTCAGCATTTCTTTCCTAAAATAATAAATTATTGATTATTTTCATTTCTTTCTTAAATAACAATTTCAATGCTTACCTGCCATACACCTACGACTGCATTAGCAATCAAAATAAGTAAAATAACTAAAGGTTCTACGAAAGCTGTGAAAGCTTCTTCATGCTCCTCAAAAAGAGCCAATACCTGGAAACAGATAATAGACAATTGTAATTAACATTTCACTTAAAATACTTACTAATATGAATTCAATAGATAATATTTCAAAGAATACAAACCAAATTTTACATTTATAAATGAAAATACGATTTAAAGTTAACGACACGTTATGAAAACCTTTTAAAGATAAATTTCTTCTATTGGAACTAATTTCTATGGAAGTACATGTGTATATTGTAGTGTACCGAATTTTCCTGCTTCAACGCATTTTATATGTTACATGACATGTAATTTGTACTCTACTGATTTTTGGAATCTAGTTTACCAAATGTTGTACCTATTTCAACCCTTCTTGTGTAGGTGGTTTAATTTTTCCTGTTTATAGTCAAACAATTTTTATTTGAAGATGAGGACGAGGTTTCTAGGAATCCCACGGTAATTTATTTATAACATTTTACATTCACAACAAACTTCTCAAAGAAACCTGTGATATTTGACAAAGGTACGTTTTTCTAACAAGACTTAACCATGTCGGGTTAACGATAAAATAATTGTTTGTGAAGGAGCTAATATCTCTGAAATTACTTCATTTAGAATCAAGAAAACTTTGTACAAAAAGTCGTTCCGCTAAATTAATCAATGACATGTTACTGTGTGTCCTACACAAAAAGTTTACTAAAAATAACGCAAAAGCATAAAACATTTAAACATTTCACAAAAATAACAAAACTAAAATTATATAATATAATGTGAAACTAACTAAATGTTTGCACTTATTTTTAGTTTAACATAAAATCGAATGAAGAATATCTTCTGTTCTTCCCAAAATCGAGTATATATTCTTAACAAATAATAAACTATTTGTTTTAACGTGTAATACTTACAAAAGATATAATAGCAGCTAAGAGCAAGATCTTGACAAGAAGATCATCAAATTGTTCTAAAACTAATTGCCAGAGTGTTTTTCCTAAAAGAGAGAAAAAGTATTTGAAAAACAATTTGAATTACCTTTTCGTGTCAAGTGTTTTTCATTTGGAAATTTTAGTCCCAAATGTTTATTAAATCATGTTATCTTGATTTTTTAATTAATTAAAATCTGGAAAGTTCAACTTTTCCAATTTTATTCTTCGCTAACTTTAACTCACCCTCTTCCGTTGGCAATTCTGAAAATAGAAAAATAAGAAAAATTAGAAAATTATTTATTTATAATGAAAGTTTGAAGAAATTTAAAATATAAATTTATTATATATTTAAGATAGAAATCAACAGACGTATGTTACAAATCAGCTTCTTGGCGCCAAAGACGAAAGACTGATTGAGGTTAAGAACGACATGTCAACTTCATTTCATTTTCTCTTGACTTTTGGAAAGTCAAAAGCTTTTGATGTTTGAAACGATTAGCTCCATGGGAAATTTAATAACATTTTTGTGCTTAAAACTTTTTATCATGAAAAGTATGTAAGTCAAACTGAATTTTCTCAAAAGAAAAACACAAATTTTCAAAGTTTCCTCAATTTTCTTGTAGTTGAATATCGGTTTGACATGTCTGACTCTGATATGTCAAGGGACTGCTATTTATTTATCTTGCAAATTTTGACAAGAGGAACGGCACCTGGGGTCCAAAATCAAGAAACAAATCTTTGTTTAAAAGAAACATGAAAGTTAAACTGGAAGTTTCAGGAAGATTAGTCTAAAAAAGTTGTTCATTTCAAACTCCCAATGGTTAAATTCAAATGAAACTTTGTCTTTATAATGAAGTAGAGAATAAACTTTAAGGAAATATGAGGAAATTTAAATTGTTGTGATATGGGTAAAAATGTTGGATTTTACAAAGGCGAATGTGCACCTACGCTGATAAAAGGCTCAAGGATTAAATTTATTGAAAATTGACTTCAACAACGCGATTGGTATGACAATGCAATTATTGTTTTCAAAAGAATAAAATTGAAATTGCATCAACTTTGAAACAAAAACATACAAGTTAATTCAACCATTTATTGTAATATATTCTTTTTAATTTTCCTAGAAGAGTTGGAAAAGAACGTACGTGGCGAAGTGCACCATTCTTCAATTAATCCTTGGGACAATGCTCATAAAATTCAACGAATGGTAGGACGTTTTAATGAGCATGAAGTTAAGGACAATCCTCCTGAAAGTTTTCAACTTTAATAGGCAGAATGAGCATTCATTGAAGCCTGAAATCTGCAGTACTTTTAATTTCGTATATACACTGAGTGAATACAATTCAACATCAGATAATAGAACAAAATTACTTTTGGGTAAGCGTTGATATCTTTAATTTCACAGTTGTACAGCAACTAAAGGTCAATTCGTTTTTTCGAGAGGATCCTATCCACTCAGATACACATCTATTCATTGTCCATAATGATTTATCTTAAGATTACCTTCATCCAGGCATTTGGTTTGCCCTTTTCAAATAAGAACGACTGTCAATGAATATATTTTAACAGACGTTATCACTGATTTATTATTTAGCAGACTTTTGAATTATTTGTTCATAAGAATTTTATATTTATATATTTACTGAAGAGTGAATTTAAAATTAAGTAAAATTAAAATCCAACCATTAGGTAATTTGCATTTCTTCAGTAACGTTTTCAATTAAATTTAAAGTAAACTCCCAGTTTTGTTTATTGAAATTTGTAAGGAATTCATTTTAGAAATTAATTTGCTTGGATCAAAAATACGTTAATACTGACTTGTCACAGACAAAAAAATCTTATTATCACGATTATACTAATTAATATGTTTTAAAGTTTTCAGAAACCAATTTTAAGTATGTTAATGAAGTGTCTACTGTAAATGGCCGACATTGAGTGAATTTGTTCTTTGAAAATAGCGAAGATCTATGTTAGCATACGCCATAATAACTACTGGAAAGATTTCTAATGAATCATTTCTTCACGTTGATAGCATGTGCTATAACACTTTACGTTTGTACAATATTATATTGCTCCATTAAAGTATCTCTAACCAAACGGAAAGTGTAATCTTACAGACATACATCACATGCTAGTCTACCATGTCTCAAAATACAGAAGCAACATCTACCACCTGTGGTGATTCTCCTTATAACCTAACATTGATACATGAACCACAGGAGGTATGTACATTTACTGTGAAGAAGTTAAAACTGCTTTCTAGGAAAATCAATCACTGTTGAAGTCTTTCGCTATATAAAACAAAATGCAAGAAATCATGAACGAAGGATGTTAGATAACACGCCATCAAGTAAATCGATTTCAAATGCAAATTTTTAGTGAATTTAATTTCTTTTCAGCACTTGATTAATACTCTTCAGGGAGAAAATCTAAAACATTTGAAGCTTAAATAATGTCCTGCAAGACGATTTATTTATGTAGTTCTGTAAGAATTATCTTAATTAATCTAGGAATTTAAATCCCATGACAAACAATTGATTACAAGATTAAACAAACAAGAATGTGAAACGAACCGAATCTGGGACGAAAACATTTTGATAATCATTTGAAAATGTCGTCGCAGTTAAATTAAAAAAATCAATACAAAAATAAAAGATAAATTTAAGTTTAAAAACAACTGATAATAGAATCAATACTAAAATAATTTCTGTTATATTGTTTGTTACATCATTTATGAAGCGTTTCTATTGGGATTTACAAATGCAAATTTTGCATAGAATTTTCGTTTATGACGCAGACAAAATCAATAGAAAATTATTTTTGGACGTGTTGTTCTTTAACTTAATGTTTTGTTTTTAAATAAACAATTCGGAATAGTAAAGAGGATAGAATATGTTCACGTGTTAATTGTTTTAGAAAAATGAGTGACATTGATATATAAGCTGATTCAATTTTCAGGCAAAGTTTTATATAAATTTTCATTGTAAATGTTTGTGGAAACATTTTAAATTGTAACTCCTCCTGAGAGGTTCTCTATGTGTGTACAAGAAAATATCATTTATTTATAACTTGTAACCATTCGAAATGTTAAGGCAAAGGTAATCAAGAAATAAATTTGATGTAACAGCTTATACAAACAATGATGTAGTTGATGGAGAATCTAACAGAAGATTACGATTTTAATTAATTTTATTATTAAAAGGGGATTTCATTGGTATGCATCGAAATTTCATTTTCGTTATTTATTAAGAATATATTCTTAAATAAGATTGTGTTGGACTTTAAAGTGAATAATATCACACTTTATTTCGTAGACCTTCGTGTTGACTTCTTGGAAATGAATGTGAATCATTGTTCACGAGTTAGGAATATATTATTGTGTATCCTTCAAGAGCCTACATAAAAAACTTTATGTAAATTTTGTAATTTTGGTAATGACATTTTCATGATAAAAAGTTGAATATTATATAAGTAACTTTACTTTGAAATGCTTCATTGTTTGGTGTCCTTCAATTTGATTTTATTTGGAGAAATTACCTGAAGACTTTAAGATTACTGCGTGGTTGGTTATAGAAAGACACACGCTATTGCGAAAGATATCAGCAACTTGTTGCCGATACTCAGTAGATAGTTATATCTGTTTCATTTAATCGCACACAGCACAAAAACAGAATTCGTGAATCTAATGGATTTATTTCCATTAATATTGACACACATGCTCACATACGGATTAGGATATTTTTATAAAAGCTTTTTTCGTATATCTCATCAGTTGACAAGATAATTCCACATATTAAGTTAGTTCCAAATTCTGATTATTTGCTTTATGAATTTCTGTATCCGAACAATTCAATCTTGAAAATTAAAGCTTAAGTAAGATACCTGAAATTTAGGATGTAACGTCACAGATGCTCTCATACATATATGTTCATCTCATAGGCTTCTTCATACGATTTATGCCAAATACATGTATTGATTTCCAATCAAATTCAATTTCTGTTATGCTAGAAGCTACAGTCAAAACTTTGCAACAGAAACTTCCAACGAATAAAGGATGAGGTATACAGAGTACAGACCCAAATTGGATTAATAGTTTGAAATGTTTCACTAAAATTTTAAAGTGTACCAGCATGTTTACCTCAAATCTTTTGAGTACCACCATATGAGTAGTTTATGGTATCAGAAATGTACATGTGAATGATTTTATTAGACATTGGATCAGTCGTATGTATACAGGATTTCAAAGGAAATTGAAGGTAACAAATGTGATTTGTTTGACTAATCCTGCTATCCTTGCAGAAGTCAAAATAAATGTAAATTGAAAACATCCTTTTAGAAGGTTTGTGAAGTTTCTGATTTTGGTTTTTATTTTAAAAGCGTGGAAATCCTAAAATTTATTAAATTATAATATATTTTCGAACAACAAGTCTATTTTGACAGTAGAATGATGAATTCACATTTGTAGTGATTCCACGCTGACATTTGTTAGGTTTCTCAGAAAATGATTTTCGATTCGCGAAACAAAAATAGAATGATATGATCCTCATTTGAAATCATGGTAGGTTTTTTGACAACTGGTTTTTCACCACCATTCTTTCCAGAATATTTTCTTAACAATTTTTGTGGATTTGTGATGGAAATTAAGGAAAAAAGGCGGAAAAATACATAATGGACAACATTAACCCGCAATGGATCGTTAAGTAGATAAATTATGTTTTTCCTACTAATATTACATAACTTATTTACTCAAGAACAGGTTGGGCTAACAATCGATTTGTTATGTTTTAATGTTGCTGTTAAAACATAAGTGTTGAATAAATGACAGCTATTAGTTCCACAGGAAGACAAAATTACCGAAAATCACGAAAAATTAAGTCTTGAAGCTACTGCAAGAATTTTGTTTGATTAGAGCCTTATCATTTTAGAAGAACTAATGTGGAAATAAAAGAAAACACAAGAGACAAGGACTGGAAGTTCGCATGAAATAAACGAAGTAAATATTTACATAATTCAGACAAGCCCTGAAGGTTTCATCCTCGAATGCTACGTGTTAAAGTCATCCACTTTTATGGAACAATCTTAAACAAGGAATATCACTCCCTTTTAAAAAATTTAAGGACATAAAGTTGTTCTTATCCGGAAAAAGAAACTGATTAATAGCCCAGCCATGAATTTTTAAAAATGAAAGCTTTGGGGGAAAGCCTTGACAGTGAAAATTGCGACACAAAATGCTTTCATTTGAGACTTCTTTCAGTATTTTCCAAGGATAACGAATGAAACAAAATAAGGCAGTCATGCTTATATAAAAGAAATGGATATTTCCAATTTTCAACCATTTTCCCTTCATTCACTTGATGTCAACTGGCGATTGTTGGACAAATTTTCTTATTTTTCATTTCCAACTTCCGTTTATGCGCCAATTGTTGTAACTTTAAGCCCATTTTTGGCCAAGTTCTTTTATGATTTCATTTTCTTGATTTCTTATATAATGTTTGTTCTCTTCATTTGAAGTACTTTACGCAAAGTAATTTCTAGGATATTCCACTAGTGAACCAAGTTCCCAATGGAGTCATGCTCATGTAAGTAGGCCAAACAGGCCAAGAGTTATTGGATTTTTATGGTAAATATGTATGACCCATTTACAATGAACGTATTTCTAATAGTAGATTTTCAATTTCCAGAGTGGTGTCTCTCAGAAGAGATATAATATGATAATATTCGAATTTTAGGGAAAAGTGACAATAACGTTTACTAATTCATAAACTTAAAAGGATCATTTTGTTTCATATCGTCACAGCCCACATAATCCTAAAAATGTATTAATATCCTCCTTAACGTCTTTAACATGAAAATTATGACATTCTTATAACCTGGTATCGTAATTTCCCAAACAAGTTTACGAGACATGAAGGTGTATCTGATTCTCATCATAATTTTCCTTATTTTTCCGTCTGGAATCTCGTCCTTTGCTAATGGTTATCCTGCTTGTAGAACAACCAAGGGATACTTCTTCTTTTAACTAGATGTTTTCTTATTTCCAGCATACTAAGGATTCGCTTTTCATTGTGAATTTCATGGATCGTTTGTGCTTTTGCTTTAATGAGGTTGTATTAAAATTTATATTGATTTTTATTTCTCAGAGATGAACAACTAATTTACATCGTTGGCTATTTTCAGGATAATCAAAAAACTTTCATCGCCATTTGCGTGCAAGGACACGAAAATACACATAATGCTTTCCTTTTTTGTTTAATCCCAATCAAGTCGTTTCCTTGAGAAAATCTTAATTGTATTAGCAATTAAATCACCATGTTGTGTTAACAAAAATGTCAAGTTGTAAAAAATGTAAATATGCCAGAACAAAATGTAGTTAAATTTAGTTAATAAATTCAAATATTGATTTTGCTCAAATGTATTCTATTACAGTTAACACGAATGAAGCATCTGTTAGAAGAACTTTTAACCTTCTATGCGATATTAAGTTAATTACGAAGCACACCAGAACAGAAAACTCATTTTAATTCAATTCTATATTTTTCATTTATAAAATAATTAGTTCACTTATTAAATTAAATTTTTCATGCATTTCAGGAAAACGCTTATAACTACAGCAGAATTACCATAAGGAAAATAACGTTATGGTTCAAGGAATCCCAATAGAAAATGTATAGTCATATCGAACAAGGACAAATGTATCCTTGTCTGATGAGGTTTTTAGACATAAGTTTCTGGAAGTCCATGATTTATTCATGATCATAATTTGAGTGATGAAAACATGATTTTAATGACAAGAAATTTTTCAGATTGACTAATCCTGGATATGTTCAAAAATTCCAAATTAACGAGAAGAAACTTATATTCGAATCCTGTTGAAAATGTGAAGAGTCACGAATTAACTTAAGGACGTGAATAATATGTTGATAAATTTTTAAGCAAATCAAGACGATTTACATGAAATTTTATCCCTTCCTTGTAATATTCTTTATTTACGAAACAATCGTTAATCCTGGTGAATGCTGAATAATAAATAAACCTTCAGAATTTTTGGCAATTTCAAGAATCTCCAAGGATTGTGTTTGAACTCAACTTTGACTTGAGATTCAATTCCGCAGATATTTTCTTAACTTTTGTTTTATTGGCGAAAGTCCTTTCTTCCTCGAATTACTTACGAACAAAATAGAAAATTTATAAGATTCCACTAAAACCAGAGAATTCGTTTAAGTGACTGATGCAACTCGCTGTAAGGATTAAAATAAAAATTCTCTCCACAATAGTAATTAAGGAAGAAATTTATTTCAAGTTAGACTACACAAAGTGTATTCGTGAGCAAACTCTTTATGATCTAACATTAGTACATTCATTCCTTTGACCATCGGGGTAATTCTGGGTGCACGTGACAGATTCTGTTAATTTGACATCCTGTGTATTTTGTTGTTGGATTTCCGTTACTTCTGTTACGGTCCAAATCGGTATTCTGGTGGCAAAAGTTAACAGGTTTTCTGTTAAGAAAGATGACAGATTCGGCTTCAAACAGGTTTCGAAATTAAAATTTGTTGCGACGTTACAGATTCTGTTAATTTGACATCCGGTCCATTTTGTTGTTAGATTTTGAAAAATTCTGTTACAAATTTTCTATTAAAACTCCCTTGCCGTAAAAGACACAAAATTCGTCGACTTAAACTTAACAGGTTTTCTGTTAAGAAAGTTGACAGATTTGGCTTCGAGCAGGTTTCGAAATTCAAATTTGTACCGATGTAACAGATTCGAACATAAGTTGTGCCCACAATGCCAGCTTAAAGAATTTAACTTTCTTAACAGAAAATCTTTAAAGTAACTAAAGTGGCCAGAATCGCACGGCATATTTTATTCCTGAGAGAAGGAGAGAAAATGTTTCAGTGAACAAAAAAGAGATGAAATTTGGAAACTCGTAACTGGATTAAACAACATACCAGAAGTTTGACTTTGCTTGCACTTGTTGAGTAATTATTAAATCAATAACCCACTCTAACCTGATCAATAAGAAATTTTTTATTCATTTTTATTGGATTTTTCCAAAGCAACAACAGGTAGTATTTTACTTTACACGACAAACAAATTACCTCCTTCTACATGAAGAGCCTGAACAAAATAAAAAGGAAGTGTTTATTGTGAGAAACAACCTTTTTATTATTGCATAGTGTGTTGCTAACTGGAAAGTGTCATCTTTTTATTTAATAAAAGGGTTTTAATAGGGCAATTGCACAGCCTGTTTTATTATGATTTGTTTAGTTTGACAGCCTTGTAATTACTCAGGTGGAAAGTGCTTGTAATGGGTAATTGTTATAATTAAATAATTTGAACAAAATTTACGTAATTTACGGAAATAATATACGTATAGCTAATAACATAAGTAGGAAATTTCGAACTTGAACTTACAGACACAATTTCAAGTGTAAAAACGTCGTTTAAATTATAATTACAATACTGAAATTACAATTGAACATTAACATCGAAATAGTAATAAGCAATTGCCTCCAAATGTTTGAAACAAAGCAAAACCACATGCAGTAGGTAACTATTATTTAATGATTTTTATAATACATAATATATATGAAAATCACGTAGACAACCAAATACATTAAACGAGTACATTTTTGGAAAAGATTATTGTAAAATATTATGGTATTAACGAAGACGAAAGTATTTCAACTATTCAAGTTTGTATTAATTTATTCTTGACGTAATACACCTTGTTATTTTGTTTAGTTTCAAATATTTCTAGTTCAAACTTAAAAGGTTTTTGTCGTTAAAGTATTTTCTATTACCTGAAGTGATTAAATCCAAGTTTTTACTGATAACTACAGAAATTGTGAAGTTGAAATTAGAAAACCTCGTTGCCAACCAGACACAGAACATGTTCTTAGAACTAGTTTCTTTTCAGGGTAAGGAAATAAACCTCATTCGACCCCTTTCTAAAATTCAAAATAACTTCAAAATGGGACAAAGGGATAAAGGAGTGTTTGTCTGATTCATGCAGGTACCAGAGTTCATTGTACTCTTGAAGTAACTTTAAATGAATTCATTAAAGTTGATAAAGAACTTATTCTGGAGTTGTAGCCAGGTGAACAAACATAGTATTTTGCAATTCTAATTAACAGTCACCACTGAAATTTCATCATTATCATTTTACGTAGACACTGTAATTGCGTACTCCATATAAACGTTGAATTGTAGAACTTTATCTCATAGAAATGCGTAAGAGTTACCTAAAGATTAAACTGTGCCAATGTCACCAAACATCGTTTAATAGACACAAACTTGAAAGTAAATACTGACGTGAACATGTTTGTGACATTGCTGATGTACGTGATAGTGATAGTTTTCTTTTAATAGAATCATTAAAGATTCAATAAGAATATGTTAATGTAATTGAAATTCTAGAAATTGAATCAAGCTCATAGTTTTGTTACATGCAATGTGACCAGATTTAGATTCAACTTTATGCTAGATATTTGGGTGAAATCTGCTTAACTTTCTGATAGTAGTTTTCAAACTTTTTCTTAATTTTAAATATCATCTTTATCTGGTGTGTCGCTAGTTTCAAATAGAAGTGTTGCGTTTTTGACCTTCTTTTAAAACATGCCTTTTAATGCCTGTTTGACATGGAGGATTGCCGAAACGTGCTCATTCTTAAATTTGTTCCGTAAGTCGGTTTTTATGTTATTCATTTGAGAGAATATTCCCTCATTGGACATGTGGCTACAGAAGGTTTAACTGTTCATTGCCGTGCTACCAGAACTACCTCCCGATTCTAGCAGATCGCTCACTGCTCTGTTCAATTTTGGCTCCCTGTGTTCTGTGTCAATGGTTTGTATGTCAGGCTCATGTACCAAATTTGGAAATTTTGATCATGAAATTGCATTTGCACAAATATTATCCTAATACGTATCTGCGGAAGTATAATTGATTATGCTAAAATCTGCAAAAATATATGATAAAATTTGTTTAACTATTTTGTGATCCGAGTGAATCCGGATGTGGATAATGACGGTATCAACTTCGAATCAATCAATTTGAATTTTGGCGGTTTACAAAAAGTGCATCGTGTAAACGAGGCATGAAGCTCACTTGAATCGCGGTCACGTTTTTGCATTAATAAATTCAGTTTGTTTATATTTTCGTCGTGTATAACTATATTAAGTGATAAATAAATAAAGCTTAACAAGACTTGAGATGATTATATGCAATTTCGAAATAATAGAAATTGTTAATACTTTCACAATAACAACATGATTACGAGATTTGTTACAGATGTTAAATTGAAATTATTAAAATATATTAAATTAATAAATTTTCTTAAAAAGAAAGTCGAAATTTAATGAATTTCTTTGTTTACGCGATTCTCTTGATCATTTTGACGTTTCGATTGTACAGTCAGGTGCGAAATTAATTTCATTCTGTTCTAACTTGAGCAAAGTGCTGCAATTTTATTGTATACAAGTTATATGGTTAGCAAAATGATGGTGAAACTCGACTTTGTTGAAACTCCTTCGAGCAAGAAATTGCTGGTTGTATGATAGAAACGATACAAAAGTAACTAGGTATATGTTTAAAAGTTTTCTAGAATTTGTGTTACAAAGTGCACTCAATTTGGGTCATTCTTTCAGGTGTGCTGCTGCTGACGGAGTGAAAACAATTTTCCAAGCATTTTACTTTCAAACAAATGTGCATCAACATGTTGTATTGGAAAGTAAATTTTTAGAGGACAAAAATATAAAATCTACTTGAATTATTAATTGAACAGCAATTTTAGAGTTTGTAGAATATTTTGCAATTTTCTTCGTATTTCTTGTTACAAACAATTTAACTTTGTTTTAGAAATGATTTTCCAACTGAAGAAGCCGTGAACTTAAGTGGAAACATACGGAACACCATAAATTTGACATGAATTGAAAACGTTGGAAGTTAGCAATCCTCAACATGTTTTCTGAAAATTTCCACATCAAAGAATCAAATGTGCTTAGTATAAAAAGTATAATTAAGTTAATAATTGTATGTACTCACCATTAGGACCATATTTAGCTTGATTTTTTTTAACTTGATCAGCCGTTAAACCCCGTTCATGATCTGTATTATAGAAATTTAATACATCATCGACGGTTTTGCAATGACCGTCCTCCATGATTGATTATGTCCTGTTCGTCAGGTCTAGAATGAATAGAAAACAAATTAATTTTATTAGAAATATAAATCAATAATTAATTAGTTAGATAATTTAAAGATTATTACATAAATTCTGTTTGTAGTATCAACTCGACGACAAGTAGTAGTTCGTTTTATATTGTGCTGTAGGATGTTTCGCATTACAAGATTGTGATTCACCTTGAAGGCATATTCTTAAAGAAAATCTTATCAAATAATATCCTGTAGCAATTTCCTTAACAGGATAATACTGGTTTCGTAAACGGAGCATAATTTATTATTACCAGATTTGCATAAAGCACAAACAATATTGAAATATTTGTGATTTTGTTTTATTATGTTTCTAGGAGACCTTTTCTGAGTGCTTATCCCAGGTGTATGGATGTTATTATACCAAACTCACCTTGGATGTTGGTATAGGATAAAGCCATGAAGCAAATCATTTGATTTAATCTGGAATTTATGACGCCATCAGGGAAAGAATTTTCAAGGACAATTTCTTTGCTAATATTCTTTCCGGGTACATCCAGGGATCCATAATTTTGATTTTTTAAAACTCATCTAATGTAAGATTGTATCTACTACACTGTAGATCGTTCTACAGAATCGAAGATTTGTAATTTTCATATAGAACTTTAAAGTATTGCAGTGGATCATATACAACATCTTAACAATGTAAAACACGTCCTTTAATAGAATGCGATTATGCTCGAAGCTGAACAGCTAAAATTATCCGATAGAAGAAGTTTTGAACGTCCAGTATGAGATGGAGTCGTTTATCTGACTGTGATTTTCAACCCAACCTTCGAATTTCAGGTTTTTCTTACTTTTATCTTCCAAATTGTATCCTTCGAAGAGAATAGTTCTCTGTCATGCTACCAGCTACATAGCCTATTCCAGACACTTCGATTATTATCATAAAATAGAAATGGAAAACGTGACACTTTTTGATGATGTTCTATTGTACTTTTGGAAACTTATCGTCTTCAAACTGTCTGTTATATATACTCGCAATGTATTGTTATTCTATTTATCCTTTTTGTAGTTCACAAGAAAATATATTGCTCCAATGGGTCATAGTTTGGTTTGGGAACGTGATGGCGAGTTTACATGAAAGTTATGCTATCAATATCCAAACGAGTAAACTTGGATTTGCTTTAACCCAGAATGATAGCTAATGTTGGACATGTGATATTTAAGTTCTAGTTTCATTGGGAATGACATAATAGCTATGATAAGAATGGCATACTTAAAAAATCATCTACAATGTACCATACTGTGAACTAATTGTCATAGACATATAAATTTCCAATAGAATTCAATAATACTTCTGTTCGAACTTATCAGCATCGTATGTTAATGCTTATCATTTCGATTCGAATTTTTACGATAACTAAATAATTTCATTTTTTAAATGAAACGCAGTCCATTTCAATTATTTCTTACTAAAAATGATAAGGTTCGTTAGTTCGGTGGAAATGTATGAAAATCGAAGTGTCAGTCAAAAGCTAACGGCATTAGAAGTGAAACTTTTTATGAAATGACAATTGGACTATTCTCTCCATCATCTCTGTCTTTGTCTAGCGATAATTAGAAACGAACAAAAGCAAAAAGTTTAACAGACTTGACAATGAAGTCGCAACTCCTAGTTCCAGAATATCATGGTGAATTGTTCATAAAATTTAATGTCAAATTGACAATAAAATTATGGGAAAATTTGATAAATTTGAAAAATTTGAAATGTGACTCAACCTTGACTCATTGCATAGTGGCCACCAAAGAGAACGTGTCTTTTTCATTACCATTCCACCGAAATCTTCAATCATATCACGTGTGGAAAAAGGTATTAGTTGATAAGTTTTCTATAGATTTAGGGTAATGAATTCAAATGGAAAGTTTCACCATCTCTACAACCAAAAGTGTTATCTTCTGATACTGAAAAAATCGTGTTTAATTATGAAATTACAAGCGTAGCAGCGTTTCTCGCTCAACTCAAACAATTTCTCACATTTCTTTGCATCGTACTGCGGTTGACGTAAGCTAAACTGCTTAGCAAATCCAGCCGAAACGAAACCAGATACCATGAAATAAGTTTGTCGTCACATCATGACGTTTACAGAAATTTTTCTATCATGATTTTTACTTTATTTTATTTTTCAGTTAGCAATGAATCGCCTTCAGAGTGATCTTCATAGACAAGACGAGTCGAGATAAACTTTTCTTTATAAGCAACTGAAATGATGTGATCGTGATGCGATGAAACGTACTGAGATGTGATGAACTCTTGTAAACAAATATTTTCTTAATTATTTACGAAAAGAATTATAAAGAAATTCCCCCGAAATTGAAACACATCACCAAAACACCGAGTTCAGAACATTTTCTTTGCGAAAATCCACACTATATCACTTCCTCGCTTTCTGTCATTTCTTTCTTTCACGCTATTGCAAAGTAACACGTGTCCCAATCACTTTATTGCGGGTAACAAAACACGAAAATTTTAACATTTACGTAAAAACGTCAGAAAATCCAGAATTTCTTGAAAACTCTAATAGAATCTAAATGAATATCTTCGTGATAAACTATTATAAAGCTTACTTACTTACTTATGAAGTGTGCTTTTGTTTTGCAATCCAGATTTTGGAGTATTCTCTATGTTTTACTCAGTGTTTTTCTTCAATATTAAATTAATTATAATCCAAATTGTAGACTGCCGATGATAATTAATGTGTTTCCTTATGACTACTTGACCAATAAATACTTAATTCTATTTCCGGGTATATTTTTTGTTAAGGAAAATTTTGATAATTTTTATGGAATTTTCTTTTCCCCCAACACACGCACATAAGAACTTGAAAGGATTTTGAAATTTTCCTTTATATTTTATATAATGAATGAACTCAGCTCCCTTTATGATATTCTAGCAACTTGCATTTGAGTTAAACATTTGGGTGAACTTTTACTGAACTGTAACTTATTGAGCGCGTTTCTTTTTTTGCGATTTAATTTAATTATATTATCTAAATATTCTTAAAACAAAACTAAACAAAAATATTGACAACTTCTTATTTATTTTCTATGACAGATTTATTCTTGAATTATTCTACGGACCTTCTCGTTCTATAATAATACACGACGTACGAACAAACTTACACTACTGGTTCGGTGTGTGTTGTGTAGCTTCGAAATGGCATTCCCACGAGACTGTGCTCGGGCAACATGGGTCGATTGATTGGCAACATGTTGATAGAATGGCGTATTTTTTGATAGTCATGTCAGTTTGCGCAGGGCAGACAACATGCAGACAGTGAAATCCACATGGATTTTCATGTTTGTGTCTTTCGGGTTGGTAGCAACGAAATATTTGCTATAAAACATTTATTTCTTCATAAAATACATTTAATTAATAAAATATATTATTATTTAATCTAACAAATAAATTATGAAAATTAAAATAAAATTGAAAATTAATTTTCATGAAAATCCATTTCCATTTCGGTTTGCATCATTGGTAGAACTAGTGCTAGAAATGGCGGGATTGTGGATTGGAAACTGCTTGAAGAATAAGGTGAACGTAGGTATACATTTGCATAATTTGTCCTGAAATTATAATATTGTGCAACGAAATTTGTTTTCAGATCAACGACTATCAGCAACTAGAGGAATCCGGCAAAATGAGGGCACCTGTTAAATCTCATTCTGCAGGACAGATTCGTTGGGATTTGTTTGAGTGAAAAAGTAAGTTGATTGTACTCATGACATATTTGCCGGATTGTGTAGAGGAAAATTATCCATTACAAGGAAATTGATAGAAAGTTGAAAGCCAATGAGTTGATTCTGGCAGATTCTAATAATTATATTTTTAGCTCTGTGCCCCAATAATGGCTACAATAAACTCCACATTGATCTGTTAATGCCAGTTTTGATGAAAAACTAACAAAATGAGGATGATGGAATTATTCTATGATTAGCTAATTGAAATGGGGTAAGAATAGATTATACAATTTGAACATTACAATCAGCACATGACCATTGATGTGATGATGTTTCTGTTCTTGATTTAACACATTCCATGAGGATTACTAATTTTAGTATTGGTCTTAAAACATTTACTTAAGAATTGTGAGTAACTTCAAAATGTTTGCTAAAAATCACATTTAGTTTTCTTTTTGGACACGGAAGTCATTGGTGTCTTTTATCAAATTGTATGGAATCAAAGAATATAATCTCATAAGTACACCGAACGTCCTAGTTTTATTTATATTATAGCATACCTAATTATTTTGAGAAAGCTCACACTCGGTCATACACAATCAAAGATTAGGAAGTCATATTCATAAGTAATGTGACAAAGTTTAAAAGCCTCTTGGCGAATAGGGCTATTTTTAATCTAAGAAGAGTGATTCGTGTGGTCACGAGAACGAAGTGAGCTCAAATTCTTGCCTGCGCTCTCGTCAGAGGAGACTTACATGACTTTGAAAGTTACAAGGAGGACATTTGGTTATTCCTCAGATTGATTGTTACATGGAACATAAAATGTTGGTGCAGGATGATCATGTATTTTTATGAAGTGATCGACATGAACAAATGAAAGTTTAACACAAAATTTTAATTTTTTGATCAGATTTTTCAAAAATAATGTTTTCAAAATATATTTCTCGCCTTCGCTCGTATATTGAGTATTTGTAAATAAATAATAAATATTAAAAGTATTTGGAAACTATTACGTAAGTTGAGAGAAAAACTGGTAAAATTGTTATAAATCAAAAAATTTGTTTTTAAAGTTATTTTCAGTGCATATGAAGAAAATTTTGGCAAAAAAAAGTATTACTTAATTTTAAGCGAATTTAATTTGAAATAATTTTAAAAATGCTCACGAAAACGAAAGAAATTTCACACTTGTCGATAGATCAAAATTTTTAAGTTTTAAACTTAAAATATTTTCAAAGTCAAAAATAAATATTTAAGTCTTTAATTACTCTTGACAACGACAACCATTTCATTTTGAAAATTCTCTCCCAACAAACTAAATAATTTTAAAAAAAATAAAAAAAATCAAAACCGAAATTCTTATAAAAAGCCAAGAAAATATTGTTCGTGTCTTTCATTTTATTTTATTTTTTCCCCCGAATACGAATTTTGAGACAAAAATTTTTGCTCACAATGAAAAAAAAAAGAAAATATTTTTGTACTCATGCAATTTTTCGTATAATATTTACTCTATGCTTATATGGAAGCGTTGCAAAGAAAATATTATTTCCTTGAAATCGATTTGCTAAATATAAAATGACATTTTTGTTGCTTTTAACAACGACAAATGAAAGTTATTTCAAAATAACTAATTTCTTTTTCTCTCAACGGAAAAATTTAAGTAATATAATTAAGTGCAAGATGATAATATTTTAGTAAATCACAATTATGACAAAAGTATTAATTTATGATTTATATGATTTTCAAAACAGTTTGCGAAATGCATTAAACATTAATAAGAAATAATTGCACAAATTATCTAATATTATAAAATATTATGTATGTCGACAAAAAGCAATTCAAAGTTTAATGATTCATTGGGAAGTGAAAATTAAGAATTGAAGTATTTTATATTTATATTTTTCGCATCTATGTATTTAATATTTTAAAATTCCCCTCATTTTCTAATATTAATACACGAAAATTTTCTAAATTTAATCTAAGAAAATTGAGGAGATATCTTTTACGAAAAAGAAAATCAAAATTCAATATGAATAGTAGCTTCATCAGGAACGGGAAATACAAAAATACGAAAATACAAAAATACTTTTACATATATTATTTATATTTTGTCTAAGTTCTGAAAATGAGTGTATATAATATAGTATTATAAAGAAGGATAAAACATTTGAAACAAACGTCCATCTCATTTCGTCATAAAATCATATTGAATTCGAATAATTTCGTCTTGAAAATATCGAGTATGTGGAACGTGTGTACTATATTTTAAAATAAAATTATTTTTTAAGGCTATTTTTTACTTTTCAAATGAAAAGTACAGATGTATAGTACAAACTTGTTGTTTTTCTCGTTTCAATAAGTTTTAAGACAGATCTCAGTGTACAGTACAGACTACAGATTTCGTTTGTTGAATAACACCTTGCGAAGTTTAAATCTAATAATAGAATTTTAGTGATACAGATACACTACTGCGCTGTAGACAACATCATTTTAGTTCGTTAAAGTTTATTTTTCTCAAATAATTTTTGCAATTTACCAATTTAATATTAATTAAAAGATTATTTAATTGTCATTTTTAAATAATTAACATCATATAAATTCTCATAAGCTATCATATTTTCATTAACAGTGAAATATTTTTGAATTCGTGGAATTCGTTTTTTGTCGTTTGTGAGAAATAAAAAATTTTTGTCAAAAAACCATTTCTTAAAATATCAATTTTATAGTATATTTTCTTTATGATATTTTAACTTAGGTAACTTTAGTATGCTATATATTTTTTGTTGTGTATTTTTGGAACATCATCAAGTTTTCAATTTTGTCTATAAATAAATCCAACTATAGAGACTTGTGCATAATATTTGAGAATTTTGTTAATATGCGTATATGAATTGTATATTTGCTATGATAATAATATCATTAGAAGAGAATGTATGTGATTTATTGAATATGTAGGTTGGATGAGAAACAAATCATTTTGGTTTTTTTTTTAGATAACAAATATGTAATTCCCCCAGTATGTACTGGGTACTTATCCTTCAGCAAGACAATAATCCTCTTCGCTGTTTTCTCATTTGATAAACAGGTACACTTTGTAAAAATATCTCGTCACTTAGATAGTTATAATTTGTAGCACATTAAAATGCAAAAAAAATATATATGTATTAAAATGCATGTTCACTGTTTATTCCGGAATCATATCACAAACTTTATTATTGAGTTTAATAAAATGTACTTGTTTGTCTTATAGTTAAAATGAATTCATCAGCACAATATAAAAACGAACTTTTAACGAAGATTTATATAATATTCCTTTAAATCTTTCAGTTTTTAATTATTTAAAACATTCTTTTAGATATCATTAAACGTACTGCATTAAACAGAAGATTCCTAAAAAACCAAAAACAAAACAAATAACTTACAAAATATCAATTTGTTATTAAGGCGACCGAATGCACCACAAAAAAATTGTTATATAACAGGCCTTGGGCCCAGCCGATTTTCTTAAGACTAGGCTAAAGGATCGCACTACTGAAAAGATCGATGTCGACTGATCACCAGAAGAGTTACACTCTGGCGGTGTATCTAGACGACTCAATGCTTACGACGGGCTAAAGTTTGGCTGTGGTCCCAGATGGCCTTTTTGATTACCAGGGAAAGATCTCTTTTAGATCTTGTAGATCTCATAGAAATGTGTGTACACATGTTTAAAGTTTCAAATGTTTAGCTATTTATCTGTATGTATTTTAGCGTAAATTTTTCATATCTTTTTTTGTATTTTTTCATTATATTAGTAATAATATTCTAAGACTTTCTAAGATTTTTAGCTAGGACGTAGTGTGCTTTTTGTTGTGTGACGACAACAACTATGAACATGATGATCATTTTCTTTTGCTAATTATTTTCGTTATATCTCAGGGCCGTACTTAATTATGTTCATTACATCGTTATTTTCCAACTAGTATGTCTTATATGATTGTGTTTAATGTACATATATGTAAATCCATAGAATAGACAAAGTCACATTCACGTGACATGTTTTAAAAAAATTACAATTAATGCATTAAATATTGTCACATACAATTTCGGGTTAAAGTATTTTTATAATTTCAAATCACAATATTTATTTCCTTATTATTTACTTAATGTTAACCAAAAACAACTAACTATAAAACAAAAGCATTTTTTCTTAAATACATTGTTAAATATTTGCGGAGGATGATGCGAAATGCTTAAAATATTTTGCAATAAAAATTTTCCCTGACCGATGAGAGAGTGACACGTGTTGATATAACGTTCTAGTTCGGACATTTTCGTTAAATTCAAACAAAAATGAAAATATTTTAAAGGACTTAAACTATTTTTTTGTCTTTTTAAATTCATCAAAGAAATTTTTTTGATTTTATTTAAATTTTTATTATTTTTAATACGGAACTTGAAACGTTTTCAAACAAACTTGGTTAGGTGGTTAAATTATTAAGTATATTTTAATGTGAGTCATTTAATATCCTAAGATCAATCACCTTATAATATAGATTATGATTGAATTAATCGAATTGTCTCTTTGGTTTTATGTTACCAAGTCTTCTAAGTAAATTATTTCGGAAAATTTCCAAAGAACAAGGAAACCATCAGAATATTTGTCTAAAGTGGTTTATTTTAAGCGCAAACTTTTATCCTAATGCAATTTTGCATCTGTTTTAATCAACAGAACTCGCTTTGATGCATTGCAACGTGTGGTTAAAAAATATAAAAAATAAGCAGCAAGAAGTATCCTAATATTGCATCCAAAATAAATAAGATGTGGCTGTGAGCCATGTGAATTAAGAAAAGATTAAGAAAATAGAGTAAATAGAATAAAAACGGATACGAGGAAGGGGTATATTGATACTTTTCTTCAATTTATATGTACTAGTAGTAGAAGAAATTGCATGAATAAAAAATAAGTTGCAAAAACTAGGAAGAAGAAAACGTCATTTTGTCATTTGCCATATATACTAAGTGCACTAATTTGATTACATGTTACATTCTGCGCATGCAATTCGATTGAGGTTTAACTATGTGACCTGTCGACGGTGATTGGTATTTGGTATTTTGTCGTATTCCACCTTGAACTTTGAACTACTTTTTCTTGAATCTTTGAAGAAGTTCTTGAATCTGTGAATCGTATAAAATTGAAATCAGTGCGCATTTACTTAACACTATATAAATATATTTATTTATTTACAAAACCACATTTATTTCACTACTAACAAAATTAATGACGTATCATTTTTAGATGAGATAATATAAATAATTGTGCGGGTGAACGAACCAGAATCACATTCAAAATCAGAACAAGAATAAGAAATCTGAATGTGTTAAACTCTTTGATATGCGGATAAACAAATCCATGTTGAGTTATTTTTATTGATTAATTTATTTAAATTTCAATGAAAATGAGGGAAAATTCAAAATACCAAAATTTCATGAATTATTTTTCAAAATTTTCAATCAGTTTATAAAATTCATGCAATACGATTTACTAAAAACTAGTTTCTGTTTTCCAATTAATAACTCATCTAAAAATAATAAATTACATAATATTGCAAGGTTATATTAAATGTGTTATTTTTTAATTTTATATTTACATGCTTTAAAATGTGATAATTGTGAATAATTTCGAACATGAAATTCAACAAATTCCTTGCAAGGACATTATAGTTTTTATTTAGAAATATATTGTTCTTATTTTGTGCACATCAATGCATGTAGTTTTTCATATAATAAAAATGTTATTAAATTTGTTCGTTACTCCACAGTTTTGTACTGAACCTACTCGTATAAAATTGTGAAAATTGTGATTAACTTATTTCTTATTTGTATAATATATTTCATATATAAAATTTATAATTGTTTGTGGACATTTTTAGCTTATACTCGACTTGATTTATTCTTCTTTTAGATACATCAATGTCAAATAACATGATTCTTTGTGTTAAATTATCTTTAGAGTTAATAGAAGAAGTTAGTTTTTCAATTGAATAGATAACATTTGTATTTGAGAGCAATTATGGAAAATTTATAAGTATTCCTTATTATTTTTAACAATTATTTTAGTTTGGAATACCCTCAAAATAAGCTGAAACCATTAACCGTGTTAATTAATAAGGAATTAATTTATTATTTCAGTAACAACTTTCACTTCACAAGAAATGATGAATAATGTGTCTTAATGAAATTAATTTTTTGCCACATGTGCATAAATTATACGCTTAAGTAGAAAATTTAATCAAAAAAATGGAAAAAATAGAAAAAAGATTTATAGTTTCCTTCCTTATTAAATGAATAGATGTCCTTCATGTTGAAGAACATAAAATTAAACAAGAGAAGAAACAAATTTATACTAAAACTTTGAAAATAAAATGATCATGAACAATGTTAAATATTTTTAAAAACTGAGTGGGTTTTGTTGATATTTTTACTTAGTTCCAGTCAAAGATTTAGTTAGTATTCGTATGATTAAGTGAAGAAGTGTTGAAATTAAAGTCCTGTAGTATGAAAATGAATTCAAATTTTTAAATGCATCATTTGCTGATTTCCATTTTGATTAATTACTTAACCTACTTCCACAGATTCAAAATTTTTCAAAATTTTCAAAATTCCACTGAGTCCGGCACGCCGATCTAAAATCTCAAAAATTTAACCGACATTTTGTGAATTCATGAAACGAATAAGTTTTTTAACTTTTATTTAAAAATATGTGAAAATGTCAGGAAAACGTAAAACATGTCAGTGAAATTGTTATAAATTTGAAATGTGTACTAGAGATCTTAATAAGTTTTAATTTTCTCATATTACTATTTTTATTTTCTAGCTTTCCAAGCTATGAACAAGCTCAATTAATTAGATTAAGTTTTGTCGTTTTCAAAATGAATTTGAAAATTTTTGAAAAATGCCCACAAAATTTTTGTTGTCGAGCAAAAGTCTTACTTGACAGAACAAAGAATTCATAAAATAAAGTTATTTAGGAAAAAAATTATAAAATAAAAGTATAAATATATTTAAAACATTTCTTTCACATGATATTAAATATAAATAAATTAATTTTTTCAGCGATACATCAAAAACTATTATTAATTCAAAATTCGAACAATCGAAGCAATGCCACCATGCGGTCAACTTTGGAACAATGGGCTAAATTTTGATTTTCCCGCTCCGACACATGCGATTTTTGACGTTTGACGCAGAAAGTTGTAATGAAAATTTTGCTATTTTTAAATAATTTACAAAAGTTTTTATTTTTAGCAACTACGCCTTGAGATTTTAAGTAATTTTGTAAAAATTAATGGCTTGCTGGTTTTGCTTGCATTATTTTGTTTGGCAGGACGTTTTCCCGTTGAATTAATGCAACAAATTTTGCGAATTTTATCATACTTCTTCTACAGGTTGAAATGTGCTTTAAATTAACATTTTAACAAAATTAAAAATTTCATTTTCACATTTTAGTATACTCCAAAATACAACAAGGTAATCAAATAAATTGACTTGCATTCACTTATGTCGTTTCGTTGGTCTTAAGGACATCGTAAACAGCGATGTGATCAAGGAAAATATATTAAAAATTTGCTTAAAATGTAATTTAATGGTTTCACATAAAGAAACAGTCTTAATTGCATGTTTACAATGTATATTTTGTTTTCAGTGAAAATACTAATATTCACGTGTAAATCATACTAGATGAAATCATTCAACCGCTGCTGGTCAGCAAATTTGGATTTTTAGGTTTGCTTTGCTCATTAAATGAAAGAACGTTAGCAAATTTTTAACATCCATCATTATATTGTAGCTCACCAAAAATAATATTAAAAATATATGTTAAAGACACAATGAGGTTTTCCAATCAAGGAAGTAGGAACAATCAAGGTATGTGTGAAAATTTCTGATTCAATAATGTCAATAGCACTGTATATTTCTTGTACTTTGTTATTTGGAATGTAAAAAGAATGTCAACAAACTGAACAAAACGAATGAAACTCCTACAAGATTCCAGAGGTTTGAAAATTCATTGAAAATATTTTTAATTTTATGTGAAGCGATACTATTTTCGCTTTGTGAGAATTCTTTTATCTCTTCTCAAAAGATAATCGAAGAAATCTATAATCGAAATATAAAAAGAACATGTTGACTCAACAATCCAATCATTTACAGAGTACTAGTATAATTCTTTTACAGAATTAAAGAAAAAATTGAATTGTTCCTTGTAAATAAAACGAATTCTTTGAACATAGTGCTTTAATAACTGAAAATCAAATTTCAAAGAATTGTTTAAACTGAACTTGTTCCATGAACGAATGCCGTCTTAGTTTGTTGAAAGATTTGCAATATTTTGAAGAAAATATTCTCAATTTTCTATGATTTTTGACGGTGTTTCATATCTCGCATTCCAAAAAATCAAAAAATCAAAAAAATTTCTGTCTTTTCTTTAGTTTTGCGTTAGAGAAATATTTAAGGATAAGGTTATAAAAAGTACGCAGCTAAAAAGATGTATAGTATGCGGAAAATTTAGCAAACCAATACGTTTACATAAAGGAAATATAAATAAATAATCTATAAAAACTTCCAAAATAAAAAAAATATATAACTTTTCCTGGTCGTTGAAAATATATTCTTTACTGTCCACCCACCTCAACTTACAATTAGACGGTCTGGACGTGTCCGTCTTTGAAAATTCCTTAGACCCAATTCTATTTTAGATTTGTTCAAATTTTCGTTTTCTTTTATTATTTAATTAAGTAAGCGAAAGCTATAGGTTACAACTACAATTCCAGGAATAGTAATTACAAGTGTTTTTGATCAATTCATATCTATGCTCGTTTTACGCAAACTTATTCAAAGAGAAATACCGAAAATTTTAATAGTAAAAAGTACAGGAAACACGAATACAAGATGAAAATTTATTAGATTTTTTTTAAAACCATATTAAAATTTATGGCAATCGTAAAAAAATGATGAAAAATTACTTAATTTTCCAAAAGTACACCGAAATGGCGTCAATTATTAGTTTATTGCACCAAAAACGTTGCGCGGTGAGAAGGTTGTCAGGAAAATGTGTTTTCACAATTAAATTGAATTGAAAATTTTCTTTAAAATGAAGAAACAAAATTAATTATATACTTTTTGTTTTAGAATGTAAATGAATATAATTCTAAAAGCTACCACAACAAAGTCGACACACGTTTTTGAAAATTCAACGAAAAACCAAAATGGCGATGTAGAATTTTCTTTGCAAAATCAAATGAAAAAATAAAAAACATTGTCAAAAATGATATTTTTAAATTATCTAAATATAAGAAAAAATGTGTTAAAAAACTTTTCTTTCACACACAGTTAAATTTTGTGGCATTTCAATATAAAACGGATGAATATCTGTCGCCGGGTGTGAAAATTTTGGCAATATTTTGAGGGTAAAAATGAACGTTAATCCAAGAAGAAGGAAATTTTACTTGAATTTTAGAATTTTTAAGTGTTTTAGTTGAAACAATCAACAAAAAGAGAAAATGAAATTAACGTTTTTACGAAAATTCTGACATCGAATAATAAATTATAGCGACATTGACCAAATGCTGGGAGCAAGTTAAGTAAGTCCGTTGATGTTTTGTTCTGTTTTCTAGTAAGAGGAGCTTAGTACAAAGTCTACAAAAAGCTTAAATACGTTTTTTAAAGGAAGCTTAAAAGTGTAAAATTTTCTTAACGAATTCATATTGTGTTTGTAATTTAAGTATTTTTGTATTTTTAAGGAATGCACATATATTAGATTACACACGAAGTGAGAGAAGTTATGAAAAGTTTAGTAGTAGCAATTCTGTTGATTAAAAGTGCTGCAAATGTTAAAACAAAAGAAAATCTTGTTAAATTAAAAAATTCAAATTATAAATACCGAAATTAAAAATAATTTTTTGCACCTGCTAAAACACTTTTAAGATAATATGAAATATTTAGGATAGAAAAACTAGAAAATATAATTTCAGTGACATACAAGTCACCAGAAAATGTCCCACTTCAAATGTAAATTGACACATGAAAATTTAGTATACACAACCTTCTCGACGAATTTGCAATGTAAATGAAACAACAAAAGTATGTTCTCATCAAAATATATTATAATTGATACAATATTTTGACTACAACTATATATTTGTGTCTTTTATGTTTGGGAATGTGATATAAATCAAAATCTATAAATAATTATTTTAGTTTCGCATAGTTTTTGGCATGCTCAAAGTTCAATAGAGACAATGCTGATATTATATAGCAGAGAAAATTGCATTAGATAACTTATTGTAATTATAAATTTTTTACTTGTAACAATTACAAATGGAATATCCTTTTATCCAGTGTAATTTGATATTTCATAATTTTCAAATTTTCCATGTCCTTCAGGACAATTACATAGACAAATTATGTATGACTTTCTATTCAACATGGTTCGTTTGTTATGTTACGTTGAATTTATTTTGATTTTATTTTTATGATAATTGAAATGAATATATTAGAAAAATTTTTGGCTTAAACTTTTGAGTTTGAGAATAAAACAAGTTGCATAAAACAAGTTACATAAATTAGTATCAAGTCGTGTTTAATAAATCTCGAAATGATGAATTTTCCTTGTTTTGTAAACAATCTGACAAAATTAAGCTAGTAAAAACGTGTAGCACCATTTGAATGTAGAAAAATTGTATACAGAAACAGGATATTAAGTTGAACAAGGTTATTTTTATGATTTATGTGTGTTAATATGACCTTAAAACTGATTTGGAATTTTATATTATTTCTTATAACCCAGTAGACAACTGTAGACTTGCTAGTGCATAAAACAATCAAGAAAGCCATTCGAATTATATCTAATAAATACACGAAATGTTTGTTTTCCCATTTCGGCCATAAATACTTCCAAAGTAACACTGTTTGTTTGTTGTACAGAAGATACTTTAATATGCATTATAAACATGCATCAGTTCGACAAAATCACCAGTTTGTGGGATTAACTCAATCCTTGAACAATAGCTATAACCTTCAATATATTGCTTGAAGTAGGCTTTCAATGAAATGTTTTTAGTTAATGAATAATTTTGTTATATGTTTTTTGCATAATGGAATTGGCAATGAAAAAAGGCATGTGTGTAGAAAATTTTAAAATCTATTTTGTTAAAAATTTTTTGTTTATTTTGGCAATTCAACTCAAAATATTCGTTTACAAATAACTTCAAGTTCAGTTTAGAATAATAGGAAAAACCAAATGGCATTTTGAGATTTATTAAAATATAAATTTGACATAATCGACAAAATGAAAATTTAAAAATCCAACTTGTTGCACTACAATGAAAACAGCAAAATATTGAATAAAAATTCTTATCTAAAAGATAATGAAAATAAAGCCTCTGGGAAATGTAAACAAAATCACGAAATATTCGCAATAATCGCAGGCTCAATAAACTTATTAAAAAATAAACAAATTCAAATTGGAAAAAAATAATGTTTTTTGAGTACTCAATGCTTTGAGTTTTTGTTTTTAAAGAAAAAAATGTTTGTTTATACAGAAAAAGTGATTTCGTTTTATATACGTATATCTATGAAATTACATAAAACGTGCAGATATCTACAACGGATAGAACGATTATTTCCAAAACTTCCGGTTAAAGTGGAACCAACTTGAACTCGTGTATGTTTATTTGAATTACTAGAGCAGTGTAATATCACTTTCGTGTACATCAAAGAACATGTTGAATAAAAACGTCTTCTACTATTTTCTTATTTAAATCTGCACTTCCTTTACTTGTTATTTATTGCAAATGAAATCTTCAACCAAGTATTCGTTCATAATTTATTGAGTTACACTCAATTTTAATTACTCCATGTAGACTAATCAAACACGCTCGATAAAATTTTTATTTTATCATTAAAATTTACTGCATTCTTTCGTATTAATTCCAAAAATCTGATATTTGATAATGACCAACGAAGCTATCACTCTTCTTTCTGTTGATGGTGTCTCAAACGTTAGTGTTCTACTTGAGAAACTTCTTTGAAAGAATCGATTTACTCGCTACGATATTGTTTATTATTCCACTATCCTCTGAGAAAATCAATTACACAGTATTCTAGATTTAAAACATCAAAAATTAGAAAGAAAAAATAAATTTGAAAATGATTTTAAATTTTGAAAATTGTTCCATTGACTTGAATCATTCAATGAAAACAACGAATTCACAGCGTGATGGACAAGTTTGAATCAATTTAACTTAATGATAATTAATAGAATTATCATCTTCTTAATTATGTAATTAACAAAACACTGTTTTATTTCCAGTAAAAACGTTTATATTTCTTAAAAAACAAACGCAACGAATTGCAAATTTTCCTACGTTCAAGTCCGTGTACAGTCACTTGAAGTATTTTTGAACATCAACGCACGATTGCGTGAAATTAGAAACAGCATTAATACAGTCATGTTACACGGAAAATTTAAATTTTTAATGATTTTCACTATGTATTTAAATAAAAATCATATCAATTTTAAAGAAGGACAGATCTTCCAGCTATTGGACATTTAATTTTATGAAAATAAGTTTTTAAAGTGAGCTGAATTTAAGTTTATCTCTTCAATAATGAATTTTAGGTGGTACTAATACTAAAGATAATTCATCAAAATATTTCATTTTAAATTTATTTTTATTCCCTTCTATAAATACAAAATCGAAAATGACTGATTTTTCCAGGAAAATCTTACATAACCCCCAACCAGATGCAGTGTTTTTCATTTAAAACAATTTTTTCTTTAGGAAAAATCATGAAAAATCTGTTTGTTCTAAATTCTCATGAAACGATGTCAATAACACTTTGTACAAATGTAATGTAAACTACAGCGTGAAGGTAAGCCAACGAGTCATAATGAGTCTAAAATTAACAGCAATATTGACATAGGCCTGCAACAGTCTCAATTATTTTTTAGGTCTTGTAAATTTTCATGTTATACAAAATAATTAATTTTTTAATGACAAATTTTGGTTTGTTTTCGAGAAAACACCAGTTCGTCGCTTAACAGATCACATACTGTTAGCAAGATACTAACCAAAGGGTGATAACGGAACTCTATTAATATGACATCGCTGTCCGTCCGTCTGTCAAAGTGTCTCTTGAACCATAATAGATAGATACTCCAAGTTTTCACAAAGTGTGTACTGTTATGGTCGTACGGTGACAACAAATAAGCCCTTGATGTGCAGGTCCGACTCTTATTGTTAGGTACTGTTAATGTGTCCTGCCTGATTCTGGTACATGATTAGCTGATGCACATTCACTGATGATTTATTGAAGATCTAAGTCATTAGTCCTGACTCGGAATCATCGCTGCTGTCACAGATAACAGAAAACGTCAATTTTGGACGTGATTCCTTTTTGTTTTGTTAAAAATTTTCGCCAAATTTCGCACTGATGACATCCATCAACCTGAATCGATGGAAACGAGAACCTTCGAAATTGAACAGCTTGACATTCCTTGAATTTACAAACATCAAATCAAATCAATGACACTGACACCCTTAACGGCAATCATCAAAGGAAAGTTCAATTTATTTTTCACAAAAAAGAAGAGAAAAATTGAAATTTTCAAAGCACGGAAGTTGTTATGTAAAACGTGAAATGTCTTCCGTCATCTTTAAGTGTTCTTCAAGACGATGACGGATAGTTTTGTGTGGCCATAATATTTGCACTGTTGATTTATTACGCCTTAAGCAAAGAATGAAGTCTCCATGATCCATGGACGTCATTAAAATTGCACAACACTTTAATGGCACGTTGTACTTTGGGTTTTGTTGGCATTTGTGCAAAAATGAAATTAATTACGAGTGTCGGCATTTGAAATGCTTCACTTTCGCCACCATCACTTTTGTTGCATCGTTTTATTTGAATTCCGGAATTCCTCTGTCTCAAGCAAGAAATCAAAACGTCAGTGAAAAATTTTGCTCAGAAATCGAATTTGCTTTGTACAGCGTCATCTGTGAGAAAAAGTTCGCAATCATTGAAAAGTCAAAAATGTCCTGTACACTTTCTTGAGATAAGACAAAATGAAAATGACGGCATGTATATCTGATGGATTAACCTAAACAAGACAAGTTTTGTCAATTTTTGATTCAAAGCTTACTTAACCCCGTTTGAACTGGTTCAATGTTGAGATCTTTGTTCCAGTCTTGGACTGGTTCTTCCATACAAATTTGAACTTGTTACGTTATAATAACGTCATGAACCAGTTGATTATATAGGGATTAAGAAACAACAATGTACGACTTCATTCAATTAATTTGAGAATAAGACCAAAGTTTACAAGAAATGTTTAAGAGGGAAATGTCATTTTCCTCGTTATAGACATGTGTTTTTGAAATGTCATTCTTTCCCGTAAGTGACAGTAATAATTTTGAAAGTCTATTAAAAATAGAAAAGAACGCAAATTTAAATAAAACAAAATTATTCCAGTTTTTCCATTGAGCAAATATTTACAAACAAAACGTCAAATTTGACATTGTTTACATCGGAAATAGGATAAAATCGATTTCCACATTTTCCTGAAAAAAATTATACACATTTTTTTTTGTTTTTACTCAATTTTGAAATTTGGGATAACATATTTGTTGTTGTGGTTTTCTAGTTCATTCAACAGATTTTTTGTTTTTAATCTAGAATTTATTTTTACTATTTTCGTGAATTAAAAATATTCTAATGATAATTTAACGGGTTAATTGATTGATTTAAATGTTAATTTTAATATATTCGACGACGCAATCTTGAATCCTGTTGATACGCCACCTGTTGCCTTGTCGATAAAGAGAAGAGAGTCCGAAAGAAAGTCATCATCAATGCGGCAATGTTGACAGCTTTGTGGCCTTTCATTTCCAACGATTCAAACGATTTCCAGTTTAACATGAATTCAAAATGTCAGGAAACTTGAAACGTCAAAAATTCAAATGGAGTTTTCCATGAACTCCAAATTGGCCACCAAAACACAGTAGAATTTTTTCAAATTGAAAATTTGTTCATAAATTCAAGCAAAATGGCGGCAGTAAAATTAAACCACACAAAACGTGTGTGCAAAACAATTCATGTGAACCGCGTGTACAAAATAAAACGTATTTTTATTTTCTTAAATTAAATAATAAATCTAAAACTGAATGATGTAATTTCTTATTGTTTTAAAACGCAGAAACCATAAGACATTCCAAGTGGTAGTAGAGTTAAGTTAAAATTTAAAAATAAAAACTTGACAAATTATTTTTGACAGTTACTTGGCGGAAGTTTTATTAGAGCGTTACGTTTAATTTAATATAATTTCTTTTGTGTTGTTAAGAAGATGTACAGAACACTTGCGGTAACTAGAGAAATAAAAAAGAAAATTAAATATTTTTTTTATTTTTAAATTTTGTTTTTCTTCAAACGAGACAAAAACATGATTCGGTTCATTTTGTCCAATCAATTACCAAAGATTTATCCTTAAGCTAAGCACAAGTTTTAACAGCCTGTCATGTTGGAAATTTCGTTTTTCCTGAAATTCCTTGAAAGTATTGTTCAGGAAATCAAAGATTCTCTGCTAATTTTAACCGGTCGTCATATCGCACCAAGAAGAAAAACAAAAATTTATTAGACACAAAATACATTTTAAATGCACATGAAATTAGTACAAAATTCGCGATATATAATTGCGAAAAAAAAACACAACAAAAATATAAAGTCCAGATGGGGTTTTACGACTCTGGCAGAGCCACTCCAATGGCGGATGAGGTATTTCCGATCGAGTCAAATTCAGTGATCATTGATTTCGATTTTTATTCACGCTATTCACATTTTACGACCAGAAGTTACTCAAAAATCTTGAAATTTGTTTTTTAGAGAAAACTTACCAGGCCGTACTACTGTGAAGTGTATAACCACCACAGCAGCCACAAAAACACCACATGTTATTGAGATTCTGGTGATTACAGTACGTAGCAGACTCTTTGACTGGTCGTGGTTTGGACAAAACCAATTTGCAGTCATTCCGGGTGCGGAATTACACAAAATCACAGACTGCCCATTTCAACTGGCGAAATGCATCTTTATATCTACTCAACGTCGAAGCCAATCAGCCCACTCTAGATAATCAATCAATGGAGTTTTCCCTGCTCCATCGAAAGGGAATGAAAAGTGTTTGTAGAAATGGAAATCTTTGTGTCTCCAGATGTGCACAAATAAAAGTGAAAATCAAATCCACTTTACGTAACAATGACCATATTGAAGATATTGAGGAGATATAAGGTCTGTTCACGTACAGCTTGAGTTTTCTAGAGTTTACTCGGCTGTAAATGAGCAATTTGGGAGGATTTTTCTCATTACTCGAACAGTGCAAAATCGCATTTGAGTAAGCTCGAGCAACTTCTAACGTCAAATTACTAACATCTGTTACATGCATCTGTCAAATGAACAGGATTTTCCAACTAGCTTCAAGTTACTCGAGCAAATTTCTCGAGTGAGCACTTTCAAGTATATTTTCCCTCCGTTACTTTTCGTTAAATTCTCTCAAAACTGTTTTTTGAGCGAATACAAAAACGCCAATTTCGTTCTCGAAACATATTGCAAATCGTTTCGAGCAAGTACCTACTGGAACAGACCTATAATGAAAATTAAAGTTATCAAAAGTCATTTCCAACAATCGAAATGGAAAATGGCGTCTCTTCCCCTCTCAAACCACCAGTCAGTGACATTTTTCGCTTTTATTTTAACAAAATGACGTCAAAACTGACAAAATTTAAATTGAAATCGTTCAACAAAATTCCCACCACATTCAGTTCACTATTGACCCACCAGATGTCGCCCGACGAACTTGAATTTGTCAACGCCCGTGATTGATTGGCATAACCTCCAGAAGGAATGCATCCGACGACTTTGGTTCAAGTGCATTCATTGCATGAAAGTATTTTTGGGTTAATTTATTTTGGATAATAAGATTGTTTGTAGAAAATGCTTTCGGATATAAATCTTCCGAGATATTGTGAAAATCAACAAAATTCCAGTGAACTTTTTATGAGAATTTGCGTGCGACACAGGCGTGTGGGAGGAATTTGTGGCTCACAAAAATGACGGTGAGATCAAAAAATCATCGGTTAAATGCACTTTTTTGAGGTGAATCTTGTATTTTCACCCCAGACATTTGAAGCAAAAATTTATTGTTCTTGCGAGTGTCAGCAATAAAATTCTAAAAATAATTTTAAGTACGACAGAAAGCGTTGCTAATCGCATAAAAAGCTAACATAAAAAACAAAAATGGCCGCAATTTTGGCTAAAATAGAAAAAGCTAGATACGAGTTTCCTGGCAAGATAATCATAAAAATTTTAACCAAAAATAAAATAAAATTAATTTTTCTCAACAAAAATTCACTTCCTATAAAATCGTACTCCATCTTGTCATATGTTGGTCCGCCATTTTGTTGTGTGCATTTTAACGTATTTTTGAGTGCATTAAATTGTTTGAATTTAACCGAATAAATTACTTTTCTGTCACAAATTCGTTATATAACACAATGAAAAATCAACCGCAGCTGGCCGACATTTTCTTTGTTCGGATTTTGTTGGGAAAAGTTTCAAGGGGGGGCTGGAGTTGCTTCTGTTTTATTTTGATTTTTTCGGAAAATTCACCGACATTTTTAGGATAATGACACTCGATTTACTCCCACTGCTCGAATGGTTTTTCGCGGAATCTTGCCAAAAATCATTTTATTTTGGAAATATTACAAAAATTTGTGGTTTGAATTCGCGGACAAGGTTATATCGAAACAGGTAATCACGTTCTTTTATATGAACAAAATACACTCAATTCAATTAAATAAGTGTGATGTATAAAGCTGTCAAATCAAATTGTTTTGTATAAAGCTGTCAAATCAAGGTTCTACCTGTCAAAAGTTAGCTGTATTTTGTACAGTACTTCTAAAGTCGGAATAGATAGGTAGATTGAAGAAGAGTTGAAATGCTCGAGACCGAGAATCAAACCGCGGACCTTTCGCTTGTCGGCAGATGCTCTACCCACTGAGCTATCCCGAGCACATTTTCTTTTCCTTTCATGTTCCCACATATATTGAGTGGCCACACAGTTCACGTGGACTAATCTTTTAACCATTTATCCTTCACATTCCTGACAAACGTCATCCTCTGTCAATTCGATTCCTGTAGTTATTAGTTTGTTTTCCTTGTCACATACGAATTCCATGTACGTTTTCTCTTGTGTTTTTTGTTTATGAAATTTGTCGTGCTGGTTAACGGATTTTCACGATCGATACCATTCAAATTTCGTTCTTGCGTTGAGGCTTCTACTGAATTTTAAAGTAAGGTCTCGTTGTTATGTAAGATTTTTGTCAAGTGACAAGTACCTGAAAACGAGGTTTTATTAGATTGTTACGTGCTGATAATCTATTTCAGTCGTTAATTAAATGCGCACAAGGCAGATAGCAAAAAAACCCAGCCATTTATTAATTATCATCACGAAAATCATTTCAAGAAATTTATTTTTAATAAGTGTCTCTCATCACTGACCTAGGCTAAAATAAGCAACGAATCGGTTAACCAGAATGCAGATCATGTCGTGCATGAGGTTTGGGCCTTAAGTGCGCCGGAAGGGCAAACGAAAGGCATACAGCATCGAATTTTGGCATCATCTTGAAATATGTATGTCTCAGAGCAGAGCACAACGTCCACGACGTCTAACAACATTTTCCCGATTCGTTATGAGACGACATAGTTTTTTTTGATTTCTGTTTTTTCGTTTTTTGAAAATTCCACCATTTTGTTGTGTCAGTCTCAAAATGAACCCAAAATTACCAGCCCATGTTGCGATTCTTGATACTTTCTTGGCTCTCTGACAAACGACTTACTGGCATTGTTTCCGACGAGCTGTGAGATAATTAAGGCACAATAAACACGGATCAGCATAGGATAATTATAAACAAAAATAGAATTATTAAAACAAAAAAAAAAAGAAAATTCTTCTTGAAAAAACCAAAAAAACGAACGAAAAACGTTTCGAAAAAATATGAAGACGTTTCGAAAATTAGGTTGTTCATGTCTTAAAGGATATTCCTGGGTTCTTCTTCTGTTTGCAGATGTTATTGTCAATAAATGTTGTTGTTTCGATAATTTTAAAAATATTCTTCACAATTTTATTTTTTATTTTCCATTTTGAAGAAAGTATTATTTTTAAAATAAAATCATCGTATTATGTAACTTTGTGCGACAAGACATATTTCTTTTGAAGATTTACTGCGCGGTTTTTGACAAGATTTTTGCGGTTATAGAGGAATTTATTTTAACTGAATATATTTTTAATTTAATTTATTTCAATTAGTTCCTCCATTTTGCACTGAATTTCGGAATGACTCCATCAGAATTTTCTCGGAAGTTTCTGTCGATTTCCGAATGAAATTACCATGAACAAGTGAATGTTTTAACGTTGCAAATTATTTTTAATATTATGCAAGACATTTTTAGGAGAAATTTTTGTTATTACGCCAATTCATGTCCTGCTCATCTGCCAAAATGCACTCATCAGTTAAGTGTCGATAAATCAGTAATTTAATGAATCTCAATTAATTTCAGGAATAATTTATTTATTATTTACGATTGAGACTTCAAGGATAATAATTTCGAAATTTGATCGCCATTTTGTTCATACAGTAGTATCTCGACATACGAGATATTTAAGATACGAGTCGTCGATTGCAATACGAGCGACATGTAAGATACGAGGAACGGTCGGAGAGAAACCTCCTTGGACAGTTTTGTTTTATCCGGCGCGAAAAAGGCAAAGACCAGTAAAGGGAAAAGCAGTGACTAAAATTAAGCATACAGTAGCATTTAAGTGACCAAAATACAAATACACTTTATAAAACCAGTTTACATACAATATTAGTCATTTCCCAATACATTTTTCTGATTCAAAAACACTGGAATGGAACGGATTGATGGCATTTCAATAAGGCAAATTGCTTTGAGATACGAGAAAATTGACATACGAGCAAGGTTCCGGAACGAATTAAGCTCGTATCTCGTGGTATCACTGTATTTAAATCATTTTGAATTGTTCTCCGTCAACTGGTGAATTTTTATGTCAATCAGAATGCAGTTTGACACGTTGCTTCATGTCCTGCCGGACATTTTAAAAATCCGTTCACTTCTCGATGAGGCTTTCCTTCGTCTTGACTTGCCTTCGATCAACTTTTACGCGTCACTGACACCGTATAAAATTCGCAATAAAATATTTAAAAAAAAATATTAATAAATTTCACTTCATTATTTAAATAAATTTTTCAACGAAGTGTTTGTTTTTTTTATTTTTTTTTTTGAAAAGAAAAAATTCTTTTTTAAAAATGAAAAATGGATTCCTTTGGTGCTTAACATTTTGGTTAGATTCAAGTTCACTAAATGACGTCAGAAAAGCTTCATTCTAAGGAAATTTTTTTTCTAAATTAACGTGACGCTGTGTAGCGGCGCGTGTTAAAAGAAAATGTTGAGAAAAAAATTTTTCTAAAATTAACGTGAACATTGAGAGTACATAATTTTGAAAATTGCGTTTTTTCACACATAAATATCGAATTTGTCCTTGTTAAATGAGTGACGGATGGTGCTCGAGTCCTTTAGAAGTTGAAGCTTTAAATTTAAAATTATTTTCCGGGGGAAAATTTTGAATATTATCTTCAATAAAATTCTTTTTACAGCAACATCAAATCACATGTGTTAAATAATTTCATTGAATTATATTTTAACAAATTATTGCAGCATTGAGTTGATTACAATTGTATGTCAGTGTTGATTTGGTATGAACTTACGTGCAATGACAGAAGTCACTGTGAACGAAATGAGAAAAAACGATGCTGCAGCCATCTACTCGTGTTCACCAGAAGCCTGGTTCAGAAACACTCGAATTCGATTCACCTCACTGAAGAGTGTCTCAACTAGAATTGGAGAGTGCCTCGACTAGATTCGCTTCCGGAACTCACCACTTTGACAAGCCATTTTAACAAGTTACAAGTGACAAGTTAATTTTTAACGAATTTCTTAATTAAAAAACGCGAAAATGATTTTAATTAAACAATTTTATTCTTGTAAACATGTACATTATCAAAAGAAAGAAATGGTTTGATTATATTTCGATTAGTTTTCCATGAAAATTTGATGATTTTCCTCTTGACATCATGCGATTGCGTTAATTTTATATTAAAAAATTTTCGAGTTTTTAACATTTCTGTGCAGTTAAATGAATGAAATAAAAATTTTTTAAAATTTATTATATCCAAAACTTCAAAATTCTTTTAATTATTATACACAGAAGCAACAATTATTAATTTAAACAAAATATTTTCGTGTTAATGTTTCGCTATATTGAATTCAGACAAAACGAATGTTGAATAATTTTTATGTTTTAATTTATTAAAGTTATTAGAATTATTATTTAAAATAAATGAATTACAAATTAAATTGTAATAATTAACAAATTTCGTGTTAAAATCAAAGCATTTTCATATGGCAGCGAGATTCTTAAATAAATTATTGACGAAAAATAGTAATTGTGATCAGTAGAGAGTATTTTCAAAATGTTTTCAAAAGGATTCTTGTGTATAGCGTTTGAGGGATTTATCGAGAATCCTTCAAGAACTTTAATTGTTCGAGTTTATTCAAAGTTTTCTTCATTAACATCTCTCCAAGAGATGTGACTGGAAGTGATGCTATACCCAGGAATCGTTGAAATCATCATTATAACAATTTAAAAGTAATATTAGAATAGATTTCGCCATTAAACCCTTTACATAATAACACATGGCATAGCACAACAAAGTGGTAAACAGACTGGAACAACAGCAGCACCAGATTTCGATTTGCTCTTCGACTTGCTCTCAGATTCATATTCATAGCGACCAGACGCTCTGGCGTATCCTCCCTGGAAGGCATTTCAGATGGATTGGATTATCCAGATTTGTGGAATGAGAAGATGACACTCACCTGTGCTCTATAAGCTGCACTGCTTTCTTCTTTTCTCATAAACATCTCTTTTCCGGGTGGATAGTAGACTGGTGGTCCTGCCACGTTCTTCGATGGAATCTTCGCCTCTCCGGGCGTGGCTACACCAGTCTCAAGTTCCTTACGAGGCTTGAAGGGTTGGTCAGTGACATCTCGTGAGTTTTGATTCTAAAAGCAGATAGGAATAAATGTTGGACTTTGATTGAAGGAATGTTTCTGGTTCACTTACACCGAGAGACGCCATCAAGTCGTCTAAACGTTTCGGTGGTCCAGCGTTTTCGCCGCTGGGATCGAGACCGTCAGTCGGGAACGGAGCTGGCAGAAGTGGATCTCTCTCGGTTGGGGATCCGTGGGTATTTGTCACATTCCTGTGTTGTGTATATTTGTATTCGACAACAGTTGGATCCTGCGGATGACGTGGGTGCGTTGGTGGTGGGGATTTGTTCGGGTACATCTCATCCGGATAAGTGACGATTGGGCCACTGGGGGGATGTGCTGGTTGCTGGGGATGCCGACTTCCCGGGGGCCCGTAGTGAGTGTTTGTGGTATTCGTTGTTTCTTTTTTGTAGATGACCGTCTTCGTTGGTTGGGGTCCATTGGGATATCCTGGATCATGATCGGGATACCCTGGTTGCACTGGATGGCCCGGATGACCAGGATGGCCAGGATGACCAGGATGACCAGGATGGCCTGGATGGCCCGGTTGTCCAGAGTGGACTGTGTGCACCGTGTGGATCGTTTGTGTGGGATGGCCAGGATGATGGGGAGGATGAGCTGGAGGGTATCCGTAATTGTCTCTTGGTGGCTGGACTGTTGTGTTCGATGTATTTGTCACGTCGTGCTTGTAAATTATCGTCGTATTGGAAGGTGGAGGGGGACTGGTACCACGTGGTCGGCCGAGAGTCGGAGGATAGTCACCACCAGGTGGCGGATAAACATTGTTTGTCGTCTCGCGAGTATCTCTCTTGTGTACAACAGTTCGTGAAGTAGTGTGGACCGGTTGGACGGGTTCCTGAACGTCAGGACCAAGTGGGTAACCATCAGGACCAACTTTCCGGTCGTAAGTGTGAGTCTGGAAAACCACTTGCGGTGGCACATCACGATCTGGTGGATGAGACGAGCTAATCGTGTTGTAGGCCTCGTTCTTGTACATCACGGTCTTGTTGGTGGTAGGGACGGGGTCAGCCGGAATCTCGTATGTGTATGTCCGGACAGTGGTCGTGACTTTTGTTCCTGGCACCGGTAGAATACCGTCTGAAAGTGGTACGTTCTTAAGATCCTCCGGAAGATCACTGCTCTCGACAGTGACCGTCTGTTGACCGTAGGGCGAGACAGAACCGTCTGAATGTTTCAACGTATTGTATCTCTTGGTTGTCGAAACTATTTCCTCTCGATCCGGAGCAGCTAGAAAACGATTCTTCTCAAATCTTATTCTCACATTTAAAAATCATTTCTTACATGTGTCATATTGAACATCTCTCACAGTTTTCGTCTCAATTCTCTTCTGATACGAGGGACTCTTCTGCCGAACTTGGTAGTCGTCATCTGGAGCATCAAAAATCAATTCCCGTTGAACTGATGGCTTCCCGTCGAGTGTGTTTGTTGTGTAAATTCGAGTTGTTTTGGTAACATGCGATCCAGGTGCAACTTCACTGAAAGAAAGACATCAAGGACTTGCCTCAACTGTGTGAAAACCATTTGTAACTTACATCAATCCAGGATCAATTCCTACATTTGAAATATTTCCATAATCTGCAACTATGAATTTTTGGTTAAGTAAATTCAATGTAAACGTTGGTTTGAGCCTTGGATGGCTCAATTGGTAAATAGTTACCTTTCTCACGAGCGACATCTCTTTCGTGCTGCAAGTCCTGGAGAAGTGTGTCAAGTTGATTGACATTTTGATGTTGTTGTACATCCACGACCGGTCGATTTGACGTTGAATATTGATAAGACGCGGTTTTGTAGACTTTGCGAGCCTCCTGAAAATAAATTTTTATAAACAAAAAAAACATCTTCAAAATAAAATAAATCTCACCGAGCCAGGACTCACTGATCTCTCTCTAATGACTGTCGTGCTATTTGCTGGTGATAAGTATTGGACGTCTCTCGTTGTTGTCGTATAGTTCGCATTCGAGTGAGCTTGAGAACTGCCTGGACGGGACACAGTCGACTGCAAGTCGTCCAGAAGATAATCTGAAAATAGAAAAAAAATGTTGATTCAAAACCGAAAACTAGAAATTGAAGCGAGAAAATTAAAAATTCGCTTAAAAATGGCCGCCAAATAGACTTTGTATTGCAAACAAGAAAAGGGACATGACTGTACTTGTGATTTTTATTTGCCAGAAAGTATGCAACCACATTTGAAATGGTTAAATGCAACCCACTTCTGTAATTACAAGACCAGCTCACGTAAATGAGATAAAATCATCGAGTTATAAGTACATGGAAACATGTCGGCAAACGGCTAATGACAAGATTCAAATCGGTCTGTTTGCCGTAAATCAAAAATAGACATTTTGTGGATCAGCAAACAGTTGCGTCAACTTGAGGGAAGAAAAAATAAAAATTACGAGTTAACCGCAAAAACGGGGGAAAGAAATAACATGACGCCATTACGTCGTCGTCTCGTGTCGGGTGTAATGCCCACATTTGTGTGTAATTATAGTATCTAAAATTAAATTTCTATCACATACATATATCACTTGTCTTATATGACTTACCTAAGTTGTTGTCAATATCGGTCAAGTTGCTGCCAGGCGACAAAGGCCGGCTTGGATGTAATACACGTACCACATTTGTTGAATATTCCTCTCGGCGCTCTCTTGTGGTCATCCTGTGGATACAAAATAGAATTTGAACACTTTTGTCCGATTTATGACAATGTTTGCCTTTCTGTTGTTGGGTTTTAAATAGAGATTTTTATTAGCTACCCTGGTGTGATTTTTATACCACACCCTGCTAGTGAAAATTGCTAACGGTTTTGTAATTTATTTATTTTACAAATTCTCACTTTGATATTAAACGTATGCGGCTCCATCTGTATTTCAAAAGTCATAAAACAAAAGAAAGATTTATTTTGATTCAATCAATCTCAGAGAGGTTAACCACAACCTGATTGCATTGAAGAATTTGCTTTTGTGACTAAGCGCCAATTGGTCATCTTTGAAAATGTCGGGTCGTCGGTGACACATTTAAAAATGAAACTTTGTGCCAAATGATTCATTTGAATTAAATTGGTCCACTTTGTCTTGTCAAATTTGCATAGCAGACAGGAGCCATTTTCGATTTTTTCATTCTACTGTACTCGGTAGTATAGTGGAAAGTATCACCAATTTTAATCACAAGCCTAACTTTAAAAATGCACACTGATATTTTCGAGGGGGACCATGTGAAACGTCAAATAAATTTTTGTAAATCTTCCATTTTTAACAGAATTACTGTCATCCGCTTTTTTTGGAAGGGATTGAAGAATTCAGGGAATTTTCGGTAATAAATTAATTTTATGTATTTGTCACAAGAATTTGTTGAAAATGTCAACAAAGTCATTATGTCTCATGTATGTGTGAAATCACCTCAAAAATGGTATGACACGGAAAACTTCTTCAAATTGTTTGAGAAATTAGAAAAAAGTTAAATATTTACAATAACAACCTGAAACCCATTAAAACATGAATTTGTGTCATGTTCAAGACTTTTATGTCCATCAGAATAGTCCAAAGTTGGGTGATTTATGAGAAAATGTTCCGAGAGAATTCGTGAAGTTATTTTCGAGTTGGAAAGAAATACAAAAATCGAAACTCGTTTATTCGTAAAAGACAATCACACGCACACAAAGAAATGAGTAGACGCGCCTCAAGTGCTGCAAAATTTTCATTCATTGATAACTCAAAAATGTCACACTCCTGAGTATAGCTGCACTCATTCCAAGGAGCTACAAGTTCTTTCAGAAATCTGTTGAATTTATAAGATTTATTCATTTGCATAAAAGCTCATTACATCGTATTCCATGTTTCCATTAATTTCGTAATGCACTCTGAGTGTTCTTTGTTTTCTGTTTGCGCTCTACAAAACTAAAGCATCATAAACAAAGCAAGCAGGTGATTCTAGTAATCCTCTAAAGATAAGATAAAGATTGCAGAATGAGTTGTCTTGTCTTGGAGATATGTTGAAACTCAATTTTATGCTTGTACATTGTGAAATGGTTTATTATGTTTATGTTTGCAAAGTACATCGTTACTTTGAATTAACTTTTATGGAGCTTAAGGGAGAAACCTTACCCATGTCTTTTTTTGGGTATTTTAATAAAACTCCATTATTTTGAGATAAAGTGAACTTTTTGTTATGGTTCTTGTTAATTATTGTTGAATGTATACGAAAATTTGAATCTTCAGTGTGAAAAATGTGCGGACAAAAGCCATTTCAAATTGAGTACCACTGAACCGTGGCAGCAATTCTCATTCACTGTAATTGCGATTACAACTTGTTCAGGTCAGGATAGTCTGGTGAAAATCAAAATGTTTCCTATTAATTTCAACTTCCATTAGCCTACATTGCCGACGATGGAGGGTACACGGGGCTACAAGTGGCTACAATTGATGATGGTGTCCATTTTAGGTGCATTCAATGAATCCGTGAATCCTCCATCGTTAGTCGTTACAGATAATTGTTCCCTGTTATGAAACTTCCAGTATTTGATCCATATTTATTTATTCGTTTCAGATAAGAAGCTTAACGTCTACCATCTCCAATTTGTATCTGTTCCAAATGTTTACAATTCTTCCGGTTCTAGTTAAGCGTCTTAAAATACACTTCTAAGATATTTTTAAAAACCCTATTTGTTTGGATAATTTTCATGCATCTATCTTTGCTTCAAGCGAAACTTAAAGTGCAGATGTAAATGCAACACACATTGTAACCATTCGTCGTGTAGGCGTTGTGGCACTTCCAACAATTTCAAATGTGGGCGCCCCAAAACCCGATTTTCATTAGCAAGTGTTTTGAATTTCCAAAGCTCCATCTCTGTTGCGTGGGTGAACAACTTCGAATTCGATGTGATTTAATTCGTCAATAAACAAAAATTCATTTGAAAAATATAATTTTGTTAATAACAATTCCACGACAGTGCTGCCATCTCTTAGACGAAAACATAATTTTTGTTCATTGTGTCAAAATTAATTTTTTAACAAATAATTCGAATTAAAACTATTATGGAAGTTGTTGAATGATTTACTCGGAAAACTTGTTTCTGATGACTTCATGATACAAAATGACTTTATTATCTATTATTATTAAATCGTTTTAAATTTCCACAGAATAATTGAATGATTACAATTTGCAAATGGGAAAAAAGCGTGAAATATCAGCGATATTTTTGATATGACGACGAAACATGAGTGACAAGAGACAGGGAACAGTTGAAAGTAATACTACTTGATGGGATTTTGAATAATTTATGTGGAATAAATTCTGTAGGAAATGTAATTTCGTCATGAATCAGTCTACAGTCTACAAGTCTTATATAATAAATTTTCAAGGTTTATTTTGTGGAACCTTAGACTGTCATCAAAGTTATTTGTAAGATTTATTGGGAAATAACAGAACAATGTTGTAGTAAACTTGCAATTCGTTTAGAAACCATAGATTTTTTAATTTTCCCATACAATTTCTCAAGTTTTGTGGAAAAATTCATTATAAGTCTACTTATGAACAAGGTTGCTATGTCAAACTTTCTTCTAAAGTAACCCATGGACATGGAAATGAGAAGCTAGAAGGAAAGTAATTCAGTGTTACCCTCATGACATCTCTCAAATTTTCTGTGAATTTCTCATCAAATTTTCGAATTTTATGTTTCAGAAATCAGTACATAATGGGTTCTTGGTGATTGCCACGTCAAATTTTCTTCTGGAACTTCACAGCGAATGCAAACAATGTTATGTTCAACGTAGACTCTCCGGAAATTCGCAATTTACTCAAGAAATCTCTCAAATTTTCTGTAAATTTCTCAACAAAATTCTGAATTTTATGTTTCAGAAGTCAGTAGGGTACGAATACTTACTGCTTGCTTTGCCCAATTTTCAATTTAAAGTTGCACAAATCACCCGAGAATGACGCTGGCTTCGTAAAACTTTCTTTCCGAACTACACAGCGAGTGTGAATAAAGAATAAGAAGAATAGCAACGTCTTCTTCTCCACGAACTCTCCGGAACATTTCAATTTACTCATGAAATCTCTCAAATTTTCTGTTGATTTCTCAAGAAAATCCCAAATTCAAGCTCGGAAGAAGAGGTGAAGGAGAAATTCAAAGATAACTATTGCCTGCATTGTGGAACACTTACAATATAGTTAAATTCGTGACAAATTCCATCGCGTACCAAATCAGTTGTTAATTGTTGTAAATTATTTAATTAAAATTCGATTAGTATGTAATTGAAAAAGCGCACGATTCTTAGAAAAAAGTTAATTTGTATGCACCTCTCGAAGGTAGACCAGTCGAAGTTGTCTGAAGGTGTTTTAAACTTAACAAGATTTTTGTCTTCATATTTAATATTTTTATGAATGAAACATATAATATAGTTGTTATAAGGTTAATTAATGCAACAAACATGCAACAGTAAAGCGTTACGTAATAAACCAGTTCATCGAATTGTGTAACACCTTTTCCGTTCCACATTCATCTTATTCTTCCGGTTGCTAATTTCATACTTATACCATTCATACCATATTACACACTAACTTAACCATCAATGCATCCACTTAAATGATTTAAATATGCCATTAATTTGCATATGCATAAATAATTAATGCTGTTATGCTCCGGTAATAAGAAATCAATACAAACAAACTACAAAATTCATTAGAACTATCTGTGGAATGGATACGACCACAAGACTTCCACACAGTTCTGCAGTGTGATAAATTTTTTAATAATTTTTAAATTTATTGCAATCAAAAATTTAAGTTTCTTAAGTAGTCAATCGAGTTTGCAAATCAGGAAAACCCACACTTGTTGAAATTTGAAATTTTTAACATATTCCGTCATAGTGGCCCACTACTTTTCCTTGTTGGAGTTTCTAAGTTTCGCTTATTGCAACTTTGTTTCCGCTAGATGGCACGCAATACAGTACCAATTTGACAGATAAAGTTGTGCAGTTATTTAATTTACAGAAGTGAAGTTTCCTCATCAAATAAACCAGTCAACAAGTACAAGGCAAATACACATAAATCCTGTTCTTAATTCTGTTTCATGTAGCAAGCCTGATTTGTACAAGAAACAAAAATGTCTACTCTCGAAAAAATGGCGTCTCTCTTGTGCCACACAAAATGGGGATTTGAATTTTTCCTAGTAATTTGCAAAAAGTTAAATAATCCGTTTTGATGAATTTAAGTAAAGCTCATGGAATAAGTCAAAGTTTTAACGTTCGCGGGGAAAAAATGAAATCATCCTTTTCTGTTCCATGTCACTTTGGGGAGAAATTTAAATTTTTGTAATTAAGAAAATTGTCGGATTCATTCATAAATTTTATAAGGATTCCTTGTTTCATGGATCCTTTCTGAAAGGGAGTGAATTTGTGGAAATCATAATTTTAACGACTACAAGCGCAACTTTAATTTAAGGGAAGGAATTAAACAAATTTTCTTTGTTGAACAACTCTAACTTGACACGGTAACGAGAATGCTGCCTAACTGAATTACTACATATAAAAAATTTATTCGTCAAATGTAAAAGGTGCCCAGTTTGTTATTGAAAATGTGACATTTAAAAGGGTTTCATGTCCTGGATGACATTTATGTCATTTTGACGGGGGAGATACATATCGCTTTAAATCGTTCTTACGTTTCAAGGAACATTCACAATGTTAAGTACAAGTGAAAAGTGGGTTTTGTCACTTTCTTGCATATGGAATGGTGCATCAGTCCTTCTCTATACACCTTCAAAAACAAAACCTCACCTGCTCACCTTCAAAAACAAAACCTCATATCCTTGTTTTCGAACCGAAAAAGAAGTTCGCGAATAATCCAACCGATGAATTTTACGGCGAAAAGAGAAGGATTGATGCTTCACTCCATATGTGAGGAAGGGATAAGAAATCACTCTCACGTTGTCCATGTGACAAACGCTCTCTGAAGACCTTTCACTTTCAACTTGCACTTAACATTGTGATCGTTCCTTCATTCTTCTGAGAGTGTGCTTTCGGCATGTTTGTTTACGACCTAAAGCTTCAAAAGCTCTGAAACTCATGTGATCTTGTAATGAAAACAATTTTCCGCAATTCGCTTCTGGTTTATTTGATTTATTAGCACTTATATTTTTACATAACATTTTCAACCGTAATTACCAACTATATAGGGAGTGTCACAAATTATAGATTAATACAAACCGCACTATGCCAAATAACCACATGTACAAGAAAGTCACTGAACCTAGTTAATTTAGCGTAGTTGTCAAACAGCCGCGTTATCCGTGATTTCATTCACGTGTCACAACAGACTGAAGGGAAGTAGGTAAAATATTTATAGTATCAACCAGGAAATAATGAAAAACGTGCTGGTCACCTGTAGAAACTTCAATCGATTAGGTCAGGGTAGTGTTCATCATGTTGAAGCAACACCATCAAATTCGCGTTCTATTTAAAGAAATTTAATCATTTCAACGCGAAACATTCAATTCCCAACCCAACATGGAATTCCACAGACATTAAACTTTTGCCCTGAACTAATTCAATCTTTCACAAGGAACCTGCCCGACTTTCGTGTCGACTCACGTCGAATTATTTTAGAATAGAATCATTAATTATCATTAAATATTTAATTACATTTAGTTGAGTTACATTTTGCCATGGAATCATGTACTAAACCACTTCATTAGCTTCTTTGTGTAATGGAGTCGTTTCTCTAGAAACCTGTTGAAATCAACACTAAGCCTTGCTGAAATTGTTTATAATTTTACATAATTAAGAATCCTTGATCTGTTAAAAGCCTTTTTATAAAATTAACTGAACCCATTTTCAGGATGAATTTCAAGAAAGCTTTTCAAACTTATGAATCAGAATTTGCAAGGACTAATTTTGTTGATAAGCTTTTTGTTCCAGTAATGGGTAAATCGTGAATAAAAGTCACTGTTGATAAGAAGTCATTGCTAACGCGCGAAAAATTGTTCAAATATAACAGCCGCTTCATGCAACGCATACTGAGATCAAATCACTAACACTACTCTCCTCCGCATTCAGAACACTGTTACGTACTCATATTTGTTTGAGAATGTGTGAGTGACTTTTCAAAATATTGTTATCGAATACTAGTGTGGACAAGCTCAAGCAAACACACTATGGGGACCTGGCTTGAATTTTTCATGTTACAAATATTGTCACATCGTCTTCTGTGACTTTCGCTGGAGGTAAATTCTGTTTCATAAAATTGTTGTGCTTTTCTGTTTTGTTTTGTTGTTGTTGTAAGAAAGTTTATCTACCATAAATATTTACGTAAAATTATTTATGAATTATACTCTGCGGAAATTGGCACAAATAACGAAATAATTTTACAGATTATTTTAACCCAATTCTAGTTTAATTCGAACACTCAGCAACTGGCGGTTATATTGTCTTTTAAAAGATGCAAAATGGCGTCTACATTGAAATTCCAATTGATTTGCATTTTTCCAAACAATCGCAATTGCGACAACTTTCCCACAATCGACAGAATAAAACCAGTCGACCGCGAGTGAATATTCGCATCGTTATATAGCGCAATAATGGCTAGTTAATAATAGTATTTACATTACAGATACAAATGGAAAAGATGCAAAAGGTTTTCTTTGAGTGATTCAGTAGTCGATACAGTGCAATCGACAAAAATGGCGAATTTGCAACAATTCATGCTGTAATTTGTTTATTCGTTCAAGTGCAATTTACTTTTACAGACAACTACTTGCATTAAACTTAAGAAAGATAAATAAATAGAAATAAAAGAAAATTGCTGGTTTTACTTTTAAATAAATTTCAGTGTCAGTCTACATTTTATTTTCACAGTAATTTCAAGCGATTACGTCGTCGCTAGTTGGCAGCCTTTGTTTCACACTTTTCTCAAGATGAACGGGTTCCGTTTAAAGTCACAAAATGATTCCCCAGAATTGATTCATTGATCTGAGAACCGAGTAAAGCAACACAACTTGAGAATGGTTTTAATTAGGTAACTTGCGGGTGTCCCTGATGCCACACTTTGACCCCCTGTTCGGCATCTTGCAAGACACCACTCTCACCAATACACAAAGTGTTATGGCACAGTTGGCACCACTCGTTCAAGACACTGCCGGAGTGACTGGGTAAATTTCCTTGGAATTTAATTGGCGGTTTGCTCCGACTAGGACATAAACGAGGACATTAAAGTGAGTTATGCTTCATTACGAGACACCACCATACACTCTCTGGGTGCACATGAATTCCATTTAACGGTACACAATTAAAATGGCTCACATGTCTGTTCCCTTGACCATTAATTATGTGTGCTAAAACAAAATTTGACTTTCAACGGATAAAATCCGAACAAATCCAAAATGTTAACAAGTCAAAATTGAGAAATTTTCAAAATTTGTGAATTTTCCAATGTTTGTTTCAACAAAATCCTATTTTTAAACGCGAATTTTATGAGCTTTTATTGAAATATTTCAAGAGATTCATGATGAATCATTATTTGCGCTTAAAATAAATTAATTGAAGCAAAGTGTGTAATTTGAACTCATTTTGTTAAACCGGTAAATTTTAAAAAATTATTCACATTTACATGAAAGTGATATAACAAAAATCAAAATTTGAAAAGAGAAGATGACGTCATCTGTGGTCGCTTTGAACCGGTTTCAATTTGGTAACTGCTCTCTGCAGATAAGTGAGTTTAGTTTGACATTTCAGAGTTTGAATACGATGTGAGGGAACGTGTGTTCGTTTAGAAAAACAGATTCTGCTTGCTCAGGTTATGATTTTCACTGTTCCGATTTGATGAAGACGTTGACATTAGTTTTCATGTGGATAATGTTTTGATTAAATAAATGAAAATGATTTTAATTGAATTCTAATTGAATGAAAACAAATTGAAGATGAACTTTAAAACAAAACTATTCTGTTTTAGTCATTTCAATCTGAATTGAGTTTATGCACTTCTCGATTGAAACAACAAACGCAGCATATTCAATTGATTCACGCAAAAAGGGTTATCGGAAACTTTAGCAGAATTGTTCAATAAATTCCAAATGCAATTCACTTTCAGACGGTTCTAACTTTAACTTTTTTTGTTGTTATTCCAGTTTTTTCGAAAAGTTCAATTTTTACATAAAAATGCGAAGAGAAAACTTATTTTTTCGTGTTCCAATATTGTTTATGCAGAACGGAAACCGTCGTTGATTGAATACTAATGGGAAAAAAACAAAATTCTGCTTCCTGTCTGATGGAGGAGTTTCAGTTCTTTTCACTTTTTCTATTTTCTGTTGACTGTCACCTCGATTGGAAGTGTTACAAAATGTTTGCCCACGTGAAAAAAATGTCTGCAAAGCAGAATTGATTTGATTTCCATTACCTGAAGCTTTCCATCTTGCGATTGCAAGAGAGAATTCGTCAATTGTTTGTCATTTGATGGAGCCTCCAAATTAGCAGCATCGCTTGAAACTCGTTTCATTTTCAAATCGTACATGGCACCCGTGTCGACCCACTCGTCCAAAAGATTTCATTCATTGACGACTCCAAATTGATGGAGTTACATCACTCTATCATTTCAGTCCACCCACACACTTCACGCTCGTCTAGTCTCCATTGAGCAATGAATACTCAAAGCTTTGCCTCAATAAATCTTCATGATCGCCTCCAAAAAAAGCACAGTCCATGACATTCGGTTTTTTTTCTTCTTAATTTTGTTCCATTGATTGCCTCGAATAAATTGAAATCTCAAGATCATTCCAAGTCGAGACGCCATCGTGGTCGACAGCCACTAGCACGTGGTCAAATTCCATATGATTGAGTTTTTAAACTTTCTCCAAAATGTCAAACCTTGACGTTTCATTAACGATCGACATTGATTCCGCCATTTGCTTTGCACTGTGCCGCCATTTTCATGTTTCAAACTGACGTTTAAACTTATCTGCCACGAAGTAAATGAATGAAATTTGAGAGTTGACGGAGAATTCTCGAACTTCTGTCCACCATTATAAACTTAACTGTCAAACTGACGTTTGTTTGTAGAATTATCAAACTTCTCTCCCCCATATTGAACTTTACCTGTCAAACTGTCGTTTGTTTGAAGAATTATCGAACTTCTGTCCGCCATTTTGAACTTTACCTGTCAAACTGACGTTTTTTTGGAGAATTATCGAACTTTCGACCGCCATTTTGAAATGCAACTGTCAAACTGACGTTTCTTTGGAGAATTCTTGAACTTCTGCCTGCCCTTTTAAAGTGCAATTGTCAAACGGACGTTTGTTTGGAGAGTTGTCAAACTTCGGTCCGCCATTTGAGCTTTAACTGTCAAATTGACGTTTAATTGGAGAGTTACCCAACTTCTATCCGACATTTTGAACTGCAACTGTCAAACTGACGTTTAAGTGGAGAGTTATCCAACTTCTGTCCGACATTTTGAACTGCAACTGTCAAACTGATGTTTGTTTGGAAAATTCTCGAACTTCTGTCCGCCATTTTGAACGGCAACTGTCAAACTGATGTTTGTTTGGAAAATTCTCGAACTTCTGTCCGCCATTTTGAACTACAACTGTCAAATTTACGTTTGTTTGGAGAATTCTCGAACTTCTGCCTGCCATTTTAAAGTACAATTGTCAAACTGACGTTTGTTTGGAAAGTTATCCAGATTCTGTCGCTATTCTGAACTTTGACTGCGTCAAAGTGACGTTTGTCTGGAGAGTTATCGAACTTCTGTCCGCCATTTAAGCTGCAACTGTCAAATTGCCGTTTGTTTGGAGAGTTATCGAGCTTCAGTCCGCCATTTTGAACTGCAACTGTCAAACTGACGTTTAATTGGAGAGTTACCCAACTTCTATCCGACATTTTGAACTGCAACTGTCAAACTGACGTTTAAGTGGAGAGTTATCCAACTTCTGTCCGACATTTTGAACTGCAACTGTCAAACTGATGTTTGTTTGGAAAATTCTCGAACTTCTGTCCGCCATTTTGAACGGCAACTGTCAAACTGATGTTTGTTTGGAAAATTCTCGAACTTCTGTCCGCCATTTTGAACTACAACTGTCAAATTTACGTTTGTTTGGAGAATTCTCGAACTTCTGCCTGCCATTTTAAAGTACAATTGTCAAACTGACGTTTGTTTGGAAAGTTATCCAGATTCTGTCGCTATTCTGAACTTTGACTGCGTCAAAGTGACGTTTGTCTGGAGAGTTATCGAACTTCTGTCCGCCATTTAAGCTGCAACTGTCAAATTGCCGTTTGTTTGGAGAGTTATCGAGCTTCAGTCCGCCATTTTGAACTGCAACTGTCAAACTGACGTTTGTCTGGAGAGTTATCCAGCTTCTGTTCGTCATTTTGAGCTGCAACTGTCAAACTGACGTTTATCTGGAGAGTTATCCAACTTCTGTCCGACATTTTGAACTGGAACTGTCAAATTGACGTTTAATTGGAGAGTTATCCAACTTCTGTCCGAAATTTTGAACTGCAACTGTCAAACTGTTGTTTGTTTGAAGAATTATCGAACTTCTGTCCGCCATTTTGAACTTTACCTGTCAAACTGACGTTTTTTTGGAGAATTATCGAACTTTTGACCGCCATTTTGAGCTGCAACTGTCAAACTGACGTTTGTTTGGAGAGTTATCGAACTTCAGTCCGCCATTTTGAACTGCAACTGTCAAACTGACGTTTGTTTGGAGAGTTATCCAGATTCTGTCGCTATTCTGAACTTTAACTGCGTCAAAGTGACGTTTGTCTGGAGAGTTATCGAACTTCAGTCCGCCATATTGAACTGCAACTGTCAAACTGACCTTTGTTTCAAAAACAGTTAGTAGCATTGATTGGTGGGATCAGTTTATCAGAAGTTTCTTGTAAATGACACTTGACAGGGTTGACGTGATATTTAAAATGGCGTCGAAGAGAACTTACCCTATTTCGAATTTAGTTTATCCCAGTTTCAGTCAAAGTTTGGCCATTTTAACAGTGAAACAACTTTCTCAACTTGATAAAGGAAAGCAGCTACTTTAAAGTTAACAAGAAAAAGAACAAAACATAAAGCTCAATCCACACTGAGTCACTGAAAAGTTCTGAACAGCAAAACGAAAGTCAAGAAACGTTCAAAACTTCAAGCCTACTCTTTGTTACAAACTTCTTGGGGAGTTTTCCCTTTAAACCCGTCACTGCCATGCATTTCTTTTCGATATATTTCCTTACAACATTAAAGAATTCCTAGAAAATGTTCTTCAAACGATTGTTTCCCAAAAATTTCCTAAAATTTCTTCTCTTTAGGCCATTGAAATGTCAATTAAACACAATAAACTTTTTGTTTTATGGTTTTGAAGAGTGCTCCGGAACGAACCCTTGAATCCTTTTCAGTTCGCTAAATTTTAACAAAATTTTATTGAACTTATCCACGAAAGTCTTATGCAGTTACTGCTTTCAAATAAATGAAAAACTGCAGTTGGCCACGCCTTGGAGGGAAAATGCTCCGAACTCCCTAACTTCTGTTTCAAGTCATAATTTTCATGGGATCAAAGCTTCTCTGTTTGTCATCGTGAAACAATTGCCAAACAGGAAGTGAATAATCGAAGCATCAAATTTGCATATTTACTCATTCAAGACGTGGGAGACATTGGAATAAAGTGTCAAACCCGGTTTTTCTCTTAATCGGAAGTTGAGAAATCCATCAACCAGAAACCATCACCTCATAATCATTTTATCCGCAATGAATTGAACTTCCGGTTCGAGTAAATGAGCCACGGATTGATGACGCACTAGAGGTGGTTCCGATTGGAAAAATGTTAAAGCATGAAAATGACTCCACGTAGGTTCGTTATGACAAATTGACCCTTTATGGAAGAAATGCAAATTACATCGGGATAACAGACGATGAGTATCCCTGATTGAACCTTTTTGTAAACCTCCCCAATCCCCTAAACTCAATTCGAGTTATCTCAATCCAAATACGGTGAAAATGTCGTTATAAAGTCATGGACAGAATTTTTATTTGAGAATAATGGGACGCCACTGTGACACCGTAAACGTTAACTTTCAATTTCTACGTTTTATTTTCATCATAAAGAGGTGAACAGCCCGGAGACAATCGATTTGATGTCTTTTTAAGGTGAGGTGCCATCGGACAAACCTGGAATACCTTATTATCCACATGGCGATTTTGGGGGATAGGTGATATTGTGGCGATGTTGGGAATATCCAAAGCAGTTTGTGAATGGTTAATGCAATTATCCCAGAGTCTGAACACAAATTAAGTTTCATTGAACCTCAAATGACATCTAAAATAACGTCTCAAATGGCACGTCAGGCCGCCAAATGTCATCATGAAGTTTTTTAGGGCAGGTACCTTTGACCTGCCACCAGTGACGGTATCCAATGTGTTGGAAAAGTGGAGCACTCCTACTGGAACAAGGCAATCGCTTCAATAAGAAATCAGTTCCAGAGAATCCACCAAAGGATATCTCTTTCTGAGCTCGTAAAATGGGTTCTAGAAGGATTGTTCTAATAGGAAATACAGAGTACAGGACATTCTTCTGTGAATGATATGACTGTGGGAATGCAGAAGACACAGAAACTCCTTTATTAGATCCTTTGGGACTTTTCTGGGATTTATGTATCATGGTCGTGTTGTAGTTTACACTGAAATCTGAGAGATGTCTTGAAATTTCCGAAAACTTTCAAACACTTTTGCAATAAATCTCAATAAAACCGAGAAACATTTGCAAGTGGGCACCGAAACGAGTTCGTCCATTTTGAATGGATATGTTGACGTAATGTTTAACCAAATGACGTCATTTTTAACCAGTCACAGATTTAAAGGTGAAAAATTTCGTTTACTTCATTTAACACAAATACAAACACAAATAAAATCCAGGTGGGATACAGGTGAATGGGTGCGTGGGATTCAATTGCGTTGTGTGTTTTCAAATTCTGTTTCAAATTTTATTGACGAAAAATATTCAAAAAATTGAAATTCCATTCCACGTTTCAACTGGAAAATACTTGAGAAAAGCAAAATTTTTAAAAATTGTTTCTAATTTTAAATGCAAACAGCACCGAAAACAACTCACTGAGAACGCCAGCACCGACAAATGAACAGGAAATCATTGGGAATTGCTTCGAAATTTTCGTGAAAATGTTAATTTTTTCGCTTCTATTTAACACATTTTTAACAAAACAAACGAAAATAAGACAAAAAACAAGTTTTAAATTAAGTTAACCTTGTCCCAAAATACGATTTTGGTCCAAAGTTTTCTCAAAGCTTCAAATCGTATCATTTTCTGTATTTTGTTAAAGAAAATTTTGAATTTTTACCAAAAAAATTAGAATTTTTTATTTGATGAAAAGCTTCAAATTCAAGGACGCTTTTTGCGGAATTTCTGGATTAAAATAAATAAAAATGTTCCAGCATATGTTTAACCTGTTTTTGCAAAAGTCACACCTACACACAAAACATGGAAATACACACACTAGCGAAATTCAATGAAAGTTTTGCGCAAACGAGGAGACGACCCTCAACATGGCGACGCGATCAAAATAAAAATTTTGTTAAAAGAAAAACCAAAAATCACATCGAGCGCCGCACGGCGTTGCGTCGAGCATAAGAAAGTGATGTGGAAGTTTTGTAAATGTGTGCCAGAAGCGAAACGATCCTCGTTGAGGTCGTTTTTTGCAATTCAAATCCAAAATAGACATGACGAATGCAGTTTTCACTTGCAACACACATACTATTCATATGGCAACACCAACAGAAAAATTCTCGTAAACAACACGAGACACCATTTTCGAAGTCAAAGATGATCGCACTTTGACAGATCGCCATTTCGATTTTGATGATGACATCACGCCGGCTTTTATTGAAAGAAATTGTCTGAGTGAGACACAAACAGAATGTGTCTGTCCCATTCCGACTCACTGACTTCTACTCCATTTTGTGGATTTGCAGAATTTCGATTGGTTCGTGCGAATCAAGTGTAAACAAACAAAAATTCGCCATAACCGTGTCCATGAATTACATAACCGTGTTAGCAATTTAAATTTTATTTTTATTTGAAAAACGTTAAAGATAATTATAAAAATAACAAATGACCACCTTCACTTTTATCTGTAGATCACTTTTTGGCGTTTTAAAAATAAACAAAATTTTCACTGATTCACACGCGATCAACTTTCAAATGGCGCGACGTAAAAACGATCAGAATATAGTAGCGGAGCTAGACGCGTTGTGTGTACGAAGTAATCCGCGCGTTCGAGCTGTTCATGTGAGACTGAAGTGGGGCGACAGGCACAGATCGTTTGGACTTTGGAGGCTTCTCTTTCTGTATGATCGTATCGTTGCGATCGCGTGTATCTCTCGTCATGAGATCCGATTTGAATTTGAAACGGTGGAGTGTGGACCCACGCATCTCACACTAACACGAACTTGATGTCTCAGTCTCCCTGTTTTCTTTTCGGCGCCATTTGATTCTTCTCGGTTTCTTCAATTTTCTCTGTTTCATCGACTGGTTGATGATATGGAGATGGCGAGATTCTCCATGATCTTACAGGTGTTGCGAACTTTTTCGCATATGCTCTTTAGTATCAATTTAGTAATATCTCGATATCTGTCTGGATGGAATACATTCAAAATCTATTACGTTCGTGATCCGCTCTGGATCAAGTGCTTAATAAAACACAGCTAATAGCATTAAATTAACTAAAATCACCGTGAAAATAGGAAAATATTTTAAAAACTCAACCAAACTTTCATCAAATGACATATTCAATTTCACAGCGCCATGAAGTAGACTAAAAAGTTTTACATGAACAAGTTGAACAAGTTGCAATTTATACGCCTGAATGCAGGCTAATTTAAAATGTTTTCCTCATCACTATAACAGTATAACAGATTAGGAATTTCGAAAGTTTTTATTTTTTAACCCCCGACACAAAAAGAGAGGTGTTATAAGTTTGACCACTATGTGTGTCTGGCTGTGTGTTTGTCTGTGGCACCGTAGCTCTTAAACGGGTAAATCGATTTGGATGAAGTTTTTCTTATATGAAAGCAGGTTTTCTAGCAGTGGTTCTTAGACATGTTTTATCAAAATCGGTTCAGCCGTTTCAAGGCCATCAGCTCTTTTGTTAGCTGCGTAGGGATCTTAGACGCATAATGAGTATTTACTTTACTTTCAAACGTTTGTGTGACCTAAAGTTTGTTGCGTTGGAGGTTTTTTAAATTTTTAACTTAATTGTTATATTCAATTTTTAGTGTTCCTTAACCAAAGAGTGATAACGGAACCCTGTTAATATGAACTCGCTGTTCTTGAACCATAATAGGTAGACACTTCAAATTTTCACAAAGTGTGAACTAGTACGACAGCTATAACAACAAATAAAAAAAGAGTAAATCGATTGTTGGGAGGAGCAGTGCTTAATGTAATTCAGACGACGAACTGATGACAATCAAATGCACCCGGAGGGACTTCAATCGAATCGCTGTCTCGTGTTAAAGGTTAACCACTATTCATAAAGAAATCCTGATAAGACAGCATATTTGAAATTTATTTCATCAAACTGCAATTGAATGCAGACCAGTTGGAGGGCATGAGAGAGAGTGGAATTTATAATGAAAAAAAGGATAATAAAGCAAACACATGCTGTCCAACACGTAATCGCACTAAAACGAGTCTGTAAAACAGCATCGACAACATTTGTTCACATTCCCACAGGATGCAGGTATTCCCCCAAAAGGATAATAGCAAATTTTTTCGTATTTTTTTGTATATCTTTTTGTTATCCTGCAGCCACACCATTTGTTTGAAAAGTCGACGTATTTTTGTTACCTTCATCCCTTGTACAGGTTGCAAAATAATTTTCACTTCTATCTACAAACGGACACATGGCTTCAACAATTCTCTATAGTCCTGTGTAGATTTGTGTAGATTCGTGTAGAGAAAAACACTGAATAATATTATTCGGTTTTTAGTTTATTTTTCATTTTCGTACAAAATATATTTTACACTTGAGGATATATTTTATGAGCAGTGGTCTGTCTGTGTCGATGTTTAATGGTTCAATGAGTTTGTGTTGCCATATTTCACGAGTGTAAAATGGCGCTGATTAAATTAAAGTCAGTCTTGGGTGAGGCATTAATGGGAAATTTTTTACAATTTTTTCTTAAATTAACTACACTGTTCACTTTCGGAAATGTCAGAAGTTAATTACATCAATTTTGCAACATTTGTTGCATGAAAACCCAGCAAAATATTGACAATATGCTTTCGGAACTTACAACTGCTCCACGTATTGGCTCATATGTCTTTCTGAGACTTGACGTATGTAACAAACTAAAAGGACATTATTAGCAATTATAACATTTTGTTTGGAGTGGTATACGGAAAGCGTGAAGTTTATTCACTTATAGATTCGATGGAGTGGGTCCTCTCCCATTAGTTTCTGGGCAGGTTTAATCCAGGGAACAAGCTTATAAAAACCTGTCAACATACAGTTTGTTTCTACAATTGATCACTTGTAGAATTGGAATATTTCCGAATGTTCAAATGCAACTTTCTCAAAACATCAATTTTGTACATTCATGGTTTTGGCATACACCCAACGATATGACCATTTTCATTTGTTGCATGAAAATTTTCCAAAACAACAAAAGACGAATTGTTTTCCTGGAGACATGAAAAAGTTAATTCAATGAATATTGCAGCATTTTTCAAAAACCGAACAATATATTAAAAATAGGGAACCATTCGGTATACATTCCCAGAAATATGAAAAATACACATTTGCTTGCTTGAAAATCCGTGAAAACATGGGCAACATGTTTTTAAAAAATCACCTTCCGGTTCGCCTAACGGGCGATGCATGAAAACTTTTCAATAGAAATAGTAGACCACTCGGCGCTTGGAATATGAAAAATTCAATTGATCGCATTTCTGTTCAAATGAAAATGAGCTTTTCACCAAATTGGGGTTGGGAAAATGTATCTGCCTTTTTTAAAATCCACTTTTGATGAATTGAATTTTTCCCTTTGTTTCGTTTTTTCCCACAAACTCCGATTATTGATTCAAAGCATTTTCATATTAAAGCACAACACTTTCCCTAAACTGAAAAAAATACAAACTTAACGACATCGTGTTACAGGTGTTCAATGAAAGCTCCCCAACACCCTTGTACATCATAGTCCTTTCATAAAAACCCCAAAGTCAAAATGGGGATATTTGAATAAGAAGAAGTTTTCGGGTATCTCGATGTGTACTTTGTAGAGTTGCGCATAACCACCACTTGTTTGAGTTAGTCTGGAAGTCTGGAAGGACGTGAAACAGGTGCTGGAAGGATAGGATTGAAAGGAGCATGGATAAGGCATTCATTCAATTTCAGGATGTAAATCACAAAATGGCTGAACAGTTTTTTTCTAGTTTTCCTTCGACATTCATATCTCCCCTGGGAATCAATATAAGAACAAGCTTTCTTTTCAAAATGGCGTCACGAACATTAAAGTGTTGCCAGCTAAGTAAAACACATGTCCGAGGGCAAAAGTCAAACCAATACCCTGATAGTAGGGCGACTGGAAGTAGCATGGAATTTAATTGAATAAAATGACGACAATCGGAATGAAAGCGAATAGAGAAAAACGATCCCCAAAAGAAAAAGAACAAGCAAATAGTTATAGAATAAACTTCCGGGACATAGCTTTATTTTCCCCCAAAAAGCTCCAATGCCATCATCATCAAACACAAACTGTCGGCGGGGTTAATTTAGTCGAGTTGAAAAGTTTGTTGCGTTTGGTCGTTGTACTGGCGTTCAGTGAGTTTCTTTCCTCCATATCGTGAATAATTTCATTTTTTCTTCGTTAATTTTCTTGTTATCTATCAAATGAATAACGTCAAAAAGTAAATTAATAAATTGTTATAATAAATATAAATTTAAGGTATTTGAAATTTGAATCAAGTGATTTTTGTGAGAGTGTTTTAAAGTTGATTAAAGTTAACTTGTTGGTTTGATGATTGTGATGTGTGTGATTCTAGCATATCTAATATCTTAAAATAAAACGACGAAAATTCAAACAGTCGCTCCATCTCGTTCCATTTTTAATTTCATCTTATCTTGTTATTTCATTAACCTCCGAACTCGCGTTAAGATCATAAAATTTCTTAATTTAACACTTTAAAAAATTTATTTTTCATTTCTTTTCTGATTGCAAGAAACAAGTGGCCAATTAATTAACATCGTTCTTAAATAACATTTTGAATTATTTTTCATTTTATTGCAATATCTTAATGAAGACATTTACAAGAATTCCTTCCTTGATGTCCTTAAGGAAATTCAATTTTATTTTCACTTGTAAAAGTTTTCTCGGAATTTCTTCATTTCCAAAAACTGTCACTACCACGACACTCACACATACCCACACTAGCGTGAAAACCTTTAAAATCCTTTTTTGAAAAAGGGAAAAACTTTTACCTATTTAATAAGCTTTAATTTTTTTTTCTTAAAAAAGAAGACGTTACATTTAAGGGGTAGGATGTGAATTCTAGTGGTTCTGTCTTGGAAGTAATAAAATATTTGCTCGAATCGAAAACGTTTAAAACATTTTAAAGGGTTTTGTAGAAAAAGGAGAAAGGATTCAAGAAGTAGAGAACATTTTACAAGGATATGAAAGTGATTTCTTTTTATATTTCAGGAATTCTTTTGCATTTGATTCATTTCACTCGAATTACAAATGTAAGTGATATTCATTAATCACTTGAAGTGTTATCAAGGAAAGGACTTTCTAGTTTAGGTTTTTCATGTTATAAAAGTGCCAGTGTTAGTTGCAGACGTTACTGTGAAGAGGAAAAAAAACAGAAAACCCAAATTTTAATAAACGGTTTGTTCAACAGGATATGGGATTTAATACAACCAAGGGAAGAAGGTTAACTAATTGGTGAGTGAATCCCTATGGAATTTTTTAACCAAATATTCGAATCCATGTATACTACTATAAAATATTAAATCCCAATTCATTAAAGAGAGTATGGTATGTAAAAGGAATGGAAATTTGTTATTTATGAGGAGTTGAAAGCCATTAATTTTTGGTTGTATATATTTTTTCTGGGTATGTCTGCTTGTTGAGTTGTTACGAAGGAAGATAATTAATGAAATTATAAAGGGGAAAGAGGAAATTGTGTTCTTCAAACGATAATTACAATTTAATTGGAATTGAAAATATTTCAAAATACCCAAGTGTTTAAATCATATTCTTTGTGGGACATTTTTCTGACGTACAGTGTAATGTTGTTTCGACAACAACTTGTTTCCTTTCCAACTTAAAATCTTTTCATTTCTCTTTTACTCAAAACGATGATCCTCGGTGGGATTTATTTGTGACGCACACTGTACTTTTGTTTCGACAACAACTTGTTCCTTCTTTCATCTGCGATCCTCTTAGTTCTGTTTCATTCAAACTGGTTTATTTACAAACATGATAATTATTTCGCTTTTTATTATTCAACATTTTAAATCGATTGCTTCAGTTATCCTGCTAGGATCATAATTAAAAATCAGAAAAGAAATTATTTTATAGTAAATTAAAGGGATAAAGGAAATAATTTCATACATACCGCTTTCATAACAATGTCGAGTGTAAAGGACGTCGCTTTGAGAAAATATGAAAACATTGTCCTGTGGGTAGGTAGCAATCAACAGTGAACCTCTATTACCATCTACAACTACAGGCATTTAAATATCCTTTTACTCCTCTCATACTCCAGACTTTGTTTACTTAACCACATGCCATAGACACAAACACTTCTCATGGAAAATGGAAGTGGAAACATCCCATTCAAAATGACAGCCGCCTGCTTGCCTAACGAGATATCCTTGAACCAGACATTTTATTTAAGGCTTAACTTCATTTCTCTTCTCGTCCTTTTGATGTTTAACCAGCCAATGGCATTGGCTAACAGCTTCTGGCCATGTTGAATGTTGAAACATTAACATTATTAGAAAATTCTATAAGGGAAACATAATTGGAGGGTTGTGTCAACATTGTCTGTTTATGTGACTAAGGATTTTAACGTCAGCCTTATTTTGTTTACCAGTTATCGTTCTCAATCTTTGTTTTACTTTGTCAAGTGATCACAAATGACACTTTCGAGTCAATGGAGCGACACAAATATGACAAACATGACATAGATCATGGTTTGAGGATCTTTTATTCAAATAATGAAAAGCTTTCAAAGCACAAAAGCTTCACACTTTTGTATGTAATTTCTAAAGTAAGGAACAAGTGTATTCCCATGTGATGGAATGAACGAGGGTTGTCATTTATTTTTTTCCATTTCTCTGATAAATGATAAGAAATAAAATACACGGAGCTATTTAAAAAATAAAACACCATCTTTCCTTCCAAACAGAACAACTCAATTCTGTGATAAATCTAAGCATCGCTTACGGTTATTCTGTTATCAGTGAACCTGTCACAAATGAAGAAATATAGCGGAGTGTTCCCCATTACGAAAAAATCTTATTACATGGAAGGAATAAGGCTTTCCCCGATAATTTATTTGAACTTATTTGAGACAGGACGCCATTAAACCGAGACGCCATCCATTTTGAAATACACACACATCCACAATTCCTACACATATTTATTAAAAACTTTTTAATAAGACGCCAAAGTGAACGCAAAACAAGAAATTGTAATAAATTAACAAATTCACAACCAATGTACATACATACTGTTGCATGTGGCTTTATTTGATAAAAAGGAAAATATCATAAAATCCAATATCCTTAAAGCTTTGAACAAAATTGAAAAATGGCGAAATGAAAGTTTTACGATGGAAGCAACGTGTTTTATTTGCTTGTTTGACTTAAGGCCATTGCATTGTAAGTTTATTTTTTTAATGCTTTTGTGTGATTTAAGCTTTAAACGGCTTCAATTCGAAATGGAATGGGCGGTGATGAGCATAAATTCAATTACTACTTTTATTCCTTTGAATTACGATATCATTTTCTTGAGGATTTAAGATTATTTGAAGACAACAGAAACAGGATTACAATTGGAAAGTCCTCGGGAACGTGTTGATATTAATTTGGATTGGAAATATTTAAATTTTAAAATTTCGAAATAACTCGATATGGATTTCAACCTTGGAAAAAATTATTTTTAGCGAACAATTTGTGAAAAAATGTCGTAAATTATTAATAGCTTCAGTGTGAGAACCGTTCAACTAATGCGGCCAGAATCGCGGAATCATAGAAAATGGAGAAAGACTAGAGAGAAAATCCCTCATTACTCTAGTATAATTTGAAGTCGAAAATAACTTTGTTCCAGAAAGGACAGAAAATGAAGGACAAGGTTTCGAGGATTTCTTACAGAATCTCACGTGACTTATAAATTTTTAATGGAACCTGCTATGTACAGTTAAGTGAACATTATCCTTATCCTGTGACAGGATAAATGCATGAATGAGACAGAAAGAGAGGAGGAAATTTTGTTAATTAAATGATTTTCTAATTATAGAATTGCCCCCGAACAGGTCAAATGAATGTGTATCAAGTTAAAAACCATCAAATTCCACCTTGCAAGCAAACACGAAAAATTCACCAAGAAATAAAGTCATCCATTGTATGTCCTTATTTTACTCAAGTTTCAAATAAACACGAAACACCATTAAATCGATAAAATATTTGCAAAAGGTCACAATGTCGCTTCTTGTATCTGAAAAGGACATTTTTTTCTGTTTATTTCTTTTTTTTCGAAAAAAATACAGGTCATATAAACTACAACGTAATCTATAAATGAAGTCCTTATTGAAAATGTGATCCTGTAATCTCATTTCATTTGAAAACAGTGTTTGTATTTGTGTATCTTGTTGCATTAAAGGGAAAGTTTTTATATTTTTTTAAGGACACAAGGATCATGACATGTTTGGGTCGAAGTTTCAGAACTTTTCAATGAAAAGTCAACACACTCAAAGAACACGGAACTGGTAAAAGCTTTTGTGTAGAAATACAAATATTACGTCATACACAAGGATATATCCTATTTACAAGACACGCTAAACATTCAATGTTGTCTTCTATATAATCCTAAATAAATACGTCAGAGTAATGGAAAAGGATCATAAAAGAAATTGAAATGGAAGGACTATTGAATGGCAACAGTATGTGGAACGTCATATAACAGATTATATGGCTGAGTTGGATACGTAAAAACAAAATTGAGGTTATGTCTAAATATGTAATGTCCTGTGGCTGTTTTTTCTTAAATGAAAAACATTTTGTATCTGCTAATGTCAGATTTACACACAAAAAGGATATTAATCCTTACTGTCTACATTTGATTAAACTTTTAGCCTTTTTACGGAATTATGTCAGCAGCAATCCTTAAGGATGTGTTGAGGAAACATTTTTACTACCATAATTGACAAGACATTAAGTCGTTGTTTCTTATTTTACTTTGATACCCCGAAGTGAAGTATAAAATTGCGTCTTTCATGTTTCTGACGTTTCTGTTAAATACTATTCTTCAACGTACGACATTGGAAAGTCTTAAAAATGATAAATGTCCTTGCATCCTTTACTCGATTAATCTTTGAAGAAGTTAAAAAGGAAATAAGATGTCAGGAACAAGCTTGTCATTTAGAATGCACATAAAGTGCAGTTTGGAAACTCATAAAACTGTTTTCTTTATCCAGTTCATTGACAGATATTTTACCAAGTTAAAAAGAAAATGATATGTCGAGTACAAGTTTATCCTTTAAAACGTGTCAGAGAAAGGTATAAGATCCATACATAGATCAATTTAGGTATTAAATGCAGATATGGAAAAATCATGAAACTAATTGCAATCAATTTTAATTTTTTAACTGCAATATTTAATTCGACATTTTCGAAAAACTGCATGCAAAACAGGAAAAGTTCAAAAATTCAAATGCAATTTTCTCAAAACATCGATTTTGCACATTCATGGTTTCGGCACACAACCGTCGATATAACTTGTTTTTGAATTTCTTAAGCAAGTCGTTTCTCGGTTTGTTTGGTTCTTTTCTCAGACCAAGTGTCTTCTTTAATCTTTTCCTTTCCACAAGTCGAGTTCTTTCCACGTGATCTGCCCTCACTCACTTCCTCCTGATTTTTGATTTTCCATCACGGAAAATTCTCATTAGAATTCATTTATTGATCCGTCATTAATTGAGCTTGAAATGTCACTTGAAAGTGCTTCAAAGAACATGAAAATGGAATTAATGAATTTCTCAACAAAATTCTATGTATACCACCTAAGTAATTCGAGAACGTTTTAGACTTAAAAGCTTCGAAACAGTAACAAAATATAAAACTTCAGTTTAAATATTTTTCCCGTCGTAACTCATCAATTGCATGATAATTCGATTACACCAAAACGTTTCGATAATGGATGTAGATTTTGAAATGGAAATCGATTTTTACTTAATCATTTTTAAAAAACAATCAACACTTATTTACATCATTGTAATGTTAAATAAATAAAATTTTAATTAACTTATTTGCACAACAAATGAAACATGAAATGAAAAAGTTAATTGTACTTTTTGGATGCTTTTCACTGAGGGAATTGAAATGCATTTCGGAATGTTTCAGGGGGTTTTTTGTGAATATTACATAAGCTTTTTTGAACGTTTTAAATCACATTTAAATCTGCTGCACATGCAACTAGTTGCATAAAATGCAAACACTTTAGAGGCAGAATCGAGTGTTTACTGGGGCTTCCGTTGCAATATATCCCCAAGAGGAATAATTAAAATTTCAATTTGTTTCATAAAAATTCACATTACGGTCGCATCAGATTTGTCTACAATGTTTACGGATTCATGTTCCATAAGGATATATCATAAAATATTTAACGTGTGAAATGATAATTATCCTTTGTTTGGAATAGATGAACTCCTTTTGTATGCTTATGAACAAAACTTGAAATTCTTCAAACATTCTGTTGTAGTTCTCATGAATTCCTTAACTTTTTGCTGAAGATATTAATATGAAAATGTAAAAGTCATGGAATATGTGAACGTGTTATAAACTTTAACAGAACTTCCTTTAAGTAGAAGTTACAAACGATTAGACTGTATAATGTAACATGCACAAAGTATTGCTCCCAGAAGTAAAATACGAAGTTATAACAGGAATCCTTTAACACAAACAAACAAAATTGCATTTCAGCTTAGTAACCAAAGAATTTGCATTTCAAAACGTTCATTATTTCACAAACATACCCCGAATCGTTGTGAATGAATATTCATATTACGTCAGGTTGTCTTAATAACTTCGACACACACACATTATACATCATATCAATATCATATCAATTTTTTTTTCGTTTTCTTAATAAAACAATTTTCCAAACGAACTCATATACACATGCAACAAAATTAATTACTTCAACTAATCAAACTCAAGTAATTTACGTAACTCAACTTGAAATTACTAGCTTTTAGCCGTAGCTATATCTTTTAACAAGCTATAAGGACTAAATGTACTTGACAGGATAATAATATATGACGTGAAATTTTGAAATTGATTGATAAACATACAAACGTACTCGTGTTGCATAATGAATTGAAGTTATTTGGGATTTGTTTAATATGTTAACTGAAAGGATTTCGATTTATTTAAAGATATTTGTTATATGACATACAGTATGCGACAATTTTTCTGTTCATCAAAAGTTCAAGGATCTTGCGGAATGGATAAATTTTATAGAATGGATGCACGCAAACCACTTGGGTGGTCTTAGATAAAATTTTATTTAATTCAATTAATTTAACATATTTTCAAGTGAAACATAAATCGGAACGTTCAAGAAATAATTCTTTTACTTCTTTAAAACACCATCGTATAGTATTTATTTACGTGATTTCATTTATGTGTTTGACTTAATACAAGTACACGTACAATGAGGGCGATTCAACGAATATAGAAAAAGTAAGAAAGAAAACAAAATAAATCTAAGTAAATTTAACTAAGGACAGCAATTCAAAAATCTTAGAAATAGATTAAGGGTTTAAAGATCTAGAATTAAATAACTAGCAGGGAGAGCAGGTTCATCGAATCAGGGTGTACCCAGTTCACTATAGTGGTGGAACAGCCTCAACACAGTTTCGTAAGAGTGTACGGAGACTGATAAATCCTAGGGCGGATTGAACGGAGAGGCTACGCGACTGTAGGCCCGCAGCATGCGAGTTACCGGTAGTTTTATTCACAAACTCGTCAGATCAAATTTGACTTTCAAATCAGTTTGATTTTTGTCGTACTCGTCAGAACAAATTTTCGTACCAATTCGCGTTCATAGTAACCCTAGCCTAACCCGGCCCACATGATTCAACATGTTGGTGAACGTGTGTAGGCAGGCAAGTTGACTAACCATTTTGATGGTTGGATGTTGTGTTGAAACGAAATCAAAAGTGTTGAAACGAAAAGCTGAAAATTAACATTTCACGCATAAAACCCCTTGAATTTTGACATTTCCCTGATATGTGTATTCCGGTATTTTCTTCCCTTTTGATAGTGGGATAAGACTCGACCTGTCAGTTTTAAAATAATTATAAATTTTCCTTTGCAGGTGAGTGAAAATTCTACACTTTTAAAACTGTAAGTGTTTTCAGTGATGAATTTGATACGATAACCATGAAGTTGGTCTAGGTATCTTCCCAAAAACAGCAAAGGAATCAACTTCAGAATATTCCAGTTTCTATAAAGTTCTTCCAAGTTTTCTTGCTTAAATTATCAAAAACACCATCTCCTCATTGGAAGGATTGCCAAGGGTCCAATTATGTCCGTTTGGGTTTATTCTTTTTGGCTAACAAAGGAGCGTCTAGTGAAGGTGTAAAATGAACAAGTTGTAGATAGGAAAATATTGTTGAGGTCATTTTGCATGTCATTATCACTTCATTACAACCCCTGCCCGAACTTGCAGGGAATTAAGTTTATTTTATCACCCCGAAGTCCTTCCAAGATGGCAGAGTATCAAAAAACACTCAGTTTTTTTGCGACATCATCACATTCGAAATCTTCCTTACATTTGTCTCCTTTACTGTATGTTACATGATATACAATTTACTAGAACCTCATGTGTTCACGGGAATGATATAATAGCAACGACATCATATACAAAATTCGTTCCACAATATTCTGACATCATATCGAATGGTATCTGGATAAATTTATCATGTTTCTCACAAAAAGGATGTGCATGTCAGTTAAATAAATCGTTTTCACATCAATAACCTGTGATGGTTGTTTATTCATATTATATACATATTTTTTGCGTGTCTTCTACTATAAACAACTATAGATATTTGATAAATTATTCACGCTACATTGCATGGTGATCTTTAGATAAATTATATTGCGGAAAAAACGTTGTAAAATATTCATATTGTGTTGCTTAACTTGCTGTCCGCCATTTTAAACGCTTCGGTCAAGTGATTTATGTTTGAAATTTTTCATAAATTGTTGAGCATGTGATTTTGGAAATTCTTTACTAAAACAATTGAATTAATAATAACCCTATCCATATGCTGCGAAAATAAGGTCCTCGATATCCGTTTTTTGATTTTTCTCAGTAGTTGTAAGAAAAAATTTTGATTTTCTATGTACTTTGGACCCTAATATCTCAAAACGACTGTTTCCATTAGTCAATTTGCACTTGTGGTTAGTGATTTGTCTTTGATGCTTGGTAAATATTTCTTATTGGTCAATATGTAAGTGTTTGTAACACGAACGTGTTGAATATTATTCATAGGAAAACTATTCTCTTTTGGATGTATTGCAAATTTTATTCTTGCACGAGATTGTATTAGGAAGCTCCTCAATGTGTCAACACAGTTTGTTTTGATCAGCGAATTTATTTATCTAAAAGTTCTAATTAAGTGTTTTGCTAGTTACAAATTTCAGACTACTACAAAGGATAACGCACTAACATGTCTAGGCAGATTTGCATATTTTGCTTAATGACTAAAACGTCCTCCAGCCATAGAACTAATACTTAATGGAAATGACAGTCAATTTTAAATTTTGAAGAATTTTGTGAATTCGGTTAACTGAGTGTTTTGTGAAATATAATTTTACCTAAATCATGAAACATGTTTGGAAAATAAGCTTCACCGATGTAAGGTCGAGCATTTCCTGTACTTCGTAGTTCAATGGAAAAACTCTTGTCGTCAATCAACAATTGTCAAGTGCCAATCATTAGCAAACCTTCCAAGGACTGCCGGTACCAAGGTTACACACAACAGAGTAAATCCTTAAATTCTAAATTCGAACAGGCTTGGAGTTGAGGAAAGTGGACCAATTTCAAGGATCTCAAATATTTTTTCGATTTGATAAAGCATTTTATGAGAAGGGTCTGCTCGTTTACGGATTTAAATTAGCTCGAAGGATAAAGTCATGGTGAAGATGTAAATTTTAACGAAACAAAAAAACGAGCAACTTCCTTCGAAGGATACAAGAATCCTCGATAATAATATTCCGCATAAAAAAGGAATGGAAATAAAAACCGATTTAATCTTACAAGGCGGAATCATAAAAATGACGGTTAACTCGTTTTAAATCAAACCAAACAGGATACGAACATCCTTTATTTTCATTTTCCCAAAATAAAAAACGAACCCTTCTCAAAGTCGTGCAATTGAGTCGAGAGTTATCGATTTGAAAAAGCATCGATACCAGAATTATCCTGATTCAGTCCTGATTTGTTGAAAAATTCCACAAAATCCTGACAATGTCATCAAGCTGCTCCCATTGTTGATGATGAATCTGATTTAATACAAACATGACAGGATTCTTTCCCATTTTTTTACCAATTCAATTAAATGACTTTTAACAAAAAATTAACAATGACTAAAAATTAGCATACTTCGAAATCGAATCAAATTCAATTAAATTCCATTTACCAGATGCCAATCAATGAGGGTGGTATTAAGCTAACATTTTTAGGATATAAAGGATTAATGCGATTTGTTTGCTGGGGCACAGTTGACATTATCTCTCTTTGGGTAATTTGAATTTTTCTTCCCTTTATCTCTGGTTTTGATTAACTTCATTTTGAATTCATGAAAGCAGCCCACATCGAAAACGAGTGCTGTTTGGCTTGTTGTTGGTGAAACGAACTAATCACATGTAACCTTATCCTCAGACGGTATAGAGTATTTACTTATACAAGCTTCATCCCATATGCTAATTCAAAATTCCTTAAGACCCATGAACGCAGCGTTCTTTTTTAAGGATAAATTTCTCATTAAATCGGAATTAAAGGAACATACGCGCATTTTGCGTACTTTATTCAAACTTCCGCCTGGGAACATCCTTCTTATCCTGATTGCTGGTTGATGTACGAAAACCTCATTTCCTTTTTGTTTGATTCAGTGGATTCATCAATTCCTCAGGATGGAGCGCGGCGTCCACGCTTGAACTGAACGACTTAAGTAATAGCAAACGTCACCTTATTCTTGTGCTTGTTATATATTTCATAAATCCGTTCACAACATTATATCGTTTGAATTAGCTTTTATGTAACAACCCTCAATAGAAATCCAAAAATCTTAAACTTTTCTACTCTTCCACTTCACTTCTCTCTTGGGAGTCTATTCATAGCCGAGCAGATCTCTTTTAGCTCTCCCGAAAGCATTTGAAATTCCAAGAAAATTTCCCTTTGGGCTTGAGACAAATTAAACTTTTCTAAGAAACCAAAACGAACGGAACAAAATAATTTTCATTGGGATTAGGTGGATGGATTTAAGTGAGTTTGAATAATCCCATGGAGCTTTTTCTGTTTACTATTTATATAGTCGTCCTTCACAATTTTCTATTTTTGAAACTATTCTGTGTTACGTCATGTTTTGGAGATGATATCCTGCTAAGATTATGTTAAAAATGACAAACAATTTCTTTTCTTAAATTAATCACTAGCATTGCAATAAATTCTTTTGAAGGAACAATGCTTTTCCAATCTGGACGAAAAGGTTGCAGATGGCGTCATATATCGGATCGTGATATTGGCACGTATGTCTCGCTTAACATAAACTTAATTCTATCAAATAAATGTTTATAGCAAGATTCAAACAAAGAAATGCTGACGCGACTGAGTGCGTCAGGCATTAAGCAAACAAAGAAAATTTCACATCATTAGCGCTGACGTTCGGTGACAGAAGAACGATACGTATGTTTATGATAAATGTAAGAGAGAGATAAAAATTCACTTCGACGTTGCCGTTGGTGCGCTAACGTTCAGTGAAGACGGTAGGTTTGTAGATACGCAAATTCTATGTGAAATTTTTGAATTTTTAACTGAATGCGTTTCGAAGGACGAGAGCAACAGATTTCCATGAGGAATTTTTGACAATTGCTTATTGCATTTGACTTGGATAAAAAATAACTATTACATATTTCAATCGTCAAATCATAGGGAAATTTCACACACTAAATGGCATGAAACTAGATCACATTTACAAACAATTCACGTACGTTGCATTTTACATGCTTGAACAACGATTTGTGTCAACTGAAATTTGCTCGAGAATCATTTAAGAAAGTTTTCTTAGAAAACAAATATTATTTTCAATAAATTCAATAACCAATCGTGCATATTAAATGAATCTAAGCAAACTATTGCTGAATGGTACAAGGCAAATATTCAATTTTGTTTACTTTGACCATAAAACTCATTTTAAACATTTTATTCAGTGAATTTTCCTTAAAGTTTATAAGTTATGGTCTCTAAAATTTCCATCGTGTTATTTTTCATTGTTTATCCTGAATATTTTCGTATTAATAACACTTTGTTAATAATAGAATTTATTGTTTAGTTCATCCGATTGTGGCTTAGATCAAATTCAATTTTATTTCGAGAAATATTTCAAAATTAACATAACCATCTGCTTTGCTTTCGACACATATTTTGTACTTCTGTTGATTTTCCACTCCTGTTGCTCTCAACAAATTGATTCGATTTTGACAGTTAGTGCGGAACTGCAGGCGACTACGTTATCATTTCGTGGTTTTATGCGAACGATAGGTGTAGAATTTTGAAATTAACAAGAAATGAGGAGAAATTGTGCTCCGAGAGGAGATAAAATGTTCGCCATGTTGTTTGATGTGTTTCATGGTTTTGATTTTCTCAATCTATTTATGAGAAATATTTTGATGGTGTTTGATTTAATTTAATTAAATTGAGAAAAGAATGTGATTTTTCAGACATTCCGTCTTCATTTATAATAAAACTTGAATTACCTGATATCTAATTATCTTCTATAGAAGTCAAAAACCCAAGAACAATCTTGATAACACGGATCTTTGTGTTTACGCAATACAAACACAGTCAGGACTAATTTCAAAATTGGCTAAAATGTCCAGACACAGTCATCTTTTGTTCATTCATCCATTAGTCAAATTATTTCATTTGATGACTCCACAGGTTCCTCCACCCAATGGATGCCCCCTGTCTAAAAGAAGTCGGTTTGTATGAAGTTGGTCGTTGTCTCGTTGGATAATGAGCAGCACAACTGGTCGTCGTGATGGGGAGCCTCTGGGACATTTATTCAATTTTCTTTAAGTATACGTTGTTGATGCTATTTCCTTATGGATCGGCTCCATCCATTTCCCGTCCCGTGTTCTTCATTTTTCAATGGGCAAAAATTTTACGCAGCAATTGTTTGTTTCATTGATGATGATTAGAAGAAATTCGCCGTAAGACTTGAGGGTGCGAGTAGATTTTATAGAACAGTGTCACATCCTCATAATAATGATTTTTCAAATCCACTAAAGACCACTAGATGGCATCTACCAGTTGTGCTTTTAATTAAGAAAACTCCATTGAATTAGCATAAAATTTCATTTTTTCGCTTTATATTTATTAGGGAATTAGAAAATGCTATTTAATTAGGTTTATTGCGTTGTAAGTACCTCAGAAGTGTTCTTAATTCCAAGAAGTAAATTTTTGAAATGCCCTCGAGTTGGTATTGTGTGTTTTATATAGCTCCTGTTACGAAGGATCAAATTAGCATAAGATAAGTAAATTTTTCCACATGCCGCAAGTGGTATGGATGAATTACACTTTCCTTAGTCTGTCTCCAATAACAAATTCGTTGCTAACACGACACAGACACGCTTCAGGTAATTTCAATCAAAGGTCATATACTATATTATGTTATACACTTTTTCGATTAAAGGTTATAAGTCTCATAAAGTGGTTGTAATTATTTCGTTATTTCGGAAATAGGTAGAAAATTTTTTGCCTGAATTTTCTACATGGAACGGGATGTCATGATTGTAGCACGTTTATTTGTTATATCGGATCCATGTTGCTGCAAAACCTTTGTTCCTTCCATTAGACATTCAAAGGACATCTTTTTGTTGTCCTTTATTTCCTGGGTAAATCGAAAATTTCGTTATCCTGCATACATAATGAACAAACACAAATGGATGTAGCTTAAGGCATGTTGCTGTTGTCTAGCTCAATTTAAGGATAAAGGATTCATCTTGTTTCACTGTTAGAATGTCATTCACGCCATCTTGGATATGTTAATGGAATTCTTTGTTGCTGGCATGACATGATGTTTTCATATTCATGTATTCAGATGCATCAGAATTCTTCTTTGAGTCACACATGATACTTTAAATTGTACATATCCTTTAACACACACTCAATACCACATAATACTAACAGACAATATCTACCATACATTCAATTCAATAACCTTTCAATTGGCATAAAACGTACTTTTGGGATGAACAAAACGTGCGTGCTGATAGTTATAAAATGTTTATCAAAACTGACTCTTGTGGTAAGGATACTTAGGGATATTCAAGTGATAAACAAATACACAAAATGCTTTAAGTACTATTAGAATTTTTAATCCTTTTATTGAATGCGTTTAAGTGGTCCCCTTTTAGTTTGTTCACTATCGCCACACTTAAGTGCGTACTTGATATCCTTTGTGGGTTATTTGGGGCAGCCATAACAATAACACAAACAATAATCGTTTAACATGATATTCATATCGTTTTCAACCTCATGAATATCACGTATCTTTGGCGTTTACATCAGGCATCGTCTCGTAATCTGCAATCTGTCGTCATATTTGTGACGAAAATGAAAAAATATCCTTCCAAACTCGAAATTCTTGGAAATGATGATAAATTTTTAAAAACCTCAAAGTTCACTATGAAGTAAATCAGGACGACATCCTGTCTACACAAAATCACTCTTCCGTAGAGGATTAGCGTCTTCATCTAGCGTCGACAGACTCTCCAATGATGATGGCAAATGGAACCACACACGACTATCCAAGGATATAACTTTCAATCTTCAGAATGTTGGCGTATGTCGATGAAATATCGACGAAAATATTTCAAGGATAAAAGGACGAACGTTGTCTTTTCATGATGAGAAAATAAATTTCCACTTCCTTGAGTGCACGACTAACGCAAATAGTCCTTGATTTGATGTAGTGCCACAATGTTGTACGGGAATATCCTTTAAGCTGAAAATCGAGGTTTTGTTATATATAAGATATTTTCGAATTAATTCATTCCAATTTGAGAATGAACTCATACGTGAATTTAATCCTGTCGTGTCCTTAATTTAAATTTATTTCTTTGACATTCACAAGTTAATGGTTTCTTATTTATGTTTCGGGGTTGATTTGAAGTTGTAATTTTTTGAAAATTGTTCCATTCCAAGAAAATTGTCTTGAATTTATTTAAAATATAAGATCCTTTTAAATATTCACATCAAAAGGAATTCTTAAGCGTTTCAATATCGAAGACGTTCCATTGCATTACTACACCTCCATTTTATTATTCTAATCCTGTAATTACAACTCACGGTTCATTGGAAGTGAACCCTTTAACGACTCGTTAATTAATCGTATTTAATTTATTCAAAGGCTTATATTGAACTCATTAACTCGTTTCCTTGAAATAAATTCAATCCTTCTCATTAGCAATGGCAGTAAAGTGTCATTAACTCTGACAGAATTTGTTGACTGATTGATTACACACACCCTAATGAGGTTTTATACAAAATTTTGAGGTTGAACCGAATCAAATTTTTAACTTAACATATAATATTGTACATTATTATACACAGAGTTATGTAGGAATTTGAGGTATGTATCAACCAAACTTGAGGGGGATTCGGTTTCAAAATGGCTCCCCTTTGAGTGTCCTTCTCTCTTGAATGAACATTAAAACCTCAACAGGGTTGTCAAACGGTTTCACTGGAATGTGATTTTACCAAAATTGTCAAAGTCAAAAAAGGACAATTCCCAATCAAGTAAAAATGGCGTTAAAAGTTAATTCAAATTCAAAATTAGTTTATAACGAATTGAAATCGTTTGGTGTAAGGATACACTACGATTTGCAACGCAACAGAAACTTTCAACGACTCATGTTCAATTATTCACTTTCGAAATTACCAATCATTGTAATTTTGTTCATGAAAAATTCAAATCGGTTCAGGATTTCTAAATGAAATGAAATCCAAGTAAACAGATTCGCACAAAAAATAGGTTTAGGTAAAGGACATTTTCGATGGGGTGATAAAGAAGTTCGCAAAATGGACGTAACGTAGCTCACATGAATGTGACCTCTGATCCTTGTATGACACTTAACTCCTATAATTTATTTACAGAATCGCCTCAGTGTTAGTGAATTAAAAATTAATCTAACGGAAAATTTCGGATAAATCTTTTCCAATGGGAGCAATTCACAGTTAAGTTTATTGTTTCATTTAATTTCCGTCAGAGCGACTTTCTGGTGTCTCTCTTTACTTTTCGACGTTATTCTTCAATGGCTTTTTATGTTTTCCTTTTTATTCTAATTAAAATTTAATTGCTTCGTAATAAAATTCATTGAGGAAAATGTCAAATAAAGAGAATTCTATCATTTTAAGTAGCAATATTCATCACACGAGTTCAGGATAATAATCTTCAGGATCTTAAAATAAAATTTAAAAATAAATGAGTTGTATTTGAATGTCGAGTGACGGTCATGTCAAATACGTTTGAAAAAAATTTAAATTGTTCTTAGTTTTAAAGTCAATTTACAACTTTAACTACACAAAACCGACGAAACAATCACAAAACGTAAAGTGCAGTAGATGAAAATTTTTGTTATTCTTCAATTATGGAAAGTTCTGTGGGAAAAACAATTTCCACAAAATGGAAAATCTTCATCTATAGAAATATGCTTAAACATAAAGTGTGTTGTGAATTTATGGAAAACATTATCCTTTCGTTTTAGCATGCTTTAGAGAAATTTTATAACAGCACTGAGAAAGTTTAAACTCATTTTGATGAAAACTGGTTAACTTTATTTTGAATTTGAATTTTCCAAATGACTCAAACGTGAAACAAGTGATTCAAAAAGATAGCAAATGAAAGAAATGAACGAAATAGAAGTAACGCACGAACATACACATGCCGACACGCATACACACAAGTCGAATTAATACGAATCTGACGAAAAGAATCAAAGCAAAGTCCATCAAACAAAGAAAAATTGAACGTCATGAATTATTTTGTGCAATCGCATGCCCTGGAAGTTAGTTTTTGTGAATGGAAATAAGAAATACACACTTCCATGCGAGTCGTAAGTCATTTTCCTTGATGAAAAACAAAGGATAAGAACGCGATAAATGTTGAAAGGATTTAATAAATAAAAAAATATAATGGACGCACATGGGATCCTTTAAATCCGAAAACTTTGTTGTTGAAGTTACAAGGAAAATTCTCAGTTGACAGGACTAACAGGATCTGGAAAATTTCGAAGGATTTTCCACCACACAAATACAATACAAAACAAAATTGAGGTTTCCCACAGGACTTTCAAAGGTGCGTAGGTATAAAGATTCGGTCCTTTTTCTTATTGTCTGGCCCATTTTGGAAGGAGAAAACAAAAGAACTTCTTCAAGGACGAAAGTTTTTCTCAACAAAACATGTGAATGAAATTTTCTTTTATATCGGGAAAGGTTTTCCTCGAAAAACTGGATTAGCAGGAAGTGAGAATCATTCCAAAACGGATATTTTATTTTTTGGTTTCATACGATTATTTTGAATTGCAAATTTTAATTTTGTTTTTTTATGATAACGACACGACACATTCGTTTTTCTATCCTTTTCTACAAAAGAAATAAATGTGAAATGAGGATAAATGAAGGAAAATTCCTTTGGGAAATTTTCATATTCTTGGTTTAGTTATGAAAAGTTTTCCTTGTTTCCAAATTTAAGCAGCTCAACAGGACCATATGCAGTGCTTTGTCATGATTTGAAGCTTATAATCCTTTCAGAGCTAACTTCAGTTGGTTCAGGAAGGATAAAGTCGGTTACTGCTAAGCAAAATAAACTCGAGTCCTTGTTGAAAGTCATTTGAAATTCTCACTTCCAAAGGACATCGTCGAAAGGACACAGTGTCCTGGGTGCAAGCATTAATTAGTATTTATTCAACCAATTATGCTGAATCTAGTCCTTTCGCTAGTCTTGTGTTGAATTCATGACAATTTACATGAATCCTTAATCAAAATGCCGGTTAAATGTGAGTGTCATTTGTGTATTGTATGAATTATATACAAGGATATGAGATAAGCTAGTGAATCTCTACATGACACATGTTAGAAGTCATTAAAGGACATGAATACGAGCAAATTTTGGATCAAGTTGGCTTGAGTGCATTGTCCTGTATTTTGGCGTGGAGCTCATATTTTGCAAAATCAACGAAACCGAAGGACATGGATGAAACTTACTGAAAAATGTTGGTTCAAAAATTTGCATAACTCTTAGAATGAAATGTTACTAACCCACTTGCAAATTTCTTATTAGTCTTAGTCATGCAAGGATCCTGCCAAAGTCCTTTTCACTTGAAACCATTTTTAATAAACAAAACTTTAAAGCAACGCAAAGTGGAGCAATGAATGCAACAAGCCTCAATGTTGTCTAGAACTTGCAAAAGGACTCAATTCAATGAATGTGAGTTTTCATGTCCTGTTTGTTATATGAGCTTCACAGAAGTCATTTGTGTGGATTTTAATTTAGTTTCTTCTCAAACAACAAGGTCTCGTGACAGAAAGGACTCTTCAGAGTGTTCTAAGCGACAAAAGAATCCTTAAATCGCTTGGTTCAACAAGGATAAATAAACGCTTGACGCCATGTCAATAAACTGGGGCACAAGGATACAAGAAGAATAAACGACAACGACGACTAACAAAACAATTCCTAATAGTAAAAGGATACGCAATAAAAACTGTTGCTTCACGTACAGACAGACAGTAAATCGATGGATCCTTCCGACATCATTTTGTTTTTGTTTCTTTACTTTTCCATTTGCCTTGTAGTCCTGATGTATGTCCTATTTCTGGATTTTGATTTGATTTTATTTTTGTTTCTAGTATCATAAACGAGTCATGTTATCAGGATGCACGTATCTACTTTAGATACTCCTCCATTTTTTTTTTTTTTATTACACGACCTAAAGGACTATTTTTACGTAAATCAATCACGTTCCAGTGCACACGAACTAACAGGCTCGGAATATCCTTGGCTCTAATGATGCATGCACGGGTCTTATGGCTGATTTTACATCGCCATATTTCTTTTGCTAGGCATCACTTTTATGCCACATTCAAGCAGTGCCTTTTTCATCCTTCGTAAAATGGAGCATAGAGGATAACAACAGATTTGTGAAGAGGATGTGTTGTTGATATGTGGGATGAGGATAAGTCAGGAGAAGCATAAACTGTACCTGGATAATCTCTGAGACCTTCGAGGAAATCAGGACCTTTCATTTATTAGGTATATCATATGAAAACAAAGTACATCAAAATGGCGTCTGAAGAATTCAAAATGGAAAATTTTGACAAATGCCCTGTCAAGCTTGACACAAGCATTTGACACTTTCAAAAATGTATTTGTAAAATTCAACCAAGAAGGATTATTTTGTCCTTAAAATATTTTAAATTGTTTTCGTATGCAAAACAAAATGGAGGCAGTTTAAATTGAACAAAATGGCGGACCAGTGGATTTCGTCGGTAAAAATAACTTCTAATCAAGTAAATGTGCATGAAATATTCAATAACCACAACCGAAATGGTGAATTTTCCCACCGAAAAAAGGATTTACAAAAGCTTTCACTTAATAAAAGAAGCTTTTCGCACATTAAATAAACGAGAAATCATCGAATAAGCTTCTTTCATGAAAGAACCGCGTTATCCTTGTGGATTTAAAATACCTCTACTGGATGTATAACGTCTTGTAGGACGTTTGTTGTTAAATAAATGAAAAATCCGTGGAAGGAAGAAATTTTTAATAAAACTTTAACACGAATTTCGGCTTATCGCGAATGTAAATAAAAAAGCAACAGTGGAAATGAAAAGTTTTCCATCGACGAAAAAAAAAATGAAAGACCAGGAAGTGATTTGATGCTTTTCATTTGTATTTGCCAGTATCATCATCCTGTAAAAAATGCAAAACATGGCGCTTTCCTAAAAGCACCATTTTGTTGATACTTCCTAAGATGGAGGGTAGATTTGAATGTTGGTGTTTTAAAAATTTATGCGTAGCTTTTCTGCCATTTTATACGTCCTCTACCAATCTTTTCAAATCCCAAAGGACAAACGTTTATTTATGAAGGATACTCATCCCTCAAAGTTTCCACTGTCCTTCATTTTATGTATTTACGTGGGACAAGGCGGTCCTGAATGATGTATGAGTCTCCACAGTCATTCACATAGAACTTTAAGGATTGGATGAGCTTGCTTACAAAGTGCTTGCAAATTTTAAGGGTTAAACATAAAAACAGTTTCTTAGGTTTAATGGCATTTAAAAATTTTATGAAAGTCCAATGGAAATTGAGGGAATTTTTGCTAATGCAAGATTTTGTAGTGATAAATGATTCACAGATTGTTAACATTAACAACAAAAACGCCACAATTACAATTTAACACCCGAACAAAATGATATCTATTAAAACGAAACTACACGTCTTCATGACATTCAAGGATTAACAGATCCTTACGTGATTTGAATAACTCCCAAAGACAAACAAAGATAAACAAATGCCTGAACGACATTGCTAGTAGATAAACTAGAGAGTTTTATCAGGACTAAAAGTTCCCCAGTTAAATCTGCGGAATTTGTTGGATTTCTACAATTTATAGATGAAATTAATGTTAATTACTGCGATTAACTTGTTTTTAGGGACGATTTTATAATCACGTTAACTATATCCTTATCACAGCGGACTCTTATTTATGTGGTCCTGTTGATCCTGAGTGAGTTCTGTGTTTTTATCGTTCAGTAGCAGTTGGTAGTGTTAATTAGTTGTAAACTTGACTTAATCACATCCGATAATACGTGGATATTTGTTTCAAAATAATTATAAGTCTTATTGACGCGAAAAACGCTTAAATCGATAAACTGCATAAAATCGTTTTGATTTGATCACCTCTTACTTCGGACCGGATTCACGTCCAAGTGATAATTTCTAGTCAGACACAACTCCTGTCTCCTATGATTGGTAATTATTAAAATTTTCCAAAATCGTAGTCATTTTAACAGTGTAATATAACAGTTTGAACGACCCTGATAATAACGCGATCAACTGACGCTTTCTTATGAGCTCGTCGCTTCGTTCTTTGTTTAAGTTCAATTGTATGCAACCTGCCAAAGTATTAAGACGCCGATGCTGTAGTGAACTAATTCTAGCAAAACTGTATGCTTTTGTTAATGAGAATAAAGAGTTAGAAATAAAATGTTACTATTGGAGTAAACTGATGTTGGATTATTACAAATAAAAACTGATGCTGATGATTATAAATTCAAAAGTAGGATTTCCATTTGGAAACTAATGGTGATTTCAATATAAAGTTTGACTAAATGATTAATTGATAAAAGGACATATAATTTTTGTTACGGACTTACGTTTGTCACAATTCATGATTTTCTGAAGACAAAGAACTGCTGTTAAACTTTTAGAGGTTTCGGGAAGAAATTTTCCGAAAGCCTTTGGAACCTTTTTGGAAACATTAACATAAGTGTGTGTTTGAAAAATAACAACCAAAATTTACATATTAAAAATGGTAGAATTTTTGAGGAGATCCTAGAATTAATTATGACTTTGTCTGGCACGTTTGAAAATAAATTTAAAAATTCATATTCATATGAAGGATTTGTGTCCTTTTTAATTTTTCATTTTACCACACTGAAGTGCATATCAGAAAATTCAATTCATATTCCACAATTTCCGACGAATTGTCCTGATTTTTCCAAGTATACAGGATCTATACCCGAAAAAACGATTTCAGAATACTAAACAGAAAAGTTTTATCCTTGAAATCCTTGAAGGTTTGCCTGTGTGGCTACTGTCTGTTATACAGAGTGGGTTAGAAAGGATTGAAAAGGTTTATTTTTGTATGAATTTATTTCAGAATATTAAAGTTCGACCAAATAATAATTTTTACAATATAATACGATTCTGTGTCATGTGAACCCATGTCACGTTCGATGGAAACATGTCATTTGAAGGATATGAAAAATTCCTGAATCACAGAGATTTGACTTCAAATGCAAATCAACTTGTCCTTTTCAATATAATTATGAAGTGGTCAAGAGGACATACAAAATTGTATTGAAACATTTTTCCTTGTCAATTCAAAATATGGTTTCACCAAAAATAGGACTTTTACCCTTATGCCTTACTGCTTCCATTCCCAAAAACTATACATACGATATTTCTGTACAATTTATATCACTTCGCATTTATTGATTCATGATCTTCACATGATGGATTATCCCTCAACAGTATTGTAATGTTGTTATCCTTTATTGGAAGTGATACTTCTATATATAGTTATACAAATGATATTCGATTTCTTGCTCTCTTGCGATTTATTGAATTTATAAGTAGAACGATAGAAAAGGACATTTTCATAATTCTTTAGACATTTTTGACAATGTTCTACTTTTGTTATCTTGTGGTCCTGGAAAAATGATAGGTACCTACACTTTGTCTTGCGGCATTTTGCACTTTACCTTATTGTCCTGGTCTACGCGAAATAAAGATTTTTAGAAATAGCTGGCCTTTGACTTCATGTCTGAATTCCGAGTTTTATTCAAAACCCAAATAACGAAGCCATTTTCTATGGCACGTGTAGTCACAAAACAAAAATGGCGCAACAGTGTCCCCCCATAAATTCAAGACACGAAAATCAAAACTCATATCCAGAAATTTGCCAAGCATTAATCAATTTTTCCATAAATTGCCGAAAAAGGACTTTCTCGATTTGTAGCAGTCGTTCCTTGTTATACAGAACGCAACCATTCCTACAAAGGACGATAACGAGGGCTGAAAATTGACATTAAGAGCTTTTGAAGTCAAAATTTCCAGTGGGTTGCACGATGGATAATGAAATATGACTGTGGTTTCGAGGAGCCTTTGACAAGGATTTGTCGAGTGTCAGCTCTAGTTAACTTTTTAGCAGACATCTTTAATTGTGTTTTATTTTTTCACATGAAATCGTGAAAATGTGAAAACATTATCCTTGTTTTTAATCACGACCGTAGGTGTCCATCAATTCTAAATTTAGTCTGTCCTGACCACTTCCGAAATTGAATACTTCCTGCTTTGTGTATAGCTTTAAATCAATTCTACTGAGTCGTATGATAAGTCAGTAATTACACAGAATTCGATGACATTATCAAAGATGTTAGGCACAATCCCAATCGATAAGCACACGCACGTAAATTCGTGTATAACGAACTACCTAAAATCCCTGCCTGACGTGTGAAACAACCATAAAAAATTAAAGCACTTATCCTTAACATGAAATTCAAAATTTTGCTGAAGGATTAGCAAAAATCTTGGATATGTCATGTCCTTTTTGTCACGTAAACTTGAATGTTATTCTCATAACCAGAACATTCTGGATCGATACGCAGGATAATGGAAAGTTCTTGAAGATTAGGTTGGATTTAAAAAGGACATCGACTGAAGACGAATGAAGATAAAATTAAGAAAAATGGCGTCGTTGTGTCTAAGTTTAAGGAAGTAATGCCTTTTGTCTACGATATTCCCTGCCAAATGTCCGGATGTGCGGTTATCCTGCTTGTCCAGATGTATTCATAAGGACATTCTCTAATGGCACGCAATCCTGTCCTGAATAACAAATCCAGGATGTTGTAGTCAATGCTTCCTTTGCTTTTATTAGATAGATTTTTTTTGGCTCTGATTTTCTTTCGTCCTGCCAGGTAAACCCATCAATATCCTTTGGATTCACTATCCCTCGTCATAAATTCAATCAATAATTCATAAAATAAATATTGACTGACTCAAAGGTATCCCGCCATTTTCTTGTTTTCAAGGTGCAAAAAGTTAATAAAATTTTTCAAGGATATCATGCAATGATGACTCTTCGAAGCATCTCTTTGAATGGATCATGCTGTGTTTTCAGAGCACCATTCAATTCCTTGTTTTGATGGATTCAAGGGATCAAATGATTGCCTGGCTTCAAAGGATTGCAGATTCTATCCATCAATGGAGAAATTTTATTGAAGTGAAAAGCATAAGGGATTCTATATTGAAATATTCTACACGTCATCAGCTTGCAAGGATATAAATGGCGTCATCGTCCAAACTTGTGGTTCCATTTCGTAACCTTGACAAAAATCATCAGGTGTCAGTTGTAACTAGATTCCTTGACCAAACCGCACCTTCGTTAATTGCCGTGCTAAAATGATATAAGACATTTTTACAAGGATTTAATGACTCCATTTTTATTGATTTGCTTTTGAAATAGACACTCCTTGAAAGATCTATCGAAGAAGAATGCCAGGAAGCAGATATTTTGTTTTCATTTCGGTGTAATCTATCAAAATGTCGGCCAAAATGAGACATTCCTTTGCGAGATGACAACATATTTTACGAATTTTTCCCTTACTCCAATTCTACAAAACTAGGGTGTGCTAAAAATGTCCTTCAACAAGGAGTAATGAACTCATTTATTTCACTCAGATGTGTCTCCGGAAGGATCCATTCATTTTTTCGTTTGTACTCGTATTTATCTCTTCAGCTCTACTCACACGTAATTTGTTTTACCTCCAAGGATACATTTCATTTTTCAGGATAATGTGTTAGTAAACCTACAAATAAATCTTCAGACTCTTCAGACACCTGTTAATCAATTCGAATGTTTAAAATTAAGTAAGATTTAATATTGAGTAGGACTTGAAATTGAATAGAACTTGAAATTGAGTAAGACTTAAAATTGAGTAGCATGAGTGAGGAAGGGATAAAAAACCACTCTCACTTTGTCTTGTACCGAAGAGCGAAGAGCGAAGAGCGAACGCCGACAAGCTTTCCATTTCCACTTTGACACAGCACAAACCAAAGTCATATTTGCCCTCTCACCGTCACCAGCGACATCTGTTTTTCATTTTCTTGTCAATTCCTCAAATGCGACATTGTCAGGAAATGAAGGTGTTCTGCTTTATAACATGGATCAACTCGATGACAAACCGAAGGAAATAAATCAACTAAACGAAGCGGATGTCCAAGAAATTTACCGTGGAATTCATCATTTTAAATTGGAGACGAATTTTTCCGCATAAATTTAAACTTCAACTACAAGATAACTTTTCACTAAAACCTTGCAGTTAAACTAACGTTTACAATGATTCCGTTCAAATGCAACAGATGACGCAACAATCCACCAATTATACAGTTCACTGAATTTGCAAGAACAAAACATTGAAAGGCAGAATTTGTGCCGGAGAATCCTGTAACAAGCTTTACTGAATCCTGTTAACAGTAATTAAAGTTGGGATTTGGTACAACTTCGAACTCGGCCTTAGATTAGAATGAGAATAATTCGAGAATGTCTATGTCGGTTCACTTGAGAATGTTTTGTTGTCATCAAAATCCTTTGAGGAAGCAATGTATCAAAATTGAAATCGATGAAACTCCATTTTGTCCGAAAATCCTCTACACTGCATAGGTCTTCCAGTGCAATCTATCAGAAACTTGTGCCACATGAGCCTCAAGCACATCCTTAACAAAAACTGGCAGCCATTAATGCATGGACTAAGTTCCAATTATCACACTTTGTTCCCAAACTCCATTCGATACCCCTTGAGTATTAGAATGTTGAACGTGACAACAATTTCAATTCAACCAGTTCAATTTGAACAACATGCAATGAATGCCTTCTTCAATAGCAGCAAAGCTAATTCAATAAATTTTAGTAGATGTATTGATTTTGGATTACGTGCTATTCATTTTGCATGCTAATTTGACGACAGTTTGTCTAATTATTTAATGTATAATTGAGACTGTCAATGTATTTTCGTTTGTAAATACGTCACTCTTCCATCATCATTTGTGTGTGTCTAAATCTTCTACGTGCGTCGGGTATAATTTTTCATTTCACTTTTTTGAAATTTTGTTTTTAACTAATTCGTCCGTGAAATATAATATATTTGGATTTTTCTGAAATACCTTTCAAAATTCATTTTTTCTGTTTTAACTAGAGAAACAAATAACAAGCAAGACAAAACTTTCTATGCACAAAGGACAACACACTGTTAACCTTTCCATGTTTATAAGTTTTTCAAAGTTTGAAAATCAACAAAACGTTGATGCTATATTATTATAGATAAGTATAGCTACTACACAAACTTCACATTTGATGAGGGTTGAAAGTTTACCAAATGAGTTCATTATGAAATCAGTGGACGTTTCATTCAACACAAAATGACTGCCACTGAAGTCTTGAACTCACGAAGTCCTGAACTCCAGTTTAAAGTTGAAGTGGATACAACAAATAAAAACCAAATAACACAATAACGACGAGTAGAAATTTTGTTATTCAGAATGGCTAGTCAACGAGGTCATGTCTTCATCATTCCTTACTCCTGTTTTCTATGCACAAAATGTCAAATGCAATTGTTCCAAAGGATTTGCGTTCTTTTTGAACTAAAATCAGATTCTCAGCAGGACTCTGTTTGTAAAAGCTGTTATAAATCTTGTTTCCCCAACTGCATATTTTCAGTTCTATCATGAAATGCACTTAAAGGGATATATGCTTTGGTTGCGACTATCCCTGTTCCTTGTTAGTAACTTTAAAAGGATAAAATTTAACCGTCAAAACCCGGATTTTTCCAAATGGCTACCACGTTGGACAGTATAATTTGTTGAATGAACTGGTATACGTGGTTCGGGTGTTAATGCTACCATCATAGTGTTATAAATCACAGATAAAACACATGGAATTTATATTATTATCCTGGGAGAATAATGTAAAAGGATTTGAATTTATTTAGGAAGTAAATAAATTCTCAGCGAGGAAAATAAACAGTCAATTTATTTTTTGGTGTGAGAATTCAGGATATTTTTTCTGATTAAATTCGCTGAATAACGCGTTGTGGAATTCATTCCACCGTTTTCCACCAGTTTATCACTCGATTTATGGTCGTGGAGGGTGACAAAGTGGAAAATAATGTCCTTAAAGGATCCACTAAGTTATAACTAGAATTTATGACTGACGTGAGCCTTATTAATTCCGTCAAAATCGATTTATGACAAGTCAAAGACGTTCACGATCCAACTCGTGTGACGACGCACGCGTTCTACTCATTTCCAAATAAATTTACAAACAAATTCTTGAATCAATGATCAATTCAAATATTGTATTTTAAATTCAAATTACCAATACCCAATAAACCCTAGGGTTTAATTACTCGACAGCCAACATTGAATACTTAAAAATTCATGTCTTAATCCTTTTCCCGACATTCCAGGTTAGGATTAGTTGATTCAACTTTGGTGTTAGAGGAGAGAAACAGCGTCAATGTTCGATACTTTATCGGTAATCAGGCTTAAAGGACATCACGATAATCACTTTTGTATCCAATTTTGTTGGTTTACGTTTCTCAGTAGTTGTTTGAAATTAATTTAACATTCAACAAAGTGGCATCATGTTGAAATAAGGATTCCCTTGGCTTCCAGTTGTTCAGCAAATTTTGTTTTCGCTCAACTTACCTTTAGCCAAGTCATGGAATTTCGTATTAAAAATGAAGTTATTATGGATATCCTTCAATTTATAAGATTAACGTGAATTTTATTCACTCATAAAACATTTCCCTTGATTTTTTGCCAATTCATCTTCCTTAGAACAACTCAATTTCCACGTCAGCTAATTCAATTTGTCCGACATCCTTCTTGCAGGATCTTGTTTTTTCTAATAAAGAAAATAGAATTTTATCGCCATGTTTAATTAGCCAAATATTAATTCCAAGTCCATTAGACCAATTCAGCACGTGTCAGACAGAATTTTATGGTCGTAATTCTTCATTGCTTGTCATTAGATCCGACATATTTGATTCACTCATACACATTTGGTCGTTGGCAGCACCAAAGGATAATAATGGTGCCATGTATTGTACGTTTTTATTTCAATTTCTGCATGTCATGTCTTTCATTTAGTTCCACAAAATGTAGGTATATCCATGACATATCTCATTTGCATTCTAAATATCGACACGCTTATATAAATATCCACTTAGAAACAAGCCAGGTTTTTTTGTATTTCACCAATTAATTTTTATACTTTTAATTAGAATTAAAAATTTGATGGCTGCAATTAGGAACCTTATAAAAGTGGCAATAATCATTAAAATTCATGAGTCTTCTGAAATTCGTTAACGCCATCTACCGCACTAATTAAGAAATTCTTGTCAATTTTAATAATTTCAAAATTAAAACTTTAAGGAAAAACATTTATGGAAAAAATGAAGTTATCCTTCGAAAACCACAAAGAACTTGATCACAAAACATAACCTCATCATCATCGGTTTATATTTCATCGTCATGGAGGAAGTTCATTCCTTCGATAAAACTTATATAATTATTTGATATCCGAAGACATTTCCAAGAAACTTCAGAAGATATTCTCGTAATAATATATACCCACAATCACTTCTTGACAATTCTCTTTGGATAAAGGTCACCATTTTAGCCCCGGGATGAGATAAACTTTGTTCTCAAGTTTTTCCAAAAGCCAAATAAATGTTTTGCAATTTATGGTCTACCGAATGATGGTAAAAGTTTTTATTATTTCGAATCAAAACGAAAATAAGCGATTCCTTTTGTCTCACAAACGTTGGAATAAATCCAAAATTCTTTTTGTTTCTGCGTTTTCATTCATTTTTTCTTATTGCAATATCAGGTAGAATATTAACAAATAATTTCTGGACTTAATAAACAAAATAAATTCGGTTGAACGTTTGCTACACACGTTCCAACAAACTTGCAAACATGTTGGCGTTCCAAATGTCATTTCTTCAGAAATCATCGAGAAATTCCAGCACCAACCAAGAATTTAACGCTAATTTTGACAGAAAGTCTGCCAACCTACCCACACACGGTACAACATGTTGGCCAACCACTGACTCCTCCCACCGAAAATCAAATATTTTTGATTTCATCCCAACACAACTTCCAACCGTCAAAATGCTTGGCCAAGACACAGTCCAACTGATGCCCAAAATGTTGTGTCGGAAGTCTGAAGATGGCGGAACATGTCGTGAATAGAAACAAATGCTGCGACAAATTCTGCGTTTCTCTTGGTGTTTTATAACTATATTCTTTTTCTAATATTAATCATTTCTTAATGGAAAGCCCACCCAATCTTTCAATTTTTGAAGCCTGGTGTGAAGTAGTTCATAAAAAATGTATGGTTGAATTGAATTAATAAAGAATCCGGAACTCAGGACTATCCTCAACCCATTGGAATATAAAATACGGTCTAGATTCGCTGGCACTTAGTTTGTGTCCACTATATACACAGGTGGGTAAAACTGCGCTGGAGTATACTAGAGAGTCAGTTGGATTTGGTGGAGTACTACAATTGCACTTTCAACTGGTGTATCCTGATTTATTCCAGATATACTTCAAGGATGAATTGCTTCATCGTTGTTTCATTGCACTCAATTTTTATCTTCGATATTTATCGAGCAACACGATTAACCTTCAAAATTGCTACTTAAAGTGTCTTAAGACCTCGTCAATATCCTTGCAACACAGACACATCCCAACAAACGTGTTGAACATCATCATGAAGAAGAAATTCAATCCATTTACAAAACAACGTCTGGTATTATCTCATCAATATCTTCTTTGTTCTACAAAGTAGCTACACTCTAATATAAAAATGAATAATAGAACATTCTCGACTTGTTGCGGAGAAGCTCGTAAACCTCTAGGGGGATATTATACACAAGCTATGAAGACATTGAAACATGCACCACCATTAGACTCGCACCGTACCTCTCACCGACTAGCTGGCCTCTCTAAGTAACTGCATTTGTGCTAGTTTTATTACATCCGGCATTTTTCTTTTTAAAGTTAAAAATTAAATAAAACCTTTCTCCGGTTGTAAAAATTTTTACTACAAAAAGCTTCCGTTTCCCGAAAGCCCTAAAAATGAAGTTCCTGTATGGTGAAGTTATTACATCATCTTTGTGTAGTGCTGTATCCACACAGAACATTAGGGATTGGCTTGTGCAAGTTGTTTTGTCAAATTAAGTCATTTTGGAACACTTTCAAGTCAAACGACTCTTTCCCATTTGCTCAACAGATGGCGCAGAAGTCACAATGCGTGTAGGACACGAGGAACTGAAATACCCTGAAGGCTTGTAAATCCCGATTCATGTTGTCAGTGTGCTTGCCTAAATGCTGACTCCTTTCCAGTTATAGTATGTAACTTCGCTTCAAGTTACAGGCAGTTTTCGCCCAAAAAACAATTACTAAATGATAACCCTGGAATTTCCCAATCTACTTTTTGTTTCTCGTTACACTGAACGATTTGCTTCACACAATGAACGATAACAAGAACTGACAATTGACATTTAGGCCTTTGGAAGCCAAACGTTTCGCAGGTTTCAGGTATTCGTGGGCGAATGTGATCCCGATGAAATGTGGTTGTGGTTGTGGTTTCGAACGAACCTTTCAATTCTTGGTTGACATGATAGAAGGTGACGGAACTTTGTCCTGTCAGGTGATGTGTCAGCTTTGTTTAACTTTGCGGCAGACATCTTTAACAACTTTTTCTTGATTTGAAATGAAGGATATCTTGAAAAAGATGAATAGGAATATGATTTTTGGAAATTAAAGAGGAACAAAATGAATGATATCCTTGAATGAGTGTGCATTTGATTCCAGTCCACACATTCTATTGCGCGTGCCTTGCTCCAATTTAAAATGAAAATGTGTGAACAAGGTGTCGCCATGTCACCACGACTGATTGTCCCTCGTTATTTCAATATACATATCTTTAGCGTGATATTGTAGAAGAAGTGTTTATTGTTTTATCGCATACAAAAAATCGGTAATTTCATGTGACTCCCTTCAATTGGAATGCCACTAATTTTGTTCCTTATTCATGTCATTCATGTTTTATACAAAGGTTTAAAAAACACCCAAATCCGATAATAAACTAATAAAGTTTGAGTTGATATCACCATCGTTGGGTGATATGAGTATTTCATGACTGGAAACACTTAACTCATCTGTGCATTTTTTATTTTTATTCGATACGTTTTTTATTCAACCCCCCTGATCCCCATTGATCCCTCTTCATCCCCTTCGAAAGGTTCCCTCCCTGTTTTTTATTATCTAATAACGAAATATACTAAAATCTACTTGCTATAAAACAAAATTCAGATGGAATATCCTAATAAATGGAGCGGAAAATTCAACGCGTGGTCTTAAATAATTTAGTAGCGACATTTCCGAATGTTAATAATGTTAAGAATGTTGTCTTTCAATCTTCTATTTATTGATTCATATTCATATTATTCATCTATACCTACCTCATAGACAAAGTTTTATTGGTTATAGACTCATCCAGTCTTTGCGTGAATTCCATCGTTAAGTTATGATCGCATTTATCCATTCGTTTATGACGCTACAAAAAGGATAACATGGCGTCGATTTAAAATGTACACATTTAGCATCACAAGGAGTACTTTAGGGTACAGGGGTTCATAGAAAAAGGATACACTTAAAGGAGTTACTTTGAATATGAGTTTCAAACAAGTTACAGTCCTTGAATTACGTTTTAGGTCGCATAACGAAGTGTTGGTCGCAAGAGGGCACTTGTTGGGGCAAAAATCAACAAAAACATTTTGTTTTATATATTTTAATATATTTCAACACCTTTCCTTAAGGAAACAAGAAGTTTTTCGTTAAATTTACATAATATTTAAGTAAGACTTGTGGTAGGTATCTATTGTATGAAACAATTTTTAAGAAACAATAAAATAAAACGAAACAAAACTTTTTCCGCTTTTATTCATCCCACGACGACGACAATAGCAATTTTTTCGATTTGAATAAATAAAAATAATTTAGCAGAAATAAAACAACATTTTTTAAACAACATAAAACGTCCATTTGAATTTAGAAAACAGGATGTCTCTTTCGATTTCATTCCATCGAAATTATGCAAATGGAAAATTCTTAAAATGCTGCCTTTTTAACTTCGAATTCAACTTTAGTCCTGGTGTTTCGACGTGTTTCGACGAGTCCTTAATTTGGTTTTGTCTCCTTAATTTCAGTTTGGTAAGTCCTTGTTCTTATCTTTTCGGTAAGTTGCATGAAGACTGTTTGTGATTAATATGCTTGTCAGGAATTTGTCTTATAAATATCCTGGCACGGAACCGCATTCTAAATGGAAAACGTGCGGCTTTCGAATACGTTTCGTGTGTCCTTCAACGGCATTATCCTGCATATGCTTAGGGACACTTAAATGTTAGATGGTGTTAACTTGAATTCCTATTAACACTCTGTTTAAGAGGGGAGCTCAGTATTTTGTAAACACTTCGAGGTGGCAGCACCAATTTGCTAATATCTTAGGAAATACGAAAAGTTTTGATGAAAAATTCACAGAATAGATTTGTCAAACTTTAATCTTTCATTAGAGTTCGGAAAATTATTATAATCAAGATGATTTGTAGTAAAATTTTCAGAAAAACTTGTACTTAATCCTACTTGCTATTTTTGTCGATATCTTTCGAAACCTTATACTAACTCAACAAAATCTTATTTGGAACATTTCATATTTTAATTTGAGTCACAAATCGTGAATTGAAACTTTCGGGATTTGCAGAAAATGTGTTTGGAAAAATGTTTTTGCTTGTATTCGTCATTTCATCTATTTCACGTTTAAAGGCGCGTTTCCAATGCCTACTTGGATTGGATTGGATTGGCTTACATGTTCCGCTCGTTTCGCACCCACGCACTCCGTGATATGTGCCTTTCGTGCAATCTGGGCCCAGCGTGGATTGAAAATAGGATCTATTGGCAAAAAGATTTATTTCGGAGCGATATATGCGACGAATTTTCGTATTTCTTTTAGTAAAATTATTTAAAAATAAAAAAAAATATACAGTTCTAATGTATTAAAGGCATAATAATTCAACTATTGTTATTTTATGTTGAAAGAATATTATAGCCGTGTCTTTTTGGTCACTCTAACAGAACAGAACTGTCAAATCCCATACATTTAACAGAACAAGTTTAGTTCTCGATAATAACTGGAACTAATTTGGTGTTCTGAACAGGATAGTTGAGCTAGAAATATCCAGATGGCGACATGACGCGAACCTAAATTTTTCTTTAAATTCCACAAAATTACAATTTCTTCAAAACTTCCAGTTCATTTCATTTGAAAATTTAAATTCAAGTAATGTATGAGGAATTTATGCAACCAAGGGCTGACAAAATGGAAAAAAAATCGAAGAAAATTCATGTAAATGTGAAGTGAATTTGGTAAAAGTTTGTAATCTATCGAGAACAAGTCCGGTGCGTTCTTTTGCTACTTTGGTTTTTATTTCAAATCAATCCACTCTGGCATTGGAAACGAGGGTCAGAGTCAGCGTCAATACACTCCAATCCACGCTGGCATTGAAAACGCACCTCAATGGTTTGTGGCTCAGCTTTGATCTCTTTCACTTGTTGTAATTTAATAATTTTTAGTAGTACCTCTAACGAACAACAGATGGTGCGATTGAAACAAAGAGAGTCTTCACAAACGATCCTTCCAATCTTCATTACATTGAATTGAACAACAAAATGAATAGTCCCAGACATTGAAAAAACCTTTTTTGTTCCTGTTATCCTGCTAAGGATCAAGGGAGGAATGAAAAATATTACTTTGAAATCGTATTAATTTTACCTCAAAACATCCAACGCGTAAGCCACAAATCAAGTGAATCGGTAACAACTCCACGTACGTATTGGAAATATTTATGTCTTCACTCAGGCGGTATTATCAATAAAATCCCGACCCAATCTCAACCCCATTTCAACCCCACATCAACCCCGTCTGTTATTTGTTTGCTAGACAATTTCGTGTACAGCACTTTGGAAGGTAGAAACGTTTCAATTCGATTCTCTTCGGTGAATTCAGGTGTGAAGGTTCGTTTTTTGTGTCTGAAGATTTTCTGGGGCCCCGGCAATATGGAGGACAATGTGGAGGCACCAAAACCATTAGTACAAGACTCCTGCTCTTGAAGGCGGATTCCTTTCCTTTTGAATTGAAGCTTTTGTTGAGAAAATAAGATTTGTTTTTACTTTTTATTATGAAATAGAATTTGTTCGTACCTTTTCACACCCAAACCGCGAAAGGTGTTTATCCCGTCACCTTCCGTGGGAAACAACATATCGATTTGGCGCCCTTTCACCACCACAACCGTCGGCGGTACAGACGCCTGTTGTTGTATGATGGCACTCAATCATTTTGTGGGTAGGAATTTACCTAAATTAAGAAGGAAATTTTCTGGCGTTTCGCTAAAATATGAAATTCCCACGCCGTGAACAGGATGTCCTTAATGGCGTCTATGCCTGCAGTTGTAGACGCGATATCACTTCGGGTACATGCACCCCCACATGGTGATTTTACCTTCTCAAATCGATTTCCATATTAGATAACGAAGAATAGATATTTTTCTTATTCACAACAACGAGAACTTCTCCCTTGGGCATTTCTTCACGGTCTGATACGAAGAACTTTCTGCCTCTGGCAGGGGAGCACTTCAACGGCGATTATTTCTATGGTGCTCAACTTTAGCCTCATTATTCTAAGAAAGCATTCTCATATCATTGTAAGAAAGCATTCTTGTGTTCTTGTATTATTCATATATTATGTTTGTGAAGGAAGAAAATTTTTGCGAAAACCTTCCTAACTTTACAATCAAATTAAATTGAAAATTTAAATCTTGAAACAGTCTCCGAGGACGCAAATTTCTATCCGTGTTGAAAATCTTTTTTAAGAACATAATTTAATTATTTTGCTGTTATACAAATCCACGTGTCAAGATGAAAAAGTCGTTGAATCAAAATCTGTAAGCTACATCCTCCAAAAGGATATACCTACAAGTCAACTACAGAAACATGGATCTACAACACGAACGTTATTCACTTCACAACACGACAAAGTGTAATTAACGAATCCGATTAGGAACTACAATTAACCAAGCCTACCTCAAACTTAACACATTTCATAGTATTATCCTGTGCACGATAGTTAATTGACGAGGAGGAAGTTATTAGGCGCAAAAGAAAATCCCGAAGAAATAAAAAGGACACTCACGAAAAGGTTCAAAAAGTCATTGAATTTGATCCAATGTAAACGCCACTTCAAATGCAGACCATTGAATTACGATTCGTTTCATAAAATAAAGGATCATAGCTCCAGGGTTATTTTTACAGGAACACCTATATCCTAGGAAATGAGGGTAGGTACACCGATATTACGTGCAATGGAAAAATCGCGTTCAGGTTCAAATGGCAATTCTAATTGAATTCAATCTACAAGATTCATCTATTCACAGGTTACGGTCATCGTCGGGACGTGATATTAAATCCCTTATTCGTTAAGTCCACATTGAAATTTGCTTTTAATTAGAATTGCACTTTCGTGACAGAAACGTAGTATCACATAGAAAAATAAAATTTTCTTGGAATTCACTTCCTTCTCCTTTTTATATATTTCTTGAAAAAGGTTTCCTTGTTACGTTAAAAATAAGTTAAAATGATTCATTTATGGGGCACTTTTTCCTTGATTTATTGCATGAGATTAAGAAAAGTTTAATATTTCATTTTGGCCTCGTTTACATATCGAATAAATTATGGGTTTCGTTCTGCTCAGAAATGCGCAACAGGACTCGCATGCTACACTCGATACAGCTTTGTAGTGTAGTTATTGAAATAATTCCTTTTATTGAGTTTTTAATGAAGTCAGACTGGGAGGCTTGAGTGGGAAACAAAACGCATTTGAACATTTTTCCACGCGACAGCACGAGTTTCAATGGCAAAAAGCAAAATAATTTCTTGTACCAGAAACTTCTACCACAGACAATACAGATTTCTCAATCCCATACAACGAGTACGCACCCGATTTTGAAAAGAGGGACACCTCCGAGTTTCTCTCTATTAGGGTTAAAACCGGTTTTGAATTTATTTCAAAGATCGCACTGTTCTCCCGGAAAGGAAAATGTTGTTCACGTCATCGGATTCTCTGGTCCATCTAGCGGTAATTTAAATACAGTTCGTAATGATGCTGCATTCATTATCCGAAAACTCATGCCATCTCGTGTCGAATTGCGTGATGAGATAATCCACAAACGAGTATTTCACATTTCTGAAAAATAAGTTTGAGGGAATAATTTTAATTATTTATATATTAAATAATCTGGATTTAGGTTTTCGTAATTAATAAGGAAGAAACGCATATTAGGATTGAGTGCGGCGTAATTGCGGTTCGTTAATTTAATTACAACAGTGATTAAGTCCGAAGTTGATGGATACTCTTGGAATAATTGAAAGCCCTTTAATCCCTTCAACTGACCAAGAACGTTGCGTTGATGTAAATCGTAACAAGACCCACGCCATAATACATACATGAATTACATGGAAACCTTTATTAGAAAACCGTGGTTACCAAATTTGCCTTAATTAGTTCGTTTTCATCGACCGATATCCGTTGAAATTATTTTCAGAAAATCACTGATGCTTAATCAATTTTCGTTTTATCCATCGTTAGTATTGATTCTGTTGTTTGTGATAATCCAATCAATGATAATGAACAAACGAATTGCGAACGATACGTATGTTATTTGATTGGTAATGAACACCAATACTTTATCGAACATATTGTGATATTTTATGTTGTGGTATTAATATCATGTCGAAATTTAATGTAAAATACATTCAGCATTAACCACCAGTAATGCAACATAAACCGTACGACTCGTTTACTCTCAAAATTTTGTGTCAGTAATAATAAACAGGAACTCGGTAAAACCTTTGGATTTTGTTTAAATTTACAACGGTTAAAATTTCCGCAACAAGCATGATACATGTGCAATGCCATCTGTTAGTGATAAACGGAATGGACGATTTCTGTTTGATTTTCTTATTGAATTGCATTAGTTGTGTGTACCAACATAATTAATTGTGGAGCAGCTAAAAGAATTACGTATGTTTTGCATAAATTTATTATTCAAAGGTTAAATGTAAACGATAAATATTTTCCTAACAAAAACCTCCGAACGACTCGCGATGTAAAAAAGGGTCTTAATTAGGACTTACCTGTATCCATCATACAGAATGTAGTATTTGAGAGAATCCTAAAATTACAACGTTCCAGTCCTGTATGTGATTTGAATAATTTCATTTGGAATAAATCCATAATTCAGATATATTCACAGCAGGTGTCTGAATTTGAGTGATTCCTGCAGACTTCCTGATTTGAGTTTGAACAAATCAAAGCACGAATTTGTTATTCAAATATGATGTTGTAGTTGCTACAAGTTGTTAACCTTACCCCTTACAACAGATTAAAACGCCGTTATAATTTACGTCCTATCACGATAACTAGAATAAAACGCAATTGGTATCGGTATCGCTTATTTATAGAATCCTGCCTGTAACCCAGCACTCATTGTACACTCTATCCTGTACTCAAAACTCAAATTACAATACCTACGTTAACATTAATTCCGTTCTTTTGCTAATACCACGTAAAAATAGAGGACAATGTTGCATGACATACACTCACAGTAAATTAATAAATCATATCAATATTACTTGTATAACATCATAATAACACATAATGATATTTATTGAATTATTTTCGATACATTGTATGAAAGAACCCTCATTTGTGCGCTTCACTTATTATTTATCAATTCATCGTGTTTTATTATCCAATGTGGAATTTGACTACGTGATATTAATATTCAATAATGAAACCTACTCAACATGCTGTTGTAATAATTTACTTAACTTCATAATAAAGATGACAAGATGTGGAGATGTAAAAAGATTCCATGAGATTAGTCTCATTTATTTCACAACACAATTGTCCTTCCCTCAAGAAGACATCTATCTGAAAGACTCCTTAAATGTCAAGTTCCCTTAAATACCTGAAATCATAAGAAAAGTTTTCTTCTCGAAACCGCAAATTATAAGAAAAACATCCCAAGCTAACACAAACACATACCACTTAAACTTTCAAAAGTCTCAAAACAAGTGGAAAGTTTCCATAAAAACACAAGAGACACCATCTCCAGGAAAACAAGAAACGCCAGAAATTATCCTTTGGAAAATGCCTAATTATGAGTAACCCCGGAGCGTTGTCGGGGAGTCTCAGGGACAAAAACAAACCGCCGAGAACAAATTGACACTAATGATTACAAAACAGCTTTGTTTTACTAGGTTTTTGTATTTCCTTTATTTTTTACCCTTATCGTCGACCATCATTAATTTATCCTGAAGAAGAATCCACAACGACCAGGAGTATTGAAAAAATCCTAGAGACGACAAATGGAAAGTTACAGAATGAAAACTTTTTGAGTTTACCGAGAAGGTTATCCTGTGAATCTACTATCTATCTATACACGAGTGCATTAGACAAAAGAAGGATTTAAAATGGTTCTTAATTGCAGGACAACATAAAGTTCGAGTGAAACGTTAAATTTATCTTTAATTAGACGTCATTAAGGATGAGAAGGAAAATTTACTGTAAAGTTTTTCACTGCAAACATTTTTATTTAATTCAATGCTTAACACGTAAAATGGATTTTCAATAATTTTGGAAAATTCGATTTTTGGAAAAGTTTTCATTTTTTTATTAGAATAAGGAAAATTGAATCAAAAGTTTTTTCATACGTCTTTTCGGAACTACGAGTATCACCCTTTTCGAGTAAATTGAGTTGATTAAATTTTACTACTATAAATTGGGTTTTTAATGGAATTCGTTTCGTGTTACATGTTACTCATGCAAATTGATTTTGTAAAAAATACTTTGGTCAATTTAAGAGATATTGAATCGAAACAAATAAAATCGACTAGAACAAGAATTCTGAGAAGTAGAACTTAGTTTGATTGGAAAGATTTGATTTAGTTAAGATAATTAATTGAAATCAAAGCGACTATCACAACCAGACTTTAATTAAATGTCTTACAAAACATCAAGTGTCAAGTAGTTGCACACTTCTGTATTTCTTACATTCTACAATATAACAACAAATATGTAGGTATATATAAATAAATTGTTAAGAGATTTGCAGAAAAACAGTCATAGAGATGTGATGTTTATTCCACTCATGATATCCATGAACTCACTAAATAGCTTCTGTTGGTCTTCAAATGTTTTTTCTCGCCTCGATACTTCGCATCAGATTCATCAGATACATAAGTTTCATGAGATTCATCAGATTGTCCACAAATTGATATTTCCTGCTATCATATCTCTCCCAAACCATTTAATACAATTTGATTCATTTATTCATCTGTAGCGTATGTTGTCATTAATAACGTGTTTGACACCAGATATCCAGTATATAATGTCATTCAAGTGTTATCACTGCAGTTCTATGACTTCTTTAGCATCTATACAACTTAGATACTGTACATGTATACCTAGTATGTGTATCATTAACAAAATTGTTTGATTATTTTATTTTCAGACAAACAGCCACCGTGAGGTGATAGAAATTAAATTGACGACGGCAAAAATGCCGTCTTTAAATACCCTTGGAGCGGTATATGCGCTCCTTGGGCTACTAGGACTTATAGAATATGCAAGAGTTATGGGACAACAGAATCCACCGCAGACGTGCCCACCAACACAAGAAGTACTACCGTGTATATGTACTGTTAAGAAAAACGGTCTTGATATCCTGTGTGAAGCTACAGACTTACAACATATAACTCAAGCTATGGGTACATTGAAAGGGAAGAGCCCCGTTATATTCTACTTAAAATTACGTCACAACAATCTTCCAAAATTACAAGGATTCGTATTTTTGGCATTGGATATTCGACATCTCACTATACACAACAGTAGTTTGGCAGCCATTGAAGAGACGGCATTAAGTTCATTAGGTAAGTCCTTTTTTCGATCCCAGGTGTAAGATCTTTATCATGTTACGGTCTGAATGTCTTAAAACATTACGAACTTTTATGTAAATCGAAAGGAGACATTCAAGAAATCCAGGATCATTTAATCAACAAAATCCTGATAAGCTTAAGATCACCCCTTTCTTGAGTTAACTTGACACTTGAGAGTAACAAAATCAGGAATTGAGGCTTTTCTTTCTTTTCGATTTCCTCAATTTACTTTTAAGATATTCAAAATGTTATCCACGCAGAATAAAAATGGTTACATTTTCTTTTATATTGTATAACATTTATATATCCCCAAATGCTATCTAATAACACATATGCAATACAGTCAGTATTACCTTCGAGAAAATCGATAAATGCCAACCCCTTTCTTGGCAAGAAGCACTCAGGAATTTGTGGTGCAGGGAAACTTTTTTCCAGGATGTAAACCTTAAAAATCGTAAACTTTTATAGGAACATTGATAAGACACTATACAGTATCAGGGAAATGCTGTGGTAAATTTTAAGTAATTTTTTTTATTTTTTTCAAAATTATTCAAACATTACCTCCATGAAGGGAAAAACGGATTGTAAGAAGAAAAGTGTATCATCATGTTATGTTAGAAGTTTCATCCATTTGCACGTGTTGTCGCGATAGCTTCTCATCCCTTTAACCTGTTGCGAAATGAAGATACTTTTTTTATATGAGTACCTACTATCACCTCACCACACTCCACGAGGATACTTGTACTTGAGCTTGAGTTTTTCTTGTTTCTTGAAATAAAAATGAAAGATGAACTCAACTTGGAAAACTTTGTATTCTCTTGAAACACTTTTTATACCATTCTATAGTAAGTTATCTACTAAAGTGAACTTTCTGTAGAAATATGAGCAAATTTAGAATTTAAGACTCTTTGATTAGACTCAATAACTTCAAGAAATTCTACGCTCTACAGGTAAAGGACTAACTCAACTGGACGTATCGCAGAATCAACTTAGCAACGTTCCATCCCAGGCACTGAAAAATCTCCATCATCTACTGATACTGAACTTAAATCACAACAGGATTTCACAAATACACAATAAAGCTTTCGAAGGACTAGATACACTGGAGATTCTTATGATTTATGAGAATAAGCTGTCGTCTGTCGAACCGGAAGCCTTCCGGGGGCTAGAGAAGTGAGTAGAAGTTGTCCTTATTGTTACAGGATAATTGGTGAGGATAACTTTTCAACATGTTATCATTTTGCTAAATACAATTTATTGAAATCCATCAATAAGAATGCTATTTTATTGTTTACAGGAAATTAAAACGCTTGAATTTGGGTGGAAACGAATTAACATCCGTCCCACAAAAAGCTCTTTCGATCCTTGATAACTTGAAGAAACTTGAAATCCAAGAGAATAAAATTAGATCAATTAAAGAAGGAGACTTTGAAGGTTAATCACTCATCGTATTATCACCGTTGAAGAATCATCTGTAATTTTTCTATTTCAGGATTAAAGAACCTGGATTCACTAATTCTAGCTCATAACCATTTGACAAGAGTTCCTGCGAACGTTTTCAGTCATCTCACACAGCTAAACTCATTGGAATTAGAAGGAAATTCTATAACGTACATTGACAAGGATGCTTTTTATGGTCTTGAAGGTACCTATATACTGTATACACTAGTAGGATCAATTCTGGGCACTTTAAAAAAAAATCATAAATTCTTCATTTATTTATTATGTATCCATTATGATTAAATTTATTTCATATGATCTCAACAGTACTATACTTAATTCAACTAGTCAGTTCAAAATTCAAACACATAAAATGCAGGAAAACAAAAAATTGGAAAAAAGTGAATACAAATAAGAAGGCATTCCCAGATTGTCTCGTTGAGATAACAAGGCTTTTTAGTGTTGCCGTTCCTCACAAATTTCAAGCGAAATATGCTTCTTTGAGACACGTACTGTTTTCAATTTTTTAAAGGAAAAACTGAAAACAATTTAATAGAAATTTATGTTGAAATAATGAGAAAAACAATCATAGTTTGAAAAAGAATAGTCAAAGTATTAATATAATACAAATTACAATGGAGTCGCCTTTTAACTTTAAAAAACATCACGTTTTACAAAAGTGTCCAGAATTAATTCCACTAGTGTACATACTATTTTCACGAAAAATATTTGGCTAAACAAATCGCTAAAATGTTTCTCCCAAATTTGTAGCTTCAAAAATCGATGCACGTTTAAGTAATTGGCATCATCCCACTGAATGTACTCTGAAATGTGCAGGCATTACCTTAAAATAGTATGTTTTGAAGTTATCGATTAGATAAATCGAGGTTAAATGTCAAGAAATCGAGAAATTGTGTAAAATTATATAACTATAACTACTCTTAAATTAGAAATCTATAAATGCTATCATCCCAAAAGACTATTTTTGACCTCATCATCATCAAATACAATTTTTATTAATGCAACGTGAAGGATAATTTTAGTATTCTAGAGATTTTGTAGTTTTATCACGTAGAGAAATCGAAATTGTGAAAGAAATTTCATTAAATGTTTCAACCCCCTTCATTTTGTGCGCTTATATCCTTATTTTTAAAAGGATAATGTTTTGGGTTAAGGGTTTTTCTCATCACAAAGATGTTATATTACTCAACTTCACTCAAGAAAATTATTTTTATTCTGTGAAAGGAATAAACACAGTCTAATAATCACTTTCAGAATGTTCTGATAAAGATAAAAGTATTTGTTAATCCTCTTCTTGACATGGTAAAAGCATATAAAATTACATTTTCCAGAAAATCTACAATACTTACGCTTAGGAGATAATAACATACATCAAATACCAAGTGAAGCTTTGAGACCACTTCATCGTCTTAGACATCTAGATTTAAGAGCGAATAACATTTCTGTTATAAGTGAAGATGCTTTCAGTGGATATGGAGATTCAATAACATTTTTGAATTTGCAAAAGAATGAGTGAGTAAATTTTTATCATTAATTTGACAAATTTTCACATTCATACATTTTTCTAGCATTAAAGTTCTTCCGGCTATGGCTTTCGAGAACTTAAATTCACTAGAGACTCTTAACATTCAAAACAACAAATTGGTTCGCATTCCAGAGGAAGTAATGGAACCAGTACGAGACACGTTGCGAGTTGTCGACATAATGGGTATAATTGAAGACATTAAATCATAAATTTGTTATTTTATTAATATATATTTACTTCTAGATAATCCACTGGTATGTTCATGTGAACTAATATGGTTCCCAAATCTTCTTCAAGACCTTAAAGATCGTGATGATGAAATGACACAAAAGAAACGGCCAATGTGCACTATGCAAAATGAGCATCGAGAATATTTTGTACAAAATATGCCACTCGAACGAATGAATTGTATTGGAAAAAATTTGGGTAGATCAGCTGTTAACAATGCTAAGAGTTTAATGAAATTATCATCATCGAAACAATTTGCTTTTGCTTTTGTATTTAGTATTTGCATAGCTTTGTCTTAGATTAATCTTATTCTTAATTTAAATATTTTCATAAAGTTCAAGTTTATATGCAGTGAAATGAAAGGTATGAATGTTTTTTAAGTGTATTTTATTAAAATATTTTCAAAATATACAATTTACTTTTAAGTGATAAGCATTTGGGTTGGCATACAATTATGAAATTAATCAATAATTTACACTTTAATGCCAGTAAGTCGAAGATATTTGAGAATACATATCAATTTTAATGTAATTAAAACAAGTATCTACATGTATTTGCTTTTATTCTTGTCAATAAATCCAGGATTCAATTGAAAAATAGAATAAACCAATGTTAGGTTGCAAGGTGAGCCAATTGTTGATGAGTTTTTAAATATATTTCAGGTGATACAATCTCATCCAGGTTGTTAATAAGAAATTCTGATTGAAAGTCTTTGATTCGTGTGGTGTGGAATATTTAAAAATCACTTACAAATGGCTTACATTCATTGTAAACAAGCAATTTGTTATTTGTTCAAGATTTTCTTTATATATATACATTTTTTGTTGTTATACAGTATTAAATAAACTTTAAAAACTATTAAAACATTTTAAAAGAAAACATATCACTTCGATACATATCAATGTTGGTTAATCTTGTTACATTTTATGACCAGCATAAAAACACAAAGGAACACATACCAAAGCATATCATATTATATATAGAGATAAAAATTTACAAGAAAATAATTCATATTATATACACACATTCCATTTAAGCTTATAAAATTGTTAAGCTTTAAAATAAATGAAGATATTAAGAAGCAAATAAAAATGAATTTTTTTGCATTGAATAGTATTAGAAAAACTGTTAAATTTTTTCGTATATACATTTTCAGTGGTAAAGTGAAAAATTAAAATTACATAAAGATATAAAGAAAAAATTATAAATGCGATAATCTACATTTAGTCTTAGTGTAAAATAAACAAAAAATGATAAAAATTAAAATGTAAAGTAAGATGAAAATAACACGAGAAACAAAGCGTGATGAAACTAAAACAATTAAAATTAATTAAAATTAAATAAAATTCAAAAAAAAACATATCTATTTAACATATCATAGTATATTATGTATTATTTAGTCATATATTTAAGAACCAATTAAAGTAAATTAATGATAAAACAAATGATTAAAACCATTAAAAATTATATACAAGAAAATTAAATGCATTAGAACATATCATTAACTGTGATTCAGAGAGAGTTGATAACACTTAATCGGAATAACCATAAATTTTTTGGTCTTTGTAACGGATTGGTAAATTATTAAGAAGAAAATGTATTATTAACTTGATTTAAACCCGATAAAACAATGTTCTTCAACTCACTATGAATTCTTTGGTTTATTTAAGCAAACCGTTTACAAATTGTTCAATATTAAGATATTGTAAAAAAAATGTTTTAAAAACAAACAAATCTTGTTCAACTTTGTTTATTTATCTTTTACATCTAATAAATATTTATTTTAATAATTTGAAATATTTTCTTCAAAAATGTAATCAGTTTTTATAAGTTGAACATTCAAACATTAGGCAGTGAAATATGCAAAAAGGTTACAATTGAATGAAGAAAAATTTCACTCTAATTTCAATTAAGAATCCATCAAGTTATTAATTACAAACCCATAAGATAGCATAGTTATTAGATAAACATGAAAACAATATTTCAATATTACAGGATGCTAAATGAACAGAAATTTAATAAAAATATATTGAAAGGTAATTAGATAAACCGTGAAAATAAGAAAAGAAACAAAATCAATTGAGAGAGAGATTTGCAAAAAAAAAAAAACAAACAGAAAGTTTGGTAAAATTTAAGAAATTTAAAGAAAAAACTAAAATAATTATATTTAATTATATTTCGAATGTTCTTTAATGTTTCTAAATGTGTATTATGTCCTTTTATCAAATAAAATTATTTACTCTACTGTGATTTGAGGTTTGTTTTGTAGTTAAACATTTTTTATTCCCTAGTGTATAAAATCAAAAAAGCTCAGTGTTCCGTAGAATGCCGGACCGGTACTGTATTGAGTTAAAGTTATAAGTTTGTTGGTAACGTAAAACTTCGAATATCTAATTAACGGTAAGATACTTATTGTTCAAACAAAAAATCGTTTAATGCTTTTATATAGTTCTTCTACCCTATTTTTTCAGACCTTTCCGCCCCGTCTTTCATAAGTTAGAGGAGGGGACACACACTTTTAACAACTTTAAAAGCGCATATCTCCCGAACTATTTGCGTAAATTAAAAAAGTTATGAATAACATCTTTTTCATTTTTAAAGACCTATTCAAAAAAAATTTTTGTCGCTCAAATACATGTATGAAGTGCCACCCTTAATAAAACTTTTTTCGATACTTTTACTACTGCATTGCCTAGCGGTTCACAGGATACACCTTACTTCTAAATTTCATCCAAATAATCGCAATAGTCTCAGAAGAAAATGGCTGTGACATACGACAGACGGACATGACGACACTATTATATAAAAGGAAGGATATTATAAAAAAGGAGTTAAATTTAAGTGTACACTACCAAATTGTTTCTGTTATTATTGCTGGTCTGTACTATGGGTACTGTGAATTAATTAATTTTTTCTGTTTTGAAGGAGTCATCTTCGTTAGAAGCCACTTATCTTGAAGAAATTTTATATTTTGAAACACCCAAAAAGGAAGACTCTAGCCTTTATTGTCCCTGCATCCAATTAGATGGTGGAAATAAAATAATATAGAAAATTTATTTTAATTAAAATCACGTTAAATAAATTCACCGGAAAATCTGTTATATTCGTAGCACTTGATAACGAGAAGCATTACCTCAATTCACGTATGACAGTTTGGCATTTGTATCAATTTTCACTGAAAGTTGTTGCACTTGTTCAAATTAGACTCACTCAGAGTGGAAATAATTGAAAATGGTGGATCGACTTGGTAAGTGTCTGAAAATAAATTGAAAATAAATGGGTAACAAAGCGATATAAATAGATTCAGTGTAGTTGGAATAAAAGTTTAAAGTTCTAATATTGAAGTAATAAGTTTTAAAGTGCGCAAAAATGTGGTGAAAGTGATAAAAATTAGCAATTTTACTCCCATCGAAATCTGTCAAAAGTGACAAGTTCCCCGTCTAGAAGTTTGACATAACTCTCACCGTTTACGTATCAGCGGATAGCGAATGGAAAACCTTACTTTTCCAGCGACTTCACTAATTAATGAATTCTGTGAATAACATAAATTGATCACCGATAATTTCAAGTTCAAATCAGAGTATATATAACATATACTTCATTGAGTATAATGAACTTAATTTTGATTTCTCAAGTAAATTTTATGAGTCATTAACTTCTATTTGTTGTCGCATAAAAATGATTGTATTAAAATGAGGCCTTGATAATTTACAGGCAGTTTTCTTTTCCCATATATTAAGCGTATCATTTGCAAATGAACTAGATATGCTCTTTCCATAGCAATTAGTCACTTTGATTGTATTCTCTGATAGCGAATATTCTAAAAAGAAATATAAGATGATAGTTCCTGTTATCATTTGCAATTCTTGCATTTTTACTATGAACATAAACTTCTATCTTGGCAATGAAAATGTTTTGTTCGGAAGGTCAATGCGGGTCAATACGTTTATTTAATTATTTAACAAAAATGGTAAATATAGCACGATTGTGTTAATTAATAGTTACCAAAAACCAAAATTTGATAACACTTTTTTGCGGAATTTAGTAAAAATTTCGCTGGGCGTTTTTAGAGAATATCATTCAATTAATCAGTTTCAAAAACTCCATAGAGGAAAATGTTTTAAGAATCATTATTAATTTTAAAAAATAAAAAAAATGACAAATATTTCTGATGAAAAATATAAAATATTTTCAGTTAACAGCGAAGCGAACAATCGCAGGATACAAATGGTTGAAAACTGTTTCGGCAGTTCTGGCCAGGTAATGTTAAACAGAATACATTAATAATACAAAATTATCAAATATTTCAATGTAGCCGCTTAACATTCCTGGAAGAGTGCTTGTTGGTGAAGGAGTTCTAACGAAGATGTGCCGGAAACGTCCAAAAAGTAGACAGTTCTTTTTATTCAATGACATTTTAGTTTATGGAAACATCGTTATCGGGAAAAAGAAGTACAATAAGCAACACATTATACCTTTGGAAGAGGTACAATTACAAAGCCTCGAAGATAATGGACGTGAGTAAAAGCAAAATATATTTTATTAAGTTAGAATTGAATTTTATTCTCATTTCACAGAATACATGAACGGTTGGGTTATTCGTACAACAACAAAATCATTTGCAGTATATGCTGCAACTGGTACAGAAAAACAAGAATGGATGGCACACATCAATAGATGCATTGAAGATTTGCTGAGGAAAAGTTAGTTTAATTAATTAATTTAATTTGAAACTTTATTTTAATTAAATTCATTTTGATGTTTTTGTAGGTGGAAAGCGACCTGTTGAAAATCATGCTGCCGTATGGGTGCCAGACAACGAAGCAACCGTTTGTATGCATTGCAAAAAGACTCAGTTTACAATGATTATTAGAAGGGTAAACATTGACGAAAATCTTAATTCTAGTGCTAATACAATTTTCTTAATTCATTTTTTTAGCATCACTGTAGAAATTGTGGTGCTGTTGTATGTGGACCATGTTCATCAAAGAAATTTTTGTTACCACAACAAAGTTCAAAACCTGTACGAGTTTGTTTAGCTTGTTATGATTCTCTTATTCAATCTAAAACGGAACAGGTAATTCAAAATGGAAATCTCATTGAATATTTGAAATATATTTTTATAATTTTCATATAGACACGATCAGCTGTATTAAACAATGCCAAATCAAACAACAATACCAATGCCGATAGTTCAGCTGATGATGATTCGGATGACGAGGAAGAAAACAAACAGACTCATGATGAGGTAAATTATTCATTGAATTTCAAATAATTTCTTTTTTATTTTTGTACATAATTCAATACAATGATAGTAATGGTATATACTTTTAATATAGAGTTTTAAAAGTCATTACAAAGGAAAACTGTGTTTATCATAGTTAATGATCAATTCTAGTCATGAAATGTAAGTGAAAGTCTTAAAACGCTATCGATTTGTTCATTCATATTGCTAGCGTCATATTTTTTGGTTGAATTTTGGTTGCTACATTTAAATTTAAAAAACTTAAAACTAAAAAATCAAATGGAATGCTTATACGGGAATGTTCAAATCGTGTGCTGTCATTTATGAAATTTATTTGTCTAACGTGAAACATTTTTCTTTTGTGGTTTTTTCCAAAATAACTCAAAACTTAATCCGATTGGGATTATTAATTTATCCATTTCCTTGTAATCTAACTGTGATAAACTTCTGTATCTAACATTTTGATTAACAAAATTTAAAATTTTCTTCAATAAGGTTTCAAACGAATTTTCTGTTACTTAATTTTTATTTGGATAACATTTTGGTACTAAAATATATTCACTAAAAGATGTCCTCTGCTAAGAAAGATGTTCATAGATTATTTTCCCTTTGTGATACTACTTAAAGTATTAGGTGGCTCCTTTGCTGGATATATAGTTACGCAGAACTCAAGTCGTAATAAAACAAACAAGTGTCTCATAAAACTTTTGTCGATCCATGACCCAAATACGTAATACGGCTTTTTTAAAGATTACCGTAAAAATATTACCTTTACAAGAGATTAAAATTTGTAGTTCAATGATTTAAAAACAGATACCAAGTAAGTTCAATAAACATTGAAATTTGCAGTCGTAATAAGCTCAATGCGAATCGATTTTACTTGCAAAATTGTTTTGTTATTTTAATAGAAATAGAATTATTCACATACACTGATCAAATTCCAAAAGCAAAGTGCTGGAAATCACTGTATGATGAACATGGAATTTAAAAAAATAAATTATTGTGTTAAAAATATTTTGAAGAAGACATAAACAAACAATTGTGGGCGTTTGCTAAAATGTTCAAATTTCTCTGTTTGCAGTCATACAAATTTTTACTACTTATACGACAATTTAGTCAAACAATTCAGTTTGACCAGATTTCATACAATTTGCTTTCATTTTCTTAATGAAAATTTATTCAAATTCAACGGAATTCAACTTTCGTCTTATGAATATAAACTGATTGAATTGAATTCGCGTGCAAACTATAATCAATTATATTGTTTATTTATTGCTTTAACATATTCGTGTGTTTTGTTTGATTAATAAGCGTTTAGTCATTATTGTGCATTCGGAATAATGAACACGTTTCAATCATTCATTTATTCCAGATCATATAAACATGACCTTTGACAGAGAATTTTCTTTTGTTAGGAACGTTTTCAGTTATTTAACACGTATGAGTTACGATAGCGACATACTTCTTAAAAGTGTAGATAACATTAATAGCTGATATTATAATCGAAATTTTGATTTTCGTGTTCCCTCCAGAATTGTTTCTGTCTTATACATAAAGATTCATCATGTATAAATTGCGAGATGTTGCACGTTACAGAGATTTATGCTACAGCTTTGCTTTGGTACTGTTTTCGAAATTACTTCCTCCAATTAAACAAAGCTAATTGGCATGAAACCATAGCATGGTTCTCTTGAAAGCTAAACATTTCAAGCGACTATTCTGTAACTTGTTATGTGATATTGAAATGCGTTTGTGGGTTGAAAACTTCAATTGTACATCATTTTCGTCTACAATTCAATGTTAAGGTGAAATGGCTCTTGCTTTTCATAATTTCTGCGCTTGCAAAAGAATCTTATTCAAAATAAACATTTAACAAAATCAAAGTTAGAGAATTAATAATAATTATAATAATATTTCTATTTATTTTTCAGTCCAAATTCTACAGCGACGCAGAGAAGTGATAAACGTCTTAAAAGCATTATTAACATTTCATCCATTAAAACTGTTGAAGAAATAAAAACGAGAAAATCTAAAACGAGGGGCAAACACTGTCGTTTATACGATTTATAAAATATGTCATTTTAGTTTAATAAAAGAAAATGTTTTATTAAAGAAAAATTTACAATATTATTATTTCAGTCATTTTAACTAAGAGCAACATATTGATATGAAAACTTATGACAAATAAGTATTTTTGCACCTTTTATAAACATAACTAACCGTAACAAAATTGTAAGAAATACAATGAGAATGAAATAATCAGTATCAATCTATTATATACCGAGACTATAATATACAAATCAATTTATAAAATATACAAATAAATAAATTACTTCAAAATAATGATGACCTCTGAAAACCGTCTTAAACCTTAAAGTCTGGATATTTCTTAATAAAATAGTATTAGAGCCTCGTTTGTGAACATGGTTAATACGTACGTTTACCCGAAAGAAGAAATTAATTCATTAATTAATTAACCAAAATGAAAACCTTTTATACTAACATTTAAAGTAGTTGATTAAGTTTTATTTGAGAATACTATTATTGGAAAAATTGTTGTAGTTTCATTTCAAATACAATTGGAAAAAAATAACTTTAATCCAATGATGCCTGCTCAATTGCAAAAGATATTGATGATAATAATATTAGCGCAAATATATCAATCATTGACAAATTTAATTGGGAACATAGTATCTCGTTTTTGTAAATTAGAAAATTCATTATTAAAAGAAATTTAAAATTAAAAATCAAATATGGGTATAATCGAATAATGAAATAATCCATAAATAAAATCAAATTGTTATGTAAATATTTTCGCAATAACGAAAGGAACAAACTATATGAATATTCATTGATAAATTTTATCATAAAAATTTAAAACAAATAAAAAATTGTTGAACAAATTGAGAAGGTAAAAATAAATAAATTGCAATAATGCAAAGAATTTTTTGATTAGATGAGTATGTTTCTTTTAAAATGTGTAATTGAAAAGTATGATTAACAAAATCAGTATAAACATGTTAGAAAATTTGTATTTATGTTTACTAAAAAATAACATTTTATTTTTCTTCTGTTGCGTGAGAATCGAATATGAAAAACTAAAAATATTTTATTTGATGCATATATTTATTGGTTAAAGACTTTTAAATAAAGTATTTTATATAAAAATAAATTGTTTTTGATTATAATGAAAAGCTTACATTCACATTTCTGTAACACTTGTTTAAACAAGATCTCGAAAATGCATCGCTTGCCCTAAATTTAAAACCAGAGTAATGCGAATTGGACGAAAATATGCAAAATTCCAGAGAATTTAATTACATAAAAATTGTGAAAAACGAAAGAACTTGTTTTTACCGGATTCTGTGAAAAGTGCGAAATGTTCAGAAGCAATTGTGGACATATAAATGTCTGATATAAACAAAACAAGGTTGTCGAACGGCCTTCATGGTTCCACGTTCATTCATCGTTTAGAAAGCATCTTTGATTAAAAAAAAGTACCCTAAGACATTCCATAAGATGCGAGGAAATAATTAATTGACGTCATTTGGCGTTAATCCAACGTAGTTATGATGTAAACTGATAATTGCAAGTCGTGTTACAAGAATCTCTCGGTGATTTCCATGTAAATCATAGAAATTGTTATCAGAAAGTTGACCGTTGAACTTCAAAGTTTTGTTATATGCGAAGTTAAGTGAGAGAAGAATTGTTAGTTTCACAAAATCTTCTTCAATGAAATAAGAAAAAGTCGAGAGTAAATTGAAAAAATTTTCAAATCTTGTTTTTTAAGAAATACCACAACAAAAACCACATCAAAATGGGCACCTTTGATTTTTACTGTTTACTCCGGACAGGTCAACTGGTTTTCATATGAAACGGTTCCGGGCAGTCTCAAATTGACTCCGATGAATTTCAGTGGTCATCGGGAACAATTCGCAAACACACCTTGCTCTCTATTTTGGAGATAAATTTAATGTTTTTAAAGTATCTTTATCCGTGGTTTTTTTAGAAATTGAATAAACTATTGTGACTATGATATATACATTGAATGTTTTTGTTAAAAACAACGTAGAGACGAAGTGTTCTATTTAAATTGAGTTTGATTTTTGTGATGAAAATTTGCTATGACTATCTAAATTGATTCGTTAGTTGGTTTTATTGTATGAAAAATAAATTCAGTCAGTATGACGGAGACAACGAAACCTAAACCGAACGACGACCATTCGGAAGATAAACCAAACATTTTTAAACGGATATGGGAGTTTCGGAAGCTTATTATAATCGAACCAATTCTAGTGTTTTGGATATTGCCAGCAGCTTTCAACTCAATTGGAATACTTAATTTAGGTTTAGAAAAGGTTCAAATGGCCAGAATTTGAATGAAAAATATTCTATACGTAGTAACTCTTTCCAGGCATGTCGTGTGAATTTACAAATAGACAAATATGTTTGCGAAAATATGCTTAATAAAGCTCTCAACAACATTGATTGCGAAAGTTTGCCGGAAGACGACGTCGCTAATAACACAAGTCTTGCTATATCAGAATTTAATAATAGCACAATGCAGATTATCATGAATGCTACAGGGTATGAGACTTTTGAGAATTACACATTCCCAAATGCCTCAATGTGGGAAATGGATACCAAAATGGATCTCAACAAAACTGTTTGTAAAGCTGAACGTGAAACACAAAAATTGGTTTCATTTGTAAGCGGTATTCGTGGACCAATATGTAAGTTGTTCAAATTTAACAATACTTTACTCAGTTTTGATGAGTTCTATTCATCAAAATCTATCATGCTACAATTCTTTACACGCGAATGCAATAGATACAATAGTTATATTGTAAGTACATGATAATGATAATTTAGGAGCAGGAAATGTTAAGTAACATTTTGTAAGATTCTGATGCATTAATTCCAGAAGTAATCATAATATATTAAAGATGATACAAAACACGTTTTATCTCATGATAACTTGTCTCATGTCAAGATATTTTCTGAGAATATCGACAACCGATCAAGGTTAGTTTGGAAACGCTAATTAGTAAGAAAAGCCTGTTATACACGAAAACCGAAAAATTTATAAATTCTTTAAACAATTCACTTGTTGATAAGTATTGGAGATGATGACTCGTTAACTAAATATTTCCCTGTCTGAACGTGATAACATATTGAATTTTTGCAAGTTGTTCAGCTAACATCCGCTTTATTTCATTAAGTTCGATAATTATCTTTGAGAAAAACTTATTACAGTCTGTTAAGCAAGATTGTATACAGTGAAATCTATGCTAATTTTATTTATATTGTTTTATTTTACACATAGGACATGCTCCGAGGCATTGCGCAAATGTATTAGTAATTAGTCCAATCACCATTAGCGTTTGTAATCACATGCCATCTCCGAGGCATAATGTCCACTAAATTTTCGGCATATTCGTCGGAAAGCGTCCTAAAAATGCAACGAAGAAAAAAAAACTGTTTCAAAATAAATACATGTTTTCCTCTAAGCCTATTCCTATGTAGGACCAAACACTGGCTTTTCGGACAAAATTGTCTTGCTATGACAAAAGTTTGAAAGCACTTAAAATATTCTTTTTCAAGCGCCATTAAGAAAAGGTTCCCTCTCACCAATTACGAGGAATTAAGGTTTTGAATACCAACCAACTACAAGTTAAGCTGTATACGATCTTACTTAAGAGACTGTAAGTAAATATTTTTCTTAACCGGCACGGATATTTTGTAAGAAAACAAACAATATTGTAGAATAGAGTAAAATCTATCAATCTATTGAATTTATTGCATCTTCTAGCATCTGTTTTTCCGATAATTGTTATCCTCTTTGCTGGCGGTTGGAGCGATCGCAACGGAATAAGGAAACCATGTATGTACTTCCCGATGATAGGAGAAGTTTTGGCTTCAGGTGGTAAGTTACAATTTGAATTTGACTATTTGCAACAAAAATAAATAAAATGATTAACTTTGTAGCCCTGATCATAACGGCCGTTTTCATGGATGAATTACCCATGGAGTTCGGTAACATTCTGGAGAAAGTTCTACCGGCAATGTTTGGTGGTTCGACTTTACTGATTATGGGAATTTATAGTTATCTTACAGCCATTACTGCAGAAAAAGATCGAACGTTTAGGTTAGATCTTGTGTTATAATTGGATGTTCATGTAGATTTGATTTAAAATTTTATAGATTTGGAATTTTTGCCATTGTTGGACAAATTGTGCCAATCGTTGGGTCACCATTCGCTGGGAAACTTTATAAAAACCTGGGATATGTCCGTGAGTAAATGTGTATTCAATAGTATGCAGAATGTTAAACATGGAATGTTCTCAGGGCTTTTCATTCTTTCATTATGTTTGCAATTAGCTGGAGTTCTGTACATAATTTTCTTCATTAAAGAAGTTGAATCAAAACCTAAGGTGGAATCTGATCAAAATAAATCCGCTAAGGAAACAAAAGAAAGTGGTGGACATGAAAATCAAGCTATGGAACTTCATGAAGTTGAATTACCCTCTAACTCGGAGTCAAGTGTTAGAAAGCGAGAAAATAAGCCTGAAAGCAAAACAGAACCAACCAATGGAGTAAAAATTCAACAGGAAAATAATGAGGATCATCTCGAACCTGAAAATATCACAAAGCCAAAGAACTTTCTGCGTGACTTCTTTGACCCAACATCTGCCTATGACTGCATAAAAGTTTATACAAAGAAACGTGATGACAACAAAAGACTTTTTCTACTGCTGTTGACCATAGCATACACATTATTCTTGGGACCAGCATTAGGTAAGAGTCACAATTTCAACAACTTTCCTTATAACATTATCCTCTCTATTTAGGTGAAATTGACTACTATTATCAATTCGTATTGATTGCTCTCAATTGGGATGAGGATCAGTACAGCTACTATAGCACATACAGTTTTGCTATAGTGATTGTTGGTAGGACATATCAATATCCTAATTTCAATCAAAGATAACTTATTCTTGTATTTTAGGTACATTTTTAATGACTGCCATACTCAGCAAAGCTTTCAAGGTGTCTGATTCGATGGTTGGTCTGTTAGCATCTATTTGCACAATCATATCTCGACCAATGTTTGTGAGTATCCTCATATATAAATTACTCACATTACTTGAAAATAATTAATATATTTTAGGCTTTCTCCAAGGAATCTGTTCTTTACTACGCTGCTTGTACAGTAGACATGTTTGTGAGTATAAAAGCGTTAACAATTAAAGCAATTATTTCGTCTTTTGTAGAAACGGAGGAAATTGGTAAGTGACCTGGAAGATGTGTGAAAATCATGAGTTTAAACGCTTTCTCTATTTATTCAGGTCGCCTCTATTCCGTCCTGGGGATAACTGATGCACTTGGTGGATTTATTTTTCCACCAATCTACAGTCAAATTTATTCCTCAACAATAGACACGTTTCCAGGTGCATTCTACTTGTTTGGAGAAATATTTTTTGTTCCAAATGCTATATTATTTGCGTACGTTAACTGTTTTTATTAAATATTCAAATTCATGTTTTAAATTTCATCCCTTCAACCAGCATAACGTACATGTTCTTACCAAAAACAAAGCCTGAAGAAGAGGATGAAGATAAAAAGAAGGAAGATATTGAAGGAAATAACAACACCGGCAGAGAGGAAGTTGAATCTACTTACATGTAAATTATTCGTTAATTATATATTTATCTTGCCATTTTAAGTGTATCGATAGAAATAAATAATGTATAAAGGACAAATTGATTATTTTTGCAAACATGGGCAAGTCATGAGCTTCCAGTTCGGATGTGCAGGTAAGTAGTCTACATCCTGTTGGATAAATTTCGCAGCAAGACGTAGACGAAAATCTTCCTCAGCACTGGCTTTTTGAAGATCCTCCAGGAATTGTTTTCTTTGCTCTTCTTGTTTTAGCTTCATTTCTTCTATTTGATTTAGTAAATCCTTTCCATAAGCCAATGCGGCTTGATTCCTTTTTATTTCGTTTTCCTTCTCTAGTCGCATTTCATTTTCAACTCTCCGATGATCCTCTACAGCTCGGTAGTATTCCTCGTGCTGTTCTTGTAGATTCCTCTCCGCATTTTGTTGAATTTGTTTTAGCAGCTCTTCGTGACATTGCTACGAAAAATGAAATTCAAAAAGGACAAAACACAAAAATGATGACATTAGGAAAACCTTTGCTTTTTCTGCTCTTTTAGCAAGCTCCTGTAGCCATTTACGAACAGTTTCTTCATCAGTTTTTCTTCTATAACTCATCAAGACCTAGACAGTTAAAAACCTCAATCAGGAGAATATTATTTGGTTATAAAAGTTATGACCTCATTCAATTCGTTTTCTTCCTGTTCCTTCTTCTTTTTGATTTCATTGCAATAGTCCAAGTAGCGCAGAGTAGCGTCTTTCAGAGTGTTCTTGAAAATTATTCAAATATGAGATCATCTTTATTCCTGCATGTTACTCGCTATACCCTATACTTACAACTTTTGCTTTTAGTTCTTCATTTTCTTTTGCAATTTGTATTTTCACAGCATCAGAATATAGTTTCTCATAGTACAATTCATTCTGTTCCCTTAATTTTCGAAGTCTCATACCTTCTTCTAAAGCAGACTGCAAGACTTCAGTATAATACTAATTTTATGTTAAAACTTTCTATGCAAACTGACTCGAATTTCTTTTCTGTTCACTTCTCGTTTCTCTAGACCTTTTTCTTTTAACCTTCTTTCTTTATCAGCCTCCGATCGAATCTCTGCTTCAAGCCTTTTAAAATTAAATCGTTTTATGTTAACTAACTTTTTGAAAATTTTGTCAATTACGCCATTCTTTCCTCGTACGCTTCTTGTTTTGCCTTTTCACGAGCTTCCTTAATAGCTTGAATTTGCTTATCAAGTTGCATTTTATCTTCTTTGTTACGGATGTGTCTTTGATATTGTTCATCCCGAAGTTTTTGTTTCTAAAATATTTGATAAAACTTAAAAAATCTTGTAACGCCACAACCAGATCACTTAAAATAGGTCTGTTCACGTACTTGCTCGGAACATATTGCAATATTCTTTGAGCACGAAATAGGCTTTTTTGTACTCGCTCAAAAAATTATTTCGAGAGCATTTAACGAAAAGTAACAGAGAGGAAATATACTTGAAAACGCTAGATGTTACTCGAGTTACTTCAAGCTAGTTGGAAAATCCTGTTCATTTGTTTCAAATGTCAAATATCAAATTTATTCATCTTCGTTCATGAAGTTGCTCGAGGTTACTCAAATGCGTTTTTGTACTATTCGAGTACGCAAGCTGTACATGAACAGCCCTAATATAACACTTCTAGATTACACCTAAAGTTATAGTGCGTATCCGTCCGAAAACGTGAAGTGGGTCTCACTCAACGTTCTCACCTCAGCCTCCTCGATACATTGCCTCACTTTGAGCCACAATGCATCCACTTCCTTGTCTTTCAATTGCATTTGGCGTTTCTCTTCAATCTGTGCCAATTGGCATATTTTACTCTCCTTCAAAAGGTTCTTTCTCAAAACTGGTCGTATTTCATCACAGTTGCTCCTGAAAAAAGTCAAGGCAATCAACATTTTATATTTTCCTTGAACATTTCGTACATAAACTGTTGCAATCGTTTCTGTTTCACAAAATCATCCCTTTTCCTTTCAGATTCCTTTTGTAATGCAAGGAAACTTTCCTCCTTCTCACGGGCACTAATTTCAGCACGATTTCTACTTTTTTCAATATACTCGCTATGGTATTGCAACTCTTCCATTTGAAGCAAGCTCCGTAGTCTGTAGAAAGTTTGATGTTAGAGGAAATTGACTCTTGGATTGAATTTGGACTCCTTACCGGTGGCGTTTAGCTTCCACATCCTCGTTTCTGGCTGTTTTAGCTAAATTAACCTACACAACATAACTATAAAACGGAAAATATTTAAATTTTACATCTTACCATCCGTTGAATATAAGAATTTAAATTTTTCTGTTCAGATCTTTTCATAACTTCATCCCGGAAAATTTCCCGGTGATACTCTTTGATTTCATGCACATATTTCGAGGTGAATTCATGACCATAACGTGAATTTTTATTCATTATATTCTAAATATTTAAAGACAATTATCAAATCAAATTTATTTCTGAAAAAAATTACATATGAAGAACAATTTTTTGCTGTAATGTTAAACATTTCCTTAAAAAGAAAGACGTCTAATATATTTTGTAGAAATCGTTCGTTTTTGAGTTAATCGACTCAACAAACTGAATTATAAACATCGTCATACCTATAGCAACGGATATTCGAACGTTCCTAAATATGTAGGCTAGATTTGTTTTACAAACTGTACACACTCGCAAAATGAAAAATATTTATTTAATCATTTGTATTATAGAATAAAAACATAATGTTTCATACATATATGATCTTTCAATAAAGAAATATTAATTTATTTAAATTTTCTTGTATATTTATTCTGTAAATATTCCTACAAAAAGAAGAAAATACCAAATCAAAATGTTGTTCGTCTGTGAATAGTCAATCTAAAATATAATATGTAATATACTTCCTAAGAATAGCATAAAATGATTATTTAATTAAAATTGATGTCGAACAAGAGAAAAATTATTTTTTAAAACGTAATTTTAAATAATGTGAAAACTTTATTTATAGACCACTATGAAGTTTACTAAATTTTATTCATTCAAATAATCCTCTTAAATTTAATTCTTAAAATTCGCGACGATGATACTTATCTGGATCGAAGTATGATGTGACAACAACACGATCACTGAATTTACGTCCAGTTAGGGCTTGTTGAGCTTTCTGGCAATCGACGACTGAATTAAATTCTACAAATACTTTTCCACATCCTGGAACATGTACACCTTCAATTGGGCGTGGAATCTCAACACTGCGTACAACACCGTATTTGTTACATTCTTCTTTAATATCCTCCAAGATATCTTCATATTCTTCTTCGTCTTTAAGTTCTTCTGGTGTTACCATATTTAGCAAACATAAAACTTCTGTTGGTGGTCCTGATGTTCCTACCATAGATAAACCTGGTACTTGAATTTGAACTGGTGCAATTGATCCGACATTTGTATTTTTCGCTCCTACACTGGCTCTTTGTACAATAAGTTTCTTATCACCCAGCTGCATTCCATTTAATCCAGCAATAGCTTGATCTGTTATACTGAAATCAACATATTCGGCAAAAGCGTATCCTTTACTTAATCCAGTTGCTGCATCTTTAACTAAATTAAAAGCTCGCAATTGACCAAATGAAAGTAGTAATTCTTTCACTTGATCTTCGTTCAAATAATTTGGAAGACCGCCTATAAATATTTTATGCGGTGAATCGGGTACAACTGTTGAAATAACACCTGATGGAACATTTAGTGATGCTGAATCCGTCATTCCTGGCATTGGTTGATAATCATGTGGGCGTCGAATTTTTAAACTTTGTCCTTTGAAATTAATTCCATCGAATGCCATTGCTTGTGTTGTTTCATCAATTGATCTAAATTCCAAGAATGCAAAATTTTTATCCAAGTTTATTTGACAAGCTAATACTGGATTTCCAGCTGCTTGTGCTAAACCAGATAAATGCATTTGTTGATTGAAGAAATCCATCATTTCTTCTTCGGTCACACCAAAAGGAATGTTCCCAACATATAAACGACGTGCCTGCCTTGTTATTGTTGAACCCACAACGGGTACAGCAGCTTGTGGTGTATCTGCAACTATATTTGCTGGAATTTGTCCAGCTGCCTGCATTGCCTTATATTGCAATGGCGTTATATGCTCAAATCCTGGTGGCGGCACATCCCAATATAAGGATGGCTTTCTCCTACGTGATCGTCTACGATGTGATCGTGAATCACTTCGCCTACGATCCCTTGACCTAGAACGGCTTCTACGACGATCGCGAGACCTAGAACGGGATCTATGACGGCGTCCTCTATCTCTTTCACGGTCTTCGGCACCCATTTTACACCTGAATAATGCTTATCGTTTTCAACCTAAAAATATGACTATTTTTCACCTGCAAACACCTAAAAGTCAAGCTAAATCTTTCTGAAAGTACATACAGTTAATAAATTGTTGATTTTTCATCGACTAACACGCTATTGACCGCACGGAATTAATTTACAGTATAACCTCAACTACATAAGCATAAAAACAACAAATGACAGCATACATTGACGCATCAGAATTTTATATGGACTTATTGTACTAGATTAAGATGAGGATGAGTTTGAAATGTGCTATACGGAAGATGGCGCTGTTTACATATTCATCCATTTGTATTAAACGATTATTTTATTAAATAAATATATATTAAAATTACTAAATTATATTAAAAATTCCAAATCTGTTCAATTTAACTGATATTTGACATAAGTAAATATTTTAAAGAAGTCTTTCAACAAGAATTGAAAGAAATAAATGCCAATATACACATCATGCATAGGGAACAATTTACAAGAATATCAAAATTATTATGTTTCTTAAAACATTTTTAATGAAGACAAATACAAATCGGAATTAATTACTTAAATAAATCGATATAATTTTGATGTCATCATAAGGCTTGTCCGTTTTAGGATTTGTTTTTGAGTTACAAATATTCTGTACGACCTCCATTCCTTTATAGACTCTACCGAACACGGTGTGTTTGTTATCCAACCAAGGCTGCAAAAATTATGTTTGTTAACATGTATTAGCATATAATAGTAGTCTGTATCTTACAGTAGGCAAAACTGTGATGAAAAACTGACTTCCATTGGTGTTAGGTCCAGCATTTGCCATGCTCACTGTGTATGGTCGATCGTGTTTCAAACTTGGAACGAATTCATCTTTGAAATCATGACCCCAAATTGATTGCCCGCCAGTTCCAACTCCAGTAGGGTCTCCAGTTTGAATCATGAAGCCTTTGATTACACGATGGAAAATGTGACCATTGTAGTAACTAAAAAGAAATGATTACATTTCAAACGTGATTTCAATTTCTTTTTAAAATTTTACCCATTTTTGCTATGCACGCAGAAGTTCTCTACGGATTTAGGACACTCTTTCGCGAATAGTTTCAAATGGATGTCTCCCATTGTCGTATGAATGATTGCTCCTTCGTAGATACGCTGAGTGGCTAATGAAAATGAAATTGTTTTTGAAGATAACTTGAAAACATTGTAACATTATAAAACAACTGAATACCTTCATCTTAATAGAAGCATGAAAATGTTTTTCGTAATGAAATTTTCGTTTAAAAATATTTGAAAAGTATTGAATTTTACCTTGTCCTTCAGGCACTGCGATAATATCTTCTTTGGATGGTTTCTCATTGAACACATCTCTGTCGATATCTTGTAGATCTGAGGGCAACCTTCTGCTGTACAAATAAAATCTCTGTTTTCTAGAAATACAAGAAAATATAGAATTATTGTGATCATTAAATTTCCACGAAATTTACTTGTAAGCGGTGCAAATGAGAGTAGGGTCGTTGCTCATAGACTGTAGAGTTGGATTATCTGATGCTTCTTGCTCGATAGTGATAGCTGCTTTGGATCTTCGTGCCCTTCCCTGAGAAAATTCAAATGTAAACGAGATAACATACGAAAAATCACCTCTACCTGAAACAATGCTACATGCAACGGACGGAGATTATCACTTCTTCCAAGTATTGCTATACATTTATTTGTTTCAATATTCACTAATTTTATTCCCAACATTGTTGGATACATAATAAAGTGTCCACTATAGTCGAAAATAATATTTGCATATGAAAATGATTCAGATTTTTCTAAATCTCTTTCTGTAGCCATCCTGTATGTATAAGAAAAATGAAGGTAGGAAAATTTAAGAACTAGCTGTAGATGAAATTATACCTTCTTCCAAATTCCATGTTAGGTAGAGCTTGAGGTGTTTGTTGAAGTTCCGAGTATCTTCCTAGTGTCTCGTCAAAAACACGAATCAGTTTTCCGGACAAAAATGAAAATACTCTCACCTAAAAAAATGATAAATGAAGAAAATGTGTGGGTAAATCTAAAGAATTACCAACCTTCCTATCAGTTGATAGGGTAGCAAATCTTCTTCCATCGCTCGAGACAGCAAGCCCAGTTACTATAGTTTTGTGTTTTACGAACTCATACAGTCCTAAAATCATAGCCACATTATTTTCACCAAAGGGCTTAGGATTAAAATTGAATTACCTGTATCAAGTTTCGATTCAAATGTTACAATTTTCTTCGGAAATTTATAGTCCTTTTTGCTATTCAACCAATACTCAAGTATTCCAGCTTTATCAACGGATATTACGACTTCAAAAGCTGCATTATATTTAATCATAATAACAGGTTTCGTGTGCAGCTTATCTAGAACATGAAGAGGAACATTCGTACCTCGTCCATCGTAAATGTAAATTGTGTTGGAATCTTTATCTGATCTATAACAATAAGTAACAATAAATTTTCGTAAAATTAAAGGAATTACACAAAAATTACATTGCCAAAGTCGATATAGGGTCACCAGATGAATGAATCCACTCAGCACAGTTCGGTACATAATCAAATTTTATCATGTTGATCATATCGAAATTGATAACATCGAAAATCTTCACGCTTTTATCCGCTGAAGCTGTACACACCAATGTTCCATCATGATTCGCAGTGAGAGCTGTTATTTGAGCTGAAACATTATGGAGACGTGATTCTGTACATTCTTATTGAAATTTTCTCAATTTTCATACCTAAATGACTACGAAAATGCTTAACAAATTCAATTCCTTCTTCCATTTTCTTCCAGAACTTGATATGACCATCTGAACTGGCGGTGATTATGAAGTCAGACCGTGTGGCAACTACATGTGTTATTACATCTCGATGCATGTAACTTTTCTCATAACTTTCTGTATCCGGGAGGCTCTCAAGGTACAAAGATTCATGTTCAAGCACTATTCAAAAGCAAAAGAAATGAGTTATGATCAAAAAACATCCTAATTCCGCCAAACCTTTCTTCTTCTTCGGCTTTGATGCTTCCGATGGTAAAGGACCTATCCACCCTCCATCTCCATCACTTTCTTGTCCCTCATCATCCTTATGAGGTCTTTTGTCACCGGTGTCACTCATTTTTATCAAAAATTTTCATTTAAATAGAAAAATCCTGATTTATTCCACACTTTTTGACATTTGCTTTTGTTTACAATCTGCACGATTGTGGGTCTAATTTTTCACTCCACTTTAGAATCTATAAATTATGGATGAATTATATACAATTTTTCTCAAAATTTTATAAATATTCCATTAAATTTGCAAGTAATTAACATTTTGAGAATTGATTTGAAACAGAAATAATTAATTTACAATGAATTTTTATAGCAAATATATAAAAGTACATGTAAATTATGGTAAACTTGTAGATAAAATGGAATAAAATTAAAAATGATTTAAATAAGAAGTAAAGAAAGAAGTAAAGAGAAGAAGTAAAGAAGTTAAATAGAAATTCTGTTGAAATATTACTAAAATAATGAATTTTCACAAAGTGAAAGGACCATAATTTTCCAGCAATGCACTGTAGTTTTATAGGAAATCAAGTAAAAACTCAGCCCAACTTTACTCCATTTCAGCACATAGAGTGCGCAGTTTGATTTCTGTCTCAAAATACCGCTACGATTTTACGTCGACCTTTGTCAAAAAGTTTGTTCCCGAGTCCGGTAGTGGTGGCGGAGAGAACGTTTGCAAATTAATTCAAATTGTGTTTGTTGTTCTGATTAAACTCATAAAACTACATCAAATCAATTGGAAAATATATCTTCTTTGTTAATTCAACAAATTTATATTGAGGGTATGTGTATAATTATCTAAAATCTTGATTTTCCGTTGTAAGAAAAAAATGCTGTTCGATTTCGAATCAAATATAAATCCACATGCACGTGGTAGGCATTTGTTTTAAAATGAAATTGAGAGAAATTCAACGAATTTCATGAGAAAATGTGTCGATATTTAATCAAATCCATATCAATTGCGTAAAATTACATTATGAAAATTACAAATTTTCACCAATTTTCCTATTTCGTCGTAAAGAATTTCTGAATTTCTTTTGGAACAAAAAAAAATTTTTTTTTTTTTTCGGATGAAGACGTCCACGACGATGCTATACATAAAATTTTCTCCGAGCATGGTAAAGAAGGAAAGGAAATGAAAAAAAAAACGTCGCGCCATTTTAAATGTGACGCTTGCAGAAATGTATTTCGTTTCGAAAATAATTTTAAATTCGATATAAGTTGAAAAATGTTAATAAAGTAATGGAAATTTATGAATTATGTGGTACAATGAAATAGTCATTGTTAATTAACTTGTATCAACACGTAATTTCATCGAATTTCGTTTAATCGAACAAATGCCGGTTTGCAGACCGAATTCCGGAAATTTTTGAAGTATATAACATTTTATCTTTTTCTTTCGTTTGCTCGCTTTTATTGGTTTTCTTTTCTCTCTTCGAAAAACGCCATTTATAAAAGTTTTCGTATAATTTAATATAATATTGCCCAATATATTCAATTCAATTTAAAAATATCGATACAGTACAGTACAGGTGTAAAAAGAATTCCATGTTTATTCAATTCTTAAAAATCTTGAAATGAAAATTCTCACTTCTGTGTTGCCATGCAGGCATAAAAATTGTTTCAAGATGTACTCCTGCGATTGAATTTTTCTTGTTAAAATTTTAACATAGAAATTAAATGAGTTATTCTTATTTAATAAGTTTTTTTTGAAAATAATTGAATAATTGAAATTTGATAAAATCATTTTTCCACGATACACATCCAGTGAGTGAACGCCATTTGAAAGAACTTGAAATTGAAAAATTGGAAAAAATCAATTTCTTCTTTAACCGGCACGGAATTCCTGTTTCGTTCGCTCGGTGTTAATATAAAATAAAAGAAAACTTCATTTAAAGAGTAGAATTCATGGTTGTTATACGGCGTGATAGACGAAGGGTAAGGATTTGTGTAAATATAGAAAGATTTAGAAGAGATGTTTTTGTTGTAATTAAAATTCGTATTTTGCAGAAAATACAATAAATTTTGTGTTGTGTGTGACGTACATGTACCTACCTACATGTACTACGTTTTGAACATTCAAGCACTTGTAAATAATGTCCTGCACCAAAAATTGATTTAATTAACTTCATTTCTAAGTTGATTTTCGTTTTTATTCAGTATTATTATTTTATCTTCATTCTTTCCTACCTACTTAACTTAAAATTGGCGTTAAATTTAATCTACTTGTCACGTGGCAAAATTATTTTCCTCATATATTTCATATGTTCCTGATGTTAATTTGCGTAGGATGTGGAAAAATTTTTAAAATTGGATTAAATACTACATATTTTTTACATTAACGTTTTTAACACACCTTGTTACCTAGTTTAATTAGCAATTGTAATGTTTTTCTTAACAACAGTGCTTGCGGTCAAACTTCGATGAGTGAAAATTGCACTTTTAACGTTTATCCTGTCAACAGTATAAGTGGCGAAGTTTGACTGTTGTTGAATAATTCAATTGAATTTCACATTATTACTCATGAAATTTGTTTTAAAATCATTTTTCAGAATAACAACAACATGTCATCAAGCGCTTGTTATAAATGCAACCGTACCGGTCATTTTGCGCGGGAGTGCACAAATGTAAGTGGTGGCGGAGGCCGCGATAGTCGTGACGGACGTGACTCGAGACGTGGTGGTGGTGGTGGTGGTGGCGGTGGTAGCCGAGAGAAATGCTACAAATGCAATCAAGTTGGCCACTTTGCTCGGGCTTGCAAGGAGGATAGCGATCGATGCTATCGTTGCAATGGTATGAAATCAATGATATTATATTATATAATATTTAAATTAATCATAAGAAAATTGTTTTGTTGTAAGAAAACAAAATAATACTTGTAGATTAATCAACGTTGCGTTTAGTTTTTCCTGTTGCTAGAGCGTTTAGTATATAATGGACGCGAACTATCAATGGAAGGGCTGATTAGCAACATGAATCCATAATCATTTCTGGCTATACATATATTAAAGAAAAAACAAAAATCATTTTATCTCCCAATGATGGGGTGGTTTCTCATCGAGCGATTTAATGTCGGATTATGGAAATGAATGTCGTCACCCATGTGGATGAAGACCTGAATTTATAAAATCCATGTGCTCAATGAAGAAATCTATTAATAAATGGCCAGCATAACAAACTTTTGATACATAACGTTTTCGAACTGTTCAGTATTAGTTCAGGTAAGTTAAAATAACGATTTTCGTTAGAAAACTTGCCAAGGACAACGTTTACTGTTTCTCATGATTTTCTTAAAAGACAAAGAGGAATATTTTAATCTCATCTTGAACAGAATTTTATTATTTAATTTTCTATTGACTAACAATTTTAAATGAAGAATGTCTAAGTAAATATGTTTCTATTAAATGATTTTTAACTAAAATAAAGAAGAAAAATAATGATGATTTTGTTACGAGCTAGGTGGGGAGTGTGAGAGAGAAAAGGAGGAGCAAAGTAGCACGATCAAAAAAAAATTATAATTGAATTATTTGTTAAAAATTAATATATTGTTTCTTTTGTCACAATTTCAGAACCAGGTCACATTGCAAGAGAATGTCAAAATGCCGATGATCCTAATTGCTATAACTGCCACAAAACAGGACATATAGCAAGAAATTGCCCTGATCAGAACAATGACAGGGGATCCAATGTTCTATGCTATAAATGTAATAAAACTGGTCACATGTTACGTCACTGTCCAGAATCAACAAGATCATGCTTCTCTTGCGGTGAAGTCGGTCACATTGGCCGTGATTGTCCCCAAAAGTAGAACTTGTAACCAGTAGCAGCAGCAGCTAGAAATATAGTTTTGACGATGATGATTCAAAAACAAAACATTTAAATAAAAAAAAAAAAAAAGAAAATGAAGAAAGACACACACAACACAACAAAAATGAATTGAAGAAAAAAACTTTGAAAAAAAACATTGCAACAGAAACATAAATTATGCATCAAATAATAAAAACTGGCTCTTGTTTTGTCAATTGAGCGGATATTTGTTTTTTTTTATAATATAACTAAGAAAGAAGGAACATACGAAAGAATTGATGATACATTTAAGACTTTTTACTTGTTTTTATATTAAATTGCAAAACTCTTACTTAGGTAACCAAGCAAAATATTTTTTTATGTTTAAGGTTCTTATAAATATTCTTAGATTAGAGAGCAGAAGCAAAAATTTATTTGTTTCATCAAGTAGTGCGAACGAATTATATGGTTTGGTTGATGACAATGATCGAGATTCAGTAAAAAACCTCGTTTTTTTATTTAATCATTTAACAAGATGAGAGGAACATAGGGATGTTTATATAGTTGTATAGAAATGAAGCACACAATTCACACAACAAATAAATATTACATGTAACAGCAACAAAATATCTATAAATAGAACTGAAAAAAGGAGAACGAAGAAAATACGAAGATCGATGAGGAATTTGCTTTTAATTTTACGAAGATGATAACAGGAGAAAATTTTACGATATTTCAATGTAATTGAAATTGTTGAAAAAAATATTTTTATAAGCGTTGAACTTAAAATAAAAATGTGATCCTTTCTTATATTCCTACAAAAAAAAATATTCTTTGTGTACTGATTATAATATATGAACAAAAATAAAAATCTCAATTCTGAAGTTGCGCTCCTTATTTGAGGACTTTATTGAAGAGCACCTTTATACACATACGTCCCACTAATAAAGATAGCTGATGTTGCAAAATATATGATTATATATATTTTTCACCAAATTGTTTTATTTCTCTTTAAAAAAAACTTGTTATATAAATCATGTTAATGTTGTTCTATGGCTTTTCCTTCAATTGAAGTGTTGATCAAATTCGTGAAACATGGAATGTGATTCAAACCTAGTTCTTATTTTTAGTTCACTTCCTAAAAACAAATTAGACGAAGTTATATTGAATCAACACGAACTATCTTGGGAGAAGTGCGTATTGATGTTTTCACAAAAGGCAAAAATTCCTTCATGGTACTTGTAGTTTTTATTTTTTTCTGTTTTAAAACATAAAACATATAATAACATTAAAAACATAAATTTTTGTTTATGATATACAAAACAAATTGTTTTTTTTTACAATTAAACGATATGCTGTTTTCATAAAGTTTAATTGGTTTTTCAAAATTGCATAAATTTTAGCTTATTTTTATATGCGTATTCTAATTAAATAAATTGGAAATATTCATAATAACAAAATTTCAATAAATCTTTGCATTTCAAAAAATACTTTTTACAATAACTATGAATTTATTATATATATTTTGTTTTACACTAGTGTTTTTTACAGATTTCATCTGTTTGTGTTTTTTGTTTAATAAATTATTAGTTAGGTATGTATGTAATTTATACGTTCTTAAATAAATTTTAAATTTTTATTTACTTATATATGATTTAGTTATTTACGGGATTTTTTTTATTATTTTCATTACAATTACTTTGTTTTCTTAATGTGGAAAATGTAAAACAATGGATTTTAAAGACAGTGACAACAATTAGACGTTTTCGATTATTACTTTGAATTATTAATATAAGTTTATATAGTTGATTTTTATTATTAAAATTGCCATTTAAATTTGTATTAAATTTTATTTTGCAAGAGTGTAGACTTTAAAAATTCAATGAACAAATATGAAAATTTTTCAAGAATTATTTAATGTTACATACAAATTAATTTAAATTTATTTTAAGTTGATTAACATGATTTAATAAAATTAATCTCAAATTTAAGTAAAATTATTTTTAACGGTTTTTATTAGTTATGACGAGATAGGAAAGATAAAAAGTTTTAAGTAATTAATTTTTTCAATAAATAAGTTGAAATAAATCTGCACTTTTGCAATAAATTTCTTTACAATTCAATTTTTACTGAATATTTTATTTAAGTATCGTTTTAATTTATTATATTATGTGATAATTAAAAGGATAATGAGACGAATCTTAGATTCGATATATATTTTTGCCATTTACGGATTTCACCGCAATTTAGAGTATTACACAATGATTGAGTAATGATGAAACATCTAAGGAATTTACTAGTTTTTAATTTAATTCTCGTAGTATATTTTACTATTGAATAATTGTTCATTTCTTTATTACATTTTTCATGGGAAGGCACTCTACATTTATAAAAAATTGTATACAATTCAACACATATTTACAAAACACACTAAATTACAAAAAACTTTTTTTAATAGTTCTCATGTATATAATTTAAAGAATCATATTTTTTAACAAATATTAAAATTTTATGCTTTTCAAATTTTAAAACAAGAAGAGTAATCCCTTCTTTTGCATGTTAAAGAATTTTCTCAAATTTAAATTGAAGTCGCTTGACTAGGTATACAAATAAAAATTATTTATTCATAGCATTTTATAGAGTATAGATTAACATCAAGTTTATCAAATTTAAGAGGGATAGGTATTTTGTCAGGATTTTAAAATGTTAAGATCTCCAATGTTGATTGAGCTAGGTTCATATTATATTCGATTTGATCATATCTGATTAAGATATTAGTTAAAAATTTACTTAATAATTAATCAATACTCTATAAAAGCCAATAACAGTGTTAACAAAGTTCTACCTGTAGATACAGCTTTAAATTTTCATACACATAATATCTAGACTACATTATATTTCATAATTAATTATGTATTTTTACATAAATGGTCTTTTTGATTTTGATGAGGCGGGAGAATCGCGGTGGTATGGTTTTGGCAAATATAAGCAACAAAAATTAATATGACATTATTATATAATGAAATTGAAATAACTCAGTTATTAATAAAATAATAAATTCGATTTGTTCTTTTGTTTCTCAATTAAATTGTATCCAAATTCTAATACTTATAACAATATTCTTGCTTATTTATAGCAATTGTTTAATAGTAAGTATGGCAATATAATATAATTTAGTTTCTTTTACGCTTTACTTCCTTTGTTAAATTTACATTATTATCGTACACCTAATGACAGTCGAAGTATTACATTATTTATTTATTATAAGATTGAATTAATTTTTTTGTTTGTTTTTGTATTTAATTAAAATGATTAAGGATACAAATCATCTTCTTTCACATCATTTATATTTACTTGAATTATGCATTTCCAAAATGAATGAATTCTATTTCTTACTTACTTTATTTACGATAGGAACAGGCCATTTTAAAATTTCACTATAATTTATTATTTTTCATTACATTCTATAGTATTTTGGCTTTTTGGCACGTCTAAGTTCGGCATATATATTTTAAAGTTATAAATCTCTGATTAAATTTCATTTATATAAACATAGCGCACTTATTCGAATTGAGTTAATAAAAGTTTATAAATTTAGTTATTCATTCTTCGTGTGTATCTAGAATGGAAAGGATATTCTTTGATTTTTAACATTTTGTTGATTTAAGGATCGTTTCGTGATTTTTATGAAAAATATAAATAATCAACGTTGAAAATTAACAATTATCTAAATGTTGATTGCAAGAAAATCACAGTATTTCAACAAAATTAAATTCATTAACATTTAATGTTAATTTTAATTGCAGATTGCAGCAGTTTTATAAATGAGAATTAAACAAAATTAAAACACACTTATTCCGAGCAAGGCTTCAGTGGTTTATAAATTCCTGTTACAATGGGAAACATTTGGTCTTTTTATTTAAATTTCCTAGAGATTGACTTCTGGCATTTTTTAATGTTATCGAAGTTATCGTTCGACGACGGGCTGCTGCTGCTGTTGCAGCCAAATTATCACGTACACCGAAAACTTTGGTATATTCAGAATTTTTTAAACTAGTGCTCATATGATCTTGGTCTAGATCTTTATTACTTGTGCAATTATCTTCTGGTGGATCAGCAATAAAGTAAGGTTCTAACTTTTGCATAGATTGTCTTGATGGGATTTTCGATGAACGCCGTAGTAAATCCTCTTCGTTATCCATTATGTCGGATGAACTACTGTGATGTTCCAAGCTAGTCTCTCCACCGTATTGACTTTTCTCTGCTCGTGAAAATAAACGATCGAATTCCTTTGTCAATTCGGAAGTGAACAGTGAAATCGTATGCTCATCTTCGTCATATAAGTCAACTACTGTCAACTCATTTCCTGTGCCAATAAGATCTTTATCAGATGAGGAGTCTAATGATTTATTTTCAACGTCTGCTAAATCAGTGTTTTCTTGTGTCTCTTGATCATTTTCACCTTTGCAATCGTCTTCTTTCCCTAAATCACCTATCACTTCCGAATTCTGATCTGCTTCTTCATCCGTGTAAGAAGATTGTCTTAAGTTTCTTTCATTAGCAAGAAATTTATCAACGATTATAACAACTTTATTTTGATACTCATCATCCAATGGTGATTTACTTTCATCACGTTCAGCTTCCTTTTCCGTAGTTGTTGTCGTTGTAGGATTTTTCATTGATTGCGCTGCAACTTCTGCACTGATTGTAGCACCACCACTTCCATTTGCACCTTCACAAACCGAACCTTCCGGTGTTAGAGTGAAATCTTCAAATTCACAATTTTGTATTGGTTTTATATCATCTGGTGTTATTGTAAAGTCATCGAATACTTCACTTTTTAACGAAAGACTTAATTTCGATGTACTACAGCTATCTAAATTAAGATTTTTAACAGTATCGAAAGCATATTCGGTGAAGGTACTTCTCGATCTTATTGTTCCACTTGAATTGCTAAGCAATTCAAGAGAATCTGTACGATCGATACTACTTGTTATGCAGTCAGTACGTGTAATTGATGGCTCAAGAGCATTCTTCATATATTCATTAACAGCTTGTTCCAAAGATTCACTTTGTAGACTACTTGAACGATGCGAACTTGGTTCGTGAATAACTTCAACGTCAGAAGTCAATTTACAAACATCTTCCCTTGAGCAAATCTTATAAATGGTTAGCACATCATCATCTGGATATTTTTCATAGCTTTTCCGTATTTCCGTTACAGCTTCGGTGTCTGACGATAAATCATCTTGTTCAAGACTGTTTAAATAATTCAAACTAATATTTTTTCCATTCGTATGCACCAACATCGAATGTTCCAATGAGAAGTGTTTGTTTTCAAAACCATATTCATCGTAGTCACTACATTTACTACCTTCTGGCATTAGGAATATTTCATCTACATCCGAATCAGCACTAGTTCCAGCTTCATTTTCCTCTTTGGTACTATGTAAATGATGTGGTAAACAAACAGCTCCGCATTCATCGTCAGTGATTACCTGAATGTTACTATCATTGATATTTGCATGTTCGTCATACTCAACATCATCCTCATAGTAATCTCCTTCCTCATCTTCGTAATAGTCACCTTCACCATCTTCATCATATTCGTCATCGTATTCATCATAATACTCATCTTGTTCATTATAGTATTCGTAAGGTTCTTGAGGTTTTCGATTATAATAGTATTCATCTTCTTCATGATAGTAAGCAACTTCACCTCCTCCTGCAGATGGACGAAAATTGAATTTTGGCTCACTTTTCTGTTTCAATAGTCTAGCGTTTTTATGATATCGTCCAATTGCACGTAAACCTTTCTTTTCCAACCGATATTCATGTTGATTAGCGAATCCATCATGTCTTTCATCATTTTTAAATGTTTCATGTTTGTACAAACCACCAAAATCTTCAGAACAAAATTTCTCATATAATTCCATTGCACTCAAACGGACACTTCCTGTTTTATTATAAAACTCCTCTGATAAAGGCGAATGGCATATATTTGAATTTAAACAAGCTGAACTATTTGTTTTACCTGTTTTACTTGACTTTTTACTATTAAAACGTGATGGACTTGTTCGATATTTACTTAATTCTGTATTCGATTTAGAAACTTCCGATAGTTTCGTTTTACTACTTGTATGTGAAAATAGTTCATTATTCGAATGTGATGATGCACTAGAAAACATTGAAGATTTCTTCGATGAAAATATGGAACTTTTACCTGGTTTTTGACTAAATAATGATAATTTTGATGAGCTAAATAGACTTTTCGCTTCGAGAAGATTCGATGATGATTGTTTTGTATTGGTATGATGTGATTTACCCGATAATTTATTAATAATTCTATTTGGTCCTTTAGTATCATCCGTTGTGGATGTTTTCTTTTTTTCATACAGTGTTGATGTACTAAAACGTTTACATTTTAATAATTTATTGACTTTTTTAAATTTACCAAAACGTTTTTCAAACAAACTAGTTATTGTTCCCTCTGTATTTGTTGATCCGGCCGTTGGATTTTCAGTTTTTGAACGTTTATCATTATTAACATTTATTTCTAATATGGACGGACGTATTAATGTACTTTTTGTAGTGGTAGACCGATCTAATGTTTGATCATCACTAACAGCTTGCATTTGCATCGATGATATATAACTATCATGATCATTGATATTTATTGGATGTAATCGTTCTCTTTCAGTTGGTGTTTCACCTAATCTCGATGATGAATATACACGTGAACGAATTTTTGAATAACTCATATATTTATCATCAAGTCCTTTTACACCAGAATCACTGTATGCACCGTTTGTACAACTTTCTGGACTACAAATTCTAGACATATCTTTCATGTCTGTTGATGTTCCATAAGAATAGCTGCTAAGTGTTTGATCACCTCCTACAATATTCATCAGTTCTTGATTAGAAAACTCAAACTCATGTTCAAGACTTTGATTCTTCCATTTACCAAAATCATTACGTTTTTTTCCAATTTCATCTAATGTATCTCCATCACTTTTATATTCTCGCTGTAAATTTGATTTGATCAACTCCTTATATTCTCTTTCCAATTTCTCTAAATCTGTATTAGAATCTGAGAAAACTGCATCCATATCATCAGTAGATATGTTTTTAGAACTCTCATCAGTTGATTTTTGTGGTTCTCTTGGAGAACAAATATCATCAAAATCGCTTGAATCTTTTCGACTTTGGATCGATGATGATGTTACGGAACTATTTCTACAACTGTCACTGGGAACTTCTTTGGTTTTATCATTGTCTGGATTTGCGTGGATTTGTATATCAGCATTTTGTACAAGAATAATCTCATTTTTCTCCCCAATGATACCTTCTTTAAATATTTCCGAATCAGTTCTTACAATACGTCTTGATTTCCTTAACATTGATTTACGTGTCCTGTACGAGAATTCGGTATTTTTCCGTGTATCTTCCTGACTCGTTATATCCTCTTGTAGTTTTTGTGATTCTACTTTCTCAGGTAGGTTTAACATTTCACTTGTCTGCTTTGTCAGTACTCTTTGATCACATCGTTGAAATATGGGGCTTTCATTCTTTTCTGTTATACTATTGTCTGTGCTCATAGTCATCGTAGAAGTTTGTGTAATTGGTGGCTTGTAATTGCTGGTCTCTGATGTCTGAGAATAATTTATAGCTTGCTCAAGTTTTTCTTTATTAAGGTATGAACTAGTGCTAAGACTTCGTGATTTCTTTGCACTAGTCGGTGTTAAAACACTTCTTTGCACGCAGTCATCGGCTGAATGCTGTGGTTTAAATTCTCCACCATTTTTCGCTTGAAGCAACGGAGATTTTAAATGTACACGATGATACTCTGGTTTAAAAGAGCTTGTACTACGATTAAGATCACGTTTACGACTTTCTGGTGTATTTCGTACACTTGTGTTATGCATTGACGATAGATTTGATGGTGTCATGCTAGGTCGTCTTGTATCATCGGGTGGTAGAATTAAAGAATGTAATACACCAAGTTCACCGGTTATAAGTTTCTCATTTAGATTTCTTGCAACTTCACTCAATACCGACATTTCGGTTCCTAAATCAAACGTTCCTACAGTTTTAAGTCTATCTAATCTTCCTCTATGTCCTTTACGTTGTGGTTCATTACCACCCAAACTATAAAGACGTCCTTTCTTTTTTCGTTCTGAAATTTTAGCCGCTCTATCAAGTAAATGACTTTGATTAAATATATCCTTTTCATGTAATAACTCCCTTTTATCAATTTTATCAATGCACTTATTCACGACTATTCGGCCTGTATTCGATATTTCACTTGGGAGCTCAGCGTTTAAACTGTCTGGTGTTAACGGAATACATTTTCCGCGACCGAACGCAATAAACCTAAAAATTGTAAAGGATTTAAAATTGATCTCAACAATGATTAGTTATTATATGATAATGTTACCACAGGCCGTCGTGTAATTCGCTTTCTCACTTCTTCTCCTTGTGATCCTTATCTAAGAAGTGTAGTACATAGTGCAGAACTAAATCATAGCAATATTTGTATTCAGTCTGGAATGAATCAAGTTATGAAAAACACCATTACTCCTCATTACCTTAAACTGTACTTACCATGTTGTCAATTAATTGTGGTCGATGACGGCGTACAGTTTTTACAGCCTGGAAAACATCCACTTCACCATGTTGTATTACTTGTTCTATACAAGCATTTGCAGCACAATATACACCTGCACGACTTCGCCCATCTCTACAAACAAAATTTTGTATTACATTTACAATATTTGGATCATAAAACTTGTGCAGCTTACGGTGATACAACACAAACTGGACCATAATCTTGTCTCTGTCGCCATAGCTCAACCATATTCATGAGGAAAACTAATGAGTTTGTAGATGTTGGAACCTGTAAGTGTAACAAACGTTTGGAATAGATTGTAATATCGTTTTATATAAATCACAATAAATCAGATAGACAAGAACTGATAATTCTTTTATGATTCAAATATTATACATGTCGAAATGAAACAATATAGTTTTCACAAACATAAAATAAACTTAATAAACAAGAATAATAAAAATATGCTATTAAATTTATATAACATACCTTATGACCCATCGGCCAACAAGTTAATTGGAAAAGTTGTACTGTTTTGGTTGGTGCTTTAACGCCAGCCATCATTTCAGTTAGTGAAATAATCTACAAGAAAAGGTAAAATAATAATTTCGTTAATAAATTCCTTCATCAAGGGGTCATAAAAAATATCATTAATGTAACAATACTTTTTTATTTATTCTGTACTCCCACTGTTTGATGTTCTGATAGTGTTTTCCCGAAACAAAATGTACTGAAAAAACAGGACCGTATTTTTCCATTTTTGATTTTTGTGGCCAAAACGATGGAAATTGTTGCTGTTAAAATTAAATTGATTTCAATTAGTTTGTGAAAATTGAATTTTTCATAAGATAAGCCTTACAGAATTCGGAGGAGGTTGGCATAATACAACTACAGCTGAACATTCATGATCATAAACTAGCGACCAAAATTCACCCAGTGTATGTTTCATAGGCCATTCTGTAACGATATATTCTCGGGGTTTCGTGTAGCCCTACAATAACAGAAATATGTAATTATTTATATGACCAATAAAATAAATTGAATAATCTGTAATGCACTCACATCAACAAAAACCGAATTAATATAATCAGTAAACGCGTTCCCTTGAAACGATGTCAGATAAGGACGAAAATTATCAGCTGGAAATTGAATTCGTTTGTACGTTTAAATTCGAAATATTCTGGATATCCGGTTTAATAAATTATTAAATATATCGATTAACTTACGTGGAACGCATAAAACATCCCGATTTTTCTCTCGATTGTCTGCTCTATGTCCTCCAGCACAATCGCCAATAGTAAATCTGTTAATAACCGATAAATTATATATTTAAGCTGCTACTTTTATTTATTCGGATTATCTTTAGTGTGCTATACCTCGGAGTTTGTTTGCAAATTTGAGCATACTCTCGTTGGTATTCATTCATTTTGGTCACAGTATCTTTTTTTGCTTTCATTTTAAGCTTTTCTGATAGTTCTGTTACAGGAAACCATGTCTTACCACATACTATATGCTCTTCTAACGTATCATAAACGAATTTATACTGATCCTGAAATGGAAAATTAGGTATTGAAATGAGATTTTTCTGTATATATGTATTCAATTATCATGCTTACGACATTTTCTATAAGTCCTTTTCTAGATTGTCTTAGTTTCTTTAAATATCCAAAAACATGAAAGCAATCTTCTTCTTCAGCTAGTTCTAAATTAGCGTCAATTGCGAGATAAACACCAGATCGCCCACCTCCATCACTAGAATTGGTAGAGAATAGAAAAATTATATATTATTTAGAAAACTAACTTCAAAACAATAGTTAACGTACTTGCAATGTACTAATATTGGACCAACCATACTATTCGGTTTAATTATATTTCCAACTACAGCTCGTACTCTACGACGAAACTCTAAAACAGCATTTGAAAATGGACAAGTGTGTGAATGCCACTCTGTATAATGAAATTGTAAAATAAGACGTTCTTCTATCACGTGCTACAAGTAAATAATTAATAGGATTATAAATATTATGACTTTATTTAATTTATACTTCTTCAGCATTTTTCTTATATAATCTAAACGTTCGAATTTGAAAATTTGCCAATTGCTCCTCTTTGACTATGTTAATGTTAATATCTCCGTATGTCTCGTGAACCTCACAATTTGGAGGCCAGTATTGTACACACATAACCTAATTAATATAAATACGTTATTTATTATTCATGAATTACTACTTTACAATATTACCTTTGTAAAATCGAAAGTTTTTGTTAACATAACAATTGCACTAACATTCTCCTGCCATATCATGCGCCAAAACTCATTAACAGTTTCTTCAGTTGGACCCTGTGTTACTATATAAGCGTTTGGTTTTAGTAAACTCTGAAATTAATAATAATCTCTATTAGTAATTACATTAAAACCATTAACATGTTATCGTACATCAACATAAGATGCATTAACGTAATCTGAATCTGGAATTCCTGGGATTTTTTCCAGTACTACACGATTATAGTCGTACGGAATGCATTTTTGATTTTGATTTTTTTCTAAATTATTTTTACGTGTTGCATGCCTACATGTGTTCGTTTCCACTTTAACTGCTGTCTGGAAGTAAAAATTAATTGAATTAATTTAAAATTATAAAAATTTTCTAAAAAGAACAAGTTGGAAAATTAACAACACCCATGTTAACGTAGGTAGGTAGGTAGGAAGGTACTCATGTACATGAGGATTTTGCTAAAAATTATATTTGTATTGTGCCTTAAGCCGGCTTTTTGTGGAAAATGCAGTGAAAGCATGTTGTTGAGAAAAGTTCTTTTGAATTTTCCTGAAGTTTTCCTTGTAAGACAAACACTAAAGCGTATATTGGCTTGATGGATGTCGTTATTTCATATTACCCATGTAGAGCTTATTTCTTTTTGTAATAAACGAGGAAAATTCTGATGTAATCAACTTATTTACATTCAATTTAACTTAAAAGTAATGAATAATGATATAAAAACAAAATAAGAATAAAGGAATTCATCTTACTTGAAATTCCAATTTGTATAGAACTGGAAATTTCCTTCTTTGCTCGCAAAGTTTAACGAAGTGTCTCAGTTCAATTGGCTTATCCGGTATTGTTTGGGACAAAGAATTATTTTCATCTGAAAGAAAAGATTTTAGTTAAATTTGAAAATATTTCTTATACATATTAATTTTAAAAATTTTCTTGTGCAACTGAGGCAGAATTTTTCAATAAATCAAAGGATTCCAGTGACAATCTTGAGTCTACCATTAGAAACGTCAACAATCCACATTCGAATTCATACTGCTGTTGATGTGCTTAACTTGATAAATGCATGTTTCGGGCTAGCATTTGTCAGGTTAATCATTACAAAAATTGAGTCACATTACTTGATCTACATATGAATTCTCATTGGTGACGAATTGATAGAGAAGCCGCATGTGGTGTTTAGCTGGTCATTTGAGGTCATTCATTTCACTAGATTTGATCTTGAACTTGGTAAACTCGTTTTGAAAGCTTTGAATTATTAATTATATCCACAAAAATCAAGAATTTTATTTCATCCAGTCTGGCAATAACATTTGGTTTATCAGAAGAATTTCATTTGTTTATTGAAAAATTTTCAGCGATGGGAATGGCTTCGTGTTGAGCTTGAGGAGTCTAGTTTAGAGTCATTCTATCGTGCCGGTTGTGATCAAGTCAGTCGACAATTGGTGTCTGATTATTTTTTAATTTAATTTTAATTGTTACTGGGGGAAACGACGCAAAATGAAGTTGTGTTTCATATTAATCGGACTGTTATGTTTTTGTCTAGAAAACAGTGTTGGAGACGATGCAAATGGAAATGATGTAATTGTGGAAACCAAAAATGGAAAAATTCGTGGTGAAAAGCTTGAAACTCTGCTCAGTGAGAAGAGCTACTTCTCATTCAAAGGTATACCATATGCCAAACCACCGTTAGGAAATCTCCGTTTCAAGGTAAGTTCGGAAGTCCAGGTTTGAAACTGATCGTTAAGCCTAACGTTTTTAGCCACCAGTACCCGTTGAGGATTGGAATGGAGTCAAAAATGCAACAAAGCATCAACACTTTTGCATTCAAATCAGTCAGTTCGATGATGACGATGAGGATCCCAAGGAGGACGATGATGATGATGATAGCGAGGAGAATGAGGAAGAAGGGAAGTCATTTACTGGAGGAGAGGAAGACTGTCTGTATTTAAATGTATATTCTCCAAGTATGACTTGTTTACCACTCAAAATGTGGAGTTCTGTTGAAATAACTTTGACTTTTTAGACCTCTCGGAAAATGCTGACTTGCCTGTGATGGTCTATATTCATGGTGGCGGATTCTTTGAAGGAAAAGGTGATTCAGATGAATACGGTCCAGATTTCCTGATTGAACGCGATGTAGTTGTGGTAAGTAATATGTACGCATATCTTTGACAGTCTTTCTAATTAAATACGAACAGGTAACATTAAACTACCGACTTGGTCCACTCGGGTTCCTGTACTTGGAGGGTACTCACATCAAAGGAAACATGGGTCTCAAGGATCAGCAACTTGCACTCAAGTGGGTTTACGATAACATTGATAAATTTGGGGGTGATAAAGACATGATAACAGTTTTTGGAAACAGTGCAGGTACATTTCAAGGAGAATCATGTAATAAAATTCAATTTGTACAAATTCTTCTCTCGAACAGGTGCTGCATCAACACATTATCAAACATTAAACCCAGTATCGTCCAAGTTTATTAAAAGGGCTATTCTTACATCTGGTTCTGTGCTCAACACCTGGGCACGAAAAGATCTTGACCAGGAGCTGTATATCATGAGAAATTGTGAGTAGACATTTTCATAAGAATGCGAAGATAGTGTTTTGAATTCATAATATTTACTTTCAGTGGCCATAGTCACTCCAGACGTTCAGGACAGAGAAAGTCTTATGCAATACCTGCACGAAGCTGATGGTCACACTATCATAGCAACAATGCCAACGCATCATGGACCGAAATTGATTGACATCACGTTTACGCCAGTGATTGAAGGTAAAATTAATGCTACTCAAGCTCACTGATGAGCCTCATTTATCACCTCGTCTTTCAGAAAATGATGACCCTAAGGCGTTTTTAACAAAAGAACCTCTAACAGCCTTAAATCAAACATCCTTCAATAACATTGACACCATGTTCGGATTCGCTAGTCATGTAAGTGTTGTAATTTGTGTTTATAAAGCTTCAAACTTTTGTGTGTTAATTAATCTAATATTTCTTCATAACAATTTGTTTCGAAAAAAAGCGCTGTCTCAGTTCAATTAATCAGTTTGCTAAAAAGCAAAAATCAGCGATATTATCCTCAAAAGTATCGCATCACAGCATTTGATTAGTTTCAAGCACGAACGCGAGTATTTTTTCGTTAAATCATCTCACGTTGAATTCGAAGAATTCCGTTTTTCCATTCTAAAATTCCAGGATAAATGATTTTTTTATTGTTTAATTTTCCACTTGATAAAATTTTATATTTTTCGATAAAAATTTTTCCCTAAGTCATCGTATCGTGTTGATTGAGATGGTTGTTTGGATTTTTGTTTATTACTTTTGAAATCGTGAGAAGATTTACCAAAAGATATTTTCCGATACAATTTAGAAAATTTGAAGTTTCAGCTAATCCTTGTCTTAATCCTGTGACATCCATATCAATTCAGTTCATTTGTCATACGCAATACACATAAAATAACCAGTAGAAGGTTACTTGTTATGGCTATCAACATCTTGAAAACAATCCAGAAATGTTAATGATGGGTCACTGGCATTACAAATCAACTTCTTTTATATTTCTTTTCACAATATCACTATTGGTTACCTAACAAACTAACTCATTGGAAGTTCTTAAAACATGCTTTACAAGAATTCTAATTTAAATATTTTGATTTGATCTTGTTTGAGTTTTGAGTGAAAACAAAAACTCGAGAAATTCGATTTTCTTTACGGAACTAGTTCTGAATATAAAATAGTTGAAAAAATATTTTGTAACAAATTATAAATTCTTGAACTGAGAGTTAGTTTGAAACATTTATATTGGGATTTTCTTTGGATTTCAAAAGTTTCATCATGCATTTATGGCCATTAACATGGTTGATGAGAATATCAGAACAAGTTACTTTGTAAGATGATATGAAACGACTAGTTATGGGAAATCCATTAAAATGATCTGGTTTCCAAATTTGTCAAGTCAAACATTTCAAATATTCTACAGATTTGATTTCATTGTCTGAATCATGCGAAACTATCATCAACGACACCACTAATAGAGAACATGGAAAAGCGTCTCTTTTGAAAATGAAATTTTCCAACTATCCAATACTAGGAAGTGCACTTGTTTACATGAAATAATTGCACTGATAAAATCATGATTCGTGTTACATTGAATAAACAAACTTTTGCAATAAAAATTTTTGTCGGTAACAATAAAACGAATTCGTTAATTTCTAATTTACTAGGAGTGTTACGTGCTGAGGTGATTTTTTCTTTACCTGTGATAAAATCAAAGGCGAAAACGTTTTGTTGTTAACACTAACAATTTTTCGGTTTAACTTGATTTGGACGACAGATTCGTGTTAATTATTTGAAATAAATCGCGTTTCTTTTGCTAATTGGAGTAGAATATAAAACAAGTTGTGAGTTTTCGTTGATTTAATTAAAGATTTTTCAAATTTTATCGATTTGTTCGTTTGCGAATAGAACGAAAATAGAATTTTATGATATAATATTCGAAACTGAACAAAGTGAGATAAGAAAATTTTGCGAGTCTTATCACAAACATGATAAGTCGCTTCGCTGTTTTGGGTGGAGTTCATGGCCAAAATTGCATTTTAATAAACTAAGGTTAATAACATGTTGTTTCTTTCAATTCCAAGAGAAACAAACTCTCAGACTTTCATTCTTGTTGTTCTTTCAGGAGTCGTACATGTTCATTAAGGACGATGTAGAGGATGCAATATTTCTGAAGGATATGGATAAATCTTTTGAAGTACCATTCCCGACAAGGGAGTTTGATTTCATCACAGGAAAGGTTACTAAGATGAAACATGATAAAATGAAGTTAATTTATCATTCAAATTACTGTTTCTTGCAGGAAAAGGACGAAGCCATGAAGGATATACGAAAGCACTACTTTGAGGATAAGAAAATCAATTCAAAAACAAGTTTGTTATATGTTGACCTTACATCAGATGCGTACTTTGGTTACGGAGTATATAAGTCAGTGAAATTACACGCAAAGAATTCTGATGGAAAAACTTATCACTTCAGGTAAAAACGTTGAATGTAATTTACTTAAACCAGATACCAATTATCTAAACCACATCCACAACAATTTCACATAACAAACTGATTTTAACCAAAACATTCTCTTTTAAGGTTTGCCGTTGATGCTGGTTTGAACATGATGAAGACTAAAAAGAAAATTACCAAAGACATTACAACACATGCTGATGAAATTTGCTACATTTTCAGGTATATTTACAATTTTTCAAGTTAATTAACTGGCAAAGATTAACTGATAATCCACGTTTGGTTTGCAGGTGTCAAATGTTTGATGGAATCTACAAAAATATGACAGAAGTCTCTGTTCCAAGGATGGCAATCGATCGAGTCACATCGTTTTATGTTAATTTCGCAAAATACGGGTAAATTTGATTAACAGGATAACTGGAATCTCATCAATATCTAAAAATTTTATATTAGATCTCCAATACCAAATAACTATGAAGAATGGCCTCCTGTCACAGACAGTGGAGAGTATTACGTTAACGTGAAAAATGATGGAATCTTTGTTTCAATGAATCCTCACAAGAAAGACTTCCCATTCTGGACGAACCTTCTTGAGAAATACAAGAACCCCAAGAAGCATCAAGAGGAAAAGGAAAATGGGAAAGAAGAGCTTTAGATATTAGGTGTCTTATATTATGAAGTCTTAAAAAAATTGTTTGTTGCCTTTCAGTTAAATGAATCTTTTGTGATTTTCTAAAGTTGGAAGTTTTATTTCAATTTTACAATGAGTGTAATGATCCTATGACTTTTCCTGACACTTCCAGACTGTGCAAATATTATAAACATATAATAAAGAAATCACATTCATTCGTTTTATGGTCATGTAGTGAAAATAAACACAGAAAAAACGTAATAAAAGCAGATTTTCATGCAGATAATGAAAGTTTTTCTATTTTTAAATGGAAAACAAACAAACAAAACGAGGGAAAAAATTTATTTTTATAAATAAATTCAGTTTTGTCTGGTATTTGATAAATATCTACTTTTAATTTTTTCCTTCGCATTTAAACACATTAAATTCTTTTATGAATAAACAAATTATTTTGACACACCAAAAAATACGATAAAATTTTAAGTGGGTGATATTCGTAAATCGTAAAAAATAAATTCAGTCAAGTTCAAATTCCGCAAAAACGTTGAGTTTCAAGTTAATCCATTAATTGGTAAATTTACTACAACTACTGATGGCATTTCAGTTGTTAAACCATTAAGTGACCAAAAGCCTTTTACAAAGTATGTTGTTGAAAGGAGAACGTTAACCCAACACCATTTCTCCAAGTAATGATGTAATTTTTAATGGTTACCCTTTAGATTCATGGAAGAACTACTTGAAATCCAATTCGAGGGCACTGGATAAATGGTTTGATTGCTTCAATAAATAGTACTCGTTGAACGCCATTGCTGAAGTTACATCGTCCACCCTTGTATATTAAATTCACTCTGTACGGATCCTTGAAGGGATTTATATTGAAAAATATTCCATAGCACACAAGAAAACCTAACGAACACCATTCAAGGATGTACTTAAAAATTGCATCGTCTTGTATGAATCTAGGATCATTTAAGGGATTCATTCAAAGAGCTCTGCATCTGAGGATTACGTGTATTACATTGTATTGAAAACGATGACGTCCAGCTAGGTTGTGTATTCAATTTGGATGGGCGGCAGTCAGTCTCATCTCTGTTATATAGGAAAAAATCTTTTGGCACTTTTAAGTCCTTTCCTTGAAGCTTGTACAACACACAAATTTCGTTACAATCGAATTACAAGAAAAGCACATACATACCTTTGCCAATGAAAATAAATTTAAATTTTATTGGAAAAAGAGGAATTTCTTGTTTCGACTTGTTTTGTATTGAAATGTTGAGAACTTTGTGAAATTTATGAAGAAAGTCAAGGGCAAAACCTATTTTTTTTGGGAAAATTTCCTTGAAAATGTTTCGAAATAAATTTTCTTGAACTTTTTCTCATTTTCTTTTTTTGCCGTTTTCAAAGAATTCTGGTGCCAAATTCTTACGGTGAGTCTAGTGGTTGTCTACATCTCAACACACTTGAAATCATGTCAGTAGGGTATTCTTTTTTCGAAGGAAAATGTCCTTTTCTATAAATTTAGGGCATGTTTTTAGTGGGTAAATGTCCTTTGCTAGAAATTTTCATCTAAAAATAGTGACTTAAAAATAAATAAATGTTGCAGCATCTTATATGTCAAGGGAACTTAAACAGAATTGCGGAATTCTTCACGAGGACCAAGAATTAACTCTCAAGTCCTCTTGAGAATTGAATCAATTTAAAAAAGACGAACACCGTCCTTGATACGCGTTTGATTTTCCACATTTTTAAGCTTGAGCGTTTAAAATTAAACAATTTCAAATAATTCAAAGTACTTGAAATTGATGGAAATCACTGAAAATATTTAGTGATGTGTGGCTCCACAAATTAACATCCGACTGCCCTCAAATTGATTCCAAATACAAATGGGTATCATGAGTTTCCAATTGATATACTCCATCAAGTTTCAATGAAACAGATAATAAAATGGCCGGGATTCGTCCAACAAAATGTCGCGAAAACAAGCAACGGCATGAAGTGGCCTCTTTAAATTCAATTTTAATTAAATTGGAGACAAAAGTAAGCCAACAAGCTCCCCAGTTGGCAAATAGTGTGAACCAACGATTAAATGATCACTTACAGAATTATATGCGAAACGCTCGACACATGGTAGAGGTCCTTTTAAAGGAATAAATTCACCTCATTTCATGGCGTTCATTTACATGTCACGTATCCTGGAAACATTTTCGCATATACCTGCAGGGAATTTTGTTAAGTTTCAAAGTCTCACATCATATAGGAGTACAACAAAAAGGACTGCAGTGATTTCTAAAACAGACCAGTCAAGGGAATACATTATTCTTGCAGGAAGTTCGCGGTTATTTACGTATTCAAAACAGGATATTCCCGAGAGTAATAGCAGCAAGGAAGTGACACATCACAATCACGAAAGCCAGCTTGCTAAAAGCTTGTGTAGAAAACTTCTTGGCCGCAAGGACACTTTCATGGCGAATATATGTTAAACAATTTGTTTATGTTACCAACATCCTTGATGGAAAATATGCGCTGTGCTATAAACATGCATATGCACGTCCTTTCGGAATAAATTCAGAATTATCATGATGTGAAAATTTTACAAATTTTATTCTTTTTAACAGTGAAATTTCTAATCAGAATTTTATGTGACAGAAATTTTCTTGTTTGTCAGAATATTTTAGTGTCTTTCTTTCTCTGTCTCTCATTCATGTGTCACAAAATTTGTTTTTTTATTCGGCAGAAATTCAAAGTGCGGAAAACAGAAGGGGAAATTTGATTCGTTTTTTATTGATCATTCGTTTTTGCTTTCGAACTACTAGGCATTTGAAATGGAGAAAATTTGTAGATCGGTATAAATTTTGGTAATCTGTAAAATTCAAGCAAATTTAATTGAGCACGTAAGCTATTATTAACCAATTCGACAGGCCACATCTTTGTTAATAAAACAATGAGGAAATTTTATCTTATAAATACGCCAACGTATCGTAAAGAGCATCGTAAATGGGACATAAAGTGCACCTGAATGCGTCTATTTGGAAATAATGGAGCAAATGGGAGCACTTACTAAAGTATGAAATCTTGTGTATTGAGATGATGTGAGGGAGAGTGGTTTTGTTATAAATAAGGGGGACTCATCAAGGATAAAAAAAGCTTCTGTTGCAAATCAATAAATGTTTTTTCTCTTATTTTTTCGAAACCTTATCGACCCTTGTTAAATTGTTTAATGGACGATTTGTGTAATTATTCAAGGACATGCAGGATACTTGGTTAATATTTCACGAAATGTCATGACTTAAAGGTTAAGGAGTCCTTCCACCTGTTGATGTTTATCCTTGAGCTAATTTATTGCTTGCCTAATTGAATCGAGTAACTGACTAACATTTGATAACGTCAATTATTCATATTTGACTTGTGTTGGACATATTTGGTCCGAATTTGTACGGAGATTTACTGGTTAACATCACGCACAATCAGGAAAAACAGGATAACGTCACATGGCTGGTTTAACCTAACAGAACGTGAAAATTGATTAATTATTATGGACAAGTGCTAGTTTTTGAACATGGATCAAGTCACTTCATCAGGAAAATAACCAGATTTAATTTTAAAAGTTAACTTTTCTATATCCGTAACTCATCCAAGTGAACGTAAGGCTTTAGTTTATTTAATTTCGAAACATTTCCGCTTTGTAGTCCTTATTTGCAAATTTCGGATTTATTTTGTTCAACGATTCCGTCAAAAACACAACTTCCGTCATAAGGATAATCTTTAAATAAGCACAACATTCACCGGTTAATCATTCATTCATTAATTTCTTCAACAAATTTGGCTTTTCTCGAAATTTCACTGAAGGAAAAATGAAGGAATACTTTGGAAAACAAAATTTATCGAATCATTAAGACAAAAAGGATCAAAGGCTCAAGATAAATGTTTATTAGGATAAATGGAAACATGAATGGATGCAAATTCTTTGTCATAAAAGTTTGCTTGAATAACTTAGTAAACGCGTGTACGAAGGGGTGAAATGAAGTTTGTTCTTGTGGAAAGGGTTGTGAAAGTTTTGCAATTATTCTAAATACAAATTTGTTTGGTTTTTACAATGTGGTGAAACACGATTCGTAAAATGTTCTTCTTCTTATTTTATCAGGATATTGTCGGTTAAACTTATACACATTTTTAAATTTGTATCTCAAATTTAAGTTTGATAAAGTGTGTAGAATAAAATATGGTAATTATATTATAATTCAGCAAATAGCTTCGAAGACATTGTGAAAATTAGCACCACGAATGAAAATTAATTTTCCCAGAATCAGAGTCAGAAATTTGTCCTTTTTGTCTTATTTTGTGTGTCAGTTAATATTGATTTTATATTAATGAACTCAACAATTTGGAAGATGTCAACAAGAGCTATTTATGTATTAAGGGTGTAAAGTGACGCTGTCTGGCATTCGTGGATTGCAGCATGATTGTAAGGTTCATGAGTGTACATAAGGTCGAGCGCTACAACTACACGAGTCTTTGTTCGAATGCGTCATGACCGAGTGCAAATACAGCAACGACTGCAAGAAAGCGTCACTTTACACCCGCGGTGAATGCAATAGTTGAATTTGAGATTAATTTTCACACGAATCTCTTACATAAAGTTGTACTTTACGCACTAGTGCAGTAAAATAGGATGAGTTTAGGGTATTTGGGAATCGAACACTTAACGCACGCAAAACGCACATCAAAAATTCAAATTTCGAAGCAAGCTTTGCATTAGATATTACTAGGAATGCCCGTGTCGGTCGGAAATCGACTGCATACTTTAGAAATAAAAAGACTCAAGTTTACTGGAAAATAGAAATTTCGTTTTTTGTTATTTATTTTTTTTGTCGCAACTATGATACGTAGAAGGAAAATACACATTTTCCACTATTTGGGAAGGTATATTCTTTCGAATGAGGTATCTAACATCATCATTGGAAAAAAAAATTTTTTTGCCCTAAAATAAATCATGGGCGAAATTTTTATGAAAAAAGCATAAAAGCATGAAGCCTAACGAATCTAAAACTGTTGATTTCACGGTGATATACCGAATATTCCAGGAGATATCGATTAAATTATAAATATTTTCGAAAATCAATTTGAACTCGGATTTTTCTATAATATTTTAATAAATCACAATGATTTCCAATTTATATGACAGCAATATAGATTAATTAAGGTATTTATGTAAATATATTTGCAATATGATTCAAAATTATTAAGATATTCAAGTGTAAAATGTAAGGACATAATTTATTATTTAAAACAATTTTTAATTCTTTTGCTAATGCTCTTATCGGAGCGTGAGCAATGCATATGCGGGAGTGGGAGCCTTATGGATATTTGACCCCTTTGGCTGTGTAAGTGGACAATTTCTCTTACGCATGAAAGCATGAGCAAAAGAAATTGTGGATTTCTCTCTTCGACATGCTCTTATCAATGCGTGGTCAATGCAACAACAAATGCACTGATATTACTTTTATTAATTACGTGTAAACTACTTGACCAATTTGAATTGAAAGTATATTCTGCACCTCTTCGACAACATATCTTTGTTGTCGTAGGAGGGGTCACAAAATGTATTTTTGCGTATTAATTATAGTATAGATACTTATATTTGAATTTTTGAAGTCAAATTTTCATGAAAATGGGATAAAAAATTTAATATCTGGTTCTTAATTTTTATTTCACATAAAAACTTAATTTATTCATTTTCTGAAACCGTTCAGCTTACGCCGATCCGTCTATTATTACCGTTGATATTACAGAGTATATATATGTTAATCCATAAAAACACGATAACGACGCTATCTCGAATGGGTGTGCTATGAATGCGATTCGAATGTCAAACAAAAGTGGGCAAGTGCGAGTCGGGGTTCCGTACCACCGTACGATACAAAAAAATTACTTTGTTGTTATACCAATAATAATAGTAAATACATTGTGAAAATTTAAGATGTCTACCTATTATGATTCAAGAGACACAGCCCTGTGACAGACGGACGGACAGTGAAGTCATATTAGCAGGGTTCCATTATCACCCTTTGAGCACAGACAATCTTTGGGTATGGAACCCTAAAAATCACCTCAAAAAGTCACCACGATAAGTGTGGTGAAGTTCATTTCCAACCCACAGTCAAGTCGCCATTTTGAAAGTGTACATGAATTTTGTGACATTTGCACATAATTCGACCAATTTGGCAGATTTATCAGTATTATACGGATCATATGTGACATTGCAGCCCCCCGAGTTTGATTTGGATTGGATACTGAATGTTTTATGACAAATAAAAGGCTAAACTCATAAATATTTAGCCCCATCTCCTAAACAAACTGCAAACGACCATTAAAACCGTAATTTTTCGATTTTATCCCCAACTCCACCAAATTCTCCTGAGTCCTGCCGAGCACTGTTAACCAATGTCAGTTAAGTAGTATTTTTATGACATGATTTTTCGACATTCGACCTAACTGAATGTGACATAATTGACATTACGTGACATCATTCTGTTGCACGTTTCTTTCATTTAGAAATGCCATTTTCGTCCAGGACTAATGACTTTTCGTTGACACTTTGTCTAAATAAAACAAAAAGGACATGAAATTAAAGAACAGTTTTCGATTCAACATTCATCATTCTGGAGGTGGCCGCCATTCGCCATTGAAAATTTGACATTTGACAGTGACGCCATGTCTGAATTGTCAACCGACAATGAATTCTTCGCAGTTTAAAGGCTCATTTTCTTAGAGTGATTTATTGACTTCCACCAGGTCAATGGAGGCGACCTCATTTACAGCGTCCTTACACACAGTAAAATTTAATTGTTATCCTTTTTTTCGGAGTGATTTTCCGAAACTGTTCATTTATTACCACGCCAATTTCTTTGGAGCATTGCACGTAATGGGATCCACAATTTTCTCGGCAATTCTCAATGGAACACTGCTGGTAGGTCAAAGGTCGTACACAGACGAAAGGATGCTTATGTAACTTGATGATTTAACGTCTGCGTCTTACGTAAAACAACGCTTTCATTCGCCATTTGTAAATTTCATGAAATTTTGAATTCCGAACAAACATTATCCATTTGCTGATAGGTTGCGTAACACCTTTGACAAGTTAATCTAATTTAAATATCCTTTTAAGGATTTTTGGATTCTTATGAACACGTCGGGAGATATTGGAGTCTCTTCGGATTAAGATTTGGATTTTGAGGAGGAATTCATTTCATTCAAAATTAATTCCTTTCAAGTTTTTGGGCTGTTAATTTTTGGAAACTCGATTATAGTCTTATAGGAACGTAAACATTTCCTTTTGAAAATTCAGATTTTTTAATAGGTAGCTCTGTTTACCTTGTGATTGGAAAATTAGTATAACACAATTTTGCCAAGATATAAACTTGAATTTCTGCTTTTTGTTTTTGCGTCGAAAACGGGAACGTAGCTCTATCCCTCTCGCACATGTGTTGAAAAAGTTTTACGTCAAAAAATCCTCATGACGAAATTTTTAAATTTTCCAATGACGTTTCATGACGTAACGCCATTTTATAAGTAGTGCCAACTTCGTATCGAACACAACCATACAAATCCTTTCCACCTCAACCTCAAATGAAGTGAAGATTTACTCAAGGACGACAGGAAAATGTGGATTTGCCGTAAATGTCCAAACGATTGATACGAGGGACTTCTTCCTTCAGTCCAGACACCATGTGAGAGTATCCTTAACAAATCGATATAAGCCACTGCCAATCATTAGTTACCGTCGTTGGCAAAAAAACGAGGGTTTCCAAAAATCAAAATCATTTATTTAAACGGGAGTTACTGAAATTGGCTTATCCTGTATCCTGAATGGCATCTTGTGTCCTTTAGATTCTCGTATCCTTTCCAGTCATAAAAAAAAATTTACGAAATGAAACGAGTCAAACATGGAGATTTGATTTTCTACGAGAATACGTCGTGTTCCTGGGACTGAAGGCGGCCATAATTCACCATTTTGTTTTAATCAAATTTGCGGGTGATTTACCCACCAGGGAATCATTATCCGAAATGGAGTCGATTTTCAGTTAAACCCATTTGAAAGTTTCCGCCATTATTGATGGAATTGTCGTCCATCACTAACAAGGATGAGAAAAAGTTTTCAGTTAATCCGATTTTCATCAGTCAATATTACCCAAATTCCAGATAATCCTAGATCCAAATTCTGGACATCCTCGTGTAGCAAATCACAGGACATGGTAGTACATCGACATGAACATTTTCACGTTTATCACAATGACGAAGCATCGACGTAATTGAACAAGTTCTGATGAATCCAAATTCTGATGCAGCCCACTTCGAGATGGAATCTATTTCTGTCCATTATGCTTGAATGAATTGAGGAATGTTTACTAGAAATGGACATTTTTGATGTTTGCTTCTCTGGACAGTGGAAGTTCCTTCTGAATGTGACATGATTCGATAAATCTGGATTTGGAAAATGGAAATTCTCGGCGTGCCGATGAAATTGTATCGAGATGGCCAGATTTAGCAAACAAGAAGGTTTACATATATAATACTCGTGTATAACAGCAGAATTCGTGACAGCACTTGAGCTCTGACAAGAAAAACGCTGATGATGGTGAAGCTTTCATATTCTTAGGTACACATGACATGATCGTGTGGCTGCGAGCACAAAAATTGTAGAACATTTCTGGACGCGGGTCATGAGACGATTAGATATATACAGATTTCTTGATAGGAACATCATGGCTGGAAGAATTGTCGATCAACGCTGCGATCCTGACGAGAACTTCTAAACTTTCACGTGGTGACGATCACAAATTCGTCGTAAAGCTCTGATCGTGATACCTTCTCATGGCATTAAGTATGCAAAGCTCGTTCCTCCGAATTGTTTAAGTGTAATTCTCTGGGCAAATATTATCATCCCGACATTTTGTCTTGCAAATCTAGGCCATTGACCGCTTGCCACTCATCATCATAATTGTTATTCATTGAAGACACCAGTCATCAAAATTCCAATTGAGTTTTATAGTACATGACTCTATAGCCAAGGCGTAATCAAACGAACCGTTCCGGAATCGGTTTAGTCTGCTCAAGAACTCCAAAACTCGAAATTCAGAATGGCTCCACTAAGGTTCCTGGTGTTGCTGGTTATAGTTGGAGACACTGCTGCTAGAGTGGTTTATCCGAAAATCCCGGATCTCATTAAACTCCCAGAGTTCACGGAAGGTAGGGATAAGAAATTCACCCACAGGCACTCATTCATTCTTCCACAGATCTCGAGGATGTGGACGAAGGCGAGCTGGATCCAGAAGTTCGTCCGGGATTGTTCCAAGGCGACATGGCAGTGGACAAGGAAATGCTCAATTTCCTCCGAGTGGGGTTACGTCCTGATAAGTTTCGGAAACGTTTGTGGCCAAACCTAACAGTTCCTTACGCGATCAGTCCACTCTACGAGCCAGAGGATCAGGTGCAAGTTGTTAGGAGAGATTCCTGGACAATTTAACTCTCGTCCCGCCTCGAACAGGTGATCATCCTGCAAGCCATCCGGAAGATCAGCTCGATGACTTGCCTCCGATTCGTACCGTGGAACTTTGAGGACGACGATTTCCTCCTCGTCTGGCCTGTCAAATATCCTGCAGGCTGCTGGTCTTACATTGGAAAGGTAGGTGGAGCGCAGATCGTGTCGTTGCAGCCTCCAGACGAGAAAGGTCCGAATTGTCTCGGAAACCAGGGACGAGCCCTTCATGAAATCATGCATGCTCTGGGCATATACCATGAACAGTCACGCTCCGATCGAGATCAGTTCGTCAAAGTCCACTGGAAGAACATCATCCCCAACTTCAAGCAGAACTTCGAGAAGGTTTCCTTGGACAACGCCACCTACAGTTTCGAGTACGACTTCGATTCCATCATGCACTACGGCAAGTACTACTTCAGGTACAACCTCTTCAATTCGTTATTCTCTTCGCACACTCATTACTTCTCTTTCTTCACTACAGCAAGGAACGCGGCAAACCCACGCTGACTCCGAAACATCCTGGAGTCAAATTCGGACAACGGAAGTCGCTCAGCAAAATCGATTGCCTCAAAATCAACGACTTGTACGGGTGTCTGCAGGGCGCCAAGCGGATCCGGAAGTACTACAATTTGTGTAGAATCTTAGGCGTGTAGGGTAGTTTGAAATAAATGTCATGATCATGAAATATCAGGATTCTCTCTTTTCCAAGACTCACACCCTGATTGTTCGTCGCTACGCCATCTTGAAATATTTCTTGAATGAATTTCAACATTGACATATGTTCATTTTGTAAATTGACTCGCGTCCCAATCTTTTCGTTGACTAAAATTAATTTTTAAACATTTCTCTGGCCAAAAACTTTAATTGATATAACTTCGGCAACATTTGCACTGAGTAAATAATAAATTAAGAACAAATTAGCGTTTTGAATGAGGCAGAAAGCCAGATATACATATTTAACGTTATATATATGATAATTTTGCCAAAAAGTTTGCCTCAATCTCTGGCAAACTGGCCCAACTCCGTACGTTCTGTGAAACAATTTCATTTGGAGAGCGTGTTCATTGAAATGAAGATTCCCATTCCCCTCACTTCATTCCTCGAATATTTATTCAAATGATAACGAAAACCCTGTTGCCATTTCATCTCCCTGCTTAAATGTTATGTTAATTTGAAAATATGTAGCCTGGAATTTAGCTTAACTACTTTCGTTAAGTGAGTGTAGCAGTTTGGAGTAAACTCTAAAGTTTCGGGGAACTTTTTATCATGACACTTGCTCGGAAGGATGTTGCCTGAACTTCGATAACTCCTAATTATCCTTTTCCGCATTTAAATGTCTCACTTAAAATTCAATTTCAAACATTAATACGCGGCAATTTGTGAGAAAAATACACATAACGGTGAAATAAATTTATTTTTTATTACGTCAATTGAAAAATATTATTTCCTATAAAATTTAATATCTAAAATCGAAAAGAAAAATTCAAGAAATTCAACACAACATCCAAACCATCACAAAAATTAAATTAAAAATTTAAAAAACCTAAAACGCAATAAATTTTAGGTTTGAAAGTAAAGTAAATACCCATTATGCGTCTAAACCGGATTTCTAATAAAAAATCACATCCAAATAGATTCACCCGTTTAAGAGCTACGGTGTCACAGACAGACACACACCACACACAGCGGTCAAACTTATAACACCCTTCGCGTTGGGGTTAAAAATTATCGTCTTCGAGGGGAAATTTCTCCGCTACGCAATTTTTTGCTTGTCTTAATTTTAGAAAAGTGAAGATTTCAAAATCAGAGACTGTTGGCCACACTGATTGAGAACAATTAAACACTAAAACTAAATAAATCTAACACTCATATATACATACCTCTTGCCTCTAATTTGACTTTTTCTGAAAATAAGAAATAAATAAACTTTAATTTTGTGTTTAATTTAAAAACTAAAATTAATTTGTGTGTTTTTGAACATTTTGTGACAAAATGGTGATGTGTTATTTGGTTCAAACGGAAAGAATAATTTTTTAGCCAATTTTTTGATTTTAAATTAATAATTAAGAATGTTTTTTGATCTTAAATTAAAAATTATTAATTGATGTGTGCAAGCTCGATGTCAAACTGAAATTGTAGCAAGTAGAGACACCGCAAGGACTCATCTGTACGTCAGAAACCTATAGAACAATTTTGTCTTTGACATTTCATCAAATATTGCGTTTTAAATGACCACAACGTTGTCAAACATTGCCTTAAGGATAATACCTCTGACTCGAACCAAAGAAAAATCACATAGAAATTAAATAAACAAAATGGCGCATTCGAATCTATTAAGAAAAGTAAATAAAATCGTAATTCTCCATCAACAAATTCGAGAAATCCGCCATTTTGTATCAAAAAAAGAAACGAAGGAAATTCCACCCAGAACCTCGTTGTCACCATACCGCCGCCATGCTTCCATTTGAAATCGATTTTAATTATGTTTTCTATTCCCTCCCCCCTCCGCTCGGTCTCCCCTTTTCGAGAGTCCTTTTATGTTTGTGCGTTGGGGCGGCATTGAGGTAGAGCCTTGAAACCATGAGCTTTCTATGTCTACAAGATAACATGATGACCTAAATATGTTGTTAGCCAACATTGCCGTCCCCTCAATCAATACTAGACCCCCGTCTGCCCCAAATGGCGCCCCCATTTCTGGGATTCGCTTGAGATATAAAAAAACGTGAGATAAAATTAATTGGATGTAGAGTTTTAGCTCCAATCAATGATCCACGTTTTGGTGAATTTGTTTATTAATTAATAAAAATTAAATAAAAATTTAAGAGGGGATCCATATTTTTATAATTTTCGTCCTAGTCCTTTTGCCAGAACGATAAGATACAACGCAATCAAGGCGTTTTATTTACTTTTCCATTCGAGATTTTTATTTTACTTGTTCCATCATCCTTTGCAAGGACTGGATACTAAAGGATGAATGAATTGTAATCTGAAGGCGAACAGGAATTACATCACTCAGGACAAAGTAAATGCAAATCGGATTCGCTAAAGACGCCATTTAATTGAGTTCTGAAACGATCCCCGCAGGACAATGGACGAGAAATACAAAAGAAACCATTGCAATATTATTCTTGTCTTGTAAATATCCTTTTTATGAAAATATTTTGCAACATGTTATCCTCAAAAAAGTTTCCCCCGAGATAAGCCGAAACGTGCCAGAGTCCTTTAATATTTCTGGAAATATTTCTTGTAACAGGGTGATTTGAAACAAAAGAAAATCGCTTTTGAATGTTGTGAATACAAGGAAGGACATTCAAAAGAAACTGCAACACCAGGGAAGTCTTTCCAATTGAGTTATAAGGATACGGAAGTGGTAAGGTGGTGAAAGGATGCATCTCTTGTGTTTACTTCCATAACATTTTGAAGTATCCTTAGTGCATCCTGCACTCGCAAAAGTATATTCCTGAAATAAAGGATGTATCGGAAGGATCTCATGCAAAATTAATTACACTCAAGCAACTTGTTTCGTCCTTATTAAAATTTACACGTCTTTGAAGTTTCTTCGCAGTTTCTTCGAAATTGTTTAGCTAAAAATATTCGAATCCTTGATAAAACTGTAGTCTATAAATTCAAGAAGACATTTCTCACGAATGGGAGCACCTGTCTTCGTGGAACCAGTGAATATTCTTAAATAAACTTTATTACGACTTCAAGGATAATTCTGAAAAGGTCAGAGGTGAAATTATAAATTCTTTTGAAATTTAAACCGAAGGGATCAATAGAAACGACAGGGATGTCCGACAGAGAATTTCATTCTGAAGCTTTACACTTGTCGCATAACTTCGTCTCGTGGCTAACAGATGGCGTTCACAGATCTCGGTTGTTAAGGACGTAATTCCGACTTGGAGGGTTTATTGTTCGTAAGAAGGCAAAAATTATCAGATTTGAAAGGACATCTGCAAAAAGGAGTTAATAAAAACCACATGGACATGAATGAAAATCTAACCCAGATGGCGTCAATTGCAAATCAACGATTTTTATCGTCGCATTAGAAAGGGATTCTGCATTGAAGACGAGGAAATCCTAAAATAAAATTTCGATTTATCCTGAAATAAATATCATAAAAAGAACGACTTCGAGTTCAGGATCATCCAGCTAATAAAAAACTCATGAAAACATGACCTACTTGTGACAAGTCCTTTTGACACATTCCAAGACTACTATCTATGAAGAAAAAGATTTGCCGCCATTCACTTGTATTTGCACAAGGCGGCACTGGTTAAATATTCACAAAAAAAGGACTCCTTCGAATATGTCAAACATTTTCAAGGACATCAAGACTTCAGCTACAGTGCTGTGAGGAATAAAAATGAAAGTGCACTGCAAACATGACTCGAATTTGTTTGTTTGTGTTTGTGACAGTTGCATGAGGGGCACCATCTTTTATATTTTTTTTATCAAGGAAATCCTTTTCAGGATCTGATTGCATCATTTATTTTTTCCTTCAGAAGTCTAGAGGGTACCCCCAAGCACGAGTCTTCACATATGCACACGTATGAAGACATCGTCTCATTCCCAAGGATATGAAGTCGTCCTTTTCATGATTGGCTGATAGTGATGAGAATTTCAGAATATCTTCTCGTTGTCGTCCTTTTGCCAGTCGATACCTAACCTCATTTGTATGCACAGGATGTTGGCTGGGAAAAAAATCTATGACATAAAATCGACTAATCGAAAGTCTCGTCCTTTTGGCCTGTTGTCCTGACGACTTTTAACTTGATACTCTCAATAGCCTCGAGGATACTTGAAAGGATTTGAAACATTTTTTCCCTCATGTTTACAATTACAAGGATTTTGCCATTTTTCAGTTATGTCCTTTTTAAAAACGACACGAAGGACATTACCACGTGATTGTGGGAAATTTGGGGAATAAAATTTCTGTTGTCCCTCTAAAAGAATTGATTAAATTGAGATTTACACAGGACAAACAGAAAAATAACGAAAGGACATTCACATTTCGATAAAGTCCTTTGAACCAAAATTTCACAAACTACTTTGTATTATCAGGATGTACTGATATAATATCATAATCACAAAATCACAAATAACATTGTGTCGTATGTATATGGTATATCTTTGAAAGGATTCCAATATTTCATGAAGTTGTCGTATAAAGTACCAAAAGGATAATTCAATCCTTTCGTTGAATGTAAGTGAATAATCCGGGGAAGGAAACGGATGTAAAGCATAAACAAATGGCACAGCATCGACATGAAAATCAGAAAATCCATTTTCGTCCTTCCGCTAAAAAGGATAATACATACACAATCACATACATACAAAACAATGACAGAGGCACAGAGAAGGCGTCCATTTTGTTATAAATTTTCATTTAATATTTACAAATGTATTTGTGTGTTGTTCGTCCTGTCAGGATAATAGTGCTGCCATCTGTAAATCCAAAAACTCACTAATCAATTTACATAGTCCAACAATTTCCTATCAATTCCATTTGTGGGCTTACAGGATACAAGGATCGCAAGGACACCAGTTGTGATGAAGGCTTAACCGCACACGAATATGCAATACGGCCAAATGTCCTTGTTTTCGTTGTTTGTTTGTGTTGTTGTAACTTTGTTACTTTCCGTTTTTGCAAGCGGATTGTTAATTAAAGCGTCCTTTCTTGCAGGACACGTTCGCATGGAGTGGGAGATTTTATCGGGACAAGTTCATTTTGTAAAATACCGAGTATTACTCTTATTTCATGATGGAAGGCAAAGGACTTGTTGTCAGAGTTGCTTCTTCAGCTTCACTCTATCGACTTTGTGTGTCAGTAAACTAATTGCCAACGTGAGGACACAAAGATCCTTGATACAGCTCGTCCTACTATCCGTTCAGGATGAAAATCCTTCAAGAGGAATAAATTCGAAAACAAACGAACTCTTTCACATGGAAGGATCGAATAACTCTGGACAATTGTGAGGAGCCTGCCTGTCATTGTTGTGGAGTAGTTACGGAACACAGTTAGTATGAGAAGGTCCTTGTTAAGGACTCAATCGATTATTGAATCACTTTTAGTGATAACTTAACAGTTCAATGGTGCGTTAATGGGGAAAAAGGGATAAACCTTCCTGGAAGTGCACTCCATTTTGGTATTGAACAATTTTGTCCGTGCTCGTGTTTATTTTAACGCATTGAACGCTAATCAAGTGCGAACAATAATTGACCTCCAATTCCATTAGAATAACTCTCTGTGCACTGCCATCTAAATGTCAAACTAGAAACTACATTCTCTTGAATTGAATTTCGAAAATCGTCGTTTGAAGAAAAACTTTTTGCTTACATCACACGATTTCTATGATTTCAAACTTTCTCTGCTTCGCTCGGTTGGTGTCCCCTTGAGGTTTCTGCATTCCATTTTCGTTTGATTTTTGTGAATTTTTTTTCATGACGAAAAAAATTGTGACTTTTAAACTGATCAAGAATTGTCCGTTCATATATGATTCTCCATGACAGAACGCAACAAGTAAAAATCTTGGTAGGCAATTCGCCAAACCGGAAGACTATCGTGATGATTTTTAATTTCCGGAATACTTCCATTAACGGATATGGTTATGTACCCGAAACTGAAATGGAGAAAAAAGGTACTTCTTTCGTTCCCTCACAAATGGTTAACCTGAAGTCCACACACATGCACACACACAGTGGAAAGGAGACGAAGCTTTTTTTGGTCCTTCGTCTGTTTAATTAAATTAGATTTCACTTAAAGCAATTTTGAAAAACTTACAAAATGAAAAGTGAAGAAATTGAATTGAGGGGTAAGTTTAAATAGAACTCATTCTGTACAAATGAAATTAAATATGGATGCTAGGTATACTTGCAAGGACTCGATTCTTTCCAGTGCAAACAATGCCCATAATCACACAAGTCTATAATTCACTTGAAGCTGCACAATTGAGAGCGACATCCCTCACAGGTCATGGACAGGACACTCTCATGCTTTTCACGTCGTTCATGCCCTTGTGGCGCTTGTTAATTGTGAAACAGACAAATTAATTTCCTTTTAAATTGTAACAAATGGCAGGACAGCTGAGTGATCCCTGAAATATTTACGAGTCCAGAGAAAAATCCTTTCAAAACAGGCTCCCTGTTAAAAAGGGACAATTCCGAACGATTTATTGACATTCCCAGACACTCCCTAAAGAAGAGTGTCCCTTTTATGATGGCGTCTTTTATTGACGTTCCCAACAAGACCCGTTGACGTGTTCTGTCCACACGATAAGCGATTTATGAAGGACATTCCCGGGATAACGGGCGTAATCGGTCAGAGTACCTCCTGAATGATGAAGTCCCGGGGAATAAATTAGCTTCATTTAAGAAAATCACTTCCTTGACGACTCCCAAGGAGTTCACATTTCCTTATGGCGTTTTTTGATGTTCTTGTTTCCTTGAATTTCGTGTGTCGAAATGAGGATGTCATTTTATTGTCCTTTTTTCTGTGATACGACCAAATTTCAGCATTGATTAGTTTTGCGTGATGGAAATCGAAATTTCACTGCGAATTCAAACGCATCGAACACACCCAGCATTCGAGGTTTTATAAATTTCCTTTTTTATTAGGTTTCTTGAAACGTCCGGGTCGTTGACCTTATTTCAGCCAAAGCCTAACCCCTTCCTTTGAGGAGTGCCAACGAGGCAATGACTTCTGGAAAGTTGCCTTCGAAGGTGGCACTCAGGACTCACCTTGGGATTCAAGGATTATTCAAGGATCACAAGGAATTTCCTCAAAACTTTCTGAACACTTCATTCTCATTTTGAGGAATGAGTCCGATACTCATCCTACTTCGGTGCAAGACAAATGAAGGAACATGGTATGCAACATCCATGCAGGTGCACAAAACTTCCATTAAATCTACAAGAAAAATCTATCTAAGTTACAAGAAAAATCTATTTTCCGTTTATTTTCATTCAATTTAAATGAAAGCCGGGTAAATTCTAACAATTTTCCAAAGCGTCTAACCTCATTTCTAGTAAAATCCCTCATAAATTCAAAATGCAGGCACCATTTATCAACGGGCAAAATTGAATCCCACAACGGTTCTATAGCGTGTTTCATTTTGTACCCTGGGAAAATTGAAAAATTTCTTAAAAAACCCAAAAAAATTCTTTTTCTTTTCGTTAAAAATATTTCCACAATTCACGGAATGTGCTCGTTTCATGAAGATGAAGACATGCCCTTAAACTTGTTATTTGTAAGGGAGACTCTTTGGGGCATGTCTCAGAAGTTTCAGAAGTTCCTGAGGCTTCCAGTGGCCTTTTTAACTTGTCCTTCTCTTGCCTGCATCGACATCTATACAGAAGTCTTGAAAATATAATTTTTATGTTTGCTACACTATCAATTTTAACATCTTCATTCTGGGATAAGAGGCCAGCACAAGAAGGACCAAAAATCAAAAAAAGCAGTAATTATTTATAACTGCGTTTTTAAACATTGCTTTTGTTGTTACATTAAGTAATTAAATAATTTAATATTTTTATAAATGAAATTTTCTGTTTTATCGTGGGTGAACAATTTCACCATTTATCACATCTGCATATGTGTGTCGGCCCATGTTGCACTAGCTGGAAACATTAGTTCAGTTACAAACGCGTGTATAGTCGATGCACAATTTTGCGTAGCTGAGACATACTTAGCAGAAGCACTTTGTGAAGAATGTGAACATTTGAATTGATTTGGGAAAAAATGTAAATTACAAAAAGTAAACGCCCAGTAACGCCAAAATAACGGCAGTCATGAAATTCAAGATTTCTTTCATTTTTCCAGTCATGTCCTGCGGAAACTTGAAGCTTTATTAAAAGGCAATAAATTGGAAATTTGAAAAAAGTTTTTCCCTTAAATCCTTTTCATGGGCATCCATTTTGTAGTTTTGCGGAAACTTTTGAAGGACATTCTCAAAATATTTGATAAGTTTTATTTGATGGTGGTTTATTGGGAAACTTGAGGGAATAATTGAATTCCTCAAAAAATAACAAGGAAAATTCCCTAGAAAGCATTTCGCTTTATTAGACCCATTTTCAAGGATCCACAAAGTCATCCCCCAAAGGACTAATGAGAAATACTCCGTCGGCCTTTACCTAAGATTCTTAGAAATTTGTTCCTTATTTTTCATAAACACAAACTTTTTAATTTGCGGTTAAAAAATGTATTTAATATTAAAAATTTTTTATTTTTTAATTAGACCGTTTCATTTTCGTCCTGACTCGTGATGAGTGTATGTGTGTGCACAACATCGTCCTGAAAATTTTTTCATTACGTATTTACGTTTTTCACAATTTAATTACTTTAAAGCGTAATTTTCTTAATTAAATTATTAAATTTTGAAAATCTTTTTCTTTCTTGGGACTATAATCTTGTGATGAAAAACTTTTTTTCTCCTTCACAATTTAATTCAATTTAATTTAAGTTGATTTTTTTCTCCTGGATTCCAGATGGCGCTAAGGAAAAGTTTCCGGAGTTTTCTAAAAACTTCGTATTTGAATTCCATACAAAAATTTCAATTCCATTAAATATTTCAAAATCAAACTGGAATTCCTTTTTTCGATCGATTTGAAATTCAAACTTGAATCCGTGAACTCAAGACGGCGTGAGTAAAATGGAAACTGCGAAAGCTGAAAAAATATAAAACAGGCAAATGTCAAAATTTCCCAACAACACGCCACTCATATTGCTTTCACGCCGAGTGGTCAAAGTGTCTTCCCTTTATTCAAAGCCATATGTGAACATTTCGTCGGATGACATCTTCTGCTTGAGTCCAACATCGTGAGCGTGAAAGTAATGTGTTCGAATAAAATATTTTTAATTCACAAGACATCATCATTAGCTACTTCAGAAAGAAGATGATGTTTGTGTCGTTTCTGAGTTTCCGATTGAAAGCCATTTTTATAATTTTCTTTTTCGCATCGTGAAAAGCATTTTTTAACAAGCATAATGCAACATTATGCTGTCACGAATAGTTCATTTTCATAATGTGACGAATGGTTGCAACGTTACATCCATGTGAAACTCAAGAAAATCCTTTAAACCATTCAACAAGGGAATTTTCTTGAACTTCTCGTGCAAGAAAGCTTCCTCGTAATGTGCCTGTCATTTTAGTAGAATGGAAGGAAAATGGAGCGTTTCCGAGGAGATGTTAATGGCGGAATTTTCACTTGTATGACGTGAATATTTCATAAAAGTCCATCTAGCCTTATTACATTCGAATTTCACTACATTGCACTAGTTATTAGTTTCATGAACACGTGAGGAGATATCCTTTTAAGAAATTTCCACATAAGATTAATTTTCTAAAAATATTTTCTTTTTAAAATGAAGCAGACCAACTTTCGGATCAATGTGACAGGATTAAACGTTCCGAAATAGCCAGACAATCCGAAAAGGGTTTCTATTTTTAATCGCCGCCACAAATTTTTGATGTTGCCTGGGCAGAGTTTCCCTGGAAATCAATATTACCAAAGCATTGTTCTCAAAGATTCTAATTTATGTATTTATAGCACGTACTGGTTGCATAAGATAACCACCACACCCGTCATTCACCCTTCTGGCTATGTACGACATAATTACATTGATTTGTTATTCGAACTGCGTTGGTGTCATTGACGTCAAATAAAATCAAGTAGATAAAATTTAAGAATTAAAATTACAATAAAATTTCAAAAATGAAATGGTAAAATTCTTCCCGTTATCGAGACGGACGAAAAGATTAAACAAATAAACGCAGCAACAAATTTGCATTTGTTCTCTCTTTCTCTCATAACTAGCAACTCAAAACAGCACGATCAGTCATGTTCAACAAAAGTGTACTAGTCAGTTTGACAGAATATTCAAATCGATTTTAATTACAGAACAACCTTCATGTTAACCTTGAAAGCATTTCTTCTGGGTGTCCTTGAAGGATATCATCGACTCGGCAAACAGCTGAGCGAGTTATTCATGTGCAAGACAACAATTTTACATGAAACACGCAAAATTCTCGTAGAAGGATTTAAATTAACTGGAATTCCCTGAAGGACACTTACAATTCAAGTCAGTGTATCCTGGTGGACTTATAAAACAAATTCTTTATGAGATCACGTGCTCAAAGACATGTTTCAGGTGGCCAAGAAGTGAGGGTAGATTTTAATTTATTGATGAAGACAACGTCCCCAATTGACAATTAAACGATTAACTTTGCAGCGAAGCCTAGAAGACGTTGGAACTTTAAACATTTAAGGGTACTATGAACTCGCAGGAGAGATTTCAAAGAGCGTGAATGAAGTGCGAAAAAGGATGAATCATCCAATGTCGATTTATCAAAATTGCACGTGTAGTTTTTATCGTTTCGTGGTGTGTGTATAAGTCAATTAATTGAGTAATTTGGGTGAAAGACTGGCTTCACCCTTAGCACTTGATAAATGACGAAGCGAAATCAGTATTACCAACTTTCAAATCGAAATGAGTGACATATATTTTGGAAGACGGCAATCAAACCAATTCAATTCAACAAAACTATTTTCATTCATTGAAAGTTGATGGCTTTTGCGTGTGTCGATGAATTTGAAGTTTTTCCGTTGAACAGAGTGAGATAGAAACATTCCGGCTTCACGACGTTGCGTAATTTTTTGATTTTTGCTGTGAATTTCACCGTTGATTTGCTTTGCATCATCATTATGTAACTATAAATTTAAAGGAACGAATTAAATCTTGGCTTCTTGATTTCTGAGCTGTTTTCAGAAAAACAAGGGAACATGTTCTAAGATATCCTAGTCCCTCAAGTGGCATCCCTATAATTAAGTTAAAGTTTATCCTTAAGTTCAGTATCATCCTACACAAACCCTCATTAGAATGTGACCTTAATTGACAGAATTACCCTCCTTCTCTTAAACACATTCATACACAAATACAAACGCAAGCAGAAACACCTTCAACAACATAGAAATGGAGCCTTAATTGGTTTTTGAATGAAAATCACCATAGTTATTGGAAATCAATTCTAATAATTATTAGTTAGGTCTCATTAAAACTAGATCGATTCCTTGATGACTAAAAGGAGGATTCTCCTTAAATTTGATGAGAAATTTCAGTATTTAGGCTCCCCGCATAATTTATTTTCTCCCCCAAAGTCCCCAAAGTCGTTGAATCCTTAATTTATTGTCAGGCGATTGATGAATGGATAACGAAATTGTTATTATCCTTGTGACAACGTTTTATTACAAATCCTTGAAGTCTTGAATTCACGACTTCTTGCATTCAAGAGGAACAATTTTCTCTTTAGTTTCGTAACATGACGGCACGTGCATCTGGCAATTGTCCAATGTAGCTAGCATGAAAAGGTGAATTTGTGGACATGACCAGATGATCCCTGAAGTGGAACATGTCCTGGAGGTAATGAGCCAAATACAACAAATCACTTCTTATTTAAAGGATTCATTTGTTGTTAATCTTAGCATAACTTAAAGCATGACAGACTCCCACAGGACGAAGCTATAAAGCCGCAATTACCCTTGTGAAGCAAATATTTCATTAACTCAAACTCTAGCCCATTTATCCAGGACACGACCCTAATAATAACATAATGCAGAGACAAAAGGATATTATGGCAATTTTAATGACTGCAAGTGTCCGAGCAAATTATAAGAAAATTCTCCTCGAAAAAAGTTACTTAAACTAAGGAAAACAGAAAAACTTTTTAAAAAAAGCTTCTTTCTGTAGAAAAAAGGACACGAACAAGAGGGAAAGGACACCAAAAGACTTTGGCTAATTAAACTCGGATTAGTCCTTAAGCGGAGCCATTTATTTTGCAGATTTGTTTAAAAAGTCTTTCAAATGACTTTGTTGGCGGAAGCTTTCAAAGTTTAAGTGGATGAGCTTTGAAAATGTTTGTTTGTTTTTGGTGTGACAAGAAACAGATTTTTGTGTTTATTTCATTCCAAAAATTTCTTGACTACGTGAATGATTGATTTAATTTCGATTCGTGAAATAGAGATGGCACTGAAGACACTTAAGTGAATTATAATTTCAAGTGTTAAGCTGGAAGCAATATTTCCCCGAATTATTCATCCCTTTTGGAATTTTCCAATAATTTTCCCTAGACAATAGAAAATTTTCATCCCCACAAAATTGAGGCTAATAATTTCTAATCGTTTCCAATTAGATTCGTTCATTTTTTCCCATCCAATTCGAAATTAATTAATTCTAATTGCCTTTAGCCACAGACAACATCCAATTAACCTTTGCTCTTCATTAAAACAAAAAAAAAAAAAAACGAGGACGCCCTCCTGTGAAGGATACGTTTTGGGGAGCACTCGAAAACGATATTGAATCCCTCGGGGGCGGCTTGTGGAAAAATAAAAACGACGGAAGGATATCATCATAAATTAAAAAATAAAAATTAATTTTTTCCCTCCTCTTTTTTTGGCAGAGCGGTGCTTCATTATTCTTGAGCTGGAGCTGTAATCCTTGCCATTCTTCTTAGCTTAGGGACTTTTCTCATCCTTCGTGTGTCATCCGGGATGTGGCAATGTGTGTGTGTGTGTTGGTAAAATGTGGTTCGGAAGTAATCCAAAGAGAATTGAACCGATTCGAAATGAGTTTCTTCCTGGATATCGAGGGGAAAAGACTTGGGCCGAGCAAGAACTAAACGGTGGTATTACAGACAATATGCTGGATCGGCAGGATGTTTCTGGAATTAATGATGCACTTAATTATCAATCAAAACAAACACAATGATGAGATTTAGGAAAATCGATTTTTAAGCGTTTCTTGAAAGTCCTTCTATCCTTTTTATGTATCACAATGGTACCTTTAAGAGCCTGATTTAGATCATTATGGATCATTGTTATTATGAGACACTCAGGTTTTATACACTTTTGTTCCTCACAAAATTTACATAGTTCCACTTCCAAGTTGCACAACTAGATGGTGCTAATTTCTTTGTGAAAAGAATTACAGAATGGGTGGGTGACTGGCCAAGAGCCATCGACAGGTCAGTCCTGAGGAAGCAAGGATGCACAAGACCACAGTTCACTCAATTGTAGATGATAACTACCTACGTTGCATTTAAATTTTAAAAGAATTGGACTTGAAATGATTCGAATAAATGGAATGAATAAGTTTGAAAGGGTAATAACTAATCAAAACTTACCAAAGGATAATAAACCGCTATTCAGCATACTCAACTTAATTGTGTTCGGAATCGAGACGAGGCTCGTCGTTGCACTGAGAGTTTTCTTCTTCTTTGGTTTGTCTAAATCTGCATAACGTGATGTTGATCTGAAAGAGATAAAGAGTGAAGGAACATTTTATAATTTTAATTTAACACATTACTTATTTTAGAAAAAAGGAAAAGGAAAAGGAAAAGAGAAAACTCATCAGACACATCAACATATATGTAACAAAAACAATTGTCAATTGTGTACCTGGACAAGAAAAATCGATAGAGACAGAAAATGGTTTGTAGACGAAAATAGAGGAGAAATTGAAAATGACGTTTTGACGTCGACATTTGAATATGTTTGTCGACATTTTGAATATGAATCAAATGCCGGGTAGTCGAATGTGGTGAACTAGAATTGTCTTCACTTTATTCAAAGCCAATTTTATTGCAGTGCGATTTAGAAAAACTGGTTGAATACTCTATCTAAGAGACTTTAAAATGTTCAAAGTGAAAAATTAAACTGGTTAAAATCGGTTTGAGTCAAGTTGTGTTCGACATAAAGTTGGTTACGTAAAGGCACTGAAAGAATTTGTTGTCGTTTGCGGAAAATTCACTTAAAATTTTCTAGAGAAACCTTCTAGAGAAAATTTTAAACTTATTATTAATAAAAACAAAATGTCGAATTTCACTTAAGTCAGGACTCTTCGTAAAGTTTGAAATAACATTTCCTTGGGAAGTTCTTAATTAAAATCTGAAGATCCTTCAAGAGTAGCTACAAAATGAGATAAACTAATTTACTTAAATAAGATGCAACTAGGATGCACTGGAAGGATGTTAGAATACTCCAGAATAGACAGGACGAAGGATAAAATTGAGTGGGAGCAGTCAAGTTGACTACTTTTTGACTAACTTGAATTCATCCAGAAAGTTTTGATGGACGTCTTGCAACTCCACTCAAGTCTGAATGGAACACAAACAAAATATGCAATTAAGGACGAAATGCTACCATGTGCCACGGTATCCAACTTTGTGACTTGGCGGATTCCCCAAAGTCAAAGTGGGAAATTGATTAGCTTTTCCTGCTAAATATCATTTTCTATGACACGACGAATCGCATTAAATTCACACACGATTAGATTAAAATGGCGAATAACATGCAGTCATCTTGAATATGATTCAGAAATTTTCATTTCCGTTGAATTTTCTCAGAATCCTTGAGAGGATTCAGTTCGCACGTGCTTCATCAAATGTGACACATTCAAATGAGTTGAACAAGATTTACGCGTCACTGCGCCATCTGTGATTGACTGACAGGATGATATGAGTTATTTGTGGCTTCCGTTTCAAATTAAACTTAGCTATTTCCACTTGTAATGGAATGAGAAGCAGTGAAAAGAGACAATTATATTTGTCTTATGATACTTGAGTGTCACGCCATCTGTTACTGATCGACGAAAGCTCATTTATAGAAAATATTTATATATATGGATAAGTTAACTGACATTTTCACGGATTTTATGCTCAAAAGAGTTATCTCTGCAAATGAGAGACAGTTCTTGAGAGCTATTCAGTCCATCCATATAGTGAAATGCTCCATCCTTATAAATTAATGGAGCGGATCAATGGATCTGTCACATTTGCAGAAAATGCTATTTAGAGCTTAAAAATCCAACACAAGCTTTCAAAAACGCGTGTCAACTCATTATATGAAGACGAGCAATTTAATTACTTGTGGATATTACATCGGTTGAAATTTGAATGGTTTCTCAAATTTCAAATTCCATCATACACGCCATCTATTATCGACTGTCCCAATTCAGTGGAATGCCTCTCATCTAAGGACATAATTTTTGTAAATTATTTCCATCAATTGCCAGTCAGATTTTTAACGTGATTGTGGCTGTTAATTCTTTCATATTTGAATTATAAACGATAAAATTTCAAATATCCTTGTAAACATGGCGTCGACAGAGACGCCATTAAAAGGACATTTTGTTGAAAACGAATTGAATTACGTGACGTTTCATTATTAATCATGAAAATGTTTGTACAAAATTAATTTTTATCCATAAACTAACTTCTGGTTTATGATTATGTCCCCCCATCTCCCCTTTTATCACATTCATATTTATCCGGAAGAATAAATTTTATTTGATTTGACGAGAAATTTCCATGGAAATTTCGTGCAATTTTCACAATTACTCGATGATAATGTGGAGCTCATATTGTTTATATGTGACTCCCCATTTTTCTAGTGTATAGTATCTTCGAAATGAAAGGAAACAATGAGTTCCAGTTGAGTTGAAGTTATAGAGCATAGAACATCAAATTTGATGATACTATTTACCCAGTCAGGTGAGCATCCCCACCTGGAGATCCTCGAGGAGACATCCAAAAGGGGAGTCATGAAAATTATTTCATATTTGCATTTTCCATCAATTTGGTGAGTCTTGAATACTGTTCACAAGCACCAAGTTGGTTTTATTGGATTTTAACAATTTCAAAGCATCCTTAAAACGGTTATCCTTCTTCTTCTTCTTCTTCTTCGTGAGCTAGTATTTATTTTTCCATTTCCTTGTAGCATCCCATTAATATTTCGTAACCTAAATCCCAAATTGTATGCTCCCCTCTTATTAATGGAGATTTCAGTTGAAATTTTCTCATTTCTACATTTTACACGCATTCAAAATGAAAAAAGGACATCTTCAAAGGATCAAAATGGCTGGAAAAAACTTTGTCTTTCGATTGATCCCCTAATTAACCCTGGAGGCTTAAGCCAAAGACAAATTTGCTTCGTTTCTTTCACTGGCCTTTTTGTGGAAAGTGTTATCCTTTGAATTGTGTCACCATTACAAAAAGGGTTCCCATTTGACTTTCACAGGAAAAAAAAAGTTTATTAATATTTCAAACTTTGAAAGTTGCATGCCCTGCAAAAGGGAAAGTGTGTTGTGGTTGTGGTTATCCTGTTTCCCATTAAAAATTTCAAAAGTTTTAAACAAAAAACAATTAAAAAGCTCTTGTTGGCGCCATTTAGAACTTATTATGTTTGCACGGCGCCATTTTATGACGCCGTTTTTACTGTCATTTTTCGGCCATTGATCTTTCAAGTCTTTGAAATGAACAAAGACACGGCGAATTGCAGAATCTCTAGGACTTTGCGAATAAAAACGCTCTTACATCCTGCCGGGTGTCCTTAAAAATTCGACAGAATGCGCTGCTTGAGCTCAACCCCCTTGAGAGCTTAGAAATCATCTTCGTTCAACTCCATCCCGTTCCATTGCTCTGTAATGATGTCAAGGAACCAGAATTGATGAGAAAGTCTCCTGAAATTGTCCTGTCAAACTGTAGCCACAAACGAATTTTTTTTAAGGACATGTCGCATGGACTTGTCGAAGTGAAAATGATGGAGAAACAATAGAAAACAAGGCGCCCCACAAATATTATCATATAAAAACTTCTAATCCGAATTATCCTTCGAAGGATAGTGTGAAGTTTCAAAGTTTTCCCCCGTTCCACATCATCGTAATTATCCTGGCGAATAATCTCGATCGAATCATGGCGGAACTTTTGACGAATAAATCCATAAGGACAATCCTAGAGACAATCTTCTTCTCGGTCTCAAGGACTCACATCCTGGCCGAAGTGATTTACAACTGGATATTGTTAAATTTCGGATTTTCTTAAAGCCACAAAAACTTTATCTTCATCGCAAATAAGAAAAAAAAACTTTCCGTTCCAGCTAAAAGCTCGGTTACACTTGAAGCCATGTGGAAAATGAAAAGCTTTTAACGACAAAAAGGATTTTCCATTTCCACAGTTTATTGCTAAATAAGAAAAAAAAAGTACAAGAAAATAACCCTGTCCCCCTTGTGTCCCGTCTCGGAAGTAATTTACCGAGAGTGTAGCGCTAAAGGATCCACCATTTTGTTTTGTTTTTTAAGGAAAATAATAAAATTCCAAAAGGGCGGTGGTTTTTTTCGTTTTTAATGTTTTCGCTTTTTCCTGGAAAGCTTATTACAAAAGGATTTTTTCAAAAAGAAAAGCTTAAATGAATTTGAAGTTTGTAATGAAGTTAATATTTTTACTGGAGAAAACAAAATATTTTATTATCAAACTCACTTTATTCGCGTTGTATTTTGTGAAAACAAAAACAAAAATAATTAATTTTCAAACGAACAAAATGGACTCCGCGAAATCGCAAACAAATAAACTTGGAAAAAATCTTATAAATCAAAAGGAGTTTTTATTGTTGTTTCTGCTTTAGAAAGATTTAAGACTATTTCTCTCTCTCTCTTTCTTCTTCTGTCTCATACAGAAAAGAGAAAAGTAATTTTCACATACCACCTCAGTCGGTGACAATAGCCGTATTGTTTTAGTCACTTCAGTGGTGCACAACTGTCAAATACCATACATTTATCAACTAAACTGTGAATTTAACATGTCAAATGAAGTTGGTAAGCGGTTGTCAGGGGTGCCAACTTTTACTAGGTCCGTTTGTTTTGAGTTCGGAACTGCTCCGGAATACTAAATTGTACTTTTAGTACTCAGTTCCGCGTTTGTTTTGAAGTTTGGTGTAGTACCAAACTGTTCCATTTTATCATGAGAAAGTATGAGAATTTGACGATTTTGTTCCCACTTTACCCTGACGCATTAGTTACAACGGAGCAGAATGGAACGCTGGAAGTGTCAAACTGCACTTTTAGTACAAAGTTCCACATTGTTCTGAACTCAAAACAAACAGACCTACTGTTTATCAAGTGAAAGTCTGTTACTTTCGATTTACACTAACGATAACCAATAGATCGATTCTCGACACTAACAGATCGATTCAATTTTTCGAATAAATCTTTCTAGATTTTGCATTTCCTGGCAGTTCCTAGTTCTTTAGTTTGAAGGCAATCTATAATACTGTCCAGTTTCTCTACGTTTTTAGTACTCTGGTGTGGCACACGAAGCCAGAACATTATTACTCCTTCCTTAGCTGCTTTTCCTTCACCATTTAAACTTCATCCTTAAGCTTTTTCCTTCAAACTTTCAGAACATCCCAAAGTGCATCAACAAAATGGCGGTTTCCCGGAATTGAATTGAAAATCACGTCCAGTTGTAATGAATCACAAGCTCGTGGTACTGGATAACACCGAGATATGTTACAGAGAAAGTAAGGCAGATAAAAAATTATCCCCAACCGGAAAATTAAGACACTCTTTCCTTCGGTTATCCTTATGGATCCTCTGCCTTCAGCTGGACACCGAAAGGCCATTCCGTTTTTATTGTTCCTGGACATGGCATTTGATGGTCGTCCATTAAATTTATGAATGCATTAAAGGATGTGAGGCGTTTACTGGGATTTTAAGAATGGAATTGTGTGAACAGGAAATGAATTTCATACACTCATGCACGCACACATGTCAGTGATGAATTTAAATTCATATAAATGCGTCATGAATTTAGTTACGTTTTTATTTTATTTATCAAATTTATTATTTTTAAATTTTCCACTTCTTATTCATGAAAACTCATTCTAAGAGAACTAAAATTAAAATATAAAACATATTTTAGAGCTTTCAAAAGCTTTCAATTTGTAGTCATTTTATAACACTTATAGTCATTTGGTATAAAAGTTACTAGTAGACCACTTCAGTATGTTCAGTATTCAGTGACGCGATCGAAGAAGCAAGCGACGCGTTCTTATCAGTTTTGGTCAGAAGTCTCCTGAAGGAAGTCTTCAGACTTCGGTCCTCAGTCAGAGTTAGTTAGTCTTTGACAAGAAGCATTCCGCACAACTTTATCCTCCTTCAGTATTCGTTGTTCTTTGTATTATTAAAGTCAATTCAAATAAAGAACAGTTTGTATTGTCACATTTCTATGAATTCTGTAGTTTTTGATTTTGGATCTGAGAAGATCAAAGTTTGAGGCATACTACAGAAGCTCTGCAAGTCATTTGTACGATCTTTTTATTTACAATCGTTTCATTTTCAATTTTATGAGAAGAATTTTCTGGCGCCATTTTGAAAATGTTGCGAAAAATTCCAAAAATTAAAACGCAGAAAATTCGGCTCGATAATAAAATAAACAAAATGTGGAAAACTGAGAACAGGAATTTCCGGAAAATCAATTTCCCCGCATCCGGTTTGCGAATCACCTTAGAACGGAAGTTTAAAAATAGCTTTTTTGTTGTGATTCGCCCATAAAATAATAAGTAAACTTTCATTTTGCATGAGATGCAAGAAAATGCGCAAATTTTGTGGCACTTCCGAGACCTAATTTGGTAAATGGACTTTCACGGGGACCATCTTCGGTAGTCCTGATTCTATTTCAAGATTCACTTATCATGAATCACTCGGATTTTGCTCTAGAACTTCGTGGCGACTTGGAATCCATCAGTTGCCACTTGGACACTTTTAGAAGACATCTACGCGGTTCGTTTGGTGTATTCACCACCAGGATTCAAAAACACGTGCTCGACAGCCAGGAGTTTTAGTGGAATCAGTGACATTCCAATTTAAATTCCACCATCAGACATGTCCCTGTGACATAAATCACAAATGGAGCAATTCCAAAGATACCAAGCTTTGGAACATGCAAAATTGTTATCGTTTTCATGAGAAAACAAGCGAAACTCTGCCAAACAATTGTCTGAAAAAGGTAAACAAAACATCCCCCGCGATGCTGTGCTACCATAAACAAGAGAAAAAATGAAGTCTATGATAAATGGCTTTCCTACATAAGTTGTGACATTTAAGTAGGCGGGCATTACACAATACAACAGTATAAACACAGAGACGTCTTGCACAAAGCCAGTAAACGCCATTTTTCATGCCTCAAAGACGAGACAACTCAAGCAGGGATGCCAACATGAAGTCGATAAGAAAATTTTAAGTTTGAAAAATGATTTTTCATTACAACGAACAAAAACACACATCTGAGAGTGATGTGTCCCAGTGAGAGTTTTTTAAACTTTCATATTTCCATCAATAGATGTCACTTTTCGTTGATGATTAAGAATTCATTGCTGTAATTGCCACGCAAATGGTTTTGAAAATTTTTCACTCATGAATGAAAGCTGAAGCAAAAGCTTCGGTGAAAGCTTTTTAATTAAACTTTCAGCGCCTCTATTTTCATTTGGAGAAATTTTTGATTTTTCCAGATTTTCTTTTTGAATAGTAGGTACTAATCATGATATTTATGCCATCTATCGTTTATTTTATTCATGATTTTGAAAACCCTTTCAATATCAGCAGATTAGCAATTGGGCACAAAAGTGAAAAATTCTTTGTAAGCATACAAAATTTCATAAAATTACATTTTCCAAAGAATTACGACAACCAAAAAATAATCGGCTCCTTCTATACCTCATCATATTTCGATTATTCTTGGGATAATTGGACGTGATACAAGATACCAAGATTCCAATGAGGATATGATAGCGATGTACCAATGATCCTTGAAATGACAGCAAGCAATTTTTAAGGATAACATTTTTATGTGTTTCCATGGGAGGAAGGTATCCTTGCAAGGATTACACGGAGTCTCTTAATAGACACTTCTTTCCCATGATGTCTCCATTCAGTTCCACCTTCACAAAATATCTTCGCCACCGGAATTACGGTTGCTCCTTTCTGTATCTTTTCCATTTTCTTTTCGCATTTTGTGGCATTTGTTGTGTTCTCTTGTTAACGACAGGACGAAAATACACACTCACAAACATGTTTTCGTCCTTTTTCCAGTTTGAGGCAGGTGGATTTTATGATAAATTAGATGACATCCTTGGATCATCTTGAGCAATTCATTTTGTTCACTCAATTGAAGATGAAAAGCTGAGGATAACCGAGAGACATTATGGCGCTAGTGACGTCAGCTAGTTTCTATTTCGTTCTCAATAAAAAGCAATACAACTATTCGATCAGGGCTAAAACAAAATTGTAAAAAGGCTCATTGGGAAACCTTTAGGTTTGAAATAAAAACCAAAAACTTTCTCTAACGAATTAATTAGAATCGGGTTTTCAATATCTTCCTCCCCAATGCCTTCAGTTCATCTCGAATTCAACACAATTGGGGTCATTATGGCGTCCAAAAAGTTTTTCTTTTAAACCAAAACCTTCGTGAATAATTGAAGTTTTCTTTAATGGAGGGCAAGGTTTGAAAGAAAAACCCACAGATTCATTCATAATTGAATATCATTTTCAATCAAATTAAAAAAGAACATTTTAATCTTCTTTTCTCCTTTTCTTACTCTTTGATCTCTCATTCATTTCTAGTTTGTTTCCTTTTGAATACCTAGTACTTCAGATCAAGTGGAAGTTCGTTCTGGATTTTGCTATTTATTTCTACACAGAAAAATTCAAACACAAATATGTTATTCGACGAACGCATCGTGGATGGCATTGAGCAAAGGGTGTGTATGTACTGTGTGCAAAACAAACGGTAAAATTTCACATTTGCTTCTTCGGTTTCTGCGAATTTTTGGTTAACTCTTTTTGAATTTTCTAAATTTCAAATTTTTTGATTTTGTGTTTGAAATTTAACCTGGAAAAGATTATGATATTATATCGCAACTCGACTTCATACCGAATTACATGTCATGTCACTTCCAACTGTTTGTTATTTATGAAATTTCAATAAATTTTCCACCCTTTCCACCACGTTTCGTAAGACACACGTTACAGCATCAAATCTACACTGGAAACCGACATGTTTATCAACTCAAATTCGGATGTTTTGTTTTCAACTTCATCATCGCCAGATGTTCCACCGGATTCATGTCAGCAACGATTTGCCCTTTAATATTCTTTTGACATTTTCAAATTTTCGTGAATTTTTAACAGACATTTTTATATTTATTCAATAACAAAAATAATTGAGCGCGTTTTTATTGAAAGCATTTTGTTTGTGAGGAACAAAATGACAAAGGAACAATATCAATTTTAAACTTTTCCACATTTTTTGTAAGTTTACTTAATATTTTAAATTTCTCAACTTTTTCGTAAACATCTTCTTCCGCTAAATACACAGCAGCCTAGATGGAGTCATATAGCCTGGAATTGTGTTTCCAGTCACAGTCACTGCAGTATGATAACGCCGTTTACATTCAATTTGCATATCATCACATCCTGTAAAAAGGACAAAGGGAACGTACGATTTGAAGATGATAGTGATTCCACTTTCCACAGGCATACGGCTCAATGTAAACAACGTGAAGGATACGAGCTGATAAGAATTCGAAGCCATCAGTTCGGCAGTCGTTTTATTTGCATTAGAGAGCCCACTTTCGAAGCATATCAAGGTGAATCGTAGTGACATTAAGGACACGGGAGGGTTTTACGAGTAAACAAATGGGAAGACACGACTCCGTCTTAATTGAAAACTGATACTTCTAAGATAAGGACGACTGAAAGTGTTACATTTCGTTCGACAGAGGTGTAATAAAAATCAAATTCACCTGGCAAAATTTCAAAGCACAATTGAGGGGGTTTTTTTTGCCCCCCAATCAAAGAAAACAATTTCATCTTTTTTTTCTGTATATCAAACGTGAACAGAATCTAACGCTGTTTGAAATACCAAAGGCAATAGGAACGTATCGATTTGAAACGATCAAAGGGACGTACTGTCAAGAGGAAGCTTACCTTCAGGCTGTTTCAAAGTGGCAACTGAGTTGGAGTTACTGCTGAACATTGAAGATGCTCGAGGTGATGTAGAAGAGCTACTCATGCAAATGAAACTTGTTCAGTTGGTACGTTGTGACGAATCTCGACCTCGATTCAGTTCAGGGAAAAAGTGTCTCTACAAAAAGATTCTACACACCTTCCCTTCATTTATTGTTGTCAACTGAACATGAAAATCAGTTGAACGTGAATATCTCAAAAAAGACAGTAGGGGAAAATTTAATTTACAAATTTAAGAAAATTATGAAAAAATAAATAGAAATTGAACGAAGACAACAAGCCAGTCAGCGTCCCAACGGGCTTGCAAAGCATGCATTTGTGCTTTCTTTCTCTTACTCAAAATAAAAGTCCAGTCAGAGCTTTTTGAAAGCTATTACAGGAGAATTTCGTGAATCAGCACGCAGTAAGGACGTTTGCCTTGAATTTGAAATCAAAATTCTATAAATAAATAACTGTTTTGTTATTTTGTTGGCATCCGACAGAGGTCACATATTTTTTTGAAAAACAATATCAAAATTTCTTTTGTTTTTCTCTAAAATTTCTTGGCCATCTTGAAGTTTTCAAGATTTGAATGAAAATTTTGTGAGTCACAGATGAAAATTTTCGAATTTGAATGTTACCCAACCTGACATCGTTTCGTCGACGTCGATGTGATTTTGAGGTAATCCTCGAAATTTTTTAAACCGTAAAATTAAAAATGTTAATAAAATATAAAATAAAATTTTGTAGACATTAAAAACGGAAATGGTTTAATTAAAATGAGGGAAATAAATTTAAAAATGTTTCTAAGGGAAACAAAATGGCGTCAACTTTTTTCTGGAACACCATAGCATTGTGCACTTGAAAGATTCCAAGGGAAATTTTACAAAAACTTTAGTTAGAACATATTGAAATAAATTAAAAAAACAGATTCTCTTTAAAAGGATACACAACAAAAACTGTAATAAATTCGACTTCTGTCTGATGCAGCTCCCATTTCAATTTAAGAGGTTCTACTTGAAAGCTCTCGTTCAATTTAAATTAGTTCACTTTTACAGAAAACACTTTTCACTCGAACACCATAAACAGCTCAAAGGCAGCTTTTATCCAAAGCATACAAAAAATGAAAGATAAAAATATTTTTATTGCACTGTCAACTGCACTGGGAAAAAAAGCTGAATAAAAATAGGGAAAAAAACTGATAACAAAAGCAAATTTCAAAAGCTTTGAGGGTATGCAGTTAAAACAGGATAAATTGTTTTTTAGATGTTCACGTGTCAGAAGTTGAGCTTTATTGGAATATATACATTCACCTATCATGTCTGCTTCGAGGATTTATTGCAAAGCATCACGAGATGAGTTTGAAATTCCCTTACAATGTGGAAAATTGTTTGAAACGTTAAAAATAAAAAAGTGGCCAAATGCGAGAGAATTTTTTATTTGATGTTACAGTGGCCATAACAGTTCACACTTTGTGAAAATTTGAAATGTCTACCTATTATGGTTCAAGAGATACAGCCCTGTGACAGACAGACGCAGAGCGAAGTCATATTAATAGAGTTCCGTTATCATTCTTTTGTTACGGAACCCAAACAAATGGTGTTAATTAAAAGGCGAAAATAGACATTCAAGGTGCCCGACTGGTGTCAAATTTAATTTTTATTGAATTTTGCATTTGTTCATTCATCTCCAGTATATTAAATAGATCAGTATTGACGTCAGAACAAATACAAAACAAATAAATTCCCGCAAACTGCGTCCAAATGACGCAAACAAACTTCAGCAAAACATGACGCACTTACTGAATTTTTGGTTTAATTGAAGAGAAATTCAAATTTTCCATCAATATCAAAATAAACTTGTGGAAATTTTGGAAATTTTCCAAGGAAATCATTTCATGTTTTCTTTTGGAAATTCCTTTAGAATTTTGAAAGAAAAATGTTTTTGTTTATGAAATGTGGAAAATTTTTCGACACGAATAAACTGCCATTTTGAAATTTGAAGGTATTTCATTCAGTGATTAAATTGGAAACGAAATGAAATCGGAACAGTTCGTTTCGTTTGGTTTTGAATTTGAAATTTGAAATTTAACGTTTCAACATTGAAAGCTCCACGTCGGTCCACTCTCATAAACATTCATTGATGAACCGCTCGATTTTCCAAATTTTGGCACTTCTCCAAGCAAAATCAACTTCTCAAAGTGAATTTCCTTTTGAGAATTCCTCAATAACTAACTAATTAATTGAGAAACGACGTGGAAATCAGAACTCCATCACTCACCTACGTCGTTGAATTGTTGATCAGACAAATTCAAATTTTGTGAGTTTTCCGAAAAAGGAATTACTGGAAGTGATTTTTGATTTTTCTTTTGAAAATTCCCTTTTAACTGAGAAGGAAAAAGATTTTTAAAAATCAGAATGTTTCTGGAATAAGAATGCGGTGAATCACCTACGATGAGCCGATCAATTTTCATTGATGACTTGATCAATTTTCGCTGGGTGGCTGTTTCAAATTTTGCTACTTTTCTAGAAAATGCATTACTGGAAGTAATTTTTGCTTTTTAATTTTTATTCAAATTTGATGGTTTTCTATTGTAATGCGAGTGTATGCACAATGTTATTCGTTTTTAGGTTTCCGTATCGTAATATGACTTAGCTGTTCGTCCGTCTGTCACAGGGCTGTAGCTCTTGAACCACAATAGGTAGACACTTCAAACTTTCACAAAGTGTGAACTATTATGGCCGCTATAACATCAAATAATAAAAAAAAGCAAAATTGTTTTGTACGGTGATACGGAACTCTTCATGTGCGGGTCCAACTCGCACTTGCTGACTTTTATATGATTTGATGGAAAGATGTAAAGATTTTTTTGTCCGACTCTAGAGCAGGCGACACGTTCATTGGATGTTTCTGTCACTCTGTTAGCCTTTGCTTGAATCGGTTTCATGGGTTTCCTACCGATTGCGGCGTTTCTCGGCGGCAAAAATTTGTTTGTGAAAAACGAAAACAGTACTACTATTTGGCAATGAAAATCGTAAGTGAGTAAATAGCTGGCAAAAGGCTATAGAGATCATAGGTATAAACATTATTTTTTAGATATATAGAAGATGTTTATTATAATTCATAGATTCGTTGGGAAATTCTCTAGATTTTCTCTAGATAACTCCTTAAAATTTTGGCACTTTTCCACTTCTCTATCCATAAAATTAATTTCTCAAGGTAATTTTTAATGATTTCATTTGGAAAGTCCGTGAAAATTTATAGGGAAAATATTTGAAATTTGTTGAAAATTTTCCAGAATAAGAATTTCGTTTGATTTATTGCGAATTCTGTGCCATGGTCAATACCGGAGACAGACTACAGAGCTTAAATCCCATTAACTCGGTTTAAGGTAGTAAACGGCCTCACAACTAGATCTATTTCAATTCCAGTTCCATATCCTAGATTTGCTGGTTGTAACCGGCCTGCATACATTTTTTATGAGTTTTTTGACAGATAAACCGGATTTAGTCATAAACTTCAGCTAGTTTCTCGAAACTGGAATAAATTGAGCTGGTTCAACTGTAGTCTGTCTAGGCTAGAAAACTTTATTTGAATTTGAATTTTTTCCATATGAATTCCAATAAATCACTAAAAAATATCTCTCACCCACTCGCACATTCACTCACATTGATTGATAAGTGCAATGCAAAACTGTATAGGAAACGAACGAATTTTTCCTCGTCGTGTTCCACATTCCTTAGTGACGTTGCTCATTCACAAAAACTAGACGCTCGTGTTTGGCGTCATTTCAATTTTCATCTTTTCCTCATTCTATTTTTTGAATAAATAATTTGACGCAATAACGGTAACAAATTAATTACAGGTTTTTCCATTTTCCTTTTGTTTAATTAGCGAAATACTTCAAAAGAAAAAAAACAAGAAAAATCCAGGATTCAGTGAGAAAGTGATGAATGAAGGACGATAGACTGAAAAAATGGCTGACACAGTAACTACACCGGATTTACGAGGTGATAACGACGATTTTGTTTTTTCGTTAATTAGATACTTCCTGTGATTGATGGTTTATCGATTTATGCGGAGGTGGGAAAAACATTCAAGTTCATTCAAGAGCCTGATTTCATTTTGGTATACATTTTTGTTCAAATTTTGAATTTAAGGGTGAGGAAATTTTTTTTTGCAATTTTTTTTTTCCTGAGTATACAACTTGTCGAGAGTATTGTGTCAAAATTTCACGTAGATCGGAGCAAAAATAACGAAGAATGGTCTTGGATGGTCGAGTATAAAAATCTTAAATCGATTTTGTCGCAAACGTCATTTTTGAAGGTCGTGAACATTATAACTCAAAATCTAGTTGACCGATCCTTTTGAAATTTTAAACAATATTTCTACACATAAATCAACCGGTAATCAGGAAGTGTTTTCTTTTTTTACCATTATTTTCCATTTTGTAATAAAAAATTCACCGAAATTTTTTAGCGAAAATCGCGTTTTCACTTCCAAGTGCTGCCAAAAACAATAAAAAATTGAAAAAAAACAACTTTTTTTCGAGGCGCCTCCGGAGATCCGCTTTCACGGACTTATTTACTGATATTTTAAATTGAACATTTTTAAGTAAGGCTTTGAAAACCTTACCCACCCTTTAAAACAAAACTCACCTCGATCTGTGCCTCCTCTGACTGGTCGATTGACTGGAACGAGACACACCACCACCAGCACCCGCACTGGTTGTTACACGTGAAGACATGTTTTCCCCCTTTTCCTTCAAAACTATATTTATTTATTTTTCTTTCACAAATTTTTTCACGATGAAAATTTTCTAATAATTCTACAAAAACTTTTTTAACGTTTTTCAACTTTTATTTTCTTTCAACTTTTTTGTCACACAAAATAAATAACACGAACCACTCCACCGACTTGTACCAAATTCAAGAACTTTCCCACTAACAAAGATGGCGAATTATAGTGAAGTTGTTGCTGAGTTGTTGTTCAAACTTCAAAATGAAACGGTTCTCATAGATGACGTTTCTTTTTTCTTTCATTCGTTTTTTTCTGTTTCCACGTTGGCTCGTGCCTCTGGTGTCAGTTGAGTGAACTAAAAGAAAAATAAATGAAAATAAAATTTTTTTTGTTGAGTTCTTGTTGTTGTTGTTGTTGCGTTTATGTCTCACTTGACTTCGCTTGTTCGTTAATATAAAAGAAAGAGAAAAAGGAACTTTTTTGAACAGGAATAAGAGCAGGAGTTCAGTTAAGTGAGAGCAATTAAAATTAAGACTTTAGACAAACAAAAATAATTAAAGAAACTTTAAAAAAATAATGTTATTTAAACAAAGACAAATAAAAGACGAGGGAAATTTTTTACTTCAAACGTGAATTTTCCGAAGAAATGAGAATTTTCACTTGGAATGCAGAATTTTTCTGGCTTGAATTTCATTCTTGTCTGTGTTCTTAAAAGTTCAAAAATAAAATTTGCTTCTGCAAAATATTTTACGTAATTTGAACGACTTTCATTTTCTGTTTATTTTATTTGTAGAAAAAAAAATTTAAAATTTTCAAAAAACAAAATTGAGAAAACATATGGCTATGTGAAAATTTTTAAAATTGTGCGAATAATTCATTAAATTTCAAAATGAAACTTCACTTCAGGAAGAAGAGAAAAATTTCCTTGAATGCATTCCATTGCATTGGATAAAGGACAAGTGGGTTTGAACCAACACTTTTACATAAAATCAATTCTAACAATAATGACTCACGCATACAGAAACTGAGAGATACTTTGTAATGGAACAAATTCTCTTCACTAAACTAAAACTACAAAATATCAACAAATTCCTAGCCTCATAGTCATTTTCCCAAGTGTTTCCCTGACAAGCACTAAAGCTCTGCAAATGATTTCAAAAACTAACACACATGTTTCCGAATTCTAACACTTTTTCGGTCTAGTTTAGGATAATGTTCACGTGCCAAAGTCGTAAGCGTATTTCAATGTTAATTTGTGAGGAAATTTTGTTAACAAATTCGATGTGGTTTTGGTAGAGTTGTTTGGTGGCATGTGTTCATGCTATTCCATAGATCTACATTCTACTACTTCTATCTACTGCACTTGTTGTTTGACCGAATCTTTATCAGATGTAAAGTGGACGAAAATAAAAATGCCTGACTAAAAATAAATGTCTGACTAAAATTTGGGACACTCTACGTTTATAAGATGATTGTCGACATAAAAACTATTGTAATTCAACATTTAATATCATACAAATGGTATTAGTAAGTTGTTATGCGCTTGAAACAATCACATTCGAGAATTATTTTCGTCCCAGACGGGTTTTATGTTGTTTCTGGTTGTTACAACAAACTTTTCGTTGTTCTCGATCTATTTTAACTACTTTTTCAGAATTTTTGTGTGTTTCATTAGTACGATAAAAGTTTTCTTAAGTAGATTATTGCAAGATACAGCCTTGGCCAAAAGTATTTGCCACCCCATAATCTAAAATTTTGGCTCAACGAATAAAAAGTAACGAAACCTTACACTTACACAAAATAACTAATATTCGCTGGTTTTGGCCATTTTATCTGTCAATGACAGATAATGCTGAATTAAAATAATATAGAAAGTAGCTCAAAGACACTCACGACACGACTGATAACTCACATTACTCATTACTTCGGTAAGGCTAAATCTTTCGTTGAAAATCTTTTTATGGTGTCCAGCTAGGACTTGGTTACAAGTTTTTGACGGGGTTTCAAATTGGGTTAATTTTCAAATTGAATTTCCATCAAAACTTGTTAAAAACTAGCAAAAGGATGTGTTTAAATTTAAATTTTTACTGTAACTCTTAGTGATTTTTATAAAATCCGACCATTCCAAATGAAACCGAATCAGAATCTAATGAAAACGTATAAGAAAATCATTTCAGTTTGATTGGAATCGAATTAGAATTGTGAATCTCATTACATCACAGCACACACGGGAACATGTTGACAAATGAAGAAAAATCCCCTAAATGCACGTACAACAATTCAATTTCACTGTTATACGGTTTTATTTACGGTCAATCAATTAATTCGATGAACTAATTCGATAGAAGAGTGAATTTCAAGGAGAAATTCATCATTGATTTGTAATCGAACTCAATTAACAAATGAGATCATTTCCGTAACAGAAAATCCATTTATTTATTAACTTATTATATTTATTTATTTGGAACATGTTTTAGTTACTACATATCCCCTAAGTAGCTTAAAGGAGGAAATAGATTTCATGAATTTTTTTAACACATAAGGAATATATCGTCGGTTTTCATGAAGACTGTATTATCTCACAAAATAGAAAGTCGAGTAAAAGACGTTTAAAGTTTTTCTGATGTAATTTCAACTCTCAAGCGGAGTCCATTAGAAGTTCACTTGCGGCGGTCTTGTAGAAAAAAACTTTACGTTTTTTATGAACTTTCAATGTTAATAACTCATTTTAACGAAAAACAGAGATAATACAGTCCTCATGAACACCGACGATATATATTTTGTTTAAATACTGGGGTCATTTTACATATACATATGTTCAAGAGTACATTCTGAAATTTTCAAACATTTTCAGTCAGTCAAAAACTAGCAGCATCAGAAGTGAAACTTTTTATGTTATTCGAAAACTGTCAAACAATGTCCGGCGACTACTCTCGGCGTCTGTGCTTTGTGCGGATCTTCGTAAACTTTTTCCACCTCTCTCACTCTGCTTAAGTAAATGGTAATTAGAAAAAGACAAGGAGTTTAACAGATTTGTTAGCTCGACGAGTTAACAATCATGCGAAAACTCCTATAGTGTTACATAAAAAGTTTCACTTCAATAAGAAACTATGTGCTGTCAAAATATGTTTGAAAATAAACGCTTGTAACTTTTAAACGGTGTAGAATTTTGGATTGAAATTTTCAGAATGTATTTTTGAATAGATCTACTATCGACCTCAGTGACATAAAATGGTGGCAGCCATTTTGCCAAAAACGTATTTTCTGAATTTCAATGAGACTCAACAAATTAATGATTTTAATTGGCGTTTTATTAGTAAACAAGGTTAAATTTATTAAAATTTCAAATGTTATTCAATTGTATAACTATAATTAAATCGACTTTAATAATAATTCAAACAAATTTTCCATATTCATTGGGTGAAAATTCCATTTGCATGTATACAATATTTCGACCAGAAAATGCTACTTTCGGACATTGATGCAATTTACTGTATTATTAATTATAATTTACGGTTAGTTATTCAAGTGGATTCAATTGAATTCTTTGTTGATTGAAATGTTAAATACTGCAGTTCAATGTACAAAATATGGATTATGAAAACTCAATTTAATTTAAAATTCAAAATTTCAGTAAAACAACACTCATTCCCGTCAAATCCAAGTCAAGTAGTGAAATAATTAAAATAAACTCATTAAAGGTTATTTATGACCTACAGTTCCTCATTTAAGTAGATAAAACACGAGAGTAGCTCATTAAGGATAGAGAGATGTTGTGACGAGTAAGGAATTCTTTAAGAAGATGTCCCCATTTCATCAAGGAGATTATCATGTAGTTATACTCATCATAAAACAAGATAAAGCCGAAAAGCAACTGTAAGGTAAACCTCATTATTTCAAAGTAGATTGAGTGGGTTTATTCTATTTGAAGTATCATAATTTAGTCAATAAAAGATGATACGTACATTTCATGACGTCCACATGTGTGTCCATCATCGAAAATCCCCCCGAAAAACCCAAACAAAAAATCCCCAATTTCATGAACACCGTTTCATAACGTAATTACATCAAGATAATCAGCAATACCTTCTATTTATGGTAATTATCGAACGTAATTCCGTAGACAAATTCACAGGACAATTGTATCAAGCTTAAAGCAGGGGATTATGTGGAATTTGGTGAAATATTTGATGATAATTTTCGTATTTATGTTAAAAATTACTTTTCTACGTTTTACCCGTATGGGTTCTCTTCTAGTAATGTAGATGCAATACAAATAAATTTCTCTACAGAAAAGGACACTCCCACGATAACATTAGGATTTTGAAGGGAGTTCGCTCTTAAATACAGAAGTTTTCTTTATCGTTAGTGTTTTGTGCGTTTCCCTTAAAACAACGTACAAGATCATTGTTTTATTTTAATGGAAAAAATTACAAAAATAAAACGTTTTTTAATTTATTTCAATCAGCGAACAAGTCGAAACATTTCAAGTGTTTGTCCTTTCAAAGGTTAAATATGTTTCGGGGAAATTAACATTTTTTTGAGGGTTAAATATATTTTTTGATATACTACACCTTTTTGGAAACACCTTATTTCCCAAATTTTTAATCCTAAAGTGTTTTAAATTTAAAAAATATTTATATTAAATGAATTAGATTTTAGTTTAATTTGAATTTCCCGCGATAAACGAAATAAACGAAAGAATTCAAACGATTCCCTCTTTATTTGAAAAATATTATTTTAATTTTATTTAAATTTTAAATTGAATTTTCACTTAAAGCTCGATGAAATCACAGTTTTTCCGATTTTACTCGATTTTATTATACACAAACCACACAGAAACGCACACTCGCACACACATATGGACAAAATTAACATTTACAATAATATAAATATATTAATTTCTCATTTAATAATTATTCATTTTAACTACACAATAAACATTTGAAATTAAAAATTGAATTTGATTGAAAATTTTCTTTCGTAAGAATTTTCCCACCGACGACAACGACAACGACGACGACGACGACGATGAAGACGACAACACCGAAAAATTCAAGTTAAATTTAAGACAAAAATTTTCCCGAATAATTTTCCTTATACGAATTTTATTCACTTTTAACGTACCAATGAAAAGACTTTTAGAAAATTTCAATTTATTTATCAATTTAATTGATTATTTACTTATTTTTATATATTTTATCTTAATTAATTCACATTAAATATAGAAAATAACCGCACGATTTTCATGTGCGTTTTAACTTTAGAAATACTTTCGGACGACTGAAAATAATGTGGAAAATTTCTTTCGGTTCGAGTTGCTTGTGTTCGTGGTTGTAGTTGGGAAATTTCGAAAATTTGGATTTTCGATTGAGTAATCTTTTATGTTGGGGTAAAATTTATGAAGTATTTTCATATGAAAAGTTTGAAAATCCAAGGAAAACTCCGGATTATCATTCTCATTTATGTAAATTTCTCTTTCTCTTTCGATTTTGCGCCAAAACCACGTTCAAATTCTCTTCCATGGAAGTAGCCATCATCCCCATTAGCCAGCCAATATACTCCAATATACAGGAGTCTAACTAATTATGGCCGATACTGTACCATCGTTTGTGTCCTATTGAATCTCTTCAACTCGTGAATTTCCAATTGAATTTCGAGAAAAACCCCAAAAACAATTTCATTACATTTCCCAAGAAAACCAAGTGGAAAGAATTGAACAACAAATTAAGGAAAATTCTTCTGAATTGTATTTTCCAACATCGAAACTGCACAATATCGTTGTAGTAGCCGGGTTAAACCATGAAGGGGAAATAGTTTTTCCCGAAATAATTGAAAATTCTCTTAGACTTTCCTCATTGCAAACACATAGAAATTTTCATGAAATATCGCCGCAAGACAATTCTGAAAGCAACAAGTGCAATTGTTTTATTAAACGAATTAGTGGGAGTGCATAAATGGAAAACAATTCTTTCTTTCTACCATCTCCATTAAGCTTTTTCTTTTGTTAAAGCTTTTCATGGAATAATCTATTGTGTTGTCGTAGGCACTTTTCATTGGTTTTTCGTTTTTATTCTTCTTATGAAAACATCTTTTGGTGTCAATCAAAGGATTCGAGGCTTGAGGACTAATATGGGTAAAAGCGGTATATGAGTACTGAAATTAAGTGATTTCTTTCATCATATTGTTTCCTCCTTTAAGAAATGAGGGAAATTATGTTGGTAGATTCAAATTTACCTGAACATCAAAGTCTGAAGAAGACATGTGTCATGGGGAGCACAGTAAACTTTAGAATTTCAATTTCATGCCTGGATTGAAATCAATGACATCATATAACAATTAAATTAAAAATTTGAAAAAACCCCAACGCAACAAATTTTAGATCACACATGTGTTTGAAAGTAAAGTAAATACCCAACAAAAGAGCTGATGATCTTGATAAATTACCGTTAGAAAACCAGCTTTCAAATAAAAGAAACCGCTTCCAAATCGATTCACCCGTTTCAGATCAGACACACACAGCGATCAAACTTATAACACCCTTCTTTTTGCGTCGGAGTTAAAAATAATATCATAGAATGATGTATGTCATCATTTACTAAACCTTTCTTTTAATTACAGAATAATTACAATTCAGTCATCTAAATCCTCAATAAATGATTAAACAAGGATGTGTCGAGATGAAGTTATCAAAAAGATTCATAATTTTAATATAAATTATGTTCAAAATAAGCACAAATGAAACACCATTCAATGGAAGATTTTTTTATTAAATTTACTTTATAAATTAGTTTCACTTAACTTAAGATTAAATACTAAAAACATACGAATATGAATTGGAAGTGAAAAGGTATCAAAACGAAGATTTAAAGAAAACAATTATATTTCATAGAACAGTTTCATTTTGAATATTGTGCAGCTACCAAAATTTACTAAAAAACGAGTGATTTTCAGCCTTTTTTATATTTAAAAAACATCGAAATGTACAAATATTACTGTATCTCTTCATTTTCAATAAATACGAATGTTGACTAAATTTGTTTTTCTCACTATGTCCTACAAGAAACTGTTCAACAGCATTTCAAGAATTATAAATCAAATGCATTGAATTTGCCCCAATCTAAACAGAAAATTAATGTAATTTCAAATAAATGATTCCAATAGTTAAATCAATATGATGGGTTTTTGTTTGAATTAATTAAAAATCACGAAAATACACCGCATTCGACTATCTTCTATCAACAGAAACGCAATTACAACGATTCATTTACATGTCCTTAAGAACTATGTTTTGGGGCAGTCTTATCGATTCCTGGTTACCTTTAATTAGTTACAACTAAAGGACTAACGTGAATTCGTAAAAAAACGTGTTTGTAGAAACTAAAAATTCATGACGTTTCTATGCTTATTTTATAAATCAAGTTTTCAGGTGTTTCGGTACATTGTTACATGCACGTTTCTATGTATATATTATATTATATAAATTTATATAGTGTATTTTGCATTTTGAATGTACGTAAAAAATGAACCAAAAACATATTCTAGATTTTTCTTTTTCTTGTTTTTTTGTTTTCCATTTAACTGACTTAATTAGAGTCCCTTTCTGTACGCGGGCGTTTTCTATTAGCATTTTCAGTTCCTATTTCATTGGCATGCTCCCGTTTCTTCGGTGCGGTCTAAAATGAATACGAAAATCTTATGAATTGAAATCAATGTCTACTTTAAATGATTTACCTTTTTATCCCATTGTTGATGCAGGTATCTTAGGAGAATATTTTTCTTTTCTATTACTATAACTAAAATGTTAATAATCATATTAATTGAATTCATCCTATACTAATAAATTTCTTATTTACACGCACTTTGTTCCGATGGGGACTCTTCTGTGGGTAGGTAAACTGAAGGTCTTTTCAAGCATGTTCTATTGTTATTCTCTGTGCTGAATAATGAAAAGTTCTCTTGATTGTGACTAGGCAAATCCTTCAAAAACTCGCTCACCGACTGAATGAAAAATTAATTATTTTAAATATTTTATCAATAACAATCATGTGGTCTGTTTATTTCAACGTGAGAAAAAATGGTTTCACATTTGGAAACGTTCTCGGCAATTTCGTCTTATTCGTGTTGTGAAATGTTTTATGTTATAATTTACTAATCAATTTCATCAAAAATCATTGTTATTCAATCACAAACCATTTTCACCAATCTACTTACCATTTTTCCATACACTTTTATTAAATTTTAACGAATTTCAATCCAATATTGTACTGCAACTTGCAATCGAAATGGATTTTCTCGTTTCGAATCCAAATGTCAGACGATTGACACACGCACACATCAAAAACTTAAATGTCAAGTTACTGAGGTCGCATGTGGCGTATTGTTTACTTCTAGAAATCACAAGTTGGTCAGCATCGTGGCCCCATATTTCAAAATTACATTTTCCACTGTTTTTGAAAAACGAAGTAGAGTATTTACAATTTTCATTAAATTTCTCCACACAAAAGTAACAATTGTTGAAAGTAAATGTCACTAAAACTTTCAAATCATTTGAATCCGATATGATTCCGAGTTGATAGCGAGGCAACCAAGTGAATTAGAAACGATTATTGTTTTCCTAATAGTATTAAATTAAGAATTTCATTATAATTTATAATTAAAATTAAACATTACAAATTTCAATAATCAGACGGCAGCCTTGTGTAACTTTTCAGTTTCTGTACTTTCGCCAGTCTCCACGTTTTTCCAGTCTGAATTCAAAGCGCCATCTTGATTTCACTAGGAAAAATGGTGTTTAAACTACGAATTGGTATAAAATTTAGACCTGTTTTCAAATAACAGAAATAATTCATCAAAACCTGTAGGAGGAAGTTAAATTTTTAAATTTTAATGAGTAATTATTTATGGAACAATTTTATTTTGTTCGTTATTTTTATATCCCGACGCAAAAACAGGTGTGTTATAAGTTTGACCGCTATGTGTGTCTGTTTGTGGCACATCATGACACTCTTAAACGGGAGAATCGATTTGGATGCGGTTTTTTTTATTTGAAACCATATTGGTTCTTAGATTTGTTTTATTAAAATATTTTCCGCATATTTTGATGTTCCAATGTCATCAGCTCTTTTAGAATTAGTAGGTATTTACTTTACTTTCAAACATACAGAACCATCATGTGATATCTTGGGAAACTTAATAACTTCGAATTCGACAAAGTAGAACTTTATTTTAAATAAATAGATAAATAAATAAATCTATTTGTTTTAACATTTTCTTTTGTACAAAAGAGAATTCTTAGAGGAAAATACAACAGTTTCAGTAGCATATGATCAGACAACATATGATCAGACAACATATGATCGATTCGGATAAGTCTAGTCTAATAAATAAATAAATTAGATTCGATTATTGTACTTAAAACATAAGCTTAATATATAACACTTAGTTTTATAAATTAATATAAGTTAATATTGCAACATAATTTGGTTTTAGTCACTTGTTTTAGCTGGATGTTGGACAAATGTTAGCCATAATCAATTGAGTCCTGCCTTGAGGATTCCTTGATTTGTGTTTTTAAGGTTAACTTCTTCTGCGGGACTTTTTCTCTCGATCTACATTTGAGAAGAACGCTTCGATTGGTAGGATAGGATCGTCTGTAGCAAGAGTGAAATAACCAGGAATACGCCTTGACAGCATGTTTCCGTTGATCATTTTGAAATTGTCCGAACTTCCGGAGACAGTTAGATCAGCAACACGTTGTGAATGCTCAGATGATGATTGCTTCAAGTCATTGACAAGATCATCTGCGACTGGTGGAAGAGGCTCTGTTGAAGTGGCCTGCTGCAGTGTCTGAGATCTGTAAGTGTGATCATCCTTGGCTATTTTCATGATGGCACTCTCCATTTTATTGGACTCCGTTATCAAGTCTTCGTTATTCTTTGTTTCCATCGTTATGTTCACTAAATCGCTAAGGATGCTATTAGCATCTGAAGCGTTCTCATCTTTTTTCTTGTAGTAGTTCTGGATGCGTTCCTTGAGACTCAGCGTTGGTGGACGTCGAAGTGTGATGTTTTTAATGACTGGAACGATTTCTGAAGTTGTTGAGGAGACTGGAGCACTGGTTGTTGTTGAGCTTGTGTATCTGGAGCGATGAGCAAAGTCACGACGAGTGTTAATACCACGTCTTGTAGGTAGTCCTGTTGTTGTTGATGATGACGGTGTGGTAGATGTAGATCTACTTGGATAGCCTCGATAGGATTTTCTTTGGATATTTTCAGCACTAGTTTCTGAGGACACTTCTGCAGAATCGCGAATCGATTCTATGCTGGAAGAAGACGGACTTGGTTCGATTGCTTCTGCTGAATCATGGGTCTCTGTAGTCGTCGATGTCGTTCTAGTTTTCAATTGTGGCAGAAGCCTCCTTCGAGTTGGATACTTCACTCTACTGTAACTGGATGTGCTACTGACTTCAGGTGGAGATTGAGTTGTGGTTGTCGTGGATGGGGTGCTTGAATTCTGTACCTTCAACCGCAAACGATAGTCTTTCACGCTAAATCGTGGCCTAGTCTTTGGTGCCTCATAACGATTTACTGGCTTCAAATGTGTTGTCTTTGTCGCCGTTTCTGTGGTCTTTAATTTCGTTGTGATCATCTCTGGCTCAACGTCGTTGGTGATTTCTTCTTTGGTAATTGTGCTACTTTCAACTGGCTTCGTGTTTTCTTCTACTGGATCTTGCGTTTCTGCAGATGTTTGCGTTCGATACTTGTAGCGAAGTCTATTGCGGGTCTGTGTATGACCTCGATCAATTGCGGTCGCACTAACAGTTGTCGTTGGGGCCTGTTTATTATTCACTCTCGTCGATGGAAGTAATTCTGTTGTAGATTCGACACTTGTCTCGTTTTCAATTTCTAGTGGCTCATGATTGTACTGTGATTGATTTTCAGTAAAAGTCGTTGTATCTGGGTCGGGATAGGTTGAAAGTGTTTTAGACGATGAAATCGTATTTGTATGGGATCGGAGGGTGTTCTCCTCATCGTTTGGTTGGTTTGTCGTTGTGGTCGGTTGTCTGGTTCGTGTTGAGTATGAAGTTGTTTCCTGCTCTGGAATTCTTGTGGTTTCTCTTAATAAAGTCACAACAAGGTTTTTACGTGGTTGTGTTGTTGGTGGAGCTTCTGTTGATGTTGTTACCGGTCTGGGGCTAAGGGTTGATTTAACCGAATAAAAGTCAAGGGCTGGATTTTGTTTTGTTGGTCGAGCTCGCCTCGTTGTTTGCACTTCTTCTTTCACTGGAACTGGGGTTGTTAATCTAACACGACTCTGTGGTCTGCGTACACGTTGTGGTCTCAGTTGAGCCACGTTCCTTTCCGTTGTAACTGGATTCATGTAGGTTGTCTGCACATTTTTGATATTATGCTGAGGTCGTCTTATAGGCATGTATGTTTGAACTGTAGTTCCCATTGAATCACTAGTTTCTGCGTTTGTTATTTGCTTCATGACTTGTGGTCTTGGACGTCTCCTCCGCATTTTATTTCGTTGTCTTGTTCGCGTAGGATTCTGTACTGTCTGTTCAATCATTGGCATTCTCATCGGTGGACTCACAGTTGTAGTTGTCGTCGTCGTTGCAGGCTCTTCATAATCTTGATTAGAAAACTCAGCAAAGTAGTTTTGTGGATAACGCACATGCTCCTCATCTATATCAACTGCCTGCGGCTTAGGAGTGGTCGGCGTTGGAAGCGTAGACGTTCTTTCAGTAGGTGGAAGTGGAGTTGATGTTGGAAAGGTTATTTGCTGAGGGGCTGCCAAGGTGATAGCATCTTCAATTGTAAAGAAATTCGTTTCAGGATTGCGTTCATGCGTTGGTGTTGGCAGGAAGACTGGAGCCACTGACGGTCTTATATCATTTGGATGCCTTGCTCCTGTGTATGATGGATGCATAAGCTTGTGCTCCTTGTATATGTTGTCTGTGGGTCTTTTGAGATACTTGAAAATGTCAGGCTTCTCTGTGGTGAAGAACGTGTTATGGTCGTTGTGGATTCCAAAGTGATGGGTTTGTGTTGGGAACGTTATAGGTGCCGCAGTTGTCGAGACTGGGAAGAAGTGAGGTGACTTGTTTTCATTCCGATTGTAATTGAATTTGCTTGCATCCTGAAGTGGAGATTCTGCTGGAATATTGTACTTGCTAAGGATATTGATTGCTTTGAATTGCTCGAAGGATGGAGTTGATGAAGACACTTGAGGAGCAGGAGTTGATGTACTGCGGAATATCGAACTGTCCAAATGATTAAATGGTGGAGGAACCAAATTTTTTGTGAAATCATCACTGACAAACGACGACCCTCTGAAGAAGTCCGTTTCATTGACTATCTTTGGTGGAACTGGTTCTTTCTGAGCTTGTTGCAGGAAAGACGGAATCAAAACTTTTGCAGGTACGAATTCGTCCTGATGTTCAACGACTGGCTTCACTTCATAGTGCGGAGAACTATTTATCGGAGCCTGTGTTGTCGATGTGCTGTAGCTGACACTAAACGGATCCTTGTGCATTGGCGTAAATCCTGATGTAGGCTTTATCGGGATCAACTTATCCTTGAATTCACTCTGCTTCGGTATGAATTTCTCATTATGAGATATGAATCCTCCTGATCCTCTGAATGATATATGCGAGTCAACGGGTAAATTGAACACTGGAGACGCCAACTTGGGCTGTTTATCGCGTACTAAATGCGGAGCTGAACCATAGTACGAGAATGAACTGTATCCATCGCTTGTAGGCAACTGGAAGTTAGTCTGCTGATGGGTTTGGAACGGATGTCGATTGATAATCGCGTGTGGTCGACTTGTGGACGGACTTGGTCGTGGTGGTGGTGTAAGAGTCACATCCCTGAAATCACAAGAAGGAAATCATAAAAATTGTCTAAGCGCGTGTGCGAAACGATCTATATTGAGCTGAATTGGCTTATTCTAGTACTTCTTCATTGAGTGTTTTTTCGAGCACGCTAAACTAATTCCAAGGAGTTTAAATTTTGTTGTTGTTCTTTTGAATTTGAAAACATGAGAAATTCAAGTCCAAGTTTCTTAAAGAAGTTCAAATTAATAATGATATAAATAATTGCATACATAGCAATTTCATTTTAATTTTAACACGAATTTCTACAACTTAAAATTCCAGATGTCAAAATTTAGACAAGCAAACCAATTCGCACAGCCTGTCTAATATATTGGAAATTGCAATGAATTAGGTTTGGATTTAGCATGGTTTCGCACACCCCCTAAATTTCAAACGCCTCTGTAGGGCATTTACCTATAAATCAAAGGCTCATGAGCATGGTGATTTGGGTACTTGGTTACTTGTTTCAAGATCGGTACAGTTTTGCCTAAAGCTGGAATTTTCGCTGTGGATGTATGAATTCCATTGAAAAATTGTGGTTTGTTAAAATCCTTCTTTCCAATAAAAGTAGGTTTTCCCGTGATGAAAGTCTGCTTCATAAAACTACTTGGTAAGATTGTGTGCTGAATATTAGATCCGCTGGCATGTAAATTGTGAGCCACATTCGATGATGGATTGACGAAATTCATTACTTGTCCTGTTTGCATTGGTTTGTGGAAAACAGGGAAAGGATTCTTGTACTGCGTCACAGGTGGATTTAGTCCCTTTATATGTCGCAGTATTTGAGCATTGTGGTGTGCGATTTGGGCTAACTGTAGCTTGTTTGCCATGTCAATACTTGGGACGCTGATCAATCTGCTTTGCATTGGTGGCTGGACTCCACTTGGTCCGGATGGAAGCAATGCATGGTTCCCATGGAAAATTCCTGGTCCAGTCGACAGGAATGTTTGTCCTAGCACAGGCTGCCACTGACTCTAAACAAATTAATTTTAATTAATTATTATTCATTCGTGATATTTTAACTTTCATACCGTTATGTCCAGAGATCTTGCTATTTCTGTTTCTGCATTTACTAGACTATTATTTGTGGACACAAGAATACCTAATAAGTAAACGAAGAAAAAATTATTATTAACAGTTACAGGTTATGAACTGTAAAAAATGTTATGAAGATAATTGTAGCGAACCGCTTGGAATATTTGCTTTAATTAAACACTGCAATGAACCTATGCTACAATGTTGCTAATTATATGAAGAGTACCATTTAATTGCACATGATTTTGTAAGAAAATGCAGTTTTTTCTTTAAATTATTAGAAAAATTTCCACGTTCAGGTGATGACTTTTACTTTCAACGGACAATTTTCTTTGTTTCGTCTTCGTTTCAACTTTAGACGAGACGCAAGACGACCAGACTCAACAGACCATACTTTGGGAGTCCTATGAACACAACTGTTTGATCTGATTGCTCATTGAAGTTCCTTTGATAAGCCCACAAATCAATAGATGCTCATACACGATTCAACATGTTGGTCAACACGGTAACCATTTTGATGGTTAAAAGTTGTGTTGGGATGAAATCAAAAATTTTTCATTTTCGGTGGGAGGAGTCAATGGATGATGTTCTACCGTGTGTGGGTATGTTGGTAGACTTTCTGTCAATTAATATGAAATTTTTTTCAAAAAGTGATCAAAAATGGTAGTAGTAAATCATGAAATGTAGAAATGGAGCCATATAATAAAGCTTTGTTAACAGACCATTAGAATATTTATGTTATTTCAAATCCATATAAATGACAGAGAAATCCGTTAAAAGGTGGAATTCGAAAACCATTACTTTGGTACCATAATTTAATGGGAATTTTCATAATAATGTATTTGGAAAGGCCACAAAAGCTTTCCCAGGCATTTAGAGAAAATGTTAAAACGTTTTAAGAACATTAAAGATAATAGCAACAAAATAACATGAACATGTTAATGTGAAAAGTTTAATTTCAGAAACATTCTTTTGTATAGCCTTATATGAACGTATATGCAAAATGAAACTTTCACTAGAGTTTACAAGAAATTTATCTTAACAAAAACAAAAAACAGAATTAAGTTTAATTCAAGAAATCTTGTGTTATTAACTAGTTTTTCTAGTTATTAGTTTTCATGTTTCCATCTGCAGTTACAATGGTAAGAGACTCAAAAAATGAGTTGATACGAGCAACTGGTTGATCCGGTGCTTGAAATGAGGCTTTTTTATGTAATTTGTTGTAAAATATTGTTAATTTTTTATTTTAACTTTACATTAACTACGATATGACACTATTTGTTCAAGTTATCTCTGCTTTGAACTGTGTTTCTTTTGGACAACAATCGCAGGCCTTAAATGTCTCTAAGCAGATGCTTCTTGCAGGTTATGGAGGTCATTCACGGTTAGTTTTCACGTTTTATCTGACACAATTATCGATGGATGAAGACGAATAGTTCAGGTGAATACAGTAATTCGACATGAAAAGTGTTGTAATTGAAATTCTTAAGTCAGATCACTTGTAGGTTAAAGATGAAGTTCTAGAAATCGTGTCAGGTCAAAGTTGCCAATCAAATGTTTGGAAATCACCCACTCATGTTGAAACGACAAATCCGAGCTTGTCCATTCACTTTTGATATCTAAGCCTGAGAATACCTAGCTGGAAGTCGCATTTACTCTCTCCTATTAGTCTTAATATTTTAATCTTTTTCAAAACACTGAATGGTTTCAAAATTTGCAAAGATTCCAAATTTTGACTTTACAAACAAAAAAAATTTAGTTCTATTCAAAATTTTATGTTTATGTTGATAAATCAAGCAAGTCAGTAACACTGTCTCATAAAAGACTAGTAATTCAAACGGAAATTTCAATATGTAAAAATGGAAAGTGTTGTTTTCATTATAGTTTATCGATCATTATGATAAAAGTTCAAAAGAAATTCACGAATTAAGAACCTTTGACAAACCATTCGATGTTTAATGTTGAAAGAACGATTGATTCAAACGTGTTCCTTATATAATTTTCATATTATAATATAGCTCCATATTCTATCAAATGGCTAACAGTTAATTTAGTTAACAAACAGTCCTCAACGAAAAGCATTAAATCATGATGTTTTGTGTTTGTTAAATAAGTCAAGATTTCTGCATGATATCCTGCTGTTAAATTCTTCGTTTTGGACAATTTACTCTTGTAATTACGTTGTTAACTCAACACACAACTCACCGAGTAGAAAAATAATCCACAAATCCATGTCGTTTTGATTATCCGTTCGTGTATTCTGGATGTTAGAAGCGATTGTTGATTTTAATCCATTTAATCCCTTGAAATCGGTTAAAATCAATAAATGGAAACAAGTTTTATGGAAACACTAGTAACTTAATGGTTCAATTTGAATCTTTATCTACTTCTATTTCTTGAATATTTTAGCACAACACCTAGTTACGATAGAATATCAAAGGGAAATCACATCGTCTTATGGAGTTTATGAAGTCAACCTGCATTTGAAACTGACAACAACAAAACAAAACCAGAACAAACGCGGAAAACTCAAAGGTATGGTGTCGGATTGCAACAATTTTCCGCACGTTTTTCTCTCTCAAATGAAAACTGGTCCGGGAAAATTGATATTTTTTCACGCGATTACTAGAACTGAACGAATTGATACGACGAGATGCTACCAAGTCTATACACAATAAAACCGATATAAGCCGTTTTGAATCCACTTTCTTCTGTTACTGATGATTCTCCTCAACCGACTCGTTGCGAAGTTCATGTCTTACTGAGCTATAGAAAACGTTCATGAAAACTTTGCTTTTCTTGAGACTCTTCATGAGGGGGCCTCAAGCCCCACAAAGTCTGATTTCTCACCTGTTCAATGTTATCTGCAGTCTTGTCTATTGCGTTATCGTTTCTATGCTTCCACTTCGTACGTGTGCCACGAAGATTGACTCTCTACCTCAATGGACATGTGCATGTTTGTTGTGGCCATTGTAGACAAGACGAAGATAAATTTTCATCAATTAACTTTTCATTTCTTATGCTTTTAAAAACACAACTTTTCTTATATCTTTTCTTCTTAACAAAACCAAATTAGACTCATAATTGTCTTGGATTTTATTCATCGAAAATTGCATGAAATCTACTTACGTTAAATTTGAAAATTATTTAATCACAACGTTGAGAAAATTCCAATCTTAGCATGTTTAAGAGATTTTCATGAAATTCATGAGTTTATAGTTTTTCAAAATAGAAAATTATTGTTAAAAGAAAATTTTTAATTAATCGCTTTCATTGCTTTAATTGATTAAACATTAACACGCTCATATTACAGTTTCAAAGTGATTTATTTAATATATTATTAAACCTGTAAGAACATAATTAGAGATTAGAGTGAATGGATAAACACTAAATTTGAAAGAAATTATTAAGATGCTTCATCGCCTACATCTATTTTTGCTATATTTGACAAAAGGAGGTAATAGATTACTAAATAACAATTCCACGTCCCCAACTTCACAGTTCCTTCCTAATTATTTCCATCACTGTTTCACGTGCAGTCATTGAGATCGTGCGTCCTTTGTGCATTGACAGAGCCAAATTCAAGGAAAATTTGCTCCTTTTGTTCACCCAAGTCAAGAGAAATGACATCAAACTTGCATGAAATGCATTAAACATGTGTTCCAACTGTGTAGAATAAAAAAATATATACTGTTTTCATTAAAAGGTGATCTCTTAAGCTCAAAGAATGTATATGTATACTTTTAAAATAAAAAATCTATTTCGTTTTTTTTATGAATGTTTAGTAACAACGTCCTTCACGGGGTAGTTTAGTAATCTAGGGTTAAATAAATCAGATGGTCAAGGAGAAATCTAGTCTAGCATGTAATATGTCAATAAGTTTTATTAAGTTCCAAATCATATTTCATATTCGAAAGCAAATTGTAACAATTACACACTTTCGTTTCATATCCTCATTACAAAACGAAAAGAAAATTTTATATTCTAGAGCAAATATGGTGTACCGAAAGCTAATAGGTCTTTTAATTTATTAAAACAGTCTAAATTGACTGTATGATGAAAAGTTTCTACAGTGGAAATTTGTATGACAAAAAGAAATTCCATTCCATTCAACGAAAAGTAAAAATTTGCAAATGATACGTCAACCAAAGTCAGTCGATAATAAATAATTTGTCTTCACGGAAATCTATTTAACCCAGTTTTACTATAGAAAACCCAAACCCTACTACGCATTGTCAACATACCCGCTAAAAATAGTTTCTAAAGTAAAAGTTAATTTAAAAATTTTGATTTCGTTCAGAATCCAATTTAGTCAACTCGAAGAGAGCTGGATACCTGCCCCACTGTCCAAAGGCACAACAATAGAAAATTGTCATTCTGTTGTCGTTCAATTACGTGGGAAAGTAATCATAATTTTCTTGTTCTTATTTTGAACCTCTTATCGACATAAACATGTTAATTGTTTAGGGCTGAATAAAAACAATTTGAACTACAAAGCTTTCGAGTTCAATGAGAGTGAAAATTACATCCGCTTTTCCAAAAATTTACTACCGGAATTCAATGGGTAATGGGTAATGCACCGATAATCACACAATTGCTATGACATTGGCATTGGTATTTTTGCTTGTAAAATTCTGAATGAATTATACTATCACACCTTATGGCAAAATTCAATTTAGAAAAAGAGAAAATAATTATTTATAAACTTTTCACTTATGGATGAACATGTCTTCATTTAACCTTCATTAATTTGGGTTAAGACTACACCAGACGTTCATGCTAAGCAATCAAGGGAAAATTTCTATCGTTTTATTTCGTTTTAATTATAACATTCGCTTTTCTCTTCTGCAATAACTCCATTTTAGAGGTTTTACCCTCCCAAATGAAACCATAAACTCCAAACATGACTTCTCATATCAACTTTTATATTGCGAATGCATTCGATTTTCTACACAAGATGACCATAATCAATTTTGCCCAAGGGATGACATTCTTCCCTGAATCATCACCATCAAGTCGCAAGTTAAGCAACACGATTATCAATTAAATCTGACTTCATAAATTTGTACATCTTGCATGCATTTTGTGTTAGCACGAATAAGTGAAATCAAGTAACTCACTTTTAATTGTAAAAATTTTTTAAATTAATGGTTTCAGTAACAACTGACCACGAGTATGATAAAAGTTTCAGTGAAAAGAGAATTCTTTCACGCACATATCATTCATCAGTTGTTGCCCTTTCAAGTCTGGTTTGAAAATTTATAACGAAACAATTGCCTGGTGTTTTATCAAGTAAAATACTATTCGGATTTTAAGACTACAGAAAGCACTGAACCTGATATCGGATCAACCACCGGCTTAATTTTTATTGAAGTTAATGCAGGTTCAATAAATATGAAATTAACAAGTGTCTACATCGTCCTTAACTATTCATTTATGTTTTAGCAGATTTTCAATCAGCTTGAGTCCGTACAACCATTGTACCATTAACAATTGAAAATGAGCTGCTTGAAATCACAATGAAATCAAAACTCTGTTTTTCCAATCATTTTTGTATCTTTCCGAACATCTAACGTGTAAATCTGATCTAGAGAAACAATTATTTTCTCGCCATGCTCTGGATGTTTAGAAAATAATAATTAATTCATACCAACTGCTTGCTACCAAGCATGAACAATTAATCGCGAATGGAACAAGTTAAGAAACACTTTGATAACTTTAATGGGAAAAATATGGTGTAAATAACCCTAATCATGTATAATAGATTAAAAATCTTTGAGTTACTAACATCTTTTGAACTCGATTACTTTGTCGTTGTAATTATTCTGATATTATTCCTTTAAATCTAGCTCATGTCTCCTGGTTTTCATATGATCCCAGTAAAGACATTTCTGAATCATTAGTTCGAAAAGAAACTGTAGACATGGACTGATCAACAATCGGATTAAATTACAAATGAACTTAAAGCGAATAAAATGTTGAACTCCAAGCAACTTCCATCACCATCAAGCCAGCTTGATATCGAAACGTTTATTAAAACGAACAAAATTAGTTTTTCGTAAATTTGTTTTTTTTTTGTCGCAAAAATATCTCACATTAAATGATTATTGCAATATAATCAAGAACTACGTTACTTATATACGATATATTTATATATATTTGTATTTATATTTAGTCTGATTGTTTGATATCAATTTAATCGCAACTTGAATCAAACGCCAATATTCACAGATTTTCATAAAATATTTCATTTATTAATTTAAAACTTTTAGCAGTCATAGACTTAAAATTGCTGTCCAAAAAAATAAAATTGTTTCATTTTATCCATCTCAAAGTAATTTACAATTCTATCAAACAATCACATTTCCATCTTTTATCATATTCATCATATGATAGTTATAGTGTCTTAGGATTAAAAACTTTTCCGCCATTTAAATGTTTTCATGTTTACAGATTCAATGATTTAGTGATATTCAATTACAATTGAAGCCTTTAAATATTCTCTAAACACACGAGCAATACAATTTCTTTCAAGGGTCAGTGATAATTTACACGTGAACTATTTATTTAATTTATATACAATGTTTAAAATTGAAATATTTAATTCACTATTAATGCATAATGCACACTGCAAATTGAACAAGGCGATACAGAGATGTAACAAGTTTGAAATGATTCAGATACAAAGCATAATTTCTTTATCATACGATTTAAATCACGATGAATATTTTGAATAGTTATGCGATTAGCATTTCAACATTTTATAAACTGTCTTACATTATTATTTAGATGTTGGTTTTTATATTTAATCAAAGCAATAATTCGTTTCTGGCAGTTGTAGTCAACTTTTTAATTCTAAATTCTTCCGGCACACAAATATCCTAATATAACACGAAACATTTTGTTGTCGTTAAATGAGCATCCATCGCAATGAATCAAACGTTTGTAATTTGTTTTTGTTTTTATATATTTTTCTTCGATTGCTAATATTATTTTTATAAGAGAATAAATTTCTTAATATAATATGAATTTCTTACATTTATTCTATGAGACTTAATTATCTTCTTTATATTTTTTTTTGTATTTTTCATTTTTAATTATAATTCTTCATTTCAGATTTACAGTAGCTATTTACACTTACACTTGTATGTGCTATATAGTTCTTTTAAAATAACTAAAATCATAATAATAATAATAAAAATTTTGTATTGTTCTCTTCAATTCGCGCTTATTCTAATCGAATTTTTCATTAAAATAATATCAATAAAACAATTACCGATTCAAATAATCATTGCATTTGCGTAGCAACCCGTAACTGAATCGAAATAATTTCAGTATTTTTATTCTAATTTTGTGTGCATTTATCGATTTTTAAAAATTAAAAAATTGTATAAATAAAATTCATTTTATGTAAAAAAAAGTAAAATAAAAATAAAATAAAGCTAAAAATTTGTATAAGACCTTCTTTATTATCAACAGCATCCCAACTGAATTACGTTTGGATAAGTAGTCCATTCACCCAAACCGAAAAGATAAAATTAAAATTAATAAAATATATATTTTGTTTTCTCCAAAAAATAAAAGGAAATAGACATATTAAAAATTCAGGAAATACCATCCCTTGTTTCTTTCACTGTTTGATCACGTTGTCACATTATTGATTCTCATATAAACTAGATCATATATTTCTTCCATCATTATTCATTTTTTCGTGACTCTTTATAACTAAATAATTAAAATTCTTTAGTACAACAATTTTTGCGCGCTGTTGTTTTATGAAATTCATTATGTTTCACCATTACCACTATCATCGCCATCAGCATAATCTGATTCTTCCGACTGTTGATCATCATCTTCTGTTTCTAAATCGTAATCGTCATCGTAAAAATCAGTCATATCGAGCTAAAATGATGAAAATTTTTATTAAAATTTTTTAAATTATACATATATCATACATTATAATGATTTCATATATCATTCATAGCACCTAAACGAATTATCCCAAGGGGTTTGTATGTATGACCGACCCATATTATTTTTTCATTTACTAACTTTATCCCATAGAACACTTTTGTCCCCCATGTGTTTTGAAGGCACTTCCCATACAAAAGTTCAAATAAATGAAAATGACAATTCTTGATTAGAGTAACGACACGTGCGAATGTAAGTTTTTGATCATAGCACCTAAACGAATTATCCCAAGGGGTTTGTATGTATGACCGACCTATGTTATTTTTTCATTTAATAACTTTTTCTCATAGATCACTTTCGTCCCCCGTGTGTTTTGAAGGCACTTCCCATACAAAAGTAAAAATGAATGAAAATGACAATTCTTGTAGAGTAACACGTGCGAATGTAAGTTTTTGATCATAGCACCTAAACGAATTATCACTAGGGGTTTGTATGTATGACCGACCTATGTTATTTTTTCATAGATCACTTTTGTCCCCCGTGTGATTTGAAGGCACTTCCCATACAAAATTTAAAATGAATGAAAATGACAATTCTTGTAGAGTAACGATACGTGCGAATGTAAGTTTTTGATCATAGCACCTAAACGAATTATCCTAAGGGGTTTGTATGTATGACCGACCTATGTTATTTTTTCATTTACTACCTTTTTCCCATAGATCACTTTTGTCCCCCATGTGATTTGAAGGCACTTCCCATACAAAAGTAAAAATGAATGAAAATGACATTTCTTAGAGAATTCAGAGTAACGATACGTGCGAATATAAGTTTTTGATCATAGCACCTAAACGAATTATCCTAAGGGATTTCTGTGTATGACCGACCTGTACTATTTTTTCCTTTACTAACTATAACTATATCACTTTTGTCCCCCGTGTGTTTTGAAGGCACTTCCCATACAAAAGTAAAAATTAATGAAAGTGGCACTTCTTGGAGAATTCAGACTAACGATACGTGCGAATGTAAGTTTTTGATCTTAGCACCTAAACGAATTATCCTAAGGGGTTTGTATGCTAGACCGACCTATGTTATTTTTTCATTTACTAACTTTTCCTCATAGATCATTTTTGTCCCCCATGTGATTTGAAGGCACTTCCCATACAAAAGTTCAAATGGACACAAATTGATAAGATTCATGTACACCTCGCTGTTGTTACACAAATTGCAATAAGCACTTTAAATTTGTTTTTATCAGTGTACAATATAATCAAACACTTAAAACACGGAAGTAAATATTTCGTAATTTCATAAGCCACTAATACAACACTTGATAGATGTTAGAAAAACAAAATCACCTGTGGCTCTTGACTAGTAGTCTTTAAGTTCGGTTTGATACAGTAGTCTTCTAATGTAGTTGGAACGATGATTCCTTCTTTTTCAGCTTCAGCTTTGGCTGCTAAAGCTTGTTTTCTGTAATGATGATGAAACAAAAGAGATCATTGTACTTTAAGGTTATATTTCATTGTAAATTATTTCATCACACTAACCTTATGATATTTGGATATTCATTATCTTTACCATGTGATTCTCTCCATCTTCGATACATAACGGAAGCGTCAACGTTAGCTGGTGAGAATGTGTTTGGTTCATTGAGCAATGATATAACCGACAGTAGAATCGTTCGAACATTCTGAGTGGGATTCCAACGTTCACATGGTAGTTCACCACTTTGTGGATCATCTACAGGTGGATGCAGTATAGAAATGCATAGATCACCATTCTGAAATAAATGAATTTCGTTTCCATTATAAATTCAAAATACATTTTTCTAAAAATAATCACCTCGTATACATTTGGATGCCACACTTTTGTCAAAAATCGTATTGATGGCGGTGAATATGGATAATCTGGTGGAAACTTCATGTGCGCCTAGAAAAACATTAATTCTTGGTGAAACATTTCTTTATCTCTTTATTTTATAAGAAATATGTTAATATGTTAATTCTGAGAATTACCGCATGGGAATGGAATTATTTCACCGAAAAATACCGTTTCTCATTAAATTATCATTTTCGTGGTAGGCCAAGAAGAAAATTTCCAGAAACATTACACGCACCACAAAACAAAATCCACAATAAAACAAACACATCAGCAAGGGTAAAGTGGAATAATATCGACTATTCGACTTTGTTTAAGTTTTTATTTTTCTTCAAAGAAAAATAAAACAGAAAAGAAAGTTCAGGTATAATATCATTGAGAAAAACTGAACTGAAGTTACAAGGTAGCCCAGCTAGCAAACACTTAGCTTAGCTAAAGCAAGCAGCAACAAATACTCGTATATGAATAGTAACACAACAAAATTGTATAGATGGCCTTCGATTTGATAACACAAAGAAATTAAAATTGCAAAATTTTTATGAAAACCACCACATTTTGTTGAGTTTCTGATGAATTTTCTTATGCATATATTGTACATACACCTGCATGTGCCCTTATTTATATACCTTGAAGTAACCCCCTTGATACAGGGTATCTGGTGGTCCAAATATTGCAACTTCCCATTCGAATAAATTTTCTTCGTTTAATAACTTAACACGAAACCCTTCAACGGGTTCTTCTTGCAAACTTTTGTACTCAAGTGCTAGCGCTCGCACAGCAGAATTATATGGTGTTGACATTTTTAATGAAATTTATATGTATTTTTATTGTGTCTTTTTCTAGTACTCGTAAAATTTAAAAATTTTCTCCTTATCTTTATTATTTCGTAATCACAGTTGATTTAATTAAAATATTGCATTCAAATGAAATGAAATCACTACAAAATATTTATTTCACACAAAAATTTTATTTCAATCGTATGCCGCCCTTCTCTCTTTTACAAAATCACGAAAACCATTAAAATGGCGGCCGACTGTATGAGTTCAAAAAGACATTACCAAATTCCACAAGAACTTAAATGAAAAATTATTGCTAATAATTGATTTAAATGAATTTATGATTTTACTACACAAGAAGTGTAATTGCATTCAGTTCGTTGAACGATTCACTTCTGATTCTACGAATAAATGAAAATTTTCACACGAATCGTAGATTTTTGCTCTGTTCTGCTGCTTGGAAATTGTTGACAAGTCAAGAAAATTTTACAACAGCTGTTTTTTGTAATTCATTTCTGCATGAACTCCGTATTTGCTGCGAAGTGTTGCCTGATGCCGAGATGGCATTTAATTATTTCAAAATGAATTATTTCGATAATTAACACCGAAATACACGAGAAATATGAAGTATTATACATTTTTCATTATTTTACAATGATATATGATCAAAAATTTATATGTTTCATACAATTTAAGCTAATTTAACGCAAATATCGTATCGATGGTAGTGACATCTATGCTTTCTATACATCATCTAGACTTTTGCTTACTCCTAACACACCACAGATGTCAAACTATGTTCAGAGCAAATCCAAATGGTGTAAATTTCAAATTAATGGAATGTACGTCATTTTTATAAATTTTAAGTTGCAAATTAAAAGTTTATTTTAGGAAAATTTAAAGATTTTAACATACAAAAGTCTCTAGTATAATATGAAAGTTTTATATATATTGTTTATTTTTCCTTTATTGATTAAGATAATGTGTTATTTTTCACATCAAAATGTAAAACCCTGCGTCAGGACGTGAGAATTTGGTGCAGAGCCGCTAATCCCGTCTCTTGTAAAAGAAACATAAGGAACTCGATGAGGAGAAGGTACTATTATCTAAGGTGTTCCCAATGTCTCCACTACTATATATTAATTTGGCTTGACTAGTGCTACTTTTTACTTAGCAGAGGTCAAGCGCATTGGTTTCAATATCCTGTTGACACTAGTAGAAAATCTTTGTTAGAGCCTTCCGTTGTTAGGGAAAATACGGGTAAGATGGAATACCTAACGTTTGAAGGAAAAAAAACCGGACCTATGGGGCTTATATATAGTCTTGAATTTTTGAAATTCCATAATTATATTCCCCTCAAAATTTTATAAACACAAAAGTAAAAAAAGGCAAAGTACCCCATTTCGCCCTACCATGCGCGTAAGATCAGGTACAACAAAGTCTGCAGGATAACGTTGCTTGATTTTCCACATTACCACGGCTACACAGGAGCAGTGTGCCCGATTGCAACAAACCCAGCACGTGATCAGCGCGGCAGGTTCTAGAACTGTTGCCATTCTCTCGGATGTCTCAACAGTTGGTGATCACTGATTCACAGCTGTTCAAAATTCAGAAATTTGTACGTTAAAGAATAACTTCGTTACTTATGTAAAGTAGTGTTATTTGCCTAGCATAAACATGCTAAACAAATTTGAAAAATTAGAACAAGGGTGCCAAAATAGTACTCAAAATAATAGGTCTGTTCACGTACAGCTTGAGTTTACTAGAGTTTACCCGGCTTTAAATGAGTAATTTGGGAGGATTTTTCCAAGTTCTCTTTCGTTACACGAATAGTACAAAGACGCATTTGTGTAACCTCGAGCAACTTCATGAACGAACATGAACAAATTTGACATTTGAATTTCGTCTGTTACATGTACCTGTCCATTTTCCATTCCAATTAATTTCAACAACTAAGAAAATTTCTCGAGAGACATCTAGCACTCTCAAGTATATTTCCCCTCTGTTACTTTTCGTTAAATTCTCTCAAAACAATTTTTTGAGCGAGTATAAAAACACCAATTTCGTACTCGAAATGTTCGGAGCATGAACGTTCTCATAAAATCACATGGAAAACTACTTACATACATTCGAGAAAAGCTAATGGCCAACTGAGAATACTCTTATATAAATCAATTTTGCAGTAATTTTCCAAAAAATATTCATATTTGTGTAAAAATCAAACAAATTATACTTTATTGAAAACATAATTTTCAGTTTGCAAAAAACAATTTGTTACAAATTCAAATGTTTAACAAACAATTAAATTAATCGAAATTAGTACATAAACATAAAAATGCACCATAACAAGAAATACAGCGTGATAAGTTAACATTTTTAAATTAAAACTTAAAAAATTAAAGTATGATTTTTTGTGTATGTGTTGATGTGTTTGCAGTGCATTGTGAAAAATAATGTAATTTATATAATAAATAATATTAACATTGTTTTCACTGTGCAAAAATAAAAGAAATAATTAAGGAACAAATGCAAAACTTTAAAAACTTTCAATTCAATTTGTTGGCTTGAAGTTCTTTGATTCAGCATAGTCTCGTACATCGGAGGAATTCCTCTCAGGTTTGATGCGAATATCGTTTGGATCCAACTGAAATTTTCCATCCCATTGAGTTGGTAAAGGATCTGAATTGTTTGCGTATCCATGAAGTTCCTGGGCATCTGATCTGTTTCTTTCAGGAGCTACGCGAACGTCTGTTGGATCCGACACAAATTTCCCAGACCATGTTGGTGGCAGAATCTCTGGTTCAGTATTAAAACCGTAGAAATTGTTCGTGTTGCTCGACAGCTCCCTTTGACGACTTACTGCCGTTTTACCAGAAGTTCCTACACTTGCCGGACCATCACTGTAAACGAATTTTCCGTTCCAGCCTTCAATCTTGATTGGAATGTATTCTTGACGTTTCTTTGGCATCTTTACACCTTGAACTAGAAAGCTTCTTGACTTCTTCTGGACTGATTAAAAACTCAAAAATAAGAAAATTTTACGATCCGTTTTGTTTGTTGACTTCTCAAGAACTAAACGCATTTTGTAGCGTCAACAACGTTTTTGTAATATAAAGAATAGGAAACGAGTTGAGTAGGTGACACCATCGTGTAAGCAGCACCTACACAGATCTCAACGGGTAACCATAAATGGGTATAAAACACCGCGCAAATTCGGATTGAAAACAATAACATACGACAGTTTGATTGCTTTAACGACTTTCGAGGACTATTTTTTCATATAAACTTTAATTTTATTTATTGAATAAGACAATGAATAGCAAGGAATGGATCTTATATAATCAAGCATCCAACACATAAGTTAACCGAAATTAAGAGTTATTGTATGAATTTCATATCCATAAAGTTAATCATGACCCAATTTAGCGAGTTTTTCCAAAATGGTCATGTCTGAGAAAACTTGATCTTCACAAGAACACGATTCACTACTCGTATAAGTGAAAATGTTTCGTGATGATATTATGTTTTTTAAGAAAATCTCAAAAGAACATGGTTTACATAAAATGTAGTCTTGAAAGTATTATTTCCAAATAAGATATTTGAGTTAGTGGCCCACAAAAATTTCACTTCCAGTCGCACAAAAACGATGAATAATAAACTGCAACCTCCGATACGTGGCACTAAAGTTTCTTCAGCTTTTATGGCATTGAGACATGGAACAACTCTTTCTCGAGTTTCTTGACTTGTTGATTTTTATATTTTATTGTTTCAAAGATTATATTTAAAGGCACCGTAGAAGTTTGCCATAGAAACATGACGAGAACAGTGTTGAGCGTCATCGCAAATTTTAATTAAATTTGTCGTTAACCCTAAATGGAAATGACCGGTTTTCTAAGGAAACTCATAACGATCTCCTTAACAGAAGGTTGAGTGTTTGTCTAATACAACGTATATGATGTTTGCTTGCATTTCATGCAACTTCCGATAAACTTGAATTTGCGGAAGTTAAACGAATGTAGCACTGCGTGGTCTTATGGAAATCCCATTCAATTTCTAGTACATGGAAATTACTTGAAAACAAGTACAAACACCTACTCATTTCGTTTTGCAGGTTATTTCCTTGGGGAGACTGTTCTCCATATGCTAATCGTGTGGTACGAGATGAATCAAATGATATTTCATGATATTACAATTTAATCTAGAGTTTCTTTTGATGTCTTTAGAAAGCTCAAAAGTCCACTAAACAAACTGGACAAATCAAGTGTTAAGTGTTACAGTTCCGTCAACTTTAATAGTCTAGTAGTTCATTCCACTATAGTACCTGAAAAATAATTAGTAAAGTAACAGATTCCAGACTGGTTAATGAATACAGTAGCCTCTTCAACATCATGAATGTACTGTCTTCCATTTTGTTTCTGCCAAATCCAACTTGAATGTGACGGAGCCGGCCAGTGGTCTCCATGTGGCCACCTCCAACTTTTCTAAAATTTCGAATTTTTCCAAATTTGGTAGGTTTTTGTTCGAAAAAAGATGCTACAATTTCGATATTTGTCTTTTTTCGCTAGTCAAAGACACATTTTGCTTACACTGCAAAAATTTATTTGGCGAACAAGAGTTGGCAGTTGAACTTGAGACTTGGCGTTAGAATTTTGGGAATCTATCACTAACTGTGAGTTCCTGAGGGTTTTGAATTCTGTAAGAAAACTCATAATAATAATATGAAGAGTTGATATAGATATTAATGAAAGTTGTCTTCGTTTACCATCCTTTCTTGAGAATGTGATTGATTGATTCAGGAGCAGTTCTAAATTGACAACAAACAACGACCTGAAATATTAAAAATTTTTGTTATTTAAATAATATTACAAACATTTGAGAGCTTCAGTTTTGGAAAAGAATATTTTGCTTCTCATAAATTTTACGTGGGTATTGATCTGTTTTTGAAAATCCTTTTAAGGACATAATCGACATTGATTTATGAAAAATTTTATTTGAATTCCAAAATCATTTCCCACGTACAAGAAGAGAAGATTTTCTTTAACAAAATTTTTATTTAACCATTTTTGAACTTGTAGCAAAATTAAAAATGTTTTATTTTTAAGTTTAAATTAGTCATCTCTTCGTGATTTTCAGTGATTAATAATATATTATCCATAATTATTGACTCATGTGAAAAATGGTATAATAGATGTCTGATCTTATTTATTAAATAATCCCAAATATAAATAAATTATGATATTTAAATCATGATATTTATGTATCAAAAGTGTAAAGCGACTCTTTCTTGCATTCGTGGATTGCAGCATGAATGTGAGGTCCTGTCGTATGCGTACAAAGATGAGTGGAATAACTACACAAGGCTTTGTACGAATGCGTCATGACCGAGCGCAAATGCAGCAACGACTGCAAGTGCAGCAACGATACAATAGTTTATGCAACAATTTCGTGGAAAGTTGAATTTGAGATTAATTCGTTATCAAACATTCAAAAAGTAAAATCAATTACCTAAATCAATAAAATCAATAAAATCAAAACCCTGGACCAAAAGAAATACATATACATTTACATGTTTACTGTAAAATAGGATAAGATTTTAGGGTGTTTGGGAACTGGATACTGCTTCAACTTTCGAAGCAAATGTTGCATAAATATATGTACAAAATTGAAGAATTAGCCATATCCTCCTCCGTAAAAGCTCGTTTATGGCGAATAATTGCATGTTGAACGAAAATTTTGAATTTTTTGATCCGCAATCTCGAGTAATCAAGTAATTGTTATTAATTAAAATTTAATTTAAAGTCGGATGTTCAATGAAGTGTTTAATTAAAACATTAAGTGTATCACTTCCTGTCTTAATTTGTTTTATGTTATTTAAATTCAAGATTGAACGTGATAATAGAATCTATAAATTCTGTCGCTTAACATCACAGACTCAATCTAACCCACTTCGGAAATGAATAGCTTGTGCTATAATTAAGTTTTTCAACGTGTGACTTCTTGTGTTTTCGCAGTAAAATGAAAAACTAAAAATGAAACAGACAAAACAACTTTTCTCGAATGATGTCATCGATTCAAATGACTGCCATGATTAATGTAACAGTCACAAGAGGCAGTGAGAGGTCGCTTGCAATCGAGTTGTAACAGAATAAGAAGTCAAGCTCGGGTTATATCTGGAGGAACTGAAGAAACTCCCAAAATCCCAGCACCGGCATCTTGAACTCCACTGTGGCTAACAACCTTTTTGCACGGTGAAATCTTATTTTTTGTAACAAAATGATTTGCAAGAAAGTCGTCTACGACTCAAGAAGGTGGTGTAGCTGACATGAGGCTTGAGTTACGTAGGAAGCTAACGTAGGTGATATGGAAATTTATGAAACTGACTTTTGTGTGACTAATTTTGGTGCACCAAACCATATGAAATTCTTTGGATTGTAGGATTTGGGAGGACTGGTTTCTAACATGATAGATATGTCATTTTCTTATCAAAATTGTCATGCTCAATTGATAAAAAGGGAAACTTGAAGAAGTGAATAACCTAACGAAACCTAACACTTGTAAACCTGATTCAAACATTTTAACTTTTTAACTCACAAAACAATGGAAAATTTAAAATTCACAAAGCTACAATTGTTCGAGCCACATCCCTCCATTTTTGGTGTTGTCGCATGTGTTCGATTAACCAATTCAACAGATTTCCAACGAAAACAATTGAATGGAGCTGTCGCCAAATGTGGAAAATGTCTCTCATTGTAGTTTCTGATCATTTAGTTTGATCTATTTTTCACTAAATCAGCTCAAAGCTTCACTACTGACCAATAACTTTATTAATAGATCAATTATTCAGGTGTGAAATTTATAATTATTGTGGGAGTTTCAACGATAGTTTTATATTTATTATAGTATTGTTTCCAGTTGAATTCAGCAGCAACAGGAAATGATTTATGCAATATTTTGTTCTAATAAAGAAATTTGATGAAATTTTTGTTCATTTCATAAGCTCAGACATGCAAATTACAATGCGTGACTGAACAATTTAATGAATTCCATGTTTTCGTCACGAATCGCCATTTTACCGGCAACAAATTCGCCTCAATTCCAATTTTTCAGCATCCAACTAAAATTACGTAACTTTGATATTTTTTACCCAACCTGATACGAATACCAACAGGTAACTGCGGTGCCCTTGTTCGCTCCAATGAATTCAAATGAAAATAAAAATCGAAAACATCAATTCCAAGTGGAGACACGATTTTTATTTGGTGGAGCTGCAAAATCTGTGATGAAGAGACTTTTGAAAATTATACGTTTCGCTTTTGTGATTTTTGTTGTTTATATTTATTTTGTCCAAAATTGACTTTCGCTTTTATCTGAATGCAAGACGTGCATCTTTGAACGCAGCCGTAGACGGTCCGCCATTTTGTGAATTTTGAGTATCGTTGGCAGGATCAAAAATGTATCATTAAGGGCGTTTGCGAAAACGTTCTAAGTCTAGTACATTCCATTCTAATTCTATTACTTTTCCGTTTAGCAATTTTTTGAGCATGCTAATTCTAACTCCAGCGTTCTAATCTTTGACATGTTTACCTTTGATTGAGTTGGTTATATTCGTACAAAAATTTTACTTCATCTTCATTATGAATGTCTATTTTAATAGAATGTAACTTTCTAAAGAAATTAGAATAAATTTTTAAAAATCCTTAGAACGTTTAGAACGCAAATGAATTCGCACAGGTCGATTAGAATTCTTGAAGAATCAGGCCCTAAAAAAGACTTTAAGAAACAATAGTTCTAGCCATATAGAAAGTTTCAAAAATTATAGGAATGTTTTCGGTAAAATTTCGACACGGTTTTTTTCATGTTTCATGTTAGATTTTGTCGATTAAACTTGATATGGTCGCGTAACAAATTTTGCGGCCATGACACGAAACCGCAGATAAAAATTTTTAAGAAAATTTGCTTTTAAACAACAAATAGTAAGAAAACATAAAGTGAAATGAGTTTGAAAGTATTTAGTTAGTAAACACAAACACTTTGAAATGAATATTTAAGTATTTAACGCGGTTTTTTTTAAGTTTATTTTATATTTTCTCCATATTTCCAACGACATTTCTCGACTTTGCATCGCTCGTATGTCGGTTAAGTCGAGTCTTAGCTCAAAACAAGAAGATGATGTCATTTTAATTCCACATTATATTGAAGTAAATTGACTTATATCTCTGCAAAAGCAAAAGCTACATAAAACGCAAACTACAAAAATTTCAACAAAATAGCGGGGGATGTTGTGCAACCATTTTTGAGAAACCTACCAACACAGGAAAATTTAAATTACCCGCAATTGTCAATGACTCTGACACGGTGTCAAATGAAATCATTTAAAAAATTTGAATTTGAATTATAATTTATATTTCATAAGCGATTTAACATGGATTTCCATTCGGAAAATTGTTATTTTCATTATTTTATCGATTCAATAAATCAGTTTTGAATTACATCTGCAGCAACCTGTTGATCAAGAGGAATTTTCTATTAAATATTATTTATTTTTCTAACAATTCAAATCTTGAAAAGTTTTGCAACTCCACCGACAACAAAACTAATATTAGCAAGTTTCGTGTAGGCAGACAACTCATATACTATTAAGCTTGTGGGTTCTAAAACTTTGTTCAAGTATTTGAAAGAAAACACGAAAACCAAACCATTACTTACCTGTTTCTACCTTTTCTACCTTTTCTACCTTTTCCTTGTATAACACTAATTTCAAACTATTTATTTTTCGTTTCTGTGTGTCTTTTTCATGGCCCCATCAAGTCAATTTGGTGTGGGCTGTTTGTGCAGCACGAAACTTTAACAGTCTGGGGCGAATAAAGTGGACCAGTTTCAAGTTGATTAACTCCTACAAATTCAATCATAATTTCTTAGTTACACTAGTTTAGTTAATGCACTAGTATGATTTGATATGAAAATTGTAATATAATAGTGTTGAATTTTTCCATTCTTTAGTGTGAATGTTAAACTATATCTACTATACGTAATCCCCAAGTGTCTGTTGGTTTTTTTTTTATTTGGTTCAACACGAGAATGTGGGCACACAGTCGTTGGTGGAGCTAAAAACTAAGAGAAGCCCCACCAAACGTAGTGAATGACTTCAGTTCGATTTTGTAACACTTGTTCAGTTGACTTCGCGAAGCCGCGAAAAGCGGTTGAAAAAATTATTTTTTTTACACAGAAATTGAAAAAAATATATATAAGGAAAATTACGAGCGTGCGAGAGAAAATAGAAAAAGTTCGGTTTTTTTATGTGATTTTTGTTAAAATTCAAACAAAAAAAAAAATCTTATATTTTTCAAAATTTTAATAAACAAAATAAAACGACAGCTCTTCCAAGTGCCGAAAATTTATTAGTTATAGTGAATTCCGAGAGAATAAGAATAATTTTTATGTTTTTTGATTCATTTTCATTATCTACAGTGTTTTCTTATTTATAGAAAATCTCTTCAAATTTCTTAAAATAAAACTTCAACGAAATTCGAATTCGAAATAATTCTTTTGGAATAAAAAAGACAGTGCATTTCCCTTATCCAAAAGTGCTGCTTAATTATAACGATTGTGATAGATATAAATCGATATTTTTCGTGCTAAAGTGTGATATTTGTATGTTTGTTTAAACGTGTAACAATAACTACAACAAGAAAACGTGCTGTTATTTATAGAAATAATTAAAAAAGTTTTAAAGGCAAAATGGTTGTGAATCAAAAAACTAAAAAAACTGCTGTAGCTAGCACAAGGGAAGTGTCGCCGAGTAAAGATGCATCAACATCGAAATCGGTGACAACAACATCATCTTCATCCACGTCCAAACAGGAGCAACAGAAGCAATCTTCTTCGACAACTTCCACAAAGAGCACGTCCTATGTGACATCAAGTCAAGTTAAATCGGGAAAAAGTGAGAATGTTTTGCAAATTAGTGACGTAACTAGTACGAGTGGCGTTAACCGAAGTATATCAGGACACTCAGTGTCAAGTCAACCATCGGAATACATAGTTACGACACCAGATATCGGACAAACCACGATCAAACCTAAGGAATATTATATCATTGGAGGTATGGAGATCAGTGAAGTGGGTTCTTCGATCAATAAATCGGATCTGAAGAAGAGAAGTACCACGAATTTCATTGAAAACGAAAGAACAACCTATGGTACCAATGGAAGTCTTCAGACTCCAACCACGTCAGTTGATCCCAACCTGATTCAAACGACTGAAATCGTATCAACCGTCCCCGAGACGGTGATCCTCTCTGAATCAACATCATCCCACACTGCTACAAGTTCTTCAGCCCAAACAGGCTCCTCGTCATCCTACACCATTGAAATTGTCGATGGGAAGGAGCGAATTGTTGATCAAAAGTCTCGTGACTGGGGATCAAGTCAAAATCAACATGCTGAGGAACATTTTGCCACTAAATCCGGTACAGGAATCGAAACGGATATCAAGTACTCGGCGAAAACTAGTGACAAGTCGTTGAAATACGACAGTGGCAAGCCAGGGGGAATCCCGATCTATGAGAAAGTCGCCCAAGACAGCCACGTTGATTTCCGCAAAAAGGGAGACAAAGCTCCAATTGAATATTCGAAGGATTCGTTTGAACGTTCCAAGTACGACGACAAGAAAAAGAAGATCCTGACTGACAGTAGAGTCGTTGAAAACGATCGTATGTTGGACAGTAATATCACTATCAATTCAGCGATCCTCCCAAATTTAACACCAACCACTTCGGTGGGATCAATGGGACCAGACAATCTTAATCACACACATATCATCGTGGATGGTGGTACTACAAATACGAACATCATCGATCATTCAACACATGACAGTACGATCAGCAGCAGTACGAATGTCAATAAGACATTTGAGACATCTTCATCGACGGAGAAATTTGTTAAAAATATCGCTGATGCAACAACAAAATACACAACAAAAGTGTTCGATGACAAAACCAATACGTGGCGAATTGTTGATGAAACAGTTGTTAATGAACGTGATGGTATTATTAACCAACAATTGTCACCGACAACACCACAAACGACTGTTTATAGAGATGTTTTGAATGATTCGAATATTATCAACAATACAACAGCCTCACAGGTCACTAAAAGTGATCGCACATCTCAAAAAATTGATAAATACGACGAGACAGTTAAGAAAACAACGTCGAAAACCACTAAAACTCAAGACATCACCTCGGAAACAGCAAATGTTTCGAAACAAATATACGATGCTAAGACGAAAACTTGGAAGGAGGTGGATGAGAACACTATTAAGACTGTACGCCCATCTCTGGTGCGGTACGTGAGCCAAGAATCCGATGGAACCCTCACTACAATTTACAAACGCAAGGTTTTCGATCAGAAAAGCGGAAGATGGAAGGTTGTAGACGAAAAGATCGTCAAGAACAAAACTGGTGATCGTGGCATTGAACCAATTCCAGAAATAATCGATGATGTCACTAATTGTACAACTACTACATACACGACGAAGGTGTATGATGTTAAGACTGGAACGTGGAAAGTTGTTGAAGAACAATCTTTTGTTGATAAACATGCTTATGTGCCAACCGACATCGTTTATGAAATCGAAAAGGATCAAGCTGATGTTGCTAACATTACGACAACAACTGAAATAACTAAAGTAAGTTTATTTAATTGTATGTCTTACCTGAAATGGTATGTCCACGTCAAATGTAAAATGGCAATCGTCCACAAACAACACCAAACATAAATCATTCCAAGACGATCACGTCACCATTTCTAATGAGAAAAGTAAACTTTTAACAAAATATTCTTCTTAACAACGTTAAATTATTGTCAAACAAAAACATGTAGAAAATATATTAAAAGAAATTTTGTGTGTGGGTACTACAATATATAAGCTTAGCATTCATAATTTTCAATTGGATATGATCTTAATGTCAAATTTGGTTTTCTAGAAGTTTTTGATTTTTGCAAAATACAATATTTTGATGTTTTTTATTACAGATCTTCTGACTCCTACTCTCATTTTGCAAAACCTATTAATTCTCGAGAGTAATTATTCAAATTATATTACTCAGCGTTTGATCTTGAGTGATTTCCATAAATGACAAAGTCGTGGTTGCAACGGCACATGTGTCTTCATTCTGGATTTTGTACGTGTTATTTCAATCTCCTGAAAAATACGACCTACAAAATATCAAAGATTTTTTATGTATATTAGGTCTGTTCACGAAATTTGCGTTTTTGTACTTGCTTAAAAAATTGTTTTGAGAGAATTCAACGAAAAGTAACGGAGGGGAAATACACTGGAAAGTGCTGGATGTCACTTGAGAAATTTGCTTATGTTCGTTCATGAAGTTGTTCGAGGGTACTCAAATGCATTTTTGTACTATTCGAGTAACGAGAGAGAACTTAGAAAATTCTCCCAAATTGTGCTCCACCCTCCTGCCGAATTAGATGATATTGGATTTGATTGAATAAAATTCGGTCAATGCCTCATGTTTTCCGCTTTATTGCAATAGAAAATCGATATGTAATTAGTTTCTTGTCAAAAATCAATGAAACCACATGAATTACTCATGATTACTGCTTCAAGGACAATTGCCAAGGACTGTTAATTACATAATCAATGATTTTTCTAAATTCTTCAGCGAACGTCATTTGTCCGTCTCCCCAGTGCGAAAATATTTGTCAACTGCAACATATGTAGGTAATTCACGTAGATTGCTGACAAGCCCCTTATTTTTTCCTAACAGGAGACCCACACTTGAAGCTATCATGAAAACAAGCCATAAGGAAGAACCAGCAAAATGTCCAACAACGGATGGGTTAGAAATCGGAAAGTGTTCCTCCGAGGAACCATGCACTGCGTGACGTTACACCATTTTCCTCACTCTACCTCAAACCTTCACCTTTTAATCCAACTTCCAAGGCATTTTTTGTCATTTGGTGAAAGTGAATCGATGCTTTCGTCATTAGCTTATAAATTATAGAGGAACTATCACGAAATCAGCTTTAGCAGTTGACATAGTTTAATGGCAAATCAATACAGAGTGCATGTCGCAAAAGTCACTTTAACGACGAATTTTTCTTGGCAATAACACTATGAGATGAATGAGTTTGGATCACTCATCTGGAATTGAAAACGAATAACTCGAAACCATGTTACTTAAGCCAATTGGCGTTATATTTTCTTATTAAAAATATCGATTTAACACCGATAAAACCGCAAAAATTTGATTTTCCTAATTACTTCAAGTTTCACATTTCCCTGCGGTTGAAATTTTAGACGAAACTTAACCTGGACTCTGTAATTTTCAACAGTCTTCGATGCAGGTTAGTTAGGTAATTTTACGTAATTACGGTTTTGAAGGTTTCTGTGTAACAATAGATGTCTCCTTGGATTAATCTTTGGTGTTTTTAACGGTTATAAATTTGCACAAAAGAACTTTCTGCTCTGGCGGATGTTGCCATTGTCATGGTTAACTCAAAAAATGGTAAAAGTTTGATTAGTCATAATTTTTGCCCTACTGCCCTGAATATTACTAGAACTTACTTCGTACAATAAGATGCATAAATGCAAAGTACACAAAAATGCTAAGAAACTGAGTTTATCAGCTGAAAGTCACAAAGTCAATATTACGATCACTCTGCAAATGAATGAAGTCACACTGATTAATATGTTTGCATACACTTTTGTTACAGTAATCTCATTATCATATTGCCAAAATATTCAAAAATGCTTTCTTATCAGGTAGAATAACTTTAATCATAAACAAAATATTTGCTAAGAAACTAAAGTACTTTAAGATTTTTAAGAGAAAGTGCTCTTATTATCACGAAAATCTTATCAAACGCAAATTCGTTGTTCAATGAAGAGACACGTTTATTAAGAACTGAACGATTCTAGAACAGAAAAACACGAAAATAAAAGTAAAAGTAAAAAATATTTGAAAAATAAACAAATTTTTGTATAAATTATAAATTTTGTCGGCCACAAAACACGAAATGAGCCACCTGAAAGACCACAATCGTTGATGAAATTTATTTGCAGCGGTCAAATTTGACCATAAAACAACATTCGTTGGTGCAATAAATTACTCTGGAAAATGCGTGAAACCGATCAAAATTCGTAAAAGGAAATTATATTGAACGTTGTGAAAATCAATTCTGATGTGATTCAATTTTAATATTTAAAGATTTAGTCACGATTTCCAGTTAAATATTCCCACTCACTTGGAAAAATAATTTGATTAAATCATCGTCTGGTTGTGTTTTTAAAATTTCATAAAAGATCTTCAAAATTTTGCATATTTTCAATTCAGATAACTAAGTGGCATCTTGTCTGCACAAGAGCTCAAAGGAATTTCTTGGAATTATTATTAATTAATGAAGGAGAAGTATGTGTTTAAGCGAAATTACAAATTGCATATGGTTTTTGATAGATTAACGAGATATTTTCGTAAATTTTATTCATAATTCAAAATGCTTCAAGTGGTGTTATTTTTGAGTTTCAATTAAAAGAAGGAAGTGAACAAATTTGTTTGATCTTCCTTCAAGTATCATGAAAATTACACCATCAAGATCTATTGAAAAACATATTAACTGAAGTGCTACTCATCTTCCTATCCACATTAGTTAGAATTTCTATTTATGGTTAACGTGACTAACATGACTATCTTCGGCATTCCGTATGCATTAAAACCACATTATGATTCTTGATAAACAGACAAATATAAAAATATCAGTTACTCATTGATTGGAAACTGTAACAGTCCAATAACATACGTGAAATGCAAACTATTCACATTGTGACTGACTTAGAATTGTTCAAACAATTTAAATATTTAAAACACAACAAAAACAAATGCATGCGATTCGTGTTTGTTATTAAAATAAAATAAATACTAGAACTATGTGTGCAACAAAACCAGGAAGACAATTGCATAAAATATAACAAAGTCATTGCTATATGCATCGTTTAATGAGGTTGGATGCATTCTAACCTACTAAAGTTTTGCATTCGCAGTGTAGTTTCTCATGGGGAATTATATAACGTTTGTTGCTTAGAAGTATACGTAGCTTAGTATGCTGACAATTCACGGAATTTCAAATAGAAGGAGATTGTTCTACACGCTATATCGCAATTATATCAATTCTTGACTTTGTTTTTAGCCGTTCAGATAGTAGATAGAAGTATTACAATGTTTCTAATACCAAAATGCATTAATTTACAGAATTCAAATTGATATCCTAAAGAGACTGCCTATCCAAACAGATATTGATATGAAACAGTTGCACATTGATCAGTTTATCGTCAGTCTTAGCCAAATCTACTCATAACCAAAAGAAGATATACCTACATGTATTTTGAGTAGGGTACAAAATGTATTTTTATTCAAATTTGATTGTTTTCTATTGTAATGCGAGTGGATGGACACAATGTTTTTCGTTTTTTGATTTGATGCATAGATGACAAGATTTTTTGGTGTTAGGGCAAGCGACACGTTGATCGGACGTTTCTGTCGTTCTGTTAGCCTATGCTTGAATCGATTTCCTGGTTTTCCTACCGATTGCGGTTTTTCTCAGCGGCATTTTACAGTAATTTCAATCAAGAATACTAACACCGTCGAATAACAATTGAATGAATTTGGCCATAGTATTAATGCACAGTTTGCAATCGTTAAATTGCCTTTTTGATCGCTATGATTGAAAATAAACGTTTCACTTGGAGTTATTTAAGTTCAACGGCAAAACAACTTAAACTCATTTCTAGCTTAAGGCTAAAGTAAGAGTTAAAAGAAGAAACTTCTTTTTTACTTCTTCTCACTGTCCTTAACATAAAAATTTGATATGGCAACTTGATCTCTGATGTCGGCCTTTTCTCGACTTGTTTTCAGCATCAGTTAACAATTTTTGGTTATTTTCAAATGAAAACAAGACGAAAGAAAAAGTTACTCTGATTTTGTGGTATTAAAGAAAAAAACCGGTTCAATAAAATCTTGAGCTTTTAGAAACTTGAAACACGATAGAATGTGGACAAAAGCAGAACTTGGAGATTTTAAAAAATCAATTAAAAATACAAAATGAAGGTTCGCCAATTCGCTGACGACTCGACGTAATAAATTCAAATCACGTTGCATTACCTCCATTTATGTGTTCGAAAATGTCCCATGGAATCTATTTTGCAAATTGTAATGCAAAATGCGTTAGACTTTGATCATGTTTTCGTTACGTTCGACTGAGAGGCAATTGTTTACTTGATTTGTTAACAAACTTTTGCAGTGTGACAACTTTAACGTAGAAAACTAAAATTATAATCAACTTCATCTTACAGAATGGACAGAATGTTAAGGAGCTAATTGTTATACACACAAAACGTTTCAAAATAAAACGGATTAAGTATTGAGTAGCACAATTTTAGACACATAGGTGTTTTGTTTCTAAACGTTTTAAGCGTTCTTAAATACAAAACACTTAGAAATGTGTAAAAGTAAAAATATGAAAAGTGTTTTAAAGTAAAACAATTTTTTCGTACTAAAAGCAAACTAAACTGTTTGGTAACGTGCGTTACAAACCAGTTCCTGACTTGTTCGCGACCAGCCTCCGCACACGAAGCAACTCATACAAAACTCAATTAAATTACTCAAATTTTTTGAATACCAGGAACAACACTTCTTCCGAACAACACCAACTTCCGCAGCAAACAAAAAGTTTAATTCCTGATTTTGCATTTTCTCAGAACAAAATTTAATTATCAACGGTTGGTTAACCTGTTGAAATTTTGACATTTGGAAATGTTTGCTCGTGTTTCAGTGCTTCTGCTCACATATTAAAACGTGTGCAGGATTGCTCAGAAATTGTTGTTGTTCCTCATATAAAAAATGATCTACTCATGAGCAGAGCAGCGAATGGAACACGGCTTAAAGGCTAAACACTTGTATTGCTGACACTCTTTTTATAGCATATTCAACTTGTGAATTGGCTTTATATTCCACTGAATTTCAAAGTCGCACGAATCTGTCTGCTTTAATAAAAGTCTCTGACCTAAAAATATAAAATTTTTACTATCCGCTTCAATAAAATTCCAAAAAATCGATACATCCTTACTCATATAATAACATTCCTTTCCTGAGATCTGATAAGGTATCCAGAAAAATGTGAGAAATCGTTACAGCCTGAGAAAAGCCTCCACCAATTCGTGAAACTAGACCATGTTAAGATTTGACTTTTGCGTGCAACAAATAGCACATGCTATTCATAAAATCTAATTTATTACATTAGACTTCCTTTATGAGGCTTTGCTGAGTTTTATTTTACGCTTAATATCAGATTTGGTGGATTGTTGACCTCATGACCCGCCCAGTTGTAAGGGAATTTTTTGACTTTAACTAGAGTTCATTCAGGTTCTTTCACAAGTTAGGACATAAAAACATTAAGGGGACAAAGCTGCTTTATCTAAATGTGTATTTAATTTGGTCATGAAGGTGTTTGCTTTCTTAAAGAAAATTCACCTTCATAAAGTTCAGTTGAGTGGAGAAGTCGCAACGTTCAAGACGTTGGAAATTCGCGTTCAACTAACCGGTGTTTTGGCAAATGTAAAACAAGTATTATTTTAATGTTAATTTAAATTCAAAGCTGTACACAACAGAAGCTTAATTCTACGAATAAGAGGACAATGAACAATTGATAGGCGATTGTCTTAAAGTTTTAAAATTAAAGTCATGAAATTTTCGTAATAAATTCGCTATTAACGGAAGCCCTTCCAAAAGCAGAAAGTCAAGTGATAATGGGACGATTGAGCGTGTTACATCAACCAGATAACCTGACATTGGAAGGAGAGTTTTTCAAATCGGAGAAACAAATTTATGTTCCTAGCCAAAGACCGGAGTTAGTCAAGCCAAGGCCTCATTTATCGGTTAGTGGTGACTTTTACTTGCCGGAGAAGCCGACTTACATTCCTGGACAACGTCCAGAATTGATAAGGCCAACCGACCAGCTTTCTGTTGAGGGAGAATTTCTCAAGGAACAAATAGACAAATTCAGGACATCCCCTATTCCAGTTGCAGTTAAGCCAACAACGAATCTTTTCTTAGAAGGTGATTGGTATTTTCCGGAAAAGCCAACGTACATACCAGCAGAACGAAGTCAACCCATTTTGCCTAGAGACCAATTGATACCAGGAGAAGGAACTTTTGAATTTGAACGAGAGAAATACAGACCAGGACGTAGACCTTCACTTGTGAAACGCAGGACCACTTTGAAGTTGGAAGGAGATTTCTTATTTCCTGAAAAAGCTATTTTCCAAATAGCGGACCGACCAAAGCTAATACGACCAGAAAACCACCTATCGTTAGAAGGAGATTTTTACCGTCCGGAAAAGATAAAATACATAGCAGGTCGAAGGCCACCACCAATACATCATAGCGATCATTTGAAACTAGAAGGAGACATTTTCGTCCCCGACAAGCAATCCTATATTCCAGCTGAACGACTACAAGCCATTAAACCTAGGAATCATTTGAAAATGGAAGGTGAATTTTACAGACCTTTAGAGGATAAATATCATTTGGGCACGAGTCCAACTGCGGTGGGTTTGATTACAAATTTAGCACCAGAGGGAGAATTTTATATACCGAAGAAACCTTCTTATCAACTTGGACGAAGACCTTCACTAATCAAACCAAAAGATCAATTGAGACCACTAGCAGAGTACAATGAATTGGAAATAATTTCGTATCGACCCAAGCTGAGGCCGAACCCTAGTCCGACAAGAGAAAATCTCAAATTAGAAGGAAAACTCTATATTCCTGAAAAAGTACCTTACCGGCAAGGTGGGCCAGCTAAACTTATCATACAAGAAGATAATTTGAAGATAGAGGGTGAATTTTATAATCGTCAAAAGGAATCCTATAAGCCTGGTGAAAGAGCGCGTCCAATCAAGCCGGAGGGTAATTTACACACAGAGGGAGAGTTTTTCTTTCCCGAGAAAACACTTTATGTACCTGGGGAAAGACCAAAAGCATTAAAACATGATGATAACCTTAAGATGGAAGGAAAGTTTTACGAGCCGGAGAAAACTACTTATCATCCCGTTCAAATTCCTGATCCAATAAGGCCAGTACAACTGCTGAAACAAGAAGGAGACATGTTCTTCCCTAAGAAAGCTGCATATCAAAATGGACAGAAGCCTGACCTTATACTTCCAAGGAATAATTTGAAACTTGAGGGAGAGTTTCATCATGTGCAGAAAATGAAATTTATACCTAGTCAGCGTCCAAGACAATTTGAGCCAAAAACAAATTTGAAATTAGAAGGAGATCTTTTCCTACCAGACTTTGAGGCTTACTTACCTGGGGAGAAGGCTAAGCCCATAAAGCCTGAAGATCATCTCAAATTGGAAGGAAACTTCGAAGAAAAAATCGAGAGATTTTCCTATGCTCCAGCAGCCCGCTCAAAACCAATTCGTAGACATGACAATCTGTTCCTAGATGGTGAGCTGTTCCTGCCCAGAAGACCATCTTACGCATGTGGTGAGAAGTCGGTGCTGCAAAAGCCAGAAGATCATCTGAAATTAGAAGGAGAGTTATTTTTTCCAAAGAAAGAAGTTTACAAGCCAGGCGAAAGACCAAAGCCAATACGGCAACTGTCGACCCTCAAACTGGAAGGTGAATTATACCTGCCCGAACCGAAGCCTAAACAACAGCATGATCCCGTTCAATACTACGATAATAGTGGACAAAATTTTGTAAAATCCAGCGATAGCATAGAAGTGAGGCAATATTTACACGGTTCTTCTGATCAGGAAAGCTACAGAGCCATTGATAGACCTCTGCTCATCATACCAGGAAACAATATGCAGTTGGAAGGTTCGTTCTATTGGCCAGAAAAAGCAAATGGTTTGAGGGGGTCACAAGGAAACATTTTGAGTCCCCGAGATCATTTGAAACCAAAAGGAATTCTTTATATACCTGAAAAGAAACCTCATGATCATTTGTTCGTTGATGGTGAGTTAAATTTCCCTGAGAAGAATCAAATGTTTTCTACGGAGCAAATAAAACTGGTCGCGCCTCAAAATCAAATAAAACTGGAAGGAAAATTCTATCCGTCACAGAGATCCCTGCCAATGAAAACCGATGAAAACCTGAAATTAGTTGATGAGTTGTATTACCCCTTGAAGGATGGATACCATCCCGGTGATAGACCAACTTTACTGATGCCACTGGAGTCCTTTCTTGCAGAGCAAAAGCACAATTTGGCGCACAGTTCCCCAAATGAAGTAAGCTATGCTCCGATTGAAATGGAAAATGGTGACATCTATGAACAGAAATTTGAATCATTCATCCCTTGCCAAGGGTGCTTACCCATAGATCATTCAAATCAAATTCCACCAGTCGATAATATTCTACTCAAAGGCAATTTCTTCGTCATTGAAGAGAAGACACAACCAGCAGGAAATCTCAAATAAAGGTCAAATTAATCAAAAGCTCGGATTATTAGATTGAACGTTTGAATTAAATTCGAGTTTAAAGCGATGACAACATCAAGGTCAATTGCTGCGACAATCTTAAAATTTTGTCATCTATTCTTCAATAAAACTTTTCTCTTCACTATTATTTTGTTTCATTTATTTACCTTCGAAATGAATGCCAAATACATATCCAATAAATCTTAACCTTAGCTCCAATCTCGAAGTAAATATATCTTTAATTTAAAACCAATTGTTAGATAGTTGTGCAATGCAGGAGTAATTAAGAGGTTATTAAGGAATCTTGGCTGATAAGATTCCGGCTGCTAGTGCCTTGCAAAATGTAAAAGACGTAAATTGTGTTCAATTCGTCATGATGATTCTAGTTTTCTGTGCTCCTGGTCATGGTAACATTTTTTAATGTTTACAACCTAATGCCTTGGACAGACGGGACAGTTTGAACTGGTTCATGACGTCACGTTTGACATTTTTGAAATAGTTCAATGCTTGCGACAGACGACTTATTTTAGAGTGAGCTAGTGTCATTGCTGTTTTGACAATTAAAATGGAACTTTTTCCCTTAGCGGAAAATTTGGAAATGCAAAGTCAAACTATTAAAAATTAAAGCGATTGTGAGGAGAAATGAAGCAGAGGGCTATAGGGAAAAGTCTAAATTGTTGTATTCGAACGAGTGACTTTGGGAAGAAGAAGTGATAAGGTATTCTGAGGAGACATTTCGGAATAATTTTAAAATTTCTCGTAAGAGAAGACACAAATATGAGACGATCTTTGAAATGAAATGTCACTTTCATCAAAATTTTTGGAAATTTCTAGTACAATTACTGATTTTCTCACTTCCCCGTTTTCTGAAAGATGGCGCCAACATGATTCAAAATATCTACATGTTATGTCCCGTCTATCCAAGGCATAACATAGTTTGCCCCGAATACATCAAATACAAACGTTGCGTGGGTAGGTTTCACCTGACTCTACTATTCATGTTTTCATGTTGACTGTTGTAACATTAAAGCAAACAAATTTGTTAACTTGCCCTAATTATTCACTTCAATTTCAGATTTTCGATGCATCCACGAATACTTGGAAAGTTGTTGATGAACGCACGCATACCGATGTGCTAGAGAAAATTGTTGAAGTTCCTAAACAAAAAATTTATATTGACGATGTAACTGATATTGAAAATATAACAAAAATCACTGACCACAGTGAAAATTTGACTGATATCTCAGATATAACGAAAAAGCATACATCAACCTCGATAACTAGTAAGGATGTAACGGATATCGTTGATAATCGAGTAACTGATGTTACCAACATTAACGAGGAGTTCATCACGAGGGAGAGCAATTTGGAGCGCGTTACAGACGACACTACTGTTACCGATGACATCAAAATCCAACGGAAAGTGATTCGCGAAGATACAGATTACTTGAAAAGAACTGTGAGTGAAGAAGAAGTAAATGTTAAAGTTTATAGATAAATGAATCATTTATTCCAGGATGATATACGTGATACAAAAACAATAATACGAAGCATTGATGAAGTTGATCGAATAGTTACCGACGATGTGACAATACATTCCATTGACGACAGAACTGTCCCTGGTGGTCCATCAAAGGATCGCCCGCAGGACAAGAAGCCCAAGAAGCCAAGTGGAGAGCCACACAAAGAACAGTGTATTTGTGAGATCTGTACTTGTGGGTAAGTAAAACTTTAACTTTACGTAAAACTTTAAGAAGAATATTTTCAATTCCATGTAAATTCTAGACGACATCGTTGCCCCCATGATGAGCCTCGAGATCATTCCATTATTGAAGTTGATGATACCACCGTAGAGAAAGTTACTTCGGTTTACCAAAATACTTTCGATGAAAAAACAGTTAACTATAAAGATGTTCGTACAGCAATCATTAAGCATGAAGACAATCTTAAGCCAGAAGGAGAATTTTACACTCCGGAAGCACCGAAATATGAAAAAGTTGAAAGGGCACTACCATTCAAACCTGTCGACAATCTTAGGCCTGAAGGAGAATTCTTCAGACCCAAGACTACAACTGAAGATTACAAGACAGTCGTGACAGACCGCCAGACAATAATCAAACATGAAGATAATCTTAAAGTTACGGGTGAATTCACAAGTAAGAGATATATGAACAAATTTTAAATTCCATATTAAATGAATTGTCTGTTTTAGATATCACCACTTCAAAAAGCGACTACACTGGTGATACAACTGAACGTCCAAGTCCAATACGACGCAACACATGGACCAAAATCGAAGGTGATCTGATAACAGACACCACGAATAAAAGAGACTTCGTTGACTATACCACTCAGATTGATAGAAATGTTATCGTTAAACACGTAGACAATCTAACAGTTGAAGGAGATACAACTTACGTTACAACCAGCAAACAAGATTTCCATGAAAATGAAGTTGTCTATCAAAGGCCCAGGAAGCGTACCTGGACGAAGGATGATGTTAACAAGTTTTACGAAACTATCGAAGAGCACCAGACAACTGAAACTCAAGATACATACAAGACGACTGATGACATAAAAGAAGTAAGGCAGACAGCTTTTAGGCCACAGGACAATTTGAAACCCGAGGGAGAGTTCTACAGCCCTGAAAAACCAGGATACAGGCCAGCAGAGAGACCAAAACAAATAAAACCGGAAGATAACCTTAAACCTGAGGGTGAATTTTACTCGCCTGAAAAACCAGGCTACAAGCCAGCGGAAAGACCCAAACAAGTCAAACCCGAAGACAACTTGAAACCTGAAGGCGAGTTTTATACTCCCGAAAAACCTGATTTCCGACCTGGAGAACGCCCAAAACAGGTGAAACCAGAAGACAATCTTCGGCCTGAAGGGGAATTCTACACCCCAGAGAAGCCAGGATTCAAACCTGCGGAACGTCCAAAACAGATCAGACCGGAGGATAATCTACGGCCCGAGGGCGACTTTTACCAGCCAGAGAAGCCAGGATATCGTCCAGCGGAACGTCCGAAACAAGTTAAACCCGAAGATAATCTCCGGCCAGAAGGGGACTTCTACACCCCAGAAAAGACTAGTTTCAAGCCTGCCGAAAGGCCAAAACAAATCAAACCCGAGGATAATCTGCGTCCCGAAGGTGACTTTTACACTCCTGAGAAACCAGGGTTCAGGCCCGCTGAGAGACCTAAGCAGATTCGACCAGAAGACAATCTTCGACCTGAAGGCGATTTTTACGAGCCAGAAAAGCCAGGATATCGTCCAGGGGAACGTCCGAAACAATTTAAACCTGAAGATAATCTCCGACCGGAAGGGGATTTCTACACCCCTGAAAAACCGGGATTCAAACCAGCCGAAAGACCAAAGCAAGTCAAACCTGAAGACAATCTCCGTCCAGAAGGTGACTTTTATACTCCAGAAAAGCCTGGATTCCAGCCCGCTGAACGTCCAAAACAGGTTAGACCTGAAGATAATCTACGTCCAGAGGGACAATTTTACACTCCAGACAAGCCCGAGTACATATCAGCCGAGAGACCGAAGCAGATCAAGCCTGAAGATAATCTAAGGCCTGAGGGTGACTTTTATCGGCCAGAAGAACCTGGTTTCAAGCCAGCAGAACGGCCAAAACAAGTCAAACCGGAAGACAATTTACGACCAGAAGGCAAATTTTACACACCAGAAAAGCCAGACTATCGTCCGGGTGAAAGACCGAAGCAAATAAGGCCTGAAGACAATTTGAGACCAGAGGGTGAGTTTTATGAGCCCGTCAAGCCAGGCTACAGGCCAGCAGAACGGCCAAAGCAAATAAGGCCAGAAGACAACCTTCGGCCAGAAGGCGACTTTTATGAACCAGAAAAACCGGGCTATCGTCCAGCAGAGAGACGCAACCAGGTTAAGCCAGAAGACAATCTGCGCCCCGAGGGAGATTTCTATACACCAGAAAAACCAGGATTCAGGCCCGCAGAACGACCAAAGCAAGTTAAACCTGAAGATAACCTTCGTCCAGAAGGTGATTTCTATACTCCTGAGAAACATGAGTTTAAGCCTGCTGAACGGCCAAAACAAATAAAACCAGAAGACAATCTCAAACCTGAAGGTGAGTTCTATGAGCCTCATAAGCCTGGATATCGTCCAGCCGAAAGACCGAAACAAGTTAAGCCTGAGGATAATCTCAGACCTGAAGGTGAATTCTACACTCCAGAGAAACCGAAATTCAAACCAGCTGAAAGACCTAAACAATTCAAGCCAGAGGATAATTTGCGTCCAGAAGGAGAGTTCTATGAACCAGAAAAACCAGGCTACCGTCCTGGTGAGCGCCCAAAGCAAATAAGACCAGAAGACAATCTTCATCCCGAAGGAGACTTTTACACTCCGGAAAAAATAGGTTTCAGACCTGCAGAGCGCCCAAAGCAAATAAGACCAGAAGATAATCTTCATCCCGAAGGCGACTTTTACACTCCAGAGAAACCAGAGTTCAGGCCATCGGAAAGACCAAAACAAATTAAACCTGAAGACAATCTTCGGCCAGAAGGTGAGTTCTATCAGCCCGAGAAACCCGACTATCGTCCTGGAGAAAGACCAAAACAATTCCGACCAGAGGACAATCTCCGTCCTGAAGGAGAATTCTATACTCCAGAAAAGCCTGGTTTCAGACCAGCCGAAAGGCCAAAACAAGTCAGACCAGAAGACAATCTCCGTCCAGAAGGTGACTTCTATGAACCAGAAAAACCTGGATACAGACCAGCTGAGAGACGCCAGCAAGTTAAACCAGAAGACAACCTTCGTCCTGAAGGAGTCTTCTATACTCCGGAGAAGCCCGGCTACAGGCCAGCAGAAAGACCTAAACAAATTAAACCAGAAGATAATTTGCGTTCTGAAGGTGAATTCTATGAACCAGAGAAGCCGAGCTTTAGACCGGCCGAACGGCCGAAGCAAGTTAAGCCAGAAGACAACTTACGACCGGAAGGCAAGTTTTATTCACCAGAGAAACCAGAATTCCAACCAGGAGAGAGACCTAAACAAATCAAACCAGAAGACAATCTTCACCCAGAAGGAAAGTTCTACGAACCAGAGAGGGTTGAGTATCGACCGGCAGAAAGACCGAAACAGATCAGGCCAGAAGACAATCTTCGTCCCGAAGGCGACTTTTACACTCCTGATAAGCCTAAGTTCAGGCCTGCTGAGAGACCGAAGCAAGTAAAACCGGAAGACAATCTAAAACCTGAAGGTGAATTTTACGAACCAGAAAAACCTGGGTACCGTCCTGCCGAAAGACCAAAACAGGTTAAACCAGAAGACAATTTACGTCCGGAGGGAGACTTCTACACTCCAGAAAAACCAGGTTACAGACCTGCAGAAAGACCCAAACAAATCAGACCTGACGACAATCTTCGACCTGAAGGTGATTTCTATACACCAGAGAAACCTGGATTCACACCTGCTGAAAGACGTAAGCAAGTTAAGCCCGAGGATAACCTTCGATCAGAGGGCGAATTCTATACTCCAGACAAACCCGGCTTCAAGCCGGCTGAAAGACCGAAGCAATTCAGGCCAGAAGACAATCTCCGACCAGAGGGTGACTTTTACCAACCAGAGAAACCGGGATTCACACCTGCCGAAAGACGCAAACAAGTTAAGCCCGAGGATAATCTTCGATCGGAGGGTGAATTCTATACTCCAGACAAACCTGGCTTCAAGCCGGCTGAAAGACCGAAGCAATTCAGGCCAGAAGACAATCTCCGACCAGAGGGTGACTTTTACCAACCAGAGAAACCGGGATTCACACCTGCCGAAAGACGCAAACAAGTTAAGCCCGAGGATAATCTTCGATCAGAGGGTGAATTTTATACTCCAGACAAACCCGGCTTCAAGCCCGCTGAAAGACCGAAGCAAATCCGACCTGACGATAACCTTCGACCTGAAGGTGATTTCTACACACCAGAGAAACCGGGATTCACACCTGCTGAAAGACGTAAGCAAGTTAAGCCCGAGGATAATCTTCGATCTGAGGGTGAATTCTATACTCCAGACAAACCCGGCTTCAAGCCGGCTGAAAGACCGAAGCAATTCAGGCCAGAAGACAATCTCCGACCAGAGGGTGACTTCTATCAACCAGAGAAACCTGGCTATCGTCCAGCCGAAAGACCGAAACAAGTCAAACCGGAAGACAATCTTCGTCCGGAAGGAAAGTTCTATGAGCCAACCAAACCAGAATATAAGCCGGGAGAACGACCTAAACAAATCAAACCAGAGGACAACCTTAAACCTGAAGGAGACTTTTACACTCCCGAAAAGCCAGGATTCAAACCCGCTGAAAGACCTAAGCAAATTAGACCCGAAGATAATCTCAAGCCAGAGGGAGAGTTTTACAAGCCGGATAAGCCTGGGTATAAACCTGGAGAAAGACCAAAACAGTTTAAACCTGAAGACAATCTAAAACCAGAAGGTGAATTTTACGAGCCCCAGAAGCCCGGCTACCGCCCCGCTGAAAAACGCCATCAAGTCAAACATGAAGACAATCTCCGTCCGGAGGGAGACTTCTATACGCCTGAAAAGCCTCGCTTTCAACCTGCAGATCGTCCTAAACAAGTCAAGCCGGAGGATAACCTGCGACCTGAAGGAGACTTCTACACACCTGACAAACCAGACTTCAAACCAGGTGAAAGACCTAAGCAATTTAAGCCTGAAGATAATCTCAAGCCAGAGGGAGAGTTTTACAAGCCGGATAAGCCTGGGTATAAACCTGGAGAAAGACCAAAACAGTTTAAACCTGAAGACAATCTGAAACCAGAAGGTGAATTTTACGAGCCCCAGAAGCCCGGCTACCGCCCCGCTGAAAAACGCCATCAAGTCAAACATGAAGACAATCTCCGTCCGGAGGGAGACTTTTATACGCCTGAAAAGCCTCGCTTTCAACCTGCAGATCGTCCTAAACAAGTCAAGCCGGAGGATAACCTGCGACCTGAAGGAGACTTCTACACACCTGACAAACCAGACTTCAAACCAGGTGAAAGACCTAAGCAATTTAAGCCTGAAGATAATCTCAAGCCAGAGGGAGAGTTTTACAAGCCGGATAAGCCTGGGTATAAGCCTGGAGAAAGACCAAAACAGTTTAAACCTGAAGACAATCTAAAACCAGAAGGTGAATTTTACGAGCCCCAGAAGCCCGGTTACCGCCCCGCTGAAAAACGCCATCAAGTCAAACATGAAGACAATCTCCGTCCGGAGGGAGACTTCTATACGCCTGAAAAGCCTCGCTTTCAACCTGCAGATCGTCCTAAACAAGTCAAGCCGGAGGATAACCTGCGACCTGAAGGAGACTTCTACACACCTGACAAACCAGGCTTCAAACCAGGTGAAAGACCTAAGCAATTTAAGCCTGAAGATAATCTCAAGCCTGAAGGTGACTTCTATGCTCCTGAAAAACCAGGTTTTAGACCAGCAGAACGTCCCCAACAAGTGAAACCCGAGGACAATCTGAAACCTGAAGGTGATTTCTACAAACCAGACAAACCACAATACAAACCAGGCGAAAGACCCAAACAAGTGAAACCAGAAGACAATTTGAAGCCTGAAGGTGACTTCTACACACCAACGAAACCTGGCTTCAGGCCAGCAGAAAGGCCAAAGCAGGTCAAACATGAAGACAATCTTAAACCAGAAGGAGAGTTCTACACTCCTGAAAAACCTGGGTTCAGGCCAGCTGAAAGGCCGAAACAAGTCAAGCCAGAAGATAATCTGAAGCCTGAAGGAGACTTTTATAAACCAGATAAGCCTGGATACAAGCCTGGAGAACGGCCGAAACAGGTGAAGCCCGAAGACAATTTGAAACCAGAAGGTGATTTTTACAAACCAGAAAAACCTAAATACACACCTGGCGAAAGACCTAAACAAGTGAAGCCAGAGGATAATTTGCATCCCGAAGGTGAGTTCCATACTCCAAAGAAACCTGGTTACAAACCTGCGGAAAGGCCTAAGCCTGTCAAGCCTCAAGACAACTTGAAACCAGAAGGTGACTTTTACGTAACGGAGAAAACCGTTTACCGAACTGTGGAGAGACCAAAAGAAATTCGACACGAGGACAATTTGAAACTTGTAGGAGAAATGTACACAACCGAGAAGACGGTATATACACCAGGTGAAAGGCCGAAACAAGTCAAACCTAAAGATAATCTCAAGCCAGAAGGTGAATTCTACGGTACCAGAAGGGATGAAATCACGAAGAAAGACGTAACTGCGAAAACCGTGCGCACAGAGAAAGTTGAGGTCATTAAGAGGGAGGATAACTTGCGTATTGAAGGTAACTTCGAAGATCATAGACGAAGGGACGATTACACGTTTGTCAGGGGTGAGAAAGTTGAAATCGTTAAGCATCCTGATAACCTACGTCCTGAAGGACCATTTACTGAACCCAAAAAGTCTCCTGCTCCTGTTGGTGAAAGGCGAAAGCCAATCAAACCTGTAGACAATCTGAAACCAGAAGGTGATTTCACAGTTACACGAGAAACACCATACAGTCCAGGTGAACGTCGTACACCAATCCGACAAGTTGACAATTTGCATCCAGAAGGACCACGAGATTTCCCTCAGAAACAAGAATTCAAACCAGCAGATCGTCCAAAACAACAGAAACCGAAGGACAATCTTAAGATTACTGGTGATTTCGAAACGAAGACTTCCCTACAGAAAACAGAATTTACTGAAAAACGAGGAGAACGAGTTGTGGTCAATAGGCATACTGACAATTTGACCGTTACAGATGGTAAAATGGACACCACGACTACAAACTCTGAAACCTTCAAGAAAATGCCCCGTGAAAAGGTTGATGTTGTGCCTCGTCGTCGTCATATGGACTCTTCAATAACTCTAGGTGATGAAACCAACATAATGAAGACAACAAACCAGATAAATTACAACAAATCTGTAACTCGTGTTACAGACCAGAAAGTTACAAGAGAAACCGTAACTAAGGACGATACGGACACCAAGAGGCTTCGAGATGGTACAATTGTTGTGACAACAAAGAAAGTTACAACTGTTCTCGGAACAGAAAAACAAAAAGTTCCTCAAACAGAATATGTGCGTGGTCCTGGTAAAGTCAACGTTTCCCAGAAAGTCTTCAAATCTTCCACAAACACTAACGTGGTCAATAAAAATGTTTCCGTTGAGGAGAGTAACATCATCAAACGTGATCATACTTCAGTTAAAAATGTTATTCAAAATAATATAACATCTACAAAAGATATCAAGGAGATCACGGATAGAACCAATGTACATGATACAGATAGGTCAGTGCGAAGAATCACAGGCGCAGATAGGAGAGATTATGTGCAGGGCCCTGATACATTGGTTACTAGAGGAACAGTCATTGATCAAAAATCAAATGTGGAAAACATTTCAGGATCAACAATAACCAGGAGCACTGTCATCGACAAAAGCACAAACATTCATGATACTACTGACTCTTCGATAAGTCGTAAAACGATAATCAATAATAACATCAATAAGAGTACAAGTGCTCAAGATGTAGATTCTTCAATCACCAGACGAACAGTGCACGATGGCCCCACGGATAGAAGATCAAACATACATGGATCTGATAGTGTAATAACAAGAAGTACTATAGTGGACAATAACACTACTAGACGTACAAATGTGCAGGATGTAGACTCTTCCATAACGAGAAGAACAATGATAGACGGTACTGATAGACGAACCAATATCCAAGGCACAGATGGTACAATAACAAGAACCACCATTGTGGACAATAATGATAGACGAACCAATATCCAAGGCACAGATGGTACAATAACAAGAACCACCATTGTGGACAATAATGATAGACGAACCAATATCCAAGGTTCAGATGGTACAATAACAAGAACCACCATTGTGGGCAATAATGATAGACGAACCAATGTCCAAGGTTCAGATGATACAATTACAAGGAGGACCATTGTGGACAATAATGATAGACGAACCAATATTCAAGGCTCAGATGGTACAATAACAAGACGCACCATTGTGGATAATAGTAACATCGACAGCAAAACATACATTACTGACGGAAGTAGAACATCTAATAGAGAAGTAACTAAACAGACAACAGGTGACATACAGAATGGTGGTCTCACAACTGTAACGACCACCCGAGTTGTTGAGAGAGATGTGCAACCAACAAAAGTCTCAGTTCACAGAGGCAGTTCCTCCATATCTTCAATTATTGGTAACGAACAAAATATGTCCTCAACAGTTCACAGTCAGGTTTCGTCCAAGACCTCTAGCAGCGCAACGAGTTCAACAGCACAAGAGAGTAAGACCATGCACCATCGTCGTAATGTTATATCTTCAGAAGCAGATCTTGCAAATTCCGTTTTCCACCGCAAGGGTGCTTCTTCAGCATCAAACGATAATCTCTATTCAACCAGTTTAAGTTCGACAGGAGTGATTCAGAGAAAGAGTATTTCAAATTTACATGACCAGAACATGTACTCATCGTCAACCAGTGATCGTAAGAGTTATAGCACTATGCACAGAGAAAATAAAGATTTAGGTTCAAGAAATGTTATGTCGGTCCACACTGTGGAACAACCAAGAAAAGTAATTCGACGAGATAACTTAACTATTGGTGGTGAATGGTATGGAAAGTCTGAATCTAAAAGCTATGGAAGCTTCTCTACAGTGAACAGATCAGAAAAAGTTGTTACTCGACGTACAACAAATCAATCAAGCATTAGGCTAGGCGATGATACCGGTGCGACATCATCAAGTTTATACAAACGAGAATACGTTCGAGGCCATGATGGACCATGTCCAGCTTCACAGATAGACAAAGGAACATATAAACATACAAGAGATACTAAAGAGCACAAGTTTTATAAGTCAAACATCATTTAAAATCTCTAATAATCATTAGAATCCTTAAAATATCTAAATATCAGTCAAATTGAAAAGACATTCATAATCATAATGAATCATTCGTATATTTTTGCTTTTTTATATATAAAAAAACTAATAATGCTATTCCAGAGGTGCTAACACGAATATATATTTTTGATTTTCATTTACTTTATATATACAAAAATATTAGAAAATTGTTTCTAATTAAAAGATAAATTCATACATTATATTTATATTTATCCATGTACTAACCTATAAGGTTAGGAAAATCAAGTGCCTTTTAATAAAGAATATTTGAAATAAATAAATTATTCTTGTTTTGTTTGTAAATTAGTAAATTATTAGTAAATAATCTCACTGAAGCTGATCCTAGGATATCTATTGAAGTCGACAAAATTGTATGGTAAAAATGCGTAATTTTTGTCATTTATAATGCTTAAGGCATATCTTGAATTCATTACCATACTATTTTACACACGTAAATGCTAATTCATCACTTCCATTATGCAATTGAGTACTTCCTCTGATAGATCTAAAGGCTCATTACTTAGTTGACCAGTTTCCTTACACCTAATGAAAATTTCATTGATAACTTTTGTTGAGTCCTTAGGATCTTCACTTGACACAAATACAAGTGTTCCATCAACTAAATCCGTCAATAACTTATCCACATCGTTACAGTACATTGCAACATCCATTTTTGTAGAATATAAATTGTCTTGGATTATTTCAAAACATTCTTCCTTAACTTGGTTAGGTTCACGTTTTAATTCACAATCAGGAATTAAAGATTTTTTAGGAATAGACTCATTTTGATTTAGATTTTTGTTTTGAGTTTGTTCAGAATTTAAGGAGTCTATTCGTTCCTGACTATAATCTGCTTCTGCTTCATCATGCACTACAGTGGTTTCTTCACAACTTATCACATCTTCGTTAGCTGTACCCAATCTTTGATTTGTTTCCATTGGAATTTTATTGCTTTGTACGTTATAGTCTTGTTGACTGTTTTCGATTACATCCGCTGGCGATTCATCATCTTGCCTACGAGAGAGAAATGTCAACTGAAAAATATGATAGAATTTTTAGGAGGACATACAACAAAATATCCATTTCACGATCTAGTTGCGCCGTAGAAAGCTCTTCTGGTATGCTATCTGTACTCTGGGAAGCCTAATAAATAATAGTTACTATTTATTTTCTTTATGCAATTGAATGGAATTACCAATTGACCATTCTTATTAGGTTGTTTTCTTCGTTTTTCAATAATTGTGGAAATAGTTGGCAAATTTCCATTTTCAAGAGCTTTTTCGATTGCAGACTCGATATTTTCTTGTTTCACAGCTCTTCTCCGGCGTTTTCTGGGTGGTACAAGGGTGTGTTCATTCTCATACACACAATCCCCGTCTTTCATTTCAGATAAAGCCCGACTTACAGCCTTCGCTCTTTGCGCTTTATTTTGTTCATTTCTAAAAAGAACAAAATACATTATGTATATTTATCAAAATAAGCATCATAAAGGACACAACTTTGACTCAAGCATTTTCTTTTTAACTTCTTCCCATTTTCGCTTTTTATCAGCCTGAATATTTTCTTCATCCTCTAGTTCCTTTTTCAATTCCTCAATATTGAATGCCTTCGGATGTGTGAGAGCTTTATTAACTAGATTCAGGTTTATACGCTCCTCCTTTTTGAACTATAACAAATTGCATATTAAACAACTTTGTAGATACAAGAAAACTTATACGAAATTTGTACTTTTGATTTAAGCTCACGTCGTGTTCTATTGGGGAAAAGTGTTCCCATTAGTGAAAAATCAGTTCCTATAGTATGTAAGCATTTATAGAATTTTATTGTTTCTTCAGGTGGCCAGTCTTTTGTTCTCTTGTGACGTTTATAAAAGCCTTGACCTAAAACAAGCACCAAAATTTAAATTATTCCACAAATATATGTGCAGGAAAACATTTACTTCCACTTCGTTCATCATAGTACAGGACGCTAGAATTAGCCATGTGTTCACGGCCTTCTTTTTCTCTTGTCGTTGCAATAACTAAGCTTTGCTCATCCAGAATAACTTCTCCATTTGCGTCTAATTTTAATTGTGGAACTGGCATTGCTGTATCCTTAAATTTGTGAGGTTCAATTATGAATTTTAAAATTAAATAAGTTTTCACAAACATTTGATGATGTATCCTCCAGAATCTTTTTCTGTGGTTCTCGCTCCGAAATTATTGATACATTACTTGACACGCTCATACGTCGCTCACGGTCTTTATCTGAGCTATTCTTCATTGGCTTGGTTGGCGGGTTGAAATATATAAGATCAAGCATTCTTAAACTAGATTTCTCTGGCATTTTTCCATTAAATCGTTGTTTGAATTCTCTTTTTGCTGTTGTTAGCTTTTGTGACTCTTCGGATGACCATATTTTTCGTGGTTTTGTAGAACTACTATTGAAAATGATAAGTTAAATCTTGTAATGCGAAACATTCAAATTCAATTTAGAACCTTTCTTTAACATTTGTATAATCAGACAAGTACGAGCTTGATGATTCTGTACGTATTCTGCTGTTGACATTTTGACTTGCAGCCGAAGTGCTATGATTGGAGCTGGTACTTAAATATCGTTGCCTTCTCGGTTCGTCTTCAATATCCGAACTATTACCCTGCGCAGAAAAAGATATGATGTTAATCAAGAACAATATTCAAGTTTTAGTTTGTACCTGTATACTATTTCGACGAAGCCCAAAACATGGTGTTGCCTTAATACGTTGTCTGGGTTTGGTTGATGAAGACGAAGATGGATTATCTTGTAAATCACGTCTTATGATTGATTCATCATTTATTCGGTCTGTCTGTTCCACAGTTAAGTTGGGATTTTCAGTTTTTCGCAGAATACTTGAAGTTTGTGGATACTTGAACACGTTACTTCCTGGAGAACTTGGACATTCGGGAGTCTTCTTGGTGGCTTCTTCACTTTGACTATTATTAACCACCTCTACTACTTCTTCTAAGGTTTCTTGGTTTTCGTTTAGAGAACTTCCTTCGTCAGCACTTTCTGGTGGAGGACCATTCTCATCATCTTCTTTTTCTAAAGCTGCTTTTACTGATAATAACGGCTCAACTAGATTCTCCTCTACTTCTTTGTGAACCTCTGGTATTACTTCCTTCACTGATGTTGACAGCACCGGATCACTTTCAGAATCATTTTTCAGATCCTTTTCTACTGCACTCTTAGCTACTGTTAAAGGAGCCTTGGTGTTCCTCTTGGGTGGGAGAATAGCAGTTGCTTTAATCCTCCTCCTTACTGACATTTTGATCAAAGAAAATTTGACCTATGCATCAGTATTTTCACAAAATTCAACAAGATTCTATAAGACATCCATACTACATTTCACAATGTTATTAGAAACGTCTTCAGTTCTACAGCAACAATGTGAGGGAATCATTAGCCCGGAAAATGTTACCAACTTCAAGTTATATTTGGCAAGTGATGAGTGACGACTCAATATATATCAATTCATGTGATACAAAGTTCCAGAATTATGGAACCAAAGTGGAGTAAATTATGTTCGAGGATCAAGGTGAAAAATTCCACTTTAAAAACTTCAATTTGGAACAACAAAGCAACAATTACCAACAAACAATATTAATAACTCTTGTTCTCTGGATAGACCTTTTACATACCATTAGGCTTATTTGTACACGTTTCGACGATTTAAAACGTAAACAAACAAATACACAATCGTTTTTCCACGTGAGGCCTTTTGGGCTAAAATTTTTGCGTATGTGTGCTCTAACGTCATCAACAACCAAAGTGTTGACGCTTGTCATGGCGGAGTTGATAAACAATTTTAAAACATTAGCGAGTTTCTTTGCACCCGGTATATCAAGGGAACAAATTGAAGATATATTCACAAAAGCTAATGATGACAGTGAAACGAATACAAAGTTTCAACACAAAAACAGGAGAGATGAAAATGAAGAAAGTTCTGATATGGACAGTGACTCTGGTGGAGAAGGTCCAAGTACTGCGCGAAGAATGGTAACAGTAGAAACAATTCCTATAGTTGAACAAGCTGTTGAAAATGAATTGGTGTTGTACACAATAAGAGATCTTTCAAGTTGCATCCGCAGACTAAGAGAATCGAACGGAAGCTATGACAATACGTTCGATTGCTGGGACCGTGTTATAGAAGTAGCACCACAGGAACAGTATTTGACATTCATGTACACCCTGATGAGCTTAGCACATTACAATCCTTCGTCTAAGAAATTTCGAACTTTATCAATTGCAACCGCTCGGACGTATGTGCTGTCTCTCACAATACCTGGTGCTAAAGGATTTCAAATCTTTGATGAGCGTTTAATTTCCAATGCTATTGAAGTGTTTCGCCTGATTGATAATATTCAGAAAGATAATGTTGCTAGAAATATATCCACATCAGATCGAAATGAGTTATGGGTAAATCTAACAAATCTTTGTGATGACATCAAAATAATGTTTCGGTACGTTCACTTTGATGAATACATTGAACTTCGAAACTCTATCATATGGGAACTCAATAAACTTTTGTACAATAATCATGTAAATGGATATGAGAATAGCTGTAATTATGATTTTATATGATTTTCTTCAATAAACAAAATTTCTTTATAGCTGCTGCAACACTTCAACGAAAATGTTATGAAATATACGATGAAATTACAAATGCACACAATGGAAATCCTGAGGATACTTTTATGAAGATTATGAGGATAAGTTGTTCCCTGCATATATTTGCAGCATCTCCGAAACGTCGTGAACATTTTGAAAATGCTCCACAATCCTCACACTTTGGTGAACATATTTCCGATTGGTTTGTAACGACTATCAATAAATATCCAAGGATTCTTACGAAAGTTCTCTCACACTATATTGCATTTGTTGTAACGAATCCAGACAAAGAAGTAAGATGAATAACTACATTCAGTTAAACTTTATGATGTTCATATGATTTTGTTTCCTACTTGATTATAGTGGCGAGGAGAACAACTTCACAAAGCGTTTGATTATGCTGCCAAATACGATGCTGCAATGTACACAAAATGCAACGAATCGTCTTTACAATTCTTACGAGAAGCATCGATTGCTGATGATGTGCAAATCCGTCAAAATGCTACTGAAATATTGAACCGGCTCCTGTTGATCGAAGCAAAAGTAAATTGGGAACTTTTCCGTGAAGAAGTTTCGAATGTTCCACGAGAAGTTCATATAATAAAAGAATTAATTAATCGTGTTGTTGACACAAACAACACCGTGAAACTAAAAGCATTGAATGGAATACTTAATGCATATAATAAAGGCACAACAGATGCAAAGAAAATTTTAACTGAAGGTATTCGCTTTGCTCGCTTTAAAGATGAAGACGTACAACTACCATCAGAACCAAGAGCTCGTTATGGTGAAATACGGTACAAGCAACCAGAGCCACTAGAACCTGCCTATACGTTTGAAGGACATGAGGAAATAACTGAATCATTCAGCAAACTACCACGTTTACTCTATTACATTCTGCATTGTTCTTCTGCTCATGTTCGTAAAGCAGCAATAAATTTGCTTGAGCATGTAGTTCTCCTAAATCCTTCTGTAATTTATCACACTCGATTCGTTCAGGTATATAATAATTATTTTATGAATGCACATCTGCAATGCAATTTTCTAGGAAACGCTAAGACTAGGAGAAGATCCATCATCTCTTGTTAGAAAACAAGCTCTGTCAATGATTGACTCTGCTCTAGGCAAATATTTGAATTGCTATCCAGTAGTTTATGCCTGGTGCCGAATTATTGTTCCCATTTTCCAGGATGCTGATGCAAAACTTATTGACTTAGCTTCCGAAGTAAATGTTTTTGTGATTTATATACGTTACACACTTGTAAACCAGTTATTTTCAGTGTTTCAGAAAGAAGGTATTTGATAACATCAGAGGAATAGATAGTACAAACAAATCAGAGCATTTCATGCCATGGGTGATCTTAAGAGTTCTCCTTTCAACAAAACATCGGCATAGTTTACAATCATGCATAAATCTGGCGATTAGTAACAATAAAATCAAGTAATTTTTGGTGTTTTTACTTGAAAGACTATAAAATTATATTGTGAATATTTTCATTTACAGTCAAAAAGTGTTGGATTTGATTGAGTCTCACACTCTGACTTCAAATTCAACAGAAGCCTGGGTATTGCTAAGTTTCATAGCTGGAAAAGTTAAAAGTCGTGAACCTGATGCGTTAGTGTCATCATTTATGCAATCCATGGCAGAAGAATCGGTTCGTACTTTGAATTACAAAAGGAATACCATAAACTAACATCTGAATTTTCATTTAAGTGGAACGTCGGCCAAAATCTCCAAATCATTTTAGAAGTTTTAATTACTTGTATAAACGATTTTAGTTATACAGCGCTCAACATGTCCTTTCGCAACCTGGTGCAATTGATGCAGGATGGCAAAATACCACCCTGCTGTGTATCGAAAGTTTTTGATTTTTGCTTGACAATTAGTGGGAAATCTGAGCATAACAAAAAGAAGAAGGAATTGTCTAATAACTCTGGACCTCGTAAAGATAACGAGCAAATGAAGTGGATCGAACGAGTTTACTCATCCGCTGAAAAGTATTTATTGGAAAACATAAAACATTTCGATACCGCCAACCGTTCAGTATTCATGTCCTATCTGTTTATTTACACCGAAACGAATCTTGAATTATTGCAACCAGCCAACCAAGTAGTTGTACAATTTGTACATCATTACTTGAATGCCTACGTGGAAACGCCGGACAGTGATTTCGAACCAGAAGACATAAACACGTTGAATCAAATGATAATTTTAGCGGCAAGATTTTCAATAAGGGATGCACAATGTGCAAGTGTTACATGTATCATATATCGTTTGATGCTTCGAAAAACAAATAGATCAACTACTGTGAACAATATTATTGTTTGTATAACTGATTTGTGCAAAAGACACACTCAATCCGTAGAGCTAGCATTGAACGAAGTTTTGGCGAAGCTTAAGTCACCTTATTTGGAGCTGCGATTAGTAACGTTCAAAAATGTTGTACGACTTATATTGGAAGATCTTGTGAAACTACGCGGAAATTTATTACTTTTCTTACTGGCTACACTTTTAGATAAAAGGCGTGAGTTATCCAATAGAGCTACAGAATTCTTCCTCACTTATGTCGAACAAAAAGATCCAAATTTGCTCCATGCTTGCTTAATTGAATGCCCTTTTGTTTTCAATGGATATATGGTATGTTATCAACAATATATTTTCATAGTTTTAGATTTTATGTTTTGTAATTGCAGAATTTTGAAGGATTTGAAAGTTTTGTGTCCGTTGGATCAGAAATAGAATCACCATTTAAAGGAAGAGAGCATATAAAATCACGGCGTAAACTTTATAAGTTTTTCATGGCTGATCAAGAGGAGTCGGTTTTATTGATGACATTTGAACATTTGAAAATGATGCACGGTACATTTCCAGTACATTTTTTAAATGGTTAAAATATAAAATTTATTCTTTTTCAGCTAACGTTATTAACGATAAGTTAATTCAATGTGATGAAGGTTGCTACATGATAAAAGACTTCTTATATATACTAAAGGAGATATGTTTTATGAGTTTGGAAAAAGTCAGTACAGCTTCTTCACATAACCAAAATAGCTCTCATGATGTGGATATGGATGATGATCCAGTAATGAGTACACCCATGGGCAACAAAAGCAATGATGCTCCTAAGGATAAACGCAAGAAGAAAATACCAACACTAAATGAAGCTGTAAGATGCTTGGAAAATGCAATTTTTGAATTTATTGTAATCAATTTTGACTTTTCCAGATTAGTGTTGTTGAAAAGAACATTCCAATTGTACCGAAAATCGCCACAATTATTCTCAAATGGGATGCAACGTTCGAAAAACCGATAGACGATTTATGTGTAGCAATTTGCTTAAGATTTGAAAATCTCACAGAATTCCTCAAACCCGCTAAATTTTGGTCTAAGTATCGGCAACTTGCGAAGGAAAACGGTTCTGTAATAAAGAGAAAACGGGCTGATGATGCGAAAAATATTCATAGAAATAGGTACGATGATGATGAAAATGAACTTGAAGACTTTCTAAGACAAGATACCGAAACAAATGAGGACGAATTAACGCCAATTCCGTTGCTATTCAAACCATTCCTAGATAATGAAGATGCTTTTCAAGGGAATATCTAACCCGTAGTTATAAGTATATTTAATATCACTTTACAAGTTTTACGAGTTAATGTGTATTTTAAGGATAATTATCAATAGAAAAACAAATTTTTAAAACATAAAAGAAATAGAATTTTATATATGGAAGGTGTTTGGTTCGTCTTGGACTGTAATTGCTTTCAGCTTTCAAACTCTATAACCACTTTCACAATCAAGAAGAAGACAATGAAGCATCAAAACGTCAAAAATCTATTGCAAGATTTTGGAGTTTTGTTTTTTATATTTAATTTTAAGGCAGCAAAATGCTAGAAACTTGTCCCAAGAAGCATATGGTACTTGGAATTGGTTGTTTAATAATGTAAGAAACAATGAATACAAGAAGGGCTATAAATATCTAAAAATGAAATTCTATTGCAGTGTAACCATTCTTGTGCTTATTGTTGAATCACGTTGGACGATTGAAGAAAAACGATCGAAACAATTTATAATTGAAAATAATTCCACGTGTTGGATGAGAGAAGACTACACAATTGTGAAAGACTGCCACCCGTGCACTGGTAATTCATGATATATACTGTGATAATAGAAATAAAATTAAAAATTCTTTCTGTGAACAGCTTTTGAAATTGCCAGCAAAAGTCTTGGAGTTTGCATCCATACACATAATAAAGAAGTCCTCAAGTGTAAGAGCGGAGAAACAGTCACAAGAAGGTAAACTTCCTCAAAATGTCAAGTTAACCTTATATTTTATATTTCCATTCTAGTTGCGATAAGGTAGCTTGGGTCGATCAAAAGCGCTTTTGGATATTTGAGGTTCTATTGCTCATAATTGGTCTGCTCGCGGCTCTTTTATCATATGTAAGGCAAAAATCGCTGGACAGAAAATCAATTCTTAAAATTCAGCGACAATTAAATCAAGGAAGTTAGTAAAATGCTAGAACTTTATTTAGAAGTGTCGGTGGATGATAATGGAGAGATATTCATAGCAACTGAATCTTTAATATCTTTTTTTGTATACGAGTATGTAAAGAAACCAGAACGAGTAAATGTAATTCTCATTAGAAGACGATCTAATTATGGGAAAATATTAATGCTGGACACAAATTTAAAACAAGAATGTCACCGGATTGTAGAATATGACGATCTCAGTGATGAAGTCAAAGATTTCAAACTGCCAATTTTTCGTAAAGGCAACACATATATTGCTGGAATGTGTGCTGTTTGTCGGGAAATTATCAAATCAGATGACACCGGAGAATTCCATTTTCTACTAGGTTTCAAAGGATCATGTCTACTTTCTCCAGCTGAACATTCAGTTTGGACGAAATATTGTGAGCTTGAAATTATCGAAGCTTTGAGACAGTTATGGAATTACGATTTTACAAACCTTAGCGATTACGATGAATTCAATTTGCCAGAAGTTTTGTGTAAGTTCGAATGCCATTTGGGTCAACCGATTCGTGTCCACAATATTAAAAAAGTTATCCAAGATGAAGTAGCTAAGAAATGTATGGCAGAAAATGAAATTTTAACTCATGAAGATATGAAACGAGAATTAGCTTTCACCAGATTTGCAGAAGGTTACTATATGACACTTGCTGATGTTATTCTCTTCGCTGGATTTAGTTTGATTTTTGAAAAAATCCCCAATTATGGTTCCTTAGAGACCATTCTACCTCTAACTACAAAATGGTTCAAAAAGCTTTCCGCAGATGAACACAATCTGCTTCAGAATTTTTCATCTTTACATTTACATAGATTAGATACGAGCCATGATCACCTGAAAAACGTTATATTGAAAAAGTCGGAAACGCAAAATCATAGTTTGTACAAAAGTGATCCAAAAAGGTACAAACCGAAAAATCGAATTTTCACTAGGCAGGAAGATTTATGTTCTGCTTTGGAAAAAGTGCAATTATTAAATGAATCGATTACAAGTAAAACCAAAAATAAATTTGAAGATACTGAATTTGATTGGTCTTCCGTGTATTCAGAGGCAAAACCAGAATGTGGAAATTTGCCAGACAGCCGAATGTCTAGAAAGAAGCAACAACTGGAGAATCTAGCTAATGTTATTGTACAATTGGCAAAACCCGGTTATCGTATAGTCGACTTCTGTTGTGGATCTGGGCACTTGGGTTTGATACTAGCATCGAAGCTGCCAGAGTGTCACATTATTTTCTTGGAAAACAAAGAACGATCCTTACTCCATGCTAAAGAAAGAGTAGTCAGTATGAATTTAACAAATGTTTCATTTTATCAGTGCAATTTAGATTATTTCGAGGGAAAATTTGATATCGGCACATCTTTGCATGCTTGCGGAACAGCAACTGACATAGTCCTACTAAAATGCTTGAATGCAAAGTCCAGATTCGTATGTTGTCCATGTTGTTATGGAAATATTTGTCCAATGCCTCATTTACGATACCCATTGAGTGAGAAGTATGACAACATTTTATGCCAAAAAGATTATCTACACATTGCCCATTGTGCGGACCAATTTCATGATACAAATTCAAATGTGTGTAATGTTGAAAAGAGTATCCAAGGAGAATTTTGTATGGATGTCATAGACACCGACCGGAAGTTCTGGGCTGAACAACATGGTTATAGTGTTATACTGACAAGATTAAAGCCGGAAAATTGTTCCCTAAAGAATCGTTTGTTGATTGGCATGTTGAATTGACTAAACTTGCTTTTAAAACAGTCTTGTCTTTTAAATATTTTGTCCCACTACCTTCTTGTCTCAAGTAAATTGTGAATATCTAAATTCCATAATAAATTAAAGATAAAATTCATGTTCAGTCTTTCTCTTATTTTCTTACAACAAAGAAAAGAATTTACGTTCATATACGTTTTTGATAAAAAATTATTTTTTGAGAATACAATAAAATTTCAACAGACAAAAATGCAAAGGCGTTTTAAAGTGAAATAAAACATTCTTAATAGAAATTAAAATAAAACTCATAAACAAACATTCAATTTCCATAGGGAAATGCAACAAGTATACAAAGGATGAATAAACATTTGTTTTTTTTTACACCAAGACACTATAATAGAATTATTTTTCCAAGGAATAAATCTTCGTACGTTTATTTTCTCAATGTGAAAAATCTTTCTTGTTTTACTTTTAAATTGTGTTTTTAAATTTAAATTCACACAGATATTTTTTTTTCTTGATTCCTTTTTTGTTTTTAAATAAATATTTAAATTGACTACATTTACTGGCAAATGCCTCAGTGAATTTTTCATAATTCATTTTATATGTGGATCTCATTGAAGCATTAAAGGTCAAAGGATATTGATTTTTATTTAAATTTTTCTTAAATTCTTTTCAATTATTTTCGGTAAGGTATTTTTTTAATTTATTATTATTATAATTTTTTTTAAATATTCCTTTTAAGAATTTTTATTTTGATTTACAGAAACTGTTTTAAAGATAGTACCTATATTTGCAAAATAAAAAAAAATACAAGTATTAAACTTACTTATTTAATATTTTTTAATTGCTTTTTTTTTTTTTTGTTTTTAATTTAATTATAAATCTAATTAAGATCTCTTCGAAAACTGTCTTCGATAGTTGGATCTGCTATCATTGTTGAATTCGGATCGGAGAGCATTTGCAATCCAGCGACATCCATTGGTCCTAATTCCAGATCTAAAGATCCGAAAATTTCTAAAAGAGATTCTTCAATGTATATGCAAAACTGTAATTTTATTTCGAATAATTAAATTGATTACCTCTAGAAAAGTCTGGATTCCCTGATGAAAAGTCTAAAAATGATTTTAATATATTTATATTATATATTTATTTTAATTGAATTTATTTTTACCTGAAAAAACAATTTCCGGTATGCTTGTTGGTGTGTTTGGTGATGCATAATTTTTTTGTTGATTCAACATCTGCTGCTGCTGCTGCTGCTGTTGCTGCTGTTGCTGCTGTTCACTCATCATATTTTGCTGTGATGGTGACATCATATTAGAATTGGGGCTAATTCTTGAATTACATAACGTCGTATGATCATTCCCAGATTTATTAATGTTACTATTTTGTAAATTATAATCATCTCGATTCATGTTCTGCATGTGCGATTGTTGTTGCGGCGAATGTTGTTGCTGTTGTTGTTGCTGCTGCTGCTGTTGTTGTTGTTGTTGTTGTTGTTGTTGTTGTGGCGATTGCGGCTGTTGGTGCTGCTGAGGGCTTTGACTATTTGAATTCGAGACTGAAGCCAACTGAGCAAATGCAGGATCATCAAACTAATAAAAAATATAATAAAATTTTTTGTGTAAAAATTAATTAACATAATTAAGAACGTCGATCCACTTTTAAAAATTGCTTACTTGTAAAGTAGTAAAATTATTTGAAGAAGATTGAAGATTTCCAGGAATATACTCTGTTGTAGTATTGTCCACCTATAATATTAAAAATAAATCTTTAATAATATATAATTCTTTCAAAACGATTTTATCATAAAATTCTTATCGCCATAAAAATGATTTTTAATGATTTTCAAATGAAATAAGAGCGGTTCACTAAAAAAATAACGTAAATAACGTAAATCAGGATAAACAGATAATATTGTAACTAAGCAGCATGTGAAACCAAAAGAAAATTTGCATTGTTTTCCACCTGCACTTGTGCTGTCCATGTGCAACCTGATTCAACCAAACTCTGAAATAACGTTGCCCAGTCCTTTTTATATATTAGCAGCACAAAATTCATACATTAGTTCATTAGTGAGTTCCTTTCGCAATTAATATAGAGATTTCAGTTTCAGATGTTTTTTGTTTTTTAATTGCTTGATTTAGACGTTTTTTTTTTTAATGAATAAAAGTATTTTCATTTCTTACTAAAGCAAAAACATCTTAAAATTCTTTGAAAGAGATTGTAAAAAAGAAAATAAATTACTTGAAGAAAGCAAGCAAAACAAAATATAATTTGAACAATGAAATTTAATGAAAGCGTGAGTGTTGTTACATTAAAATGGTTGTTAAAACATGCTTAAAACTATTATTTAATTAAAGTATAAAATATAATAAAGACTTTAGTATGAAATGCAATTTGAAAATATTTGATTCGTAATGTGAAAGGGAGAATGTAAGCAAAATATATTCAATTTCTAAGATGTAATTAACATTCAACTAAAATTATTATTTATTTTCTTTCTAATTAAATTCTATTCAAAACATTCAAGCGTATAACTTGTTGTCATTTATTAATTTATTTGAATAATTTCGATTTTGAAATATCGGTGGAGTTTTGAAATGATGTAAAAAATTTTCCAAATGTTTTGTCGATTAAGTATTTTGTGTTGCATTTAATTAATTTGTGTGAAAATAATTGAAGCTGAGCAATTAACAAGTATAATGCAAGTTTATCTTTATGTCTTGTAGTATTTTTGTCTTTTGTTTTAAATTTTGTAAGCATGAAAGAAACAACATGAATATCATCATAACAAGAAACATTTATTTGCAAAAAATATTTATCTAATGAAAAGAAAATGATAATTTTTTGTTAAAAACTATTAAAAATATTCATGAAGCATATTAAAAATATTCTACGAAAAAGGTAATAAAAACTCGTGAATGCCACCCCCATATCAAAAAGCATGAGTTAATTGTTTTAAGTGAAATTTTAACACACATAAATACTAATGTATCAACACTTACCAAAGAGAACTGTTCAAAGTGATTTTGAAATGATTGATTCAAATTATATCCATCGTTATTTGGGCTTTGGAATTTATCATAAGTTTGGCTAAAAACGATAAGATATAGTTTTTAATTATCATTTTCGTACCATCATACCTTAACACTTTCAAACTTTTTATAGTTTTTATATATCTTATATTACATAAACAATTTCTCAGTTAGATATTTAATTTCTGGTAACTATAGAAGAATTATTTCTTTGGAAAAACATTAATTTTATAAACAAATCTCAAGTTTCCAATCATTTTTATCCTAATATGATTGGTTACGCTTTAACTATGTTCTTATATAATCACTATCAGTGCATAAATAAAATAGAGATGCTTAAGTAACTACTAGAATAAGAATCGAATTAATCGAAATTGAATTTACAAATAAGCTTCATAATTAAACGTATTTACAGGAAATGAGAATAAATTTCTCGTCTTTTAAATACATACCCATTATTAGAACTACAATTCTGTGGAACGGGACTACAAGGTGCGCTTGGATTCGAGTCATTCGTTTGCAATGGCATTAGACCAGGACTAGAACCTGGACTAGGTCGACATTGTGGAGTCCTATATTCAGTCAAATTACTGGCAGCCTTTATAAAATCAATGAATTAATGTTGTAAATACTATTTATATAAATGAAATTTACAATTCCAATTGAAGATAAGTTTCCATGTGAACCATGTAGGGTGTTATTATTTGATATGTTTGAATTCCTTTGTTGTAAATGAACTAAACCAGGTAAATTTGTGAACGACAAATGCGTTGTAGGTGTTTGACCAAGATCATTTGCCCTATATTGGTTGTCAAATTGTGTATTCTGTAAAATAAAATAAAATTAATTCATTTTACTTGCTTGAAAGTATGATTTTGCTCAGCATTTTATGATTGACAACTGTAAAGTATAAAAAGAATGTGTAAAATAGCATGAAACATATATTAAATTTCTAAAATTCATAATATTGTACATCAAATGCGTGAAAACTAATCAAAACTATTATATATTATATTTACAAAATATATATTATATGTTATGTACAAATACCTTATTGTTAAACAGGTGATTTCTATATTGGGAACCGGGTACTGCTAAAAAATTCTGTAACAGAAATAAATTGAAGCAAAAATATAAAACAAAAAAAGGAAAATCAAAATTTAAACAAAAACACAAATTATTTTAATTAATTTTGAAAACTGTTAAAAGAATCAAATCCATTTCATTTCATAAAATACTGTATATAATGACTAATTGTTTATTATTCGTATGATTGTAACAAACAACTTGAACTTCACCATTAAACGGAAAAAAGTGATTACAAGTTTCCATTACCAGCAGCATCTTAAATATTTACTTCTGTTCATCTTTTAATTTATCTCAAGTGTTTATGTAAATAAATTGTGTTAATTGTACAAGTTCACAAGGCAGAAAAACTATAAACACACAAAATAACTGAAATTAGTATTTTCTATAAGTTTTGTATTTGTTTATAAGTAGTTTATTAGATTAAATCATGATTTTTATAAGCATAACAAAACGACAAACACGAAACTACTCAAATCATTTAACGATAGCAAATATAATCATCGTATTGTTGTGAGTAAAACTCAAATAATTGTGCAAATTTCTGTGCAAAAATTACTACCTACCTGATTTGAATGTAGAATATTTGAAATCATTGATTAATTAGCATGTGATCATGATTAAATACAATTGATTAAAAATTTTCCTGTTCTCATTGTATTAAAAATTGTATTAATAATCGCAAAAGTATTTAACAAATGGAAATGGTGCACATCAAGGAGTACTACAATGTTGATTCTAAATGCGTTTAATTTTACCTGACGAGCATTTGATGAGAAATGTGTCGGACTATATGTATTGCTGTCACTAGGAGAATGGGCGGGTGAATATTGATACCTGTTTGGCATAGACGTCGGGGATAACGTTGTCGGTGATGCTGTTATTGGACTCTGGATTGTATATAGATTTCATATAATGTTAGATCACACAATAACTATAATTTATTTATATAACTTACCGAACTATAAGGACTGCTAGAATGCTCCTGTTCCTTATCTAAGGGTGTATTTAGAGGAGATGCAAAGTGTACGGAAGTTAAATCTGGTAATGAACCAGTATTATTTCCTATTGGTGTTGTTAAATTGTTTTCATGTTGAGGTGAGTAAGGACTGCTACAAATTGAATTAATTTATTATAAAAAATAATTACTTTTAATGCGCAACATGCGCAAAACTTACGCAACATTTGGTATCCGAGATGCTCCACTATTCGATACTTGTCGCACATCGATATTTGACGAATTTTGATGAGGTGATTTGTTTAAAAAATGTCTATGATCTGCGTTAGTATTTACATTCATACATCTTCTTTGAGCAGTCGGACTTAGACTGATAGGTGAATGAGAACCATGATGTTTTTCCTAAAATATACAAGAACATAATAATAATTCATTAGGATACTATGAAAATCTACTATCATACCGGTGTTTGTATGAGACTCTGATGAATTGCTGAATCGGAACTCGCTCGTCGCCAGCATGAGTCACTTGGAGGGCTTAAATAAGCTCCACTAACACTACTATAAGGCGATCTATCTACTTTTCTATCTGATGGCCTTCTCATAGGCCCAATTCCTACACTACGACCTGGAAAATGAATAAAATTAAATTTATATTATTATAACAATTTCATTTATTTTCCTTTCTTACCTCGGGATTCTCTATGAGTAGTTTGTGCATTACTGCATGCATTTGGAATACCGCAATCCATAAGGCGTTGATTGTAATGCGAATCATCTTGCTGAAATGATTAAAGGGAATCATAAATACTTCAAAGTATCATGCTTAAGTCTAGATTTGATCATCAACAATGGGTTGGCCCACAATATTAAATTACTAAACCGGTCAAGTCAAATCAACTTTTCTTAGAATTTAGATGACAACAAGAGGATAAGGAGGAATAACCTTAGATGATATAACAACAGTATCAATGTGCTCTTAAGATGGTGCTGAAGGATTTACAACCAGTTTAGAGTTTAACAAGAACTACAAGTAACGCTACTGTTTGATCCAAAATGATTCTTTGTGAAGTGAAAGTTGTTAAACTACAATTATCATGAGAATTCGAATGCAGTTCCATCAACTTTAATACTGAAACAAGTAAACAATTTAAAACAATGAAGTTTCTTTAAGTTTATTTAAGGAAGTATTCTTTAAGTTTCTTCTATCAGACATTTTTTCATCCGAATCAGATTGCTTTCGATTGTTAAGAATCATTTATTCATTGAAATCAGATATTCACAGTAGAGGAACTAATTCAGAGTTAATTGGAAATTCCATAACTTGAAAATCTCGTTTCTATAATTATCACAAGTTAAAGTTGTGAAGTCTTTTGAAATTCCAGTACGATATGAACAGGTTGAGGAAGACATTTTCTTTGACTTGCTTGTTGAAGAAATCTTAAAAATTCGACAGAAACTATCAAGGACGGTTGAATATTGAGTTATTAATCAGTTCCATTGAACGGTTGTAATTGGATATTGTACAGTTAGATATTGTACAGATATAAGACTGATAACATATGTTGTGAAGTCTTTAAGTCTAAATTGTAATTTTTGTCATGTTTCAAGCAAAAACTGTTAATAAATATCACGAAAAAGTTCTTCAAATGATCGAATTTCAAATGAGAAACTCAAAAAATAACATGGAAAACGTTAAAATTACGTCATTGAATACTTGTTTTTAATATAAAAATAAAATTGTTAGTCACACTTTACTTCACATTTTGTATTTTAATTATTTCTGAAATATTTTTAAGAAATTTCAATTTTTGAACCAAAAGATACTCTCTGTAAATTAACATAATGTTAAAAATTAAACAATTAAACTAAAAATTCATTTCGTCTAGACGTTGGAAATGTCTCAAAATATTCAATTGTGATTCACACAACATTAGCTGTTCTTCCCATAGCCACACCAAATGAAAGTAATCAAATTCAAGGTTCATTTAAATTCCTACCGGAAGATGCTATTCACGTAATAACGTGAATAAGTGGAAGAATTTGTCACACTTCTTCATGGCGTAACCAAATTTGAAATTCCTTCACATCATTCTGGAGTTTGTAATTGGATAAATCCTCAAACTGACCAGGATTAAATTCTATCAAAGAAATCTGAATATCTTCTGCCGACAAAGACCTGATGATGAGTTATGTGTGATTGAACCGAGATTTATATTCAATAGAAGTTACTTGTTTTGCGTTGCATTCATTTTTGTGCATAGCACACGCCAAAGAAGGCTCGTATTCAAGCCATATACTGACGTTATGAATCGGCATGTCCAAACGGAATCAATTTGAGCTATTGTTTAATGATATGGTTATTGTTATTACAATTATTGGTTTCTTTTTAAAGCAATCCATCTCTCATTGAATTCAGTCAATCACCTTTAATGGGTTAGAATCAGTTTCCTCATTCCGGTCAATCAAATCAATCAATTACGTTTACAAATAATAATTTTTATCATAATTATAATTTATCACTTCTTGTTTAATTGATATCGATTTTATCGTAAAACTGGAAAATTTCTTATCAACATTTTGTTAATCCTTTTGTCTAACTCAAGATATCCGCCATATGACGACTGTGGGTGACATTACAATTTAATAATTTGATAATCGATACATTTTCTAATAATAATCCAATTGAAATAAATATTATTTTATATTACTTATCTCTGTCATTCGAAAATATAAATTTTATTGCTGCGAAACACTTCTAATCACGTCTATTTCATAAACGTTTACGTATGAATTTTTTATTTTATGACTTTTCAATGAAAGATTATTATTTTCTACTATTAGTCATTACAAATATTTATCTCAAAAACAAATATTTACATATTAATAAATAAGTTTCTGTTCCATTATTAGTAATGAAATTATGTTTTTCATTATAATCTTCTTCAGCAAAGATGAAACTTTCAGATCGTTTTGGAGATATCTCAAGATGATTTCCATATTAGCCCTTTGAGGGATTAGAAAATTTTTATTCAAAATCTAGAAAGCTATAAAATTTTACTTTAAAGCTAGATTAATAGCTATTCACAATTTTCATGAATTCAAATTTGATTAGAAATGGAATGTATTCAAGTAAAAACATTCTCAAAACGTGTGGGTTTATTTACTTGAAAATAGAAAACAATCTTTACAACTCGATACCTTCGGTTACTGTCTTGTAACTTGAGTTTTTGGAAAACGACACGTCTTGGCGTTCAGGATGTAGTGGAAAAATGTTAGTTTTCAACGTGGACTACACTTTAACTTAATGATACTAATTAACATGATTTTACTACAAATAAGTGTGTCATTAATTTATATTTTATGTAAAGTCATATGTAAGCAACATGATATTCACAAAATCATTTGCTGATGAAACTGGAACAGCTTAATTCCGGTAAAGATGATACGCCATTGTAAGTTTTGCTCTACTAATATTTTGAATATTTTTATTCTAAACTATGATTGTTTTTTCTGTTAATTTCAAAGTGTCTCAAAGAAGCATATTTCGTTTGAAATTTGTGAGGAACGGCAACACTAAAAAGCCCCGTTATCTCAACGAGACAATCTGGGAATGTCTTCTTAATTTTATTCACATTTTTATAATTTTTTGTTTTCCTGCATTTTATGTGTTTGAATTATGAACTGACTAGTTGAATTAAGTTTGGTTAAATAATGCTAAATTTAATCATACTGGATATATAATAAATAAATGAAGAATTTGTAAATTTTTTTAAAAAGCGTTTAGGTGTAGGTATAATTCTTGAAACCTTATTCAGGTTTGAGGTTTTCGAACGTTCCAATGATGCCATAATAGATTCACTGAAGGAAT